>CM048822.1:34537292-35967292 GCA_026586065.1 Dioscorea zingiberensis
GATGTTCATGACCTAGGCATACCTGTGCATGGGCATACATCTGCCCGTACACCTCTATGATTTCAAAACGCATAAAATCACGCTATAGAAGACTTGCACGAGCGCGCATGGAATCCACACGACTGTGCATCCTGAAGCCAAAATCTATGAACGAGCTGCAGAAGTCCAGAATTTATTTCAAGAGATCAAGAACTCCGAATCCAATCTCCACCATTCATATTAGAGAAAAAGGAGTCAAGAGCACCGAGTTAAACATTCAGGTATATATAAGGTGAATTGGTCATCCGATCGATCATTTTATGAAGACTGCAAAGATTGGGAAAAGATACACAGCCGGATGCATGGCTATGCACTAGGCCATGTATCTCTATGTTATCCAAAAACGCATTAACTTAATCTCAAATTAATCCCCAAGATTATTTAGTAATAAACACGGCTATATATTGTAATTTTGGAGCCTATATAAACCTTATTGCAACAAGAGATAGATTATCTTTAAGCAAGGGCACATATCGACTTTTGGTGGACAGTCTACGGTGGGTTTCTAAGCGACGGCTAGGGTTTCTGGAGACGATCGAAGG
The DNA here is from genome assembly GCA_026586065.1 of Dioscorea zingiberensis. NCBI lineage: Eukaryota > Viridiplantae > Streptophyta > Magnoliopsida > Dioscoreales > Dioscoreaceae > Dioscorea > Dioscorea zingiberensis. The sequence goes on from CM048822.1 coordinate 34,537,874, forward strand.
CGGAGAAGACATCAAGCAAAGGAGTGACCCATGTTTTCAATTACGTCCTTCTCTAATATCTTTGTTATGACTTTCTATAATATGAGAGGCTAAGCCCCTTGTGGTGCCTCGGACACATGAACCCTAGGATAAATTGTTCTTGAATTTCTTTTATTATTGGCTTTTCTTTTATTAATTTTTGTGAGTTATCTTTGCATGCCTTTGCTTGATTAATGTGGTTATGATTGCATGAGCTTTGGTCATACACCTCGTTATATTGCAGCAAAGCACATAGGTGTTTATGGTTATGATCTGTGTGTCTAATAGTACATTAGCCCATATCACACTATGTTAAAACACAGCTAAGCATAGGTAATTGAGTTCGATTAGCATACTGGGAGATTGTATATGGCATCTAGATAGTGCAATTATCAAACTCCCCAAGAATTAATAATAGATAGCCAATATTAGGAAATCAAACATTAAAGAAGGGATTCCTGGGGGGATTGTGATCCGAGGTGTTGCGCTTCATCTCTAATTACCAACAATCTACCAATTGTTCGCATTAGTTTCTTAGTTACGTTAATCTATAAATTCTCTAACCGCTTCCTATATTTTCTTAGGCTAGATAGCAAAAGATAATTAGTACTAGTATACCAGTTCCTATGGATTCGACTACCCTACCTTTAGCTACTTGATAGCTCTTGGATGAGAGCTATTTTAGCATAGATTTATCAACTATTTAGGGTCAAAATGCCTATCATGGAATGAATATTATGTTGTTTTGGCCCTAAATATATATGACTTGGCCACATTATCTTTCTCAAGTGCATTAATAGTGATTTACACCTGGTTAAGGTTGATAGATGCTAAATTGAGTGAAGTGTCTATGTAATGTGAACCAAGGCGACCAAGTAGGTCACATCATGATGTGGGTGGTTGACATCGTGATGTGCGTGGTTCACATCACAATGTTAATTTTGCAAACATAGAGCGCTTTCTTGGGATAAATTAATATCGCGCTGTCCAAGTAACACATCGCGATATCCGACACATTATTGGCTCGTGATTGTGAACAACATCGCGATGTGCTTCGAGGGCATCGTGATGTTCATAACATAAATCTTCTTGGGAAATCAGGTTACATTGCAATGTTTGTGAGATACATCGTAATGATGCGTTAAAGGGCAGAAGGTCAGCTAGATTTAGGGCGACATCAACGACAAAGCGCCCGACATCGCGATACGTCCAAGGTGGAGGATATAAAAAAGGAGTGGTTGAACTTCTTAGGTTTTTACATCTTTGGTCCTCAACCGGCCGCACTGAGAGTTAATTGGTCCGAAGGTTTCCAACCAAAGACATTACGGAGTTGGGGATTACTCCAATCATGAGGGGATTCATTTATCTATCTTCGCTTGATGTTTATTTACTTCTCTTTGTACTTAGACATAGATGTTTATATTTGTGTTGCCATTATTTTGTGTTCACCTCTTTGTAACAATGACGGTATTATAAAAATACATCATTTCTAGGGGTTGTATAAGTAAATTCAATGACTTGAAATAAGGTTATTATACCCTTTTTCTTGATTTGATATATTTCTCTTTGTTGTGGATGTGCTTGTAATTCTACATTGCTTGTTATTGTTTGGTCGACGTGGCAACATCAACCTTAATTACTCCTCGCAGATATAGGCATACGAAAGTATATTGTGGGATAAGTGTAGAAATATAGGGTGGATGAAGTGACACCGTGAAATGCCCTTCACTTAGGAATAAGTATTGGCATCTCCCCATGGTAATGGTAGAAATTAGCCCTATAATGCTTTTGTCAATGTTGACCATAGGCATATATGGGGATTGCAAGCATGTCCCTTAGAGATAAGGACCTCAGTGAGGATGCACCCAGAGCTTGCACATAAGCCGCACATTTCTAAATGGCCATTGGGAACCCATATCTAGAATATTGATATCTTTAGGCAAGCCGTGAAGAAAACCCCTTACAAGCCATCATTTAGACTCATACAACCTTTTGTAGGAGCCTTTATGAACTCGGAGAGTTTCCTGCTCTAGTGACTCTCTTCGCTCAGAAGTTCATTCACTCTCTCTTAGAACTTACTCACAACTTTCACTACTTTATATAAGCACACTTTCTACATATATTTGGTGCTCTAGTTTAGGAGAACCTCCAACATTGACTGCTCCCTCGAGGAAATCGACCTCGTTCTTACCGTGAATGCTGCTTGCACTCACTTGCAAAGTGTCAACAATACTTTTCCTTTGATCGTACCCAAAGCATAATACACTATGCAGGAGTGTCGCCGAAGCAATACTGCGGCATGCATCATAGTTTTTGGTACCATTGTCGGGAATCGGAACGCTTAGGAATAGTAGAGTTTGTAATTCTAGTTAGTTTATTTTGATCTTGCTTTTATTTTATCCAAAAAAAAATTAGTAAAAAAATTAAAAAATAAAATTAAAGATTTTTACTACCTCGATGTTCATCATCGCTTGTAGTCGAATTGAATATTCTTATTAGATGGACTTCCTTCGGTGTAGAAGATTACAAATATAGCTTGGCATTACATGTGACAATCCTCAGCTGGAGGTGACCTCCTTGTGTATTACACATCATCAGATTGGAAACAACATACTGCGAGTACTCGTAATCCACGGGAGGTCAAGGAAACTTTTGATTTGGAAGGAGTGGGTATATACAAAAAGTTCAAGGAAAAATACAAAACATATTCCTTTTAAATCAACTTGGCAAAATAAAACAACCTCTATAGACTCAAGTCTTATTCTATCTCTCGGTGGAATACTAAGGATCTCAAATCCAATTGGGGACACGCAATAAGGAATACTCAACAAGAGATAGAATCAAGTTTTGAATGCATGTGTAGATAGTTAGAAGCAAGGGTAAATATCTTGAAGGGAAAGTCTAGGAAGCTTCTAGAAGAAAACCAATCTAGATAAAGATAGCTTCGCATAAGAAGATTCTTGGGAAAACTATAACCATCTATTATCGAGAGGAACCCCCAAAGTTGGAACCATGAAGCTACCTCGAAACACCTTGAGTACACTTTCTTAGAGCAACATATAGAGTACCTCCTTGAGTCAGCCGAAAGCACACACCACCATCTGGAAAGGACAATGAAGACACTCATCCTCCTCCTTTTTCTCAATGAGTACCGCCACAAGAGCTGAATGAACAAATCCAGTCTATTTTCCAAGAGAAGGGAGAAAGTATGAAACCTTGTTCTATGAAACCTAGCAAGGAGGAAGAGGATTATATCAACCCCAACATCAATGCCACTTTGCTTTATGAACCCTTGGACCAACACTTTCTCATTAAGGAAGTTGGTATATGGCATGTAACAAATTAGTTGCAACACTAAGAGCTAATGAAGATATCACATAAGTGTTACTAAAAATGTTTGCTCGGAGTAATGCAAATTCAAAGTATACGATCTTCCATGTTCATCGAAAGGGTATCCCCTCGTGAGATTCTAAGTCATATGCCAAGTTCCTTTCAAGATCGCAAAGAAGAGGTGAAGAACACACAAAGGGGAAGGTCTTAAGAAGGATGTAGCGGCTCTGATCATCAACGAGCCAGAAAACATAAAGGTACGTCAAGCTAATGACATAAAACAAGCTCTTCTTGGAAGGCAACCCAAGTTTGGTTAGTTTTCTAGTTCATCTTTCTAGTTTGATTTAGGATTTTAGTTAGGTGTATAATCGTAGTAAAACTACCCAGTTTGATAATGTTCTCAATAATTTTGTGGTTCCTAAGTGTTTAATGATCAAATCTTTGCCTTTGGAGTCACAAACACACAGGTCAAGGAGGAATCGAGGAGAAGTATGGAGCAATGAAGCAACCAGAGAGATGCATGGGTCAGTACACGGTCGTGCATCAGGCCATACACATATCGGGAATTCAGCGTATAAAAACTATAGTTGCGCACAACTGTGTAATGGAGATGCACAGGAGTGCACTACAAGGGGGCAAAACTCAATAGAAACAGAGAGATGCCTAGGTATCCGCACGCCTGTGCACCAAACCTTCCATGAAAAGAGTTAGGTTTTAAACCGAAATCGCGCTAATGCCGAACAAAACCCTCGCCCTCTTCCCCTAAAGCTTCACCTCACCGGGACCTCACCACCCATCCTTCTCCACACCCAGACCTCATCCGAGCTTCCTCCACACAACACCGCCCGAGTCCAGCAAGATAGACTTCGAGTACACCTAGGATCGGGCATCCTCAAGTATCACCCACACAACACCAGTCCAACAAGATAGACTTTGAGTACACCTAGGATCGGGCGACAGTCCGTTATCACCACCACGCTGGGTCCGGCCTCCAAAGACAATACACTCTCCATCCATTGATATTTAACAGCCTCCTATTTGGGCACTTGATATAAGCTTGAAGGATTTCCAACCATAAGGATGGAAGATCATCGGCAAATAAGCCAGCATGTTTCCATTTTCATATAATTTGGTGACCTGTGATGGTCCTTCCACTTAACGTTTCTTATTTTACACGAATCTTAACGGGTTTAGAATTTAAACTGCTATTGAGGACCATCACCACCCAATTGTATGAAAAATGACATGCTAGCTTATTTTTGATGCATTTTTCCATCCGCACGTTGGAAATCCTTCTATTACTCTCAAGTGCCCAAATGGGAGGACATTGGATAGAGAGTGTATTGGATCAAGCATCGACCACATACACCTCCTTTTCGCGAAGCTTCACCATTTTACCATCATGTCGCCAAGGAAGAGGGCCACTAAGGAGAAGCCAAGGAAGAAGCAACTCGGGAAGGGAGTTCTCAGCCCCGACCGCCATCCACTACCTCACCAAAGATGACCTTCCCTAAGCCATGCACAAAGACAAGTACTACCATCTCCGAAGTTGAGGCTCATGCAGGCCCACATAATTATTGGGACGCTCTAGAGGCAAGAGGCCCTCAGCCACCATCATTTGCCGATATCCTGAGTCGGAGCTTGGAGACACCTCCCCATATCCGTGAGACGACATATCGAGCTGACCACCGGAGGTACTATCAACTCTCCACATCGCCAGAGGGTTAGTTTCATTGCATCGACTGCACTGCATCAAGTTCCTGGCCAGCGCATTAGGTTCTAGATAAGTTATATAGAGTTTGCCGTCCGTTTGGGCCTCTATGATGTTGAATACACGACGACGGCCGAGTACCAAGCATTGAGGATCCACCGGCCAGCAGAGGAGACATAGGAGTCTATTTAGAGGAGGCGCAGCACGAACCCATACTACGACCCACAATCCATTCTCCATTCCCCTGCCCTCAGGTACATACACATAATTCTCAACCATTCAATCATAGGATGGGGGCTGAGTACAAGAGTTGTCAGTACTAGAGACTTCTTGTACCTTTAGAGCATGATGTATGGATTCCCACTCTACCTGGGGTGGGTCATGGTCGAGCTCCTCATGCGTCAGGTGTCAAACACCAGGATCGGAGTCATCTTTGTAGGGCCCTACATTACGTGACTAGCCCATGGGATGGACATCATATCACAAAGACGTGACATGTATTAAATGACAATTGTGGGGAGTTCACTCGGTCCCATCACCATGGATACACTTAGAATCCATGTGTATGCTCTTCTCCTCTAGCCGGCCTGGCCAAGACCCAACTATCATTTAAGTGTTGGGATCTAGTATCCATCCCCACCACTACCATTATCACCAATTACACGAGACACATGTGGTGGCCATTAGAGAGGATGCCGCTAGAGAGTGATACTTGAGACTACACGATATAGCAAACAAGGATGAGGATGACTTTGGCATTTGAGCATTATCTTTATCTTTTAGCTTTTCTTTACCACTTTTGTGTTTTCAATTTAGTTGAGTTAGTCTGCTCATAAAGGATTTAGTCTTTCTATATGCTATGAAGCCCTCACTTTTGTGCCTTCAATGTTAAGTTTAAAGTCACACTTGGAAGGAAGCACAACGGTAAAAAGGACTTAGACACATCACGACGCATACCGAAAGCTAAGTCTACATTCTTTCTCCCATCTTGTCTCACAAACATATTCTTTTTTAGTGCATATATTGTGTGCATTGGGGACAATGTACAATTTAAGTGTAGAAGGATAGAGGGGGGATTAACTATTGGGAAATTATATTATTTATGATGACTACTGATTTGGGATGATCTATGAACAAATTAATGGGAGGCATCTTTTGTGTCTAGGTCACTATTAGTGTTGGGGGCTAATTTTTTCAAAAGTATACAGCTTTACCTTGCCTTTACTCTAATAATCTTACAAAATTTTGAGCACAAACCTCGCTATGTTGTCACTTGTCCGCTTAGGTTTGATTTTGCCTAGTTTGTGACCACTAGTTTATGCTATATTTATTATAAAAAAGAAGAGAAAAAGCAAGATTTCTCTTTAGTAGTAAATAAATTCAGTAAAGTTGGATCTCTTCCGATGCTCTAATCGACCTAAGCAAGTCGGATTTATTAGGAATTCCCTACCGGAAAAGATAGTAAAAAGAGCTATCACCTTTGAAGCTACGAAAGTCAGCCTTGAGTAGTCAGATCTTGGGCATCACAAATATTCACTTGATGGCCTACCGAGGGAAAACGCTACCTCATTGGATATATGTTTGCAACTACCAACTAGAAGAGCCAAAGAGAGTTGTTTTAGTGAATAAGGTCTATAACCAGTTGGGCCATACTTAAGTCAGTAAGGGGCACCACACACACACACACACACACACACACACACACACACACACACACACACACACACGTGGGGGTGTGAGTACAAGGCAAAACCTATTTTCTATAAAAATTATTCATAACACTCAGCACTGTGTTTTCTCGAGCACCGAAGGGACACCCAAATATTTTAAGATCGGAGACTTTGCACTAATCTAGTTTCTTTATATTTCCTTTGCTTGAGGACAAGCAAAAGCTGAAGTGTGGGGGTATGATAAGTGCGTAATTATACATATATTTCTATCATATTTGCATGCACTTATCCAGTTGTATTGCATCAATTTCTCTATTTTTGTACTCCTTTGGGTTTGTTTTGTGATTAAGTAGGTAAAATAGGTACTCGGAGTGAAAGAAACGAGAAACCGGACAAACCAAGATGAAACGAGCTGAAAAAGATAATTAGTACTAATATACCAGTCCCTGTGGATTCTGAGTGCACCTCCTCTCATTTCAAAATGCGTGAAAATCATGCTGCGTAAGACTTGGCATGGGCATACATTGGATCCACACGCCCGTACATCCTGAGGCCAAAATCTATGAACGAGGTGCAGAAGTCCAAAATTTATTTCAAGAGATCCAAAACTCCAAAACCAAACTCTACCATTCAAATTAAAGTAAAATGAGTCGAGAAACACTCAGTTAAAATTTCGTGATCAACCCAAGGTGAATTTGTAATCCGGACGAGCATTTGATGAAGAAATGAAAGCGTATCTGTGAAAAGATGCATGTACTGCGTAATCGGCCGCATAACTCCTCCCTCAAGTATCCAAAAATATGTTAACTTAATCTCAAAGTAATCCCCAAGATTATCTTGTAATAAACACGGTTGTACATCGTTATTTTGGTGCCTATATAAACCCTATCGCAGCAAAAGATCGATCATCTTTGGGCGGGGGCCTAAATCGACTTTTGGTGGACAATCTTTGGTGGGTTTTCGAGCAACGGCTAGGGTTTCAGGAGATGATCGAAGGCTTAAGAAAACATCGAGAAAGGGAGTTACCCATGTTTTCAATTATGTCATTCTCCAATATCTTTGTTATGGCTTTCTATAGTATGAGAGACTAAATCTCCTTATGGTGCCTCGCATAATAATTAGGGATGAATTGTTCTTGAATTCTTTTATTATTGGCTTTTCTTTTATTAATTTTTGTGAGTTATCTTTGCATGCCTTTGCTTGATTGATGTGATTATGATTGCATGAGCCCTGGTCATAAACCTCGTTATATTGCAGTGAATCACATAGGTGTTTATGGTTATGATCTGTGTGTCTAATAGTGTATTAGCCCACAACTCACTATGTTAAAACACAGCTAGGCACAGGTAATTGAGTCCGATTAAAATACCGAGAGATCGAATGTGGCATCTAGATGGTGCAATTGTCGAACTCCCCAAGAATTAGTAATAAATAGCCAATATTAGGAAATCAAACATTAGCAAAGGATTTCTAGGGGATTGCGGATCCGAGGTGCCGTGATTTCATCTCTCGAGTAGGTTACCAATTGTTCACATTAATCTACCAATTGTTCACATTAGTTTCTTAGTTAGGTTAACATGTGAATTCTCCAACCATTTCCTATATTTTGTTAGGCTAGATAGCAAAAGATAATTAGTACTAATATACCAGTCCCTGTGGATTCAACTACCCTACCATTGGGTTCTTTACTACTTGATCGAATCTCGCATAATTTGTGGGAGTGTCATCGCGTATTCTGTGTGTGCATCAGACATGACGGTAACGACCCTGGTTAGAAGAGAGGACAACAGTATGGCAGATGATAACCCTCACCATCATGAGATCATGGTCGCAATCTGCTGCAACCAGCCCTTTATGCCAGATACCAAAGGATTAAGGTATGACCGAAAAGACAGGTAACCCATTCCATAGAGAAAAACAACTTGCTTCATCTTTCATCTTCTCAAGCAAGACCCCTCACTGACTTGAGCGTCTTTGCTATCCCGGGCCACGAGACCTGTCCCCACTTGTTGTTTCCCCCTTTAGCAGATCTTAGCTGCCCGAGAGGACTAGTCAACCATCAAATACTACCCGTCTGAAGGAGACTTCCACCTAGGTGGTCACGCTGGCGTCCGTTGCAAGTTTTTTCCCTATCCATCATCCAGTATAAGGAAGCACATCTCATCCGTTGATCGCGATTGGTTTTGATCTCTAAGGAAGACCGATTACTACATCAACACAATATATTTTGCTTCGGTTATAGCTATTAGTATTCTATCAAAGAAAGGGATATTTCTAGTGGTAGGTTTATGCCATGATTGATGAGAATATGTTCCATTAATTGAGGAAAATTTTTGAAACTCTCCATGCTCTCTGTTTCCTTTACACCTTACATACCATTCAAAATAATTCAAAAAGGAAATGCAAGTGCTTAGCCATTTTCCTCGCAGCTTCTGGACAAAGCTTTTAATTTTCAAAGGTAAAGAAGTGTGAATCCCCAATAATATACACAATTTATCATGTTAAATTTGATCGGCAAACAAAATTCGGTTACTCTTGTCATCCCTTGAAATAAATGCTGAGATATCATTGTCCCTTCCCTGGATCAGTCTGCAGTGCTTCAAAACAGAATATGAATATCATAATCCGATGTCCCTGTGATTATTTAGTGATCTCCGGAAACTGGCACTTCAATGTTGATAATCGATATAATTCACAAGCCCAGCAAGACATAGTACAATATTGTGATAGGCAATGAGATGATCATTCCAAAGATAACTCTGCAAAGCAGGAAGAAAGCATTTGAACGGACACATGTCAATTTAATACTTCCAATGAAAAACACTGAGATAATTCAATGTATCAAACTCATGTGGATTGACATACCCTGTGCTTAGCACCTCAGTATGCAAGTTATACTCTCTTGCGAAGACGAAAGGGACAATTCCCTTGCGGCAAGGCAGCCTGCAAATCAGAAGACTCAAAATTAATTTTTGTTGTGTCAGAAGGTATGGTTGAAATTTGTTAACCACGAATCTCACTCACTTGAACTATGGAGACTTTGAGTGTTTTGCCTCTGATGCCAACTCCAAGAGAAGCTAAATTGCCATGACAGCAGGCCCAGCAACAAATTTCATCAGCATTCCATATGCTGCAAGTCTGCTCCCGCATGCTATAATCCTTGGCTGCAAAGCCATAAACAGCCCTGAAATTCAAAAAAGAAAGAAAAATACTCATAAATCAAACGCTCAGCAGAAAAGCCAGAAATACATTATTTTCATATTCATGTTCGATGTTTTCAGTACCCAAGCTAAACATTGCCATCCCAAGACCAGCATTTGACAAGATTGTCACCGAGTTCTCCATCATCACTGGCTTCTTGATGGCCCATCTGCAAGGATATATATTAAGTTAGCAGCGTGCGCACAAGAAATGAAACAGAGTAAGAGTTACAGATGGAGATGGATCAATACTTGGCAGAAACAAAGGCCCAGATGAGGCCAAAAATGCTGGTATAGGTGTTTGGATTTCTGATAAGCTTTGACCAAACCATGCTCATGATCAATCTAAGCATCTCAAGTGACATGGAGGAGTACATTAGAGTATCCCTTTCCAATTGTTCCTCTTTCTTCTGATCAGTACACCTCTGCCTTGTCTGCATCCCCACTCTCCTCATCTCTTCTGCTGCAAACTTGGACTGAAGGTTCACACAGTCCTGTTCATATATATTATTCGGTAACAAGAACATAATTAATTAAGCATTTCCAAACAGAAAAACAAATCAAACTATTTCATCACTACTCACTTTAATTATCTCTCTCTATTAATTGTCTTACCTTGAGGGTTGTCACAGCATGTGCATCGCCATACAAACATATGCAGCTCTTTCCCATACTCTTCCTCTCTTTTCTCCTTCTCAGAAGATTCTGGGGCCACCTTGTTCGAGTTCTGAACCCTTAGTTGCTCCGGCTCTGCCGGTGGTGACAGAGGTTTGGCAGCAACGATAACATGTACTCAGTTCGTCCTCACTACTACTCATCATGTCATGAACAATGGAGTGATCACGATCTTCAGTACTGCTCCTCCTCGGCTTTGGTACTAGTGCTCTGATCACTGAGCTTGATCACCATTAATGCATTTCTCGCAGCTCTAAACTCGAACAGAAAAAGCAAGAGAGTGTACCATATAACACTCTGCAAAACCACCACTTGGATCATTAGATCTTCTTGGTTGTCCCCGTACATGGACTTGAGTAGTGGAATCCCCATGACGAGCGTGTTGGGCAGTGTGGTAAGAGAGAAGGCAGTGATGGACCAATCCAAGCTTCCTTTTGGAGAGAGCTTGGCCCATGAGAGCACAACAACGAGAACAATGACCTTGGAGACGGCGTCGGCGGCGACGAACAAGTAGTTGAGGTTGAAAGGGTCTATGCGAGAGATGAACTCAAAGGAGAGAAGAGGAACTGCGAAAATGGCGACGAAGCGGTTGATCCCGGAGCACTGCTCCGCGCTGAACACCTTCCACCACTTGACCGACGCGTACGCTAAGAACATGGTCACGTACAGTGGAATCACTGCATTCAGAACGTTGCTAATATCTTTGTACGTGATCATCTTAATTTAATTGCTCGTTCTCTTTCGTTTCTGTGTGCTGGTTGTTGTTGTTGTTGTTGTTGTTGATGGAGGTCTTCTTTGATGATAAAAAAAATAAAAAATCCTTGTTGAGAGATGAGAAGTAGTGAGGGAAAGAGAATAAATTAAGGTGAGTTTGTGGTGCGTGATGATAGATAGATAGATTTAAGATGCTTGGCTTAGAATATCTGGAAAACAATCTCCAAGCTAGCATGAAATCTGGGAGAATATATAACTAGTGATCGAGTATAAAATTAATAAAGAAATACTGAACCTTTGATGACTTGTCAATATATACTTAATAAGTAGTGGAAAAACCAAACGTTGCACTGTGGAACATTAAATTCATTAATCAAGCATATGAGGCGTGTGTGTATGGTAAAAATGAAAAATGATATATATGAGGTGAGAAATGGAAGAAAAAAACGAAACTCAAATGAAATACGGAAACTGAATCAATTGCCCAACAACGGCGCCCAAGTGTTCAATACTTGCAATCTGGAAGAGGATGTCGGTGATCGATCCTCAGTTGGATGTTTTTCCAAGCCGTACGTACACAGCACTATCTGAGATCTCCTCGCAGCTGGGGCCACCTTGGAACAGTATGACAAATTGGACTTAGAATTGTGCATCTCGGTCTAATTTGGATGCCCGACTAATTAATGGAAAAAACAAAGTTGATAATAACCCAGTTTCACTGTCAGATTATGTTTTTTTTTTGTCCCACAAAGTTCACTGTCAGATTTAGACTTAAAGGTTTGATCTAGGGAAAATTTTGCATAGACCTGCAGGCGCATTGCACTGGTACATAGAAAAGTATTTAGTAGCACATTATAATTTTATTTTATTTTTCTCTCAAATTTTACATGTTAGAAGTTGGGAGTGGAGAAAGTTGCTTACCACTTATCGCTTTTGTTAACCTTTAATTACACAATGCATCAAGTCTAGGTAAGAATTTTTCCAGTTTAAGCCATATTTTAGGATAAACTAAACTGACATGTACTGAAGTTTATTTATACACATGAACATTTTATTTTAACTTAGATATTTATTTAGTTTTGGGGGTCAGTTACCTCTACAAAGGCCTCTAATTCTCGCACTTATACCATGTTTCAACGAATTCCAACCGCATATACTGGAAAGAATCACAAAACGAAGCTAAGATGCCAATTTTCATACAATTTGGGCTACCGCTCGATCCTCCCATTTAACGGCTTCTTATTTTATGTAAATCAATCTGCATTGCATCTTTCCATTTTCAACCGCTAATGAGAACCAAACGATAACCAAATTATATTAAAATCGACATGCTAACTCATTTTTTCACGCATCTTTCCATCCGCATTTGCCAATTACCTGAAACATGGTATAAGTGTCGTAAATTAGAGGGCATTGAGGCATTGTAGGCCCCACAACTCGATATTTACAAATGGTTGATTTTTAAAAAACAAAAAAATTTATTGTTTTGGCTTATGCTCTTCCTTAGAAGAAAATCAAATTGCTCCAAAATTACTTATTTCATAGAATAAGAGCAGCAAAAAACACTAGATCATGTTAATTCTTTAAGAGTTGTTAGTGCGGTCCTGGACCTAATTGGAGTCTTGAAAAAAGTTAAACTGAAGTAAGTTTTGTAAATAAATCAATTTTCATAAAAAAAAATTTGTTAATATTAATACAATTTTCATAAAAAATTGATATATTTATGAACATTATCATAAAAAAAAAAGTTGGTTAGTCGTTCTTTAAAGAAAAATTGAATGTGTGTGGTTTGTTCATATTTATAAATAATTAAATTATAAATATAATTTTAATCTCTACAGTTTAATATATTATCCATTATGATGATTGTACTTTCATAATGTTGAACACAATAATTTTATTTTACATATTTTATTTATTTTAATTAATATAAAAAATACTTGTCCATATCATAAGCAATAGCTGCAATACATCACTTATATTTTGATTATTTAATTACGTGGATTTTTATGCAATCATGGTAGCGTATGTGACGTGGTCACACATCATGTCAAATCCCACGTGACATTTTGTTTGAAAACATTGATTTTTTTTGATTTTGGGTTGTTGAAAAATTTTCAAAAATGCCATATGTCATTCGCCGATGTCAAATGTGCTTCTGTGCTTACATAAAGCTATCTAATTAAAAATTTAAATACAAACTATGTATTCTCAATTAAAAATTAAACAAAATATACCATGTAAAAAGATTTTATTAAACATTTTAAAAATACAAAATCCCTACTAACTAACGAGTAGTGTACTTAAAATACAAAGACAACATATATTTAATATTTTAATTAATAAATTCAAGCAATAGACCAAAGGACAATCAATCTAACGGTATCTCGGGTCCCGTATGTTGAATAATTCCCTTGATTGAGCATGCTCTCAGGTTTGAGTCCCCACCCCCGTAAATGAGTAGAATAGTTTGGGTAATTCACTTGGTGAACATAAAAGCTTCTAAGTTCAAATCCCTACATCCAGACGTACGCATGGTATACTAAGAGCCGCTTAATCACCCAAGGTCACATCTTTGGACACACCCTCTGTAGACTGTAGAGGTCTTTATGGCCTAAGTCAAAATAAATAAATAAATAAATAAATTCAAGCAATAGCATGTGGTTGTTCGATGTGATACGGGAGACAAAAGTGTTTAAGTGTGAAGATGACCTACACGTGGCTTGCTTTTCAATCTTAGGACATCATTGTTATCGTTTGGCCATTTCTTTGGAACTTAATTATCATCAATATATCTTTAATAAACCTTAATTGGAAATTTTAATTGTTTGTCTTCAGTGTCTTAATTGCATGCATGGTTGGTCCATGTATGAGTGATGATCCTTGCCAACCAGAGTTTGAAACTTTTTATAGTGACACTCAAATGCTATTATTCTTCACCCATACAGACAAGATATGAGAATTCAATTCTTAACATTATTTGGTTGGCTTTAAAAGAATTAATAAGAGCTTCCCCCACATCTTTCTTCTTTGCTGCCTTGTTAGGAATCCTTGCACTTTATGCCTGCCTTCAATCCTCTGGGGGTTGGAGCATGCAGGACCATGTTTTTCCAAGTCTACACTATGCAATTGGTCCCTGTGGTCTTCCTTTTATGAGACACTCCACACCTTCCCATAGACCCACTTGTTGGCTCTATGTTGGTAGCCAAGCTTCTTAGCATACTCTCAACCAGCGGTGTCATATATGCAGAGCATCATTTTTTTGATGGGGTATATATATCTTCATTTATTGGATTCCTTGAGTGGATGTTCAGCAAAAGGGATGAGCATAAGAGCCTATAGAATGAATGAAACCCATTTATTTTATATTGTATTTTTCATTTCAAAATCAATTAATGTATTAATATAACAACTTTGGGATTATAAGGGTACATTTGTCTTTCCTCTGAAAATTTATTATATTATTGATTAACTGTTAAATTTTAAAAAAGAAATATCTATTGAAACATCCATTGGTTCAATTATATATAAAATAAAGTCCCTCACATTTTATAGAGAAAATTATTTTTCAGTCCATGATAGATTTTCATCTGATCAATCAATTCCTCTGATTTTATAACTTATATTTAGTCCATCGTTTGTGAAAGTTTGTCCCTGTTAGTCCCTCCCATTACCTAGCAATTGTCTTTTTTTTCCAAAAATTCTACCATTGTTCTTGCTTTTTTTGGAGGGAGAATTCTCGCTTAGTTTTGTTAGCATTAGTGGAGATTCTTATTAAACATTGAACTTCATTTTGTTCCTTTTGCATTCCTTCTCTTTATTATTCTTCATTCCTCTATTTATGAACATCTTTGGAGAACCGTTGTTCACTTCTCTACTTCTGAACACTCAAATGTTATTCTTTAGAGGATTGAACAAAACATGAGTGAAGAATGGACTGTTCAAACAGTCCATTCTTCACTCATGTTTTGTTCACTCCTCCACTTTTGAACATCTTCAGAGAACTCTTGTTCACTTCTCTACTTCTGAACATCTTCACCATGAGATCCCTACAAATTTTCAATGTTTATTGACTGAAACTAAATATGGCATGTTGTTCCTGCAGCGTGAGTTGTTTGGCTGATACTTATGCTCTATTCTTAATGTGAAAGACAATTGGATACCGATGAACTTATCGGCTCTCTTGCGGAGGAAGTCCAAGATTTTAAGAAGCTGCGGTAGAAGCTCTAGATTTTGAGGATATCGTGGGGGTGGCGGATACTGATGTTGCCCTCGGGGGTATTAAGGTCATTCAAGGGGATGTGCCCGTAGAGGTTGAGGCTCCTATATTTCCCCTAGTTGAGGTTGTCTCTGCTTCGCCTGATCATGGGGTCCTGGAACGGAGGAAATAGAAGAAATCAAGGGAAGGGAAGTCGAAGAAGAGAGAAGTTGGGGAGTCTAGTCGTTCCCGAGAAGGACTTGGGGTTCTTCTTCTTCGTCCGCCGGGGTTAAATTCTTTCCAAGACGTACAGTAGGGAGGGAGGGAGAGATGTCGCGCCCTCATAGGTCCTCCCCGCCAATCTTTGATATCTCAGTTTCCCCCGAGCCTGCTATCTGGGCCTTTGAGACGGTGCGCTCGTCTTCTTTCGAGGCCAAGCTGTCAAAGCTTGATGACGATCCCTTGGGTAACTACCTCTCTTCCTTGGCCATATCGGTATGTTGATTAGCACACCCGTTGTCTTTTATTTCGATAGCTCTCGCACCCTGTGCTTACTTCTTGCTACCTATAATTTTTCAGGGCGGTTATTTCATAGACCATGCTACCCAGCGGCTGCAGAAGAAAGTTTGGGTGACCCGAAAGGTACACTCATAAGAGTTGGCAGCTTGTCGTCGATCCGAGGCGGAGCTCCAAGCTCGGGTGGCAGGTCTTCTGGAAGAGAAGGCTAGGATTGAGGAGGAGCTCTCGGGATGCCACCTTTCTCCCCAAGCCTCGTAGAGGGCCTTGGATACAAAGAGGGACTCTAGGATGCTCGCTATCGAGAAAGGTGTTGGTGAAGAAGTGGCATTATTCAGAGAGGAGTTTCGTAACTCTCTTGAGTGGACTCGGGAGTTGAGTGATGCAATTAAGTGTCATTTTGATTTTTTGGAGTTCCAAGCCTCCTTGGTTACCACCAAAGAAAAGGTTGCCGGTGAAGGCTCTGGTGGATTTCAAGGCCGGCTTTGAGTTCAAAGAGGCCTTAAGCTAAAAAAAATCCAAAAATTGCTTCTTTGTCTTCCAAGCAGTGTCTCGGGTACACCCTGATCTCCGCTTTGGTGATGTGGATCACATCTAGGTTGTGAGGCTTTGGGGGCAACTTCGGCAGAAGAAGAAGAATGTTGGGGTTTTGCTGATGTTGCAACAGTCGAGAGGGAGGAAACCAAGGAGACGGTGTGGTCATGCCCGAGCGACGGGAGGATTTGCTACACCCACATCCCCGGCTTAGCTTTTTATGCCTTTTCCCCTTTGTCTTCGAATTTTGTAAAAGGTGTAATTTCCTCTATTTGTGGAATGAAGATATCTTTTCTTCAAATTTATTAGTCTTTCTATATTGTGGCAACATATTTACTTCCAATTCATTTGTGTTTTTCAAAATAATTGGGACGATATTACTTTCCTAGTCACGTTCCATTGGGTTAAAGGCATTAGACCAAGTTGTGTCGCCGCATTCGTAATGCCTGTTCAAATTTCATCTTTGCCTTCCTTTGACTTAGTATCTGATTGTCATTCTGCTGAGGTAGCTCCTTATTTGGCGTAGTCAAGCATTTCGGGTAAAACAGAGATCGCCTAGGTTTCAGCTATCCATCACTAGGAACGTTGTTCGCCGAGCGTGGCCACAGTATGACTAGGATTACGAGTCATTATAATAGGGTAGCTCACGATTGATCTCGAGGCGTTGCATCATAACAAGGATGATTTTTTATCGATAACTGCCAAGTTGTTCTTCCTTGTTTCCTGGCCAGTCATGGCGTGAGATTCAAGGTTTGAATGAGGGTCCCTAGGGTAACTGTTTGGGACGTTTTATTACAATTAAGATGGGTCTTTGCTATGACTGTTAAGGTTTGAATGAGGGTCCCTAAATGGGCTATATAAGCTGGTCCATGTTAAGGTTGAGCTACACAGACATTGATAATGTCTTTTCTCGATTGACCATCACTCTTCAAGGTGTTCGTGTCTCTAGAGTTTACCCTGAAGCTGCTTATTCCTAGCGGCTTCTACAACCACTTGGCTCAATTACCCGGGGGTGTCGTTAGCTTGGAGGGCCCCAATGGGAGAGCGTGGAATGTGGTCCGGGTTCGAGATCAGCTTACTGGGGAGATTCGATTCAAGCGAGGTTGGCCCAATTTTGTAGCGGATCATCGATTGTCGTTAGGGGATTTCTTAGTCTTCACTTTCATCCTGGGGATCCAATTTAGGGTGAAGATTTTTGGGACCTCCGCATTTGAAAAGGAATCTGCCTTTTCGGCCAGTCCAAGCGTCGCGGAGGTGGTCCTTAGTAACGATGATTCGATGTAACCATCGTTTATCTTTGAAATATATGGGAGCATCCTTATTCAATAAAATAATATCCATTTTGGCTATGTTGTGTTTCGTCACATTCACTAGCAGATTTTGAGTTCTTTTTGCTTACGAGGTTATTTAATTTGCTATGTTGTGCGCTTATACGGGTGGCGTTATGCCCGCCATTCCCCGTGCGATTTCAAGGTACGATTTTTATTGTTCACATGATCGTCTGTTGCGATGTCAACTACTTATCCCTATGCTCTCTTAGGTGTCGTTGTCGTAATTATAGGGATCCCTATTCTTGCGCCGAGATGTTAGTCGTGCTTATAGGTGTCACGGTTAAACATACTCACCCAGATATCAAGATGTTGGTCACGCTCTTGGGTGTTGCTTCGCCATTCACGCTCCTAGGTACCGCCATTACGGTCACGCTCCTAGGTGAGGTGTTTGCATCCCGGGTGCCTAGATGTTGCGTTTACACTCCTGGGTGTCGCTTTGCCTGTCATGCTCCTGGGTACCGCGATAGCGGTCACATTTCTGGGTGAGGCATTTGTGTACACTCTCTGGGGTGTTGCTTCGCCTTTCACGCTCCTAAGTGAGGCGTTTGCGCGCATGTCCCTAAATGCCGAAGTGTCGGTTACTTTTCGGGATGTTGAATTCCGTAATTGTTTTAGAAAGGAATTACCCCTAGCTTAAATTTTTAGGAGCCGGGATGCTTAGTTTCTCTCCTAGGTTTGCTTTTCGGAAACTTGGCCGTTTCTAAGAGAAGTTTTTAATAAGCTTTATAGATGCCTGGTTTTCATTACAAAGGCATCTTTCCTTAGTATGACATCTTGTGACTTTGTGTCGTTAATTGTTTGCGCTCAATAAGTAAAACTTTGAGAATGCAAAATGTAAACAAGACTTTTTAAAGGGAAGTTTCCATAATGATCAAAACAAAGACAAGAACTTTTCAAAAAGTAAAGATTTTATCAATGCCAAAAGTAAAATTTAAGATTTCATTACCCGTGCTATCCAACGTGATTCAGAAGTAGTGGCATTAGTCGGGTCTGGGTTGCTGCCTTTACATGCTCCGTAGGTTGGTTCATCCTACTGTTTGTGTGAGATCCAAGATTTTAGTGAAATAAAAAGGGGTTAAAATTTTCCTAAATTAATTCTTAATTAAATTAAGGTGCCAAGGACATATTGGAGATTTAAAGAAAGTACCAAGGGCATCTTGGTAAAAGGGTAAGGAGAAGATCTAAAAAGGAATAAAATGAATTTAAGGATTTAAATTCATTTGATTGATGATTGAATTGTTTAAGATTGGAAATTCTCTAAATAGATAATGATTTAAACTAAGATGGAAATGAGGTTTAAATTGATTTTTGATTTAATTAAATTGGGAAGTATTTAAATTGGAACTTGATTTAGTTTGAATTTAAGGCAAGGAGAAATTTATTTAAATACCTAATTAGGGGATAAATGGGGCCTTCGGGGACCTACTTATAATTTCGGAAAAGAATGGGGTTTTATTTGGAAATGTGTCCCACTCACAAGCAAGAACCTGCATGTAAATTTGGTTTAATTGGAGAAAGGGTGAGTAAATGGAAAATTACATTTTAGAGAATTAATGGGGATTTAGTTGGTTAAATCCTATTTAATAATTTTTATTGTTTTGAGGTTGCCAGGGACCTAAGTGGTAATAAAAATATATATGGGCACTGGAAGGAAGTTTGTCTTATACTCTAGAGGAAGGACTTGGATGCAAAGTTCTTATGATTAGAGGGAGTGAAAGTGTGCCTCACATGAAACCATGACAAAGGATTTGCATGGAAAAGTCATTTAATTCAAGGGGTTTTGTGCTAAAGTTCTTAAAATTGGAGAAGTTTGGGGGTTATATGGGAGAGTGTACAAATCTTTTGGTTGACTCATGGACTATTATGTGATAGATCATATGATGGATAGGATTTAAAGTTTTGAATTCAAAAAAAAAAAAGGGGGCGGACCTGACTTGCATGTCGAGATAATGCATTATATATATATATATATATATAGAGAGAGAGAGATATGGAGAGAGAAAAGATATTTAATATATAGATTTAAATAGATATAACTATCTATAAAATGATTAGTATAAAGAAATTTAGAGAGGGAAAGATATTCAGTTTTCTCCAACCCTAGCGGCCGCCATGGTTTCAGAGAAGAGGAGCGGTGCCGCACCACAACGTCTGGTCGCCGGAGCAGTTCCCAAAGGCATGTCAGGCGGTCAGCAACTTCAGTAAGTCTTTCCCCATCTCCGTGGATCATAGATGTTTATTCTTTTTTTAAGAATCATGAGGCTTATAACGAGGTTTGAAGGACAGTGAGTGTTTTATGGAGGTGAGTTTGGTTTGATGATGTAGTATGGGAGGCTCCTGTTGGTGTTTGGGTATTTGAGTTAGAGATTAAGTGAGAGGGTTTCTAAATATAGGGTGATGTAGATGAGATTGTTCTTTGTGAAGTAGAGGGTTGAGGTTGGTGAATGGGTTTCATGAACAGTCATATATAGTGATGGTGAGAGGTTTAGGAGCTTGGTTAACTCTTGAGGTTTAGATGGGTTTGTTGTGAGGATGGTAAGATACCTCTTTGTTGGGGTGGGGTTTAATTAATATGAAGGATTGTTAGGATGTTAGGTTTTAGTATTTACTTGCTAGCTTGAAGGATAGAAGCTTGGTTAATAAGGTCAAAAGATTATTCATAAAGTAAATACCATGAAAACCATAGGCTCTTTACTCTCTCTTTTGTGGATTTTGTTTATTAAATTTGATGGGTGACTTCTTGAGGTCACATCATAGATTATCAAGCATTAAGAGTTCTGACCAAATACATGTGATGATGCTGTCTTGTTTCTCTCTTGAAACTAGTAAATATGAGATAATAAATGAGAAATTGTTTGGTTGGACAAATGTATATTCTTTTCCTCTTTTTGGATGATAGTCTAAGGAACTCCCATGCTTTAGTTGAGGTCAACAAGTTATGTTTCAAACCATGGGATTGATATCTAGTGTCAGAGAGATTTGTTGGGATAGTAGTTAATATTAGGAAGTGAAAGATTGATGTTTCAAAAGTAAATACTACTCAAGAGAACAAGTTGTCATGAAGTTAGAGAATCCTAGCTGGGGAGTGGAGATGCTATGCCTGATGTTTAGCAAACAAAAAAAAAGAAAAAAGAGAGAAGATCCAATATTTGGGCCACGGCCCATGTTCCCATGAACAGATTAAAAATTACTCAGTTGATAGGTTAATGGGTTTGAATTTGAGTAATAGCGTGAATGATTTGGGTTTGGTTTGACCAAGTTAAGATGATTAGGTAGTATTTATGAACTTTTGCATTGCTAATATAGAGTTACTACCAGATATTGACGTAGGGCGCTGAGCCACGTCAGGAGGGACACAGCTTAGACGAGGAGGTCTTCGATAGAGGTAAGTTACTTCTGCCTAATACCCACTCTACGGAGTGTTTATTGGACTTGTTGTTGCCATGTTTATTTTGTAAGATACTCTTGCCTCGCTTCTACCCTTGTTTGGGCTCCTTTGATTTGACGTATGTTGTCCTTGGCTTATCTTTCATTTGTGATATCTGTTTATTGGATGCATACACATACTTGCTTTTGTTGCCTTCCTTCTTTGTATGTGTATGGTTGAGCGTTAGAGGTAGTGTTTACTGATCACGAGGATCCGTTGATCGGCACGTGGCCGTGGAAACACGTGAGCCTGTGCTCCGTCCGGATAGGAGTGTAAAGTTTCACTACCTGTTTGTTGAATGCTCTTTTGGACATGCCCACCCGTGGGCCGACACTTGACTTTAGGCACTCGTGGTGCTTGTGTGCAGCTAGATAGGTATGCGTCAGTGGAGCGAGCTGGCTCGCTAAGCATAGCCTCATGTTATCTGGCATGAGACCATGGAGATACGCAGTACTTGTGTGCTGGCCGGGTAGGTGTGCGCCAACTGAGTTTCTTCTTCCGCCCGGATTCAGTGGAGCAGGTGAGCTCCGGATTTTGCGAGAGCGTTGGGGACGGGACACCCTGACGTTCCGGCACTCCTGGCCAGAGGGATAGTACTCTGGTTGTCCCTGCCAGTCAGTGGGGCGAGCACTGACCATGTCGACATGAGAGAGAGGTGGCGCTACCGAACGCGACAGGTTCGTCGCTCACAGCCTGAGGCTGTTGTTTGTAGTTTGAGGCTGCTTTTCATTGCTTACAGCCTGAGGGTGGCTGACCGGGGGATCTTTGCTGAGTTGTTCTTGGAATCTCATTCTTAGCCCGAGGGCTATCGCTGGACAGGAGTCGTACCGTTGCGGATGTTTGTGGTAGACTCCTAGGATCTGTTTGTTTGGTGATTCATTGATTGTGACATCATGTTTCTTTTTATTGTGCTCACATCTTTGAGATTCCTTGCGGTGGTACTTCTCGGGCTTTCCTTTCGAAAGCTCATTAATTTTCCCTTCTCTCATTTCAGGTCCTGAGAAGTAGAGTGACTCGAGCTCAGGAGGCGTACAAGAGTTGGGGTGGGATATTTGCTGAGGTCAGAGGATCTCCTTGACTTTTGTTTTCTGAGTGAGGATACTTGGCTTAGGACCTATGTAGGGCCTGGATTTGTTAGGGCTTTGGACCCTTGTACTTTATTTTCCGTATTAGCACTCTAATTTGTATTTGGTATTACTGGATTAATAAACTTTTGAATTTATTTTATTATCTGCTATTGTTTACTTAGGCCTTGTACTCGAGTGGGGCCCGTCTCCACTTGGGTACGGCCGGTCTGCTGACGTGCCCGAGGTCCCGGGATCTGGGTTGGGGCGTTACAGTTTGAACAGTGGTAGGTAGCAGGGCGGAGTATTTTTCAAAAGGGCCTTCTTCTTGAGAATCTCGTTTGATGTATTGGCCAAGCTGCCACTTTTGGATTTGATGTTCGATCTCATCCCTAAGATTGTGACACTCCTCGGTATCATAGCCATGCTCCTGGTGGAAAGAGCAATATCTGTCTTTTCGGCTGGAAGGGTTTCTGATCTTTGTGGGCGGATTCAAGATTTTCTTATTTTGTACTTGCATGAGAATGTTCGCCCGGGTATCATTGAGGTTCGTGAATTCTCAGTATCTTAGTTCATCTCTCGGGTGATCTCGACTTCGGGAAGGTTGACGATTCCTTAGCGGGTTAGATGAAGCTTGTCTTGAAGGCTCGACCGGGGCCCTAATATCTGGTGGGGCTATATTTACTTACGTCTGGGTTGCCTTCTTCTTCCCTTTCCACCCGTGCTATATCTTTTATTGATTGATGAATCTCTAAGCTCGAGCAAGGAGTTCAGAAATTCTTTCGGCTGGTCCATAGATAAGTCATCTTTGAGAGGTGAGGGGAGGAGGCCTTCCATTAGTGCCACCCCAGCAATATAGTGAATGAGTCGAGGAATGGTATGAGTCTCTTCGGTGAAGTGATTGATGTAGGCATGGAGGGTTTCTCCTTCTTGCTGTTGAACCGCCATGAGGGTGGAGAACGTCTTATTACGCCTTTTTCCACCTACAAAATTGTTGAGGAAGAGGGCTGCCAGCACTTCAAAAGAGGAGACTGAATTGGGGGGAAGGGTTTTGAACCGCACCAATGCTTCCCCGCGGAGTGTTGCGGGGAAGAATCGACACATGATGACGTCGGAGGAGGCGTCTATAAGCATGAGGATCTCATAGGCCCCCACATGATCATTTGGGTCAGTGAAGCCATTGAAGGTATCCATCTGAGAGGGCCTGAGCCCATGGGGGAGATGTGCCTCCATGATTCTCCTCGTAAAAGGGGTCGCTAGGAGTCTAGTTCCATGTATGTCCTCCCTGCGCAGGCTCGGCCATCTACTTTGTTCCCTTCTCCGTGGTGGAGTGTTGTGCTGCGATATTAGCACGATCTAAGATTGCCGCCGGGAATGTCGCCTGGGGGGTGGGGAGCCAGAACTGCTGGCATCCGAGTCCAGCCTGGTTTTGCTTCTACCTGTCCTCCGGCCAAATATTTTCGTGCAGAGGTCAGACCTCGGTCTTCCTCCAGATATCTCAGGAGAGAGGGGTCGTGGTGCAGGTGGTTGGGAGACTTACTTTTCTAATCAGAGAATAGCTTGTGTCATGATCTCCATCTGCCTTGCCACCATCGCCTCTAGCCTCTCCTCTGGAGCACGGTAGCGCGCCTCTTGAGGGACGGTTTGTTGGTGTTGACCTTGGGCCTCTGGACCTTCAGATCTTATTTCCGGTTGTAGTGAGGCTTCATTCTCCTCTTGTCCTTGTACTTGACTACGGGTGAATCTCTTCATGATTCACGGTTTTGTTTACTCAACCGTCTCCACAGACGGCGCCAATCTGTTAGCCCACTTTAAGTGATGAAAGATCTTGTAGCAGGTTTGCCCACTTTAAGTTCACCTGAAAAGGGGACAGCGGAGAGGAAAATTAAGAAAGGATAGGGCTTTATTGCCCGTGCCCGCTCCGACGGTCAAATTAGTAGACTGATTAGAGAAGAAGAAGAGTTTTTATGGTTTATTTCTTGCTTTCCCTTCTCCGTAGTAACTTGCTTCCTTGTATCTTTCTCCTTTTTTTTCTTGCGATTTGTGTCCCTGTTTATTTGCCATGATGAGGTCCTAGGCACGCCTTTCCTTACTCCAAGGGTAGCTTTGCCATTTCTTAGGAGAGTATGGCGGCGCCTCGTTAGCTCATATGGATTGTGGGATGGGTATGATGGCGACAAGTGGTTGGACAAGTCTTATGTATATCAAGTTATAAGAATATTTACTATTAAATTTTTTTAGGTTTTTTATAATTAATTTTTTTAGATTTTTATAAAATCTTCATATTCATTTTTAGTTTGATGGGGAAGTAATATTTGTTTTTTTTTAATTTAAGGTAAGAAAATAAATTATTAAAATAAAAAGTTCACATCGAAATTAACTTTTCCAAGAATTATTTTACAATTTCTTTATTTATTATTTTTAAAATCCCACATTAATAATTCTAACATGGAATTAATTCCATAATTACTTCCTATACATTGTAGAATAATTATTAATATTAGTAGAAATAAAATGTTTAAGACTACCCGTTTCCCGAACAATTGAGAAGAAGAATGAGACAAGCCGGACAACAGACATTAAAGAAAAAGATGATTTTTCTTTCCACATGCCAACGCCGGTCAGTCTCCTGCGATGCATGCGAACAAAACATATTTATTGAAAGCCATGACTTCTCTCTTACATTCAGCCCGTTTAGACAAGACACATCAACACTTCACCTGACACGGCTGGTCAAGCCTTTTGACATTTTATGTGCCGACAAAATTCCTAAAATCAGTTAGCTTATATTTATCATAATAAAGGAATCTGTATCTTTACGATTTTTATTTATATAAATATAACTTATAAAAATTTAAAAACATCAATATTTGTAGATGCATAAATTTCTATGCTAAAATACTAGAGAAAATATATATTTATCTATAAAATATCCTGGTTTTCAAAATCATTGATGATATCTTGAGATATGTGACGCCGGACGGGGTAGTGATTATCCCATGGCTAAATTTCCAAGGACCGCAAGGAAGAATAAACTAAAACCAAAAGCAACTGTAGAAAATACTCAAATTCGTGAAAAATATTATTAATAAAAATTCAATAATAAAAACTAACCCACAAGCCGGGTTAAATAGTCTAAAAAATAAACCTAGAAACCTTATCATCTAATCTAAATTTGCTAAAATTGACAATTATTTAAAACTAAACTTATCTAAATTTAAAACTCTAAACAAATCAGATAACTCCTAAAAATCCGAGATCAAATCGGATTCAAATCCTATCCTAATTTGGCATATGAAATATTACCAAAAATAGAAAAAAGACCAAAAACCCTAATTCGGCGGATTAAATATTTCTAAAAATAGAAAAAAAATAACTAAAGTTCTCTCTAATATGACGTCCCCATGTCGTGCGCGCCGCAAAGAGCTTTCCGAATTGGGGTTGAACGCCCAATTCTGATATCGGTAGCCAAAGTTATGGCCAAAATACTGAATCACACCTAAAACCGAACCAATCTTGGAATTGACTCAATAACTTCCCATCTTCACGTTGACCCGCTAACCCGGCACCAATATTTGACTCGAGCCTCCTGCATCAGTCACCCCGGGTTGGAAAGAACTCGACCCCGATTTCAACTGCACCTCTGCTGGTAGGTCTTGATCTCTGTGCTTGATCTCAATCAAAACCCTAGAGACAGAAAGTAGGTTAGTAGTGTTGGTTACCTGGCCAGAAGGGTTTTCCTCCCATCGAGATACCAACACAACGATAGTCCCATCATCGTCATAGATGGGCTCACCAATCTCCTCCTCGGGCTCGCCAATTTCCTCCTCGTAGTCGTCGTAGATGAGCGAGATCTCCTCCTCCACATCATCATTGAAGATTGGGAAAATCTCCTCCTCCGCATCATCGTTGAAGATGGGCGAGATCTCCTCCTCCACATCATTGTCGTAGATGGGTTGGTAGATGGGTTGCCTAAACCTCTGATCGCTATGATTATGGTGCTGGACTTCCTCAGCCGGAAACTGTCCATGACAACCACGATCAAAATCGATCGCCGCCAAACGCCTTGATAATTTCTTGACTTGCCTTTGCAAATCCTTGATCATCAAGCGTTGGGTTAACTCCGAGACTTGCCTTTGTAGATCCTTGTTCATCGCCTCTAGGGCGCTCAGGTCACGGTATTGGACTTTCTCAGCCGGAACCTGTCCAACCCGCCGACCACGACCACCGGTCATTGATGTCGCTGATGACGCTTCCCAGGAAGATGATGAGCTCTGATACCAATTGACGCCGGGCAGGGTAGCGATTATCCTGCGGGCTAGCCGGGTCCAAGGACCGCAAGGAAGAACAAACGAAGAACCAAAAGAACCAGAGAAAATGCTCTGAAATTCAGGAAAATATTATTAATCAAAATTCAATAATAAAAAACTAACCCACAAGCCGGGTTAAATAGCCTCAAAAAATTAACCTAGAAACCTTATCATTTAATCTAAATTTGCTAAAATTGACAAATTATTATTTAAAACTAAACTTATCTAAATTTAAAACTCTAAACAAATCAGATAACTCCTAAAAATCCGAGATCAAATCGGATTTAAATCATATCCTAATTTGGCATATGAAATATTACCAAAAATAGAAAAAAAAGACCAAAAACCCTAATTCGGCGGATTAAATATTTCTAAAAATAGAAAACAAAATAACTAAAGTTCTCTCTAATATGACGTCCCCATGTCGTGCGCGCCGCAAAGAGCTTTCCGAATTGGGGTTGAACGCCCAATTCTGATACGGTAGCCAAAGTTATGGCCAAAATACTGAATCACACCTAAAACCGAACCAATCTTGGAATTGACTCGATAACTTCCCATCTTCACGTTGACCCGCCAACCCAGCACCAATATTTGACTCGAGCCTCCTGCATCAATATGTGTTGATGATTATGATACATCATCAATAATTTCGGAAACTGTTTTCGTAATACTTCATTCATAAGTATATCACTGCTCAAAAAACTAATTAAAAGTTTTTTCACCCAACCTTATTTTTATGATGATTTTAAAAATTAAAATACTGAAATAAATTAATGGAGTTGTTTCTCCCACTTCATAAAAAAATCAATATAAATGCAGACTTCTTAAACATGAGAAACGTCGTGTTTTCAATTTATTAGAGAAGAAATTATTGAATAATATAGAATATATTTTTTAATTATTATTATTTTAGAATGAATTAAATTTATATTTTGAGATTATATCTATTTTTAAAAATTTCAAATTATTCGCGTATAAAACAATTTCAAGTAATTTTAACCTAAAAAATTGTTCTTTTCTCTCAAGTTTATTGAGCATTAGTATAAATATAATAACTACATCTATGATATACTTTTTAAAAATAAATTTATTTATAACTCATAATTGTAATTTGAAATACAAAGCACAATCATGTAAAAAGTTAAATATCTTACTGATAGGGTTATATATCTATTAAGGGGGCGTTTGGTTGGAGATATAAGATATGACCACAGTAATGTGATATGTCTGGGAATAGAGTCGGGAATGCTATATATTTGGGAATGTTGTGGTAATATGATATGACCATGTTTGGTTCATGTTTGGTTGGTCAAAGTAATCAACTTAGTAATGTTCCAAATTTCCCAAAATACCCTTCTATATAAAATTTTGAGTAAATTTAAATTTAAATTAAAATAAAGTTTTAATTAAAATTAATTAAATTTTAATACCAAAAAAATAATTATGGCACATTTTTTTAAAATAAACTTGCATCTAAAATTTCGATCAAATATCAAATAATAATAATACTTACTATAATAATAATAATAATAATAATAATAATAATAATAATAATAATAATAATATGGTAAAAGGATGGAGGGCAAAATGGGGATCCACATTACCACCAACTTGGTAATATGGATAGACACCTATTTTGGTGGTACTCCATATTACTACCACTGTGGTAATGTGGAGTAAGTTGGTAATGTGGATTACCAACTTATTCCCACTACCACCTTTGCCAAACGTGGTAATCATTTCACGTTACCGCCTCATTCTTGAGAATGTGAAAACATTACCCCCAACCAAACGCCCCCTAAAGGTTAAATGTTTAGATATATAGATAAAAATATAAAAGATATTTATAATTTTTGATCAAACAAGTCTATCGAAGGTATTATAACTTATATTTAATTAGAAGATATATTAACATTACTTGTGAATATATATGTTTATTTTTCCTCTACCGGCCTTATCTAGTATGTTCCAACTATTATGTTTTCTTGTGGATCTGCTCATTTTTCTCTTATCCTCATCAACATTCGCATTATATATTTTTATTTTTATTTTTTTACTAAGGCTATAAAGACACCTATTTACGTGACGGTTGTCATGGACTCTGAAAAGTAAACTTATACGATCGTCCCTGATATCTCACGATGCACGTACAAGTCTAGAGGAGTAAACTCTACTCATACTTGTTCACCTCATTTACGGGGCAAGAGATTCTGTAACGCCCCGACCCGGATTCCGGGACCTCGAGCACGCCAACAGACCGGCCGTATTAGAGAAGAGATAAACTCAACTCGAATACAAGGCCTAATATTGTGATAAGCAGATAACAATCCATAAAATTAAATAAAACTCATGTTCCAAGGAACATAGAGTCAACAGGGTCCATAGGCCCTAAAATAGTCAGGTCCCTATACGGGTCCTACAAATAACAAAGCTCATAAAAATAAAAGATAATAGAGACTCCTAAAAACCTCTGGTCTCCCGGAGTCCTCTCCTCAGGCTCCTCCCCCTCCTAAACCTCGGAATCTGTAAAAAGAGGAAAAGAGAAAACACATGAGCTTCCTCCGAAGGAAAGCCCGGTAAGTATCCCTCGCAGTCACAATGTCATGAATAGGAAATATGGCATACCAACGAGATCATAATATCAACAATAAAGTCCTAGGAGTCTACCACAAGCAAGTCAAAGGTACGACCCTCGACATGTAAGCCCTCGGGCTCAAGTTGTGAGTCCTAAGAGAACTCAAAGTTTACTCCGCCAAGATGTCCGATTTTTGATATAAATACGACCTAGATGGTCGCTTGACCCTCCTGGCCACATGCCGGTAGAACTACCTCCCCTACGTGTTAACACCTGGCCAAGGTACCAAGCCCACTGACAGTAAGACCTCCAGAGATTTGCTTCTCTGGTGAGGCTGTCAGGAAGGTCAGGGGGTCCTAACCCTGAACATTCCTAAATTGGAGCTTCCCTAGCTCCACTGAGTCCGGGCAGTAGAACATAGCAAACAGGGACACCAACGTCCCGAAAACAAACACACATGCTCAACAGAATTCAAAAACAGATATGAACAGCATGTATGGCATCAGCAGTGCATGTAATAAGAATACATAGCAAGTCCAAGAAATCCCGTTACCGGGTGAAAACTAGGCAAGTGTACTTACCTTAGTTCGAAGAAACTAGAAGTCTTTCTAGTCCTTTTGTGCGTGCCAACAACTCCCCGAGAGTATCTGGCATATAATGGTTTTATTAGAATCATCGTTCCAATAATTTCTATCTCTCTAAGTGTCTATGCATTCCTAACGTCCTTGTTGGGCTTAGGCCCACTAACGGGCCCTAGGGACCATCTCTCAAGTTCTAGGCCCTTATTCCCGTTTCAGTGTCCCTTAGTTGACTTTTAGTCCTACCTTGGTCAAACCTAGTCAACTTTAGTCTATTTGTCGAGTCTGACTTTTATTAAGTCATTTTAGTTGAGTTGAGCCTCATTAAATTGATCTTAACCCCTTTTTACCCTAGGAGGGCATTTTGGTCATTTTACAACCTTTTGACCATAAGGTTTTAGGCTCCACCTTGCTTAGGGTTTATTAGTCCTTTTTGAATTTATTTAGCTTCCTTACTAAATAATTCTTATCACTCAACCAATTATCCAAATTTAAAAAATTAATTAATTAATTTCTATTTATTTCATTTCAATATTTCATAATAATTATAATTATTATGTCACACACCCATAGTTCCATACACTTTATTTAATTAATTGAATAAGTGTCACACTTTCCAACCTCTGGAACAAATTAATCAAATAATAGCCATTTACCAATTATTTGTCACTACCACTAAGTTAATATTTTAATTAAAACATTAACCCTCTATTAATCAATTAACATAGCAAACTATTCTATAGTTTCTACTAAACAAATGTCACACTCTATATTTTCCAAATTCATTATCTCTACTAGCCATTTGTCACACTAAGTTAATAATTTATTAACTTTTATTTAATGTCACAAGTCCAAAGTTCCCCATTTTAATACCATGTATAGCCAATTATTATTTATAATAACAATCAACTAATGTTTTTTAATTAAAGAGAGAAGAAAATGAATAAATTATTTTAATTAACTAAATTGTTGTCACACCCCTAAGTTAATAACTAAAATAACTAAATTAATAACTTTTATTTAATTTAGTTATTTCATTTTATTTCCTTCTTCTTCTTCTCTCTTTTCACATGTGACCAGCCACCCCAGATTCGTGCCCTTCTCCGACCACCATGCCCGCCGCCTCTACGGAGCTCGCCCCCGTCGGCCTCTCGATCTCGGCCGAGCCTTCGGGCTTGTCACGGACTACGCCTCTCCCCATCGAAAGCATCGGTGATGCTCTACCGCGAGAAAGAATTCTCCGTGAAGCTCACACCGCCAACTAAATGCATGCAAAACTAACTCTACGTGTTCTACGTGGTTTTGAACACTCACCGTGGGTTTTCTCGGCGGTGAGGAATGCCGGAGACGCCGGTAAACCTCTCATCGCTTCTTTCTCCTCGTGAAGCTCGGTCTCGGCAACGACCAACTTCACGTCTTCCCTTGCTGTTCCCGTCCACTCCTTCTCCTGAGATTGGACGCGACGGCCCTGCGCTCAGCTGGGAGCTCCAACCCCGCTACCGCCGGCAAATTCCTTCTTCCTCTCCGACTGTCACCTCGCCGGAAAATGGAGAACTTCTCACTGGAGCTCCGTGCTCAACACCGAGCCATGACTCCACCTTTTATAGACCTCGAGGAGCCAGGCGAAGGGTCGCCATTCGAACAGCCTCGCCTTCAAGTGGCCGGCGCCCGCGCGCGTAACTGACGGAGTAGACGGCGAGGCTCTCGCAGCCGTTGGGGGCTGGGGGAGATGGTGGTGGTGCTTCGAGATATGCATTCTCCGATAAGCGGTGGAGATGTCTTGATCTCCATCAACGGCTCCAATTAGATCAACGAGTCTCGGATCGAGCACAAGTTAGATCAACTGTTCAGACCGCATCGCAGTCGACGGCCAGATTACCACTTTACGCATCGAGATTGTGATTTATCCCTAGATGAGCGGTTCTGGAGAGCCCTCACCGTGGGATCGCCTCCACCATCCTTCCCTTCATTGCCTCGTGATCCGGTCCACGCACCGGATGGATCAAATCTGGGCTCGCCACGCGGCTCTCTCGTAGTCCATTATAATGCGTCATGATTTACTACGATCGAGATCTTTTAATCTCGGCAGCCCATTCTCTCTAATAGGGTTTTCTCTCACGAAATTTTATGAGAGGTCCCTGACACTTTTAAAATTACGCTTAGGTCCAAGTTTGTGAGAGGGGAAAACTTCTTCAAGGTCCTCAATTCTTTCAAAATTACCATTAGGTCCCTATAGACTCCAAAATAATTTTTTTAATTTCAATTAAATTCAAATAAATCATTTAATCCCACAATAACACTAATTGCGGAAAAAAAATTTAAATACTTTTCTCAAGGAAATAACAATATATTTATCTCCAAAATTCATGGATTTTACAATCCTCCCCCCTTACAAAAATTTCGTCCTCGAAATTTCTACGCCGTTTACTCCTCATACAAACAACTCCGGGTAACGCTGCCTTATATCCTCCTCGCGTTCCCAGGTAGCTTCTCGCTCGGTGTGGTTACTCCACTTCACCTTAACAAAAGGAATAGTTCTATTCCTTAACTGCTTGTCTTCTCGACCCAAAATAGCTACTGGGCGTTCCTCATAGGACATATCCTCTTGGACTTCCACCGGAACCTGAGGAATCACTCTGGTAGGATCACGAATACATCTCTTCAACATTGAAATATGGAAGACGCCGTGGAACTTGGCGAGATCCTGGGGTAAGGCCAACCTATATGCCACCACTCCTATGCGCTCCAATATCTCGAAAGGTCCGATATATCGCGGAGCAAGTTTTCCACGTCGTCCAAACCTTACTACCCCCTTCATAGGAGATACTTTTAGGAATACCAAGTCTCCCACTTGAAACTCCTGATCAGATCTTTTTCGGTCTGCATAGCTCTTTTGTCTACTCTGGGCAGCCTGGAGTCGCTCCCTGATCATCTTGACATGTTCCTCCGTTTGTTTTACAAAATCAGGTTGCTTAAGTGCCGCCTCAGCTACCAGCTTCCTTTCTCCCACATCCCCCCAACAAATGGGAGTTCGGCACTTCCTCCCATAGAGTGCCTCATACGGTGCCATCTTGATGCTTGCCTGGTAACTGTTGTTATAGGCAAATTCTATCAAGCTTAGGCGTTCATCCCAAGACCCCGTGAAATCTATTGCACATGCCCTCAACATGTCCTCTAGCACCTGGATGGTCCTTTCAGATTGTCCATCGGTCTGTGGGTGGAAAGCTTTGCTGAATGCCAAACCCGTGCCTAGGGCGATGTGCAAGCTCTCCCAGAATCTAGAGACAAACCGAGT
Organism: Dioscorea zingiberensis; assembly: GCA_026586065.1. Lineage (NCBI taxonomy): Eukaryota > Viridiplantae > Streptophyta > Magnoliopsida > Dioscoreales > Dioscoreaceae > Dioscorea > Dioscorea zingiberensis. The sequence goes on from CM048822.1 coordinate 34,571,020, forward strand.
GTCTCGATCAGAGGTGATCGTCACCGGTACTCCATGTAATCTGACGATCTGATCGATATATAGCTGGGCAACCTTTTCCAAGGTGCTCCCGTCCTCAATGGTATAAAATGGGCCGATTTAGTCAGTCGGTCCACAATAACCCAGATTGATTCATGGCCTCTTTGAGTACGTGGTAACCCCGTTATAAAATCCATGTTAATGTGTTCCCATTTCCACTCCGGAATGGGTAAGGGTTGTAACATCCACTTGCAAACTCGGTGTTCCGCCTTTACCATCTGACAGGTGATGCATTTAGCCACGAACTCCGCAACATCTTGCTTCATCCCCTTCCACCAGAAGTGGTCCTTCAACCCTCTGTACATCTTGGTACCTCCAGGGTGAATAGTATAGCCCGAATAGTGGGCTTCCTCCAGAATATCTTTTTTTATTTCCGGGACATTTGGTACACAAATTCTTTACACAAATCTAAGGGTTCCATCTTCATGGACTCAACCGTGTTGGTTCTTCCCGCCCATGTGTTCCTTGATCTCCTCCGGTTCAAGATCTTGTCCCCGAAAGCAACCCGAATTCTTTCCAACAACGAGGGTCGGATATGCAAGCTGGCCAATGTGACACCCATCGTAGGCAAAACGACCTCTAAGTTGAGCCTTCTCATATCCTCCAGTAGCGGCCTCTGAGTTGTTAACATAGCGGCAACTCCATATCCAGACTTCCTGCTCAGTGCATCGGCCACCACGTTCGCCTTGCCCGGGTGGTAATGGACACTGAGATCGTAGTCCTTGATTAATTCCAACCAACGCCGCTGTCTCATATTCAACTCTTTTTGTGTGAATATGTATTTGAGGCTCTTATGATCGGTGTAGATCTCGCATGGTACACCGTAGAGGAAATGTCGCCAGATCTTTAGGGCAAACACGATCGCTGCCAACTCAAGATCGTGTGTAGGGTAGTTCTCCTCGAAAGGTTTTAATTGTCGTGATGCATAAGAAATCACGCGCCCATCTTGCATCAACACTCATCCAAGGCCAGTCTTGCAGGCGTCGCTGTAGACCGTATATCCACGATTGCTTTGTGGTAGCGCCAACACCGGTGCTGATATCAACCTATGTTTCAGCTCCTGAAAACTCTTTTCACAGGAGTCGGTCCAAATGAATTTGGTACCCTTCCTGGTCAGCTTGGTTAATGGTGCTGCTATAACCGAGAAACCCTCAACGAATCTCCGGTAATAGCTAATCCCGTGAAACTCAGATCTCCGTCACTGTTGTTGGTCTTTTCCATTCCACAACGGCTTCAATTTTCTTGGGATCTACTGAAACTCCAGCTCCACTTACCACGTGGCCCAAGAAAGCTACACTTTCCAACCAAAAATCGCACTTGGAGAACTTTGCATAAAGCTGAAGTTCCCTCAAGGTCTCTAGCACTATTTTTATGTGCTCCTCGTGGGCCTGGTGGCTTCTTGAGTAAACCAAGATGTCGTCGATGAATACCACCACAAACTGGTCCAAATATTGACGGAATACCCGGTTCATCATGTCCATAAAGACTGCCGGGGCATTGGTAAGCCCAAACGGCATTACGAACTTCGTAGTGCCGTATCTAGTACCGGAAAGCACTCTTCGATATCCGTCTCTTTAATCCTTACTTGGTGATACCCGGATCTCAAGTCAATCTTAGAGAAGACTTGAGCTCCATTTGATCCAAGGTAAGTCATCAATTCTTGGTAGAGGATATTTATTCTTTACTGATTACCTTGTTCAACTCCAGATAATCAATGCACAACCTTAGCGACCCGTCTTTCTTCTTGACGAAAAGAACAAAGTGCTCCCAAGGTGACATGCTAGGTCTAATAAAACCTTTGTCCAACAATTCCTCTAGTTGGGTCTTCAATTCCTTGAGCTCATGCAGCCATCCGATAAGGAGCCTTAGACACAGGAGCCTTACCCTGAACCAACTCAATAGAGAACTCCAATTCTCTTCCGGGGTAATCCACGGTAATTCTTAGGAAACACGCCGGTACTCCCCTTACTACCGATGCGAGACTACAATCTCTTTATCCTTCTTTACCTCAGAAATAGAGGCCAAATAGCCTACACATCCACCCCTAAGTAACTTCCGGACCTGGAGAGCTGAAATCTCCTGAACAAGGGAACAAGTTTGGTACGCCTTTAAAAGTAAATTCCTCTCCTCCTCGGCATCTTAAATACAACTCTCTTCCCTCGACAGGTCTACCATCACAGTAAATCAAGAGAGCCACCATCCCCAGGATCACATGGGCGTAATCCTTCGAGTCCATTACATGCAGGTTTGCAAGTAATCTCCGCCCCTCAATCATTATAGGGCATGCCGTACCATTCTCCCCTTACCATCATGGCTGGCAGCCTCCTAGGGGTGTCTACACACAAATCACAGGGTAGATCTATAGTAGGCAAAGTGTGTGCTTTCGTGCAAACCGATGCAGTCTGAAAGAGTGTGTGGCTCCGAGGATCAAATAAAGTCTGCAGCATAGAAAGAATTAACTTGGAATGGTACACTTCGCGACATCTCTGGCGATGCACATGCTTCCTCAGTTGTCAAATGGTAGACCCGACCATGGGTCATTGGCCTCTGTTGCTATTGGGGTTGGTTTGGAGTAGAAGGCTGTCCTGAGGTCGCCTTCCCTTTCTTATCCCCACCTTGTGATCTTGGTGGTGGTCCAACAGATTGTCGGGAAGCTTGTTGAGATCCCTGGGTTCTCCCCACCACACTCTGTCCTTGTTGACGCTGGGGACATTGGGCCTTTTGGTGATCCAAGGCTAAGCAGAAATAACACCCTCCAGTTATCCTTGGGCATTGGGACCTCTGCATAGCAATGTGGTCCCTGAGTCGCTGGACCAACATGGTAACTGTGGTCTGAAGCCTGTCAACCTTCCGGTTGGTGGCTTCGAGCGTCCTCCTCATCTCGGCAAGGACCTCAGCGGGCTCAGATGAATCGGCTCTGGGTGGTGGAGTGTTCTCCCGGATGGACTCCACCTCATCATCTGACGAATCACGGTACGATGGTCCCGACATCCTGCAAGTAAACCGGTTGTCAATCTAACGTACCACTATCTATACTACCCCAGTCCCGCACTCAGTCTATACAACTGGCTAAGGGTATCTAGGGTCTGCTATCTGCTCTATCTAGAGAACCTCTCTCTGATACCACTTTAATCTGTAACGCCCCGACCCGGATTCCGGGACCTCGAGCACGTCAACAGACCGGCCGTATTAGAGAAGAGATAAACTCAACTCGAATACAAGGCCTAATATTGTGATAAGCAGATAACAATCCATAAAATTAAATAAAACTCGTGTTCCAAGGAACATAGAGTCAACAGGGTCCATAGGCCCTAAAATAGTCAGGTCCCTATACGGGTCCTACAAATAACAAAGCTCATAAAAATAAAAGATAATGGAGACTCCTAAAAGAAAAACCTCTTGTCTCCCGGAGTCCTCTCCTCAGGCTCCTCCCCCTCCTAAATTAAACCTCGGAATCTGTAAAAAGAGGAAAAGAGAAAACACATGAGCTTCCGAAAGGAAAGCCCAGTAAGTACCCCTGCAGGTCACAGTGTCATGAATAGGAAATATGACAGTCAACGAGATCATAATATCAACAATAAAGTCCTAGGAGTCTACCACAAGCAAGTCAAAGGTACGACCCTCGGGACATGTACAGCTTCTCCCTCGGGCTCTGTTGTGAGTCCTAAGAGAACTCAAAGTTTACTCCCGGCCGGTATGTCCGACTTTTTGGATATAAATACGACCTAGATGGTCGTTTGACCCTCCGGTCACATATGGTAGAACTACCTCCCCTACGTGTTAACACGGTCGATTGTACCAAGCCCAGCGGCGGGTAAGACCTCCAGAGATTTGCTTCTCACGGTGAGGAACATCGAGGAAGGTCAGGGGGTCCTAACCCCGAACATTCCTAAATTGGAGCTTCCCTAGCTCCACTGAGTCGAGCGATTAGAACATAGCAAACAGGGACACCAACGTCCCTAAAACAAACACACATGCTCAACAGAATTCAAAAACAGATATGAACAGCATGTATGGCATCAGCAGTGCATGTAATAAGAATACATAACAAGTCCAAGAAATCCCGTTACCGGGTGAAAACTAGGCAAGTGTACTTACCTTAGTTCGAAGAAACTAGAAGTCTTTCTAGTCCTTTTGTGCATGCCAACAACTCCCCGTGAGTATCTGGCATATAATGGTTTTATTAGAATCATCGTTCCAATAATTTCTATCTCTCTAAGTGTCCATACATGCCTAACGTCCTTGTTGGGCTTAGGCCCACTAACGGGCCCTAGGGACCATCTCTCGGGTTACCGGCCCTTATTCCCGTTTCAGTGTCCCTTAGTTGACTTTTGGTCCTACCTTGGTCAAACCTAGTCAACTTTAGTCTATTTGTAGAGTCTGACTTTTATTAAGTCATTTTAGTTGAGTTGAGCCTCATTAAATTGATCTTAACCCCTTTTTACCCTAGAAGGGCATTTTGGTCATTTTACAACCTTTTGACCATAAGGTTTTAGGCTCCACCTTGCTTAGGGTTTATTAGTCCTTTTTGAATTCATTTAGCTTCCTTACTAAATAATTCTTATCACTCAACCAATTATCCAAATTTAAGAAATTAATTAATTAATTTCTATTTATTTCATTTCAATATTTCATAATAATTATTAATTATTATGTCACACACCCATAGTTCCATACACTTTATTTGATTAATTGAATAAGTGTCACACTTTCCAACCTCTGGAACAAATTAATCAAATAATAGCCATTTACCAATTATTTGTCACTACCACTAAGTTAATATTTTAATTAAAACATTAACCCTCTATTAATCAATTAACATAGCAAACTATTCTATAGTTTCTACTAAACAAATGTCACACTCTATATTTTCCAAATTCATTATCTCTACTAGCTATTTGTCACACTAAGTTAATAATTTATTAACTTTTATTTAATGTCACAAGTCCAAAGTTCCCCATTTTAATACCATGTATAGCCAATTATTATTTATAATAACAATCAACTAATGTTTTTTAATTAAAGAGAGAAGAAAATGAATAAATTATTTTAATTAACTAAATTGTTGTCACACCCCTAAGTTAATAACTAAAATAACTAAATTAATAACTTTTATTTAATTTAGTTATTTCATTTTATTTCCTTCTTCTTCTTCTCTCTTTCGCGCGACCGAGCGCCACCGGCGTTCAGGCCCTTCTCCGGCCACCATGCCCGCCTGCCCGGCCTCGGAGCTCGTCACCGTCGGCCTCTCGATCTCGGCCGAGCCTTCAGTTGCACCGCCGGACTACGTCTCCCCACTGAGCATCGGTGATGCTCTCGGCCGCGAGAAAGAATTCTCCGACGAGCTCACACCGCCAACTAAATGCATGCAAAAACTAACTCTACGTGTTCTACTGTGGTTTTGAACACTCACCGTGGGTTTTCTCGGCGGTGAGGAATGCTTTGGAGACGCCGGTAAACCTCTCGTTCTTTCTCCGCGAAGCTTCGGTCTCAACAACGACCAACTTCACGTCTTCCCTTGCTGTTCCCGTCCACTCCTTCTCCTGAGATTGGACGCGACGGCCCTGCGCTCAGCTGGGAGCTCCAACCCCACTACCGCCGGCAAATTCCTTCTTCCTCTCCGACTGTCACCTCACGAAAATGGAGAACTTCTCACTTGGAGCTCCGTGCTCAACAGAGCCATGACTCCACCTTTTATAGACCCCTTGAGGAGCTGGTGAGAGGGTAGCCATTAGCAGCGACCTCGCCTTCAGTGGCTGGCGCCCAAGCAGAATCGACGGAGTAGACGGCGTGGCTCTCGCAGCCGTTAGGGGCTGGGGGAGATGGTGGTGGTGCTTCGAGATATGCATTCTCCGATAAGCGGTGGAGATGTCTTGATCTCCATCAACGGCTCCAATTAGATCAATGAGTCTCGGATCGAGCACAAGTTAGATCAACGGTTCAGACGGCATCGCAGTTGACGGCCAGATTACCACTTTACGCATCGAGATAGTGATTTATCCCTAGATGAGCGGTTCTGGAGAGCCCTCACCGTGGGATCGCCTCCACCATCCTTCCCTTCATTGCCTCGTATCTGGTCCACGACCAGATGGATCAAATCTGGGCTCGCCACGTGGCTCTCTGTAGTCCATTATAATGCGTCGCGATTTACTACAGTCTGAGATCTTTTAATCTCGGCAGCCCATTCTCTCTAATAGGGTTTTCTCTCACGAAATTTTATGAGAGGTCCCTGACACTTTTAAAATTACGCTTAGGTCCAAGTTTGTGAGAGGGGAAAACTTCTTCAAGGTCCTCAATTCTTTCAAAATTACCATTAGGTCCCTACAGACTCCAAAATAATTTTTTTAATTTCCATTAAATTCAAATAAATCATTTAATCCCACAATAACACTAATTGCGGAAAAAAATTTAAATACTTTTCTCAAGGAAATAACAATATATTTATCTCCAAAATTCATGGATTTTACAGATTCGATCCCTGAACTTTGCTCAAGAGAATGTCCCAACACACGAGCCGAGTGATATTCCGCTAGGCTAGTAGCCCTTTGGTTAATCTTCATTCTCATCCCCGTGGAAACGCACAAAATATGTTGTGACACTGCAGTCTAGAAAATTGGAAATTGAGTTAGGAAATTAACATACAAGGTCAATTAATGCGTGGGACAGGAATGTCCTCCCCAAAGTAAGCAAACCTTGGACAGGCTCATGGTTCAATTGCATCAATTGAGGGTTGAGTCTTGTGATTATCAGAGAATACATATGGCCCAAAATCATCATCTACTTCAAGGTCAATTTCTCCTACCTCTTCTGTCTTGGGCTAAGACAGAAGAGGTAGAAGAAAATAAGGAAATTAATCGACTGTATGATCTTATATATATACAGAGATTATATGCACAAAAGAGGAGGTGTGAGATTTCAAAATTTTCAACATGAAACTAATTTCATGGATCCCGACATATATCTTAATAATATGCATGCCCAGTAATGCATCTCATGTATGGTGTACGAGATAAATATTATAAGAAACTTATAATGGCTTCCTCAAATACCAACCTAATGGCCCTTGGAAGAACGGGTGATCTTGGTGAGGATCTTAAAATTGTTCTATGTCTAATCTCCCTTAACTTTAACTTGGGTTGTTCTCAATAGAGAGGGAGATATAAAAAAGAATTGAGAAGCCATAATATTTCCGCACAAAGATGTCTCAACAATAATTCAATTATTTGATAAATTCTCTTATTAAAAGTTTGTTTACATAGATGCGAGAGACCAAGTCCAATTCAAATTCATAGTTGATATATGCTGCATTATAACCAATGTATAACTATCTTAATAATCTTGATTTTATTTAAAATTAAAAGATAAATTGGAATAAATTAATAATTACCTCATTTAATCTATAGTTAAATCCTACAAAGTTAATCCAAGTCAAATGACATGACAAATTAGACCACATTGGTCTAATCACATTGAATCATAATAATAATCTGTTTATAATTAATTAAGTCTAATCAAACACTTATTAATATGCTTGTTCAAATATTACTCTGATTTTAAATCTATGATACACTTAGATCCCGACTAAGTAAATGTTGACTGTTGGCTACGAGTGCTAACACTCGAGCCTCTGCACACAAGCGTATGTGGTTGCAAGTAATACAATACCAGCAACTGTCGGGTCGAATCCCTAGGGAACGACTTACTAACCCTAGCTGACAATAGTGTACTATGGTGCTTAAAAAGTCAAACTATTTAATTAAGTGATTGTGTTGAAAGTCTTGGAGAATTATAATGAAAATAAAGGTTGCAACGTATGTTGCAGTCTTAGTCAGTTTAGCAGTCAGGCCACATTACAAGTTCGGATGTAACAAGAATTACAACGACTATTTTTGGAAGGTGTCCAAAAATAGTTCCCGCGTAGATTTCGGAGAATATAAGAGAGGCATGTGGTATGTTTAGACGTGGAGACGTCTATATAAGGTCGAGCCCTGAGGATTTACGATGGAGCCATTGGACTAGAACCTAAGGGAGTTAGGTTGAGTGGTTATCGGGCAATCTTAAGAGAGGACGTTTATGGATGTTGTGAGATGAGTCACAATGGATTTGTACTCATGTATTTACCTCTCTCTTAGTGGATTGTTTTCTTCAGGCTTGGCCCCCTAGACGTAGGCTTGGAAGCCAAACTAGGTTACCGACTCTTGTGTCTCTTCTTGTTATACTTTTCATTGTTTTAATTGTGTGTGTGTGAGAGATTGAGAGTTCACTGAGAAACTATAGCGCAACCACTGTTACAACTATATCACACAACAACGCAGGAACTCACAAGCACACAACAACCCAGTGGGAACTCGTAATATTGAATCTTAAGCATACCCATACCATCTCAATCAAAGAAAACAAAGGAAATTTAAGATTTCAAGTCATGAGTTCATACAACCCTACAAATAGATGTTTATGTTGGCATTTCAAAGGAAAGCTGCAGAGCAATGACAAAATCAATGATAACATCCATGTCTAAGCACACGAAAGAATGATGAAGATTCAAATTAATGAAAGATTCGAGTCCCCCTTTTGATTCGAGTAACCCCAACTTCAAAATGTCATTCAAAGCCTTCGGATCGTCACCCTCGACGCTCAGCCACCTGTGGAGACCAAGATATCCAAAACCTAGGAAAACAATTTCTTATATACCCCCCAGCATCGAGTATCGCGATGTTGTCAATAAGCATTGCGATGCTCACTAACTCTAGGCGCTCCTATCAAAAGCATCGCGATGCCATCCGTGCGCATTGCGATGTTGCCATGTTTCGCTGAGAAGCCCCTCTTCCTTAACCTCTCAATGTTCCTGCTGAACATCGTGATACTATTTTTCCACAAAATTTCAGGTTCCTCCCTTCACCCAAACATCGTGATGCTCCCAAGGAACATCGCAATACTGATACCAACTAAGAATTTAATCTTATGTCTTCTCAAAACGTCGCGACGCTCGTTATAAACATCGTGATACTATCACCCAACTGATATTGGTGTCGCCTATCTCCTCAAACATCACGATGCTCCAATATAACATGGCGATGCTAGCCCTTAGCTACTCAAGTTCACCTAATAAATAAGAGATTAACTTGATTTAGCCTTTGATGGTATAAAAACAGATGAATAACACAACTAAATCACATGAGTTAGCCAATTTAGCTAAATGATGCATCTTAGGACCAACACAATCTAATTAATACCCGAAACCATACATTTTGATCCTAAACAAGTGGAAAATTACCCTCTAAAATAGCTCTCTTTTTAGAGTTAACACACCTCCAAACGTGAACTATTGCTTGTTCTCAAGCAATACACAATCACCCACACAAAGTAATACTTCAATTTGGCGATTTAAATAGAGGTTGATCTCCGATGTTCATACAACGTATGCAATATGACATAATAGTTGATGAGCTGAGCAAGTCAAACAAGAATACTAAACATTAAGGACTAGTTATGTTGCGCCTTAGAATGCTATTAATATAACGACCATATCCTAGTGGGGGTTACAAAGATAAATACAAGTGAGAGGGAATAGCACTAGAAACTAGGGCAAGATAACCTCCCAACCTCTCTCCTGGATAACCTCCCAGTGTGAGGCTAGGGCAGGATCTCCAAAGTTGTTGCCCCATTCAGGTACGGGCTTCCTCTCCAGCAGCGCTTTTTGTTGCGTTTCAACCTCGTTAGAGGAAAATGTTCCCACAACAACCGGTGGAATTAACTGGGGTCGAAGTAGATGCCCCAACCTTCTTCTTTTTCGAGGCCGAATGGGAGGAGGTTGGACTTTTATTTCTGAGCCAGTTGCTTCTTACACTACAAAAAAAAAACCCTTTTGCCACGAACCCATTTCGTCTCAGAAAGTCCCTTTTTCGTCGCTGAAACACATTAGCGACGGAAATTTGCGTCGCAATATACTCGTCGCTAACCAACATACCGCGATGAAATATTACTTCGTCGCCAACATTCTGGAGGGCGACAACCATAATTCTTCTCTAAGTTCGTTACTGACAGTTTCAAGGCTTCGCGCTCAAACAAATGCGCGCGAATTTTTCGCGCCAAATGTCGTCGCAAAAACATTCTGCGACGAAAAATTTTCGTCACTGAAGATATCAGGCGTTACAGCAGTTTCAATTTCTGCGACGGAAATAGGTGCTTTAGTGACGAAATATTTTGTCGCTAAATAAAAAAACCATTTTTTAAAAATTATTTTTTGTTTGCATATATAATTCCTGTATGTTTCTATCATAAATTCAATTTCATAAACAAAATTATATTAAAATTTCTAAATAAACAAGTTTTACAAAACAACATTTCGAAATAAGTATTCCCAAATACTTAAATAACAAAATATGTTAGTCTTGATAATCCAATATCTAAGATGTCCATATCTATCATCAAGGTCCTCATAATATGTTAAGTCTTGATACTCCAATATCTAAGAGCTCCCTATATATCCTGAAGGTCCTCATAAAAATCATCACCATCATCATCATCATCATCATCGTCATCATCATCATCATCATCACCATCACCATCATCACTATCATCATCATCATCATCATCAGGAGGAAAATTAGCTGCACATCGAGCTGTTATCCTCTCAACAGACCGTAGAAGTTTATTGACCGTCGCTTGGAGCTGATTCACCTGTCCTTGAAGCATATGCACTTCTTCCCCGGATGCACCAACAGATGTAGCATGTGAGGAACTCCCTACATTCAAGGAGCAGGCAAGGCCCCCACGTTTCTTCTTCTTATCTACGAAGATACTCATCTGAACTGAAAGAGGAACCTGAATATCTTCTAATGAAGTCCCTGATGCCTCAGCTAATTTCTGCTTGATCTTCAATAACTCTTCCTTGTAATGTTTCTACAAGAATTAAACAAAAAAGATAATTAGCTGCCATAATTATCCTAACCAAGTTTCAGAAATATTTCAGTGCATCTATTCATTATACTATAGAAGGCCATAAGTGCAAAACGAGGAAATTTTCTTTCCAAAGCTCTCACCAAACCAGAAATTAAAGATTTGCCTATGATATGGATAGTTCTAATTAACCAGATATTATTACTGCCTAGTAACCAGAATTTGACAAATAAATAAATAAAACTGTAGTTCCTCCAGCCTGTTTCTATCATGATTACTAACACAATCCAAAAATTAAAGATTTGCCTATGATATGGATAGTTCTAATTAAGCTTCAAGGGCATTAAAAAATATCTTAACAATAATGAAATTTTCATTATTGTTCATGTTAAATTGTAAATCAACCAAATAGAATCAGAGGTTATTATTATTCTTACCGCCCTTCTCTCCGCCTCAGGACTGATGTAAGTGCCTTTACGCTTAGAATAGTGCGTCTTATCCCAAGCCTCGATAAGATTACCCTAATTTTTATTTGACAAAGAAAAAATATAAAGTGAGTGATAGACATTAGTATCATCAATATAGAAATGACCCCATTTAAACTTTAACTAATTAAGTACCTTGGCATGTTCCACATGTTTGATTAGTGAGCGGGATCCTCCACAGTGAGGAACGACAACCTTCTGCCTGTTTGCTGCATTAGCTGTGCATGCTTTCTACAAGATCAACATGGTGAGAATATTGCTAATTCTAACTAATATCATGGAAATACAATTAATATACCTTATATCGCTCATTAGTGTACACATTGTCAACTAGGTAATGCCACTCCTCAATTTTTCTTTTTTCCCCGAACAATTTCGGAGGTGGGGGAGTGGCACGTGCAACCATAAGATCTTGAGCAGCTAATTTCTTGTAATGCTTGTGGAGTTTTGCTCGCCACCCTTTATATAGCTTTCCCATTTTGTCATCGACCCAACGCCAAATGTTCTCATCATTTAAATCCACAGCAAACTTGAACTAATATGATTAGACATACACAAAACAGGGCAAAGAAACATAAGAATTTTAATAAATGGTTAAGAACCAAAATTTATGAGATCATACAAATAATAAATAACTAACCTTTAACGCATCAGCAACATCCCGCTTCACCGCCTGATCAACCTTGCTCCAACCTCTATCGACACCAATTAATGGAGCTCTACTTCGAGTAACACACCCAATTTCATTGGTTAATGCCTTGGTTGCCTCAATAGTTGCAATCGCCTTTTGTTCGTAGTCCCACTGAATAGGAATCAATTCAGACCGAGCTCTATCACAATTGGCTAGGCCTACAGATGGGCCACGAACTCTCTTGGAAGTGGTAGAACCTGCACGACATTCAGGGCAATAAAGTATAAGAAATGCAATTAAGCAGTCTGAACCATGTATATGCAGTTACAGAGAATCAGAATGTTACAATAATTTCAGTTGATTTTCTGCTTAGATACAAGTAAACAAACTTCTGTATATTTATTTTTTTTTATAATATAACTAACCCAAGTTTTATTAATGAGATGATTATAGTATAATGAATAGAGGCACTGTATATTTACTTTGTGAATAATGTTCAGCATCCTGCAATACCCATTGACCGATATCAAGCAAGTATAAATTGCAAGTATACCCCTCAAATTAAGATAAATTCAAGCGTTCACCTGAAATGCTGTACTCCTACACTATTGATGAAAGCAAAGGTTCACTGAGTACAAGTTTATAACAAGCTAGCCATAATTATACCTGTCTAGCTAATAATTTATACCTGTCTAGCTGATAGGAGAGAGAGAGTGCAAGCAGAGTTGGCTAACCTAAATTCTACAACTTACCATCTGCACGTGAACCCTGGGATGAGGTGGAGGCCTGCTCATGGATTGGATCCTGTGGTTGTGGCTGCGGTTGTGGTTGCGGCTGCTGCTGTGACCGTGTCAAAGGTGATGGCGGTGCTTGCCGATGTGGGGGTTGGTGTGGTTGTGTTTACCGATGTAAGATGATAACTGCGAACAAGCCGAGTGATTGATTTCTTCCTCGTCGAGGACTCAGTATTGAACCATTCACATTGAAAAAGGAGGACTTTATATCCGAACAGGAATCCTACTTGAACAACACTAACCAATCTTCCAAAAAAGTCCAACTCTTCATCACTGTGAGACCCAGGCACCATAACCCCACTGTTTTGAGTGGTGCGAATGTTGTCCACTGATACGACATTCCACCGAACTCCATTGACAACACATCCGGTATAGGTGGAGACTCTTTTATCTGGACCATATGATAGTGCATACAGTTCTTGGTTCAATAATGAAGGTTCCTCATCATACAATGTTTTTGTACGACTCTTAAACCATTGTGGAAACAAAAGTCTTTGCCTTTGTCCTATATTCAAGGGACTTTCACCCAATAAAATTTCTTGATGTTCACTGCAATAAAAATTATTATAAGTTGATAAGTATCTTAGTTTTCGGCTAGGAGAAATGATTAATTGAAAATAAATTAAAGAGAAGACTTACAGCATATATGGTTCAACTTCTGGACAATTCTCCAATATATACCAGTAGATAGGTTCCATTTTGGAGTCTGACAAAGGAACCATCTTATACCCACCATAGGGCCTTGCAATTTGAGAGAAAACAGAAAGCTTTGCATCAGTTTCACCACCATCCTCGTTCCTTTCCCGGTGGAAGTACTCTATATCACTATTACGAAGATACGTTGAACAAAAATTTAATGCCTCTTTCACAACATATCCCTCAATAATTGAACCTTCTGGTCGAGCTCTATTACGAATAAATCCTTTTAACTTGCCCAAGAATCTCTCTACTGGGTACATCCATCTATAACCAACAGGTCCTGCGATTCTTGCCTCCCGAGGTAAATGCACTGCCAAATGCACCATGACATCGAAGAAAGCTGGTGGAAAAATTTTCTCAAGTTTACATAATATCAAGACAATATTCATCTCCAGCCTATTTAGATCTTGGACTTTCAGCGTTCTGCTACAAATTTGCTGGAAGAAGCTTGACAATTCTATTAGTGGTTCACATACAAAATCCTTCAAATATGGTCGAATTACAACCGGGAGAAGTCGTTGCAACAAAACATGACAATCATGAGTTTTTAATCCCGATAGCTTCCCATCTTGAACACATCTAGCTATATTTGCTGCATACCCATCTGGAAATTTCACGCTCTTTAGAAAGTCATAAAATGCACGACGATCTGGCGGATTTAATGTATATTCTGATGGATACTTGGTGATCTTGACAACCTTATCAGTTTCTCCGACATCTACCCATAGTGCTGATCGTATGTTCATGTCCTTCAAATCCAAACGAGCATTAGGGGTATCTTTTGTTTTGCCTTCTATGCCCAACAATGTCCCAACCACATTATCACAAATGTTCTTCTCAATGTGCATTACATCCAAATTATGCCGGATTTTCAATTTGGACCAGTACTCCAACTCGAAGAAAATACTTTTCTTTGTCCAATTAAGCTCCAAGGGCGTTCGTTTCCTCTTTCTGTCCTTCTCATTAGCAGGACTTTTACCGGGCTTACAAAACATTAGGTGACGAAATTGTTGTAGTATGTCATCACCCGAGAACTCACGAGGGGGATCCCTCATATCAACATTTCCATCAAAGTGGATTCTATCTTTACGCCACGAGTGATTCTTTCTCAAGAACCGACGGTGCCCAATGTAACAAATTTTCCGTCTTAATCTCTGAGAAGACGTATCCTCAAGGCACACAGGACATGCCAAGTATCCCTTAGTGCTCCACCCAGATAAATTGGCATATGCCGGAAAATCATTGATTGTCCACAATAGTGCAGCACGCAAGGTAAACCCGGAATCAGTGAACTTATCATATGTGCGCACACCGTGTTCCCACAATTCCTTCAGTTCATCAATTAACAGCCTTAAATACACATCAATATTATTCCCGGGTGCTTTCGGGCCCGGAATGAGTAGAGTCAACATGGTATATTTTTCTTTCATGCACATCCAGGGCGGCAGATTATATGGAACCAAGATCACAGGCCATGAACTATGTTTGTTATTCATATTGTTGAAAGGGTTAAATCCGTCAGTTGCAAGGCCTAATCTTACATTTCGTGGCTCCTCACCAAATTGTGGGGACAACTTATCCAACTCTTTCCATGCAACAGAATCGGCTGGATGTCTCATAACTCCTTCTTCATCAACTCGCTTGTCCTTGTGCCACCTCATGTCTCTACCCGTTTGTGCTGACATGAACAACCTTTGTAGCCTCGGCTTAAGGGGTAAATAACGCAATACTTTTTGTGGAATCTTCTTCCGCTTTTCACTAGTACTAGGCTTGTACCTTGGCTCATCACACTCTGGGCACCTATCTAGAAATTCATGCTCCTTGTAAAACAGAGCACAGTCGTACTTACATGCATCAATTTTTTCATAACCCAAGCCCAAATCTTTCAACATTTTGTTTGTAGCATAGAAGGACGTAAGAATGTTATTGGGTTTAGGACAAAGGTAATTGAGGATATCAAGAAGTGTGTCAAACCCCTTGTTAGTTAAATGACTTTGAACCTTCATATTCATCAACATGACCATAGCCGTCAAAACTGAACCATTGCTACCTGGGAAAAACTCACGCTCAGCCTCAGCCATCAACTTTTCATACTTAGTAGCCTCAGCTCTATGCTCATAAGTTCTGTTATCGTCCCCGAGACCAAGGTTGTCTCCGAAACTATCATCTCGCACCGATTCGTGATCCACGTCTCGTGGGAATCGATCATTCAAGATCTCATGAACATCTGCATCAGGTGGAAGCGCATCTTCCCTGTTTGACTGTGGCTGCTCAAACTGTTCCCCGTGATAAATCCATGTGTCATAGACCGGTGACATGCCATTCTGCAGCAAATGCATTCGCATTACAGCAATTGAATGCATTTTTATATTTTGACACTTGCGACAAGGACAATGAGCCTCATTCTGGGCATTCAGATGATTTTTGGCAACGTTCAAGAATGACTCAATACCAACTGCATACTCTCTGCTGAATTTTTCCTTGCTGCGAATCCAGTCCCTACTCATTGTTGTACGTTTATGTTGAAGTTAATTGAAACAAAACTTATTGCTGTATTGAACAATTAAACAAGTATTTAAGTCAATCATGACTTCAACCACTGAAAACTCTTATGTTTATATAAGATAAGAGTAAGAAAATTTGAATAAAAAAACTTCAGCCCATTGCTTTTCAAAAGAACTTAATAGAACCTGGTCCTATGTGACTTATATAATGATCAGAAAAATTGATCATTCTCCGAAAGAAAAATCATAAAAGCATAAGTGCTAGAAAACAATCTTTAATCTCATTTCAGATGGAATCTCTCATTGTGTATATCCATAACAAACAAGCTATTTTTTAATAATGTCACTCAAACCTGAAATAAAATATATATGTAATTAGAATCTTATTAAAATGTGAGAAAAGAGGTTCCATGGAATAACACACAAGTTTCATGTTTTTCTTTGGTATATATATATATATATATATATATATATATAACAACAATGAATCATTAAACTAATTGGAAGTTTTTCAAACTCAATTCATCATGTACAGTTATTGGGTATTAATGAAATTTCAAGTGTCAAGACAAAGAAGAGTTTGCAAAAATGAAATCAAGGCTTTATCATGAATTGTAACTTTTTAAAAGAAGTTGATGCACTAATCATCAATGTAATTGAAACTGTGGTAGCCAAAGTTCCCAAATAAGATAGATTCCTCAATCATGTTAGATGGAAACATAAAACTCTCAAATTTTTATCAAAGAACATCATGTTAAAAATGGTCTCATTGGTAGACCAATTGTCATTTCAAACTAAAGATTAAAACTTCAAATAGAGTTATGAAAGAGTTCTCTTGCTCCATGTTCATATCAAAATGTATATTTGCTTGCCTTGTTTTGAACTTTTGTCTGTGTTTTCAATTTTTCATTTGCCTTGCAAGTTGTTCTCTATTTGAAAGGTCTTTCCTTTTTTTTTTCCTTTTCCATTTTAACTCATTTAATGAATGAAATTCATGAAAACAAAAAACAGAAAACACTTTTCCAACAACAAAATCCCTGCTGGTATGTTCCTATTTTGGTTTTCCCATTTCCAATATTTTAATTGATCATTATTTACAATGCTTTCTTCAAGTGAAATGGTATTTTTTAATTTTACTAGTAGCTTTCTTTTTCAACAAATAATATGGTTTCTAGGAAAAAAAAAGACTGAAACAGAAAACAGTTTTCCAAAACAAACAGTCCTGAAAATAGAAAGAAAGAAAACAAGAAACAAGTACGCGTGACTCGATCCTAAACAACAAACACGCCATTAAGATAACTAGCGATTAGTGTTTTGAAACAAAGCTTTGCCACAGAAGAACAGATACATGAACAACAATAGAAAATGAGGATTATAAAGGATTCAATCTTACTGTTCCTATGGAAGGCTTTTCCTTGGTAGCCTCTGTCAATAGTAAGCCACCTGCAGTTTTCTGCTCAGCCTCTGCAACCTGAGATTTACACAAAGCATGAAAAGATCAATAACACGGTCGACATACTATAGACTTTCAGTTGATTTGAAATGCATCAATTTCTTGTAAACAAGAATGGAACTTCAAAAATGTATATGGAAGTTCTCATGGTGCCTATTTGATCAGTGTCAAATTACTTCTTTCTATGGCATATTTTGTTATGCTGTGCAACACTTGCTAACTTAAGAGTAACCAATATGGCCAAAGATCAAAAGAAAAATGACGCAGCCATTAAGAATCTGAAGATATCTGAGGAATGACCCAAACCTTAATTAGGACCCGGTCACCAAGAGGCTTGAGATCTTTGACATCATCAGTATCAAGAATACCAACAATGTCATCCTCCTTCAACAGAAGATGGTTAGACCCATTGAATTCCAACTCTGTGCCAGCATACTTGGAGTATACAACCTGGGCTCCCGTCTGTTACATTAAAGGTTAAAAACAATCAGACCTTTACAAACATTAAATTATAAAAAACAATAACAGATAAAAAAAAATACTAATGCTTTGATTCTTTTTCTCTGTAAAAAGTTAGAATAACATTTACAAGGAGTAAATACACATGCTCTAATGAATGATTGAAAGAGAAATTAAAACATAATGCCACCTATTTCATATAAAGCATCACATACTTCCAGCCATGAAACAGAAACAAGCTCTCACTAAATTCATTGTTCATATATGTAAAGAGACAATCCTTACCGGTCTTGGGTTTATGGTGGTTCCGGTCTTGGGTTTCGGTCGGAGGGGATAAGAGAGGCGAGGGGAGCGACGAATTTGGGGAGATGCGGGGTTGAGGGAGACGGCGCGCGGCTGGTTAGGTTAGGGCTGGTTAAAAGTAAAAATAAATTTTCTTATATTTATATATTTAATAATTTAAATTTTATAAAAAAAATTATATCTTGTTAAATTAAATTTAGAAAGATAATATTAAAACAATTAATTTTTTACTTCACAAAAAATAATATATATTTAAAATATATATATATATATATATATATATATTATTTTTTGTGAATTAAAAAAATTAATTGTTTAAAGTTTTAAAATATTTAAAAAATTTAAATTCCAAAAGAAATTATTTATAATAACGTGGTGTTTACTTACATGATTTTTGTAAAAAAAAAGGTTTTTATGAATTTAAAAATTAGTTATTAAAATTTTTAAAGTATTAACAAAATTTATATTCCCCAAAAAATTATTTATAATGAAGTGTTCGGATTTTTTTTACTTACATGATATTTTTCTAAAACACTTCAAATATTTTTCAAAAATTATGAAATATATTTACTAAATTTTATCTCTTAATTTTTTTAAAAAAATTATATTAATATTTTTTTAGGATTTAAAATAGTAGAAATATATATATATATATATATATATATATATATATATATATATATATATATATATATATATATATATGTGTGTGTGTGTGTGTGTGTGTGTGTGTGTGAAATTTAATTTTTTTTTTAAATTTAAATTTTAGTATGTAAATTTTAGCAAAACCATATAATTTTGGTTAAATTTTAGAATAGAAATTTTGGCGCCACATTTTGAGCGCCAAAACAGTTTGCCAATATTCTTCATGTTCGCCAAAGCACTTAGCGACGTAATAGTTCGTCTCAGAATCTGACAATTTTCGTTGCAGATGAGATGCATCTCGATTAGCCACGACCATTTTAGCGACGAAATATTTTCCGTGGCTAAAATATCCTTTAGATACTAAATTAGGTTTCGTGGCAAATATTTCGTGGCTGAAGGGTTTTTTTCTTGTAGTGTTAGGAGCCATGGTGTACCTATAGAAGGATTTAGAAAGGTAAGTGTGTCATCAAACAAGAAGCAACAACAATTTTATTGGAGCACATAGAGTAGGACACAATTCTACTAAAGAAGAAGAATTTGAGAAATTTCAAATTAACGTTGCGATGCTCTCCCGAAACATTGCAATGTTCGCGACCACTTCCCAATGCTGAAAATTTCTAAGTGTCTGAGTCTCTCAAAAATTCGACAGCACCTTCCCTTGAAAATGGGGTACCCAAATTAATACAAACATTACAATTGCCTCTATACGAGGATCCAATCATCCATACAAAGATTAAATATTTTAAACTATGCATTCCCCCTCTTATACAACCCCAAACTGAAATATTGACTGGTGAAAGCATTGAAGAAGGTGATGGAGGTGGATACCTTAATGGTTGGATCCTACTTGGACAAAATCTAGGGTGAAATGAGGGAAAGAGCTTGCTGGTCGCCTATGAAGAACCCGAAGTAATGAAATCTAGACTGATAGGAATACACAGGGTCACGAGCTTTTAACCTAATTTATGTGGCAACATTATGATGCTCAAAGTAGGCATTACGATGCTCAAAGTGGGTATCACGATGTTCAGTGTGGTTAAAAAACTAGCTCAAAGAAACATCGCGATGCTCGATATGAGCATCATGATATTGATATTTTAAGGGCACATATGTCTTTGTCTAGGATTAGGCCTAGCGATGTTCCTTGGAACATCATGATAATGATAAAACTGGCTTTTAGGTTCTCAGTCCAGGCCTAGAACATCACGATGCTATAAGGAAGCATCGCGATGTTTTCTATAAGAAATTTCACCACACTTACCTTTTCTCCTAGTTTCTCTAATAGTGGATATACATTCTTACAATGAAATTCCTTACTAGTTTCTTGCCAACTCAAATTGTAGCCTTAAACTTGATATGCTCACTATGCTTATGAGTTGTTGTACTTCCCAATGCTGCCCCAAACTTGAGGTATTCTCTGTACAAGAGGGTATCGCAATTTATTCATAACACAAGAAAGATACAAAAACTGAATTGACAAAGGAGAAGATAAGTTCAGAAAACTTCGGTTGTCTCCCAAGAAGTGCTACATTTATTGTCTTTAGCTAGACTTAGCTGGCTCATCAATCAAGCCGGGCTACCACTTTGTCTCGCTCGACTTGATGCCCCAAATACGACTTCACTTGTTGCCCATTAACCACGAATGTGTCCTTAGTGTGCTCGTCTTCTAATTCCATAGCTCCATTGGCAAAAACTTTTGAGACTCTGAAAGAACCCAACCACGGTGATTTCAGTTTTCCTAGTAATAATTTTAGCCGCAAATCAAACAACAAAACTTGTTATCCTGGTTCCCAACTACGATGCACCAAGCAACGATCATGCCACTTCTTGACCTTCTCTTTGTATAATTTAGCGTTCTCATACTCTTTCATTCATAATTCATCTAGTTCGTTCAGTTGGAGCATGCGCTTCTCTCCTGTAGTTTGTAGATCCAAATTCAACTGTTTTATAGCCCAATATGCCTTGTATTCCAATTCTAGTGGAAGATGAGAGGCTTTTCTAAAAACCAGTTGATACGGCGACATACCCAAAGGTGTTTTAAAGGCTATCCTATATGCCCATAAGGTGTTATGTAACCGGAGTGATTAGTCCTTCTGAGATGGGCTTACAGTTTTCTCCAAGATATGCTTAATCTCCCGATTGGATATTTTGGCTTGACTATTAGCTTGAGGGTGGTAAGGTGTGGTCACTTAATTTATGGGTAACTCCATACTTCTCCAACAGCTTGTTGAGGCTCCTGTTGCAGAAATGAGATCCTCTATCACTTATGATTGCCCTGGGTGTTCAAAATCTTGTGGATATGTATGTTTTTTTTTTTCAAGAATATAATCATAGCTTGTGAGTCATTAGTTGGCAATGCTATTGCTTCCACCGTTTTGGATACATAATCCACAACCAGTAGGATATAAATGTTCTTGAAGGCTGATATGAAGGGCCCATGAAGTCTAAGCCCCAAACATCAAACAGCTCAACTTCCAATATATTACGTAATGACATTTTACGTTTCCTTGAGATGTTGCCAGTACATTGGCATTGGTCACAACTATTTGAAAGGTGATGTGCATCCTTAAACAATGTTGGCCAATAAAATCCTACTTGAAGGACCTTGGTAGCCATCCAGTCTCCTGCATAATGACCTCCATAAGGTGATGAGTGATACTGTTCCAAGATGGTGTGTTGCACTTCATCTAGTACACACCGTCGAATGATTTGATTAGCCCCAATTCTGAATAAATAAGGCTCATCCCACACATACCTCTTCGCCTCATGTAAGAACTTCTTCCTTTGAAGATAGTTAAGACCATCGAGTACAATCTCACCAAAAAAGTAATTTGCTATGTCTGCATGCTATGGTATTGGTTGAGTTTTTATTGCTAGCAACTGTTTATCCGGAAATACGTCATTGATGGTGTCAGGATTAGGGGAGTGACCTTGACATTCAAGTCTAGATAACTGATCAACCACTTGATTTTTTGTACCTTTCCGATCTTGAACTTCCAAGTCAAATTCTTGAAGGAGAAGCACCCACCTCATAAATCTGGCTGTTGTGTCTTTTTTTTCTCCATAAGGTATTTTATCGTGATCCATATGCACCCCCACTTTTGTACCCACCAAATAGACTCTAAATTTCTCAAAAGCATACAACAGGGCTAGTAATTCCTTTTCAGTGGTGGTATAGTTCATCTGAGCTCGGTTCAAAATTTTGATAGCATAATAAATAGAGTGTACACTATGTTTCTTCTTTGCCCCAACACTGCCCTTACAACTACCATTAGCATCACACATTAGTTTGAATGGTTCCCTCCAATCTGGATTGATGATTATGGGGGCTAAAGTTAGCCGGTGCTTGATCTCCATGAATGCTCTCATGTATTTTTCATCAAAGATAAAGGGCACATCTTGCTTTAACAAACGGCTCAATGGATTAGTGATTATGGAATCTTCTGACTCCTTCAATTGATGTCGGTGGAAGTAATTTTTCTATCACTGCGGCTTTGCCTTATCTACTTCAATGCCGAATTTCAAAATTTTGTATCCCAATACTATTCATTCTCTAACCATGAAATGACATTTCTCTCAATTCAACACCAAATTTGTCTCCTCGCATCGGGTCAAAATCTTTTCCAAGTTGTCAAGACAACTATCACAAGATTCCCCAAAAACTGAAAAATCATCCATAAAACTTCCATGCTCTTCTCTATCATGTCGGAAAAAATTGCCATCATACTTTGGAAGGTGGTTGGTGCATTGCACAACCCAAATGGCATTCTCCTGAAAGCAAAAGTCCCATAAGGACATGTGAAGGTTGTTTTCTCTTGTTCCTCTCGGCTATAACAATCTAATTATACCTGGAGTATACTTCAAGAAAACACTAGTACTCTTGTTTGGTGAGTCGGTCCATAACATCTGGTCAATAAAGGGTAGGGGGAAGTGATCTTCTCGAGTTTCTATTTCAATTTCTGGTAATTCATACAAATCCTCCATCTTGATGGAATAAGCTCATTCTCATTATTGGTGACCACTGTCATGCCCCCTGTTTTTGGGAGACATTGCACTGGGCTGACCCATGCGCTATTGGATATGGGATAAATGTGTAGCGGACCGGATCAGGGGGACCTCGGGGAGCGTCGTGGGTAGACCGTGCAGAATGGAGGCGAGCCCCCTTTCGGATACTAAGGCCTAAATGAGTAACAGATAACATATAGAATCAGATTATATCTCAAAATGTCACATTTAAACATTTGCAGAGTTTCTACAACGGAATTAAGATCGAAGAAGGTTTACATGCCCTTCACACGGTCAAGGCCCTATAAGGGTCCTACAAGAATAATTTCTCACACAATAAGTGCAGGGTCCTCGAACCTCAACAAAGTCAACCATCCCTCATGACTCCGAGTCCAAGTCACCTACTCCTCGGAACACAGAAAGAATAAAGGAAGCAAGTCGAGCTTTGAAGGAAAGCCCGGTAAGTACCATTTGGAATCCTCAATGATAATCCAAAGCAACACGAGATGATACAAGAAAAGTCAAAATGAACAAATGAATATCATCAATCCACACAATGCAGGCGGAACCCATACAAGTCAAACCGAGTCTACCATAACAGCGATAGGGGCTCCTAACAACAATTTCAACAAAGAACTCCTAAGAGTTCACAAGTCATCTCCCTAGTCGGTTTATCATTTTCGGTAATATCGACCCTCGGTCCATGGTCTAGTAGTGCTACTAAGCACATAGGCGAATTTTGTCGTGATATCATCCCAGCGGCGGGAAGACAAAGATTACCGCGTTTTACTGGCGGAAACAAAAGATTTACCGATTATTACCCCGGCTGGCGGAAACAAAGACTTACGGCGTTTTACCCCGGCGGGGAAACAAAATGCGAGGATGGGAGAATCCTTTAAGCCGGTATAGTTGATGTATACCTTCGGACGGTAGCACAAGCTCCGCGTGATTCCTCATTCACGTGCGGTCAGCGGTAGGCACACTCAACACTCACAAGCATACACTACAGGTTGCTATCATCTCAACATGCACACACTAATTTCGAAGTAGGTGTCCAAGAGAACAAAATACGAGTGTGTGCAATCATATCAAATTATGATATCGATGGAGCAATACCCCCAAAGAGTCCAACAAGCATGGAATCAGTAAACATCCAAAGCATGAAGGTAATATGCTTAAGCACGAAATCAAGAGATCAATATCCACTAAGGCAACATCAGTACCAATAAGGCAAAGCTGAAGGAAGCTAGGCAAGTGTACTTACAAAGAGGGAAACAAGGCAAAGGTACTTACCTCCTTTGGTATGTCTACTGGCCCGATCAGCCTTAGCGTGTCCCTCTGATGTGGCTTTCGGCACTCAATGTCAAAATCTGGTAATGATAATCGTGACTAAAGTACCATTACCAACACAAAATGAACTATTATTATTGATAATAGTATTAATGCAGATTCACGAAGTTGATCTGCTATCCCAAAAATAAGCTCACAACTTTTGATCCGAGGGGAACCCGTTTGAGTTGATCCAAGGCTTGTTGGAAGAACTCTTCCCCATCTTTCCAACGGTATATTATACGCCAATCTTTGGACAACCTTAGGCTGCCTGACTGTCCCTTGAAAGGGATAGCCGGTCTGCATCCCATCCACCAACTCCAACTTGACTAAGTTTAGTCTATAACTTTATTGGTCTTGGTTAAACCAATTTTGATTTCATATTGGAACCAACCATTTTGTAGGTTGACTAAACTCACTCCATTCACATGTCACACATGCATTCTTCTCTTATATAAAACCAAACCTTGATTAGGACCATTACATAAGTCACGAAGATTATCACTTACGAAAACAAAATCCTCATAAACCCCATCCTCAAGCTGTTCTTTGATCCGAATGAGTGTTTGGTAATTCACACATGCAACTACTACATAGCTAGCAGCAACTTCACTATCTCTTTCATCACTAGATCATAGTTTTCACTAACACAACCTTTGGTTCCCTATGCCCATGATTACACATAGTATTAACTTTATCGAAATCCCAAGCCTCAATGTACCATGGATGCAATCATAACCACACACACCACCATGCTTATGACTTCCCATGGCCATATGCTACTCTCCTCCAACAAGGGTTGCCAAGGTTTCCAAGATGACAAAAAATAGGCCAACAACACTTAAGCCGAACTTGAACCCATGCAAAAGACATGATCCCAAATCTAGTTATCCACACAACATTAATCACCACCCATTCTCACCAACACCTAAAGAAACTCCCTTGTTATGTCCCAACGAGAAGCTTCAAAGGTACACTTTATAACAATGAAAATAATCTTCCCATCATCCCACAATCAACAACTCCTAATCCAAGAGTAACAACCCCTCACAATACTTGAAAAAAATTCCAAGGCACCACGACATCACAATAACCACCCGGTCATAACCCTTTTTTACATTGGGTAAAAGTATGCATATGACTTTCAAAGATCCATTAATCTTCAGCCCTAAACACATCACACATGATGTAACCATGCATATAACTATCTTAAAATCCATGGTTTCTCTCTTAGAAGGTCGGACATGCTTGGGTTCTCCCTCCTCTCACCCACACCATTCAAAGAACTCCCTTAGTTCACTACTTAATCACTCAAACCCATGCATGCGGGTGAACTCCAAAACCGGGGAATAGGGGACTTACAATGGGCGTGAAGCAACTCCGGTGTGCTTTCCGTCACACGGTTCTTGGTCACCACTCAGGGCACTTTCCTTCTTCTTGACCTCTCTCTATTTCTCTCTTCCCTTCAACGGCCTTGACCCACAGGGGTTTGTGAAAAGGTTTATTTAAATGGGCTCGTGATGGGTTTTAAATGGTAGTGATCCCATTTGATAGCCGTTATCAAGCGTGATTCAATTCCCCTTCCTATTCATGCGTTTCTCGTCCCTTCCTTGGTTTTCCACGTCGCCTTCCAAGAGTTTGTTTTCTCTCTCTAATCCTAAGCCATCATCCGGCTCCTATTACCCTCTCGACACTCAATGACATGTCAAAACCTATGCATGAAATCTTGGCGTTACTTTCCCGAGTTCCTCTCGTATGTGGGTTCATATGGAGGTTTCTCCATGAGTTACTAAACCCTCTCTAATGGAGATGAAAATAATAAGTTCCACTCCTTGGGCCTTCACTGAAATACACCTGTTCATTAACAACATAAAGATGTCTCCCATTATAATGATGTGAAACGCTTAATTTCCCATGAAATATCATCATCTCACTAAATAGTATTCCATCCTCATGGAATGTCATTTCATTCTAACATTCATGGACTTGCATTTAGTGGATGGTGATGTCACCATTCAAACCTTTCTTTCAAGCTAAGCCTATAGAGAACGACTAGTTGGTCAAATAATAACTCCATGTAGCATAGTGGATGCTAAGGTCATCATTATGACTAACCTTTTATACATGGGCCCCAAAAGAAACCTTCTATTAAAACTCCAACATGAATATCCCGGAAATATTATCTTCTACCACATCAATTTCATCGTACCATTAATGTAAACTCAATCAATCCAATTTCCAGTGTGATAAAATATTTATTTATATTTTTGTTTCATATGTAACTTTAGTAAAAGCCCTTATAAACCTTTCAAATTATTAACAATGTGTTCATGACCTCTCATACCATTTTATAAAGAACCCTCCACTTCTTTTTAATTTGTAGGCAAGTCTCCATGTCATAAACCATTTAAATCCCTCTCCTGTCATAAAACATCCGACCAATTCCAAATATAAGTAATTCCTTTATATATCAAATAAATTAAAGGAAAAATAAAATAAGAGACTTTTATTCTCAATAAAACTTCAATTACACTCTTCTTTGCCGACTTATATTCATCAACCAAGTTATTAAAATTATTTCTCTAAAATCCTTGGATTTTAGAAAATGATTCCAACATCTAGCCATTTCAAGATTTCTTTCTTCACTACTTCCTTCATAATTGGATTAAGCCTCCGTTGATGCTCGATTGTGGGCTTAGCTTAATTCTCCAACAAGATTTTGTGCATACATATTGAAGGGCTAATACCCCTTATGTCACCAATAGACAATCTCAATGCCTGCTTATGCCTCCTAAGGATTTCAATGAGCTTAGCCTCCTCAGTTACTAACAATGTACTGGAGATAATCACTGGTAAGGTAATTCCTTCTCACCAAGAAACACATATTTTAAGTGTTCCAGAATAGGCTTTAAGTCTATCTTAGGTGGTGCCTCCCATGATTTGATTTCTTGAGCTGACTGGGTTTTCCACTCTAAGGTCTCGAATCCTCTGAAAGGCGTCGGATTTGAAGAGATCATTCCAATTGATTCCTATTCATCATCACTCTCACTCTCCCCTGCTTCCAATGTCATGAGTTTCCACTCTTTTGCTGAATCTCTGGCACATACCCATTCCACATTGCTGCCTTTCTTACTTCCTTGCTTATCCAGTTCTGACTCTACAAGCTCTTCCACTTCTTCAGTTAACATGTCTTCCTTTTTTGGTTGTGCTTCTTGGAAACAGTTCGGCAGTTCCATGCAAGAAGGTTCATAGCTTCTCATTGATTTATTTATTTGATTGTATAAGAGGGCGATGACTTTAGCCACTTTCTCTTCTATTGCATTCATTGTTGAGATAACCGGTGTTACATCATCTAATCTGTCTTCAATTGTGCCCATATTTGACTTTGCTGAATCAATTTCTAGCAGTGATCCTTGTTCTTCTATTGCTATGTTATCGAACAAGTTAAATGTCTCATCAGCTGACCTCTCGAGAAGTGCCTCTCTTGCTGCTACATCAACAAAGGTTCGTACTTCCCCCCATAACCCATGATAGACACTCTGTAATTGCACCCATCTACAAATGCCATGCCCTGGGCATATTCTTATCCAAAGCTTGAACTTTTCCCATGATTCACGAATTGATTCTGTCGCTAGCTGCTTGAATAAAAAGATGCCAGACCTCAACTTTTCAGTTTTTGCTACAGGGAAATATCTTCTACAAAATTTTCTTTCTAAAAGCTCCCATATGACCACTATATGGGATGATAGTGTTTAGTACCAAAATTTTCCTTTTCCTCTCAATGAGAAAGGAAACAACCTTGCCAATATTGAACTTACTGGCCCTTTTGTATGGGAGACTTCGTCGCTCAACTCCAAGAAGGAACGGGTCTTCATTCGGATTCCCTTTGAACTGCACCGATCCCCAAATGAGGTATATGATCTCCGGTTCAATCTTCCAAGATTCTGTTCGTTATTCCTCTCTTTCTTCACTATTATAAGTGCTATCTGATTCTTCGCTCTTCCCCTTTGCTTTCGACTTCCTTTTTTTTTTTTTTCATTTTTTATCGTCTCCTCCACATTCTTCTACTCTTGAATTGCCACAAACCACAAATTAAGAATAAACTTTAAAGAGATGTTTATGTTTAAGTAAACATTATGAACATATACAAAAGAAGAAAAAGAACAAGGATGACAGATTATACTAATCCTACTCCTATTCCACTACTACTAGCTATGGCACAACCATTCCCCGGAAACGGCATGAAAAACTTGTTGACTGGCAAATACAAATCCTAACACTCAAGCCTCCGTACGCAAGCGTACATGGTCGTAATTAATACAATATCGGCAAGTGTTGGGTCGAATCCCTAGGGAACAACTTACTAACCCCAGCTGACAACAGTATACTAAGGTGTTTAAAAGGTTAAACTATTTAATTAAGTGATTGTGTTGAAAGTCTTGGAGAATTAGAATAAAAATAAAGGTTGCCAAAGGTGTACTCAATCAATAAAATGTCTAGGGTTGTATGGCTCAATGACTTGTGAAGGTTTTCTCCTATGTTTGCTAAGATTTTGATGTCAAGGGTAAGGGTAATCAACGGTAAGTTCTGCACATTTACACACTCTTGGTTCGTCCTATAGGTTCCCTATGTCTAAGGAACATGCCTCAAACCTCCACAGATATCTATGGTGCAAGGATGAGCATTATAAGGCTTTAATCCTACCATAACCATGGGCTATCAATGCTTATCTCTAAGCTAAGGATACTTATGGTTGTCACTCTGCTCCACCTTATGATTCGAATACAACTCTAACCTACATATGTTTATGTAAGGAGAACAAAGATTTGTAGTAAACCGTCGGCGATCGATGAGGATAATATTGAATTGTAAGCATACCCATAACATCTTAATCAAAGCAAACAAATGATAATTAAGATTTGAAGTTATGAGTTCATACAACCCTAGAAATAGATGTTTACACTGCCGTTACAAAGGAAAGATGCAGAGCATGACAACGTCAATGATAACATCCATGTCGTAGCACACAAAGGGATGATGAACATTCAAATTATTAAAAGATATGAGTCCCCCTCTTGATTCAAGTAACCCTAGCTTGAAAATGCCATTCAAAACTTTGGATCGTCGCCCGCTACGCGCAGTCGCTCGAGGAGACGAAAATGTCCAAAACCTAGGAAAACAATGCCTTATATACCCCCCTCCCAGCATCGAGCATCGTGATGCTGTTAATGAGCATCATAATGCTCACTAACTCTAGGTGCTCTTGCCAAAAGCATCGCAATGCGATTCCCGAGCATCGCGATGTTGCCATATTTCTCTGAGAAGCCTCTCTTCCTTAACATCGTGATGTTCCTACTAAACATCACGATATTGTTTTTTCAGAAAATTTCAGCTTCATGCCTTCACCCAAACATTGTGATGCTCCCAAGGAACATCGCAATACTCGTTATGAACGTTACGATACTGTCACCAGCTGAGATTCGTTGTTTATATATATATATATAAGGGCATGATACTATGCGGTCGGCCGTATCACTGTGCAAGTGCAGTCACCTCCATTTGACCCACTTGCTCAGTGTTTTGAGGAAATCCAACCATATGGATGGAAAGAACATCGTAAAATAAGCTAGCATGTCAATTTTCCTATAATTTGGGAACTTATAGGGTCTTCATCTTAACGAGTGAAATTCTGAGCCGGTAGGATTTCAATAAATTTTCACCTGTTAAGATGAAGACCCTACAAGTTCCCAAATTGTATAAAAATTGACATGCTAGCTTATTTTTTGATGTTCTTTCCATCCATACGATTGAAAAATCCTTAAAACATACTCTAAGGGCCAAAATAGGAGGCGACGTTACCGGAAAAGTGCTCCGGCAGGCCTGATTGTATCATACCTGATATATATATATATATATATATATATATATAAAATAAAACACTAGTCTTAGAACCCGGCTTATTGCAGTCATCCCTTAACTTCTATCTTAATGATCCCTGGAATTTAAATTCTGATTACTTCCTAAATTATGATGCTGAATTAATGGATGTACAAATCTGTGATCATGATTGGAAGCTTAGAACAGGTCTTGATAATATACCTTGTTTTATTTGCAACTTTTTTCATAGTAAGTTTAATAGAGCAAAATGCGCTTTATGTTATATAGAAGGATGTATTAAGTGTATTCAAACCCGATTTGATGTAGCTCTAGTTCCTGCTAATACTGAACATCGAATCAATAAAAGTCATTTTCGGATTTTAGAAAGTAGAATTGATATCGTCGAAGAAGAGTTAAAAATAGTTCAACAAAATTTAGCCAGAAATACTCCCTCGTCTTCTTCAACACCTTTCGTTCATGACAACCAGTTATGTAGTGAATATTCACTTGTTGATAATGAACAAGTATGTCATATGCACAAATGTCCTATATCTCCGTTAAAGTAAAACTAGTCCTCCAAGAGGGGTTAGAAATTTATTTAGAAGCTTTAATAGATACAGGTAGTACACGTTGCATTATAAATGAAAAACACATTCCGTCACAGTACTTAAAGGAAGCTAGAAAAGTCACTTATGGACAGCATATGGATGGTAGTTACAACAGTTACTTGATTTACATCGAAAACATGAGAATTAGTTTTTATACAAATCGTAACTCCTTTTCCGATTACTTTCGTTTACCTCATGTATGGACGAGAAAAAAGATGAATAATATAGCAGATTTTGTCATAGGCTTAAACTTTATTCTGTCTGATAATGGACAAATGACCTTTACAAAAGATTATGTTATACTCAGCCGATCTTCTCTTTTTCTCCCCATTATGTTATACTCACCTTACAGCAAAACGCCTTAAAATGGATACAGCAGAACCATGCTTATGCCCTATAAAAGGAACCTGTAAAACAGATTTGATAGAATTAGATGATAATGAAGAATGGGAAGTAGAACTTAGTTATAATGATACTCCAGATATAGAAGTAAGTTTCTTAGACAATACCAAGATATATAGAGAAATAACTTCTATTAGAAATAAAACAGATATTGATGATCTTTTAAAGAAGTTAGATTACCTTGAAATAATTGGAGAAAATCCCCTTAAGTATTGGGAAAATAATAAGATTTATTGCAAATTAGATATTCTTAATCCAAACTACGTAATTAAAACAGGAAAAATAGAATTTTCAAATTTAGACAAAGAAGATTTTAAGATTCATATTGAAGATTTACTCAAATTACAACTCATCTGTAAATCCATTTCTCCATACAAATCAACAGCTTTTATTGTGAGAAATCACAGTGAAATAGTTCGCGGAAAATCTCGAAAGGTTATAAATTACAAAAGACTTAATGATAATACAAAAGAAGACAGTTATGATATTCCAGATAAAAATCAATTAATCAACAGTATTTAGAATGCTAAAGTATTTAGTAAATTTGATTGCAAGTCCGACTTCTAGCAAGTCAAAATGCACCCAAATAGTGTTGAATGGACATCCTTTTCTTGCCCTAAAGGACATTTCTAATTGTTAGTTATGCCCTTTGGATTAAAAAATGCACCTTCAATCTTTCAACGAAAAATGGATGAAATTTTTACCAAGTATGACAAGTTTGTTCTGGCCTATATAGATGACATTCTAGTGATTAGTAAAAACATGGACGATCACATTAGTCATCTACAGATTGATTTTGCTGAATTTATTAAATATGGTATTATTATTAGTAAGAAGAAACTGGAACTCTTTAAGAAAAATGTAAAATTCCTTGGTATGGAAAAAGGTGATGGAAGAATTAAGCTCCAAGAACATATATCCAAGAAAATTTTAGATTTCTCAGTAGATGAGCTAGGAGAAACAAAGAAGTTACAGTCATTTTTAGGACTATTGAATTATGCGCTAAGCTTTATTAAGGATTTAAGAAAGCTGGTTGGCCCATTATATGTAAAAACATCTTCAAAAGGCCAAAAAACCTTTAACGTGGAAGATAAAAAACTAGTACAACAGATAAAAGATTTAATAGTAAAACTCCCGGATTTACAGTTACCATTAGATAAAGCTACATATACTCTTGGTTGAGATTCCAATCTTAATTCTTATTAAGATTTTTTATTTAAATTTAAAATAAAAATTTATATATATATCTCATATTATCCCTATGCTTTATGTAAAATAATAATAATAATAATAATAATAATAATAATAATAATAATAATAATAATAATAAATATCATCTACGGATAAGTTCCCTACATTTGAAATAATAAAGTAAAAAAATAATAATAAAATAAAAAAAAGAAGCGAATAAGTTCTCTGTCGTTACTCTATGACCTAGTCTATCGTACACAATCACGAACTGTGGGTTGTTATCCGCGGTCTATAAAAAGAAGCTCTCGATGAAAAAGCAGGGGGAGAGAGCAGAAGAAAAGATGAAGCCCCCCATCGGTTTTCTGCTTTGTAACAAAAAGAATGAATGAGAAAGAAAAAAAGTGAGATGAAAAAAAGGAAGAAAGAGGTGTTCTCAGTCGGAAGCGGACACAAGTTTGTCTCTAATGGCCTTGCCGAAGGAGATAGGTTCGGGTCCATCCAGACTGTAGCACCGTAGAGAGATAAAGAGAGGAATAAAAAAAAGTGTGATATATTACATATTATATATTATTTATTTAACACCTATCTCCTTTCAGGGGACAAGTGTCACACCAGCCAGGTCAAGAGAATGAACCCTAAACCTAAGGCTGTAAAACTGGAAATCAATAACAATCAAGTAAAAGCGGAAGCTAATAAAACAAACATATTATAACATAAACATACCTATGACACAGGGAAGTCAGAGCCAGCTATAGAACATCTCCACTTAGACTCACGATTAGACCAACCCTCTATCTGGTCTCCTATCTATCGCCTGCATCAAAAACATCACAAGAAAGGGGCTGAGCTACTGGAGCTCAGTGAATTGGGAGCAGTATTGTCAGGTATAAAATGTACCGCATAATTAAATAAAACTGTAAACCTGAAGCATAAATTATGCAAATAAAATAACGAAAATTTAATATTGAAATCTTGAAGAAATACTGAGCAAATAACATGCTGGTCAATGTATTATCTTCAATATGTTTTAATCATGTCAAATGTATAGAAATATGGTGTATGCATATATCTCATAATCTGTTTCTCTGTACTGTGAATGATTTTCGAAATTACCCTTGGTAATCTGTACCAAATGCCTCTACGGTGGATCTCTAATCGCTACCGTGAGGTGGGCAATACGGAGTCATCTGCTCATCACAATACTATCATCTCTAAATATACATCTACTTCAATACAGGAGGACCAATAACCAACGGGTAGATCTATCCTCGCTACGAAGGGTCAAATTGTATACGTATACTAGGCACTCCAAGAGTATGGAAAGGGGGTTTTAATTTTATAAAAAGGAATGTTTTAAAACAAATAGTTCGGTAATGAAAATCAGAGTTTTAAATGACCCCTTTCCTAACCTAATGTTGTATTCTCTAGCTGTATATGAGCTACCACTGGTACCGGCAAATATATCAATGAAGTGTAGTCTCTATATTTCTGTATTTGTTTCTCTATTCTATTTATGATTACTTTGCATGAATGATTTTCTAAAACTCTGGAAGTTTTCAAGAGAATTCTAACTCATGATTTTCAAAACTGAAACCAAAACTGTAATAAAATGAAAATACGATAAAAACTCGTACTGTAAAACTAGTTCCCTCACTTGAGTCTAGCCCAAGCTCAAGACTGGCTCGGTCCTTGGGCAGCGACTGACTTGCCTTTGCCTTTTCCTTTTCCCTTTCCTGGTAATCGAAATACGAAAAATTCATAAATATGGAGACCGTATTCTTAACTCGTACTCTAATTTAAACTCGATAGAATATGGTAAAAGTACGAAGGACTACAACATGCTCATATTTCTCCATACTTCTAACTATTCTTTTCTTATACTCAATTATCACCTTCTTAACTTAATAACTAGAATATTAAGCATGGAATGGAGATAATTAACTAAACATGGGAGCATGAAACTAGAGATTAATAAATCTTAACTCCTATACATTTTCATGAAAAGTCGGGCAACATCTCCTCTATTTTTAGGCTCCCGAAATTATACAAACATTCTCTTAATAACATCTTAATTAACAACATACAATACGTGGCATCAACATCTAATATCTCACAGCCCTATTACCCCCAATAAAGCATACTATAAACTAAATCAGTCCTTTGTTCTACAGCTGGACAGCGATTAGTTCAAGCATTAAATCAGTCTAGAATTTCCCCCAATCCTCCACCATCGGCTCACCTTAGATTCGTAGCCAATGCTCACTGGATCTGTGGCTTATGGAGCTCTATGTCTTGGTGGTTCGTCAGAGAGAGAAGCTGGAGACGTGGCTGTTGGTCGGAGAGAAACTGTGGCCAGTGACCGACAGTTGGCTGACTAGAAGGGAGGGGGTGGAGGTGTGCCTAGGACGGTCGGCGGCGCTGCTAGCCAGTGGCGCAAGCTGTTGGCGAAGGTGCATAGGGGCCTGCGTGGAGGCGGCGACGAGTGGGAGTCGGAAAAGCCGATTGCTGGCCGCGCGAGGCACCGGCGCATGGCCCACGCGCCGGGCGGACGGCGGAGGGGAGAGGGAAAACGGACGGCGTGGGATGGGCTCGCGGCGGTGGCTAGCTGGCGGGCTTGGGGAGCGGCTGCGCCTAAAGCACGAGCAGTTCCCTGCTGTTTCGGTCGAGAGAGGGAGAGAGTCGAGTGTTTCTCAGAGATAGGGTTCAGAGGGAGATGAAAAATTTTTCATTTCTGTCTCTCTCTGTTGATTTTATAACAACAACAAAGTTATGATATTAATATAATAATTTTATTTAATAAATCATCTTATCTTTAAAAAAAAACTTTAATTAAACTATGATATCTTCTAAAATATCTCCCACTAAAGGCCGAACAACTTTATTTGATATTATCTTGTTACTGTGCCGTTACGAGAGCGACTAATAATATTATATAGCTCGTTTCTAACCCGGACCCAGATCCGAGAATCCCGGGTCAGACGACCCCAGTTATACGTGCTTACTATATCATCACGATTTGTCTATTCTCCCGACCCAGATCTGTGTTTCTCGGCTTTTGACTCGGCCAGATCTACTTTATCGGGACTCTAACTTTTGTCCAATATCTTCCACTTAATTAATCTAGATTAATTACTATTTAATCAATTTCTCAATAAATTAATCTAACTCCGCTGATTATCCACCTCCAACTATTCTATGTAAATTTGGCCTGGCCTAATAAGACCTTCTGTCAACCTTATAGTTGCGAGGCTGGATTTCGGGTCCATTAAATCCCAATTTTCTTTAACATTGAGGTTAAAATAATTAATCTGATTTATGAGATAATTAACCTCATTTAAAATTTGAAAATTTATTGAAAATTTATTTAGAAAATTTCGGGATGTTACAATATATGAAACTTTCCGTTCCCGTTTCTTTGCGCTTCTACGCTGTAAGTTTCCACTATACACCGCTACCCCATGGAGGTCGACACTCCGATGTCTCCTCACTCCAAGCAGGATCTGAGCGTTATTGCCGACCCGCTGGACAAGGAAACCGCCGCCCCAATCAAAGAAGTTTCTCTGATGGTTGATCCAGTTCCATAGACCCTAGATTGAATCCACCTATCTCCTCTCTGGTGATGGAGAAAAGTCTTGCGCCAGTACTAGAGAGTGTGTTCATCCATGGTGTTCTGCTGCCTAACAAAAAGGAAAGCAGCACCGTCCTGAAATTTCCCAAGTTGACTAGATGAAGGAGAAGAGTTTGCTACACCTCCGCACGAGAATGACCAAAATAGTAATGGTGATGGAAAAGGTTCAAAAGGTTGCTGCGCGCCTCTACCCAGTCTCTCGTCAGAGTCTCATCTCCGGGTTTGGGCCCTCGCTCCAGCGTTGTTGCAGTGTTCTCAGAGAAACACTATGAAATTTTCCTCGGTGAAGATAGAAAACAACGCAAGAGCAGCCAAGGAGAGGTTTTCGTCAGCTGTCATGAAAATAAAAAAAAGGGAAGAAAGGAATTAAAGGAGGAATCAGAATCATTCCATCTCCGCCCGAGCCCACGATGGAGATTTCAAACAAAGGTACTTATGTCTCCGCAACAGCCAAAGAAAAAGGTGCGGTGCATGTGCATGAATATATTGGCTTGCCCATGAGGTGTTCGATGTTATGAACCTAAACAAAGTATTGATGTTATTAGGGTCTAGCTATGAAAGGATCTCTGCAACAAAATTCATCATGCTCAAGTTGAAGATCTTGAAAGCTATCAACAATACCAACTATCCTATGTGCATGCAATTGATCTATGTTCCTGCTTTGAAGGCAAAACTATTTACTGATAAAGAAGGAGTTGTTGAGAAAGCTCCAGAAAAGAAGATGCTACTACAACTGCATATGCAAGGAAACCGGTCCTCAGAATTCATGTTTGTATTTGCAAATTAGCTAGGAAGATGTTATGTAGTTCATGTATTATGCCATCCATGTGTTGTATGATTTTATTATTCTTGGGCTGCATAAGTTATGGATGATAAAGAATCAAAGCATTCAATTGTAAATTTTGTGAGAAAACATTCCTAACGCATGTTAAATGGTTAGTTATATAAAGCACACATGACTTTTAATGAAATGCCCCAGAGAATCCCTAAAACAACAATAGGAATTCAAAGATTGAATCCCATGGCAAAGTCAGGTCAAAGATGGTATTGGTGAGCAGTTGATTTTCCATTATAACCATAGCAACCCATTTCTTTCAAGAGGAAGGAGTCAATATTATTAACTTGAGAGCTAATGGAAACATTTGGAAAAGAGCTGCAATTTCCATGAAGAAAAGAGACAATGAAGATGACAAAGCAGTGGTTAACCTTGAAGAAATTGAAGGAAAGACTACAATTCTATTAGTATTAAGCATGGTGTAAAAATTTGTTGGAAAGATATTCCAAAGGTGTACTAAATGTTTGGTTATGTAAAACGCCAGCTATATGTTTGATAAAATGTTCGGAAGAATCCATTACTGGATTCTGTAGTTATATGTGAAAGGAATTCTATATTAATATTTTATTTTTATGATGGATATTAATGGGAACATCCATTGCTTTGCTCCTATTGGTTGCCAAGTCATGGAATTTCACTAATATGAATTGTCATTATGTGGCCTATCCTTTACAAAGATTCAACTTGAAAAGAGTGGAGCTGAATTTTGCTTCAGTTAGAGGCAATACTTTTTAAATGTGATTGCCAAAGGAGGCAGTTGCAAGCATGGAAACCAAATAAAAGAAGGCTGAAAATCTTTGTGTTTATCTAATGATTCAACTCCAATGAACCATACGAGTGTTACACATCTTGATGAGTGCAATGTAAATGTTGCCTTAATGTGCATATGTCAAATTGCCTTAGCAAATCAATGTTGGTAGCAAAATAGAAAGTGTTGCAGAAGAGAACTTTCCTAACATTAAGATTAGTGCTTGGCTGACCTTTTAGTGAATAATGTACACTAAGATTCATTTTCATATACAATAAAGAATGTTTCCAATGTTGTCAATTATATAATCAGTGAAGATAAGACATGGTCAGTGCTCAGTCAAATGAAGGTGATGAGACTATTAAGTTGGTGCAAATCGAAATCAATACAAGAATTGTAAGCCCACTCTTCATCCTTGATGCAGCGGCAGCAGTTCTGAGAGTACAGTTCGCACACTTAGGCCTACTTAATGTTGGTTCATCTACTCATGGTTTCATTATAAGGAACAGGTAGGCCTTGGATATACATGCTTTGGAATTCTCTAAACACAATGCATGCCAAGTATGAGGGTCATCCAAATGCTGTGCAATATATATATATATATATATATATATATATATATATATATATATATATATATATATATATATATATATATATATATATATATATTGTTACGGATATATTTGGTAAGACAGATGTCATTGACCTAGGGACCACCTGTCACACACAGGACCGTGTTTTCTCAGCCACGTAGCATCTTTGGCCACGTGGCAATATCACCAAATAACCTTGCACAATTCCGTTCGACAATAACGTGAGGAATAAATCCTGCGAATAAGTCCGTCGGAATTATAACAGCCCTCTTATACAAGTCGTGAGGTGGAAGAAGAGAAGTAAATATCTAATGCCTCTACAGTAAGTAAGCCTTATCCACTTACTACAGTGGGCAGATATTTACTCTACTTGCCTACAGAGCACCTACACGCTAGGCAGATATTTTCCTGCCGCCTTAGAAGATATTCACCTAGCCCACCGCCTTACCCCACCGCCTTGCAAGATATTTGCTTAAACCGCCTCTCACTTGCTATAAAAGGAGAGGAAGGACAAAAAGGAAAGGGACCGAAAAAAAAAGAAACACTCACTACACATTTCACAAAGCGTTGCCTAGGACTTCTTACCCTGATTTCTGACTTAAGCATCGGAGTTAAATCCGGGCAGAAAGGCCCAATTCCGATCACTTCTCCTCCTCTTCACAGGTCTATCAGTGGATAATTCCTGACGGAATTGCTGAGTGCCCTCCGCGTCCCCTATTCGCAAGCAGAAGTAAGCGTCCACACCAACTATAAATATTAACCGTTTGTCAAAGGTAGACTGCATCACGAGGCCACAAGAGCCTAAGAGTGAGGTGGACCCGCTTTTGGCATCAACGATTTGGCGCCATGCAGGGACCCTTACGAAAAGCCAAATGACCACTACCAGAAGATCAAAACGAATCCAAGGACAAGGAGCACCTACTAGCCCTGAAGAACCTATCGAGCTTGGCGAAGTCCAAAGACATGAAGAAATTCGGTCGGACAATCCACCCATTTTACCCCCATCAGAAAATCCGTCCGTCCAACCCCAAGGGTCCATTCCGGAGTTTTACCTTAACATGCAGCAACAACTGGAACAATTGGCTCAAGCTGTCCACACTTTGACCCATCCTCCACCTCTTCCCACACAAGCCCCAACACCAAACGTATCAACGGTCCCGTTAGCTAATTCCGAAAGTAGAGGGAGGACAAGAACCCGCACCCATAAGGAGAAAAGAGAAAGAACCGCCTTTTCCGCTAGAGAGCAAGCTGCTGCAAGAACCGAACGGACAAGAGCAGAACAAAATAGCCCATCCATACAAATTGTGGATAGAAGGACCCAGCGGCAGGACCTTTCCCAAGAAAACAAGAAATCCGAACGGCATATCCTCAGTATGTGTTCGCCCTTTGTCAAGGAGATATTGGAAGAACGAAGTTCCCGGCGACTTCAGCCACCTATTATGACCGCATATGAAGGCGTAACCGATCCGTCCCCCACACCAAGTCTTTTCGATCAAAGATGCTCCTCACTGGAATTACCGACGCTCGTATGTGCCGAGCTTTTCCCGCCACCTTAGAGGGAAAAGCGCAAGACTGGTTTGTCGATATTCCATCTAGCATAAGTACTTCATTTCAGATTTTAGCATATCGCTTTTTAGCCTACTTTGCTAATTACTCAAAGCAAAAGAAAAACCCATCTACCCTTTTGCACGTTAAACAACGAAAGGGAGAAACACTCCAAGCCTATTTAAATCGTTATATAGACGAAACAGCAAATGTTGCGGACCTTCTTCCGCGAATGGCCGTAACCTTCTTAATGGAGGGACTGTTAGACTCCCCCTTTCGTTTCTCCCTCACTTTGGATCCACCAAAGACAATTCCCGCCCTTATGAGCCACGCCCAGAAATACATCAATTCCGATGAAATTTATACGGGTTGGGAAGAAGAGACTCGACGTGGGCCTGTAGACACCCTAAAAGGAAAAACCTACCAAAGTGTCAACAGAAGGGCCCCGGATATACGGAAGGAAAGAAGATCATATAGGGACGACAAGGGCACAAACAGAAATCTGGAAACCTCAACACGCCCTC
Source organism: Dioscorea zingiberensis (assembly GCA_026586065.1). Taxonomy (NCBI): domain Eukaryota; kingdom Viridiplantae; phylum Streptophyta; class Magnoliopsida; order Dioscoreales; family Dioscoreaceae; genus Dioscorea; species Dioscorea zingiberensis. The sequence continues at coordinate 34,611,237 of CM048822.1, forward strand.
AACGACATATGTTGCAGCCCCGAGAACCTACGAAGGAAGGAAAGATTGTTAAATATGATCATCATACCCCATTAAATCAAACCAGAAGCCATATCCTTATGCAAATCAAAGAGCAAAAGCTTCTGACATGGCCAGAGCCTGCGAGAAATACCGAACGGCAAAAGAATAGCAAGAGATATTGCCAGTTTCATCAATCTAAAGGACACGACATGGAAAAGTGTACCCACTTGATGAATGCGATAGAGGATGTCGTTCGAAGAGGACAGTTGGAGCAATATATCAACCTTGAGATTCAGGAGGAACCTGAAGCTTCACAGCCTGAAGAAGAAAAAGGGAGATGGTGGGGTTTATTAGTGGTGGCCCAGGTTGTGGAGGGGAAAGTTCCGCCTCTTGAAAAAGTTATGCCCGAATGGTGGGAACGACGCAAGAAACAGAAACACCACGAAGAAGGTCTCGACCCGCGGCTCCCATCATTTTTTATGATAACGATGTTAGTAAAGTTCGTCACCCCCATGATGACGCGCTGGTTATTGCCATCAAGGTCTCCAAATGAAGAGAGTTCTGATAGACAGTGGAAGTTCAGTTGACATCCTCTTCTGGAGTGCTTTCGAAAGAATGAGGTATGAAGCGGATGATTTACTTCCTGTAAAATCATCCTTAGTAGGGTTCTCCGGAGGGGTGATCCAGCCAGAAGGGATGATCTCTCTACCAGTTACAGTAGGAAACTCACCACTATCATCAACCGTGACAACAAAATTCTTGGTTGTACGCTGTGCCTCAAGTTATAACGTGATCCTTAGCAGGCCAACCCTCAACGCCTTGAAAGCCATCATCTCTACTTACCATCTTCTCCTCAAATTCCCAACTGAGAGTGGCAGTGGAGAGGTAAGAGGAGACCAACCCTTAGCTCGGCAATGTTACGTCTCGACCCTCAAAGGGAAAGTCCTAAATAAAAGGAAAACAAAGGTTTCAGAAGCCATGCTAGTCAGCAGAATAGCCGAACGGGAAGATGAAGGACTTGGCCTACACCCGGTTGAAGAATTGCTAAATTCCCTAGACGCACCAGAAAGCGGACCACACGCAGTGCAGATTGGGGCAAACTTGGCAGCCTCACAGCAAGAAGACCTCATGAGAGTATTAAGGGCAAATTTTGATCTCTTCGCTTGGTCATCAGAGGATATGCCAGGCGTAAAACGCGAGATCATAGAACACCACCTTAATGTAGATCAGTCATTTAGGCCTATGAAACGAGAGAAGAAATTCCGCCCGTAAAGGTAGAAGGCATAGGAAGAAGTATCAAACCTCCTAAAGGCTAAGTTTATCCGAGAGGTGTATTACCCAGATTGGTTGGCCAATGTTGTTCTAGTAAAAAAGCCGTCCGGAAAATGGAGAATGTGTGTTGATTTCTGAGACTTGAACAAGGCTTGTCCAAAAGATTCGCTTCCTTTGCCATCAATTGATGGTTTGGTTGACTCTACAACGGGCATGAGATCTTTGAGTTTCTTAGACGCCTTTTCGTGCTACAACCAAATCCGAATGGCCAAAGGCTACTAAGAAAAACATCCTTCATTACAAGCATCGGAACTTATCGCTACACGGTGATGCCGCTCGCCCGAAAATGCCGGAGCCACCTTCCAAAGGCTCATAAATACAGTCTTCAAAGAGCAGATTGGTAGAAATGTTGAGGCGTATGTAGATGATATCCTGGTGAAGAGCCGAAAAGCCGATGAACATCTATCAGACTTACAAGAGGCTTTTCAGTCACTCCGGAGTTACACTATGCGGTTAAACCCGAATAAATGTTCCTTCGGTGTTCGATCAGGGAAGTTCTTGGGATTTATCTTGACACAAAGAGGAATAGAGGCAAATCCAGAAAAGATCAAAGCTATTCTTGACATGGGATCGCCCAAAAGTCTTCAAGAAATTCAACGGCTTAATGGACGCCTTGCGGCACTTGGCAGATTCATCTCCAAAGCCGGAGAGAAAAATCTCCCGCTCTTTCAAGCCCTACGAAAAGCGCCAAAAATGGATTGGACGGAGGAATGCGAAAAAGCCTTTCAAGGGCTTAAAAATTATCTCCGATCGCCTCAGCTATTGGCTAAGCCGCAAGTGGGAGAAGAACTCTACATCTATTTGGCCGTTGCCCCACGAGCAGTGAGCGCGGTTCTTTTGAGAGAAGATAACGGAGTTCAAAAGCCAGTCTACTACACAAGTAAGATCCTTAACGATGCGGAATCAAGATATCTGCCACTTGAAAAATTGGCCTTTGCTCTTATTACATCCGCGCGAAGATTGAGACCATATTTTCAAGCCCACGGGATCACGATATTGGTTATCGACCACTAAAGCAAGTTTTTCATAAACCGGAAAATTTCGGACGCCTAGCCAAGTGGGTAATAGAATTAGGCGAGTTTGATCTCACCTACAAACCCCAAACGGGAATCAAGGCCCAAGTACTGGCCGATTTCATCGCAGAATTAACTTTTCCTGCGAATGAGAGCGAACTCCCTTTACAGAATCCAGAAGAGTGTCTTAGCATCCCATAGTCTTTATACGTTGATGGGTCCAGAATCAAGAAAGGTCGAGCGAGGTTTTGTCCTTTATTCTCCTTCTAAATGGAAAATGGCGACAATGCTCAAGTTCCAATTCCGAGCGACTAACAATGAGGCCGAATATGAAGCACTCCTTGCCGGATTACACCTGGCCCGGGACTCGAAATTCAGCGTCTGCATGTGTATTCCGATTCGCAGCTAGTCGTGAGCCACACCCTAGGCAGCTTTGAAGCAAAAGAAAAGAACATGATCAAATACCAAGCCATAGTGAGGAAAATAGTACCATGCTTCGCCTATTTCCAGATTGAGAAAATTTCTTGCCGAAGAAAACGAAGAAGCGGACGCCTTATCCAAAAAGGCCACAACGCCAAACGGAGATGCAGAATCCTCTTTTAACCTACAGTACCTTCCCACAAAGACTATCGATAGACTGGAAGGAGAGGTACAAAGTGTGGCCAAAGAGCCAAGTTGGATGGATCCCATAAAAAGTTTCCTACAAGGTGGGCCTGCGCCACCCAACAAAGTGGAGGCCCGACGGATCGCTTACAAATCCGCTCAGTACACCATCATCAACGAAAGCCTGTACAAAAGGTCCTACACACAACCTTTCTTGCGATGCTTACATCCTACAGAAGCTAGCTATATCCTTCAAGAAATTCATGAGGGCATCGGTGGTGGTCACATAGGAGGCAAAGCCTTGAGTTACAAAGTCTTGCGGCAAGGTTATTACTGGCCAACGCTAACTCAAGATGCAATAGCGTTCGCTCGGAAATGTGATGCACGCCGGTGCATTCTAAAATTGAGAGGCGGCCACCGCACCACTTACGCCAATTATCGGTCGCTGACCGTTTGCTATTTGGGGGTTGATCTTTTAGGGCCATTCCCTACTTTGATCCTAAGAATCAAGTTCCTAATAGTCGCTATCGACTACTTCACCAAATGGGTGGAAGTTGAGCCCTTAGCCAAGATCACGGAGAAAGCTTGCGTGGATTCTTATGGCGAGCGGTCATCTACCGATTCGAATTCCGGTCGCCTTCATCTCCGATAATGGGCGGCGGTTTGATAACCAGCTTTCGGGAGTTTACATTACGAACTTCGAAATTGAATCCAGATTGACTTACGTGACACATCCCCAAGCCAACGGCCGTAGAAGTGACAAACCGTACCTTACTCCGGACTCAAAACCCGGTATCCAAAAATGGAACCAATTGGGTGGAAGAAATTCCGCGCCCTTTGGGCCCTACGGGACAACTACGAGAACTCCCACAGGGAAAGTCCATTTTCTCTTACTTACGGGGCGAAGCCGTCATTCCATGAGAAATAGGAATGCCTACTTTGCGAACACGCGAAGTTCTCGTCGGAAGAAAATGAGAAAAATCTCCTAGCGGAACTAGACCTACTTGAAGAACGAAGAGAAATGGCGAGAAATAAAGGTCACCGTCTATCGCCAAAGAATCAAAAGGTTCTACGACACAAGGGTAAAAGAGTCTTCTTCCAAATCGTGATCCGGGTCCTAAGAGAAAATGAATTCCAAGGAAATAAAAGCCGAGCAGGAAGCTAACTCCTAACTGGGAAGGCCCTTACGTCGTGCAAAGAATCGTCCGAGCTGACACCTATTATCTAGTAAATATGGACGGAAAAACGCTCAAGCGTCCATTCCATGCTGAACACTTACGACGCTACTATCAATAAGTTCTGTAGCTGTCTCTTAAATTTCATGGAGTAAAGTTCAAATCTTTTCCATTCTCTACTAAAATGCGGTGAAATTCCCATTCTACTAAAATGCGGTGAAATTCTCATTCTACTAAAATGTGGTGAAATTCCCATTCCTAAAAGACGAGTCGGAATTATCTTACACAGATAAACGACAACTCTCAAAAGACAAAAATCCCGATCGAAGTATGAGGCAACAATCTCATTCATGAAGGCGAGTACCTCACTCAACAAAGTCCCATGATTGGACTAAGGACTCGTTACGAAGCTTACAAGCCAAAGGAAGAATAAAGAAGTTCGCGAATTTCTTACATGGTTCAAAGACAACCATCACTCGGAAATAAACCTTCACCAAAATAAAGGTTTGCATTTCATTCATATGAATAGAAATTACATTTCCAAGTGATTGAGAATTTACAAAAACGTTCATAAAAGAAAACATCCTAAGAGCTAGGGCCCCCAGGGCAGCCACCTGCTTCTGAAGGAACTTGGGTAGAAGGCTCCAAGGTAGCGGGGACAGGAGCCTCTGGAGTCTTGATAACTTGTTGCTCTTTCAGCTCCGTGAACTTCTTCAAAACTCCAGCCAGCCCCATAGACAAAACTTCCGTAGGAGGAACGTGATGGCCCACTTGTTGCACCACGGAATATATACCAGTGGCCCCATCTTTAACTTTCGCCCTAAGCCGGGCAACCTCCTTCTCTAATTTATCCGCTCGCTCTATTAAATCCTTAATTTCTTGCGAGTCGGATTTAGGAGCCTTCAAACGGGAAGCCAAATCTTCTTTTAGTATGTCACGCTCCCCCTTTATTTCCACCAACTCAGCTTGCACGGCGGTAAGCTCAGTAGCCTTAATCTTTAGGTCCCATCGAGCGGCCGCTCGATCATCCTGAGTCGATTGAAGTTCCTTCTTCAAACTGCTGGATTCATTTTGTAACCCTTTGATAGCCTCCTCAGCAGTAAGAAGAGAACCTTTAGAAACAGATAATTGGGCCGCTAAATCGGCCTTCTCCTTTTCCATAGCGGCCAGCTGCCGCAACCGCTCGGATTTATCTCGCTCAAGGGCCTGGATAGCATCAAGCTGTTCTTTCTCCTTCTCTTCCAAGGCCGCCACCCTAGAGCTTAACTGGGCGATGTCTGCCTTATTCATTTCCATCTTTGCCAAATCTACAGAATAACAAGATGCTCGTAAAAAACGCACCAAGTTTAGAAGTAAAAGGAAATGTGAGAACAACCCTTACTAGCATGGCCGAGCGGAATAGTTGATAAGTGGCCTCTTCCCTCCCAAACCGGAAGTTTCGTGGAGAGTCGCCGCCTCATGGCCATCAAAACGTCCTTTAAGGACCCGATTGTCGCTAAAAGGAGTATCCTCGTAAGATAACTCCTTTTGCTTAGTGGCGCATCCCTTTAAAAGCTGAATCCGCCACTTTTAATTTGTCTAAGAGGGCCGCTTCTCCCGCCTCCGCCTATAAAATAGAACCTAAGTTAAAAGTTCTAAGTGAAACATACCCGTAGGAAAAATATATATAGAAATTCTCACCTCTATGAGAAGGATGTCCTCCGGCCGGCTAGAAGAAGGACCCTCGGAAATTGGGGACAATGCCGGGCGGACCTCTTCCGCACGAACCTCTTCCTGAGGCACCCCCACCTGTTCTTCTGCAATTCCGGGACCTGATACGTCCTCAGAATTCTTTCTCTTGGTCCTCCTCTCCCGTGAGGACCCTGCACCCTTCTTGGAAGAATCCGTCTCCTTTCTCTTCCTCTTCTTTCTTTCCTCCTTGGAGGTATCAGCCCCTTGGCCAAGTACCACTTCCTTCTTCTTCGCCATGAGGCAAGGCCAGGTGAACTTAAGCCCTCGAAAGAGGCCAAAAGACCCTTAACATAGCTTAGGTCCTCATCCTCCATCGGATTTCCTACAAAACAAGGGCCAAAAGCAGGTCGATTCAGAAGTTAAAAATCAGACTAGCAAGATACACGAATAATGCCTATCGGCGGACACTATTAAACGACATTTAACAAGGTTTTCCTTTGTCAAGAACTCATCCATGTACACTTTGGATAGCCCAGTCATTGACTTAAAAAGAACCTCCTCTTCTCCCGTCATTTCCTCACAAGCGATGTCCGTTCGGGGAACCTCCCACTTTGTTCGGACATCCCACTCGGACTTACTTTTGACAAAGAAGAATTTACTCTTCCATCGCTTAATGGAAGAAGGAACTTTCCCTAAAAATTTCCTCCCAGAACGGGCCGAAAAGTAATACCAATCGGCGTTAGACTCTAGGCATAGGCTAAAAAGCATACGGAACCAATGGACGGTCGGACTTATTCCGTAATGCTTGAAAACAATAACAAAGCCGTTCAAAAGTCTCCAAGAATTTGGGGCCAACTGTGAGGGACACAAATGATACTCTTCTAGTATTGCCTTAGCAAAATCAGAAAAAGGAAGCCTAAGACCACCCAATAGCGCATCTTGATAGATGGCTGTCTCTCCTTCCCTAGGAGAACTTGCCCTCTCCCCAGAACAGGGAACCCTAACCTCAAACAGGGACAGATTTATCTCATACTTCGCTACCAGGCTATCTACTTCCTTTTGCCCAAGAAGACTTATGAATGTGTCCGACCCCCTACCCATTGCCCTAGAAGCAGGATGAACCCGCGAACCCTGAACAGGGACGTCTCCAAGTCCACCCGGAATCGCCGGGATCGCAACAGAAACCGTAGGGTTGGACGGAGAAGAAGTCGAGGGCTCATGAGAAGAACTAGAGGAGGAAGAAGTAGCGCTAGCCATTACCTTATTAAAGAAAAAGATAACACAAACACAGAAAACTCGAAACCAGAGCTCACCGGAGAAGAAGAAGAAATCTTAGGAAGAAGACACGATTAAACTTTCGAAATAAACCTTTTTCGGCCTGTATGATTTCGCATATATATGAAAAGCAACGAATCCCTGGCCATTAGATCTCAGGGTTACATTCCGATCAAAACCGTTGAACCAAGGTCCCCAAATCCTGACCGTTCAAATAAGCCATTATTACTCCTCCAAGAAATCCGGCCCACGCCAAAGATACCAAACGCCGCCTGACACATATTGGTAATCGTGCCCATCATGCTGTTGACAAAACGCACACCGCGCATGTCACGCCATATCCCCCCTTTAATATGAAACAGTGCCAAAGACACGTGTCCCTCAAAGAAATAATGAGCACAATACCATAGGACCAACACCATAAAAGACAAAACACACATTCCAACATAGGATCGCCAGTGAAGGCCATAAAAATGCCAAAGGATTTACAAACAAAACGACAAACATCATTTATTCAGGTTACATGACGAACGCAAACAAAGCAAAAATAACAAAAACATGTTATCCGACGGACTAAAGTTAAATATCCGCGGATTCGTCCGAAGCCACGCTCGAATGAGACTCGGAGGAGATGCACGGACTCCCGCAACCGTCACTATCCTCGTTCCCACTAGGAGAACCTGGATCAGCACGGGGGCGAAGGTAGGGACCCACTTCTCTACGACAGGAGTCGTCTCCAAACATCTCAAATTCGAAACGTACACCCCCTGCATAAGTGACAACTAAAAGGTCTCCCGCCTCCATGCCATGATCAACATGAAAAGCCTCCCACCTGCGTGATACATATCTCACGGGTCCCCGTTAACCAATAGAACGCCGGCCACACACGGTAGATTCGGACTTACTAGGTGGATAAACCCAGTCCTTAATTCCGACAGATGTTCGCGAAAGGAGCTAGGAATTCGCAAGTGGCGAGAGCATTGGCTAAAAGTGAAGAATTTATAAAAAGACAAACGTTGAGCCATGGTACAAAAGATTTCTGACTATGAACGTTACCCATACAAGCCCTTAAGTAGAAAAATAGGCGAAAATTTCGGAGAAAAATCTACTTATAACAAACAAGAAAGAGAACACAAGAATCGCCTTCACCTATTAAAAACACGTATACCATAGCCATAGACGAAGCCCACTCCTACATAGACGTGCCGACTAAGAAGAATACTTGTTCTCGAACCAAGCGAAACGTGCGATTAGCTCACCTCTCGCTCAGATTCTTCGAACAAAGTACATTTTAGGGGGGACTAGTGTTACTGATATATTTGGTAAGACAGATGTCATTGACAGGACCGTGTTTTCTCAGCCACGTAGCATTTTTGGCCACGTGGCAATATCACCAAATAACCTTGCACAATTCCGTTCGGCAATAACGTGAGGAATAAATCCTGCGAATAAGTCCGTCGGAATTATAACAGCCCTCTTATACAAGGCGTGAGGTGGAAGAAGAGAAGTAAATATCTAACGCCTCTACAGTAAGTAAGCCTTATCCACTTACTACAGTGGGCAGATATTTACTCTACTTGCCTACAGAGCACCTACACGCTAGGCAGATATTTTCCTGCCGCCTTAGAAGATATTCACCTAGCCCACCGCCTTACCCCACCGCCTTGCAAGATATTTGCTTAAACCGCCTCTCACTTGCTATAAAAGGAGGGGAAGGACAAAAAGGAAAGGGACCGAAAAAAAAGAAACACTCACTACACATTTCACAAAGCGTTGCCTAGGACTTCTTACCCTGATTTCTGACTTAAGCATCGGAGTTAAATCCGGGCAGAAAGGCCCAATTCCGATCACTTCTCCTCCTCTTCACAGGTCTATCAGTGGATAATTTCGGATGGAATTGCTGAGTGCCCTCCGCGTCCCCTGTTCGCAAGTAGAAGTAAGCGTCCACACCAACTATAAATATTAACCGTTTGTCAAAGGCTGAGACCAGATCACGAGGCCACAGTAGCCCAAGAGTGAGGTGGACCAGTTTTTGGCATCAACATATATATATAAACTATAGGAAAGATATAATTTCAGCCCCATGTTCTAATGAAAAGGAAATTTGGTATTGTTGTAAATTGTAAAAAGGTGTTCCTAAGAAGTCGTAACTATAGCATCGCAATATTTCAGAAATTTTGGACCCTTTGCATGGCTTGGAAGCACTCTTTTCTACACTATTTGTTGAAATGACTATGAGAGAAACCCATGTTACTGCTGGGCTAATGACCAAATCAATCATTGCTAGATCGTCAAATACACATTGTGAGGAGTCACTGTTATGATCTACAACATTCTCTAATAAGCAATGCAATGGCTCTATGATGTTCTAATTTTGGAATGCACAAGCTTCCATTAGGGAGGAATAAAAAAAAAGTCAAAGATATGAGATAAATAAAAAGGGGCCCACACACTCCAATATTGGATCCGAATGAATTAATCTTCATCCTAAAAAATAGTGAAATGGGCCCACATCTAGCAAATTTAAAATCCAAATGTTAAAAGTCAAAGGGGCAATCAATGAAGCTTAGATAAACAATTTGAAGCTAAAAAATAATAAATAAATAAAAAGGGAAGTAAGAAGGAGGCACTTGGAGGGGTAAATATCATTAATGTTAAGAATCCTGAGGTGTATTGATGAGTGGGCATTGAAATTTCCATGCTCATTAGTATTGGGCACATAAGCCCATATCTCCAAGTTACAGCCAGTTTAGGAGACAAAATACAATTGTAAGCATTTTTCATAGAGGACTTGTCAAGTGTCATAGCTGTCATCATTAAGCATTTAAATGATGATGAAAATGTGGGGGTTCTTGGGATCATTTTAAGGTTAGAAGCAATTTGCTTCTTTGAGATGGCTGAAGGTCAGAGATCAGTGATGGCAGTAGATACTAATGATGATGATAAAATTTAAATTGTAAGTGTTGATGGGATGATTCAAATCTCGAGGTAATAATCGACACATCTCTCAAGACATCCAAATCAATACACATCTAGAAGTGGCAATAGAATACACATTTCGGAGTTGCTGATACAATGCAAATCAAAATGACACGCATTTCAAGGCGGTGATGAAACATTCATCTTGGGGCGGTCGATAAAACATAAATCGCGGCGGTGGCGCAAATTTCAAAACGGCAGCAAAGTAGACATCTTAAGGCAAACAAAGCAGCAAGAATGCAAAAGTGGTGAAGCATAAGTCCCAAAGCGAAAGGTGGCGTCATTAATATATATATAAACAAATAATGTGTATACACATCGATGTGACATATCTATATGGAATAAATTATAATGATTTGCAAATAAATGAATTATTTTTATTCATTGCCTTGTCCTTACGCCCTTAATAGGAGGTTCCCAAGACTTTGTCTGGGGTAATTAATAATAAAGGCTTGGGTCTATTAGTAATTAATGGAAGTACCCACAATAACAAAAATAAAAAAAATTAAATAATCATTTGTGATTCGATGTATTGCTTGATGTCTATTTACAAACACGATGCCAATGTAACCCTATTATTTGTCAACTTTATTTGAAAAATTAGGAATAGGGTTTTGATTTATTCATTGATTGTAGACCTAGTGTTTTTCGGTAGGGGTTAGTAGATGTAGAGAGAATATAGGGATTTTTGATACGTAGGAATTCTGAAAATTTTGTAACTAGTTGTTGGTAATGGGAAAAAAGGAAATTTCTGGATTTCTAAACAAAAATATGAAATCTGGAAATTTCTGAAAAATCAGAAATTCTGGAATTTTTGGAATTTTTGTAATTTTTGAAATTTCTGAAATATTGCAGTAATTTCTGAAAGCTAGAAATATATTTTATGAAATTACAGTAAAAAGCTTTAATTAGGAGATAATTCCAAAAAAAATTTGTAAGGTATGGAAAAATAGGTGATTTCCAAAATTTGTGAAAAGAAAAATATTATAGAAACCTAAATATCTTTTTGTTTGATTATTTTAGACTAATTTGGGGAATAAAAGAAGTGGATTATTTTGATTAGAGCATTTTGGGAATAAGGCAAGTTCCTTTGCCTTCTAGTATTTACAAAAAAAACCAAGATTTGTACGTACCATGACCGTTATTTTTGTATGCCACTTGGATGAATTCCGTATAATTGACAAAACCTTTGATTGGACACATACTACATGACTTACATAATTGTTAGACTTTGAACATTTTGAAAATTTTTGCATGGATACTAAAATAATTTGTTTTATTGGTTTTTGAATGTTTTTACTAAAAGAACAATAAGGCTATGATTTGATACTCGTCCAATGGGGGCAACATTAGAAATTTGATACCCGGCCAATCGGGGCAACATAGATAATTTGACACCTTCCCAATGGGGGTAATAATTGGGATTCGACACCCAGTCACGGGGGTTATATGTTGACACATTAGATACCTAGCCACAAGGGATAATGTGGACTTAGTCTTATTTTGATTTTAGAAAACGGTGTCCAGTTTTGAAAATTTGAATTATTGAATGATTTTACATCATGTGATCCCAAATTTATTATTTGAAAAGTATACATTATTATGAGCATTTTTGAAATGATTTTGAAGTGTTTTTGAAATTTATTTAACGTTTGTGAGCAAGATATGAATTTTGTTGCACTGAATATTTAAAACTTGTTTGATCCAGATAGTGGGTTGTTGGTTCTTATCGGGCTAGTCGGCTCACCCCCATGCCTATTTTCCTGGTTCAGATCAAGAGGCTTAAATTTCAAGGAACATGATAATTTGGGCGGCCTGTGATGCTTCTTGTTTAGTTATTTTAATAAGTCAAAAAAACAATATATTAGTTTCATTATTAGGTATTTTGGAGGAATATTAATATGTTGATGATATAATACATTTTATGGTATGTTAACGAATAATTTGAACATTTTCATATTTGGAGGATTTTTTCTTTTTTGTACTAAATAAATTGTGTTTATAATAGGTTATAGAAATTTTGTACCTCGTATACTTAATGGGGAAACCCTATAAGTAAGCGGTGTTGTCTCGTGCTCGAGCCTATGCAGGATCTGGGGTGTGACATTCACATCTGCTTAGAATTCTGGGGATTGGCAGTAATTATCCACCACCTGTCTGAGAGCCGCCCGGTGCTTGCTCGATCCAAGGTACCGCTCCAACGCCGCCTCACCGACCGCACGAACAGCTGAGTCCTGATCGTTCTTGGCCTCCTCAGCGCGCCATTGAGCCTCCTTAAGCTCGGCGTGAAGGCCAGCTACCTCAGCGAGCATGTAACACCTATCTCCTTTTCATGGGACACATGTCATACCAGCCAAGTCAAGGAATGAACCCTAAACCTAAGGTTGTAAAACTGCTAATTAAATGTAAAACAAGTAACTTGCAAAAGCTAATAAAGCAAACTGAACATATTATAAACTCAAATACGGTTTAGTACATCACCAAATAAAATATTGTCTTAAACTTAAATGTCTCAAATACACTCATAAAACAACATAAGGATAACTAAAACACGGGAGTCAGAGCTAGCTACAAGACATCTCCACTAGACTCGCGATCAAACAACCCTCTATCTGATATTCTGTCTATCGCCTGCAATCACAATATCAAGAGAAAGGGGCTGAGCTACTAAAGCTCAATGAATTAGGAACAGAACTGTCGGGTTTAACTGTACCCGTATAATAAAGTAAAAACTGTAAATCTGAAGCATAAAATATGCATATGAAATAACTGAAATTAAATACTGAAATTTGAAAAAAAAATACTGAGCAAATACATGTGGGTCAATGTATTATCTTCAATATGTTTTAATCTTGTCAAATGCATAAAAATCTCATGTATGCGAATCTGATTTTCTGTTTCTTTGTCCTGTGAATAATTTCTAGAACCGATATTTCCCTTGGTAATCTGTACCAATAGCCTCCACGATCGAGTTATACTCAATCATGGAAGGTGGGAAATACGGAATCATCTGATAATTACAAGACTATAATCTTTAACTGCACATCTACTTCAATACTGCAGGACCAACGACCAGCTGGTAGAACTATCCTCGCTACACGGGGTCAAATTATATACGTACACTAGGCACTAGAAGAGTATGGAAAGGGGGTTTTAATTTTATTAAAAAGAAATGTTTTAAAAATAGATAGTTCGGTAATGAAAATCAAAGATTTAAATCACCCCTCTCCTAACCTAAAGCCGTACTCTCTGGCTTTATACGAGCCACCACTAGTACAGGCAATATATCAATAAAGTGTAGTCTCTGTATTTTTGTATATGTTTCTCTATTCTGTTACTGATTACTGTGCATGAATGATTTTCTAAAACTCTGGAAGTTTTCAAGAAAATTCTAATTCATGCTTTTAAATCTGAAATCGAATCTGAAATAAAATGAAAATACAAGGAAAGCTTGTACTATACAGCTAGTTCCCTCACCAGAGTCTGGTCCGAGCTTAAGTCTGGCTCGGTCCTTCGGCAATGGCTGACTTGCCTTTACCTTTTCCTTTCCCTGATAATCGAAATACGGAATTTATGAATACGGAGACTATATTCTTGACTCGTACTCTAATTTAAACTTAATAGAATATGAAAAATTCATTAAGCTATATAAGCATCATTCTATTTAAGATCTAATACATACTTCTAAAACTCATAAGAATACGAAATTTACTCCTCTAAGGAACTGTACTTATTTTTATCATTATCATAACTTGGAAACTACTAACATGCTCTTCCTCTTTAAGCAAATAATTGCTACACCAACATAGAAACATAAGCATGCCTTTCATGGAAAATTAAGGGTCTCTAATATGCTTTCCTTGAAGGAATTACTTGCTAGACGTGGCATGATTAATCTAAGTAAATCAACAAAATTTTGGTAGCACCTCCTTTGTTTCTAGGCTCCCAAAAAATTATACAAACATTCACATACAAACACAATTAAGCATATACAACTAAATTCCATCAAACACATAATCAATGACATCACATCTACAACCCATTTACCAACTCATCATACATCTCATGATTCCCTCAGCCCTTACTTAGCATTCATAAAAATCTCTCTATCAGAGCTTCACTTCTGAATATAATTTCTGCACTAAATTTTCATGGAATTAACCCAATCTCATACCAATTGATCCTACCTGACTTCCCAAAGGAGTTCATGTAACACCCATTTCGCCAATGAGAAAAATGTCACACCAGCTGGGCCGGGAGTGCACCCAACACATAAGCTGTGCAATTTAAACCTGGAATCAATGATGTACTCTAAAATAAAATCCATATGACATAACATAATCGGTTACACTCCAGGAGTCATATTTAAACCCAAGTCATAATTAGAGTACAACACTCAGGTTCATGGGCAACTATGGCCCCAAATAGAGTGGAAAGAAAACATAATAAGAGTCTAATACAACTCAACAACAATAAACATAAGAACAAGTACGCCAGAGCCGGCTAGACATCGATCCTTGCTCGAGACATGAGCTACTATCCCGATCCAAGTCTAGATCTTGTAACTGAAAAACAGTATAGAAAAGGGGTTGAGCTATACAAGCTCAGTGAGTATAGACTACTCCTCCAGGTATTACACATACTTGTCATCTGTACTAAAATAATAGAGCATAAACAATGCAAGTATAAACCATGGAGGCCAGCAGAATTATATTCAATCTTGATAAGAATGCTAACACGATCCGAAATCCGGAGAAAACACACAATCAATCTCATATCATATCGAGCATATAGTAAACATATATATAAGACGGCCTCATATCATACAAGTGTGCACCCCTAGCCAAAATGTCTCCGGAAGGACTCCAACTCCCATCAGGAACAACGATATACATCTACAAGATCCTGATAACCGGAAACAGCGGTATACATCTACATGAGTCTGGTACTTGACGACCAACGGTATATATCTACATGTGTTCGTCAAGTATCAATCCCGTATCCGATACGGGCCCTAAAAAGAGACGGGAAGGGGGTTTTTATAAAAAGAATGACGTTCGCAAACATTTTTGGTTTTAAGAAAAACGATTGAAAGCAAAACCCCTTCCTTAGCCCGGTCTCGTCTACTAAAATATCTGGGCTCTATCCCGAGCCCCTGCTGGGTCCCCTATACATTAACTTACTAAGGTGCAGCTTATGATACATGCAATAATCTTTAACTACCCCTTAGGGTTTCCTTAATCATATCTCATGCTCTTTAAAGTTAAATCGATTATACAAGCATGAAAACACAATGCAAGTATAGTAATAAATCCTTCGGCATCCACAAACCGAAATAAAACTCATAAAAATACGATAAAGCCGAAATCCCGATAAATACACGAATTAAATCTAGATCTACGGTGAAGTCACCTCACCTGATGTCCTCGCAAATTCCTAGGAATCACTCGGTCCTTCGGCAACTCCTGCTGGACCTTTTCCCTTTCCTAGAATCAACTAGAGTACTAAGTAAATACAAAGTCTATATTTTCCATAACTTAGTCCTATAGCTTAAGAATACGAAATCTAAGAATACGGAAATTGTATCCTTGACTTAAAATTCCATTTAAGCTCCAAGGAGCATATTAGCGACATTAAACTCCTAAGATCATGTTTTTCCTACTTAACGAGCGTTACATGCCTTCAACACTTCTATAATATTTCTAAGCATGCTTACTTTGCAAGTTCGATCAATCTAAAGCATGTATACTTAAACATGGTAATCATGGAGCTATTCAAACTTAAGCATGTCAACATGATCATTAATAGGGCATTTAGACTTAGGAATTTCATGAAAAATTTGGCGGCACCTCCCCTATTTATAGGGCCCCGAAATTAATACAACCATTTACATAATACAATTAACTAAATCGATTATCATACAAGCACCATTAATCTTAACTCATGCAATACATGGCATTAAATCTAACATCTCACAGCCCCTTAACCTCATCCAATCTCATTATACCATTCATGCAAATCCCTAACCGATCAAACCTCTACTTAGGCCCAATTCATGAACACAATTAGAGTTTCCCCTAATTCAACTCAAGGAGGAGAAAGGGACCTCGCAAGTGTTCAGTTTGCTGGACTGTCACCTTGCCGGAGCTGGGCTGTGAGAGAGGAGGAAGAAGGGGGATGACTGCAGCTCCGACGGCCGGAGCTGCATGCCGCGCGCCGTCTTGTGGCCGGGCGTCGCCAGCGTAGGCGCGCGCAAGGCAGAGGGTGCTCTCACAGTCAGCGCGGTGGCCAAGCGGCGGCAAGGGAGCGGACAGCCGATGAGAGCAGATAAGGGCGTCGAAGAGATCGCGAAAGAGAACTAGAGAAGGAGAGGCACTGTCTGAGAATGAAATCGAGAGAGAGAGAGAGAGAGAGAGAGATAGAGAGAGAGAGAGAGATGAATTTCATTCTCTCTCTCCTTCTTTACTTATAAGAGTCACTCCTTTTCTTTTTTTTATTTAATATTATAATTCTTTTTAATATTTAACTCTAATTATTTAACTTATCTCTAAGCTTTTTCATTATTTAATTTCTTATCATCTAATTCATTTCTCCTTTACGTCACATCAAATAATTTATATTATCTTTTTAATAACTTACCGACCCAGATCCGAAAATCCCGGGTCAATGATTCTAGTCATCACGAGCGTACTGTAGCCTCACGGGGTCTGTCTCTCGTCAGATCAGATCCGCGAATACCGGCTTTTGACTCTTCCGATCTACTTTATCGGGACTCTAACATTTGTCTGATTCTCCTACTTAATTAATCTTGATTAATTAAGAATTACAAAATCTCCCAATTAATTAATTGAGGTTATCCTTATCATCCACCTCCAACTATTCCAAGTGTAAGCGGTCTGGCCCAATAAGGCCTTCCCTAGGCCCATTAGTTGCGATGCTAGATTCAAATTTATTATTCTTTGATTTTCATTTAATCGGGCTTAAAATAATTAATTTATTTTCTGTGTTAATTAATCTCATTAATTGTCAATTTTTTATTTATTTATTTATTTAGAAAATTCGGGGCGTTACAGTTCTCCCACTCTTTAGAAATTTCGTCCCCGAAATTCTATACATATACATCTAAAACAGATGAGGGAACTGTTCCCTGATCTGGTCTTCTCTTTCCCAAGTGGCCTCCTCCACCTGGTGGTGACTACATAATACCTTCACCAGAGGCATTGACTGGTTTCGTAGGGCTTGTTCTCTCCTATCAAGAATACGTACCGGTCCTTCCACATACGTTAAATCTTGAGCCAGCTCTACGGTCGGTCCTGACAGAATCTGATGTTGATCTCCGAGATATTTTTGTAGGACCGATATGTAGAACACGTTGTGTATCATTTACAGTTCCTCTGGCAGGTTAGGTCGGTAGGCTACCGGGCGTACTCTGTCCACTATCTCGTAAGGCCCGATATACCGTGGGTTCAGCTTCCCACCCTTGTGAAACCTAAATACTCCTTTCCATGGAGATACCTTCAAGAATACTCTATCTCCCACTTCAAATTCAAGGTCTCGACGGCAGTTATTAGCATAACCCCATTGCCTGTCTTGGGCCTTCTTCAGACGCTCTCTAATGAGCTTTACCTTCTCCGCAATTTGTTGCACCAGTTCTGTGCCCAGTATCTTTCGTTCGCCCTCTTCATCCCAACACAAGAGAGTCCTGCATCTTCGACCGTATAATGCTTCATACGGTGGCATACCAATAGTGCTTTCGTAGTTGTTGTTGTAAGCAAACTCCAGAAGTCCCAAATTTTCATCCCAGCAACTGGGAAGTTTTATGATGCTAGCCCGAAGCAGGTCTTCTAGTATCTGGATTGTCCTTTCAGACTGTCCATCAGACTCTTAATGGAATGCCGAGCTAAGGACCTGTCCTGTCCCCAGAGCCTTATGCAAGCTTTTCCAAAAATGAGAAGTAAATCTCGGGTCCCTGTCAGATATTATTGACACGGGTACTCCATGTAGCCTCACTATTTGGTCCACGTACAGCCGTGCCAATTTTCCACGAGAATAAGTTGTCTTAATTGGAATGAAGTGCTCCGACTTGGTCAATCTATCGATGATCACCCAGATAGCATCCTTGCCCCGACTGGTTCATGGTAAACCGGTCACAAAGTCCATTGCTATCTTCTCCCACTTCCATTCCGGGATCTCCAAGGGCAAGGGTACCAAAAACCTTGGTGACTTCTTGTGTTCCGCCTTGATTTGCTGAAAAATCATACACCTAGCCACGTATTCCGCAATGTCCTTCTTCATTCTCCTCCAGACTTAGTTCTCTTTGATATTCCGATACATCTTGGTGCTTCCTGGATGCATAGTATAAGCTGAGCTATGCGCCTCCTCCATGATCTTTAGCTTGAGGGCCGTCTCATTGCGTGGCACGTAGATCCGAGCCCCTACCATTATTGTTCCATCTGGAGATAGAGAGTAGTTACACTTGCCATTCCTTCACCCCCAAAGTCTTCCATTTTGTAGCTTATCAGCTAGCTTCATTAACTTTGGGTCCTGTAGTTAAGCTTCTTTGATCTATGTAATCAGCAGCGGTCGAAGGTGGAAGCTTGCCAGTAGCCCCCAACTCATCCACCGAAAGCTGCGCTCCTGTGGATCTCAGATCGTGGAGTTGGGCAAGGCTGGTGGTCCCCAATCGCGCCATTATCTTCCGACTCAAAGCATCGGCCACCACATTCGCCTTCCCAGGGTGGTACTCAAATGTGCAATTGTAATCTTTCAATAACTCCATCCACCTTCGCATGTTGAGCTCCCTCTGTGTCATCAGGTACTTCAAGCTTTTGTAGTAGGTGAAGATTTTACACGCTTCACCATAGAGATAGTGTCGCCATATCTTCAATGCAAAGAGCACAATAGCTAACTCCAAATTATGCACTGGATAGTTTACCTCATGGGTTTTGAGTTGTCTGGAAGCATAGGCAATAACTCTGCCCTGTTGCATTAATACACACCCCAAACCCTAGTATGAAGCATCGCTATATATATCAAAACCTACTCCAGGTGCAAGTAAGGTGAGAATAGGAGCAGACACCAATCGGTTCTTCAGCTCCTGGAAGCTCTGTTCGCAATCTTTGGTCCATTCGAACCTTGCATTTTTCCTCAGCAGCTTCGTCATTGGTGGGCAATCACAGAAAAGCCCTCCACAAATCTCCTGTAGTAACCGACTAACCCCAAAAAACTCCTAATCTCTTTAACATTAGTAGGGGCTTGCTAGTTCACTACTGCTTCGATCTTCTGGGGTTCCACATATATTCCTGCCGCTGAGACGATATGCCTCAAGAAGTTGACTTGCTCCAACTAAAACTCGCATTTAATGAGTTTGGCAAAAAGCTATTGCTCCCGTATATTTTGTAGAACTATTCTCAAATGATTGATGTGTTCCTTCACGTTCCGTGAGTACACCAGGATGTCGTCAATGAAGACAACAACAAACCGATCTAGGTAGGGTGTGAACACCCTGTTCATCATTCCCATGAATGCAGCTGGTCCATTCGTCAACCCGAATGGCATTACTAAAAACTCGTAATATCCATATCAAGTTCGGAACGCCTTCTTTGGAACATCCTCCTCTCGTACTCGCAGTTGATGATAGCCCGACTTCAAATCAATCTTGGAGAACACACAGGCTCCCCGCAGTTGGTTGAACATATCATTAATGCGTGGTAGCGGGTACTAGTTTCGGATAGTCACATCGTTCAGTTGTCTATAGTCGACGTACAACCGCATGGAGTCGTCTTTCTTCTTTATGAACAGTACAGGCGCACCCCCAAGGGGAGACACTAGGTCTAATAAACCCCTTTTCCAGTAGCTCATCTATCTGGGTCTTCAATTCTTCTAACTCCACTGGAGCCATCCTGTAGGGCGCCTTGGAAATTGGAGTTGTTCCTAGAACCAACTCGATCGAAAACTCTATGCCTCAGTACGGTGGTAATCTAGGTAAGTCTTAAAATACATCAGGATACTCGCACGCCACGGCTATATCATGAACCTGTGTCTTCAGAGCTTCCACTTCTGCCACATTTGCCAAACAGGCTTCCTTCGTCTTAGGTCGTCTCCCGAAGAAGAGTATCTCCGCCTCTTCCGGACGCTGGAAACGCATAATCTTCCAGTAGCAGTCGACGTGGGCATGGTGGAAAGCTAACCAATCCATCCCTAGGATAGCATCAAAGTCTAGGATCCTCATTGGGATTAGATTAGCTATAAGCTCCTGGTCACCTATCTTTACATCGCATCCCTCATAAACTAGTTTAGCAATCATAAAACTACCTATGGGGGATGCCACACACATTGGTTCTGCTAGTCTAGTTGTATACACATTCTCGGGTACAGAAAAAGGACAGCAATGTACGAATCTGTAGAACCAGGATCAATCAATACGCAGGCATCAGTATTAAAAATTTACACCGTACCTGCTATCATGTCAGGGGTATTCACAACTTGATGTTGTGTCATTGCAAATGCCTGGGCCTGCAGCTGAGATGGTGCCCCACGGCCTCCTCTACGAGATCGTCCACCACTTGACCCTCCTCGGCTGCCTCCCGCACCACCCATGATAGTGAATCCCTGCGTCTGATGCAAAGTGTGGTCTCCCGCAGTAGCCTGTGGAGCAACTCCACTCTCCTGGGTCAGTAACGGGTACTCCCTCTTGAAATGCCCTGGTTGCTTGCAGTAAAAGCATACATTAGGACTGCAAGTTCCGTAATGATATTTGTTGCAAGAGGGACACTGCAGTTTCCCTCTTTGTTCCCACTTGATGAGGAACCACCTCTGCAGCTGCTGTTACTCTTCTTACTGGGCCTCGTATCTCCCCCTCCTTGTGAGCTTGGGCTACTTCTTTTGTTCAACCTTTCAAGTCTTTGTTTTTGCTTGTTGGGACCCATCTTAACTCGGAGTGCAGCCTCAACCACTCCTCGGAATTCCCCAAAACCAAAAGCCATAACAGGGATCTTGATTTCATCCCTAAGCCCATCTTCAAACTTCCTGCATCGGTTATAGGGGTCTTCCACCATCTCTGGTGCATAACGACTCAGGGCAGTGAACTTGGCCTGATACTCGGCCACAGTTGAATTCCCTTGAGTCAGATAAATGAACTCGGCTCTCTTGGCGTCCTGGTGTACTTGGGGTAAGTACTCCCCCTCGAATGCCTTCTTGAACTCCAGCCAGGTCCAGACACCCGGCCTGGGAAGGTACATCCGAGCCGACTCTCACCACATCAATGCATCTTGTCCCAACAACAGCTGTACTCTTATGACCTTTTCATCTTCTGGGATCCTCATAGCCTCAAATACCATCTCCAGCTATCGGATCCAAGCCTCTACCTCGGTCTGATCTTGTGTTCCGAGGAAGTGATTAAGCCCCATCTGTCGGGCTCGAGTCATATAATCTTGACCCCTGGGTTGTTGTTGTTGTTGGTACTGTTCCTGTTGTTGTTGGTACTCTTGTTGTTGTTGTTGAAAGTTTGGGAACACAGTAAACATTTAAGCCATCTGATCGAAAAATTGTTGCATCCTCGGAAATTGTTGCGCACCCGGGTTGTACCCAGGGAAGGATGCGCATGCAATGCATCGCCATACTCTTCAGGTGCAGGAACATTCACGTGCAGCTCCTCCTGGGGTTCTTCACGTGGTACCCTAGGCACTCTCCTATCTCCTCTTTTTGGCGGCATTTTGCAACATCCAACACGAGTCAATTAAATGACATAACTTTACTTAGCAATTATTCCGCTAATTCCTTTTGTCAATTGACTCCGACTCCCACCCTAAAGCTCTGACTACCTCTAGGACTCTAAGGTCAAGGAACAAACCGGCTCTGATACCACTAAATGTAACACCAATCTCGCCAATGACACAAATGTCACACCAGCTGGGTTGGGAGTGCACCCAACACATAAGCTGTGCAATTTAAACCTGGAATCAACTATGTACTCTAAAGCCAACGACCATTAGGTCGTGTGGAAACAAGGCTCTCGACACCCACCCGTTCGAGGATGCTGAGGGGGCGGAGGCTTAATTTTCGGACTAGTTGTGGGACCGCCCACCTCTAGCGTAGCCGAGATTCGATCCCGCGCCATTTCACGCCCAGGGTGAATTCTTAGCCGGTGCGTCGCTGACCACTTAGGCTCTTATACACCAAAAAAAATGATGTACTCTAAAATAAAATTCATATGACATAACATAACCGGTTACACACCGGAAGTCATATTTAAACCCAAGTCATAATTAGAGTACAACACTCAGGGTCATGGGAAACTATGGCCCCAAATACAGCGGAAAGAAAACATAATACGAGTCTAATACAACTCAAGAACAATAAACATAAGAATAGGTACGCTAGAGCCAGCTAGACCTCGATCTCTGCTCAAGTCACGAGCTACTATCCCGATCCAAGTTTAGATCCTGTAACAAAAAAATAGTATACAAAAGGGGTTGAGCTATACAAGCTCAGTGAGTATAGACTACTCCGCCAGGTATTACACATACCTGTCATCTGTACAAAAATACTAGAGCATAGACAATGCAAGTATAAACCATGGAGGTCAGCATAATTATATTCAATCTTGATAAGAATGCTAACACGATCTGAAATCCGGAGAAAACACCCAATCAATATCATATCATATCAAGCATATAGTAAACATATATATACGATGGTCTCATATCATACAAGCGTGCACCCCAAGCTAAAATGTCTCCGGAAGGACTCCAACTCCCATCAGAAATAGCGGTATACATCTACATGATCCTTATAATGGGAAACAACGGTATACATCTACATGTGTACGTCAAGTATCAATCCCGTATCCGATACGAGCCCTCACAAGAGACAGGAAGGGGGTTTTTACAAAAAGAACGACGTTCGCAAATATTTTTCATTTTAAGAAAAACGATTGAAAACAAAACCCTTTCCTTAGCCTGGCCTCGTCTACTAAAATATCCAGGCTCTATCCCGAGCCCCTGTTGGGTCCCCTATACATTAACTTACTAAGGTGCAGCTTATGATACATGCAATAATCTTTAACTACCCCTTAGGGTTTCCTTAATCATATCTCATGCTCTTTAAAGTTAAATCGATTATACAAGCATGAAAACACAATGCAAGTATAGCAATAAATCCTTCGGCATCCACAAACCGAAATAAAACTCATAAAAATACGATAAAGCCGAAATCCCGATAAATACACGAATTAAATCTAGATCTACGGTGAAGTCACCTCACCTGATGTCCTCGCAAATTCCTAGGAATCACTCGGTCCTTCGGCAACTCCTACTGGACCTTTTCCCTTTTCTAGAATCAACGAGAGTACTAAGTAAATACAAAGTCTATATTTTCCATAACTTAGTCCTATAGCTTAAGAATACGAAATCTAAGAATACGGAAATTGTATCCTTGACTTAAAATTCCATTTAAGCTCCGAGGAGCATATTAGCGACATTAAACTCCTAAGATTATGTTTTTCTTACTTAACGAGCATTACATGCCTTCAACACTTCTATAATATTTCTAAGCATACTTAATTTGCAAGTTCGATCAATCTAAAGCATGTATACTTAAACATGATAATCATGGAGCTATTCAAACTTAAGCATGTCAACATGATCGCTAATAGGGCATTTAGACTTAGGAATTTCATGAAAAATTCGGCGGCACCTCCCCTATTTATAGGGCCCGAAATTAATACAACCATTCACATAATACAATTAACTAAATCGATTATCATACAAGTACCATTAATCTTAACTTATGCAATACATGGCATCAAATCTAACATCTCACAGCCCCTTAACCTCATCCAATCTCATTATACCATTCATTCAAATCCCTAACCGATCAAACCTCTACTTAGGCACAATTAATGAACACAATTAGGGTTTCTCCTAATTCAACTCAAGGAGGAGAAAGGGACCTCGCAAGTGTTCAGTTTGCCGGACTGTCACCTCACCGGAGCTAGGCTGTGAGAGAGGAGGAAGAAGGGGATGACGACAGCTTCGACCGCCGGAGGTGGCGGCGCAACCGTGCGCGAAGGGCCGCCGGGTGGCGGGTCCCGCAGCCGCGCACGCGTGTAGGCCGCCGGTTGGTGGGTCTCGCTGCTGTGTGCGGCCTTTGGCAGAGGGGGTGCTCTCATAGGTGCCGGTGGCGGCAGGTTTTGGCGGCGGCGGCAAGGGAGCGGACAGCTAACGAGCGCAGATAAGGGCGTCGAAGAGATCGCGAACGAGAAGTAGAGAAGGAGAGGCACTGTTTGAAAATGAAATCGAGAGAGAGAGAGAGAGATGAATTTCATTCTCTCTCTCCTCCTTTACTTATAAGAGTCACTCCTTTTCTTTTTTTTAATTAATATTATAATTCTTTATAATATCTAACTCTAATCATTTAACTTATCTCTATGCTTTTTCATTATTTAATTTCTTATCATCTAATTCATTTCTCCTTTATGTCACATCAAATAATTTATATTATCTTTTTAATAACTCACATATCCATATCCGAAAATCCCGGGTAAATAATTCTAGTCATCATGGGCGTATTGTAGCCTCAAGGGTTCTATCTCTCATCAGACCAGATCCGCGACTACCGGCTTTTGACTCGCCCGATCTACTTTATCGGGACTCTAACATTTGTCCGATTCTCCTACTTAATTAATCTTGATTAATTAACACTTACGAAATCTCCCAATTAATTAATCGAGGTTATCCTTACCGTCCATCTCCAACTATTCCAAGTGTAAGCGGTCTGGCCCAATAAGGCCTTCCCTAAGCCCATTAGTTGCGAGGCTGGATTCAAATTTATTATTCCTCAATTTTCATTTAATCGGGCTTAAAATAATTAATTTATTTTCTGTGTTAATTAATCTCATTAATTGTCGAAAATTTTCTGATTTATTTACTTAGAAAATTAGGGGCGTTACAGTTCAGGTGTTCACCGGTAGTCAATTTGTTTCCCCAGTGTTACTATGTGGCTCTTCACTTTAGTTGAGGGTGGATGGTGGCTAGAGCAGCAGCGGTTGGTGATGTGGCTCACACAGGGGTTCGCCGGCAACTGGAAGAGGGGCGCTGCGAGGCTAAGCGGCGAGCTGCGGCGCACAGGGCTGAGAGGAGCGCAAGGAGAGGCCGCGGTTGGCGTTGGTCGCGCACGCAGCTATGCTTCGACGGGGAGCAGCTCCGGCGGTGGAGACGCGAGGTGCGGCCGGGCGCACATGCCGACAGTCAGTCGATGGCAGCGCAGGCACTCTATAGGAGTGGGTAAGGGAGGAGAAGAAGGAAGAAGGAGAAGGGTGGCTTCAGTGTATCTGAGGAATCAAGAGAGATAGGGGAATGAGAATTTCTCTTTCTCTCTCTCTCACTTTACTTATAAAAGAAATTGAATAAGATATTTCATTTAAAATTATTTAAATCAATTAATTAACTTATCTTTTTAAAAAAATCTAATTAAACTATGATATCTTCAAAATTATCTCATACTAAAGGCCGAATAACTTTTCGTTAATCTTTTCTTGTTATTGTTCCATCACGAGGGCTTATTGTAGCATCACAGGTCGTCTCTTCACCTGACCCAGATCCGTGTTTCTCGGCTTTTGACTGGGTCAGATCCACTTTATCGAGACTCTAACTTTCGTCCGATATTTTTTCACTTAATTAATCTTGAATAATTAATATTTAATTAATTTCTTGTTTAATTAATCTAACTCTGCTGACTATCCACCTCCAACTATTCTATGTAAATGTGCCCTGGCCCAATAAGGCCTTCTCTCGGCCCTATAGTTGAGAGGCTGGATTTCAGGTCCATTAATTCCTGATTTTCTTTAATTTTGAGGTTAAAATAATTAATCTGATTTCTGAGCTAATTAACCTCATTTAAAATTTGAAAATTTATTGAAAATTTATTTAGAAAAATTCAGGATGTTGTAGAGCACTTCATCTAACTTTTCCAAAGAGCCCTTTACAGAGCCCTCTAGACCTTGGACCTCCTCGGGTCTCCCTCCGCAGCCACTAAAGCTTGAAGCCTGGAGATGACGAGACCCATCAGAGACCCGAACTATGTGAAAGACACCCCAGCAATTAGAAATAAAAGACAAGAGGGTAACATGTCAACGAGAACCATGCATACCTCAACACTGCTTAGGGCCAGGCTGAACCCCAAGGCTTGTTCAGGAAGTTCGTAATTAACAGCACAATCGGAGGTTGGGACGAGCGACAGAAGAGCCACGACCGCGGCCGAGGGATTGGAGAGAGGAGACCTCTCTCCTTGAACCTCCGAGGGATGAGGATGAGGAGGAGAAGAGGGACCCACCCCCTCCTAAGAATCATGGTGAACTCACACGTCTCCATGAACTTTGAAGCCCAAGAGGGAGAACAAGGTTGAGGAGATGTGTCAATAGGCATGGACACCACTAAAGAAGAAGGTCTGCCCCCAGTCCTCCCTATGGTGCTAGTTGATGAAGTTGGATCCTCGGAGGCGGAGGGTGACCCAACCCTTGGAGATCCCTCCGGAGGACCTGCATCGACGGAATATGAACTTATCTGATTTTTCGGCCCAAAATCAACTATCGAAGAGAAAACAAAGGGTGAATGATATGCCGACTCCTGCTCTTAACCATGGGTAGAACCACCTCGGGCTCTGCGGACCCCCTCTTCCTTTCAGTCTTTTGCAGAACCACGACGGTGGCCCAAAGATCCCACATTAGCTGGCTTTGATGATCCATTGTTCTTCCTACGAATACAAACAACAGGGAGTAAGAGTTCAAAAGACGGGAAATAAAGACATCCATGGAAGAGCACACTTAAACAAAGAATCATCCTATCCGCGAACACTGGAGGGTGTACAGTAATCCTGCCAAGCTCGATCGGGAGGGAAATAGGAGCTTTGCTTCGAAGGAACTTTAGCAGTTCTTCTTCCTGTTCGAACATCACGAGTTTATTCTTATCTCGTTTGGGTTCCCTCAAGAAGGTCGGGATCAACCAGCCTTCATCTCAAGAGATAAAAATGAAGCGAGACTTCCAATAATGGATCAAGGAGGGATATCGACTAGGTAACACCATCTACTATGAGCAGTAACGACATACAATTCCTCACTATATTTTCGCATGGTAAACAGAAGGTGAAACCATCTCACCGAGGGTTCATAGTTAAAGTACCAAAAGGAGTCAAGAAATACATAAAGAAGCCTCTAAGAGTCGGGGACAAGCTGAGAAGGGCTAAGAGAAAAGAATCTATGGATGTCCTCAAGAACTCCATGGAGGGAAAGTGAGAAGCCCACCTTGAAAGATTCTATGAAATAGCAATCTCGTTAGGACCAGAAAAATCCACCTGATCCCGCGCAGTAGGCATCCTGTCCTTAAGGGAAGAAGGAAGATCTAACCCTTCAACTAAATCGGCAAACTCGGAAGGAAGTATGTCACTAGAAAGTGATTTTACTCAGAGTCCTGAAGTATTAGAAGGAGTTTGAGGAGCCATTGTATCCTTAGCGGAGATAGAGATAGAGAGAGTGACCTCCAAGGATATCCCAGGAACCGGGGAGAGGCTTAGTGACCACGGCGACTTCCCTCTCGAGAAGAAAGAAGAGAATGTTTGATAACGAATGTAGGTTATGAGCCACCCAACAGGTATTTTGGTAACCTACTTGGACGAAGTGAAAATAGCCGGTTAATAATTAGCTGACATGTGGATGCTAAAGAACAGAGTATACGGGATAGTTACGAAAGAGACTAGAGTAGCGGGAATTATCTTGTGGCTCGAGGCCCATAACTAGGGTAGTCAAGGCCCAACAATCGAAGGGACGTAAGAGTAAATCAAGACCTAGGAGTAGGATAATATCTTGTGGCGCGAGGCCTATGGGAAACTCCTGGGAAGCTATGCGGCTCAACGACCCAACGAGGATGAGCTCGCACGAAGACCTGATCCGATAGGACAGGCATACAATGGAGGAGCTATCTGACTTCTAATTTTATCTCAAGGGACCGACAACTAAGATGTCGGGAAACAAGTGTTATAGGTAATAAAACCCACAATAAACATGGCACGATCCCAGTGGCTCAACCTTGGAGACATATGGTTACGTCAAGAGAAGAAGCTCAGACATAGTCGACCCGACCAAGTATCGATGGAGGCCGCTTGGTTAAGAACGACGAGAAGTTACCGGGGAGTACTTCGAAACTTGGCAAGCCTTTTCGAAAGCTCTGGCTGAGCTGGCGATTCTGGCACCGCATTGGCAACCCTACTAGCACATAGCTTGCAACCCTGCTAGCGGCATTGCTAGTACCCTGCTGGAAGCTGGCTGGCACCCAAGTGGGAGAAAGCTTGCTGGACAAGTTTCAGGGACACTAGACGGGCCGAAAGGTATAAAAGGAGGTAAGGAGAGAGGGAAAGAGGACTCTTCTGGCTCACTCTGACTAGAGACTCTCTCTCTCTCTCTCTCTCTCTCTCTCTCTCTCTCTCTCTCCCTCTCTTTTTCTCTTTCTCACCCCCGTCTTCTCCACCTTTCTCGACCATTACTCTTTGACTCATTTGGAGCCCTTTAGTTGCTGCTTTGGGCTTCCAATCTATGGAGAATGCCGACTGACTTGATCGTCGGACGGTTCAATGGGAGATTCCCCGGATATCCCTTATAGGACACCGCCGGAGTAGGAGGTCGATCATGCACCCTCTCAGGGAAGGATCTCCAGCTCTGATGCCTTCTCCGAGATAGATGCAGTCCCGGTTCCTCAGCTCAGAAGTCCCTCACCTTATAAATTTTACTAGTTAACCCAAATCGGCCCGCACCTTCGGGAGACCGGGGTCGATTTTTAGCCGTTAACAAAATATATTTATGATAGACTTGGAGAGTGAGTGGCATTTAAATTACTTCATGTTTAAGTGTTTGTCAATGAATATTTAGTTATACATGTTTCCATGTGCATGTACCTATGTTCTTACTGTATTTATTTAATACTGTGGACCATTTGCGGTGTGTTTATGAATGAATATAACTACCAGGTTTTAATACTATGTTCAATGGGCGATGTATGCCATCAAATGTGTATGTTTGTATTTAGGAAAATCAAAAATACCAAACATGTATTTTGATTCCAATTCTAACTTTTCCCGACGACTCGTCATGAATAATACAAATAGGCTTCTATAAGTCAAATTTCCGATGGACATAGGCCTTGTTTGGATTGGCTTTTCTTAAGCCCAAAACCACTTTTTTATAAGTTAAGCGCTTCTCGGCTCAAAAAAGTTTGTTTGGATGAGCTTCTCCGGAGAAGCAGAAGCAGTAAAAAAATCCCAAACACAACTTTTTTCAAAAGCTGGTCATGTGATACTTCTGAAAAAAAGCAGTTTTAGAGAAGCAGTTTTAGGGTTATGCAATTACCAAAATACCCTTATGAAATCCTGAAATGACAAGGGTTTTATAGGTTCTCTCCAGGCTTTCCATCACCATCACGAGTTCGCCTCTTCTCTGCCTCTACGATCTGAAGACCTCCAGTCCATCTCCATCTTCATCATCAGCAGGCGTTGATCCGGATAGAGAGAGAGAGAGAGCGATGGGAATTAGGGTTTCGAGATCCGGCAAGCGTTGATCTGAAAACCTCCCATACACCTCCTTCATCATTGGCAATTGTTGATCCGAGGGGAATTAGGATTTTTAGATATGGCAAGCGTTGATCTGAAGACCTCCCATCCACCTCCTTCATCATTAGCGACATCGGAATTAGGGTTTCGAGATACGGGTGTGCTTGATTTCTTTTATATTTAGATTGTTTAGGCCATCCAGAAACCGATTGCCATCTTATGTTTGCTAGTAGCTTGGGTTGTTTCTAAAATTTTATTTATATTGGATTTGTTTGGAGTTGTGTAGTAAAGATTACTCCATGGTTTCATGTTTATAAGCTCCAAATGGAGGTAATCAAATTATTATTGTCTTTCCACTTTGTCTCTTACTTTAAAAAATTTCAACATCTTTTGGCTTTATATTAGAAGTGGCACTGAGTGCACATTTCATTCATAAGTTGATCGATATATGACATTAAACAATAGATATTCCCAAGTTTGTCATGTATATTTCTCTGTTATTTACTCATTAAACAATTTTCTCATGTACAGGTTTATTGATCATTTTGAGTTCTTTGAGTTGATTGTTGAAATATAGAAATTGATGTGTTTATGTAGATTCTATATCAGTTGACTAGAGATACAAAATATTGATCTTTTTGTTCTTGTTTTCTTGTTGAAGTCTTTGGCCTTTAGAATATACAAAGAGTGTGTTTGGCTTTCTACATTTGGTTGCTGCCAAAAACTCTCATTAATTTGAGTTTTTTTCCCTCCTAAAATCTCTTTCATTAGCAATTGAGCTAAAGAAGCCTTCAAAATAGTATTATTCTCGCATCTTATAACATGTGTTTTGTTTGAATTATGTTTCCATTGACTCAGATCAGCTGTAGGGTATGGTTGTGATTGTCTGGTTTTGAGTTCCTCTGAGATGATTTTACTATTTGATAACTCTAGAATTTATGATGGAATCTGCAAAAATCATGCTATAATGATTTGGATGCCCTTGAGAGCCTTGAAGACATCAACTAATTTCAAGAAGGAGATCGGGGCTTCGAGGATGATGATGGTGAGAGTTCACTTATTTATTGTCAACCAACCCATGAAGACATCCAACAAATAATCATAATTAGGAACATTATTCGGGATGAACTCTCCAATCGTTCTACAAGTTGATTTTGTAGTATTTACAAATTATTGTTATTGTCGTTGTAGTTGTTAAAAAAAAATTATTGTTCTTGTTCTTATCATTGTTGTTGTAGTTTTTTTGCTTTTGTTGTTAATTGTTGCTATGTTTGTTGTGATGTTGAGATATTATTAATATTGTTATTGTTATTGTTATTTGTTGTTGTAATAGTAATGACAATATTGTTGTAATGGTTGTTGTGATGTTGAAAAATATTATTGTTCTTATGTGTGTTGTAACTTTTTTATTCTTCTTAATTGTTGTTATGGTTGTTGTGATGTTGAAAATATTATTATTGTTATTGTCAATTGTACTTGTATAAGTAATGAGAATATTGTTATTGTTAAGTTTTTTTAACCAGGTTATTGAAGGATGGATGAAACCCACAACTTGATAATAATAATAATAATAATAATAGTAAAACATGTGACAAAGGCATAATACTTAGGATATTATTATAATTCAATGAATGTCTATTTTAGAAATTTGACACTGAAAATAAAGTATTTTTGGGGATGCACATCCAAACAATTTCCCAAATAAAAAAGTACTTCTGAATTAGCCAATCCAAACACAAAATAAACGGAAGCACTTAACTTATTCTGAGAAGCACTTTTTTAGGAAGTTCTTTCTAGGATATTGAAAAAAAGCGTTTTTTTCAAAAGCCAATCCAATCAAGGCCTTATTCTAAAGAACATATATTTTTTTCTCTTCTTGAACCCTTTGTGTTTTCCCCAAGGTAGTCAAACCCGGACCGGCCCGACCAGTTCAACCGAAAAAACTAGGAACCGACCATGTGGCCGGTCCGGGCATGCCCCTTAGAATCGGCTTTAGGTTGAACCGGCCAGTTCAACCGGGAACCGGGTGACCCGGGCAAGTCAACCGGGTCACAATGTTTAGCTTTAGAATTTAAATTTATACTTTATACTATACCATCCAAGTAGTTATCGTGTCAACTGTCAAGTTGGCCAAACAAATCCTTTTATACTAAACCATCTTATTCATGCTTCTCAATTGGTCCATATGGGACTATTTTTCAAATAGTCTCTAGCCTCGAGCCAATGTGTATTACTTATTGGGCTGTGGACCTTGGTTAATTTAGAATTTAATAATAATTGAGCATAACTTTCATTAAGATGTGATCATAACTTTTTTAAAACAATCCAATAATAGGTAAGAATATATAACTATGCAAAAGTGAAAAAGGATTTTTAAAAATGGATTTATTTTAGCAAAAACCGGTTTTCCAAAACTCCATTTTAATATAATTAATATTATTTGAAATGAATGGTAAAAAAAAGTTTACTTGTCATTTTTTTTATTTTTTATAACTAATTATATCCGTTTAAATTAAAAACATAAATAAAAATTAGATTCTTATATTAAAAATTGATTTAATTGATAAAATAATTAAAAAAATCCAAACATCAATAACTAATTTAATGTAAGCTTCATATTAAGTTAAGCTTTTTACCTAATTATTTTATTATTGATTCCGGTTCAACCTCCGATTGACTTCGGTTGAATCCTTGACCCCTGGCCTTGGCTGGGTCTTACTACCTTAGTTTTCCCCTCCACTTTACTCTTCCCTCTCTAACTTGAGTGTCAAAGGTGGGGCACGGCCGACCCTCTTTTATCTAGAGATCTTTTATCTAGAGAGGTTCGTCATCTTAGAATATGATCCCAAGAGGAGACACCGAACCATCAAGAAGGAGACATCAACCGCGTCGCATCCCTTCGCAAACACCAGTTGAACCACATCATTTCTTATTCGTTCATCGTTGTCCGTTCTAATCCTCAGACAGATCTCAGCATCAATTTTAAATTATAAAAATATTCCATAGATTAGAGAGAGTTCAATTAATAGGTAAATACTAACGATTGTGGATAGATTTAAAATTTCAGTTAAGTAGTGTTTGGTTGTTTGTAACTCTCCATACATGTATGGAGATTTACATGTATGGAGAGTTACATGATGAGGAGTTACAGTCATGTGTTTGGTTAATTGTTTAAAAAGTGATGAATGTAACTCTCTATACATGAATGTACACTTTTTGTGTTTGGTTGTAATAAAAGATGAGTTTTTTACTTGTCACCCCCTCAAATATTGTCAAATCACTTGCCACCCCTCACTTTTCAAGAAACCTTATAACCCCCTCTTTTATTTTTATTTTACTTGTCACCCCCTTGACTAAAGTTTCAAACCTTAACCTTGGTTAAATATAAAACCTAAGGTTATAATATATGTAAATTGACAAGTTTACCCTTTTTATATATAATATTATTTTTAATAAGTTTCTCATATTTTCTATTTTTAATAATTATGTATTTTGTTGGTGATAAAATGTAATAATAATAATAATAATAATAATAATAATAATAATTATTATTATTATTATTATTATTATTATTATTATTTTCCTTCTATAAAATATAATTTTTTAATAGAAATATAATTATTTTGTTTTATTTTGGCCATCTTATAAATAAATTTTTTAATGTATGTTATTAAAGTTTAAAAAATATGTATTTTAATAATTATTTTTTATAAATTTAACATTTATTTTCCTTAATAAACTCATAATTTACTTATAACCATTTTCAGAATTTTTTAATTATTTACTAGTCATGGATAAATAATAATTATGAAAAGAAGGGGTATTTTTGTCTTTTACTTTATTATTTTGAATGTTTTGAAAAACTATTCAAAAATTTTAGTGTGAATAACTAACTCAAGGGGTGGCAAATAAAATAAAAATAAAGGAGGGGACTATGGGGTATTATTGAAAACGAGGGAAAATGACAAACGATTTCGCTTATTTTTGAGGGGTTCAAGTAAAAACTCATAAAAGATAGATTGGATGAAGAGATATAGCATTCCCTATCATGAAAGTGTGAGATTACCCCATTTTAAAAACCTAAAAATGGGGATTTAGATAAGAAATACAAATGTGTGTAAGTCCCCATCCAGTCATTTCAGGTGTAACTCCTCATACAAAATTTTTGTATGGAGAGTTACACACACACAAATAAATATCCCTACCAAACAAAAAAAGTAAAAAATAATGTATGGGGAGTTACCCATCCCTGGATGTAACTCCCTATACACTCAACCAAACACTACCTTACTATCAACAGTCACACCAGGAAAAGAAACCAACTGCCGGAGGAAAACGTCACCTTCTTGAGGTCGTTTTGGAAATCCTACAACCACTAGAAGAAAATCAGCTTCCATTGAAACCCTATCTTCAACTGAATCTCTCTCGCCCCAATTAAACAAAAACCCATGGCTCCCCAAAAACCCAGCCATTTCATTAACTCCAAGTCTCCCACCAAATCCAATCCAAGTCTTTCTCGTCTCAACAATTCCCCATGGCATTGCAATCAAACATTTTTTCTACTTGGTCGATTCCACGGACCCTTCCCATCTCCAGAATCGCGTCAAAAGGTCTCCAGGTTCGAACTAGATCGAGCATGGACGGTCAAGAGGTCAATTCTAAACCATTCTCATTGATCAGTGTATGATTTTAGTCATTCCAGGGGTTTCTAAATTATTAACTGAAATAATCTAAATTTTTTTACACGGGATGACATTTCAGGATTATTTGATCGATGCCCCAGTGTCTGCAGGAGATGGATTTTCGTTTACTGGAGGTTTGTTTGTTATTTATTTATTTATTTATTTATTTTTAATTTCAACTTAAATGTGGCTATTAGATTCATTTTTTTACTGTTAAAATTGAAGAATTTTTTCCTCTTTTTAACTAAACATACAATTTGAGCAGGGAAGTATTCCGATGGACCTAGTAGATCAGATGAATGGTTTTCTCAGGGAAAGATTGTGAGTGAACTCTTTGCCTCCAATTTTTGCTATCCTTGTAAGCTAAGATTAGATTCAAATGTAACTGTTATTTGATTGCTCTATCATAAATCAGGTTTCTTTTCCGAGGACTCTGGATGTTTTATTTATGTTTATCCCATTTCAAAACTATCAGAAAAATATGTTATGTGTCAAAATATGATTGCCATAGATGCATATGTAAGATTTAAGATGGAGCATGATAAGAAACACAGTTATGATAAGAATTGTGGAAAATAGCCCAAAAATAAGGAGAACAGATCCTAATGTCATATGGATTCTTATAGTTTGAAAGAACTTTCCTGCTAAACTTTGAAAAAAAAATGTGGCTAGATAATTACAGCACATGAATTCCCTTCCAATCCTTGTGGCTCACTCCCAAGCATTTTCTGAACTTTGAAAGCCCCAATACCATAGCTGACAAGAAAATTCACACATATTATGGTGAAGAACTCCAAAGGCAAAAATATCACACTAGTGTCTAATTATGATTTCTGGAAAGCTTCCAATAGGGCCGCCTAATTTTGATATATGGTAATCTTGCAATAATTTTATAAAAATATTTATGGGTATATTTTGTTCATATTTTATTTGCCGCATACTGATCATAATTTCGGCATGTATTACACTCTTAACTCATCCTAAATCAATAATTTAAACACCAAATTTACATATTTGTAGCAAACCTTCGAGTCCTTCACAATTAACCCTGATAAGCAGATACTGATATCAAGTGGAAAATTTTAGGAAATCCTGTTGAAACACTTGCGCCTCACTGCAGCCAACTTGCAAATATGAAGATTGATTACAAAATCTAATTAGGCCGTTTTCTTTATGTATTTTTGCTTGATCCTTTATATTCTAAGAAAATCTCCATATATATTAGGGTTGGTTGGTGGTGCACTAATAAAATTGCTCATTTACACCTAAGTTTTTCATGCTTAATATGAGAAAACAACCTTCCTCACATGTTTAATGATGCAAACCCAAATCCAAGCAATTCCACCTAGAGGATCTAATCAATCACACCTGAAATAATAGCATAAAGCTAAAAGAAGCTGAATTTATTCATCCCCTTTAAAAAAGATCCATCTCTTTTTTTATAGGAATTAGGGAATCTCACTAAAGTTTAACAAATAAAATGGTACGTATCTAACTAGACCTTATTTAGATTTGTAAACTTATTGATAAACACAATTACATAATAAAATTTTAAAAAAAATCAACTAACTTCTAAATCTAAATAGTATCACATAATAGTGCCAGCCTCCCCTATTCTTCATCACTCCATCTCGCAAAACTTGACTCTGGCTAGTTTAAAAGAAAGTTACTCCTTAGAGAAATCAATTGTTGAAATTTTTTATAAAAGATCCAAGTCGAATTCAACCATAACTTGTTCTTCATCTCATCAAATACCTTTGATGTTGATCTATTAAAAGAACCAAATTATTGGTACATCAAACGTTATGCATAGATGGAGAGTTTAGTAAATCAAGAGTATTGCCATTGATGAAGTCTTCTAACGAGAAACTTGAATTCTTCTTTGGTAGTATCATAGACTGTTCTACTATTTTTTTTCTTTTTTATTTTAGCTGCCTGAGCGAGCAATATTCTCTTTTTGCTTCGTTATTGTTCATGTTTCATGTTTGTGCAATCCAATCTTTCTTTGAAATTTGGTTTGTCTATCTTCATTTCCCTTGTAATATCTTTGTGATACTTCTTTATTGCTGAAGAATCTTGGAACTGTGGGTTTTCCATTTGGTTCAATATTCTTCTTGCAATCTTTATTAATATTACTTGATACCACAACAAATTTGGTTGTTACAATAGTCATAAATTGGTGCACTTTTGATTCTATATCTCTATGATGAGTTATGAGGCTGCCCATTTGGTCAATCAATTTCAACAAAATCTCGTTAAATTCAAGATCAGTTAAATTTCTTCGATACTGTCTCTCTGAATTCTACTTGTAGACAAGAAAGTTGTCAGTAATTTGATCCAAAACTCAATGTTTATCCATCCTATATGAGCTTGTGATGATCTGTTATATCAAAATACTGAAAATTCAGTTAACAAAATAGAGTTTCCTATCAAGATTTTTGTGATCTATAGTTCTTTTCTGAAGTTGGCGAGATTTTCACACTGCAAAAAGAAGAGAGTGCTTACCTGTGCTGAAAAATTATTTATTGATTGCCTCTGATTTGTGCTGCGACATTATGAAGGAATTTTATAAACTATTTGATAAATTTATTGATAAAAAAGAAGATATGGTTTTAATTGACAAATTATCAATTGAAGATTGATTAAATGGAAGATAGTAATATATTGCTCTATGAAACTTTGTTATTTTAAAGTGGCCTCGCTGTACCTCACAACCTCTCTTTACATGTATTCGGTATTGCTTCTTTCATAACATGTACATGTAGACATTTAACCTCCCTTTAATCTTGTTTTTATTTCCTTTTGGTTTAAGCATAACATCATATACTGTATTGTATTTAGATAAAAGCTCATCCTGTGTACAGCAACAGAGGAAAGGCAAAGGATCCGATTTTTGGTCTTAAAATGGGTGCTGAGTCACAATCCCCAGATGATGTTTTCAGGTGATTTAAGCTATCAATATGGTTATGAGGCATCACCTTTTTTGGGAGTTTACTCAGGAAACCTACAAGCTTTGAATTCTGGTACATAAGCTATAGGTCTCCCTGATGGACAAAATTTATCAGATTTTTTAATTCTTTGGAGCATTTCTCTGTAATTCTTCTTATGTTCTCCTTAGATGGTTTTGTGTTGAGGCAGGAAACGCCTCCAATCCGCTGGTCTTTCTGATTCATGGTTTTCCATCACAGGTTTGATTTAAAGACATGATCGGTAATTTCTTATTTAGAGAAATAAAGTTTGTTTTAGGCTTATAGCATGTTATATATGAAGGTAGTAAGTAGTGGGTTTACCTTGGCTTTTCTATGAATTATGGAATTGTGCTGCTTCAATTTGTTCAAGTCTGTTAAGCTTTATTGTACTTTCTTTAACTATTCCTTA
Source organism: Dioscorea zingiberensis (assembly GCA_026586065.1). NCBI lineage: Eukaryota > Viridiplantae > Streptophyta > Magnoliopsida > Dioscoreales > Dioscoreaceae > Dioscorea > Dioscorea zingiberensis. Next base: position 34,648,938 of record CM048822.1, read on the forward strand.
TGAAAAAGACTGATTCAGAATATGGAGGTAGACTACTATTTGGCATTATCTTAGAGTTGAAAATATTTTATTTCTTGAATTTAAACTTTTTAGGGATAGTTTGATAATTTCAGATTTTGCCCTGCAGAAGTGTGCCAGATCTAGTTAATTGTTTTCTAATTTTATTTGCAGAGTAGTTTAGTAAGTCCGAAAGTCTAAAAGTCAATCCTATTCAAACTTTCTTTTGGTAAGGTTTCTAATCTCTATAAAAGGAACATAGATCATACTAGTTGCTCAATCAGTTAATGAATGAAGTCATTTTTCTTTAACTTTATACTATTATCTTGAGGGTGTGATTGCCTTCTCTAAGTGTGATTTGTTAGATCTCCTTGGTGCAATTGTGCTCTGGAAGGTCCATAACTAATTGTGATTCATCAAATTTTTTAATGAGATAGGTCAGAATTAATTTGATTGTATGAAAATGGGGGCATTGATCAAAACCAAAAAACCATCCAATAAATTTGTTGTAAAATCAAATTCTAACTTTTTTCAATTAGATGATGATGAAATTTTATTCGAACATTTTTAGTATGCATTTAGGATTGATTAGATCAAATCAATCAAATTTTGGTACAAGCTTTGCTTTGCTTAGAAATTATACAAAAATCAATTTCAAATAAACTTTCAAGTTTCTAACTAAATTTTGCGTAGGTCAGAACAAGATGTTCATTAGAATTTGATCTGATTTAAATTTCATGAAGTATGTTGGAATCATGATAAGCTTCCTCTGAATTTTATTTCTAAGATCATAATTTTCAACATAAATATATTAGCAGAGATATCTAAGGCACTGAAGAGCTTTTACTTGGAAATAAAGCTATGAACCACTGGCCTATTTAAATAAGGTTGTAATCTCCATGGAGTTCCCATTTGCATATTTTTGCTAATAATTGGTGTCTATGAACTTCATGACTTATAACTCACAATATCTCTCCCATGGCAGTTAATTGTTTGACTTCCTTGCCACATTGACAGTGGAAAAGTTGAGACAAATTAATTTCAGTTAAAAAAGATTCTTTCAAGAAAAAAAAATCACTTGAAAGTTGACTTCCTTCCAGATGTCCTCATACATTCTATTGAATCTCTTCTTGCCTGCCATAAATCTTTTGTGGATCCACCTTCTTTGCCACCAAGATCCTTATAGTAAAAATTTTCACATGCTTTAGAAGGGGAATCTCGTTTACTAAATTTCTCAAGGAATTTGATGGACATTATCAAAAGGACTTACTATCTGAGAGGATAGGTGGAGTGAAGGGTATCGTTTGTGTGACCTATAATCTATAGTATTTGCTTAAACAGAGCGAGCCAAAAGGTGAGCATAGCAGTGATCTTGGGGGAGATGGAATTGTTTGTTTTTTCCATAGAGCAAGTGTTCAAGGAGGTACTGTATTTTCATCACTTGGGAGCTTAGATCATGAACATTATTCTTAGTGATAGTGATGATTGAGAGCTGGGAGATTTAGTAAAGGGGCATCCTCTCAGTAATATTCTTCTCTTTTATTAGTTATGGAGAACTTAGAACTAGTCTTGGTCATTTATTTGGGAAACTTCTTTTTCTCCTCCGGGTAAAGCATTAATCTTGATTATCAAATCCTTCCAATATAAAACCTCATTAAGTTTGACTGCTTCATTGTTGTCTTGGCTTGTGGTTTGTGTGGAAAGAGCAAGGAAACTGTTGAACATCCTTTTCTATTATTTATTTATTTTTTGACTTGTCTTTTACATTGATGTTTCTGAAACATTATCTGAAATATCTCTTATCAATGAACCGTTGGCCATGGTTTGATATTCACAGCCTATTCGTGTTGTTCATATAGAGAAATCGCCAATTATAGGGCTGTGTTGTTTTTTGTCTCCCAAAATCCCACTTCCTAGTTCATTTTCTTGTTCTATTCCATCCAATCCTTTGCATGTTTTATCAACTTTTCTCAAAATGCTTAAACAGTTACTGCCCCACTTCACCTAACCAGTTGGATTCCATTATCTCTTTGAGAATCTTCCACTTTCTTGATTGTATCCTAATTTTGCATCTAACTGTAATTTATCCTCATCTTCCAAAACTATGTTGGGAAAGTAAAATAAACTAGTCAAAACATTGAATGTTACTAGTAAATTTGTCCATATGCACAGTTAATTATGTCATGAGTGCTAAATATCTTTAGGTATATGGTCAGCTTTTCTAAAACCAAAATAAAATTGATCTGATAATTTCCCAGCGTGTTTAAGTTTTTTTTTTTTTAATTATTAATTATAAGGCAAAGACCAATCACTGAAGAATTTTATGGAAGCCTTCAATTTCAAGGATGGCCTACATTCAATCATGTGTTTTGTTATTTTGGCTTTAGAAAAGTGGTTATGATGGAAACTTTAATTACCTATTTGCTAAGTTTTCTTGGTTGAAATTTTTGATGCACAGGCATATTCATTTCGTAGAGTTCTCCCGTTACTTTCAGAGGATTACCATGTAATTGCTTTTGATTGGTTGGGTAATATTTTGAACCACATCTACTTATGTTTATAAACTGCTAGGTATTTCAGTTTGAGGTTATTGCATGTTATTATTGCATGACACAACACAGGCACAACCACAACACAGGATATATTTGGTTTACCTAACTTTGGGCTACATCCACTGGCATGTCAAAACCAATTATCTACCATCAATGAGACGATAACAAGAGTTAAGGGAGATGTTATCTCTCCTATGAACTTGGGAACACAATGCTATACCAATAGCTTTCAAACTCTTGATAGCACTCACTAGATTGATACTCCCATCTCCTTGCCAACTCCAAGCTAGGAGGAACCTCCAATCTCCTTGGACACACATCACGCACAAGATATTATAAGAAAAACCAGGAGAGTACTATTTTCTCTAACCCAGGAAGAACAGAACTCTCCATCACCTTTTGTCCTCACATCTCCATCTATTTTAAAAGACAATACATATCCTACTTCATTGCACATGTCCCCAAGATACTCTTACATAAACCCCAACTAACATTACTAAATGAAGTGATTTGGGTATACGACTCAACAAGAACACAAAAATCTCGTTTCCTCAAGGTGCCCAAATCTCATATTCCATTTTGTTAAGAAAAAAAAATGGTAAATGAGTGTAAAGGATAATATATATAATCATTAAAAACCCAATTCCTCTTTGAAGATCTTTTATATTACATTGACAATCAACCAATAGTTGGATAGGCTGTACTTTTTCATGTTGCTCTTGAGAATTCCAAAGAATTATAATAAATGGATATTCAAAACTTTCAAGAGATCTGGTTTATGATCTCAATATTTGCTTACTGATGAAGTTTTCTTGTGTTGTTAGGTTTTGGGTTTTCGGATAAGCCTCAGCCAAAATATGGCTTCGACTACACATTAGATGGTAAACCAATGTAGAAACGAGTAAATTGTTTCATCCATCTTTTGTCAGTAATAGAATAATTTCTTTCCTGTAGACTAAACTGTTCTTTGTTTATGATGAAGAATATGTGTCAGCTTTTGAATCTCTGGTTGAGGAATTTGCTGGCGATAAGTTCTCTCTTGTTGTTCAAGTATATTTCATCTTTCCACATGGCATACGATCAACTTTTTTCAGTAATTTTCAAAAAAATAAAACCATAAGGCTGAAGTTAAATCGGAATTCTTCCTAGGGTTATTTTGCGCCAATAGTTGTCAAATATGCCAGCAATCATCAAGAAAAGTTGAGAGATCTCATACTAGTCAATCCCCCAGTAAGAGACCTCCATCTCAAAGTGATCCTGGATTCTATTTTCCACTGTGCCATGTTTTTGAGATCTAAAATTATTCTATTCAAGATTTTTCAATGTAATAACAATATTATTCTCTTCCACATGTTAAAGCTGACAGAAAAGCATGCAAAGCTACCATCAACCTTGTCTATCTTTAGCAACTTTTTGCTGGGTGAGATTTTCTCCCAGGTTAGCGTACATCCTGTTTTGAAATTTTTTTTCTTGGACAAAAATTCATTCAGGTCCTGAAATGTATTTAAAGATGGACTTCATTGACTAAATAAATTCTTATGTTTATTATCCAGGATCCTCTCAGAGCTAGTGATAAAGCCTTGACCAGTTGTGGTCCATACATGATGAAAGAGGAAGATGCAATGGTCTATAGAAGACCATATCTTACTTCTGGTTCCTCTGGTTTTGCATTAAATGCAATTAGTAGAGCCATGAAGAAGGATTTGATGGTGAGGATTTACTTTTTTGAGTTATTCTTCTTACTTAGCTTTTTGAATTTCATACCATATACCAGATCAAATAAATGATTACATGAGCAATATTTTGGAATTCCGGTGTATGATTTGTGCTGTGCAACTGTGTATCTAGTTTTTGCCTTTAATTACTGGGCTACTGTTCTAAAGCTAAATTTTTATGTCAGTATTCCAGAAATACCTGCATATTGTTGTTTGTTCATTCAATTTTTATTTATCTCATCATGACAGACATATGTTGAAGCAATGAAAAAAACACTAAACAGTGAGACATGGACAATCCCCACAACAATATGTTGGGGTATGAGAGATCGCTGGCTAAGCTACGATGGTGTTGAAGATTTTTGCAAGATTTCAAATTTTAAACTAGTGGAGCTGCCAATGGTTTGCAATTTTATTTATTTATTTATTTTTCATTCTTACTCTTTTGCTCAAAATTTGATATTTTTCTTGAAATAGTATTAGAATTTATTTTGTGTTTATTAATGTCATTTGCCTTTTTTCATCTAATAAATTATGACATAAGTTGGAAAGCAAGAACTACCACCACATGCATTTATCTGGTAACATTATCTTATAAATAGAGAAGGTCATGATATTGGCAGCAGTTAGAATTGATTTGCCAATTACCATACACCTAATGAATTCAATGTTTCCTTTTGCTGATGTTTCATATCAATTATTTGTTATTGAACAAGGAACTTGTTATGTGCATTGATCATCTTCCTCATTGAGCATTTGACGTCAACTCATCCATTATAATTTTCATTAGAAACTGTAGTTTTGTCTGATGGGTAAAATTTGATTGGATTGAGTTTCATTTTACATCTTTAAAATGTATACTCTTTTTGCTTATTGAACCTAAAAAATCCATCCAGCCTTCTCTTCACACAAAAAACCATGAATAAGTTCCCTAGCCTGGTTGGGGAATATTTTCCTTATACCGCTCGCCTTAAAATGTCTAGTCTTTGAAGTTTTTATGTAGTCATGTTCTCTGAGGAAAGAGAAAAATTAAAGCAAACTGTATATGGGCAATTGTATTAACCAAATGTTCAATTCCTAGAGCAACAGCTATTTCTATATAGTAAGATCTAAGATAATTTCAGATAGCTACCACCAACCCTTGAATGAGGGATAGTATTTCAAGGAGAAAATCTAAAAATTATTTCTTTTTTTATTCATTTAATTGCTTGATAAATGCCAAATTTGATGGCTTTGCAGGCGGGTCATCATGTACAAGAGGATTCCGGCGAAGAACTTGCAAACATAATTTCTCGAGTCAGCAGTAAAGAGAAATAAGTCAAGAGACATTCTCAAATCAATCCAGGAGCTGTGAAAAAAGGCAATTAAAGATCAGGCTTTGCACAGCATGACTATTGCCAATTATTGACCTTTACTATTGTTGAAAATTATACATTATCTTTTCCTCACACTGTTAAACCACATAAATGATTTCATGAGTCAGGAATGAATATCTTGGATAATCTCTTGTGTTTCTGGATTTCTTTAATTGATTTTAAGATACTAGAAACACACAATGCGGCATAATCTGAGGGTTAGAATCACTCGTATTTAGTCTTCATAGAAGAGAACTGAATGACAATCTAAATCTGTTTCTGATTATTAATTATTAGTGAGAAAGTCTGCAGATCTTCACACTATATATATTTTTGAATGGGATGTGAAAAATGCTGATGAAGCAGCTATTTATATTATAATGCTCTGAAGACAAGACAATTATGACATTGGAGCTTGTAATTACATGGATGCTTGGGAGTGGTATATTGTTAAGCTTATATTTTCTTTTCCTCTTAGAGCTTATCATCAGATAAGCATGAAAAACCAGAATCTTAGCAACTGTTTCTTGTATTAATGCAACCTAAACATCAGTTAAAAAAGAAAAAGAAAAAAAGAAAAAAGAGAAAATAAAAGGTACCACTAACATATGACTAGGATATCATTTTTTTTAGGGTTAAAGCCATTTTTGGTCCCTGAAAAAACGACCAATGTTCATTTCCATCCCAAAATTCAAAATTTGTTCAATATGGTCCTTATGTATTGCATATTTTGACATTTTGGGTCCCTATATATTCCGTATTTGGGCATTTTAGGTCCCTATTGCTGACGTGACGGTTATGTGGAATACCAATGAAATGCATATAATCTTTTTATTATTATGTTTAGGTCGTTATTTTGCTGATGTGGAGTGATAAGTGGCAGTATATGCTGATGTGGACCGCATTGAACAAATTTTAAATTTTTGGGATGGAAATGAACATTGGCCCTGTTTTCAGGGACCAAAAATGGCTTTAACCCTTTTTTTTAAGGGCATTAGTTATGGGAGTTTTTATCACAATGAAATGGCTTACTTTTCATACATTTATAAATTGGATACTTTTAGAGCACCGGGTAAACAAGCAATTGACAGAGATTGCATTACGACTCACTACAAACACTAAAGTACTTATCCAAAGAACTATCAAATATGTATATCAATCAAATTTCCTTTTAAGGGAGATTACCTCTAAGTCCTAATTAAATTCTTTCTTGCTAGTCTTTGAGATTTTTCTATCGTGGCATTAAGTTAATGAGCCACACGATGAAACTCTTGGAGAAGGTGATAGAGCATCGACTCAGGGATATTACGAAGGTGTCAGAGAATCAATTTGGCTTTATGCCTGGTAGATATATAATAGAAGCCATTTATTTGTTAAGGAGTTTGATGGAGATCTATAGAGAGAAGAAGAAAGATCTTCATATGGTTTTTATTGACCTAAAGAAAGCACATGATAGGGACCGAGACAAGTCCTTTGGTGGGCGTTGGAAAAGAAAAGCATTTATGTTAAATATATAAATGCTATTAAAAATATGTATGAAGGAGCAGTTGGTGGAGATATAAAAGAGTTTCCTATAACGGTGGGTCTACATCAGGATTGACTTTGAGACCATATTTGTTTACACTAATAATAGAGGAGTTAACTAGTTGTATCCAAGATGACATCCCATGATGTATGTTATTCGCAAATGATATTGTCCTAGTTGAGGAGATTAGAGATGGATTTAATCAGAAATTAGACTTGTGGAGGAACACCCTTGAGAGTAGAGGCTTTAGGCTCAGTAGAAGTAAAACTGAATATATGCATTGTAATTTTAGTCAAAGTATGAGGGACGGAGGGGAAGTGACACTAGGTGGAGTGGTAGTGCCTAAGTGTAACCATTCTAAGTATCTAGGTTCCATTTCCCAAGAGGATGGTATGATCGATGAAGATGTATCCCATAGAATCAGTACAAGATGGCTGAAATGGAGAAGTACTACTGGTATCTTATGTGATAAGAAGATGCCTAACAAAGTCAAAGGGAAAGTTTTATAGAACGACAGTTAGACCAACTATGTTATACGGGAGTGAGTGTTGGGCAACTAAAGTTCAACATATCCAGAAGATGAATGTGGTAAAAATGAGGATGTTAAGATGGATGTGTGGCCATACAAGATTAGATAAGATTAGAAATGGACACATCCGACAGAAGGTGCATATTGCATGAATTAAAGATAAAATAAGAGAAAGTTGTTTTAGATGGTTTGGACATGTGTGTTGTAGACCCCTAGGAGCCCCGGTTCGAAAATGTGATAGTTTGGTAATAGAAGGTAAAAAGAGGGGTAGAGGTAGACCGAGGATTACATGGAGAGAGGTAATGTCTAAGGCCTACATTTATTAGATGTTGATCCAGATCTTATTTTTGACAGAGCTACATGGAGACAGAGAAGTCTTATAGCCGACCCAATCTAGTATGGGATTAAGGCTTAGTTATTGTAACACCCCCAAATTCGGAAGTTCCAGATCGGGCGCGTTAATCTCAAAACATAGCTTAAACATACATAATCTTTACATAATTTATTACATCCCAAGATCATAATGATAAAAAGTTTAGGAGTTTAGGAGTTTAGGACACTAGATACAATATTACAAACCCTTACATATAAACAAAATACTAAAAAGCATAAACTTAAATTCTCGAGCACTGTCACGAGTCCTATTACACAACTCCCTTCCTTAGACTTTTAGCTCACCTGAGGTTGGAAATCAAAGAAACAAAGGGGTGAGCTGAAATAGTGTAGTAAGGTAAACATGATCTGTGAATGTAAAGACATGAACTGTGAGAGTAAAGATATTGGAATAACAATATCACTGAGGGTATTAAGCGTCAAACATAAGCATCAAACATACGAAAAGATATCACGAATAATCTGGACGTCATAACATAAAATTGTCAAGGCTAACCGCCATAACACCATACTTATTATCCACTGGTGCCATTCGGTATGGACTTTTAGATATCGGCTTGGATCCAGGTATTAACTCTATCGAGAACTCTACTTCTCAATTGGGTGGAGGCCCAGGTAATGCTTCGGGAAATACCTCTGGATATTCTTGTACAACTGGCACAATTTCCAGTCTTGTACTCTCCTTTGTTACCTCCATGATATGTATGAGATAACCTTCACCACCCTTCCTTAATATTTTTTGTGCCTCAAGATAAGATATTAGAACCGGAGTTCTATTTACCTCTCGACATTTATATACTAGCCTTGGTTGATTTAAGAAGTTAAATAAGACTTCTTTCTCATGATAATCAATGGTTGCCCGATTGGTAGAGAGCCAATCCATGCCAAGGATGACTCCAAATTCCACTATCGGAAGTGTTACTAGATCGGCTGACAATGACCTTCCACAAATGTTAACATGGAATGATCTATAGATTCTTGACGTAGTTATAACACCCCCGTTTGGTGTTTTCACATATAGTTCCATGCCCAATTTTTGATGAGGCATATTTATATGCTCGGGATACTTGTATGATATAAAAGAATGCGTGGAGGCAGAATAAAATAACGTATAACCATCATTTGAGCATATAGATAACGTACCTTTCACCTTGTCCTTTGCTTGCTCCACCTTAGCAGTAGTGATGGCAAATGTTCGTGCTTGCTCTCTTGGTCATTGCGGTTACTGTTGTCGATTCTCTCCAGCCACCTTCAGTTTAGGACATTGGTTGGCATAACGTCCAATTAACCTCATTGCAGCTGAAGAATTCAACTCCAAGTTATGCATTTATAGCTGGTCTCGGGGCCTGGTGTTGGTTATTCGGTTGTGGTTCCCCAAATCTCACGTCTCCCCAACAATCTCGTGTGTGGTGTCCTTCTTTCCTACACTTTAAACATCTTCCCGAAGCAAGTAAACAGTAGCCAAGGTGTTTCTTCCCACCCTTTTAAAACGTAAGGTGTGCTATCTTTTTCCCCTCGAGCTTACCTTCCTTTGAACTCTTAGACTGATGTTCCGTTTTTGTTTTCTTGTCATTGTGGGTTCGTCATTGCAGGAAATTAATGTGTTCCAGTTCCATATTTGTCACACACCTAACAATAGCTTCATAGTTTGCAAATTCTAACATAGCTAAGGACCTTCGTATCCTTGGCTTAAGACCTTGGTAGAATCGATGATTTTTTTTTTTTTTTTGCTCGGTAGTAAATAAGTGTGGGGCATACCTCCCTAGTCTAATGAAATTTGCCTCATACGCCGCAACCCTTTCATTTTCCCTTTTGTTTGAGTCCTAGGAATTCATCTTCCATTCTGATTCTCAGATTCTCGCAAAAGTATTTATTCATAAATAGCATCTTGAAATCTTCCCATCCTATGGTGTCGATTTCTTCCCTCGTGTTTGTATTTTTTATTAGGGTCCACCACTGATCACCCTCCCTATCTAGCCGATAGATGGCTAACTTTCCCTTTTGGTGGTCCAAGTGCCCTATTAAAGCAAAGATTTTCTCCAACGAGATAATCCATCCCTTGGCTATAATTGGGTCAGTTGACCACTGAAGGATGGAGGGTGTTACCTCATGAACTGCTCCATCGTAACCGTATCCGATTGTGGTAACATTGGTTATTCCCTTTGGTTCGAGTTTTCAGCTATGGCTTGTGCTAGCTGTGTTAAAATAGTTTTTATATTCTCGATTCCTTCCGCCGTCGGCATTAATCGTAGGTACACTTGAATTACCTATTCCATGGATATGCTTTACCCAATGCATTGAAGGGCTATATAATTCAGGGACCACCAGTCAACATAACATTTATCCAGACAACAGAAATGAAGCATTTAATCTAAAAAAAAAAACATAAAGGATTTCAAAATTTTCATGCTCATAAGGAAGCAAGAAGAATATAGCCATAAAACGTACAATAGAGCACACATAAATAAGTCAACTATAGAAGGGCTTCAAGGCTAACCAATAGAATCCAAAAAAACTGCAAAAGAAAGGGTTAACTTTACTCCTGTTTAAAAAGTTGATCCCTTACCTTCGTTCCTCGTTAAGCTTTCTAGTGATTTCTTGTGTCACCAAAATATCCAAAATTCATTCCTATGGAAAAGGTTTTCATTTCTTACTTATTTATTTTTGATATATTCCATTTTCTTATTAAAGTCTTGGCTCCCACGTAAGCCGTCATTCACTTGAAGTATTTTAATATCACATCCTTTGAGTCCATTTTTATATAAGCGTAAAAAGTGAAAAGTTGCCACTATAAATTATTATCCACTAACGGGATGAACTTATATATACACTTAGTATTGTGAGGATGCTTAAATTGTAGGGATGTTTAAAGAAAGTTATTATCCTTCTAACCATATTGTTAGTGTATATCCTAGAGACCAATCATGATATGATTGTTTTTGTGCAGTTTCATGTTTATTTATAAAGGCTTTTTCCACTATTATGCTTTACTTGATATCTGCGTAGTATAAGTATTGATAATAATGTCCCTAGAATAGTTTTAAATTCTTAAATTGTCCCTAGTCAAGTATTATTATGGAATCAAGGACAACAATGATGCACATGAGACTAGTATGTGTAGTGACTGATGACAAGAGTTGTCATGGATATGAGATGTCAAGTCAACACGTGAGTATAAGTTGGAGAACTTATGCTGGATAGACCCGTCATGAGAATTGCTACATGGATCGTTATATGAATGTCATAAGCGATTCTCATTACTGGTTAAAGAAGTATATGATCCTTAGACTTGAGGTCACCATGGATTCTTACATGGCAAGTATCATACTTTTATATAACCAAACGTCACCCGTAACGTGGTGAACTATAAAGGTTGTCATTGGGTATGTCATGAATCATGTAGTAGAATGTGAGTGATCAAGATAGGATTTGTCCCTCCTATATAAAAGGAGTGATATCAGGGCCTCTTGATGAGTGAGACTAAGAAGTGTGTGGCCACACTCAGGTGAATTAGTATGGGATATTGATGTCATTTGTTTTCATTAGTCTACTTGGGATCAAGAAATATATAGATTGAATTATACAAGTATGACTAATCCATGACTTGTATTAAATCAAAGAAATCAAGGACAAAGGGATACTGGATACTCGGTATTAATCACAGGAATAGGTTATGTCTATCATGACATTCTTGCGGTATGGGTAGCAATGATGTGTTGCTAGACACTGCTCATTGCTTATGACATTAAAAAGGAGTTTTATGTCATTGCCAACATCCCAAGAACCTATTGGGTCACACTCAAAGGTTGATCTTAATTTGGAACTTCATTGACTGAGTCATGTTTTGAAAGTCAGAACAGTAGAAGTATACAAGAGGGTCCTGTACATTGTCTAAACGCTAACCTTACTTTGGAAATGGTTCACAAAAATAAGAACACATATATGTATGTTGATATATGGGCTAGGCCTCCATTTGATGGAATCCTAATTAATTCCATATTCGAATTGTGTTGGACACAAAAAATTAAAAGAAGTTAGGCCCAACCACATATAGATATGCTACATATAAAGATATATAGTGAAGCAATTAAGTAGGCTTTTGTAACTACTTCTAAACCTCAACATAAAGGACCGGCTTCTTCTTCTTCTAGAGAGAGAGATGACCATTTAAGAGGGTGGTTTCCAATAGTTGTACAACCATTAAAGGAGTGTTTATGATGACTTATTAACATAACTACTTCTAAACCTCAACATAAAAGACCGTTTCTATTCCTCTTCTTTGAGAGTGAGAGAAAGGACCGTTTCTCTTCGTCTTCTTCAAGAGAAAGAGAGAGGACCGTTTCTCTTCCTCTTCTTCTATAAATTTGAGATATTGGTATGTGATATCATGTTTTTAAAAAGAGAGAGAGAGAAAGGACAATTTGAGACGAATGGTTTTCCAATAGTTGGATAACCATTTAGGAGGTTTGATGTTGGGTTCTAATACAAGGCCATCAAAGTCAGTTCTTCGATTATGAGCTAGCACCAAAAGTCGAAGAATCAAAAGTTCTAGTTTTGTTCCTGAGACGAACAAGGCGATTCAGTTCTTCCAATTGGATACCGATAGAGGCAAGGATCCGTTGATCATCGCTGAAATCGTGACAAGGATGGTTGGAGCATCGTCAAAAAATCAAGGACGTCGATATACGAGCTTTGGCTATGGTATGTTTTCTATACCTAACCTGATCGTGGTGTTTTTCTCTCTTAGATCTTGGATGGGTTTTATCGAGTTTTGTTCCAAATATGCGCTGCACATGTCTACAATAGACATATATGAACTCGTTATTTCCCTTCACATATATGTGTAATCCACCATGAAGGCGAATATCTACACATATATATGGATACATTATATATGTATAACCGACCATAAATTAAGGCGGGCACACACACATAAATATATATATATATATATATATATATATATATATATATATATATATACTCCCATGGATAAAACTTTAAAAGAACTAGGGGTTAACAGCAAATTTACCTTTGACCCAATTTTGATTTTACCAGAACCTCCCTTAATGAAACTTTGAAAATTGAGAGAAAAAGAGAGCTATATAAGGCCTTCTCTCTCTTCCTCTTACTCTTTCTTTTTTCCTTTTCTTTTTCTTCCTTTCATCTCTTTTCTTTTTTCCTTTTCCTTTCTTTTCTTTCTCTTCTTCCCGCCTGACTTCTCTCCTCATTCTCTTTCTCTTTTCCCCTCCCCTTCTTCCTCTCTCTCTCTCTCTCTCTCTCTCACTCTCTCTCTCTTTTACTTTTTCTTTCCTCCTTCTCTCTCCTATTTCTTTCCTTTCTTTCTTTCCACCTATCTTCCTATCCCTCCTCTTTTTCTATTTCATTCAATTAGAGGGGCTTTATTTATAAGCTTTTATGGCGGTGGATGAGCGCACCTTCCACGAAGCTGCCCCTCTTTTCTCAATTATTTTTTTAAATAAATAATTTTTTTTTTTGAAATTTATCAATTTAACCCCAAACTTTTCTTATATACATTTTTACTCTCTAATCCAACATTAATCCTCATTTTAATTTATTTAGTTTTAATTAAAAAATCAGGGTATTATATTTCTCATCCCCTTAGATAAATTTCATCCTCGAAATTTAAATCGTACCTTAAGATGTGAAAAGGTGTTGGTATTTGTGTTTCATGGCCTCTTCTAATTCCCAGGTTGCCTCTTCAATCAAATGATTCCTCCATAAAGCCTTCACCAAGAATGTCCTCTTGGTCCGTAGTACTTGTTCCCTTTGGTCTAGGATCTGTATTGGTTGTTCCTTATATGTTAAGTTTTTATCGAAATGTATCGGTTCTTGAATCAGCACGTGTGATGGATCTGGCATATACTTCTTTATCATCGAGACATGAAATACGTCATAAAGATTTGATAGGCTTGGCGGTAATGCCAAACGATAGGCTACTGCCCCAATTCTGTTGAGTATTTCGTATGGTCCGATGTATCTTGGACTCAGCTTCCCTTCTTTCCAAACCTCATTACATCCTTCCAAGGTGATATTTTCAAGAAGACATGATCACCAACCTAGATTTCCAAATCTCTACGTCGATGGTCTGCATAACTCTTCTGTCTACTTTGTGCTATCCTCATGTGTTGTTGAATCCTGGGGACCTTCTATGTTGTTTCTTGAGCCAGCTCTGGACACAACAGTTTCCTCTCTCCTACTTCATCCCAACATTTTGGGGTGTGACACCTTTTCCCATAAAGGGTCTCATACTGAGCCATTTGTATATTGGAGTGAAAACATTTATTGTAGGAGAATTCCACTAATGGTAGATGTTGATCCCAACTACCATGAAAGCAAAGTGAGCAAGCTCTCAATATGTCTTCTAAAGTTTGAATGGTCCGTGCTGATTGACCATCTGTCTATGGATGGTAAGCAGTGCTAAGGGTCAACATCATGTTTAAATACTTCTGCAGAGTTTTCCAGAAGTTTGTGGTAAATCTTAGATCTCGATTAGAAGCAATAATAGTGGCGCACCATGCAATTGTACAACTTCTTTAATGTAGAGTCGAGCTAATTGTTCTAACGGAAAATCCTCTCGTACTGGAATAAAGTGAGCCGTCTTTTTTAATCGGTTCACTAGTACCAAGATTGCATTATGCCCTTTTGTTGTCTTTGGTAGCCCTGTGACAAAGTCCATTGTCACATTTTCCCACTGCCACTCAGGTACTGGTAGGGGTTGTAAGACTCCCTTTGGTAGTTATCGTTCTGCCTTAACATGTTGGCACACCAAATATCTAGATGTCAAATCAGCAATCTCTCTTTTCCTATTATCCCACCAAAAATGTTCTCTAAGATCTCTGTACAATTTAGTGTTGTAAGGGTGTATAGAGAACGTTGAGTTATGTGCCTCTTCCAACAATTCTCTTTTCAACTCAGGTATGGACGGCACACATAATCTCATGCCAAATCTCAGTACGCCTTCTTCGTCGATATTGAAGTTAGGAAGTTTTTCATTTCGTACATCGTCAAATTTCATTTGTAGACTGGGGTCATCTGCTTGGGCTTTCTTGATTAAATTTTGAAGTGAAGGTTGGCGATTATTTGTGCTACATAGCTTTGTATCCCCACCTCCAAGTTCATTTGGTTCATGTCTTTTATTAAGGACTCCTACCCAGTTAGCATCATTGCTAGCGTTCCAGTGTTCTTCCTACTTAGCGCATCGGCCACCTTGTTGGCTTTTCCTGGGTAATAATAAATAGTACAATCGTAGTCTTTAAGTAGCTCCAACCATCTTCTTCGTCTCATATTCAACTCTTTTTGCATGAATATATACTTTAAACTTTTATGGTCTGTGTATATATCACATCTTTCACCATAAAGATAGTGACGCCATATTTTCAGGGTAAAAATTACAGTGGCTAACTCCAAGTCAGGTGTAGGATAGTTTTGCTCGTGTGTCTTAAGTTGGCGTGATGCATAAGCTATTACTTTATCATTTTGCATCAACACGCAACCAAGACATTTCTTTGAGCCATCGCTATAGATGACAAACGTTCCACTTCTTGAAGGTAATGCTAGCACAGGTGCACTAACAAGACTTTTCTTTAGCTCCCTGAAACTTTCTTCTTATTCCTTGGTCCACATATATTTAGCGCCCTTCTATGATTATTTCGTTAGTGGATTAGTCAGTCGAGCAAAGTTCTGTAGAAAGCTTTGATAGTAACCCGCAAGCCCAAGGAAACCGCGGATCTCTGTCACAGTTGTTGGTTTGGACCACTCCTCAATAACTTTTGTTTTCGCAGGGTGCAGCAATATCCCTTCACTGGTAACCACGTAACCTAGAAACGCCACCTGTTAAAGATAAAAGTTACATTTACTGAACTTGGCGTACAACTTCTTCTTTTTTAGTGTCTACAACATAATCCTTAGATGGTCTTCGTGCTCTTTCTCACTCTTTGAGTATATGAGGATATCATCTATAAAGACTACCACAAACTTGTCTAGGTAGTTATGAAAGATGCTATTCATTAAGCCCATAAATACTGCTGGAGCATTGGTTAGTCCAAAGGGCATTACTCTGAACTCATAATACCCATATCTCGTTCGAAATGCGTTTTTTGGAATATCCTCATTTTTCACCTTCAGCTGATGGTACCCAGATCTAAGATCGATACTAGAAAAGTATTGGGCACCCTAAAGTTGATCAAACAAGTCGTCTATACTTGGCAAATGATACTTTTTTGTTATGGTGTTACCGTTAAGTTCTCAGTAGTCAATACAGAGTCTCATTGTTCCATCTTTCCTTTTAACAAAGAGGACGGGTACTCCCCAAGGTGACATACTGGGACGGATAAATCCCTTGTCTAGTAGTTCTTGTAACTCCTTCTTTAATTCTTCCATTTCCACTGGTGCCATTCGGTATGGACTTTTAGATATTGGCTGAGATCCAGGTATTAACTCTATTGAGAACATTACTTCTCTATTGGGTATAGGCCCAGGTAACGTTTTGGGAAATACCTCTGGATATTCTTGTACAACCGGCACAATTTCCAGTCTTGCACTCTCCTTTGTTGCCTCCGTGATATGTGTGAGATAACCTTCACCACCCTTCCTTAATATTTTTTGTGCCTTAAGATAAGATATTAGAACCAGAGTTCTATTTATCTCTCGACATTTATATACTAGGTTTGGTTAATTTAAGAAGCTAAATAAGACTTCTTTCTTATGATAATCAATGGTTACCCGATTGGTAGAGAGCCAATCCATGCTAAGGATGACGTCAAATTCAACTATCGGAAGTCTTACTAGACCGGCTGACAATGACCTTCCACAAATGTTAACAGGGCATGCTCTATAGATTTTTGACGTAGTTATAACACCCCCGTTTGGAGTTTTCACAAATAGTTCCACGCCCAATTTCTGATGAGGCATACATATATGCTTGGGATACATGTATGATATAAAAGAATGCGTGGAGCCAGACTAAAATAATGTATAAGAATCATTTGAGCATACAGATAACGTACCTTTGACCACGTCCTTTGCTTGCTCCACCTCAGTAGTCGTGATGGCAAATGTTCGTGCTTACTCTCTTGGTCATTGGGTTACTGTTGTCGATTCTCTCCAGCCACCTTCAGTTTAGGACATTGGTTGGCATAACGTCCAATTAACCTCATTGCAGCTGAAGAATTCAACTCCAAGTTGTGCATTTTGAGCTGGTCTCGAGGCCTGGTGTTGGTTATTCGGTTGTGGTTCCCCAAATCTCACGTCTCCCCAACAATCTCGTGTGTGGTGTCCTTCTTTCCTACACTTTAAACCTCTTCCCGAAGCAAGTAAACAGTAGCCAAGGTGTTTCTTCCCACCCTTTTAAAACGTAAGGTGTGCTATCTTTTTCCCCTCGAGCTTACCTTCCTTTGAACTCTTAGACTGATGTTCCGTTTTTGTTTTCTTGTCATTGTGGGTTTGTCATTGCAGGAAATTAATGTGTTCCAGTTCCATATTTGTCGCACACCTAACAATAGCTTCATAGTTTGCAAATTCTAACATAGCTAAGGACATTCGTATCCTTGGCTTAAGACCTTGGTAGAATCGATGATTTTTTTTTTTTGCTCGGTAGTAAATAAGTGTGGGGCATACCTCCCTAGTCTAGTGAAATTTGCCTTATACGCCGCAACCCTTTCATCTTCCCTTTTGTTTGAGTCCTAGGAATTCAACTTCCATTTTTATTCTCAACGTCTCGGGAAAGTATTTATTCATAAATAACATCTTGAAATCTTCCCATTCTATGGTGTCGATTTCTTCCCTCCCGTTTCTATTTTTTATTAGGGTCCACCACTGGTCACCCTCTCTATCTAGCCGATAGATGGCTAACTTTAACTTTTGGTGGTCCGAGCACCCCATTAAAGCAAAGATTTTCTCCAACGAGATATTCCATCCCTCAGCTATAATTGGGTCAGTTGACCCATTGAAAGTTGGAGTGTGTTACCTCATGAACTGCTCCATCGTAACCGTATCCGGTTGTGGTAACATTGGTTATCCCATTTGGTTCGAGTTTTCAGCTATCGCTTGTGCTAGCTGTGTTAAAATAGCTTGTATATTCTCCATTCCTTCTACCGTCGGCATTGGTCAAACATTCGGAGCAGGTACATCATGAGATTGATCTTCAGTAGAAGAATTATCTTTCGCCATTTCTTCCAAAGACTTAAAAAGGGTTAGTATAGTATTATTGCATTCTCTCATATATTAAGAATAATCACTTAAGACCCCATGCCATTAATCTTAATAAAAGATTCTATCTTGAAAATATTTCATTTAAACGTTCTACTTTCGTTATTTTGTTCCAAACTCAAAACTGTCTAAACTTTGCTCTGATACCAACTGTAACGCCCCCAAATTCGGAAGTTTCAGATCGGGTGCGTTAATCTCAAAACATAGCTTAAACATACATAATCCTTTTTGAATTTATTACAGCCCAAGATCATAATGATCAAAAGTTTAGGAGTTTAGGAGTTTAGTACACTAGATACAATATTACAAACCCTAATATATAAACAAAATACTAAAAAGCATAAACTTAAATTCTCGAGTACTGTCACGAGTCCTATTACGCAACTCCCTTCCTTAGACTTTTAGCTAACCTGGGGTTGGAAATCAAAGAAACAAAGGGGTAAGCTAAAATACTCTATTAAGGTAAACATGACCTGTGAGCATAAAGACATGAACCGTGAGAGTAAAGATATTGGATAACAATATCACTGAGGGTATTAAGCGTCAAACATAAGCATCAAACATGGGAAAAGATATAATGAATAATCTGGACGTCATAACATAGAATTGTCAGGGCTAACCGCCATGACACCATACTTATTATCCACTTGAATTACCTATTCCATGGATATGCTTTACCCAATGCATTGAAGGGCTATATAATTCCGGGACCACCAGTTAACATAATATTTGTCCACACAACAGAAATGAAGCTTTTAATATAAAAAAAACATAACGGATTTCAAAATATTCATGCTCATAAGGAAGCAAGAAGAATAGTGCCATAAAACGTACAATAGAGCACACATAAATAAGTCAACTATAGAAGGCCTTCAAGGCTAACCAATAGAATCCAAAAAAACTCTAGAAGAAAGGGTTAACTTTACGCCGGTTAAAAAAGTGGATCCCTTACCTTCTTTCCTAGTTATGTTTTCTAGTGATTTCTTGTGTCACAAAAATATCCAAAAGTCATTCCTATGGAAAAGGTTTTCATTTCTTACTTATTTATTTTTGATATATTCAACTTTCCTATTAGAGTCTTGGCTCCCACGTAAGAGGTCATTCACTTAAAGGATTTTAATATCCCATCCTTTGCGTTCATTTTTATATAAGCATAAAAAGTGGAAAGTTGCCACTATAAATTACCATCCACTCACAGGATGAACTTATATATACACTTAGTATTGTGAGGATGGTTAAATGGTGGGGATGTTTAAAGAAAGTTATTATCCGTCTACCCATATATGTGTAACCGACTATGAAGGCGAATATCTACACATATATGTGGATACATTATATATGTATAACCGACCATAAAGGCGGACACCAATATATATATATATATATATATATATATATATATATATATATATATATATATATACTCCCATGGATAAAACATTAAAAGAACTAGGGTTTAACAGTAAATTTACCTTTGACCCAATTTTGATTTTAAAAGAACCTCACTTAAGGAAACTTTGAAAATTGAGAGAAAAAGAGAGCTAAATAATGCCTTCCCTCTCTTCCTCTTACTCTCTCTTTTTCTTTTTCCTTTTCTCCCTTTCTCTCTCTTTTCTTTTTTCCTTTTCCTTTCTTTTCTTTCTCTTCTCTCCGCCTGACTTCTCGCCTCCTTTTTCTCTTTTCCCTTCCCCTCCTTCCTTTCTCTCTCTCTCTCTCTCTCTCTCTCTCTCTCTCTCTCTCTTACTTTTTCCTTCCTCCTCTCTCTCCTACTTCTTTCCTTTCTTTCTCTCCACCAATCTTCCTATCCCCTCTCTTTTTCTTTTTCATTCAATTAGAGGGGCTTTATTTATAAGCTTTTGAGGCGGTGGATGAGTGCACCTTCCACGAAGCTGCCCCTTTATTTCAATAATTTTTTTAAATTAATTATTTTTTGAAATTTATCAATTTAACCCCAAACACTTCTTAAAAACATTTTTACTCTCTAATCCAACATTAATCCTCATTTTAATTTATTTAGTTTTAATTAAAAAATCAGGGTATTATATTTCTCCGCCCCTTAAATAAATTTCATCATTGAAATTTAAATTATACCTTAAGATATGAAAATATGTTGGTATTTGTGTTTTATGGGCTCTTCTAATTCCCGTGTTGCCTCTTCAATCAAATGATTCCTCCATAAAACCATCACCAAGAATGTCCTCTTGGTCCGTAGTACTTGTTCCCTTTGGTCTAGAATCTGTATTGGTTGTTCCTCATAGGTTAAGTTTTTATCTAAATGTATCGGTTCTTGAAGCAGCCATATGGTGGATCTGGCATATACTTCTTTATCATTGAGACGTGAAATACGTCTTGGAGATATGATAGGCTTGGCGGTAATGCCAAACGATAGGCTGCTGCCCCAATTTTCCCGAGTATTTCGTATGGTCCGATATATCTTTGACTCAGCTTCCCTTCTTTCCAAACCTCATTACATCCTTCCAAGGTGATATTTTCCAGAAGACATGATCACCTACCTAGAATTCCAAATCTCTAAGTCGATGGTCTGCATAACTCTTCTGTCTACTTTGTGCTATCCTCATGTGTTGTTGAATCCTGCAGACCTTCTCTGTTGTTTCTTGAGCCAGCTCTAAACACAACAGTTTCCTCTATCCTACTTCATCCAAACATGTTGGGGTGTGACACCTTTTCCTATAAAGGGTCTCGTACGGAGCATTGTATATTGTAGTGAAAACTATTATTGTACAAGAACTTCACTAATGGTAGATGTTGATCCCAACTACCATGAAAGTCAAGTGAGCAAGCTCTCAACATGTCTTCTAAAGTTTGAATGGTCCGTTCTGATTGACCGTCTGTCTGTGGATGGTAAGCAGTGCTAAGGTTCAACTTTGTGTTTAAACACTTCTGCAGACTCTTCAAGAAGTTTGTGGTAAATCTTGGATATCAATCAGAAATAATAGATAGTGGCGCACCATGCAATCGTACAACTTCTTTAATGTAGAGTCGAGCTAATTGTTCTAAAGGAAATCCTCTTGTATTGGAATAAAGTGGGACGTCTTTGTTAATCGGTCCACTATTACCCAGATTGCATTATGCCCTTTTGTTGTCTTTGGTAGCCCTGTGACAAAGTCCATTGTCACATTTTCCCACTACCACTCAGGTACTGGTAGGGGTTGTTAGACTCCCTTTGGTAGTTATCGTTCTGCCTTAACTTGTTGGAGCACCAAATATCTAGATGTCAATTAACAATCTCTCTTTTCATATTATCCCACCAAAAATGTTCTCTAAGATCCCTGTACAATTTAGTGTTATCAGGGTGTATATTGAACGTCGAGTTATGTGCCTCTTCCAATAATTCTCTTTTCAACTCAGGTATGGACGGCACACATAATCTAATGCCAAATCTCAGTACGCCATCTTCGTTGATATTGAGGTAAGGAAGTTTTTCATTTCATACAGCTTCACTGGGGTCATCTTCTTGGGCTTTCTTGATTCAATTTTGAAATAAAGGTTGGGCGATTATTTGTGCTACATAGCTTTGTATCCCTAGCTTTACCACCTCCAAGTTCATTTGGTTCATGTCTTTTTTTAAGGACTCCTACCTAGTTAGGATCATTGCTAGCATTCCAGTGTTCTTCCTACTCAACGCATCGGCTACCTTGTTGGCTTTTCGAGGGTGATAGTAAATAGTACAATCATAGTCTTTGAGTAGCATATCACATCCTTTGAGTATATTTTTATATAAGCGTAAAAAGTGGAAAGTTGCCACTATAAATTATAATTTACTCACGGGATGAACTTATATATACACTTAGTATTGTGAGGATGGTTAAATGGTCAGGATGTTTAAAGAAGGATTAATTACACTTTTCGTCCCTGAAAATGGTGTCATTGTTCACTTTTATCCTTGTATTTTAAAAATGTTCAATACAGTCCTTGTGTATTAGGAAATTTTGTTCTTTTCGTCCCTGAAAATGGTATAATTGTTCACTTTTATCCTTATATTTTTTAAAAATGTTCAATACAATCCTTGTGTATTGCGTATTCTGTTCTATTTTGGTCCCTAACATTGTATTGCGCATTACACAAGGACTGTATTGAACATTTTTAAAATACAAGGATAAAAGTGAACAATGACACCATTTTCAGGGACGAAAAGTGTAATTAATCCTTTAAAGAAAGTTATTATCCATCTAACCATATATGTGTAACCGACCATGAAGGTGAATATCTACACATATATGTGGATAGATTATATATGTATAACCGACCATAAAGGCGGACACCTATATATATATATATATATATATATATATATATGTATGTATGTATATGTATATATATGTATGTATATGTATATATACTCCCATGGGTAAAACATTAAAAGAACTAGGGGTTAACAGTAAATTTACTTTGACCCAATTTTGATTTTAAAAGAACCTCCCTTAAGGAAACTTTGAAAATTTAGAGAAAAAGAGAGCTAAATAAGGCCCTCTCTCTCTTCCTCTTACTCTCTCTTTTTCCTTTTCTTTTTGTCCCTTTCTATCTCTTTTCTTTTTCCGTTTCCTTTCTTTTATTTCTCTTCTCTTTGCCTGACTTCTCTCCTCCTTCTCTTTCTCTTTTCCACTCCCCTCCTCTCTCTCTCTCTCTCTCTCTCTCTCTCTCTCTCTCACTATCCCTTAAGGAAACTTTGAAAATTGAGAGCAAAAGAGAGCTAAATAAGGCCTTCTCTCTCTTTCTCTTACTCTCTCTTTTTCCTTTTCTTTTTGTCCCTTTCTATCTCTTTTCTTTTTCCGTTTCCTTTCTTTTATTTCCCTTCTCTTTGCCTGACTTCTCTCCTCCTTCTCTTTCTCTTTTCCACTCCCCTCCTCTCTCTCTCTCTCTCTCTGACCCAATTTGGTGTTTTCACAAATTGTTCCACGTCCAATGTCTGATGAGGCATATTTATATACTCGGGATACTTGTATGATATAAAAGAATGCGTGGAGCCATAATAAAATAATATATAAGCATCATTTTAGCATACATATAAGGTACCTTTCAACACGTCCTTTGCTTGCTCCACCTCAAGAGTCGTGATGGCAAATGTTCGTGCTTGCTCTCTTGGTCATTGAGGTTGCTATTGTCGATTCTCTCCAGCCACCTTCAGTTTAGGACATTGGTTGGCATAATGTCCGACCTCATTGCAGCTGAAGAATTTAACTCCAAGTTGTGCATTTTGAGTTGGTCTCGGGGCTTGGTGTTAGTTATTCGGTTGTGGTTCCCCAAATCTCACGTCTCACCAACAATCTCGTGCGTGGTGTCCTTCTTTCCCACACTTGAAACATCTTCCAGAACCAGGTAAACAGTCGGCAAGGTGCTTCTTCCCACACTTTTGATACGTAAGGTGTGCTATCTTTTTTCACTCGAGCTTACCTTCCTTTGAACTCTTAGACTGCTTTTCCGTTTTTGTTTTCTTGTCATTTTGGGTTCGTCATTGCAGGAAATTAATGTGTTTCAGTTCCATATTTGTCGCACACCTAACAATAGCTTCATAGTTTGCAAATTCTAACAAAGCTAAGGACCTTCGTATCCTTGGCTTACGACCTTGGTAGAGTCGATGAATTTTTTTTTTTGCTCAGTAGTAAATAAGTGTGGGGCATACCTCCCTAGTCTAGTGAAATTTGCCACATACGCCGCAACCCTTTTATTTTCCCTTTTGTTTGAGTCCTAGGAATTCATCTTCCATTCTGATTCTCAGATTCTCGTAAAAGTATTTATTCATAAATAGCATCTTGAAATCTTCCCATCCTATGGTGTCGATTTCTTCCCTCACGTTTGTATTTTTTATTAGGGTCCACCACTTGTCACCCTCCCCATCTAGCCGATAGATGGCTAACTTTCCCTTTTGGTGGTCCGAGCACCCCATTAAAGCAAAGATTTTCTCCAACTAGATAATCCATCCCTCAGCTATTATTGGGTCAGTTGACCCACTGAACGATGGAGGGTGTTGCTTCATGAACTGCTCCATCATAACCGTATCTGGTTGTGGTAACATTGGTTATTCCCTTTGGTTCGAGTTTTCAGCTATCGCTTTTGCTAGCTGTGTTAAAATAGCTTGTATATTCTCTATTCCTTCCACCGTCGGCATTGGTCAAATATTCGGAGCAGGTACATCATGAGATTGATCGTCGGTAGAAGATTGGTCTTTTGCCATTTCTTCTAAAGACTTAAAAAGGTTAGTATAGTATTATGGCATCCTTTCATATATTAATAATAATCACTTAAGACCTCATGCAATTAATCTAATAAAATATTCTATCTAGAAATATTTCATTTAAACGTTCTACTTTCGTTATTTTGTTCTAAACTCAAAACTATCTAAACTTTGCTCTGATACCAATTGTAACGCCCTCAAATTTGGAAGTTCCAGATCGGGTGCGTTAATCTTAAAACATAGCTTAAACATACATATTCCTTATTTAATTTAGGATTAATTACATTTTTCGTCCCTGAAAATGGTGTCATTGTTCACTTTTATCCTTGTATTTTAAAAATGTTCAATACAGTCCTTGTGTAATGCGTAATACAATGTTCGGGACCAAAATAGAACAAAATACGCAATACACAAGGACTGTATTGAACATTTTTTAAAAATACAAGGATAAAAGTGAACAATGACCCCATTTTCAGGGACGAAAAGAATGAAATACGCAATACACAAGGACTGTATTGAACATTTTTAAAATACAAGGATAAAAGTGAACAATGACACCATTTTCAGGGACGAAAAGTGTAATTAATCCTTTAATTTATTACATCCCAAGATCATAATGATCAAAAGTTTAGAAGTTTAGGAGTTTAGGACACTAGATAAAATATTACAAACCCTTATATATAAACAAAATACTAAAAAGCATAAACTTAAATTCTTGACCACTGTCACGAGTCCTTTTACGCAACTCCATTCCTTAGACTTTTAGCTCACCTTGGGTTGAAAATCAAAGAAACAAAAGGGTCAGCTGAAATAGTCTAGTAAGGTAAACATGACCTGTGAGAGTAAAGACATGAACCGTGAGAGTAAAGATATTGGAATAACAATATCACTGAGGGTATTAAGCTTCAAACATAGGAAAAGATATCACGAATAATCTGGACGTCATAATATTAAATTGTCTGGGTTAACTGCCATGACACCATACTTATTATCCATTGGAATTACCTATTCAAGGGATATGCTTTACCCAATGCATTGGATGGCTGTATAATTCCGGGACCACCAGTCAATATATCATTTTTCCAAACAACAGAAATGAAGGTTTTAATCTAAAAGAAAACATAAAGGATTTCAAAATTTTCATGCTCATCAGGAAGCAAGAGGAATATAGCCATAAAACGTACAATAGAGCACACATAAATAAGTCAACTATAGAAGGGCTTCATGTCTTGTGCTAGTTGTGTTAAAATAGCTGGTATATTCTCCATTCCTTCCGCTGTCGGCATTGGTAAAACATTCGGAGCAAGTACATCTCGAGATGGATCGTCGGTAGAAGATTGGTCTTTAGTTATTTCTCCCAAAGACTTAAAAAGGGTTAGTATAGTATTATAGCATCCTTTCATATATTAAGAATAATCACTTAAGACCTCATGCCATTAATCTTAATAAAAGATTCTATCTAGGAAATATTTCATTTAAACGTTCTAATTTCGTTATTTTGTTCTAAACTCAAAACTATCTAAACTTTACTCTGATACCAATTGTAACGCCCCCAAATTCGAAATTTCTAGATCGGGTGCGTTAATCTCAAAACATAGCTTAAACATACATAATCCTTATTTAATTTATTACATCCCAAGATCATAATGATCAATAGTTTAGGAGTTTAGGACACTAGATACAATATTACAAACCCTTGTATATAAACAAAATACTAAAAAGCATAAACTTAAATTCTTGAGCACTGTCACGAGTCCTATTACGCAACTCCCTTCCTTAGACTTTTAACTCACCTGGGGTTGGAAATCATAGAAACAAAAGGGTGAGCTGAAATAGTCTAGTAAGGTAAACATGACCTGTGAGCGTAAAGACATGAACCGTGAGAGTAAAGATATTGGAATAACAATATCACTAAGGGTATTAAGCTCCAAACATAAGCATCAAACATAAGAAAAGATATTACGAATAATCTGGACGTCATAATATTAAATTGTCAGGGCTAACCGCCATGACACCGTACTTATTATCTACTGGAATTACCTATTCCAGGGATATGCTTTACCCAATGCATTGGAGGGCTATATAATTCCGGGACCACCAGTTAATATAACATTTGTTCAGACAACAGAAATGAAGGTTTTAATCTAAAAGAAAACATAAAGGATTTCAAAATTTTCATGCTCATAAGGAAGCAAGAAGAATATAGCCATAAAATGTACAATAAAGCACACATAAATAAGTCAACTATAGAAGGGCTTCAAGGATAACCAATAGAATCCAAAAAAACTGCAAAAGAAAGGGTTAACTTTACGCCGGTTAAAAAAGTGGATACCTTAACTTCCTTCCTAGTTAAGCTTTCTAGTGATTTCTTGTGTCACCAAAATATCCAAAAGTCATTCCTTTGGAAAAGGTTTTCATTTTTTACTTATTTATTTTTGATACATTCCATTTTCATATTAAAGTCTTGGCTCCCACGTAAGAGGTCATTCACTTAAAGGATTTTAATATCATATCCTTTGAGTCCATTTTTATATAAGTGTAAAAAGTGGAAAGTTGTCACAATAAATTATTATCCACTCACGGGATGAACTTATATATACACTTAGTATTGTGAGGATTGTTAAATGGTGGGGATGTTTAAAGAAAGTTATTATCCGTCTAACAATATATGTGTAACCGACCATGAAGGCGAATATCTACACATATATGTGGATACATTATATATGTATAACCGACCATAAAGGCGGACACCTATATATATATATATATACTCCCATGGATAAAACATTAAAAGAACTAAGGGTTAACAGTAAATTTACCTTTGACCCAATTTCGATTTTACCAAAACCTCCCTTAAGGAAACTTTGAAAATTGAGAGAAAAAGAGAACTAAATAAGGCCTTCTCTCTCTTCCTCTTACTCTCTCTTTTTCCTTTTCTTTTTCTCCCTTTCTCTCTTTTCTTTTTCCTTTTCCTTTCTTTTCTTTCTCTTCACTCCGCCTGACTTCTCTCCTCCTTCTCTTTCTCTTTTCCCCTCCCCTCCTTCCTCTCTCTCTCTCTTACTTTTTCTTTCCTCCCTCTCTCTCCTACTTCTTTCCTTTCTTTCTCTCCACCAATCTTCCTATCCCTTCTCTTTTTCATATTTCATCCAATTAGAGGGGCTTTATTTGTAAGCTTTTGAGGCGGTGGATGAGCGCACCTTCCACGAAGATGCCTTTTTTTTTCAATCCTCATTAATCCTCATTAAACCCCAAACACTTCTTAAAAACATTTTTACTCTCTAATCCAACATTAATCCTCATTTTAATTTATTTAGTTTTAATTAAAAAATCAGGGTATTATATTTCTCAGCCCCTTAAATAAATTTCATCATCTAAATTTAAATCATACCTTAAGATATGAAAAGATGTTGGTATTTGTGTTTTATGGGCTCTTCTAATTCCCGTGTTGGCTCTTCAATCAAATGATTCCTCCATAAAACCATCACCAAGAATGTCCTCTTGGTCCGTAGTACTTGTTCCCTTTGGTCTAGAATCTGTATTGGTTGTTCCTCATAGGTTAAGTTTTTATCTAAATGTATCGGTTCTTGAAGCAGCACATATGGTGTATCTGGCATATACTTCTTTATCATTGAGACGTGAAATACGTCGTGAAGATATGATAGGCATGGTGGTAATGCCAAACGATAGGCTACTGCCTCAATTCTCTCGAGTATTTCGTATGGTCCGATGTATCTTGGACTCAGCTTCCCTTCTTTCCAAACCTCATTACATCCTTCCATGGTGGTAATGCTAAACTCTTCTGTCTACTTTGTGTTATCCTCATGTGTTGTTGAGTCCTGCAGACCTTCTCTATTGTTTCTTGACCCAGATCTGGACATAACAGTTTCCTCTCTCCTACTTCATCCCAACATGTTGGGGTGTGACACCTTTTCCCATAAAGGGTCTCATACGGAGCCATTTGTATATTAGAGTGAAAACTGTTATTGTAGGAGAATTCTACTAATGGTAGATGTTGATCCCAACTACCATAAAAGTCAAGTGAACAAGCTCTCAACATGTTTTCTAAAGTTTGAATGGTCCGTTCAGATTGACCATCTGTTTGTGGATGGTAAGCAGTGCTAAGGTTCAGCTTCATGTTTAAACACTTCTGCAAAGTTTTCCAGAAGTTTGTGGTAAATCTTGGATCTCGATCAGAAACAATAGATACTGGTACACCATGCAATTGCACGACTTCTTTAATGTATAGTCGAGCTAATTGTTCTAAAGGAAAATCCTCTCTTACTGGAATAAAGTGAGCCGTCTTTATTAATCGGTCCACTATTACCCAGATTTCATTATGCCCCTTTGTTGTCTTTAATAGCCCTGTTACAAAGTCCACTGGCTCATTTTCCCACTACCACTCAAGTATTGGTAGGGGTTGTAAGACTCCCTTTGGTAGTTATCGTTCTGCCTTAACTTGTTGGCACACCAAATATCTAGATTTCAAATCAGCAATCTCTCTTTTCATATTATCCCACCAAAAATGTTCTCTAAGATCTTTGTACAATTTAGTGTTGTCAGGGGGTATAGAGAACGTTGAGTTATGCGCCTCTTCCAACAATTCTCTTTTCAACTCAGGTATGGACGGCACACATAATCTTATGCCAAATCTCAGTACGCCTTCTTCGTCGATATTGAAGTTAGGAAGTTTTTCATTTCGTACAACGTCAAATTTCCTTTGTAGAATGGGGTCATCTTCTTAGGCTTTCTTGATTAAATTTTGAAGTGAAGGTTGGCGATTATTTGTGCTACATAGCTTTGTATCCCTGGCTTTACCACCTCCAAGTTCATTTGGTTCATGTCTTTTATTAAGGACTCCTACCCAGTTAGCTTCATTGCTAGCATTCCAGTGTTCTTCCTACTCAGCGCATCGGCCACCTTGTTGGCTTTTCCAGGGTGATAATAAATAGTACAATGGTAGTCTTTGAGTAGCTCCAACCATCTTCTTTGTCTCATATTCAACTCTTTTTGCGTGAATATATACTTTAAACTTTTATGGTCCGTGTATATATCACATCTCTCACCATAAAGGTAGTGACACCATATTTTAAGGGTAAAAATTACCACGGCTAGCTCCATGTCATGTGTATGATAGTTTTGCTCGTGTGTCGTAAGTTGGTGTGATGCATAAGCTATTACTCTATCATTTTGCATCAACACGCAACCAAGACATTTCTTTGAGTCATTGCTCTAGATTACAAATGTTCCACTGCTTGAAGGTAATGCTAGCATAGGTACACTAATTGCTTTAGCTCCCTGAAACTTTCTTCACATTCCTCGGTCCACATATATTTAGCGCCTTTCTGTGCTAATTTTGTTAGTGGATTAGTCAGTCAAGCGAAGATCTGTACAAAGCTTTGATAGTAACCCGCAAGCCCAAGGAAACTGCGGATCTCCGTCACAGTTGTTGGTATGGACCACTCCTCAATGACTTTTGTTTTCGCAGGGTCCACCAATATCCCTTCACTTGTGTATAACCTAGAAACGCCACCTGTTGTAGCTAAAAGTTACATTTACTAAACTTGGCGAACAACTTCTTCTTTTTTAGTATCTACAACACAATCCTTAGATGGTCTTCGTGCTCTTTCTGACTCTTGAGTATATGAGGATATCATCTATAAAGACTACCACAAACTTGTCTAGGTAGTCATGAAAGACTCTATTCATTAAGTCCATAAATACTGCTGGAGCATTGGTTAGTCCAAAGGGCATTACTATGAACTCATAATGCCCATATCTCGTTCGAAATGCGTTTTTCGGAATATCCTCCTTTTTCACCTTCAGCTAATGGTACCCAGATCTAGGATAGATCTTAGAAAAGTATTGGGCACCCTAAAGTTGATCAAACAAGTCGTCTATCGTTGGCAAAGGATACTTGTTTTTTGTAACGCCCCGGTTTCTCCCGTGAATATTGTAAATAATAAATAAATGTCAGGATTAAATAATATAGTGATGGGATCTGGAGTGGCATGATTTGATGAACCAGTTTAGCTAAATTAAATAATTTAGGATTATTACTTTGGATTTTAAGCTAAAGTGAATAATTAAGGTTGAGAACTAAATAACTTAGATATGTGACATAAATTATTGAGTTTATTGGGCTCCTTTCAAATTAGATTATTTTAACAAGTGGTAGCGGGCCAAAATTGAGAAAATAATAATTGAATTTAAAAGGATTTAATAAGTGAATTGTAAATTACGAAAATTGGTAGTCATTAACCAAGTATGACAAATGATTAATTAATTAACTTAAGGGATGATAATATGAATTTAGGCCTTAAGGGGCTTAGAATTAAGTAAAGAAAGGTCAGCATGTAATGGGCTTGAAATTTGAATTCATTGGAGAGGAGTCAATTAAAGTGGGGAAGTGACAAAATAAGTATTAATGTGCCCAAAGTATAGATTTATTAATTTGGATTATTTAGGTTGGGCTTCATTTGGTTTCCACGGTTGGGGGCCAAATTGAGAAATGAGGGATGATGGAATAAAGTTACAAGGGAGGATTGATTAATGCTTTGACCTAGGCTTGTGACAATTTAATTGTGTAAGCTTTAGTCAAAGGGTTGGTTAGTCATTGGAGGAGAGGCTTGGTTGTGAGAAGGTCAGAGAAAGGGCAATATAGCACATTGGAGGTGGCACTCCGGGTGGGGCGGTGGAGCTGAGCCGCCTCGTGCATGCGATGGATTGCGTGGGGTTGCACGGGTCTCCCCTCGTGCCGCTACCTTGAGGGCGTGGTTTCCATGTTTTTCGGGGACGTCACAAACTCCCCTTGCGTCTTCCGACCACCTTGCGATTTACAGCGGGGTTTCCTACCGAGCTTGGTGATTTTCTCTCGCAAAGAGGAAGGTGGAGAAACAAAGTTGGTGTTGAATTAGTGTTTGGTGGTTTGTCTTGTTGTTGTGTTAGTTAATGTTTGTTGATTGCTCAATATATTGTGTGTTGCACATTTGTTGTTGTTACGCCGTATTTGTTGTCAATGTAGTTAGTTACTTATGTT
This sequence comes from Dioscorea zingiberensis, assembly GCA_026586065.1. Classification (NCBI taxonomy): domain Eukaryota; kingdom Viridiplantae; phylum Streptophyta; class Magnoliopsida; order Dioscoreales; family Dioscoreaceae; genus Dioscorea; species Dioscorea zingiberensis. The sequence goes on from CM048822.1 coordinate 34,680,463, forward strand.
GTTGTTGGCATTGATGAAGAAGTGGTATTGTTGTTGTATGGTTGTATTAATTTGGGACTCCATGTCTCAAAGAAATGTTTTGAAGGGAAGCTTAGTCATGCCCATCAAGTGTTTGATGAAATGTCTCATTGAGCTTTGAGTAGTAATTAGTAAATGGTGTAAGTGTTGTTGATTTGCCTATTAAGAAGTGATTATGTGCAATCAAGTATTTGGGAAATTCTAAAGTCTTTTAGTAGATTGCTTGCTTTGTAATCTCTTGGTATTAATAACTCAAAGAGAAGAGATGTTCTCTTGAATATAGTTATGCCTATCAAGGGTTTGATGAATTGCTTCAGTGGAAGTATAGTTACATAGATGATTAGATGAGTGGCATGCTTAGTTGTTAGTTGTCTAATCCCCTGTATTAACCTTAAGACCAGATTTTCTAAAAGAAGTTTGCATTGTTATCTCTTGATTGGTTGAAGCTATTAATGAATACAATGAAGTATGCAAACTATAATACCATAGTTGAGTTGGGGTGCTGTTAGTGTCCTATTTGGTGCCTGCTGTAGTTTGAATTGAATTTTATTGGAGATAAGGCATTCGTGTATTGTCCATGAAGGGATTGGTAGGAGAAGCTTGGTATGAATTAGTTTTAGTTACATGCTATGATGCGATTGCTACAAGGTACTATTGTTATTCTTTGAACTATGTTTGTAAGAACCAGGAGTTCATGAACTCAAAGAGTATTTTATGTGAAGTCCATTGATGTTTTCAAGTGTTTGAGACAAGGGTTTAACAGAGGTGTGGGAGAGGATTTAAGCGATGATTTGTAGATGGTCTTGCAGAATTCTGTCCTGCAGAATTCTGTCCACTTCGAGGGGCTGCGGCTCCCTGCTCACTACTCCATTTGGGTTGTGTATACGCCGTTGGAAAGATCTCGAGGTCTTATTTCTAATGAGCTTTAAATGAGGGAATTTGGAGTTACGCTTCAAAAGTTATGACTGATTCTTTCCAACCGCGCAGGGCAGCCAGAATTCTGCATATTCGTATTTTGGCTTGTAGATTATCGTATTATATTTTAGGATTGCTTGGCTATATTCATGCTTGGTAATGTAATGACTTGCTTGAGTGTTGGGCCTTAATCTCTATGGACTAGGGCCCATGATTGATTAGAAGATATTGTTAAGTAGAAAGTGAAGTATTGTGGACTAGCACTTATCGTAGATATGATTGCGTTTCCTAGGGAAAGGAAAAGACAAGTCGGGGACTCCGGGAGGACCTAGTCAGACTTGAATTGCTTAGGACTTCAGGTGAGTGGACCTACTGTATATTCTCGTGTTTTGATCGGGTTTTGCCGTGTTTTCAGCTTATGTTCCTCGACTAAGATTTGTTCCCAGTTTTTGAGAATGCTTTCGATTATTTACAACTATTGTAGAATGGTGTTTTCTGCATATGACTAGTTGTAGATCATTGAGATAGACATGAGATAGATATAGGACGTGAGCATCGATCTTTGCTTTCTGTTAGACGATCCTTGCTATGCAGATGCGGCTCCATTGAGCTAAGACCAATGTGATACCGAGTAGGGGAAAGGTTTTCTTGTTTTCAAAATGAATTTCTAGCATCAAAACCTTGTTTTAAAAATGAATTTATCTTAAAACCCTTTTTCGACTCTTTGGAGTGCTCGGTACCACTAGTGAAGACCCAGATCGGGGGAAACCTGGCTTCACATACGATTCAGATCGGGGGATACCTCGCGGCTAGTTATCTGAGATCTTAGCAAGTTGATCCTACATAATTGCATTCTTATCGATAGACGCTCACATATCTAGACATCTCATGAGACATAGACAGGCATGATAGTGACTAATGACTTTTCGAGTTTTCTCGGACATTGTATTAGATGATCTTCCTGATGGGGAAGATAATGCATAGACTGTCCTGATTTACTATATTTTCCGCATGTATATGAGTAGAGATTACTTTCCATGTACAAGATTATATTTTCAGATGCACGGGTCTCTATTGACCTGGCAGTAGGGGTTACGTATCACTGAGCTCTGTAGCTCAGTCCCTCTTTCTTACTCACTTTGTGCAGGTAGCAGTCAGAAGTTCGGGTAGATGTTAGATCCGGTGATTTGGGAGGACTCTTAAGGCGGCTCAAGGCCCCATATTAGCTTCTATGTTGTGCACTCTGTAGGATGTTGTATTTTATTTTGGAGACTAGATACGACGTGTAGTCCAGAGAGAATTTGTACATCGGTTATGACTCTCCCTTTTTGGGATGAGTTCCGGACTTATTACGCTTTATTATCACTTTGTCTCAGGTCCTTTCTTTAGTGTTTGATTTCAGCTTTTGGGCGGCCTTGGGCTCGGGGAGCTCACACAATTTGGTGTGACACGTGTCCCTAGTGGGATTAGGGTGTTACATTTTTTATCGTGTTACTGTTAATTTCTCGGTAGTCAATACAGAGTCTCATTGTTCCATCTTTCCTTTTAACAAAGAGGACTGGTACTCCCCAGGGTGACACACTAGGATGAATAAATCCCTTGTTTAGTAGTTCTTGTAACTGCTTCTTTAATTCTTCCATGTCCACTGGTGCCATTCGGTATGAACCTTTAGATATCGGCTTGGATCGAGGTATTAACTCTATCAAGAACTCTACTTCTCCATTGGGTGGAGGCCCAGGTAACGCTTCGGGAAACACCTCTCGATATTCTTGTACAACCGGCACAATTTCCAGTCTTGCACTCTCCTTTGTTGCCTCCGTGATATGTGTGAGATAACCTTCACCACCCTTCCTTAATATTTTTTGTGCCTCAAGAGAAGATATTAGAACCGGAGTTCTATTTATCTCTCGACATTTATATACTATTGATTTAAGAAGCTAAATAAGACTTCTTTCTTATGATAATCGATGATTACCCGATTGGTAGAGAGCCAATCCATGCCAAGGATTACGTCAAATTCAACTATCGGAAGTGTTACTAGATCGGCTAACAATGACCTTCCACAAATGTTAACAGGGCATGCTCTATAAATTCTTGACGTAGTTATAACACCGCCGTTTGATGTTTTCACATATAGTTCCACGCCCAATTTCTGATGAGGTATATTTATATGCTCGGGATACTTGTATGATATAAAAGAATATGTGGAGCCAGAATAAAATAATATATTTGCATTATTTGAGCATACAGATAAGGTACCTTTCACCATGTCCTTTGCTTGCTCCACCTCAGTTGTCGTGATGACAAATGTTCGTGCTTGCTTTCTTGTTCATTGCGGTTGCTGTTGTCGATTCTCTCTAGCCACCTTGAGTTTAGGACATTGGTTGCCATAACGTCCAACCTCATTCCAACTGAATAATTCAACTCCAAGTTGTGCATTTTGAGCTGGTCTTGGGGCCTGGTGTTGGTTATTCGTTTGTGGTTCCCCAAATCTCACGTCTCCCCAACAATCTCGTGTGTGGTGTCCTTTTTTCCCACACTTGAAACATCTTCCCGAACCAAGTAAACAGTTGTCAAAGTGTTTCTTCCCACACTTTTGATACGTAGGGTATGCTATCTTCTTCCCCTCGATCTTATCTTCCTTTGAACTCCAAAACTGATGTTCCGTTTTTGTTCTCTTGTCATTGTAGGTTCGTGATTACAGGAAATTAATGTGTTCCAGTTCCATATTTGTCGCACACCTAACAATAGCTTCATAGTTTGCAAATTCTAACATATCTAAGTACCTTCGTATCCTTGGCTTAAGACCTTGGTAGAATCGATGAATTTTTTTTGCTCGGTAGTAAATAAGTGTGGGGCATACCTCCCTATTCTAGTGAAATTTGCCTCATACGCCGCAACCCTTTCATCTTCCCTTTTGTTTGAGTCCTAGGAATTCATCTTCCATTCTGATTCTTAGCGTCTCGGGAAAGTATTTATTCATAAATAGCGTCGTGAAATCTTTTCATCCTATGGTGTCGATTTCTTCTCTCGTGTTTGTATCTTTTATTAGGGTCCACCACTGGTCAACCTTCCTATCTAGCCGATAGATGGCTAACTTTCCCTTTTGGCGGTCCAAGCACCCCATTAAAGCAAAGATTTTCTCCAATGAGTTAATCCATTCCTCGGCTATAATTGGGTCAGTTGACCCATTGAAAGATGGAGGGTGTTGCCTCATGAACTGCTCTATAGTAACCGTATCCGATTCTGGAAACATTGGTTGTTCCCTTTGGTTCAAGTTTTCAGCCAAGGTTTGTGCTAGCTGTGGTAAAATAGCTGGTATATTCTACATTCCTTCCGTGGTCGGTATTGGTCAAACATTCGGAGCATGTACATCCCGAGATTGATCGTCAGTAGAAGATTGGCCTTTTGAAATTTCTTCCAAAGACTTAAAATGTGTTAGTTAAATATTATCGCATCCTTTCATATATTAAGAATAATCACTTAAGACCTCATGCCATTAATCTTAATAAAAGATTCTATCTACAAAATATTTCATTTAAACTTCTACTTGCGTTATTCTATTCTAAACTCAAAACTATCTAAACTTTGCTCTGATACCAACTGTAACGCCCCCAAATTCGGAAGTTCCACATCGGTTGCGTTAATCTCAAAACATAGCTTACACATACATTATCCTTATATAATTTATTACATCCCAAGATCATAATGATCAAAAGTTTAGGAGTTTAGGACACTAGATACAATATTACAAACCCTTATATATAAACAAAATACTAAAAAGCATAAACTTAAATTCTCGAGCACTGTCAGGAGTCGTATTACTCAACTCTCTACCTTAGACTTTTAGCTCACCTGGGTTTGGAAATCAAAGAAACAAAGGGGTGAGCTGAAATAGTCTAGTAAGGTAAACATGACCTGTGAGAGTAAAGACATGAACTATGAGAGTAAAGATATTGGAATAACAATATCAATTAGGGTATTAAGGGTCAAACATAAGCATCAACATAGGAAAAGATATCACGAATAATCTGGACGTTATAACATAAAATTGTCACGGCTAATCGCCATGACACCATACTTATTATCCACTGGAATTACCTATTCCAAGGATATGGTTTACCCAATGTATTGGAGGGTTGTATAATTTCGGGCTCACCCATCAACATATTATTTGTTTAGACAACAGAAATGAAGTATTTAATCTAAAAACAAGCATAAAGGATTTGAAAATTTTCATGCTCATAAGATAGTAAGAAGAATATAGCCATAGAACATACAATAGAGCATACATAAACAAGTCAACTATAGAAGGGCTTCAAGATTAACCCATAGAATCCAAAAAAACTGCAAAAGAAAGGGTAAACTTTACACTGGTCAAAAAAGTGGATGCTTTACCTTCCTTCTTGGGTAAGCTTTCTAATGATTTCCTATGTCACCAAAATATCCAAAAGTCTATTGACCTTCTCCCCACTAGATTTAGCCTTGAAACTCTTCGGATCGCCTCCTTGGAGCTCTAGCCACTGCCCCCAACGAGAGATATCCAAAACCTAAAAATCAGGTCGCTTTTATACCCCTAGGAAGTTACATCGCGATGTTAGGGTCGTACATTGTGACGTCGATGAAAATATGGGTCTTGGACGTCTGATGTTAATATTGCGATGTTCTCAATGTCGATCAAATCCATAAAAGCTGCAAATATAGACATTGGGATATACGTAGTTAGCATCGCGATGTCTTCATCAACTCAATGATTGGATAACCATATCGTTTCTAATTGAGCTGAAATTTTAACTAAGTGTTCCTGACTTGCCGATCTTCAATATAAATAGGGAAGATTATATTTGGAGTCCTGTAGCTCTTACAGTAAATTCTTGATCTCAACTGCTCTTTCAAGATGCCCTCATCCCTCTCTATTTGGTCATAGAACACTTTTCCCTTTTGTCCAATGATTATCAAAATCGCGCTCCAATGGACTCATCATCTGTCAATATTGATAACACTTGCATTATTGTATAAATTGATATATTTAATATCAAAATGCACATGCTAGTTGAGTTAGAATTTATACGAAGAACCAAAATTAGCTCTTGAATACATCATTAAATGCCCATAATTATTCTCAACCTTGCATAATATGTTATTTAAATAGCTCTCTTTCGATAGCTATCACGCCCCTAAACTCAAACTATTACTTGTCCTCAATCAATGAACATAAAAGCAGACAAGTCAATAGTTCAAGCATACATATTTTTGGGTTAGATCTCCTTTGTCAGCAAAAATAGATGCAACAAGACAATAAGTAAGGAGCTGAAGATTTCAGACGAAGTACAAATCATAAATAGATATTCTACATTGTGCATTAGAATTCTACAAGTGTAATGTCTTCAGTCAAGTTGTATGTCACACAGATAGATTTTACATGCAAAGGAGAATAGAACTAGACACACAAATCAACAAAGTACAGTCTTTTGATACTTTCTCCTAGTAGAAGACCCTACTCTCGAGGCAGGCTATTGCTCCTTCCTTGAGGTACTCACTTTATTCAACTATGCGTGCTTTTATTGAACTATATATGTACTTCTTCTTTTGTTTCCTTAATTAATAATTTTTTTTGAACTTTTTTTCTCTTTGGTTTTTTAGGGTTTAACCTTGATTAGAGCTTACTTGTACCCCCAATTTCTATGTACTCCCCTATGTGTCAAGTCCTACTCGAATACCAAGAGGTTTATACCCTACCTTTATTCTCCGTTGCATATATGTTCTCTATACAACATACAAGCTAAACTAAAGTCATTTATGAAGGGCTAAAATAAGTTCTAGATGCACAAGTGTATATAAACATGTGATCTTCCTAAAGTTTGAAAAATTCAGCCCTCCTGTCGAATCGGTGTCATATGCACTATCAGGTAGGAGATCAACCACTTAAGTTCAATAAAAGCACGCATAGTTGAATAAAGTGAGCACCTCAAGGAAGGACCAATAGCCTGCCTCGAGAGTAGGGTCTTCTACTAGGGTTGTGCACTATACACAATACAAGAAAAATTTTCAATATGCATACAAAAATTAAAAAATTGGTTGAAACTATATATATATATATATATTTTAGAAACAAGTTTCAGTATGAAACCCCCGCCCTCAACTAAGATAAGTCATCGTCCTCGATGACACAAGAAAACACCAGAAATGGGCAGAAAATAAAAGAAAATGGTAGTTAGAAGAACACTCCCCTTTGAGATAGTGCTTACATCATCCTCGTCCTTTTTCTCTTCATGCTCTACCACCAATGTTGATAATCGAGAAGGAAGGTGATATAAATGACTGCACATTGGTGTTCATCAGTATCATTGGTACAACGAAAAAATGGGGGAGCTTGCCTCGTGTTAGCCCATCGACTCATTGTACCTTACAATAAAGAGACATTAGTTTGGAGAAAAGTAAATTTAAGCATACCAACATTCAAGTGCGCTACAAAGGGTGGTACAAGTATCGGCAAGGGCATAGACTTAGTCAATTAAGGTAGAAATTTTTGTCCATAAAAGGTTGCCTTTTATTTTCCAAGTCTAGGAAAAGATAAAAATTTTGGCGGAGTTTACCCTTGTAAAATGGAGGTTCAAAATCTATACAATCATTCTCAAATGCTCAATTTCCTTCATAATCAAACACACGTGCAACATTGAATTACATAAAACATTAAAACCCTTATTATGCCTCATTCATGACTTTTATCGGTGAAAACTAAAACTAATTGTGTATGAATGCTTATCATCAAAGTGTGCTTGAATAAGAATGCTAAAAACATTGTTCGTGGGCCTTTGGAAGGGTGAAGACTCACCGGTCCCCGGTGGGGTTGTCACACAAAGGAGATTGAAAATAAAACAAATGGAAATATGCCCCCAGTTTAAATCTAATTTTACATCCACATCACGGTGCCTGAATTCAACATCACGATTTGGAGCGAAGTGTAAACCTAGTCAAGATTTGACATCGCGTTGTTGAATGCAGGCCTTGCGATGTCAACAAATAGAGCTTGTTTCTTTCTGGCCTGATCCTCACATCACGATGTCAGCAGAAAAACATACAATCATACTTATACCTCAGTTTTCTGGCAATGTTTGTGTAACAGAGAAAAAATTTCTATAGTTTAAAGGTCAAAAAAAAAAATTAGCAGGCCTTACCGAATTAGAAATTATGCATTACCCAATCCTTTGCACGCATAAGTAATATTTGGTGCCTTGCTTCTTTGTGTCTCCCCCAAACTCATGCTCTTCCCGACAAGACAAGTATATGTTATTCCAAACAAGAGGAAAACAAGAAGCTAAAAACTAACAACATAAAACAAAAAATAAAACCAACTACGAAATAATAATAATAATAATAATAATAATAATAATAATAATAATAATAATAATAATAATAATAATAATAATAATAATTCTAAGTCTTTGTAAACTTGGGTTGCCTCCCAAGAAGCGCTAGATTTAAGGTCTCTAGCTAGACCCACTTATGTTATTCGGGCTCTTTGAAGATAAGAGATGCAACATCCATCTCAAGACCTTCTCCTTTGTATTGAAGACGCCGATTCCTTGAAGTCTTGATCAGGTCGGTAGATGACTCAATACCTCGCAGTGACAACTGTACACTGAACATGGAAGATCTTAATCTTGGAATTAGCATTACACCCATCAATTGCCTCAGCATAGCTATGTAATAACTTCATTTGATTCTCTATGCTGTAGCTAAATGGTCATGACATCTATCAATTTCCTTAATAAGGAAATTGTGTTCCAAGGGTTCACATAGAGGGTAATAGATGTCATCTAATTTTCCTTCAGTAATCTCCTCACTTAGAATTTTGTCATTAAAATCTCGAGCTATGACTTCATTGTCTTCCATATATTGTCTCATTAGCTCTTCTATTGAAGATTCTTCCTCTTCTTTTTCTTCCATCTGCTTTATCCATTTGCACATGGCTTTCATTTTTGCTGTGAATGCCTCCAGTTTTTCACCTAAAGACAGTTCCTTGTTGCCTTGTTGGTGTTTTCTATCTTCAGGTTGAGCTCCCAAATACCCTTAAGGTTTGACATATGCACCAAAACTTATCCCCCGGACTTCATTATGGGTTTCCAATTCTATAATTATTGGCTCCTGCTTGTAGAACCCTTGTAGCACTTTCAAGCTCGAATTCATTATATGGCCTTGTACAGGTCTTGATCCTTGAGAGTGCCCATTGAATGCATAGTGGGAGTTCTTCATCTATATAAGATATTGCCCTCTTAGGATAAGCTGTATAATAGTTGTCTTCCTTGATCTTATCACACTTTTCCTCCGAAAGGTATCTAATGCGGGCCAATGCTCCTATGCAATTTCGTAAGTGCACGGGTCATATAAGTAATAATAGTGGACTGATGAGTCGGATGTCGAACCACAAGGACTGTAGAAATACTAGTACTCACTGCTTATCTACTATTTAATCTAAAAGAGTGATGGGGAGATGTGCAAATCCTACTTTCTGAAACTAAGAGAGAACTGTAAAAATCACTGTGGAGTGGCAGGTGAGATGAAATCAGGCAAGATTAGTCAAGAGAATGGATACTCATTTAGGAATCCTTCTTGGGTTCTTACAAAAGGTATAGACAATATCTTCAAATTGCTAATTAATATAGATTGGACTAAGGATTCCTATATTGCTTTCACCCCCACTTTCGCGGCTAGGTTACTAATGTTGAATGGGGATCTAGCGAACCTATATCTTAGAAGGACTCTGGGACTACAAATTCTAACCCTAAATGCCTGAGTTCTCTGCGCATTCACAGTCCTCTCTAGTGAGGTAGTTCTAATACAAGGAGGTGTTCGCTTTTTCCCTCATATGAACCTATTGACATGCTACGGCTGTGGCAACGTAAGCATAGCGGGAGATAGCTAAATAGATCTTAATCCAACAATTAATTTAGCACATAAGAGATAGTGTCATACATTAATACCAACCAAAAGTTCATCCTACCCAGAGTATCTAAGTTAGTTCCTCATAAATGAGGAACACATGACAATTACAATAATGAATGCTAGTAAAGACATGGGACAATGATACGCTGTTGGCGAGGACCGTTGCATACACTCCCCTCATACTCAGTTATGCTCCACTCGTGCTCTAGCTCTTGTGCCCTTTCAAGACTAGCTGATCTCCTTCAGTTGATGGTTGAAGATGATGAGTGTTGGTGAGAGCCTCCAAGGATGGTTGATGGAATTGAAAGTTGCTCTCATAACCCTAATCCTATGTATTTATAGCTCCAAGTGTCATCACGGTGGGAATACAACTTACGAGGCACATGAAATAGGTAGATCACGTTTCTGCTCCATGAGCCTATTGTAGACGTGGCTATAAGGAAGGGGACGGGGCAGTCTAGGTGTTCTCCCTTTGAAATGAATGGCCCCGATAAGACCTCGCTCATAATTCGCGCAGGGTCGTTAAAGTCTTCAGTCTGCATCCCGACTCCTAGACGGTAGGGATGGCAATGGGGCGGGGCGGGGGCGGGGCGGGCCTTTACCACAACCGCCCCGCCCCGCCCAAATACCACATGTATGAATACCACAACCGCCATGCCGGTTTTTCCTCATACCTCGCCCCGCCCCGCCCCGCCTCGCCCCGCTCCGCTATGTAATATAATATATATATATATATATATATATATATATAGAGGGAACGTTTATAAACCCTAGGCTATGTAATATATATATATATAGAGAGAGGGTATGTTTGTAATTTTTTTAGCGGGACGGGGCGGGGCGGGGCGGATTTAAAATGGGTGTTTACCAAACCCGCCCCGCCCCGCCCCGTGCCCCGCTCTCCAACAAAAAAAACCGCCCCATTCGGAGCGGATCGGGTCGGGGGTTGCCATCCCTACTAGATGGTCCTGTCTATATGTAGACAGCTCCGTCTAGATCTCCCAATTTCCATTCAATTTGGATGAATGACCCGTCCGTGAATTGGACGACCTCATTACTGACCTCGTATCAATTTTGCACGGGGTCGTTAGGTAAGCTGGCTCTGAACCCTAGATTCTCACTGTGGACAGACGATGTTGTCTGGATATAGACGGTGTTGTCTGACATTTTTTTGCTTTGAACAAGGTCTTCTAAGACTGGACAGCTCCATCCAGCTCTGTGATTCAGACTTCTTATGCTGAATCCTTCTTAACTTCACATTATTATCATCGAATCGCACTGGTCTGTCCTGATTCACAAGAGTAAAACATTTTAAGTACCAGCGGCCTACAAATCATCGGAATCCCGTGCTAAATGCACACAATTATAATAATCAAGTATGGCAATTTGAACACTTATCAGACATCCCCACACTTTAGCATTTGCTTATCCTCAAGCAAGTAGATAGAATGAAAAACAAACAAGGAGATGATGACTGTTCAACCTCAGGCTACCCAAGAATCAGTCCAACTCTACTCAAAGTTTACCATCAAAATGTGTATTCTCCCATTTCAATTTAGGACTTTGGTTAATCCCGTGATATATACAGTATAGCTCTAGACACAATTCATTCACTCAACATGATATGTTTCTAAGTCCTACAGTAGCAAGCATAACTTGAGTGAACTCTAGATGTTCCTTGGGATTCTAAGTTCCAAATAACTAACCCATTATAAAATTTATTTTGTTTTATTTTGTTTTATTTTATTATTATTTTTATTATTATTATTTTCGCCCCGGTAGGGCATCCCTACTGGATCCGACTTTCCGGGTCACCGGAGATTAACATAGTGTGGATTTCCCTTTCTAAAGGATGCCGATCAAACACCAGAACAACCAACTACTCAAAAAATTACAACTCTACATACATGTGCTCGTGCTCACAGGGGACTTTTCCGCTTGGGAAATACTCTGATTAGGAGCCAAAGGACCCAAGCTTACTTCGTCACCAAAAGTAGATGAGCACTATCTTGGTTTTTATTCCCACAGTCTCTATGTACAGTGCTCGTTTATTTACTTAAACTTTACTCACAGGGGCTAGAAATCTGAACTAGAATCACAAAAACTCTTAGAGCTATTCAAAATAATACTTAACACTATAGGTCAAGAGAAACATGGCAGTGGGTTATCTATTGTCTCCAAACAAATGTAGTTGTCACAAAGATTGTCTCTAATTGTCCATGAAATTTCATGGGAGAATCTAGAAAAATTGTGTTTCTATATGGTGTATACTAAAAGTAGAGTAGGACTGAAAACAAAGTTAATTCATACCGTCAATGGCTTACACTAGAATGCAAGATAAACCATCCCCACACTTAGGATTTTCAATGAATTTGAAGACTACAATTACCCAACCCCACACTTCAAGAATTGCGTTGTCCTCAATACAAACAGGAATTCATAAAATGGATAGAAAGATAAGAAACAAGGGGAAAGTAAACTGAGACTTCCCAATTTTGCAGAGTTTATTTCCAAAGTGTGCGCTTGAATTCAGGGAAGAATTGGGGCTAATATTTGAGCATTCTCACAGCCTGTGAACATTAGGGGAATCATTATAGCTCAAGAAAATAAAAGATAACATAATGTCTAAAATTAACAGAATCATAATAAAGGAGAAAATAAAAATCAGGATAGCAAGGATAAGCCCTTGGTCACTGATACAAAACAATGAGATGTCCTGGTCTAAAATAGATAGACTACTCATACGGTGGAACATCATCTTGCAGGGGTGTCGGAGCGCGGCCTACGAAATCAGGTACCAGAAATATCCCTGATGAGGATAAGCTCGATGCAAAGCATCCTAGCGAGAGTGTGCGCACGCGGAGCTGAAAATGAATATGCTCCACATGCCAATATAGCATCTTGAGCTCAGAGCGAATATGGCGATACTCCTCACAAATGCGAGCCTCGTGATGTGTCTGCCCCTCCATGATCCGTAGCTGATTTATCCTAAGTTCCTCCAGAAGAATCTCTAAAGTGGATCACGGAGGATCAGGTAGAGGTGTTTTAGTAGTGGCTGGGGCCGGGGCATCAGGGGGGCTCTGTCTACTCCTGTCCCAGCAGCCTCCATTGGAGTATCTCACTGCGGTGCCTCTTCTGCTGGGTCTGATGTTGTGATGAGGTCACGCTGCACAAGGAGATAACGACAACCAGGCCGCCGAACCAGATTCATAAGAATCAGTGTGTAGAGGTCCAACTGCTGAACAGTGAGGAGCTCGGTCCAGTTCTGTATCTCGCCAAGTATACCCAAGCTAGTGAGGAGCCGAATGATATAAGGTCTGGCAGATATCATCTTGATGCGCGTGGCCTGGCCCTGCCGAGCAATGTAGTCTGTGAAGAAGGTCCCCAGATGGGCGGGGTATCGTTTGATAATGCTGTACATCACGAACAAGTCGGCGAGTGTGTACTTCCCTGTGCTATCATCCCTGCAGGTCACCGATCTGCTGATGACTGCGTGGCGGTACCGGTAGATAGGATCAGAGATATAAGAGCCATTTCTCGCCCCGTCCGCGGCACCAATACTGATGAACTCCCAGAACTCAACAGGGGAAGGGGTGTTAGGGTGGTCGACTGCCAGCTCCTGGTATCCTGGCTCTGTGGTGAACTCGCGATCATAAAGTCCCCTGGTGATTGAAAACTCTGTATAACTCAACCTATGGATCTCGCCTTTGATGTGGAAAGTGATAGCGTCCGGCTTCTCCTATGTGTAATGTGAGGTGTCCACCTCAAAGCAGCTCAATACCTCTAGGGCCGGCTCTACATAGACTGGTGAATTGATAGCTAGGGCATTGTCCCATCCTCCGAATAAGAGAAGCTCACAGACTTCCTCGGCGACACCCAGCTCTTGCAAAACTTCCCAGTCGCTGATCGCGGTATGGCAAAAATCCTTGTTCACCAGGCGGTCGTAACGCTTCCTGTCCCGGGTCTGAAGGAATATAGGTGTAGTGGATGAGCCCAGTTCGACACGTTGGCGCATGGCTTTAGGTTGCTTTAGAGCCATCTGCAAAATAGAATTCATTGAATAGAACAAAAAAAATAGAAATCAAAACGAGTGATGGCAGCCCCACTCTCAGGCTTTCAGAAATCACAGACAGGCCTGTCTAGAATAAAACCGGGCCATCTAGAACTGTGAAGTGGGACTGTCCGAGGCAAAATACAAAAAACCCATCTCCCGCTCAAATTAAGCCCTGAGAATTCTAAGGATGAGGAATAGTGTTTCTAAAGCGGATTTAACTCATCCTAGATCACATTTGAGATGCCCCGTGTACGTTTACCCCTAAGACTCTCCATCGATGCCCTAGAAATCGAAGGGAATTCAAACTCCAAGGTATGGGCCTCTAAAACAGGATGAAGATGTACCTGTCGAGTTCTTGTGCCGGAAAGGTGTGTAAGACGAGTTGCAGGCCCAAGGATGCTCGCCAATGCTCCAAGGAGGAATGTTATTGGAATATGAAAAGACTCGCGACGAAGGGCCACTTAAAAGAGGGACAGGCAGTTCGGTTTACGAGCGGTCGCGCCCTTTTAAATACTACCAGTTGGGCATTACAGACGGTCCTGTCTATAGTATAGAAAGGCCCATCTATATATACGCTCCGTCAGAGTGGTTAGACGAGGCTGTGCGAGGCCGTCTACACTACTAATTCAGCTCATTTTCAAGAAGTGGTCTAATTTTCAGGGAATCTGTTAATGCTCCAACTCATGGTGTATACTTGGGATCTAAATGGATTGGAATTGATCTAGGCAGGATAGCCACACCAATAGGATTAGAGGTAGAGGACAAAGCATGTCACTATGTATTGCCTCCTGTACCTAACTACATGACAGTAAAGAAAAATTTAAGAGAATTTTTTTTTTCAAACCTTGGGTTACCTCCCAAGCAGCGCTTGTTTATTGTTGTTAGCTTGACATTACCTGTTTAAATCTCATGGGTTGAAAGTTTGAATTCCTCCTCCAGGTCCTCTGAAACAGCTTCTAAATACTGAAAATCCCAAATTAGAATAGACAGGGGACTCCCCATGATGAGCACTCGCATAGCGCTCTACTTTGCCTGGATCAGAAACTTTCTGGTTTTGCCTCCCTCTGACCTTTTTCTTCCAGAAGTGGACTAGACTAGTAGCTATATTCTTTCTTTTTTCTATAAGCTACTCACTGGTTACCTCTTCTATCTTTTCATCCCGGGGGCTGAGTATTTCTCCAGAGGGTCCACGGCCAGTAGCTACTGCACATAATCAACAGTGATTAGATCAACATTGTCTAAACAATAGGACCTATCATCATGGCTTAATGTCTGGCGCATGGCTGATGGGAGCGGAAAGACGGCTTCACTGTCTCTAACTCTTAGAGTTAGTTTCCTGTATCATAATCCTAGAGAGCTCTTGTAGTTCTTAGGAATGGCCTGCCGAGGATGATAGGTACTTCTACATCATTGTCGATATCCAGGAGTCTAAAGTCCACAAGGAACACGAATTTGTCACACTTGACCAGAATATCCTGTACAACTCCTATTGGTCATTTCACAGATCTGTCAGCCAGTTGTAGGGTCATCCTGGTTTCCTGAAGCTTTCCTAGCCCAAGCTTCATAAAAAGCTTGTAGGGAATGATATTAATGCTGGACCTCGAGTTGGCCAGAGCACTCTCCTCAATCTCGTCCCCGAGTGTGCAAGTACCATTTGCTATGATCCTTCAATTTTTTCGGTAACTTGGACTAGACCACTGCAGAACATTACTCATTCAGATTCACAGTTGGAATTTCTTCTAATTTCCTTTTATTGGTGAGCAAGTCCTTCGTGTATTTGGCATACTTGGATATATGTGAAAGAACTTCCACCACAGGTAAACTGACAAGCAACTGCTTTATCGTTTCTAGGAAACTCTTGAACTGAGCACTCTCCTTGTCTTTCTTTACTCGCTCAGGATACAAGATTTTTGGCTGATACTCAGGGAGGTGTGATCGTTCCACCTCCTTCTATTTCTCCACCGCTTCATCATCTTTCATAGCAAATTTTCCAACAGCAAGATGTTAAAGATTTGAAGTCTAAAAATCTATACAACTCTAGAATAGTCTTAATCGTAAAGCACACTCATAGGAAACAAAGTATAGAAAGATTCATGACAAACACCCATGATTATGATACAAAGAGAAGATAAATCTAAGATAAAACAACAAAAAATAGTTCCCTCCTTTGTATTGACCTTCTCCATACAAGATTTAGCTATGAAACACTCCGGATCGTCTCCTTGGAGCTCTAGCTGCCACCCCCTAACGAGAAATGCCCAAAACCTAGAAATCAGGTCGCTTTTATACCGCCAGGAAGTTACATCATGATGTCGATGAAAATATGGGTCCTGGACGTATGTCTGATGTTAAGAGAACATCGCGATGTCGATGAAAATCCGGAGAAGCTGCAAATGTGGACATCATGATGTACGTAGTCAACATTGTGTTGCCTTCATCAACTCAACGATCAGATGACCATCTCGTTTTGGATTGAGCTGAAATTTTAACTAAGTATTCCTAACTTGTTGACCTTAAATATGAACGATGGAGATTGGATTTGGAGTCGTGTACCTCTTACAATAAATTCTTGATCTCAACTGCTCTTTCAGGATGCTCTCAGTCATCTCTATTTGGTCATAGAACACCTTTCTCTTTTATCCAATGATTATCCCAATTGCGCTCCAATGGACTCATTATCTTTCAATATTAAGAACACTTGCATTAGTGCATAAATTGATCTATTTAGTATCAAAATAACTAAAACAAGTAAGCATGCTAGTTGAGGTAGAATTTATACAAAAAAAAAACCGAAATTGGCTTTTGAATAAATCATTAAATGCTCGTAATTGTTCTCAACTTAGCATAATATGTCCTCTAAATAGCTCTCTTTTGATAGCTATCAACATGCCCTCACGTTGGGGTCATAGGGGTTAGAATTTGGGATTGTTCCTACCAATGAAGCCTTATACAAGAGGCCTAGTACAAGTAGGCCAAGGTCTCTTGGTGTTCTTAAAATAATGACTTTTTTATTAGATCGATCAATGGGCAATTTTAAAATATTTTAATAAGATATGGGTATATTTGGATAGACTCGTTTCCGCATTTCGGGCATACATATAGCGACATCCCAAGTACCCATCCAACCAGCAAGAACCCCAAGCTCGGACATCCCATCTGGGCAGAAAGGTGGTTGTGAAGTCAAGGTATGGGGAGATGAGATGACAGGAGGAGAAAGTGCAGAAGATATCATGTTAGGAGATAAGTGCGGCAAGCAATGCCTCTGACATAGAAGGGACGGGTGTCGAACTCGCTTGGGGGGAATAAGAAGGGGAAGAACGAAGGGAAAGGTAAGGAATCAAACCGGCTTCAACTCTTCTTCCACTAAAAATATTCTCTCCCACTAACTTGATCGTTGGAGCTAAATCAGGGCATCAAGCCTGCCCCGACAGGTCTTGTCATAGTTCCTTGCTTCAGGTTCAAGAACTGTTGTGCCATCTGTGTCTGTCTGCTCATGGAGAAGTACTTGGTGTAGAACGCCGTCTTGAATAGCTCCCAGGTCTGGAAGGCTTCCTTTCCCTTCAGCCGTAGCTCGCTTTGGAACCAACTCACCGCACGGTCTTTCAACATATATGAGGCCAATCTAACCTTATCCAGTTCCGAGCTTTGCATAGCCCGGAAGGTCATCTCCATCTCCCCGATCCACAGCTCTGCCACTATCGAATCGGTAGTCCAATCAAAAGGTGTTGGCCCATGCCTCCGGAACTCGGTCATTAAGTTTTGGCTGCCCTTTCGAGCCTGTCGTTACTACTGGCGCTGATCGTGTAGAAGCAACATCATCTTCCTCATAATCCCAGTTAGGGTTACAAGGTCAGGCTACTCTACAGTATCGAGCACCGCCTCCTGTGGCCTCTCATCCTTCTAATCAGCGGGAGCCTCCTACTCCTAGTGCATGGACTCCATGGGTGGGCTCAGGGGCCTAGTGTGAGGTTGTCCCCTATGCCCTCGTCACGTGTTTACTAAGAGACAGAGACAAAGTCAGATTACTAAGATAGATTACTCTACCCAGACCCACTCTTAGAAAGAAATCAGAATTAGACCTCTAATTTGATAAGACCACTAGGGTGACTTTAAAAGTACTCTCTGATAGAACCTTAATCTGTCATGCTCCATACAAGGATCCAAGTAGTCACCCCTAGAGCATTAGCAAATACATATAACATTCTCACTCTCACAGAAATAAGCTGGAGGTGTACAGACCTCAAGAAGTATAATAATCAGCTACTCAGAAGGGTCCCCTATAATGCCCCGGATTTTCTCAATAAATTACCGTTTGATTTTTGAATATTTTATTGAGGTTGATTAGTCATGAAAATGAATAAACCATCTTAAATCTCAAGTAAATGAAAATCAAGTGTTAATGGGCTTAAATCTAACCTCACAACATTGGACCCAAGAGAAGGCCTTTATGGGCCAAGCCTCTTTCACCGTCTCTATTGGAGACAGAAAATAACCTAATCTGATAATTAAGATTAGATTTGGATTAAACCCTGATTAATTAGGGTTAACAAAAAGCAAATGATTAGGAGAAAACGAGCAAAGGTTTGAGTTCAGAGAGAAGTGGATTTGGCCAAGTATAAAGCTGAAAAAAGCGGATCTGCGTCGGAGATGAAGACAAATGAAATAGTTAAAAGCCAGATTTCCTGGATCTGGTTGGAAAAAAAGAAAACAACCCGTAAAACTACAGTAATGTCCTTTGACTATTAAATTATTAAAAATATTTTATTTAAAGGATGATAAGTTAGAGAGAAAGAAAAAGGCTTTTCCCATCTTTCGTGCCTGTGAGCAAGCCGGCAACCAAAGGGAAGAGACGGCGAGATCTCAAACCACCTTCCTGTCTCCGGCGAGGACCGACGACCGGGCCTACTCCTTCTCCTCCCACCCGCGTAGCTTGTGTGACCGATGACCTCCCTTTCTCGCGAATGGAGATTGAGCTCCAGGGGCCCTCTTCTCCTTCTCCCTTGCATGTGCTTGCGCCCAGCGAGCCCAACAACTTCGCCCCGTCCCATCACGCCTATGCGACCGGCAACGGCCTGCGCTCGACCGGTGCCCCCTTTTTCCTCGGTCCAACAAGGACGAGCTTCAGTGGCCAGCACTTTTCACCATGACTAAGCCGCCCCTCCTCGTCTTCCTTGGTTCCGTTGAGCTCTGGCATATTTCCCATCCCTGGTGAGCAGTCCGGCGAGTTACAAATCAGAGATCGGCGAAGCTCTAGCTACCATTCAACCTTGACTGAAGTAAAGAGCCGTGTATTAGCACCGAGGAAACCAATTGACCGCCGGCGAATAGTTGAACTCTTTTGGAAGCCAGGTAGGATTAATTCGGGTGTGATTGGCTTAATTCCTTGATTGATTAGTGATGAATTATATTCAGAATCAGGGCTCTGCTCAGGAGATTAATATGAATGTTAATTAAGGGCTGAGGGAATCATAAGATGTATGATGAATTGATAAATGGGTTGTAGATTTGAATGCCATGTGTATGGGATGTATGTGTGCATGTTTGTATTAAAAGTTAAGCCCTAGAAATAGAGGAAATGTTGTCGTAATTTTATTCAAATTATGCCCGTTAATTGTCTATCGCCTTTATGCCTACATGTTTGCCTGCTATAGATGCGTTATACCTTACTAAGTGTTCATGCTAGATGACGTGATTAAATGTTATATAAAAGCATGTGTGAAAGGGGTTTCCTATTAATGGAGGATAATGTGGGCATACATGTAGATTTATCATATATTTAAGTAGTCGGTTAAAGTTATAAAATACAACCCTAGTGTTTATTGAGTTATTATTATAAATTCTAGGGGAAGAAAAGAATTCCGCAATAGTAGTGGAAGGACCTAGCAAATCTAAACTAGTGACGGACGTCATGTGAGTGGACCTACTTTACATTCTGATTTGTTGATCGGTTTTTACCATGATTGGTTTGGTTTTTTTTTTTTCATATATGAGTTTCCATTCTGGTTTGTGAATGCTGATGGATTTTACCGCTATTATAGTATAATGGCTTTCATGTTATGTTATTACTATATGATTTAATAGCATAAATGATGATAAAGAGAAATTTTAAGTAATAGAGATTTATATGATTATCGTAATGTTGCACCTTAGGTAAACATACTTGTTTGATCCAGTGAGGGTTTAGAGATAGAGCCCGAGAATGAAATTTTACGATATCGGGTTAGGGAAGGGATTTGTTTTAAATTATTTTCTTACTAACAAATGATTTCAAAGATTGTTTTTCATATAAAACCCTTCTCGACTCATATAATGCCTGTATCAGATACGTTATATGTATATAGCTTAACAATGACCCAGGTTGGTAGAGGTATACCGCTTGGTCGTCAGGCCAGGCTGGTAGAGGTATGCCATCTGATCAGGTTCGGTAGAGGTATACCACTGATAATAGCTGGTATTCATTCCGAGGTATCAAACTAGGGGTGCATGCTATAGCGATATGAGGCCTATGCATATTTAGGATTATAATGTGCTATGTGTTTGTTTGAGATTGCATTTATTTTTTATTTTTGTCTTTCTGATTAGCTTGCCATGCTTAACTTGATTTAAGATAATTATGTAGACACATGATTTGGATTTGATTATGTATATGTACTATTATGTGTTAGTACAGATTTATCGATATGGCAATGGTATGTATAATACCTGACAGTGGTGTCTACACTCACTGAGCTCGTGTAGCTCATATCCCTCCTCTTGTGTTTTTACCTTGCAGGATCTGGACAGTGATCCAGGTGTACGCTTGTGGATATAAGCAAGAGTCGAGGTCTAGTGGTTGGCTCTGGAATACTTTAGTGTTTTGATTTTGTATTAATAATGCACTAGTTATTCATTAGAATTCCATTGTATTTGGGGTTGTATGGCCAAGAAACCATGTTTGTTATACTTTCTATGATTTCAGTATTGTTTAAACTACCTGTGGTGAACAGGTTATGTTTATCTATGATCTTACTTGGAGTAAATCCATTGTTATTGGGTTCTAATTTGTACAACCTTAAATTCGGGATACCCTCCTGGCCTAGCTTGTGTGACATATGTCTCATAAGAGAGATGGGTGTTACATCATCTCCTACACCCAATCCTAAGTTTGCTCATCCCCTAAAAAGTGTCAACCAAGTGCGTGAGCCAAAGGAAAGGCTCAGTAGGATCATAAGAAAGCAATAAAGTAGTGAAAGGCCATAAGCAGAGAAACAGAGTACAACGAATGCCAATGTCATAATCTGTAACGCCCTGAAAATTTCCATGATTTAATAAATTATTTTCTGGAGAAAAACCATGGGATTAATTAACACGTAATTAGATTAATTATATTAACAAACTTAATTAAGGAAAATCAGGAAGATTATTTAACTAAGTCCGAAATGGCAACCATTTGGGCCGAGAAGGCCGTATTTGGGCCAGGCCAAATTGGACATGGAATAGACGGAGATAGACTAGAGAGATTAATTACGGTTGATTAATTAGAGGATTCAATAAGAGTAATCAACCTCAAATAATTAGTTGGAAATACGGGATAAAAATACAAGTTTCGATAAAGTATATCTGGCGGGTCAAAAGCCTAAGACCGATCTCGGTCAGTGCACCGCATCCCGTGGACGCTTTCAAGAGGGAACCGTGATGTACTGAAAGATATAAAGATGAATTATGGTGATAAAAGAAGGGAAAAATAATAATAAAATAATAGAGTCATTATGTCGACCCGTGAAATACGGATCTGGCCGGGGAAAGTGTTGGTTCCCCGTGGGTGAACAGTAAAAGCATGATGATAACCTAATTTAATATTATTATTTGTTATCTTTTAAATAATTAATTAATTAAAAATAAAAGAATAAACCCCTTTATTGGGTTATAAGAGAAGAAGAGAGAGAGAGGGAAAACCCTCACTTTACTTTTCCCCTCACGATCTCTCTCTCTCGACCACCTTCAGCCCTCCCCATCTTCTCTTTGAGCTCATGAGCCGGGCACTGGGCCGCCACCGCCTCGAGTCTTGGCCAGTCCCTTCCGGCCTCCACCAGCCCACGCCCGCCTCACCCGGGCCACCGCTTCCTCAAGCGTCGGGCCAACGCTGGCCCAGCCAGGGCGCGACGCCCCCTTGAGACCGCAGAGACCGCCCGGCCGCAGATCCGCTGGCCGCTTCGCTCGCGCCCTGCTGCCAAGAACCACCAAAGACCACCACAGCTCGACGACCGCCTCTAGAGTTGGTGGTGTTTCCTTCCTCCGATCAGCAGCAAAGGACTCCAAGTCGATCTCCGGCGAGGTTCGAACAGAGCTCAAGGTGAGCTTTCGGGGATTTGATGATTATAAATTATTAGAGCATAATGGGAGATGTTCTGCCTTCAGTGAAAGAGATGATGAATTAGGATAATGAATGGGGAATAGGGCTTGAGATAATGTTAATTATGTGTGTTCATAAGTGATATGATTAATTTCCATGTTATGGTGAATGTTTGTAGTAATTCAGGAGCCCTACGAATAGAGGAGGTGCTGCCGAAATTTATACGAAAATCTTAAGTAAACCATAGTTGAATAAACCTTCATGTTTTTGTTTAGCATGTGATTATATTTAAGAACATGTTAGAAGTTCTATGGAGCTAAGCTTGAAATTTAAAATTTCCGTATTCTTCACTCGTTAGAAATACGAAGTCGTACTAAGAGGAATTATACCTTAAATGTGGTTGATAGAACCTATCGTATTCTTTTGAGCTTAAATGAGAATACAAGTTAAGAATACGGATTCGTATTCCTGAATATCCGTATTTTGTTCTCTAGGACAAGGGAAGGGCAAGGGTCAAGTCACTGCTGCCGAAGAGCCCGACCAATCCTAGGGATCTACAATATCGAGGTGAGGGAACACTACTGTAAATTTTCTTATTCTATTTGTATTTAGATCGTATTAAATTTTGAAGATTTCATGTTAGGAAATCGTATGATGATCATGAAATGTTTGTAGTTTTCAAGCATGCTTTATATTGATCTTGAGACTTCATGTTATGAAGTGGTGATGTTGTTCATGAAATGCTTTTCAGTTTTCAAGCATGATTTGTCGATTCATTCGGAGTTTGTAGTTATGTTCATGAAAAGCATGTGGAAACATAGTATAATGTTGGAAATTGCCATGATGAACGTATTAGTGCATTGCATCATACTCGAATATATGCCTGTGCCAGACGTGGCTCTACGATAGAGCCAGAGAGTACGGTACTAGGTAGAGAAGGGGTGGTTTTGTATGATCTCTATTTTTACTCGTCCAACTATCTGTTTTTCAACCCTTCTGATTTCAAAAGAAAACAAAAACCCCCTTCCCGTACTCTTCGAGTCACTAGTACACGTATATCCTCTTATAGCTCACGGTCATAGTGTTGACTCAACCGGGGACATATTGAGTTGGTTTATTTCACTCTGGTGCCGCTATATGAGAGTAGAAGTGTAGATGACACTAATATGATAGAAGATGAGGATTTAATTCCATAGTTTGTCACCTCCACGGTGCTACCGGGAGGGTACTGGCATGATACGGTCAGCCAGGACATGTGTGGAATTTATTTCCCTCAAACGAGGATTGTTTCCATAGTTTGTCACCTTCACGGTGCTACCGGAAGGCTACTGGTATGATACGGTCAGCCAGGACATTTGTGGAAATTAATTCCCGTTCTGATTATAAAAGACTAAAGAACTAAACAAAAGCATGCTTTATGTATATATATTTTCGTCGAACATTACCATGATTTTTATTATGATTAACATGCTGTTATCCATGCTTTTAATTACTTTTCAGAATGATGTGTATTTATCTTGATATTTTATTCATTGAAATTGGAGGCATACAGGTTTGTAAAGCTGACAGCGGTGTTAGTCCCTCACTGAGCTCCTGTAGCTCACCCTTTATTTGTTGATCTTGTGCAGGAAGTAAGCAGGGTCATGGCTATGCTTAGAGTAAAGATAGGATGGATCCCCTTAGTCTGGCTCTGACCACCTGGCCCGCGTCTTTGTTTGACTTTATGTTGTTTGATTTGGGGAGTATATAGTCTCCCATCTTGACTTGTGCGAGATTTTAAGACATTATGGGTTGTAATAATGATGTACTCAAATTTATATTTCTTTAATGCTAGTTTGATTATGTATTAATTATGTCTTTATACAGCCTTAGGCCGGGGTTCACACCCTGACCTGGCTGGTGTGACGCCTGGGTCCTCGAAAGGATTAGGGTGTTACATAATCAATCCAGAATATAAGTATACACACATTGAAGGCATAACAAATATCCTCCAAAAATATAGGTGTATACTACAAAGCAGGAAATCAACAAGTGAAACCGAGTCACAATGCAATTGTGATATATCCCAGATAAGTGAAGCAAAATAAAATAGTACTGCATCTCAGACACATATGATACTACGATATAACATGACGCGGCCGTCACTAGTCAAGGAAGAGTATATCATCTTAGTGTAACATAACGCGGTCATCGCCTGTCAGGGCAGAGTATAACGTCTTTGGCCTGAGTCGGGTAGCGTTAATAACAACATAAAAAAGACATGTGCACACGGTTAGTGTATCATTCTCAGTAACTGGGCTAGAATAAATCATGCCAGATAGGAGATGCCACCAGTACAAAGCAAACAACATATAAGATGGTCAAGAAGATCAATATCTTCGAGCAAATGACAAACATGCAGAATCTCAGATGAATAGCACAAAAAGCAAAGGATGGACTTCCAACATCTATCTAACATAATAGAAAGTAAAAGATGGACTCCAACAACTATCTAGTAAAGCAGAATGGAAATCAGTATAGGCCTATGAGTTAGAAATACTCACAGCACCTGTGTGAGAGCCTACCTTTTCAGGAATACTGATTAGAATCTAAATCCTATTGCAATGCCGCGCTCTATACCAGGATCTAGTAAGTGAAATAATATATCAATGCCCTCACACTTATACGCGTAATATATATATATATATATATATGAAAGGGCTTATATGAATATTAACTAGTTTAATAATATACATGGGAATTAATACTAGATGTATGCTTTTAGTCAAGCATACATACATACATCATCATGCATTAATATTTACACTTACTACTTGATGAGTTGGCTACATTAAATTACCACTCTAAAATATAATAGGTCAAAGTATGGCCAAATTACTCCTATAATTAAACTTTTCATGCACGCCCATGGACTTGCCACCATCACATCTTAACCAATTGTTGTCATCTATTATATGTTTGCAATCCTTCCTTTACAACTTTAACCTTTGTCAGCAAACCATGCATCACGTTCATTATATTATTCAATGACCAACCATTTATGCATCAATGCTCTATCATTTATCCCTCACTTGTATGTACGTGGGTACATAAGAGTGGGTTTACCTGGATTGATAGCCAATTACACTCCAAATCTTTTATTAAGCTTTAGAATATGATAACTACAGCCTGTACATGTTACTCATGCATCTAATTTCTAGTTAACAGAATTTATTAGGGGTTAAACAAACCATGAATGACATGTATGTAATCCCCAACATGATTCTTATACATTGGGCTCGGTTTAGTGTGTTTAGCTCCTATGAAGGGTTTTACAAAACTTGGTTAACACTCACTACTTCACCTTCTCCATAAGATCTCATTAATCACTTATGAACTCTATTAGTTAGTTAGTTTATCCTCTTGGGGATTATTTTGTGCTGGCCATACTTACTAACCCGTAGGTATTGTGACCTTCCACAACTTCCATTCAGAGGAGGTTGAGAAGCTTACTAGTCTACAACAGTGGTCAATACTCCCGGGGAAAAGCTCCAGTGATTGACACGAGTTGTGACGTCCCGCCCGGTAGTGTTAAGCTTCTCTGGAGTTGCAATGCGGCGAGGTGAAGACGGCCTGAACCGGCCAGAGCCACCACTTGTTACCTCCCTCTCTCGGCCTCCAGAGTCCGGCGGGACTCACTGCTGCTCACCATTCGCTGAAGGAATTTAGGGCTCGACGGGGATCACGGTCAGTCATCGGAGGTCTGTGATAACGCTGGTCAAAGAGGAAGGAGGGTGATATTCAGAGAGGGAGTAAAAACGCAAATCTTGGTCGTGCTCCATTTAAAAGCCGAGCAAGCGGTCGGTATGACCTCGAGGAGATTGTCAGGTGATGGGACGAGTTACTGCCATGCACCCCTCCATTTGCACAGACAATCCGGAGGAGTTCCACCGTACACACAACCAAGATTTCCACAGGATTCTCGTTCAAAGTGGGGGACGACCAAGGAGAGAAACACATTCTCTTTCCCCTAAGCGTCGGCATGCTGTCGCGTGACGTATCCGCTTTTTGGAATCAGTTTCCTTTGAGGAACCGATTCTGTTACTCGCAAGCATTCCAACGCTCAATTAAATTCATGTTTTCAAAGGCCACGCATTATGATCTTCACCATCCGTGTAATTTCTCATGCATGGCTGGTATGGGTTACTTGAATTTTCATAAAGCACCCTCGAGCTTTTTCAAAATTAGCATGCAATCCTTTAGCTTGTTCCACCTTGTAAGAGGGTTTTCTTTGCACTTTAAACCCTTATATTTATTAAATTCTCAATTCGATCCCTAACTATTCAAGTAAAGGAATTATTTAATTTGGCTCTTTTGCATTCAATACCCTCTAATGGTGTCCATTCATGCTATGCACACCAATTGCAAATCAACCCCTCATCTTGATCATATTAACTAGATAGGGGATTTAGTTTCGCAAAACATAATTAGGGGTTAGTTACGCCATAAATAGGGCGGCTTTTACAGAGTTCGGGGTGTGAAAATATTTTCTAGTGAAGCTTTCATTATCTCTTCTTTGGTAAGTGCTTCTTCATCTTTCTCTTGAGTTCATACCTTTTTCTCTTCCTCTTCCTTCTCTTCCACCTCTTGCATGAAGACTCATCTTTGACTTGATACTTCTTTTGATTTTTTGAATCCACCTTGAGCTTGGATTGGAAGGTACTCTCAATGTAGTTTTCAGAATGCCTTTTCAATCTTTGCTCGAATGCTATAATGTAACCCATCAACTCTTGAATACACAAATTCGAGGTACCCATGGTCCCTTCAAAAATGGCAACATCATACTTCGCCGATAAGCAAATCAAAATCTTCTCCACTACTTTTTTATTACTAATTGCTTCCCCATAAGTCTTCAGTAGATTCACAAGCTCAAAAAATTTTGAAAATAAACCACTTTTGGTTGATGGATAGCTTACTTGGTGTTAGGGTTAACTTTTAAAAAGTTTTGAATTTTTTTTCGGGACACCTTAAACCAAAGGTTTTTGATAATAATATAGTTATGTGTCTTTCATGTATTTGTTGGTGGTTCATGTGTAAGCCGTTATTACATCTCAAATCTCCATTAAAATTTTTGACAGGAAACACATTTCATTGGGAATCGTGCTATTCCAATTTCATGCCTATACCAAACAAGACTTTAAATACTCTTTGTCATTCATCCTGATATTCTTAAAATCTCTTCGAAGAGCTTGAAGTTTAATAGACCTCACCTTTGTTGTAATAGTCATAATATTTATGACTTCCTTAATTATGTTTTGTTTAATTATGTGGATTAAAAATATTATGAAAAAAAATGGAAGAGGGAATGGTGTTAATGGTTATGAGTTTATGCAAAGATTTAGGGTAAGCATGATTATGTTGTTTACTTGTGTGTGACAGGATATATTTAGGACTGCTCTATTAGCCGCTTCTTTAAAGTCTTGATAGGCCTGGCATATAACTCAGCATTTTGTAGGGATACCCTTTCAGCGAACATGGAAGATTGTACATGTTGAACCCGCATTGCCCCCAACAACTATTTCAACAATACTAAGTGATATATTTGTTCGACTCTTTGTGTTGCAACTAATTTATAGTGCTATCTGTCGATTTCTTGAATAATAAAGTTTTTTTCTAAGGTTCATATGTCACAATGGCATCTATGCTGGGTTTGATTGAATACTCTCCCTCCTTGTTAGGGTTCATAGAGCAAAGTTCTATACTTTCTCCCTTTTCTTGGAACATGGACTTGATTTGTTCATTCATCTCTTGAGGTAGTACCCACTGAGAAGGAGAAGGAGGAGGATGAGGGTCTTCATTATCCTTACCAGATGGCGGTGCATGCTCAAGGAGTTTCTCCATATCTCGCTCCAGGAAAGGGTACTAAAGGTGCTCTGATAGCTTCTTTAGTTCAAACTCTGGGGGCTCTTGATGGATGGTCTCAACTGTATCCAAGTCTCCTTGTCGAGATCTTCACCTTGTTTTGCTTCTCCAAAGGTTTCCTCAACTTCCCCCTCAAAATACTTCCTTTCTTCTACACCCATGCTTTGGTTGAAGTTTGTCTCAATGTCCTGTTGGAGCTCCTGATTTTCCGTATCCCATTCATTCAAGAACAGATATGTGCTTACTTTGAACTTGCATAACACTTTCTCCAAATCCAATTCCTTGACCTACCGAGATTCTAGCTTTTGAACTGCTTCTTTGCTACGATCAATATAATATGCGGAGATATCATCTAATGACGATTGCCCATGCGGCGATGCATCGAACTAAGTGTGGTCCTGGTCTCCTAAAAGGAAAGACATTGTTAATCTGATAAAGGATATTCTATTAGGCACAAAAGATAATGATGATCCAAAATCAGGAAATTTTTTTTAAAGTTTTGAATTTTTGAATTTTTTTAATTAATTTTTTTTCCGAATTTTAAAGATAAAAGATAAGATGAGATAAGATAAGATAAGATGAGATAAGATAAGATAACTAGAATAACATATTCTAATGTTCCTAGTGTTGCCAATCCCAGACAACGACGCCAAAAACTTGATGCACACAAAACTATACGTGACACTTTTCCCGCAAGTATACGGGGTCGATCAAGTAGTAAAATACCAAAAGATAGGGTAGTCGAATCCATAGGGACTGGACACTATTACTGGTTATTCTCTATTACCTAGTCTAACTATAAGAAGAGTTGTGAAATCAATCTAGTGGAATTATCCTAACTAAAAGCTAATGCGAACTATTGGTAGATTGGGGGAAATAAGAGATGAAGGATGGCACCTCATATCACAATCCCTCTAGGGTTCCCTTGGTAATGACCAATTCCTTATTACTAGCTACTTGCTAATAATTCCTAGAGGGTGTAACAATACGCTTCTCAGCAATACACTTGATGTCTCGTGATGCTCATGCACACCCTCTCACCCTTATTTGACTAAAAACCTATCTAGATGAATCCTAGGGTCGATGCTATGCTCTAGCCGTTCTGAGTCACCGCACAAACACTTATGGTGTTGGGTGCTCTAACCTACTGAGGTGATGGCTCGAGGCCAGCGAGAGGGATAACCACATAGAGATATCTAAACAGATTCTAATTATAGGCTAATGCAATATAACTCCTATAATCATCCTGCATGAACATATCCATGCCAATGCTATCGGATGATTTGGGCTCATGCACAGGAAAATCATATAGAATTGCAAGCACAAACAAGTAAGATGATACACAGGAATTATTTAATAAGTAAAACAAAATAAATATAGAAAATACGCAACAAGTTCATCCTAAGGTTCATGTGTTCGAGGCACCACAGAAGTTTAACCTCTCATGCAATGAACTATCATAACTAAGATACAAGAGGAGGGTGTACAATCAGACATAGAAATCTTCCCTGGATAACACCTCCTTTGCCTTCAATTCTTCTCGTCAAACCCTTGTCGTTGCTACGGAAATCGCCATGAGACTGCTCCGCCAAAAGTTTATTATTAGCCCCCACCCAAAAATAATAAATATGTTGCCGTCATAAAATTTATATAGGCTAGAAAAGGATGAAATATGATGTACCTAGGTCTTGTTTATCTTGTATTTATCTTTGGATAACTTCTAGATAACATTGGGATCAAGTTAACGCATTTTTAGATAATCTTGAGATAAGCATGTCCATGCAAATGAGAAGCATGCCTATGCTCCCCATCTGCAATGCGTTTTCTGGACTCCCGAGATTTGCACGGCCCTAAGCACGGTCGTGCTTAGAGTCGTGCTCCTTTTCAGCTTTGCGTAGTCTTCATGAAATGTTTGATTGGATAACTAAATCAATTCGGATTGATCTGAAATTTTAACTGAGTGTTTCTAACTCAATTTTCTTCAATCTGAACGGTGGTGATCGGCTTTGGAGTTCTGTAGCTCTTGTAATAAATTCCAGACTATTGTAGCTCGCTTACACTGCTCACAGCTCTATCTCTTCCTCACTTTCTTTTCTCCTTTGTCATAGAATACCCCTTCCGATTGCCACTTGATCAACCTCTTATGTGGATATGTATTTTCAGCTTCTTTTGACCTGATTTCGCTTCTTTTGTTCCAGATATCTATTTTCTTGTCCAATCACAATAACGTACCCAAAAGAGCACAAAAGTGGAAGAAACCATGCAAAAGGTGTGCAAAGTTCATGTAAATATGATATGAAAATATGTATATTTATGTACTCATCACTCGTCTTGAGCTTGTGATTGTGTTTATGGGTTGGAGACCTTACCAATTGATATGTTTTGTGGGGGTAGGTTTGTGCTCTTACTTTGCGTGGATTGTACAGATCGTAGTACCCGCATGGATTGGCTTGGTCATATTATTAGCTTGATTTGCTTGTCTCCTTTGCACTCAAGGAGTTAATTGTATGAGCTTATAGAACATATCATGTACTGTAGATATGGTCCTACCTTTTGCACATGTTACAGGAGTCCATATCATCTCGCGCTGGATTGTCGTGAGGACGCCCCTGGGCCAAGCAAGGGCAAGGACCCATGGTAGGTCTCACCTCCAAGAAGGGGACCACCATCTACCTAATGTCCGCAGATATCCCCAGACTGATCGGAGGCCTGGTGTTGTTTTCTTGTAGACCTATGGAATTATTTGATACCTAGAGAGACTTGTAGTAGTCTTAGATATCAGGGGTCATGTGATACCGTGGGACATTATAGTAGCTTTTCTGTGAACTCTCTATACAGTTGTATCGAGCTCTTGGGGTGTTTTTTGATACAGGATAGCCGAGTCATCGCCTATGTCTTATGTCAGCTGAAACCCTATGAGGAGAACTACCCCACACATGATCTAGAGCTTGTAGCGGTTGTGTTTGCATTGAAGATCTGAAGGCATTTCCTCTACGGTGTACCATGTGAGATGTACACCGATCACAAGAGCCTGAGTACATCTTCGCTCAAAAGGAGCTGACCATGAGACAGTGACAATGGTTGGAGCTGATCAAGGATTATAATCTGAGCATTCATTACTATCCGGGCAAGGCTAACGTGGTCGCAGATGCCTTAAGCAAGAAATCCAACTATAGAGTCGCCGCACTTTTGGCTTCTCAAAGGCCCTTGTTGGAGGAGATGCTGAGGTTGGAGCTTGAGGTTATATTTCCATATATGGATGTCAGGTTGACCAATTTGTGCATAAGACCCATATTGTTGGGGAGGATTTGACATACATAGTTATAGGATCCAAACTTGGGGAAGATCCGGGGCCAGGTAGAGCAGAGTATACCGACACGATTTTAGATCCATGAGGATGTCACAGTGAGATATGGAGATCGGGTGTGTGTGCCAAATATTCTAGAGCTGAGGAAAGACATACTAGAGGAAGCGCACTACTCGAGCTACCGATCTATCGCGAAGGAACCAAGATGCACCGGGGATTGAAGGACCACTTCTGGTGAAAGGTATTAAGAGAGAGATCACTATGTTTATGGCACAGTGCCTTACCTGTCAGCAGGTAAAGGCAATGCATCAGAGGCTAGCTGGGAAGTTGCAAACCTTGCCCATTCCCGAGTGGAAATTAATGTGATTATGTCAACATGGATTTCGTTATAAGATTACCCCATACTCAAAAGGGATATGAGTCAGTTTGGGTTATAGTGGACAAATTGACTAAGTCAGCGCACTTCATACCTCTGAGGACGGGTGATGAACTTGAGCCTTATGCTTATGCTTATACTACAGGTGCACAGGTCATGTCATGTAATAAATTGGATGATGAAAGTCGGATGTCGAACCCACAAGGACCGGATACTAGTACTAGCTATCTATCTATTATCTAGTCAAAGATAAAGGTTGGTAGTGGTACGAACTAATCTAAATTCTAATTCTAGAAAGCAAGATAAAATGGGATGTGATCAAGCCATGAGGGAAATCAATTAGGAGAAGAGGTATCTAGGCAAGGTATCCCCCTCGGATTCTTGTAGATAATGATATGTATGGATTCCTATTTGATGAATGTGAGATATGGCCCAAGAATTCCTACAACTCTTTCACACCCTCTTTCGCGGCGAGTTACTAATCTACTTTTGTGAGTAGTTCTAGGGAACACATAATCTTGGAAGAGTTGTGAGAATAATTCATTTTAAAGAGTCTCTCACCTCAATACCTGATCTCTCGATATGTTTACAACTCCCACCTATTGAAGTAGATCTAGGATTATATAGAGGGCGCGTTATTGTCTAAAACTTCTATAGATCTAAATTCACACTTAGAGCTGTTGCAACGTAAAGCATCAATACCATACAATACATCCAATAGATTCTCAAATATTAAATCATTCATTCAATTATAGAAATCCATACAAGCAAATCAAAGTTCACACATAGACCCAAGGGTTCAACAATGCCCAAATATCTAAAAGATTAGTTCCCCATCAAAAGGGGAATACAAATCTAATGCAAATAAAGGATAAAACATCAATATAATAACAAATAAACTCCCCTATGATGTTTCCTCTACTATTGGTGCCGCAAATCCTCCTCCAAACCTCACCGCTGAGAAGCCTTGATGATGAAGCTTGATGCCTTAGTTGATGGTATGGGAAAGATGGTGATGATGATGACCCAAGGAGTAGCCCCCAAAGGGGATGGTCCAAAGATGCCTCTAAACCCTAATTTACAAGGTATTTATAGGCTTTACAATGATAGATAAGTGTATGAGTCGTAGTGGGTCCGTGTTAGTCAAGTTTGGGCTGCAAAATAGTGAATATCAGGCCCATATACGCCCTATATAGGCTCTCTTATAGGTGCATAAGGCCATATTATAGGTGCGTACGGGCAGTCTTACGACCGTATACAGCCAGGCGGCTGCATTTCTATATCGCGCAGTCTTCATCAAGCGTTCGATCGGATGACCAATTCTTGTCGGATTGACCTGATATTTAAACTGAGTGTTCCTCACTTGTTGATCTTCAATCTGAACGGTGGAGATTATTTAGAGTCCTGTAGCTCTTGTAATAAAATTCTGATCTTTCCTGCTCTTTCAGGACTTCTGCTGTGTTCTCATGTTGCTTCTTTTTTCACCTCAAATGATGTAGAATTTCTTCCTTTTGATTTTTGAGGCTCTCCAATGCCCTATAAATAAAGGTTAGCACAAATTAAGTATATATGGGCTAAAACTACTTCAAATCCTATCCATAGTATACAAGAAAGTGATATAACAATATGATCAATTGAACGCTTATCACAAATATCCCCACACTTAAACGTTTGTTTGTTCTCAAGCAAACAAAAACATAAAAATTTAAAAAGATGAGAAGCGTCCAACCTCAGGCTAAAGCATTTACATTTTGTTGTACTCAAAGTATTCGCCATTGACATTTATATTTTCCTATTTCAACACCTCGGACTTAGATCAATCTCACGAGATAATTTAAAATCGCTCTAGATGAGAGTTTCACTCTACTTACCATGTTCCTGAGTCTTAGAATGGTAAGCATACCCTCAGTGGACTCTAGAGGTTCCTTGAGGTCCTAAGTACAAAACAACTAGCCCTTTGAGAAAGGTAAACTTTCTTTATGTTCGTTTCTTTTCAATTTTTCCTTTTTCTCTTTTTCTTTTCATATATATTCCGGTAGGCATCCCTGATGGATCCAACTTTCTGAGGGACCAAAGATTAACATAGAGTGTAGGTCTTCCTTTTTGAGAGATGCATATGCTAGCCAGGCATCGGAACACCCAACTACTCAGAAGATTACAACTTTACTTGCAAGGGCTAGAAGTTTGAACTAGTGCCATGAAAACCCTTGGAGCCATTGAAAGTAGTACTTAACAATCTAAATAAAAGGAACATGATCATGAGTTATCTAATGTCACTAGAGAATATATAATAGTCATGAAGCTTTTCTCTAAGTGTCTAAGATGTTTCATAGGAAAAATTAAAATTTTTTGTTCAAATGGTGCACTAGGAGTAAAACAAGATTGAATACAAATTTTCAACATGCCATCATTGGTGTACACTAAACATGTATTTCACATAAAAGATTTGCAATGAATTCATAGGACACTATCCCCATACTTAAAGTTTTGCAATGAATTTATTTGTAAATATATGTAATGAAGTTCATAAAAGCTACACATGTGTACCCATCCCCAAACTTAAAATTTTGCAATGTCCTCAATGCGAACAATAAAGCATGTAAATGATAAGAGAATGATAAAATAAAGAGATGGGAAAACTGAAACTTCCCTAGTTATTTGGTGATGATTGGAAAATTTGTGTGATTCCAAGGTGAAGTTTAGTTTGGGGCCAAAAATGTACACTCTCTCATGACCTGTGAGGTAAGGATAGATCAATATACCTTAAGAATAATAAAAAGTAAACACAAAAGATACTAGTAAACTAAAAGAAAAGATGAGTCCCGATCCTCAAATGTTTTGCTTCTCCTCGTATGCTAAAATTGTGCAAATGATGAAGTTAGAGTTAATGATGCTTGGAGAAAAGTTTACATACATCCTTGAGCACCCGTTTGGCATTCAGTACAGCATTTCACCCACAGACAGATAGACAGTCAGAGAGGACTATCCAGATCCTAGAGTACATGCTGAGGGCATGTACCTTAGATTTTTCAAATTTTTGGGGTAAACATCTACGCCTATGCCTTGTTTGGTTGGGAAATAACCCCAAGGGTTATCCCCAACACAATTTCTCATGAAAAAATTTTTCCCACCAAAATCTTTAATTAAGATTTAAAAATATAACCCACCAATACATAAAGGACACATCACTATCTTATCATTAATACCTTTGGTTTAAAAACTCCCTCCAAAAAAATTCAAAATTTTCAAAACTTATTCCTATCCCCACTTGGGGATAACCCCCAACCAAACACAACCCTAGAGTTCACCAACAATAACAGTTATCAGGCAAGCATATAGATGGCACCTTATAAGGCATTGTATGGAAGAAAGTGTCGATCGTGAATCTGTTGGGGAGATGTAGGTTAGTAAAAGCTCAAGGAACTGGAGTTTATCCATGATACTGAGGACAAAGTCAGAATGATCCAGGAGAGGTTGAAAACAGCTCAGAGCCGTCAGAAGTGTTATGCTGAAAGGAACCGTTTTGAGCTAGAATTCCAGGTTGGTGATGATGTGTTCTTGAGAGTGCCACCGATGAAGGGAGTTATGAGGTTTGGTAAGCATGGAAAGCTCAGTCCATACTACATTGGACCCTTTGAGATTCTAGGGAGGATAGGAGCAGTTGCTTACAGGCTAGCTCTACCTCTGAACCTATCTCAAGTCCACGATGTGTTCCATGTCTCCATGTTGAGGAGATACGTTCCCAATGAATCTCACGGGATTCCACATACCCTGTGGAGATAGTGGAGGATATGTCCTACGAGGAGCGACCCGTGGAAATCCTATATTATAAAGAGCAACGGCTTCATAGTCGGGTCATACCGTTTGTCTAGGTGAGATGGAACCATCATACTGATTG
The DNA here is from genome assembly GCA_026586065.1 of Dioscorea zingiberensis. Taxonomy (NCBI): domain Eukaryota; kingdom Viridiplantae; phylum Streptophyta; class Magnoliopsida; order Dioscoreales; family Dioscoreaceae; genus Dioscorea; species Dioscorea zingiberensis. The sequence goes on from CM048822.1 coordinate 34,716,210, forward strand.
GGAAGCTAACTGGGAACGTGAGGATAACATGAAACAGCATTACCCAGAATTATTTGAAAACGACTAATGAAAGCCAATAAGGCATATTACAAATTTCGAGGATGAAATTTTATAAGGGGGAAGGAATGTAATAGTCCTAATATTTATGACTTCCTTAATTATGTTTTGCTTAATTATGTGGATTAAAAATATTAAGGAAAAAATTGGAAGAGGGAATGATGTTAATGGTTATGAGTTTGTGCAAAGATTTAGGGTAAGCATGATTATGTTGTTTACTTCTGTGACGGGATATATTCAGGACTGCTCTAAGTTATGGGTTGTTGGAGAATGTTAGTAATAGTAAGTAGTAAGTCTTAAACATTAACCCATTCTATATAAAAGCATACACTTAAATAACTTTGTGCATTCTTCATGGAGTAGAAAGTGAAGCTAGTAGCATACATGTTCGAAGGTCTCTTCTTCATACTTTAGATGCTTGCAAAGAATTCCGGATAAAGACTATCATTTAATGTTGCTCTTGGACCCACTAAGAAAACCAAGTTGATGAGCCACAACACCCGGCGATGAATGGTTTGTCATGGGCTTGGTCTCCTGAAATGAATCCCGTAGGTTTTGTTAGTAAACCAGTGGATTAGTAGCTAGTGGGCCACGACCCAGCACAACGAATTGGGCACTATATACTGAGAATTTATCTCTATTGCCCAGATCTCGGCTCAGAGCGTGGAGCCACTCCAAGAGGAAATATCGACTGACCATTAGACATCTCTGAGAATATATGTAAGTACTTCTGCCTCCCTTCCTTATAGTTGATGATTCTTGATTCCATGCATAGTTTCCCCATTTTTTGGGTTATTTCTCTCTTATTGTGATGCCATGCTTATGCATGTTTATTTGATACCTTTGGTTATCGTTTCTTTGATTCTATGCTTGTGCATGTGTATTGGATTGTTTGATGGCTGCTTCCATTGAAGTGTGTTCGCTGAGCTTACTTACCCGTTGACCGACACTTGACCGTGGAAACATGTTGTGCTTGTGTGCTGGCCGGATAGCTAGGTGTGCGTCTGTTGTTCCTTTCTTGTGGATCCTTCCGCCCGATGCAGTGGAGTGAGGCTCCTATTTGATATTCAAGGCCTGTGGACTCCCTGACGTTTGTTTTCCTATTATGGGGAGGATAATCTGGCCGTCCTGAGATACCTATCAATGGGGTAGTACGCTGACCGTGTACGTACATATATGTTATAGTCGCGCTGTCTGACTTTTGAGTCCCCATTGACTAATCAGGGTCGATATCGGCTTAGGCTGATGACTGTACGGGGGATGACTTGTGAGCTGTTCTTGGCTAACTCTTCTTGAGCTTGTGATTGTGTTTATGGGTTGGAGTCCGTATCAATTGATATGTTTCTTTGGGGTAGGTTTGCGATTCCGGCTTTGCGTAGACTGTACGGGTCGTAGTACCTGCATGGGTTGACCTGGTCATGTTATTGACTTGATTTGCTTTCCTTTAGCTTATCTTATATTATTTGTAACATGACTTGTTGTAATCCCCGCGGGGTACTTACTGAGCTTTTCTTTCGAAAGCTCATCCACTTGTTGATGATTTTTTTTTTCAGATCCCGAGGAGTAGTAGACCAAGACTCAAGGGTCATGCGCGGGTTTGCGGGATACTTGTTGAGGTTTACGATCTCTTATTCTCTTTTGTGAGTGAGGACACATTGGTGTCGGTCCCTTGTAGGACCTTTATATTACTGACATATATATAGGATGCATGTACCCTTAGATACTTTATTTCCACTGTGTACTTGTCTTTTCTACACATATTTACGCTTATGTCTTAGAACTTATGATATTCCCTTGTGCATGTGTGGTATGTTTTCAGACAATCGAGGTCTTGTATCCCGGTCGGGCCCGTCCCTGCTTGGGTACGAGCGATCTGTAGCGGGCTCGTGGGCCCTCTATTTTGGGGTCGGGGCGTGACATTTGTAGTGCCTCTATATTCTTTTTCCAAGATCTTCCATGCCTCCTTTTCACATTGGGCATTAATGATTATTTGAAAATTTTCATTTGAAACTCCTTGTTGAATCAAGTGGAGAGCTTTTGCCTCTTTTTTTTCTATTATTCTTCAAGATATTTCTTTGGGCATTTGACAAAGTATCTTCATTTTGGGGTTCTTCCACAAGATCCAAAGTGTCATGACAACCGAGAAGAGTTCTTATTTTAACATACCAATAATCATAGTTGTCACCGCAAAAGATAGAAAATGGAGGGGTTGGATCCCACTTACAAATAAGCTTCAGGTTGTCATCTTTTATTCTCCAAAGGAACTTTTTCTTCAAAGATCACCACCTTCATTTTGGATCTAAGCTCTAATACCACTTTTCGGGAATGAGAAAGAGAATTTCACAAAAAAAAAATCCAAGAGAAATTGAAGGGATGATTGTGGAGATCTGAAATCCAAGAGGGTAGATGAACAGTCACCATTTTCTCTGCCCAAATCCATTACATTATGGCATACAACCCTTTATATTTTTAAAAAATATAAGTCCCAAAGTTCCACAATATTACAAAACATGCCATAAATATAAGTATGAATTAATTCTAACACCTTTTAGAGTGTCACCTCCATTGAATGTTGAAGGCCGCCAATACTACACTTAAATGTGTTTGACAGTCGCCGTCCTGGGCAAATCCGCACCACTACCCAAAGATGATCAGCGTACAGAAGTCCTCTTTGTTGGACATGGGGCCCATACCCACCTTTAATGTACATCCAAACCTGAGAATATCCCTTAGCCATTCAACATTCACTGCTGAACCATGTGATTACTTCAGCCTTTGATCCAATGGATCACATCAACGACCATATTTCGATCCGTTGGAATCTCCACTAATATGTGTTGTATTGGGAACCCTAGCCGGAACAGTGAACATTTAGACATCTTCTTCCTCCTGAGCTCATAGTCTTCAACCTTCTTTCTCGCATGTTCACTTCTTCAAACCTTCCTTCAAGCTCTCAACTTTGGGTGATACTTGAAAGATCTCGTAGCCGAACGTGCTAGGCGGAGAGATATAATCTTGTTGCCGTGGGTTTGAGTACCTTAGCACAGGGAGTGAAGCCGTCAATCTCGCACGAGGGAGGCTAAATCTTTCTTAAGGCAGTGCCTAGCACGTTAATCCCAAGCCAGATCATTCTTGAACGTTATTTGAGTGCTTGCTATTTTTCTGCTGTGTTTTGCATATGCTATTTCAGAGATATTTTGCTAACACTCTTTTATCGAGATACATTAAGTCGTCTATGGGTTTGAGGATCCGTGCAATTGTGTCCTAGCTGATAAAAAGGAAAGGAAAATTATTTGGTTTGGCATCTCTGTTGTAAAAATTCTTGGTTGTCTTTGGTTGAATCTCAACTTGACCTCTAACACTATTTTATTAATTAGCATATAAAACAAAATGGGAGTTTGTTGACCAGAAAACTTGAGTGCAAGCACTCAAGCCTCCTCACGCAAGCGTACGTGGTCGCAAGTAGTAAATTCTGGTGAGTACTAGGTCGAATCCACAGGGAAGACTTACTAGGTTTAGATGAACATTAACCTACTAAGTTGATTGGTAAAGTCAGCCGATCAATAAGTGGAAAAGGTTACTAATCTAAACTAAACTACTCATAGGATGTGGTGAGATAACGAAGGGTGCGAAGGATTACTCTCTATGATATGCTTCTAGGGTTGTATGGCTCTAATGACTTGCATTGATTTTCTCCTTAGCTTACTAAGTTATCAAGGTTGTGGATATGGGTGTATCACTGATAAAGTGTTGTGCTTGTGTGTACTCCGGGTGCATCCTATAGGACCTCATCTCTAAGGATCATGCATCTAAAGTCCATATCTCTATGGTACATTAGACACATTATAGGACAACACTCTATCACTACCATGGAATTACCTAACCCGATCTCTCAGAGATAGGTTAAATCGGTGTCACTCCGTCCGCCCTAATTCTCTATTCTACTCTCAAGCCTAGATTTCTCATAGTGCATGGAGTTAAAGATACTCAATCTCTCTCAACAATTGAGGAATGAAAAGAATAGATTCAAAGGCACATACACAATCATGATAACAAAGAAAAGCCAAAAATAATATAGATTCAAGTCAAAGAGTTCATACAACCCTAGCAAAGATGTTTAAGCTCCCATTACAAAGAAAGATTCATAATGATGCAAATAAGAAAGTAAACATCCATGTCTAAGTACAAAGGAAGGATTAAAACACTAGAAATCAATAAGACATAGGTTCTCCCTTTGCTTTGAGCTTCTCCCCAAAAGATTTAGCCTTGAAACCCTCTAGATCGCCTCTTTGGAGCCCTAGCAGTCGCCCCCAAACGAGAGATGAAAAACCCTAGCAAAACAGCCCCTTTTTATAGCCCAGAGCCCCCGACATCGTGATGTCGACAAGCAACATCGCGATCTGTCTTTTCTGTGAAAATCGGCTCTCTGTAACGATTAACATCGCGATGTCCGTCATTAACATCGCGATGTTATGCAGTCTGCATTACGGTGTCTTCATCAACGCAACGATCGGATGACCATTTCAACTCGGATTGAGCTGAAATTTTAACTGAGTGTTCTTGACTTGTTTATCTTCAATCTGACCATAGGAAATTGGATTTGGAGACCTGTATCTCTTCCAGTAAATTCCTGATCTCAACTGCTCTTTCAGGCTGCTCACAATCCTCTCTCCTTTTGCTTCTTATGCTCCTTTGTCATAGAACACCTATCTCTTTTGCTCAAGATCATCCTTATTGCTATCCATTGCTCTCATCATCTATCAATATTAAAAACACTTGCATTAGTGAATAAATTAATCCATTTAGTATAGAAATTCACTAAAACAAGTGTACATGCTAGTTGAGGTATAGTTTATATAAAATAACCCAAATTGGCTCTTGAATAGATCATTAGATGGCCATATTTGGTCTCAACCTAGCATAATATGTCATCTAAATAGCTCTCTTTTGAGAGCTATCAGAGTTGTTAGTGACGATGGTGTATTAAAGTTAATTGATGCGTGTCCGAGTCATCAAAGCAAGCAATGAATCAGCTAGCAAGAATGATGCTTTTTTAAGTAATAAAAAGAAAAATGGCTGCACTGGGTCAAATCTTAGTTTATTGTTCAAGCTAATTGTTCATCCAATCACTTCTAGAATGTCTTAATCCAATTTTGTATTTCCATTTTCTTAAGTATAAGTGATGAGAGCTTTACTCGTGGCACAACATCGTCCATAGACAGTGCACTAGTGCAGGCACTATATAGTAAAACGACCGTGACTGAGTTCAATTATATAAAATGAAATAAGCACAATGGCCATCCATAAAAGCTTCTAGTGCTAAAGCTTGTCACACAATTAGCTGTAAACCTCTCTTAACTAGATTCTCAATGTCCAAAGCTTTTCATTTGTGATGAATACGTAGATAGGAGAACTACTTGGAAACCTGAAAGGATGACTAAGCATTGCACCCACAAACCATATAGGGAGGAAGAACAGCTAAGAGACAAAACATGGAAAAGTTTGCTACTTTCTCAGCTACGTACGGAGCAAGGAGGCCAAGCCTACAATCCCAGTCAAGGTGTTACATCAGTCTAGAAGAACCATGCAAGTAGAACTGTGGATAATTCTTGGAGCATGATCTAACCATGGAGAGGGAATATATGCTTGATTATTGGAACTATTCCTTGGAGAGCAGTGTTGATCCACTCGATCATTAATGCAGATATGTAAAGATTACCCCTTCTTATATTCATTCACATAAGTTTCTGATGAAAAGGACTTCAAAGGAATTTGATTCCCCTGTTGTATGATTGTTATCAACTGATCGTATATGCTAGCTTGTCGGAGTGTATAGATGAGGAATTCAATTCTGGGCTTGTTTGGTACAATCATACATGGAGATATAGATCAGAAGGAAAGGATATATATAGTTGTGAAAAGTACTCTAATCCTTGTTTAATAGATTGATAAAGTGCGAGAAATAGTTTAATTATAAAAAAATGTATAAACTTGTATATATATATGGTTAATAAAAGAAGTAGTGCTAGCTGATGTAGTTAATTATCAAAAGTCTAAGCCTTCTATTCAAAGATTTTCAAGTAATTCCCCCAAAGCCTAATATATATGGCTAATAGATGAAACGCTGGAATAAGAGTTAGAATATTAGTTAATTAGTGAACAATAGGCATAGAGCTGCATGCCATCATGGGAAGGCATGTATACCATATTCTCCAAATCAGGTGCTTTTCCTGACATTATTTTATATATGTCACCTGTGGGAATACAAAAAATAAAAAAAGAAAATTAGGTCCTAAACACATCACCAAACAAATTAACATGCAAGGTGTGCGTAGTGGAGTGGAATAAACTAGTGAGCATAATTCCTTATTCTTAAGTTTACTAGCACAACTTAATTCCTTCCTCACCTCAGAACGTGATGGATCGATCGTGTATGCACACTGCATATTTGCATGCTAGTTTGGCATCCACAACTTATACGAAAACAACGTCCTAAACACACAATCACCTTATAAAAACTAATAACCAGTTTCACTAGGGAAAACATCTCTAGCTAGCTAGTTTAATTCCGCGGCTGATACATCATATCCATTATATATATATATATAGAAGAAAATAGAGAAGAAGAAGAAGAAGAAGGATTGTCATTAAGATGATAGGGTTGGGTGACATCTACAAGGTGGTGGTGGCCATGGCTCCACTCTACACCGCGCTTGGGCTGGGCTACGGGTCAGTGCGATGGTGGCACATCTTCACACCAGAGCAATGCGTGGCGATAAACCGCCTCGTCTCTTTCTTCACACTTCCCTTCTTCACCTTTGAGTTCACCCTCCATGCCGACCCTTTTGCGTTTAACTACCGGTTCATTGCGGCTGATGTCATCTCTAAGGTGGTGATAGTCTCTACACTGTTTGCCTGGGCTAAATGTAGCAGTAAAGGGAGTTTCGCCTGGTCTATCACCACCTTCTCTTTGTCCACTCTCACCAACTCTCTGGTTGTGGGTGTGCCATTGCTCAATGCCATGTATGGGCCCTCGTCGCAGGACCTTGTGGTGCAGTCATCCATAGTGCAGGGCATTGTGTGGCTGGTTCTCCTCCTCTTTGTGCTGGAGTATAGGAAGAACAAGATTGGCCTCCCAACGACGGCATCACCTTCTGCAAGTGGTTCTGTTTCTCATCTCTCTCATGTTAATGTTGTTTCAAAAGAAGAATCATCACCGCCCAAAGATGCTACTTCTGATCAAAATACAAGCACTGGTCAGATTAATGAATCAAGGGCATCTTTCTGGTCGCTGATGAGGACTGTCTGGTTAAAGCTCGCCCTCAACCCTAACTCCTACGCAAGCATCGTTGGCATCACTTGGGCCTTCATAGCTAATAGGTAACGACCATAATTCATACTCATGAGTCCTTCTTGGCTAGCTATATATATATATAATTCTTGCCTGCATCTGCATAAAAGTGTTATTAACTCGCAGGTGGCACTTTGAGATGCCGCCCATCCTGGACGGATCGATATTGATCATGTCAAGAGCAGGAACTGGCATGGCGATGTTTAGCACTGGTGAGAGATAAAAGAGAGCTAGAGAACTAGCTATATAATTTCTGATTTCATTTCTCTTGAGAAATATATATATATATATATATGTTTATATCATTGGCGCGCAATATACATAATAATTAAATCTTTTGTATAGGGTTGTTCATGGCGTTGCAGGAGAAGTTGGTTGCTTCTGGGCCGAGCTTGATGATGTTCGGCATGGTTATGAAGTTCATCGCCGGACCCGCTGCCATGGCAATCGGCGCAATAGCGGTTGGCCTGCATGGGGACGTCCTCCGAGTCGCCATCATACAGGTTAAGTACACCACTGACTCATGAATTAAACCCCATGCATGCATGCGTTCAAATTATTTAATAATTAAATATAATACAAAATTAATTAAATAAGTAATGGTCAAGATACATAAATCTTATAATACTCATTAAATAATTAACAAAACCCGAACATATATATGACTAGTTGATTACCCACCATCCAAATAAAGAATGGCCACTCTAAGGATATGCCTGATCTCTATGTTTTCCTAATGTTATTAATTTTCCGAGAGATAACTACTAAACTGTAAATTTAAAGTTATTTAGTCACTGTTTTAGTCTTGATGGGAGCTCAACAGGAATCAAGAAATTCCTGATCTATTACATGCTTTTTCTCTTCTTGATTTAATATTAATCTTAATTTGGCTGCAGGCTGCACTACCCCAGTCCATAGTCTCTTTCATTTTCGCAAGGGATTATGGGTTACATGCTGATGTGCTAAGTACAGCGTAAGTTTTTCTTCATTTTTAAATACATGATATTGTTTGTAGAGTAATCATTAATAATCTTAAAAAGGATTGTGTTTAATGCGAATATTGAATGTTCTTCTTGTAGGGTTATATTTGGAATGCTGGCTTCATTGCCAGTGCTCGTTGCATATTACGTGTTGCTTGGCTTCATGAGCTAATTCTCACTTACTTTTTTTACAAATGAAGTTGATTTGTCAAGGAAATTGTTTGTTTGAAAAGCTATTGGGGTCTCTGTATTCCTTACACATGTTGTAACTTTATCACTTTTGTTGTTGTCAGAATTAGTCCAACTTTGATATAGAATATATTAAACAAGCTCCTTTTAAATTTGGAAAAAGTTGGTAAATATTTGGCCAATATCTCGGGTTGTATATGTAACTTTCTTTGAAAAACAATTACACATGATTCTGTTTCAAAAAGGGTTAAAGCCATTTTTGGTCCCTGAAAACAGGGCCAATGTTCATTTCCATCCCAAAAATTTAAAATTTGTTCAATACGGTCCAAATCAGCATATACTGCCACTTATCAGTCCACATTAGCAAAATAACGACCTAAACATAATAATAAAAAAATTATATGCATTTCATTGGTATTCCACATGACCGCCACGTTAGCAATAGGGACCAAAAATGCCAAAATACGGAATATATAGGGACCCAAAATGTCAAAATATGCAATACATAGGGACCATATTGAATAAATTTTGAATTTTAAAATGGAAATGAACATTAGTCCCGTTTTCAGGGACCAAAACTGACTTTAACCCTTTCAAAAATGGTGGAAAACATGTGGCCGTTAATTCAGCATATTCTAATTTCAAACTGCAAAGATGGAGATTCTTCTTGTTAACTCCACTGTCTATTAGCCACATAAAAGAGGATCATTGGTTTGAAGTAAGCGCCAATTCGGTATTTATTTATTTATTTATTTATTTTTTACTTCCGTGGCAAAGTGAAATTCTGATTTCTATTTCTTATATATTAATTCTTGTTAGAAAAACTATTGATCTATTAATAAAATATTTAAGATTGATGCTAAATCCTGCGATTAAAGCAATCAATAATCTATTAAATTTCAATCAATCAAATTCCAACAGTTTTTAGTAGCATCGATAAAATAATTATTACAATATATAATATGACATCAATTAAACATCTTTGCAGCCACTCACGGACAATTGAGACATTTTATCTGCACTTGTGTTTATTTTGTTATATTTTCAGACTTTTATGTTTTGTACACTTTTAGCAAAGGTTCTCCCTGCTAGTCTCATCCTTTATTGTTCATTTTGTAGTGGTTATTCTCTTGATCTATCTTGGAAATATTATGCTCTCTCTTCCTTTACAAAATTACGCACGAACAAGAGACACCCCAGTAAAATTCTACACAATCAAATACTCAACCACCAAGGTTGTCATCATCTCACCGGGGAAGTTTCAGTTTACCTTTCTCCATGTTTTTTACTCTTTTCTGTATTTCATTTGAGCTTGATTACATACATTGAGGACAATGCACCGTTCTAAGTGTGGAGATGGGTAGCTACCTATCCACTTACATAGTTATTTCAAATTTCTGAGTGTGGAGATAGGTAGCTAATAGACTTTTGGAATTCATAGTAAATCTTTCTATACAAGAGCATTTTTGGAATGCACCGATGATGGAATTGTTAGAGAATGTATTGATTCACTTTATTCTTAGTGCACCATCTTATCACCAAAATTTTTTTGAATTCTCCTATGACATGCTATGGACATCTAGAGACAATCCTTGTGGAATTCAAACTCTCTAGTGACAATAGATAACCCATTGCCATGTTTTATTGACCTTAATTGATAAGTATTACTCTCAATGGCTCCAAGAAGATCCGTGGCACTATTTGAGCCTCTAACCCTTCATAACTTAACCTAGTGGACAAGTAAGAGAGGAATAAAATAGCATGTACATAGTAGTTGAGTTGCTACAATAATAAAGATTGTGTTCCGCTACTTGTTGTGATGAAGTAGTTTGGGGTCCCGGCCCCTAATAAGGGTGTTCCTCAATTCGAAAATCACTTCTAAGTATGAACACATCTAGGTAGAATTGTAACCCTTCTAGTACGCCTGTGCTCTGGTGCTTAAACAGCATGTGCATCCTGAAGAAAAGAGGGCCTACACTCTACAATTATCTTTAGCATGGGAAAGTCGGATCCATTTGGGATGTCCTACCCGAAATTAATTTTAAAAAAAGGGCTTTGTATGTACATAACTTGAAGTTTCTCGAACTTGTCCACTATTTACTCAATAAAGGGTTGGTTGTCTTGAAGTTTAGGGCCTCAAGAATCTTCTAGAGTCCATTTAGGGGATGCTTATCTTGCTAGGATTTTTGAACATGGTATGTGGACTGAAGATGTTCATCTAGGGCTGTGAGGAACTGAAACACAAGATGAAACCTAGGACCCGGTATGGAAATAGGAGAATGCATATTTGGATGGTGAGCTTGGACTTGGGTAGAACCAATTATTTTATAGCCGGAGGTTGAACACTCATTAATTACTTTGTTTTAATTGTTTTATTTGCTTAAGGACAAACAAACGCTTAAGTGTAGAGATATTTGATGAGTGTTCAAATGAGCATATTTTCATATCATTTTCCTATATGTTTTATATGTTATTTTGATGAATTATGGCCCTCTGGTCCTTAAAACGCTTCATATCTTGTAAATAGGGCATATAGAAGCCACTCTGGGAGAAAAGAAGCATTTTGAGGTGAAAAGAGGCCGAACCAGTACTATTCTGGAGGAAACGGGAAGGCATACGGGGTGCATACGGCTGTATGCTACTGGACAGAGTGAACGGCCTACACATAAACCCTCCTTGGATGGTATACACCCCGTATGAATTCATACGGGGTGTTATACGGCCGTATAATAGCCAGTATACTCAAACCTGCACCATATACTGACTGTTATACGGCCATATACTTGGCATTGATCTTCAAACGGGGTGTTATGCAGCCGTATACGAGCCCGTATGTTGTAACTCTCTCTTATATTGCGGACCCAAGCAGGGGTATAAGCATTATTGTCACTCCTAAAACCCAAAACTGAGGTATAAATATGAGGTTCTAGGGTTTAGGAGGGAAAGGTTGGCTTTGGAAAGAGTTTTATCATTGAGATTAGGGATTGGGGGTCTTCTCCCCCAATCTTGGAGAGAAAGAGAATGAATGAGATAGAGAAGGGGATCAATCTTATAGAGCTGCAGACGGTATCCTCTATTATGTCTATTTTAGATTGTATTCTTGTTAATTTGAATTGGAGTTTTCCATTAATGGGGAACAAATCTTATAGATACTTGGGTATGAGAAACCTTTGGATATTGCATTAATGACATATTGATTTCTATGTTTTGATTGATTGGATGTATTCTTGAATGTCTATTGGATGTTTTGTATTGATTGTAATCTCTCTACGTTGTGGGATGCCGGGAGAGATTACTTGGGTGCGATACAAGGGCCAGAGCTAGCGCCTCCTTGTATTAGGAACATACTCCATTAGAAAGGGTTGTGAGTAGGCCGAGGGATTCGGGTTCTAGAAAGAGAGCTACTCTTTCATATTACTCAATCCTACAATCCTTTCAAGATATAGGTTCCCTTGAGCTTAAGGCAATCCTAGGAGATTAGTTATCCAATCACCTCGGGAGAGGGATTGGATATAATTTAGGAACTCTTGGCATAAGCATCTCCAATCGTCTTCATAGACTTCTTTATGTATCCTTAGATTTAAATCCTTAGGGGACTCATGCTCAAGTATCTCCTTCTCATGCTGTAGTTTTCTCTCAAATGATTCTCGATTTCCAAAGTTTGTCTCCAATCTTTTAATTCTTTAGATTTAGACTCAAAAACCACCAAATCCTTGATAAGACTAGATAATAGAAGTTTAGTTTACACTAGTAATCTATTCCCTGTGGGTTCGACACTCGACTCTAATAGTCCACTTACTACTTGATCACGATCCGTACACTTGCGGAAATCCCATCACTTGTTCCACATCGTGGGGGTTAGTGCGCCCGCATAGTTGTCAGCACGAAGTGTGTTTGCGGACTAGTATGCCCATACGGTCGTCCGCACGAAGTGTCTATGCAGTATGATTAATAAATTTCCTCCACAAACTCCATCCAAATTCCTCTTGATATCCTAAACTCATTCTTTTAGGCTCTAAAGCTCACCCTGTTGACACGAGATTGGGGATTCTCTAAATTCCCGAGGAGATAAGTGATTGTATCTGTAAAATCCGAGGATTTTTTGGAATAAATTTTTTTTCTTTAATTGTATGGTTAATAAGGGAAAATTTCCAAGTTTGATTTGTTTAAGCTTTTGAAATTTGAAAATTTTTATTCGCTCTTGGTTGATTAATAAATAGTTTCGGAATTGCTCTTTAATTATTTGTTAACTACAGAAGTTTCTCATGTTTGGAATTACTTGGATTAAATTGGATTTTTTATTAGAATAAAAGTTCTAACTATTTCTTTAGTTAATTGGAGAAAACTCTCCAAACTTGAAGTTGATCCTACTTATTAAAAAAAAAGGGTACAAAGAGGAAATGTGTGAATAAATTGGATAAGGAATATATCACACACACACACACACACACACAGATATAATATTATAAAAATATAAAAATATAAGGTAGGTGGTTGGTTGAGATTTCTTTAATGATAAAATTTGATATATTATATATATATATTTATAGATAAGAGGACATGCAGTGCATGGCTGCTTGTTTGATGGTTTGATTGGTTTTGAAACAAAGAATTAAAAAACATGTGAAGATAATACTTTATATATATATATATATATATATATATATATATATATATATATATATATATATATATATGAGAATGATAGAGTGAGGCCGACCGCAAATGCGGCCGGCCCAACTCTATCACTCAACCGGTGATGGGTTTTGGGTTTGGGCTTTTGTCTTTTTTTGTTTTTTTTTTTAATTTTGAGTTAGGTTTTGGGTGTTAGACTGGGCCGTCCGCACGCCTTATTCCACCGCCTTTCCTGAACCGCCTCTAAGGTGCTATAAAAGGAGAGCATTAATAGAAGGAAAGGGGATCCGAAAAAAACTCATCACACAAAGAATTGCCTAAATCAAAGACTCTCTACTCAAGTTTACTGACTTAAGCATCGGAGCTGAATCCGGGCAAAGAGGCCCAACTCCGATCACGTACTTCCCTCTCCCTTTTACAGGTTCACTCATGGATAATTCCGAACGGAACTTCCCTCATGATGTTCTCCGCGCTCCCTGTTCGTAAGCAGAAGTAAGCGTCTACACCAACTATAAATTTTAACCGTTGGTCGGTGAGCCGGATCCGCATCACGAGGCAACAGTGGCCAAAGCGTGACGTGGACCAGTTTTTGGCATCAACAGTATGGCGCCGTCCGTGGGGACCCTTACGAAAAGCCAAATGACCACTACCAGAAGATCAAAACGAATCCAAGAACAGGGAGCCCCAAGTAATCCCGAAGGACCTGGTGAGGTCCGAAGACATGAAGGACAGGAGGAAATCCAGTCAGTTAATCCGCCCATCTTACCCCCATCAGAAAACCCTTCCGTCCAACCCCAAGGATCTGTTCCAGAGTTTTACCTTAACATACAGCAACAATTGGAACGGTTGACTCAGGCTGTTCATACTTTGACCCATCCTCCGCCTCCTCCTACACAAGTTCCAACACCAAACATACCAACAAAATTTAATGGATAATTCGAAAGCGAGAGGGAGGACGAGAACCCACATCCATAAAGAGGGGAAAGAAAGGACCGCCTTTTCCACTAGTTCGTAACCCCTCTCGCTCGACGCAGCATGACAAAGAAGCCACTACAAGAACCGAGCGGACAAGGACGGAACGGGATAGTCCGTCTGCTCAAACAGTTGATAGAAGGACTCGACGACAGGACCTCTCTCAAGAAAACAGAAAGTCTGTGCGGTATATTCTCAGTATGTGTTCGCCGTTTGTCAAAGAAATATTGGGAGAACAGGTTCCTGATAACTTCGGACCGCCGGCTATGACCGCATATGAAGGCAAAACCGATCCGTCCCGACACCTAAAGTCTTTCCGGTTGAAGATGCTCCTCACTGGAATCACAGACGCTCGCATGTGCCGAGCCTTTTCCCGCTACCTTAGAGGGAAAAGCGCAAGACTGGTTTGTCGATCTCCCATCTAGCACAATTACTTCTTTTTAGATTTTAGCAGATCGCTTTCTAGCCTATTTTGCCAATTAGTCAAAGCAAAAGAAAACCCCGTCTACCCTTCTGCGCATTAAGCAGCGAGGGGGAGAAACGCTCCAAGCCTATTTAAGCCGTTATATAGACGAGACAACTAATGTTGCGGACCTCCCTCCGCGGATGGCTGTGACTTTTCTAATGGAAGGACTATTAGATTCTCCCTTTCGTTTTTCCCTCACACTGGACCCACCAAAAACCATTCCCGCCCTTATGATCCACACCCAAAAGTATATCAATTCCGAGGAAATTTATATGGGTTGGGAAGAGGAGGCTAGGCGTGGACCTATGGATACCCAGAAGGGAAAAACCAACCACAACGTCAACAGAAGGCCCCCGGATGTACGAAAGGAAAAAGGATCGCACAGGGACAACAAAAGTGCAAACAGAAGTCTGGAAACCTCAACACGACCCCAACGACATATGCTACAGCCCAGAGAACCTTCAAAGGAAGGAAAAATTGTCAGATATGATCACCATACCCCGCTGAACCAAACCAGAAGCCATATCCTTATGCAAATCAAAGAACAAAAGCTTCTGACGTGGCCGGAACCCACAAGAAATGCCGAACGGCAAAAGAATAGTAAGAAATATTGCCAGTTTCATCAATCCAACGGACATGATACGGAAAATGTACCCACTTGATGAACGCAATAGAAGATGTCGTTCGAAAAGGACAATTGGAGCAGTACATCAACCTTGAGATTCAAGGGGAACCTGAAGTTTCGCAACCTGAAGAAGAAAAAGGGGAAATGGTGGGATTTATCAGTGGTGGTCCGGGTTGCGGTGGTAAAAGTTCCGCCTCTCGGAAAAGTTACGCCCGAATGGTGGGAACCACACAGGAAATAGAAACACCACGGAGACGATCTCGACCTACCGCTCCAATCATCTTTTATGACAATGACCTCAACGGGGTTCGCCACCCTCATGATGACGCATTGGTTGTCGCTATCAAAGTTTCCAGTTTCCAGATGAAAAGAGTTCTGATAGACAGTGGGAGTTCAGTTGATATCCTCTTTTGGAGTGCTTTCGAAAGAATGAGATATGACGCGGATGACTTGCTTCCGGTAAAATCATCCTTAATAGGATTCTCCGGAGGGGTAGTACAGCCAGAAGGAATGATCTCCTTACCAATAACGGTAGGGAGCTCGCCGAGATCATCCACAGTGACAACAAATTTCTTGGTGGTGCATTGTGCTTCAAGTTACAACGTGATCCTTGGCAGGCCAACCCTCAACGCCTTAAAAGCTGTAATCTCTACTTACCACCTTCTCCTTAAATTCTCGACTGAGAGTGGTAGTGGAGAAGTGAGAGGAGATCAACTCCTGGCACGGCAATGTTATGTCTCAACCCTCAAAGGAAAAGCCCTCAACAGCAGCAAGACAAAGGTTTCAGAAGCCATGTTAGTCAGCAGAATAGCCGAACGGGAAAATGAAGAGCTTCGACCTACGCCTGTTAAAGAATTGCTAACAGTCCCCCTGGATACAACTAGAGCAGACCGCACGGTGCGGATTGGGGCAGATTTGACGACCGAACAGCGAGAAGATCTCATGAGAGTATTGAAAGCAAATTCCGACCTCTTCGCTTAGTCTTTAGAAGATATGTCGGGCGTAAAACGCGAGGTCATCGAGCACCGTCTCAATATCGATCAATCGTTTAAGCCTACGAAACAGAAAAGGAGAAATTCAAAGAGAAAGGCGTATAGGCGGCAGAGGAAGAAGTATCAAACCTCACGAAGGCTAAGTTTATCCGAGAGGTGCATTACCGCATTGGTTAGCTAATGTGGTTTTAGTAAAAAAGCCGTCCGGAAAGTGGAGGATGTGCGTTGATTTCACGGACTTAAACAAAGCTTGTCCAAAAGATTCTTTCCCCTTACCATCAATTGATAGTTTGGTTGACTCTACAATGGGGCATGAGATGCTAAGTTTCTTAGATGCCTTCTCAGGCTACAACCAAATCCGAATGGCCAAAGGCGATGAAGAAAAAACGTTCTTCATTATGAGCACGGGAACTTACTGCTATAAGGTAATGCCGTTCGGCATAAAAAATGCCGGATCCACCTTCCAGAGGCTCATAAATACAGTCTTCAAAGAACAAATTGTAGAAATGTTGAAGCCTATGTGGATGATATCTTGGTGAAAAGCCGAAAAGCCAATGAGCACCTATCAGTCTTACAAGAAGCTTTTCAGTCTCTTCGGATTTATACTATGCGATTAAACCCGAATAAATGTTCTTTTGGCGTTCGATCGGAAAAGTTCCTGGGGTTTATCTTGACACAAAGAGGAATAGAAGCGAATCCAGAAAAAATCAGAGCTATTCTTGACATGGGGTCGCCCAAAAGTCTTCAAGAAATTCAGCGGCTTAATGGACGCCTCACCGCGCTTGGCAGATTTATCTCCAAAGCCGGAGAGAAGAATCTCCCACTCTTCCAAGCCCTGCGAAAAGCACCAAAAATGGAGTGGACGGAAGAATGTGAAAAAGCCTTTCAAGGGCTTAAAGATTATCTCCGATCGCCTCAGCTACTAGCTAAGCCACAAGTGGGAGAAGAACTCTATATCTATTTAGCGGTCGCCCTACATGCGGTCAGCAAGGTTCTTCTGAAAGAAGAAAACGGAGTTCAGAAACCAGTCTACTACACAAGCAAAATCCTTAATGATGCGGAGTCAAGGTATCTACCACTCGAAAAGTTGGCCTTTGCTCTTGTCACATCTGCACGGAGGTTGAGGCCGTATTTTCAAGCCCACAGGATCACAGTGTTGACTGACCAGCCGTTGAAACAAGTTCTTCATAAGCCTGAAAACTCCGGACGCTTAGCCAAGTGGGTGATAGAGTTAGGCGAGTTTAATCTCACCTATAAACCCCGAACGGCAATCAAAGCTCAAGTACTGGCAGATTTCGTCGCAGAGTTAACTTTTCCCGCAAATAGGGTCAAACCCTCGTCACAGAGTCCAGAAGGAAGCCCCAGTATTCCATGGTCCTTATATGTTGACGGATCAGCAACAGAAGAAAAGTCAGGGGCAGGATTCGTCCTTTATTCCCCTTCTAAATGGAAAATTGCGACAGTACTGAAGTTCCAATTCCGAGCAACCAACAATGAGGCCGAATACGAAGCCCTCATTGCAGGATTACATCTGGCCCGGGGGCTCGAAATTCAATATATGCATGTATATTCCGACTCGCAGTTAGTTGTGAGCCACACCTTGGGCAGCTTTGAAACGAAGGAAGAAAACATGATCAGATACCAAGCAGTGGTAAAGAAAATAGTTCCATACTTCGCTTACTTCCAAATTGAAAAAATGCATGGCGCCAAAGCGAAGGACTTCGGGCCTTCTCTGTCTAAAAAGGCCATGACCCCAAAGCGGAGACACTGGGTCTTCCTTTAACTTACAGTACCTTCCCGCAAAAACCATCGACGGATTGGAGAAAGAGGTGCAAAGTGCAGCTGAAGAGCCAAGTTGGATGGACCCCATCAGAAATTATCTACAAGGTGGACCTGCACCACCCAACAAAGTAGAGGCCAGACGAATTTCCTACAAATCCGCTCAGTACACCATCATCAATGAGAACCTATATAGAAGATCTTATACGCAACCTTTCTTGCGATGCTTGCCTCCAACAGAAGCTAGCTATATCCTGCAGGAAATTCACGAAGGCATCGGAGGGGGTCACATAGGAGGCAAAGCCTTGAGTTACAAAGTCCTACGACAAGGATATTACTGGCCAACACTAACTCAAGACGCAATGGCGTTCGCTCGGAAATGTGATGCCTGCCAGCGGCATTCCAAGATTCAGAGGCGACCACCGGCACAACTTACGCTAATTGTTAGCCCTCGACCATTTGCCATCTGGGGAGTCGATCTTCTAGGGTCGTTCCCCACTTCAGTCCGGCAAATGAAATTTCTAATAGTCGCTATTGACTACTTCACCAAATGGGTAGAAGTTGAACCCTTGGCCAAGATCACAGAGAAGGCTTGTCAGGGATTCTTATGGCGAGCAATCATCTGCCGATTCGGAATTCCGATCGCCTTCATTTCTGATAATGGGCGACAATTTGATAACAAAGCTTTCAAAAGCTTTTGTTCAGGGCTCGGAATTGAATCGTAATTACTACGTGACACATCCCCAAGCTAATGGCCAAGTAGAAGTGACGAACCCCACCCTGCTTCAAACGCTAAAAACGCGGGTATTCAGAAATGGAACTAACTGGGTAGAAGAAATCCCGGCGCCTTTGGGCCTACAGACAACAACAAGAACTCCCTATGAGAAACCCCGTTCTCTCTCACTTATGGGGCGGAGGCCGCCATCCCTTGAGAAATAGGAATGCCTACCTTACGGACACAAAGAAACCTTCGCCCGAGGAAGAGAATGAGGAAAAACTCTGAGCAGAACTTGATCTACTCGAAGAACGGAGAGAAACGGTGGAGACAAGGGCAGCCATCTATCGTCAGAGAGTGAAAAGGTTTTATGACGCAAGGGTGAAAAGAGTCTTCTTCCAAATCGGCGATCTAGTCCTGCGAGAAAATGAATTTCATGGAAATAAAAGCCGAACGGGGAAGCTGACCCCTAACTGGGAAGGCCCTTACGTCATACAAAGAATCGTCCAAGCCAGCACCTATTATCTAGTAAATATGGACGGAAAAGCGCTCAAGCGTCCATTCCATGCTGAACATTTACGATACTACTATCAGTAAATTCTATAGCTCTCTTAAAATTTATGAAATAAAGCTCAAGTCTTTCTCATCCTACAAAGATGCGGTGTAATTCCCATCCTACAAAGATGCGGTGAAATTCCCATCCTACAAAAATGTGGTGAAATTCCCATTCTTAGGAGATGAGTCGGAATTATCCTATAAGGATAAACGACAACTCTTATAAAAAAAAAGGGGGCAAAAATCCCGATCGAAATATGAGACAATAATCTCATTCATGAAGGCAAGTACCTCACTCAAAGTCCCATGATTGGACTGAAGACTCGTTACGAAGCTCATCACACAAGCCAGATGAAGAAATTCGCGAAGGACTTCAAAAATACTTCTCAAACAAATTTCTTACATTAACCATCACTCGGAAATAAACCTTCACCAAAATAATTAAGAATTTACAAGAGTGTTCACAAAAGAAAAACATCCTAAGAACTAGGACCCTCTGGGCAACCACCTGCTTCTAAGGGAACTTGGGTAGAAGGCTCCAAGGGGGCGGGGACAGAAGCCTCCGAGGTCTTGGTAACTTGTTGCTCTTTGAGCTCTGTGAACTTCTTCAACACCCCAGCCAGCCCCATAGGCAAAACTTCCGCAGGAGGGATATGGCGGCCCACCTGCTGTACCACCGAATAAATGCAGGTGGCCCCTTCTTTAGCTTTCGCCCTAAGCCGGGCGACCTCCTTCTCTGATTTATCCGCTCCCTCTATTAAATCCTTGATTTCTTGCGAGTCGGATTTAGGAGTTGTCAATCGAGAAGCTAAGTCCTCTTTAAGTACATCACGCTCCCCCTTTAGCTCCTCCAACTCACTTTGGCGGCGGCAAGTTCGGCTTTTTAAACCGGCTCCCATGAGACTTGACTTGCCCTCTCGGGTAGATTGGAGTTCCTTTTCCAAACTGCTAGAGTTCTCCTGCAACTTTTAATATTCTCCTCAGTGATGGGAGGGAACCCTCAGAAGTAGACAACTTGGCCGCCAAATCATCCTTCTCCTTTCCCCGACAGCCAGTTGTTGAAGCCGCTCGGCTTTATCCTTCTCGAGAGCATGGATAATGGCGAGCTGCTCTTTGTTTTTCCCTTCCAGGGCCGCCACCCTAGAATTCAATTGGGCAATTTCCACCCTAAACACTTCCATCTTTGCCGAATCATCTTGGCAAAGATTGTCGACTCGGTCCGCCTAGTGCGCAGTCTACGAAATAGCAAACAAATAAGTTAGTAGCATTAATACCGAGCTAAAAAGTAAATCTAATACGAAGATAATCCTCACCAGCATAACCGAACGGAATAGCTGAGAAATGGCCTCTTCCCTCCCAGCTCTATGAAGTTTGGAGGAGAGCTGTTCGGGTCTCATGGCCATCAGAACAGTCTTTACCGAAGCGGCATCCCGAAAAGGGACGTCTTCGGAGGACACCCCCTTGCCTTGAGATGACGGTCCCCTTAAAACTGAGTCCGCCACCCTCAATTTATCCAGGAGAGCCGCTTCTCCTGCCTCTGCCTATATAAAAAAAAAAAAGAGAGAGAGAAGTTAAAGTTAAAGGTTCTGAACGAAGCATGAAGCACCCATAGAGAATGAAAAATGTGTGTGTAGAAATTCTCACCTCTATAAGAAGGATATCGTCCGGCCGGCTGGAAGAAGGACCTTCAGAAAATGGGGATAAAGCCGGGCGGATTTCTTCTGCACGAACCTCTTCCCCAGGCGCCTCCACCTGTTCTCCTACAATTCCGGGACCCGATACGTCCTCGGAATTCTTTCTCTTGGTCCTCCTCTCCCGTGAGGACCCTGCACCGGGGTCACTTTTAACCCCCTTTTTGGAAGAGTCAGTCTCTTTTCTCTTCCTCTTCTTTCTCTCCTCTTTGGAGGTATCGGCACCTTGGCTAGGTACCACTTCTTTCTTTTCCTACCATGAGCCAAGGGCGGATGAACTTCGCCTTCGAAAGAAGCCAGAAGACCCTTAACATAGCTCAAGTCTTCGTCTTCCATCGGATTTTCTACAGCAAAACAAATTCCGAATAAGGTTAAAAATCACAAATCAAGACCAAACTAAATTGAGTACGCAAGCGAATCCTACCATTAGACACTATTAAACGACACTTAATGAGGTTTTCCTCGGTCAAAAACCTATCCATATAGACTTTGGATAGCCCCGTCATTGACTTAAGAAGAATTCCCTCTTCTTCTGACATCTCCTCACAAGTAATGTCCGCACGGGGAACCTCCCACCTTGTTCGGATATCCCACTCGGACTTACATTTAACAAAGAAAAACTTACTCTTCCATCGTTTGATGGAAGAAGGAACCTTCCCTAGAAACTTTCTCCCAGGGCGAGCCGAGAAATAATACCAGTCGGCATTAGACTCCAAGCAAAGGCTAAACAACAGGCGGAACCAACGGACGGTCGGATTTACCCCATAATTCTTAAAAACCATGACAAATCCGTTGAGCAGCCTCCAAGAGTTCGGAGTTAACTGCGAGGGACACAAATGATATTCCTCTAGGATTGCCTTAGCAAAATCAGGGAAAGGAAGCCTAAGCCCGCCTAGCAACGCGTCTTGATAAACAGCTATCTCCCCCTCCCTGGGGGCACTCGCCCTCTCCCCTGAACAAGGAACCCTAACCTCAAATAAAGAGAGGTCTATCTTGTACCTCTCTACTAGGTCATCTATATCTTTTTGCCCTAGAAGGCTTACGAATGTGTCCGACCCTCTACCCATTGCCCTAGAGGCAGGGTAAACCCGCGAACCTTTGACTGGAACGCCTTCATGTTCACCCGGAATCGCAACAGAAACCGTAGGGTTGAACGGAGAAGGAATCGAGGGCTCATGAGAAGAACTAGAAGAGGAAGAAGCAGCACTAGCCATTACCTTAGGAAAGAAAAAGGACAAGAAAAACACGGAAAGCTCAAGACCAGGGCTCACCAGAGAAGAAGAAATCTGGAGAAGAAGACTGGAGAAGAAGACGCGACTCGATTTTCGAAACAACCTTTTGCTGCCTGTACGGTTCCGCTTATATACAAAGGCAGCGAACCCGTAGCCGTTAGATCTTAGGATGGTATTCCGATCAGAGCCGTCGAACCAAGAGTCCACAAATCTGAACCGTTCAAATAACCATCATTACACCTCCTCGAAACAGTTTAAAATTCTGCCCACGTCAGCAATACCAAACGCCGCCTGACACACATGGAAAGCCACGCTAATCACTCATCATAACGCTGACAAATGCGCACGCCGCGTACGTCGCGCCACTATCCCCCTTTAATGCTAAACAGTTAAAGAGACATGTGTCGTCTTAGGAAGCAAGGAGCGTTACATGGAAAGTAGAGCCTGTACCGCATGAGACAAAGCACACACTCTAACATAGGATCGCCCCAGTAAAGGCCTCATAAAAATACCAAAGGATTTAGAAACAAAACGACAAACGTCATTTATTCAGGTTACATGGTGAAACGCAAACAAAACAAAATAACAAAAAACATATTGTCCGACGGACTAAAGTTAAATATCTGCAGACCCATCCGAAGACACGATAAGATAATATTCAGAAGAGACGCACGGACTTCCACAACCATCACTGTCCCCATTATCATTAGGGGAACCGGGTTCAGCACGGGGGCGAAGGTGGGGGCCCACCTCTCTGCGGCAGGAGTCGTCCCCGAACATCTCAACTTCAAAACGCATACCCCCTGCATAGGTAAAAATTAAGAGGTCCCCCCCTTCCACATCGTGATCGACATGAAAAGCTTCCCATCCAGCGTCGATGCTCCTTTCACCAACCCCCCTATCAATCAACAAAATAGCCGGCCATACACAGCCGTTCGGACTTACCAAGTGGATTATTCCAGTCCTTAGCTCCGATAGATGCTCGTAAAAAGAGCTAGGAATTCTTAAATGTCGAGAACATTGAGAAAAAGTAAAAAACTTATAAAAAGACAAGCGTTGAGCCATGGTACAAAGATACAAGAGTACAAAAGGATTTCTGCACAAATTCGTCATTCATACAAGCCCTTAAATAGGAAAACTAGTCGACACTATAGACGAGAATTCAGGAGCAAAAATCTACCTCGATAACAGAGAAAGGATAACACAGTAAACGTCGGTCGCCTATTGAAACACGTGTACTTTGGACGTAAGTAACCGTACAAAAAGCCTACACCTACATAGACATGCCAACTAAGAACGATACTTGTTCTCGAACCAAGCGAAACGTGCGGTTAGCTCACCCCTCGCTCAGATTTTTCGAACAAGTACACTTTGGGGGGGACTAGTGTTACGGGTATATTTGGTGAAGACAGGTGTCATAACCTAAAGGATCACTTGTTCCTTTGGCCACATGGCAATATCACCACCTTTGCACAATTCCGTTCGGCAAATAACGGGAGGATTCAATCCTGTGAATAAGTCCGTCGGAACTGTAACAACCCTCTTGTACAGGGCGCGGGGTGGGAAGAGGGGAAAAGAGAAATATCTAACGCCCCTGCAGTGAGTAGGCCTTATCCACTCGCTACAGTTGGCAGATATTATCCCGTTTTACCTGCGTGGCATCTGCGCTCTAGGCAGCAGATATTTTCCTACCGCTACCGCCTTAAGAGATATTTACCTAACTTACCGCCTTATTCCACCGCCTTTCCTGAACCGCCTCTAAGGTGCTATAAAAGGAGAGCATTAATAGAAGGAAAGGGGATCCGAAAAAAACTCATCACACAGAGAATTGCCTAAATCAAAGACTCTCTACTCAAGTTTACTGACTTAAGCATCGGAGCTGAATCCGGGTAAAGAGGCCCAACTTCGATCACTGCCCTCTCCCTTTTACAGGTTCACTCATGGATAATTCCGAACGGAACTTCCCTCATGATGTTCTCCGCGCTCCCTATTCGTAAGCAGAAGTAAGCATCTACACCAACTATAAATTTTAACCGTTGGTCGAGAGCTGAGCCCAGATCACGAGGCAGCAGTAGCCAAAGCGTGACGTGGACCAGTTTTTGGCATCAACAATATATATATATATATATATATAATGGGTTAGAGAATCATGCACGAGACCCATTCGAAGTGAACAGTCCGGATTAGCAGAAGGAATTTATTTAAAGGGTCTAACGGCTGGTAATCGGCTGGAGAGAAACCGCATGGGGGATTGCTGGCCGCTCATCTGAGCTGGAAACCTGATCACAAGGTACCTCCTTTCTCTACAGAGCGCGGGGCTTAGTAGCGATCTCCTTCACTGATCGAGGCTGACCAAACATGGTAAGATGGGATTTGCGCAAGAGTTTCCATATCGACGGGATTGGGAATCTTCACAGCAAGCCTCTATAAATAGAGGAGGCTAGCAACGAACCCTAATATCGTACACGACTCGTTCCTCTGCCGCCTTCACGACGTGGAGGAGACAACGAGAGGCTGAAGGAAGAAGAGGCGCAGTGTTAGTTGTTCTGGAATTCCTCAAACTACTGCCTAGTTTCTCTACGTCTCCAAGTCCCTTAAATTTCATACAAATGGCCTATTAAGTAGCAGCATGTATAGTGTTAATTGAAAACCATAATGAGTTGCTTATGCATGTTAACTATGAATTTGTTTCAAGAAGGATTATGATAACTGGTTTTAATCTAGTGGTGATGAACTATAATATAGAAGCATGCATGGATTAAGAGACATTTCAGCTGTGATATAGATTTAGTGGGAAGGAGAATAATAGATTTAAACAACTGCCAATGATCTATAAACTAGGGTTTCATAGTTGAGAGAAAGGTTAACCTAAGTTTAAGTTCATTAAGTTGCATGAGCATGAGTACCCACTCCTGTCCCTTTGTTATTTCAAGGAATGATGGGCATGTTGGCATGAATAGTTGGGTTCTTTGTAAGTGAATATGGTGGTATGTCTGTAAGTGATGTAGTTTGTGTGGTCAGTAGGTGAAAATATGCATGAGAGGATTAGGAGGGCTATTAAGTCTGGGATGATAGAGTTGGATTATGTGATACAACTATTAGAGAACTTAGGAAGTCATGTGTATCAACATGATTTTCAGAGAATGTTAACAAGGGTTATGTATGAGTTTAAACTAAACTTTATTGATGGTCTGTGAACTTGAAGCTTTTGTAATCAATTCTAAGATTTTGGATAAAGGTTTAGATGTCGTTAGGTTATATGAAATTCTTGATGTCATACATAATGAGAACATGATGATTTGGGAGACTATAGTCCAAGTCTTGATTACATGTTAATTGGTGTATCATAGTGAGATTGTTAGTTATTGAATGCTTTAGAAGTTAAAGTCTTGTCTTGCTAACGTAGCTCATCAGATAATAATGTAGATTGATGACTTTAATTGATAAGCTTGAAGAGGACAGTGGGTTTGTATAAGAGAGAGAGAGAGAGAGAGAGAGAGAGAGAGAGAGAGAGAGAGAGAGAGAGAGCATCTTTCTTCTAATAAGATACATGAGAAACAGGTAGTGGAAACGGGACTAGAGGAGATAGGTGAATCACATTTATGAGTCCATGTGCATGTGAGACATTACGCCATTATTTTGGTGACAGGTATTGAAAAGGTTAAGATAGGTAATGGGCATGTAAGAGAGTTAACTTAATTAGTGATGGCTTATAATTATCCCTAGACTCATGGAATGGATTTATGGGCTTATTTAATAGGCCAATTAGATCGGAAGTTTGTGGGCTGCAGCCAGCACGATGAATTAAGCACTATATAAGTTGGGAGTCTATTTAAGCTCACCAAAAAACCTAGAGATTAGAATGAATAATAATAAACATTGAAATAAGTAAAGGTGGGACATGGGCTAGGTTTCAAATGTAGCATATAGAGGAAGTCTTAATTAACCTAGTAAAGTTTTAATCGGGTCATGAGATGGTGGGCCTTCGGCCCAGTAAAAGTGGATTAGGTTAACGAACTATGTAGTAATTAAGAAGGCACTAAGATTCTATCTTTTATCATTATCAGAGATATCGACGTGGAACATGGTTATTCGTCAAAGACATAGTGTGGACGAGTAGGTCGTCGATAGAGGTAAGTACTCTGGCCTAGTGCCTTTACCCGTTGATGAGTATTCTTGACTTTGTCTCATTGTTTAGTATTTCATGGATTCGATGCTGTTGATTATGCTTGATTCTTGCTCTATTGTTTTAACGCTTATTGTTTGGGATTCTCCATGTTTGGTATACTGTTACTTGGATAGCATACACGTATTCATTCTCGTGCTTTGTTGAATTTCCATGTTAATGTATGCATGTTGATATGTTGGTATTTGATGAGTATGCTTGTGATCACTGAACATGTCTTCCCGTTGATCTGCACGTGGCCACGGTAACACGTGAGCCTATGCTCCATCCTGGTAAGTGTGTGTCGGCTGCTTCTTGTTGCTGAATATGCATTACGTTGATCGACACGTGGTCGTGGAAACATGTGAGCCTGTGCTCCATCCGGATTGGTGTTTCAGCTCTTCTTGTGTTGTAGATTCTCCCGCTCAGTGCAGATTGTGATACGGGCGTCCAGGGAGAGGACACTCTGGACGTCCTGTAGTCCTACAAGGGAGAGGAAACTCTGGACGTCCACCTTTCATTGGGATGATACGCTGGCCGTATACGTACATGTAGGAGCGCTACCGGACTCGAGGGTTTGGATGTGATTAAGATTGAAGATCGGCCGAGGTCGATGACTGCCGGGAAGATGACTCAATTATTCTTCGTATTTGTTTGAACTCCTTGTTGTGTGCTTTTTCTCATTGGACAGTGATGCACGTGTGTTTGGGACTTAGCCTTGTTATTATTATGTTTGCTTTGTATTGCATCACTATTTCACGATTGTTTTTCTTGACCTCATCGCATTCCTTGCGGGGGTACTTATTGAGCTTTCCATTTGAAAGCTCATTCCTCTTGCTTCCCTCTTTTGTTCAGGTCTTGAAAAGTAGGTAACTTGAGTTCAGGAGCAGCGCGGGGGATCGAGATATACTAGTAAAGGTTCGAGAACCTCAGATTTTCTTGTGTGTGAGTTTATTTTGTAGGACCTTTGTAGGGCCTTAACTTGTATAGGTGTTGATTTATATTTTTATTCCAATGTAAAAGCTCTGAGTTATTATTGACATTATTTGAATTTTGTTATCTGTACTTGTACTATCTAGGCCTTGTATCGAAGTGAGGTGCGCCTCTACTTGAGTACGGATGGTCTGTGCATATGCCTGAGGCCCTCGAATCCGAGCCAGGGCGAGATAGTATCACTTTATTTCAAAACAACAACTAGGTTATCCTTATACTAATCCTAAAGAAACTTGGGTTGCCTCCCACGAAGCGCTTGTTTAATGTCGCTAGCTTGACATTCATGTCCTCAACTCACAGTAGTTCGAAGGCATGGAGTCCTCCTCTAGTCTGTCCCTTGAAGCAGTTTCTAAATAATGAAAACCCTAAGCTTGAATATATGGGGGACTCATCATAGCCTGTACGTGTCGAGTACCTTACCTCGGTATGGAATATGGCTTCCTCATTGTTCTTTTCCTTGCCTTTTTCCTTCCAAAATTTCAGCTGAAGAGGTATTTTGGTTGCCTTGTTCCCCTTGAAATCTAATTGGGTCCTTTAATCCTTGACTTCAAAATTCCTTCGTTCCATTCTCTTTGTCTTGTCATCGAGCTTCCCCAGTTAGTCCTTGAGTGGATTGATGGCAAATACCTCCTGTATACGGTCATCTAAAATAAGATCTAGATTATCAACGCAATAAGACATATTATCATGATCAAGTGTGTGTCGTATTACATCTGGAAGTCATAGCACGACTTCGTTATTCCCTATTCTCAGCGACATCTTGCCTTTTCATGATCTTGGAGGGCATTTACAGTGGCCAGAAATGGTCTTCCTAAGATGATTGGTACTCTAACATAATCATTGATGTTTAAAAGCACAAAATCAACGGGTAATACGAGTTTGTCTACCCTTACTAGCACATCCTCTGTAATACCTCGTGGCCGCTTGATTGAACGATCAGCAAGTTGAAGGGGCATCTTTGTGGTCTTGGGTTCTCCTAACCCTAGCTTCATAAATATCTTGTAAGGCATGACATTGATGCTAGCGCCTGAATCAGCTAATACACCCTCCTCCACAACATCCCCAATGATGTAAGGAATTACCATGCTACCCAGATCTCTTAACTTCTTTGGTAGATTAGATTACAATATCGCCGAGCATTGAGCATTCAAAGTTATTGCTGTCAGTTCTTCTAACTTCCTCTTGTTGGTTAATAGCTTTTTCATGTACTTGGCATATTTGGGCATTTGAGAAAGCACATCAACCAAAGCTAAACTCACATGTAACTACTTGATTGTTTCCAAAAATTTCTTGAAATAAGTATCATCCTTTTCTTTCTTCAATTTGTCCGGGTACGGAATTTTGGGCTGATACTCAGGGATCGACGGTTGTTCACCTCTTTATCTTTTTCTTGATTCTCTTCAACAACTCTCCCCTTAATTCTTGATTGTTCACCAGTTTCCACTTGGGTGTCTTTCTTCTTAGGTTTCTTGACCAACAACTTCAGCTCCTTACCACATCGAAGAGTGATGGGTTTTAAATGCTCACTAGGGTTCTCCTCAGTCTTGCTAGGTAAGCTTCCTTGAGGCCTTTCCGATGAGTTCTCAGCTAATTGACCAACTTGATGTGCTAGGCTTTGGATCCTCGCTTGCATGTTTCTCATCGTGGTGTCCATTGCCTCAAACCTTGCGTTTGTGGATACTATGAACCTAGATATAACATCCTTTGTGGTTTGTTTGTGAGGTTGAGGCTTGGAAGGTAGGGAATTGAATCCCAGAGGGGTGGATAATCCTTGAAGATTTCTGTAGGATAAACCCGGATAGTTCCAATAGGCATATAGGGTCTAAATTGGGTACCTTGGGTCTTGGGTTGCCCATGTATTGAACCTCCTCCATGGGGGCTACCTCTACGCATGCAATAGGGCATTGCGATGAATCGTGCCCCCTCCACAAGTACCGCATGAATTAGCTACGACTAAGCTTGAAGACCCTCCTGACGTAAACTGATGGAACCTTTTGGTTAGCTCAACCACTTGTGCCACGAGAACAGGGTTTAGGCTAATTTGACCAGCTCCAACATTGACGGGTTGTCTTCCTCTTGATGACCATGACGACTCGATATTAGCCATATCTTTAACCCATTGCTCGGCATCCTCAGAGAATTTTTTGCCCAAAGAGCCGCCAACTGTGGCATTCACCAACTGCCTAGTACGGTTGTTCATACCATTATATAGTGTCTAGATTTTAGCCCATGGCTCCATACCGTGGTGTGGACAGTGTCTGAACAAATCCTTGAACCTTTCATAGGCTTTAAACAATGACTCGTTCTCATCTTGCTTAAATGCAGAAATTTCCTGTCTTATTTGGGCTGCCTTTCTCGGAGGGAAGTATCTACCTAAGAATTTGTCAAGTATATCCCACCAAGTTCTTATACTTCCAGTAGGAAGTGAGGTGAGCTAGAGGTATGCTTCTTCACTCAGGCTGAATGGAAATAATCTTAAGCGGATTGCATCGTCGGAAACCCAATTGATCTTAAACATGTTACAGATTTGGATAAAACACGCCAGGTGCGCGTAGGGATCCTCGTCACGGCATCCGTCGAATTGGACCTGATTTTGAATCATTTGAACAGTGCTCGCCTTGATCTCAAAATTGTTTGCAACCTGATGGGTATGGACACTGAATTCCTCTCCCGTGTACTCCGGTCTTTCATAGTCAAATAATTGATAAGTGTTTGAATTACCATATTCTTGTACCACTCTGGTACATATATAACATAAGAAATAAATGGATTATAGCTTTTTGGTACTTAATTCATATTTGTTTTACTTATTTGGACACGCTAGAGGTGATTTGAGGGCATTTGAAAAATATGAAGTAATTTTGATCAAGTCAAGGGAAAATAGGCCGAAATGCACTACCAGACGGTATCGTATAAAAGTCACATGGGATCGTCTGAAAAGAGAAACTCTCTAAATGACTCCTTCAAATCGCCAAAAAAGTAGACGGGCTCAGAGACGATCGCATAGAGACCCTCAAACCATATTTCTTATACCAGACGGTCCCGTGTGGTGTAATACACGAAACCATCTGCCTATGAGGAATCACCAAGAAGGAAAACATGCGGAACCGTCTGCTGCTCAGGCAGAACCGTCTCCTTTGAGAGATTATCAGGAAGCCCATAGATGGGACCATCTGCTACCCAAACGGAACCATCTGGTCTGAACCCAGTTGAAAGGTTAAGTCATTTCCAAAAAAGTTATAGATCTCTTCAGAATCGTGGGGACATATAAATAGAGGGATTTAGGATTTGGAAATACATCTTTGGTTCTAGAGATACCTTTGGGGGCTCTCCCATTGATCCACCATTGTCTTCCACATCTAGGGAGTTATCAAGGAGCTTGGAGGAGAGCGTGAAGATACCCTTCCACCTTCCAAACGGCGATGCTTGGAAGGGACCAGGTCTACAGTCATTGTATAGTACCGACAATGGAGAAAGCCTTTACTTTCTTTATAAATACTTTTGTCTTCATTGTTGTTTTGTATTTGTCTTCTTTCTCAATGGAAGGCTAACTTCCTAGGTATTTGGGCAAGTAGACCCCTTGGACCAATGTTTAATGTTTGATGTTGGATATTAATGTTAGTAGTTGCATCTTATATTGAGATTTATTGGGAGTCATTCATTACGTTGTTGATCTACGTTGCGACAGCCCGGATCATTCAATCTGACACATTGGGGGAAGAAGCAAACACCTCCCCATATGCAATCATATCCCAACAGAGGGGATTGTGTATGCGTCGAGAGATCGGGCTTTTAGGAGTTTGAATCCCTAATATTCTTTCCCAAAGTCCTTCCAAGTCAAAGGTTTCCTAAAACATCACGTAGTGAGGGTACTGAGATTAGTAATTTGCTTTGAGAGAGGGAGTGAAAGCATTCTACGAATCCTTGGTCGGAATAGCAGCAACTACCGGCATTAATACTCCTCATCTATCTTTTGGAGAGTTCAAGGGGGAAACACAGCCCAGATACCCCTCTCTTGATTGATTATCTTGGGATTTATCACATTCCATCTTATTCTTGTTTTCTAGGGTTATATTAAGATTAACAACCATCAACGCCAACTCTTGTTCATCTAGTTCATAGACGATTTGTAGTTTTAGTTTCTAGTCTTTGAGGATCGATACCAGACTCTTTAAAGTCCACTGTATTACTTGTCCGACCCGTACACTTGCGGAGCACGCATTAGGTATATCAATAGTTTTCTTATCCTTTCCACCATAGTTGGAGGTTTCCTCGATTCGATATTCACTTCTGTAGGAAGGTTGTTCTCGTATTCTAAAGAAGACCCCGGAGTTATCTCTTGTGGTGTATCCCGTGCTTCTCTAATTCTCCCGTGTAGAGTGCGCTCGATCTCGCTATCTTCTTCCACAAAACTCAATGGATTGGCTCGGGTCATGCACTAGTTCCTCGCAAAAATAAGAAAGAACAATATCAGTAGTACGAATGAACACAATTAAGAAAAATAAAGAGAATAAAAAGAAAATTAAAAGGAAAACTTTGAAACCTAAAACTAAGACTAACTAATAGACTCCTGGTATTCCTATTGACCTAAAGGTCCCCTGCAACGGCGCTAAAATCTTGATTAAGCCTAATGCTTATGCTTATACAGGAGTGTACGGGTCATATCAAGTAGTAAAGTGGACCATGAAAGTCGGATGTCGAACCCACAAGGACCTATGTCACTAATCTGATCTAATTGTCTGCTACTTAGCCTATCCAAAGGCTGGGATTAAATTCTAGTCAAGTTGCTTAATTGAAAATGACTCAAAATCAACTTGATGAGAATAGTGATAGCAATACATCATAAAGGGGAGATACTTGGGTAATTAATCCCCTCTGGATATTCGCAAGTAATGGCAAGTACTAATTTCTACTTGAAGAATGTTAGCTTATAGACCAAGAGTTCCTATAATGCTTTCACACCCTCCGTCGAGGTGAGTTACTAACCTAATACCTTCATTGCATTTGCGTTCTAGGGACCTTATATCTTGGAAGATTTGTGGGAATAATACATCTAAAGGAGCCTCTCGCCTAAATACCTGATCTCTCGGCGTATTCATAACTCCCACCTATTAAAGTAGATCTACATATGGGGAGGTGTTCACTATCTATACCAATATAAATCCTATTGACACTCAGAGCCGTCTCACACATTCAATAGGTTCTCAAAATATTAAAACATTCATTCAAAAATAGAAATCCAAACAAGCAAAGTTATATACTAATTCGGAGGTTCATCATGCCCAAGTATCTAGCAAATTAGTTCCCCATCAAAGGGGAACACAAATCTAACAAAAGATTTAAGAGAAAGAAATGAAACATAGTATGAAACACCCTTCCCTCCACCATTGGTGAGGACCGTTGGCGGGATGTGTAGATTTGCAACAAAGATGCCCCTTCGATGCTTGGCGTCACCTTCTTGCTCCAAGGTCTTCAAAGAAACCCTAAATTCAAAGATGGAGAAGGGATAGGCGCTCCAAGAGAGATGATGAGCCAAGAGTCCAAAAGTTAATTCCCTTTACAAAACCTAAAATCCGCTAATTATATGGCCCACTTGAATTTACACAAATGGTGTCCAAATTGGGTTAGCCTGGATTCAAATCTACCACAAAAAAAAGTTCAGGTCTCGTCTTAATCCCGGGTCAAGTGGGCACACAGTCGCCGGCACACTATATCGCCAGGTCTACGCGCTCTGTGGTGCGGCCGCACGGCTCTCTATAAAAATCTGTTTGTATATGCTCTGAACGTCGGTGCAGGTATAATAAACTTGGAATCAATCTCTAATTATGTTGCATTGCTTCATTTTTTCCTTCAAGGTTCTCCAATGCCCTATAAATAAGAATTAACAATAATTAAGTATTCATGGGCTAAAATTACTCAAATTTGTATGCATAGTATACAAGAAAATGATATAACAAAACGATCATTTATACGCTTATCACCCGACCCACGAGAACGCAGCCTCAGAGTCGGCCAGGTCGACCCTACCGAATAGCCTCCTCTATCTTAGTTTTCCCTATGTAAAGTGTCCCTTGTAGTCAAGTTGCTCTTCAAAGTTAAAAGAAGAAACTTTTTGCCTACGACCCACTTTACTCCTTGAATGACCAAACATCGCATGCTCGCTAAAGTCCCTTATCAGGGCCAAGCACCGCATGGTCACCAAAGTCCTGTCTCAGGTCAGAGCACCGCATGCTCGCTAAAGTCCCTTCTCAGGACCGAGCACCGCATGCTCACTAAAGTCCCTTCTCATAGCCGAGCACCACATGCTCGCTAAAGTCCCATCTTAGAGCAGAGCACCGCATGCTTGCTAAAGTCCCTTCTCAGGACCGGGCACCGCATGCTCGCTAAAGTCCTTACTCAGGGCCGAGCATCGCATGCTCGCTAAAGTCCCTTCTCAAAGCCGAGCACCGCATGCTCGCTAAAGGCCATCCTTTGGGCTGGACCCTCCGACGGTTCCTCCTCCGAACTGGGCACGAAAGATGCTGCACACCAGTCCTCCTCTGGGTCGGACCCTCCAACAGTTCCTTTTCAAAATCAGGTATGAAAGCTGCAGTACACCGGTTCTCCTTAGGGTCGGACCCTCCAACGGTTCCTCTTCAGGACAGGGTACGAAAGATGCCGCACATTGGCCTCTCAGTGTTGGATCCTCCAACGGTTTCTCTTCAAGACCGAGCACAAAAGATGCCGTACTACGGACTTTCTTAGGGCCGAACCTTCCAACAGTTCCTCCTCAGGGTCGGGCAAGAACGATGCTGCACACCAACCCTCCTTAGGGTTGAACCCTCCATCGGCACTTCTTCGGGGTCGAAGTCTCCGCCGAGCTTCCTTTCTTCAAACCGCGCTCTTCGGACATAGGAGATCGAAAGAAAAATGATAAAAGACGTGTACAACACTGCTAGAGGTCGACCTGGGCCTCCAAGAGATCATCCTCCGCCCTCATCAAAAAGACCTCTAGCAGCCACGGGCGCCCCTCGGGCCTTTCCAGCTTAGACATCTCACGAAGACGGGCCGCCACGACACCGCTAAGGGTGCAACCTATGCCAAATGGCCAAAACAGAGTCAAGGAAATGAAGGGGAGGCGAGAGAGAGGCAAAAAAGAGGTGAAGAAGGGGGGAGAAGAGGGTGCACATAACTCAACCCCGATAAAACTCTGCCGTGAAGCGAGGCCCCCATCACCCAAACGGCTTATCCGCCCAAGCAAAGGGCCCCGCGCCAAGTGCAGTAGTTCCTCGGTAGCACAGGAAGGATCGCTATGTGGGTCTACTAGCCCACCAAAATCCCCACTTCTCTCAGACGGGGGGAAAGGGGCCCCTGCGGGCTACCCCCTGGGGGGCAGTGGAAGGAGCGTTAGATAGGACAAAAGAAACAGCTGAAGCCACAACATGGGGAAGCATTTCCTCAGCGCGATGCTTCTTGGCCATCTCTCTTCATCATGGGGTGTCCTTGGCAATAAGAGGTGGGTAATGCGTATGCGGGCTCCTTAGCGCCCACCTTTATAGCAAGAAGAAGGGGAAGCCGAACAACACCTCAAAAATAGCACTTGCAAAGGTCATTATTAGGGGTAGTTGGCAGAAAAGCACCCTCGAAGGTCGCGCCGCCCACCTCCGAGGGGACACAGAGAAACCACTAGGGGCCAGAAACGGGGGTTCGGACTTCGAGAGCCGGGTACACTTGATAAGAGCGGAAAAAGAGGAAGGCTTGGGAACAGACCTGGAGAACTATGCATCAGGAGAGGACTCACATAAAAGGAAAAAGTGAACACCTAAGTACAAAGGAAAAAGTCCTGCTCTTCATTACAAAAAGTCAGGGTGTATCAATAAAATAACTACAATGGCGAAGTGCCACACCGACGGCTTGCCCTCAAGCAAGCTAATAAAGTGGCCAGCTAGACAACAATGCAGCCAAGGAAGTTAGGAACAGGGCAGACCGCAGTCGAACGCTGCAAACACTGACTCACCTTAACTCCTGTCGACGCCAGAAGGGAAGCGAGCTCTCCAGGTCCAAGGCCAGCGACGGCAGTACGGTCCACCTCAGTAAACACCCGGAGAAGGTCATCTAGGGACGTGACGCCCCGCGGGGGCGTCCTCACAATGCAAGAAGGCAAAGCGCGCACGGGCGTCCCTGCCTCAGGTGATGTCTTTTTCCCTTGAAAAGACAAGAAAGCGGCTTGGGACGTTCGTTTGGTAACTAATCTTTAAAAGCTCTTCACTGGCCTCGGGGAAACCAGAGCAGCTTCATGTCCACATTCTCCACCAAAACTGAAGGAGACTTCTCCTCCCCTAGAGCAGGGACAACCCCCTCCAGTCTCAGCGGCGGTGCCACCTAGGCCGGGTTTGATCCCGCCAGGGGAGTCCATTACACCCGAAGGGCAGGGTACTGCCTCCCCGCACCACAGTAGTGAGGTGGTTCTGCCCCACAAGGATCCCTGCGAGAGGAAGACGTTTACGTAAAGAGAGACCTCCCACTTGGAATATCAAAGAAAGGTAGCCTACCTACGGAGGAAAGCCCAGCCACACAAAGAGCAGACTCCGGGAGGAAGCAGGACAGGTCCTGCTATCCCAGCCCTCGAAGCAGGGAAGTCCATCGCTTCTCATCCTTAGACATCACGGGGTCGTGGTCCCACCTTGAGTACAGGGCACTCCACAAGGTTGGGATGCCTCAATAACCCCTACATGTGACAAACACAAACTTAGACTACCACTCCGGAAGCTTGGGGAATGTGAAGGCCAAACCTGACCCCTCCCAGGGGGCAACACAGAACCACTCCCCAAGGGCTAGAACCCTCTTCAAATAGAAGAAGAGGCGGAATAGGTGGATGGAAGGAGAAAGAAAATGGAGATGAAGAACAATTACGAAAAGAAAACGGAGATGAAGAACAACTACGAACCAACAAAGAATCCTCCAACCCTAGGGATGAAGTTGGGAAAGGTACACCTTTTGGAAATTGAGTACCTCAAGAAAGATGGGGTACGGGGGAAAGCGGAGACTTGCCCCAAAGAACTTAAGTTACCTTGCAAGCGCCACCAGAGAGGTGTGATTGGTCCTTTCGGAAATAGAGGGGATTCGGTGCCGAAAGGGAAGAGGAGCGTCAAAATTCTCCTCTCAGCGAAAGAAATCAAGGTCCCTGACCTGACTAGGGAAAGACTCAACAATTAAAACTTTCCTTTCCGAAGAGGAAAAGCTTCCTTCCATCTCCAGAAGCTTTACAAACGGACGAGGCCGTGGAAGTAGGGAAAAAAAGGCGATGTCCGAACAGCGGAAAGGAAAAAATGGGAAAATGAAAACTAAGCACGCAATAGTCATAGCCCTAGTTGAAATCCAGAAGATCTCAACTGACTGTTGTCAAGCATCCATCTAATAGCCGACACATTGACCTCGGGAAGCAGAAAAATCACACTTGGGAAGAAGGTGCTCATTACTCCTGTAGCCACCTCCAGCCAAAAGCGAAGGCACCAGCCCTGAGAATCGAGCCAGGGTTGTATACCTACACAATGCCTCGAGAACCCCTTCCGTCAGTAGTGCAAGGGGAGGAGGGAGCTGTTGTAGGAGTTCCACACGACAAAGCATATAGGGATCAGAGTGGTGCGACTGCTGCCCCGCAAAAAGGTCAATGTTAATGCCCGGAGTCCCGCCAAAGACTAAAGCTCCCTAGGCCCAGCGTTACCGAGCACTTATGGGCCGAGGAGGTGGGGGGCAAATATTGGTAGAGAAACCCAACTTTACACGTATCATCACCTAAGCGACTGTAGGATGCGGGGACCACTGAGATCCCCCTAACACCTTCATAAAGGTGCAAAGAGAATCAGTCGCAATAGTCTGACAAGGCAGCGTGCACATCCCAAGGAGCGGACATTCCCTGCCCAAGAGCCCTTACCCGTACGAGTCTCCCAATGAAAACCTGCCCGACAAGACAGAAAAGGCATCCCAGGCCATTGGCCAGGGTGGTAGCCTCTCAGGTATAAGGAGGTCCTTCCTTCAAGGACATCATCTATCTTCTTCTCCACAAGAAAACCTTCTGCCCAACTAACTTGAGCATCAGAGGTTCTAGGGGGATAATCCCCCTAGACTAATTTGTTTTGCAAAAGGAAGCAGGTCGCCAAGCAGGAGTCCTCCACCTCTCCAAGATATCGAACAACTACTGGCCATAGAAAGCTCATATTCTTAATCACCTTCAACTACCACAACTCCATCATTCTAGGTTGAACTCCTAAAGGGAATCGGCCTCGCGGGTCATGACCGATTTGAGCATCAACATCTATAAGTCACATGAAGTTTCTAGTCTAGTAATCAGGGGTCATTTGGTGATAGGATTAGGGTTCTAATGCTCGATATTGGTTAAGATTCATGATTCCTCAATAGATACTTCCAATGTCTAACACCATATTCCTATGGTTAGAGTAGGAAGTTCTCCAACCCCATATTTACTATCCTAACCATGGATCTACTATGATAAATTCATGTACCACAGGACTCCAACTCAATAAGCCAGAAACCTTGCAATAGATGAACTAACCATAAATTCCATTAAAATGAAATCAGGGCAATAGATCTATCATAAATAAAGAACATGTTCACAAGCACATCCATCTTAACAAGCAATCAAACATGAATCATAGAATCTATAGATTTACATGTCAAGAAGTTATACAAACCCTAAATAGAAGGATTAGCTCATGTTCATTGAGTTCAACACAAGATTCAGATTTATAAACATAGCCTCCATGGGTAAAAAAGATACCAGTGAGATTGCAAATAAATTTGTTATGGGGGAAAAATTTGGGCCATACATGTGGCACACTGTTGGAAATTCAAGGTAATAGACTGGTCCTAACTGACTAGTCATCATTCGCCTGTGTGGGAGAAGATTGCTAATATACCTAATGCGTGCGTCGCAAGTGCACAGGTCGGACAAGTAATACAGTTGACTCTACTAGTCAGAGATCTATCCTCAAAGACTAGAAACTAAAACTATTTAATCATCTACGAACTAGTCTGACAAGATTTGGTGATGGTGTGCATTAATCAAAATTCTAAATCTAGAAAGCAAGAAGATGATGAAAACATGGCGAAGTCGTGAGACAATCAATCAAGAGAGGGATATCCGGGCAATGTATCCCCCTTGGACTAGATGAAGAATATTAATGCCGATAGTTGCCACTAGTTGGACCAAGGGTTCCTAGATTGCTTTCATCCCCTCTCTCGAGGCAAATTACTAACCTAGTACCCTCACTGCACAATGTTCTAGGGAACCGATAACTTGGGAGAACTATGGGAACAAGAATTACTATGGATTCATGCTCTTAAATGCCCGATCTCTTAGCTCATACGCAGTCCTCTCCATTGGGGTATGTCCTTACACGAGGAGGCGTTCGTTTCTTCCCCGGTGCGTCAAATTGAATGATCTGGGATGTCACAATGTAGATCAACAATACAATAAATGACGCCCAATAAATCTCAACAAAAGAAATAACTAATTAAACATTAATATCCAATGTCGAACATTAGACATTAGTCCAAGGGATCCACATGCCCGAATACCTAGGAAAGTTAGTTCTCCATCGGAGAGGAAGATACATCAAAAATAGTAAAGGAACTAGAAGTTAACCTAATGAAAATCAATGCTCCCTCCATTATCGATGGTGTGAGATAACCGTTGACCGAACCCACTCCAAGCCTCGCCATTAGGAAGGTGGAAGGGAATATTCACACTCTTCTCCAAGCTCTCTTATGATGAGCTAAAAGGTGGAAGATGATGGTGGATCAATGGGAGAGCCTCCAAGAAAGTCCCAGAAGCCAAAGATGTTTCCTCAAATCCTAGGTCCCTCTATGTATATGTCCACACGATTATGAAGAATTCTGGACTCGTTTGGGTTGAGTTAACTTTTCAACTGGGCTTAGACTAGACGGTTCTGTCTGAGTGCAGATTGTCCCAATTGGGTGCTCTGGCGATTTTCCCCGAAGCAGACGGGTCTGCATATTCATCAGAGTGGACCGCCTGGTATAAGAGAATCGAACAGCTTAATTTTTGCAGGACTCCAGGCAGGCGCCTCTGAGCTCGTTAGCTTTTCTGGCGATTTGAAGGCACAAGTTCAAAAATTCCTCTTGCCAGACAGTTTCATCTTATTTCTAGACTGGACCGTTTGGTAGTACACTCCAGCCTGTTTCTCCTCGAACTTTCTTCAAATCACTTCAATTTTTGTAAATGCCCTCAAATCAACCTCGGTATGTCCTAATAAGTAAAATAAACATGAATTAAGTACCAAAAAGTTGCAATTTATCCAAATCCCATGCTATATGTGTACTAAAGTAATAAAAAAAAATATGGTGATTCATACACTTATCAAATATCTCCACACTTAACATTTGGTTGTCCTCAAGCAAATAAACAAAAAGAAGAAAAGGATGATAAGTGTTTGGACCTTTAGCCAAAAGCTAAACAGTTACACTTTACTCAAGGTTCACCATAAATGTGTATATTCTCCTAATTCTACCCAAGACTTAGATCAATCCAGTAAAATTTATCGTTACAGTTCTAGACAAAGCTTATTCACTCCACATGCCAAGTTTTTAAGTCTTAGAGAGCCAAGCATACTCTCAATGGGCTTTAGAGGTTCCTTGGGACCCTACGAGCAAACAATTGACCCAAAGTGTAGTAGTAATGGACAAGTTAGAGCGGTATAGATTAAACACACTAGAAACTAAACTCCTTTGTTTTTTTTTTCTTTTTTTCCGTAGGGAAATCCTATTAGGTCTGACTTTTCGGGACTAATGTGGAGTATAGATTTCCTTTTCTGAAGGATGAACATACTGGTTAGGCAGTGGAACACCCAACTTACTCGGAAAGTTACAACTCTACATGAGTGTGTTCATGCCACAAGTGATGTTTCTCGACTTAAAGAGTAACCTAATTAGGGGCCTGAAACCCTAAGCTACTTTATCAACAAGAACAGTGAAACACTGTCAATTTATATACACTTAACATTTTATTTGTACTCTTACTTGTCCACTAGAATTAGTAATAAGGGTCAGAAGATTGAACTAGTGTCACGAAACCTCTTGTAGCCATTGAAGGTGACTAAACATGCTAAGTCAACAAACAATGCAATAGGTTATCTATTGTTACTAACAAATGTTTATGTCACAAGGATGTTCTCTAAACGTCCGCGGTGTTTCCTATAGGAGAATTAGAAAAAATTTGTGCTAACATGGTGCAACCAAAAGTGAAGGAAAATTGAGAAAAATTTTAAGTATGCCGTCATCGGTCTATATTGGAATGGTTTCACTCGAAGATGTGTAATAAGTTTTTAGATACCTATCTCCACACTTAAAATTTGGCAATGAACTTGAATAAGAAATTGAGCTTGGAAGCTATTACCCTCCCCCCCCCCCCTCTCCTACGATTGTGCATTGCCCAAAATACACATAGGAACGCATGCAAATGATAATAAAGAATAGCATATGGAGTAGGGAAAACTGAGACTTCCCCGATTCCAATTAGTGTAGTTCCTCGATCGTGTGAGCTCAGGGAAGAATGTGGTTTGAGCACAAAATCATAACCTTTCAAAATCTGTGAAGCAAGGAGGGGTAATTATATAATCCAGAAATAATAGAGAGAACATCAAGTCTGAAAACAATAAGAAGTAAAAAGATAACAAGTGAGCAAGGATAAGCCCTTACACACTAGGACAAAATAATATAAGATGTCCTGATCACAATATAAACTACTCCCCATTGGGGGAGGTAACTGGGGTAGTGTTTGCTGGATCTGAGGTTGTGCAAGAACTGCAATGGAGTATGATAAAGGAGATGGAACTGATGTTGGCGCAAGTATCGCGGTTGTCTCAGGTGCTAGAGTTGGGGATGCGGGACAAGCATCGAGTGTCGCGAGCATATTTTATATGCGGGACAAGCATCGAGGCTCTGCATCATCTCAAATAACCACTGCTGGCCCGCATATAACTCCTCTAGCTGTGAACCAAAAGGTCGGGCACTAGGAGGTGGTGACGCTGCAGGGGAAGAGTCATCAGACCACAATGAGTCGGAATCAGCAGTCTCCTCCTTGGCCTGAATATGTTTATCCCTCGACTCTCGCTGGACAAGGCGGAAGTCCTCAGCATTGCACCTGATCATCCCCATAAGGATCAACATGCTGGGCTGTAGACGGAAGTTTGCCAATAATACCCCAGCTCATCTACTGAGAATTGGACCCCAGTAGATCTCAACTCATGAAGTTGGTTGAAGATGGTGGTCCCCAACCGTGCCACAGTTTTCCTGCTCAATGCGTCAGCTACTACGTTCGCCTTGTTGGGATGGTACTCAAATGTACAATTGTAGTCCTTCAGCAACTCTATCCACCGTCTT
This sequence comes from Dioscorea zingiberensis, assembly GCA_026586065.1. Classification (NCBI taxonomy): domain Eukaryota; kingdom Viridiplantae; phylum Streptophyta; class Magnoliopsida; order Dioscoreales; family Dioscoreaceae; genus Dioscorea; species Dioscorea zingiberensis. The sequence goes on from CM048822.1 coordinate 34,758,007, forward strand.
TGCCGCATATTAAGTAACCGTTGGCTCATTAAGTACTTTAGGCTCTTGTGGTCGGTGAAGATTTTACAGTCTTCACCATATAAATAGTATTGCCATATCTTTAAAGCGAAGACCATCGCTGCTAGCTCCAAATCATGAACAAGATGGTTTACTTCATAGGTCATGAGCCGCCTAGATGCGTAGGCAATAACTCTGCCCTGCTGCATCAAGACATAACCCAAGCCGCTATATGAAGCATCACTATAAATTTCAAAACCTATACCAGCGGAAGGTAAGGTGAGGATAGGAGCAGATACCAGTGGGTTTTTCAGCTCTTGAAAGCTCTGCTCACATTCCTCGGTCCACTCAAACCTTGCATTCTTCCGCAGCAACTTGGTCATAGGCTAGGCAATTGAAGAAAACCCTTCCACGAAACGCCTGCAGTAACCCGCCAACCCCAGGAAGCCCCTGATCACCTTGACTGTGGTTGGGGCTTGCAAGTTAGTTACCGCTTCAATCTTCGCGGGATCCAAGTAGATCCCTAACGCCGAGACAACATGTCCCAGGAACTTCACTTCTCCCAACCAAAAGTCACAATTTTTGAGGTTGGCATATAGTTGTTGCTCCCTTAATGTTTACAGCACTATTCTAAGGTGGTGTAGGTGCTCCTCAACACTTCGAGAGTACACCAGTATGTCATCGATGAAGACCACAATGAACTGGTCCAGATAGGGTGAAATACTCTATTCATCATCCCCATGAACACTGCTCGTCCATTCATCAATCCAAACGGCATTAACAAGAATTCAAAATGCCGGTATCGGCTCTGAAAAGCTAACTTTGGCACATCTTCCTCCTTCACCAGCAGCTGGTGATACCTCGACTTCAAATCAATCTTTGAGAAGATGGATACTCCTTGTAGTTGGTCGAAAAGGTCATCGATGTGGGGTAGAGGGTAATGGTTCCTGATGGTGACCCCATTCAGTTGTCGGTAGTCGATGCACATCCTTAGGGATCCATCCTTGTTCTTCACGAACAATATAGGCGCACCCTAGGGTGAGATACTAAGTCTAATGAATCCCTTCTCCAATAGTTCATCCAATTTAGCCTTCAACTCTATCAATTCCACTAGGGCCATCTTGTAGGGTACCCAAGAGATCGGAGTTATTCATGGGTATAACTCAATAGAAAATTCCACGCCTCTATGCGGGGGTAGCCCAGGTAGCTCTTCAGGATATACATCTGGGTATTCATACGCTACCAATATTTCTTGTACATCTATCTTGGGGGATTCAACTTCCACCATGTTGGCCAAGCAGGCTTCTTCTGTCTGAGCTCTCCTCCCATAGAAAAGGATCTCCTCCTTGCTAGGTTGTTGGAAGCACATCATCTTCAAGTGACAATCAACGGTGGCGTAGTAGATAAACAACCAATCCATGCCTAGAATAACATCAAAGTCTTTGATACTCATAGGGATCAGGTCAGCTATCAATAAATGACCTTCTACCCTCATATCACATCCTTCGAACACTATTTTTATAATTATCGAGCTCCCAATAAAGAACGATACTATCATAGGTTCAACTAACTGCGTAGCATATATATGTGTAGGTAGAGTAAAAGCAGTAACTATGTATGAGTGTGTAGAGCCTGGATCAATTAACACACATGCATAAGTGCCAAATATTTGCATCATACCTAAGATGACATCAGGGGTCTTCACAGCCTTCTGCTGTGTCATGGCAAAGGCCTGAGAAATAATCTGAGACTAACCTCCTCGCATCCTCGGCCTCCTCGAGATCCCCCTTTGGAAGATCCTCCTCGGTGGCCTCCCGTACTGCCAAAAATAGATGCTCTCTGGCCCTACGGTGTGTACTGGCCAACTATAGAACTAGTCAGTAAGACTGTCCTACTCCCCTATAATAGTAAGGGACACTCATTCCTGTAGTGTCCTGTCTATTGGCAGTGATAGCAAACACCTGCTCCAACTCCTGCTCTGCACTTACTATAATGATATTTGAAACAAGTCCGACATTGAGGCTTGTTCTTCCTCGGTCCTCCAAAAGAAGAGCCTCCATTGTTGTTGTTGTGGCTCTTCTTACTCGGCCTTGAAATGTCGTTCATTTGAAAGTTAGTCGCGGTTCTCTTCTTCATCCTCTCGAGGCGTTGCTTTTGTCTTCCAATAATCATTTCCACTCGGAGAGCACCTTCAAGTAATTCCGTAAAGTCAGTAAACCCAGATATAGTAACAATGTTTCGAATCTTGTCCCGAAATCCATCTTAGAACCTTCAGCACTTCTCGGCCTCATCGTCCATATAAGACGCTTCATACCTCCCCAGATCAGTGAATTGGGCCTCATACTCAGCCACAGATAGGTTTCCCTATACCAGATGTATAAACTCCTATCGCTTTGCGTTCTTGTACACTCGGGACATGAACTTTTGGTCAAATGCTCTCCGTAAGTCGGCCCATGTAAAAACTGTCTGAGCCGTCTAACGTCGCCTAGTGGCCAACCACAAGTGTAGAGCCCCCTGTCCCATCAGCAGAGTAACCGTAGTCACCTTCTCCTTGTCTGGGCACTTCAATGCCACGAAGACCAGCTTTAAGTTGGAGATCCAAGCTTCTGCCTCAGCTAGGTCATGGGTTCCAGTAAATTGGGTGACTTCCATGTTACGGGCTCTGGTAACATAGTCTTGTCCCCTAGGCCTTGTATGTTGATAATTTGGAAAGGCTGCAAAAGATTGTGCTATTTGGCCGAAGAACTATTGCATTCCCGGGTTATACCCCGGTCCTTGTTGCATTCCAAGGTTATACCACGGTCCATGCTGTGAATGGGATTCTTCTGCATATACTTCTTGTTCTGGAGCCTCCACATCAGGCTCCTCCATCGGTTCCTCATGTAGGACTCGGGGTGGTCTGCCACGTCTCTTTGGTGCCATTCTGAAAAAGGAGATGTGTCAGTATAAGTTCTTAATGCTCCTTGCAATTATTAATTTTTATTCTACTGACACGTACTCCCACCCTAAGGCTCTGACCAAAACTAGGTTATCTAAGATTAACCGTCTCTGATACAACTAAATGTAACACCCATCTTCAAATAGGGGACAAGTGTCACACCAGCCAGGTTAGAGGATAAACCCTGGGCCTAAAGCTGTAATAATCTAATAAACATAACTCATAAGCAAAGTCTAATGTCATAAATACTCAAACTGTTAAAGTACATTACGAAAATACTTATAGTCATACACCACAAATCATATAAGGAGTTCACAACTCTCCTAAGTCAAATACAACAATGCAAATAACAATGTAGCAGCGGGATGGTCAAAGCCAACTAAAGGTGGACAAGAATCTCTCCTTGACTCTAGATATGATCGAGTATGTACCTGTCTAACTCTTGTAAAATACACATAGAGGGATGAGCTACTCAAGCTTAGTGAGGAAAACAGTACTGTCAGGTTGTACTATACCTGTATGAAATCAATAAAAGAAATCTGAATTAAATTCTTAAAAATGTACAAGATATATAAGTATGAAGAATAATGCATTTCAAAATAATATGTCAGTCAATGCATCATCTTCAATCAGATATAATCATGCCAGATTTCATAAAATCTTAAGTAAAACAACATGCATGATCATCTTATTCATTTTATCATCGGTGTCTTATATGATTCCATAATTTCCCTTGGTGGATAAATATTGACACCAATAGCCACCACAGTTCGAATATGGCTCCCATGAGGTGGGGTATACAGGAACATACATCATATCTTAATAGTATCAATTAAACCTACACCTCTACTTCAATAATTCCGAAACTAGTGTATAATCAGGATGAAGCCTCACCGTCCTCTATGGCTTCTGTCGGGGTACCATCTTTGCCCTCACGGTTCTACTATGGCTCCCGTGAGGTGACTATCTCTAGGATATGATATACGCATACCAGGCACTCTACGAGTATAGAAAAGGGGTTTTATTTCTTGAGAACGAGAAGTTTTAAAACATATAGTTTGGACTTTAAGAAATGCAGAGTATAACAAATCACCCCTTCCATACCTAGTACCGTACCTTCTAGCTCTATCAAAGTGTCACCACTAGTGCAAGCAAGTATGATAGTACGGTACAGAGAATCAATACTTCTAATTATTCTCTTTCTATTTCATATTTCTTTAACTGAAATCTATTTCATGAATATCTCAAAATCCATTTTCAAAGCAGAAATCTATCAATTAATATAATACAGTTTCCAAACTTAGGAAATCTCATATAAAATTCTATTTCATGCTTTCGAAATAGAAGCAAACACTTGGTAGATAATACAGTGAAAATACGAAAATGTTCAATTTCGTTCCCTCACCTGAGTCTAGTAGAAGCTTAGGACTGGCTCGCTCCTTCTGCAGCGACTGACTTGCCTTTGCCTTTCCCTTTTTTCTTTCCTGATAATCGAAATACAAAAACTTAGGAATACAGAAACCGTATTCTTAACTTATCTAATTTAGACTCTTTAGAGTATGATAATTTCATTAAGTTAAATCGAACATGATTCATCTTAACAAGTATTTTCATATTTCTAAAGAGCATGGAAAAATACGGAATTTACTAGAAATTGAAGATTTGCTATCTTCGTCCTTAGAATACTTGAAGGATCTAACATGCTCTTAAAGGATTAATTCAAAGGCTATAGATAAACATGGCATATTTATCATGAAATACCTAGAAAAACTGGGCAACACCTCCTCTTTTTAAAGGGTCCCGAAAATTATACAAACATTCAACAACCCAAATTAAAATCCACTCATACAATCTTTACTTGTTCTCTTGCATTTATTTGCACAATCAAACATTCATATGAGTGTTCAATTCACCAGATATTAGGGTTGCAGTAGGATCACTTTAGTTCACCTTCGATCCTTACCGAGTACCTACAGAACGACCTAAACCCGTTAATTTTTTTACTAATCTCTTCCAATTTCATTATCCTTGCCACTAGATCCATAATCGCACATATTGACACATATCAGTGATCAAATGGAAGAAAGAGGAAGAAGGCTTAGATCTATTCGTCGAGACAGCGGAGAGGTGAAGGGGAAACCTCGTCGGCATTTAGTTTGCCGGAGTAGCTCGTTAGAATAGTGGACAAAGAGGAACGGGCAACAAAGGGGGTGTTGGCTCGCTGGTGTCACGCGGAGCTCCTCGGCGAGAAGAGACAGCCGACCTAGACTACGAGCAGAGGCATAGCAGACCGACAGGACCACCGATGGAGCTGCAGGTTGTGACCAGGAGTTGACCGCGGGTGGAGAAAGATGGGCCTAAGCTGCCGACGCAGGGACAAGGCGGATCTGCAGGGAGCGCGGCCTCGCCGAAGCTGGCTGCAGGGCGGCGCACTAGTAGAAGGATGGCCTGGCCGGGCGGAGGGCGGAGCAGCGGCGTCATGCTGGATGGCAACCGGGCTCGGCCGCCGGGAAAGATGTACGCGCTGCTTGCCGGTGCCAGAGTTTAACCAGACTGAAGGAGCGAGGGTTGGTCACGCGTAGGCGTGTGCATGCGAGGAAGATCAATAGGCAGCAGACTGGGGTCGCCGTCGCCGTATAAGAGAGAGAGGGAGCGGAGCTCAGGTGTAGGTCGCCTCGCTTGAGAGAAGGTCACGGGAGAGATGATAAGAGGGAACAGGAAACTAAGAGAGAGGGTGAGGAATTATTTTTCCTCTCACAACCTAAGTTTATAATCTATTAAAATAATTATTTAATTATATCATTACACTAGAGTCACGAACAACATAATTGCACCCAACCAGATCCGTTTTCTTCAGATCTAGTAGTAATAATTTATCAATTTATTTTATTTAATCTTTACTTTATCCCGTGCTTCTTACTATTGTGTCATGGGTAATAATACTGTCCAACTGAGATCCATAAATCTCGGCTTTGGCCCGACCCAGATCCGTTTTTCCCGGCTAGCTTTTGTCTAAGTCCGACCTACTTTATTGAGACTCAAACTTTGTCTAGTATCTCTCGCTTAATTCATCTAGATTAATTAACAATTAATAAATCAGGATTATCCTTTCCATCCCCCTCCAACTATTCCAAATATAAGTGGCCTAGTCTAATAAGGCCTTCTCCGGGCCCAATAGTTACGAGGTTGAATTTACAGTCTATAAATTCCCGATTTTTCTTTAATTGGGGTTTAAAGGTAATTAATTCAATTTTTGTGCTAATTAATCTCGTTGAAATTTTTGAAATTTTTTTGATTATTTATTTAAAAATTTTGGGGTATTACAATAGTTCTTTTTTTAGGACAATTAGTTAGATCACCAAACCACCATCTCTATTTTAGGCTAGGCAATAGAAGACAATTAGTACTAGTGGTCAGTCTTGTGGGTTCGACTACCCTACCTTAAGGTACTTTACTACTTGATCGACTACATAAACTTGTGGAAGCATTGCTGCGCACCTTATGCGTGCATCACTAGACTTAGGCATTGGTCTCCCATGGTGATGAGAAAGTCCAGGTCCTATAATACTTTGCCTAACGCATAGACATATGGGGAGGACTTGAGGCATGTTCCATAGACATAGGGAACTTATACGTTGCAACCGGAGTGGACACAAGTACATGACTTATCATTGATTAACCCGTATCCATAGCAACAATATCATTGCAAAACATAGGAGAATATCTCTACAAGTCATTAGAGCCATACAACTCTAGAAGCTTATTATAGAGGGAATCCCATACACCCTTCGTTATTTTCTTTTGTTTTCTTAGGACTTAGACAATCTTCTACTTTATGGATTGACTTACTGACCAAGAAAATTAATTAGTATGTTAGTGCTCATCTAGACCTAGTACGCCTTCCCTGAGAAATTCGACCTAGTACTTACAGAATTTTACTAAACGACCACATACACTTGTGTATGGAGGCTCGAGTGCTTGCACTCATAGCCACCGGTCATCAGCAACCTTCCCCACCGAAGGATGAATCGCTTATCAAAATATTAGGGCTATAAAATGGATGATTTGGCAGCTTTCATTTCAATCTAAAGCAACCGGTGCTCCTCTCTCTTTGAGGTTCATCCAAGACTCTCTCGCACACATCCTTCCAGGTTTCTAGCATCGATTCATTCCTTTCCCACTTGATTGTAATTCTCTAGACCTTAATTTTACCTCGAATTATATGTTTACACCATTGAAATAACCTTATTGTGGGGTCAAGAGATACATGTGATGTGTGATGTTAGAATAAGGGGTGTGATTTTATTTATTTTTAAGGGAATAAGTATATGAATATGCTTCATTATCTAAGGGGTTGTTATCGAACCTTCTATGTTTCCCTTTGCCCTAGCTAGGGTATCTACATTAGTTCATCATGATAACTCTTTGCATACATCCACTTTAATGATTGTCTTAACCATTGCTCATGTGTATGAAACTCACACTACCTTTTTGCATGTTGTCACCCTTCCTATGTATGATTTCTTGATTTGTGGTCCCATACTCACTCTTATGTGTTGTTTTGTAGTGACCATGGCCTTTACCTCGAGACTGAAGAAGAAGCCTTGCACATTCTCATAATCGAGTACTCGATTCACGTCTACCAAATGCAATAGATAGGCATGCCAGACTTTCCACTCCTATACCCTAAACCCGGAGCATGGGATTGAGTGGCAAGAAGGCTGGTTCTCAGCTCAAAGAATTGTAATTACAGACCAGGGGTTGGGTAAGAGATCTGCGCCTACCCCTGCTCTGTTATCGTGCTTTTTGTCAGAGAGTTCTACGCAAACACAGTTGACCAGCAGCAAACGTTGTTTTGGTGAGGGGTCAGAGAGTACCATTCAAGGTGCTTGCTATCAACAACGCTCTGAGGATACCATCCATCCTAGAGGACCAGTAAAGCGCTTGGCTCACCATTGAGATTGATATGGATGCAGTCTTCCGCGCAGTAACAGTGCCTAGATTTACATGGAAAGTCACTCATGGACCGCCACGTATATTCCAAACCACAGCCTTGAGGAGAAAATATAGGGCTAGGTTTTATATTATCTGCGCCCCTCTCCTGCCAACCAAATATACCACCGATGCCACAAAGGAGCGGGATCTATTGTTATTCCCCATCCTTAGTCGGATGTTGATCGATGTCGGCGCCCTGGTGCACAGTTCTATTTGTCTCGCCATCCAGCGCACCAAGGGTGGACTATGGTACCCATCGTTTATCACTGAGCTCTGCGAGCACACGGGCGTAATATGGAGCAAGAACAAGGAGGCATTGGCCTCTCGTCACATGATTGATGAGATGTTGATCCCTACACAAATGGCCCATTTGTGACGATTGATTAGAGGTCGATTCCTATACGGAAGGCACATAATATTGATTCTAATGATGCTCCAGTCTCACCCATGGCTTCATCGACAGGACCATCCCGCATTACTCTACCTCCCAGGCGTAGGCGTCGACAACCTCAACCCGGTAAGGAGTCGAAGATCTCATTACTATTGCAGGAGGTAGCGAAGCTGAGGTAGGTGGTTGTCACTCAACAACAACAACACACAGAGCTACTCTAGCATGTCATTGAGTTCCTGGAGGAGGAGGAGAACGACGATATGCAGTCCCCTCCTGCTACATAGCCACCAATAGCCACCGAACCGAGAGGTGCTAAGCCTGGTAATGGCACAACATAGTGGAGTCTTGTTCTGATCCCCTTCGTTATGCTTATACTGCATTTATATTTATCCATGTTGTGTTTTGTCATCGAGATGAAGTCATCGGGGAGGATAACTTGCCTTATGTTTGGGGGTAGGGCTAGTAGATTTCTGTTTTGATTAGTTTTGTTACTTGTGTGCTTCATCCATGTACTGCAATATATATGACAGTTCATTGCATCTTGTCTAGTGTAGATACTTGTGATATAGGGACTTAGGAGGAACTTCTTTCTTTTCATGCTTACGAAAGTCACGTGTATTATACTCTTGTAGCTAGAATGTATAACTAGATTTGACTTTCACTAGAGTTTGTATGCCTTATCGAAAACGTGTATGCATTGTGGAATAGGGATAGGGTATGAACCTCTTGGAGGTCAAATAGAACTGGACATATAGGGGAGATAACAATAGTTGGGGGTAGAAGTGAGCTCTTTAAACGTCGCTCTAATTCACTTGTCCCAAATAAAATAACAAATAATAAATAAAATTTAAAAAAAAAAACTGATTGAATAAACCATATGTACATATGTGTATGTGTGTGATAAGGCGAAGGGATAGTCAAAAAGGTAGGAGTAATAGTTTGCCCTAACTGTTGTCTCTCCTACTAGTTGTGGGTATTGAAATAGTAGTCTTTATATATTTGTGCAACGAATTCTATTCTACTTGGCATGCACCTATCGATATGGCATACAATATTCTTGTAGAGGTATTATTATTTGTGATATTTTGTTGCAAGAGAATATCACATTGTATATCACATTATTATTATTTGTGATATTCTGTTGCAATATAAATACTAGCATGAAAGATGTTGGTCCTCCACTGTTTTGCAAAAGTATTTATATTCTATGGCAATGGAGAAGTAACCAAATTTTATGAGCTCAATCATTGTTGTATGTGCGTAGTATTTTCATTTCTTGAGGACAAGCAATGGTTTGAGTTTGGGGTGTGCTAGCGCTTTGAGCTAACATATAATTCTATTGTACTTGCTTAATGTTTAGGGTCGAACATGTGCATTTATACTGAGAATGATGCATGTTTAGTTCTAATTCTGATAAATTGTACAAGCTGTGTAGCTCACTTGAATTATGTGTATTTTGCATGATTTCAGTAAGTAGAGACATTAATTCGAGTGATGTGTGTTTAATGCTGGAAAGACCAATTCTTGCCCTTTATGATGAGCCACACAAGTGGGAGAAAGCCGAAGAACAAGAGCAAATCAAACTGCAACCATGCAAAGCTGCAATGGGAAGCTACCACACAGAAGACATGTCCTTCCTTAAGGAAGGTTGCATCCTGACCAATATTGCAGAGAAAGTTGAGCAATCCAGACTAACAATCTCAAACAACTAAGAATTGGTGATGCAACCTTCCCTTGGGAAAGATACGTTACAAATGAGCATGTACCCGGTTCATGGAGTTTTGTGACATGTCATTCCATAATGAAGGACGCGTCGTAAGTCACAGCTACAAAATCACTCTTAAGGCTTCTTTTCACTTTCATCTCGGTTTCTAAGAAGTAATCACAACATCCTGGAGCTAAAATCTCAAAGGTGCTCATAAGGCTTTACCAACAGGAAGAACCGACAATCCGGAGGAAGAGAGCACTTCATGAAGAGGGAAGATTTCATAAGGACAAAGATCCGCTTCGCCATTCATTATCATTTGTCTTTGTTCTATCGGTATTAAACATGAATGCTTATTTGTATGAATGCTTTGAACTTAATGGTAATAGCATCATGGCATAGTTCTTATTCAACCATTAGTCGGAAGGCAACACCATACATTTAGCTAGCCTAATCTTCATAAGAATCTAATTAATCATTGATCCAGAAGGCGATGACATATCTTAGGCTTAAAGTCATATGATTATTAGAGTAGATGGACTATGCATCTCAAGGGAGAAGGTCGGTGTGACAGACTGGTGTTTGGCAAGGCATAGGAAAATATCGCAGGTCATCTATGGTTAGGACACCACCTAGGATCAGTAATGTCTCACTCTAGTCTATAGGGATATGTGGTGAATATCGTAGGCATATTCCTCAGCAATGAGGAACTAGCATCTATGATTCATGTGTATGAGAAGCTAGTGGGTCATTGAATAACCCTTGCCGACCAACTCAACAAACCACCCTTACTCACAAGTGAAAATCTCTATCATGCCTGAACATCAGGCAACCCTAGATTATTATCACTGATTGCTTTCCCCATCTTTACTCTCTCCGTTATTCACCTCACTTTGTGAGGATTTACATCTACCAAAGATTCAATTTTGTCCACTGAAGTAGTATAGTGCCTTAGTAGGTTTTAGTCCAACTAGTCTCTCATTCTCTGTAGATTCGACATAGTACTTACTGGTTATTTTATTACTTGGATGGCATGTGCACTTGCATGAGTGTGTGTACGCTCTCAACACCATCATATTGACAAAATTCTCCTCCTCGCTACCATCCTTCCAAGCTAGGTCGATGAGAGTCTTCTGGATGGTATGGCGGTCTTGGTCAGTGATGAGTGTTCAAATGAGCATATTTTCATATCATTTTCCTATATGTTTTGCATGCTATTTTGATGAATTATGGCCCTCTGGTCCTTAAAAAGCTTCACATTTTGTCAACATGGCATATAGAAGCCACTCCGAGAGCAAGGAAGCATTTTGAAGTGAAAAAGAGGTCAAACCAGTGCTATTCTGGAGCAAACGGGAAAGCATACGGGCTGCATACGGCCGTATACTACTGGACAGAGTGAACGGCCTACACATCGACCCTCCATTGATGGTATACACCCGGTATGAATTCAAACGGGGTGTTATACGGCCATATAATAGCCAGTATACTCGACCCTGCACCGCATACTGACTGTTATACGACCATATATGTGGCACTGATCTTCATACGGGCCCATATACGGCCATATACGAGCCTGTATGACGTAACCCTCTCTTATACTACGGACCCAAGAAAGGGTATAAGCGTCATTGTCACTCCTACTTTGGAGAGAGTTTATCATTGAGATTTGAGATTGGGGGTCTTCTCCCCCAATCTTGGAGAGAGAAAGAAGGAAGGAGATAGAGAAGGGGATCAATCTTATAGAGCTGCCGAGAGTATTCACTATCATGTTTATTTTAGATTGTATTCTCATTGATTTGGATAGGAGTTCTCCATTAATGGGGAACTAATCTTATAGATACTTGGGTATGAGAAACCTTTGGATATTGGATTAATGACATATTGATTTTTATGTTTTGATTGATTGGATGTATGCTTGAATGTTTATGGGATGTTTTGTATTGATTATAATTTCTCTACGTTGCGGGATGCCTGGAGAGATTACTTGGGTGTGATACAAGGGCTAGAGCTAGCGCCTCCCTATATTAGGAACATGCTCTATTAGAGAGGGTTGTGAGTACGCCAAGGGATTCGGGTGCTAGAAGAAGAGCGACTCTTTAATAAGATTTAATCCCACAATCTTTCCAAGATATAGGAGATTAGTTATCCAATCACCTCGGGAGAGGGATTGGATATAATTTAGGAACTCTTGGCACAAGCATCTCCAATCGTCTTCATAGATTTCTTTATGTATCCTTAGATTTAAATCCAAAGGGGACTCATGCTCAAGTATCTCCCTCTCATGGTATAGTTTTCTCTTAATTGATTCTCGATTTCCAAAGTTTGTTTCCAATCTCTTAATTCCGTAGATTTAGACTCAAAAACCACCAAATCTTTGATAAGACTAGATAATAGAAGTTTAGTTTACACTAGTAATCTATTCACTATGGGTTCGACACTCGACTCTAATAGTCCACTTACTACTTGATCACGATCAGTACACTTGTGGAAATCCCATCAAGTTTTGGCGCTATTGCAGGGGAATAGAATTACTTGTTAGGCTAGGATTTTATTATTTTATTCATTTATTTTTCATTTTTTATTTTCTTTTCTTTTTATTTTTGATCTCTTGGGCACTCACTTTTCTCTCTAAATCTCTACTTGCGAGGGAATTGTTGCATGACCCGTAAGAAATCCAAATATCTATGTAAGGAAGATAGTGAGATTGAAAGAAGCCTACACCGAAGGTTGAGAGAGATAAAGGCACCACCTCCAGGTCCCTCTTCAGAGTCAGAAAACTCAGTTACGGTTGAATTTAGCACTGAAATTGAGGAAGGGCCGATCATGGCAGAAGGAAGACAAAAGTTAGCTGAGTATGAGAGATCTCACTACACCGGGGAGGAATTCAGCATCCACCCCCGAATGTCAACAACAACACCTTTGAGATCAAGAATACCACGATTAACATGCTCCAACATTCAGCTCAATTTGATGGAAGACCGGACGAAGAACCTCATTCCCACATAGCAAAATTTCTTCAGATTTGCAACATCTCCAAGCCAAATAAGGTCTCCGATGAAGTTGTTCGATTGCAACTCTTCCCATGGAGTTTGAGAGGGGGGCTTACAGTTGGCTCACTTCACTTCCCCCCGATTCTATTCGCACATGGGTCGATATGCTTAACAAGTTTCTTGGCCGCTACTTCCCTCCAAGTAAGGCCACGAAGCTCAGATCGGAAATCAACATCTTTAAGAAAAATGGCACCGAAACATTTTCTGAAGCCTATGAAAGGTTCAAGGAACTGCTTCGTCGCTGCCCACAGCATGGTTTGGACTCATGTGCCAAAGTCCGCACTTTCTATAATGGGTTGGACAATACCAGCAGACAACTTGTAGACTACGCCGCAAGCGGGTCATTGGGGAACAAATACCCCGAAGATGCAGAAAAGATGTTTGATGATATGGCTGGAAATGAGGCTCATTGGTCCACAAGGGACAAACAAGTCCAAGTAGTGGGATCATTATTTGAATCCCCCATCATAGACACCGCTCTTGCTTAGAAGCTAGATATATTAACCAAGAAGATTGACCTCCTCACATTCAGAAACCAATCCCAACTTGGCAATAGTTCGACCCCTGTTTTAGTATTGTTTTGCACTACATGGGTGGGGGGAGAATGAAGTATCAAGATGTCCGATCGCAAGCACCGAAACAACCCCTATGGAGCAAGTGCAATACATGGGAAATGCACCAAAAATGCCGGAGGGTCAATATCGGCCGCACCTCCTAAAATGGAACAGCCCACTCCTATCATATGGAAACCCTCAAGCGGGGCAATATCCCCTGGGATTTCAACCAACTCTGAGACCTCCGCAAGAGAAGAAGCCCAACCTGGAAGATCAACTAGCAAAATTTATGCAGGACACTAGCATGACAATCAGGAATTTGCAAGCTTCGTTCCAAGGCTTGGAGAATCAAATGGGACAAATGGCCAAGAACATAGCGGAGAGACCGCAAGGTAGCCTCCAGGGGAATACCGAAGAGAACCCTATGGAGCATTGCAAAGACATTACTCTAAGAAGTGGCAAAGAAGTGGAGTTACCAGTTGCAACCCCTCCAGTCAAGAGCGTCATGGAGGCTGAAGAAGTAGAACCGATGGGAAATTCTAATGGGCAGCAAAAAGAGAAAGAAAAAGTGGTAGAGCAGCCACCCGTACCCGCATATCAACCAAAAATCCCATATACGGCAAGACTCAGAAAGGATAAAGAAGATGCTCAATTTGCAAAATTCATGAGCATGGTGAAGCAATTACACATCAGTTTACCGTTGGTGGAGGTCCTATCCCAAATGCCTAAATATGCCAAATTCATGAAGGAACTCCTATCCAACAAGAAGAAATTTGAAGATGTGGGTGCGTCATATTAAATGCGCAATGCTCGGCGGTACTGTTGCAACAAGAGCTGCCCAAGAAACTGAAAGACAAGGGGAGCTTCGTCGTCCCTTGCATACTTGGTGAAGGGATCACAAAGAAGGTATTGGCGGACTCAGGAGCGAGCATCAATGTGATGCCATACAAATTATATATGAAGCTGGGTCTTGCTGAACTAAAGCCAAAAGGATGACACTTCAGCTCGCCGATAGATCCGTGAGACGCCCCAAGGGGCTAGCCGAAGATGTGCTCATCCAGATTAATCAGTTTGTCTTTCCAGCCGACTTTGTACTTCTTGATGTGAATGAAAATGTTGTTGTACCAATTATACTCGGGTGTCCTTTCTTAGCCACGACTCAAGCCTTGGAAGACCATGCTCACGGAAGATTGGCACTTCGAGTAGGGGACCAAGAAGTAGTGTTCAAGCTCCCCGAAGCTATGCGACACACCATGGATCATGACGACCCATCCTATAGTATCGATGATGTTGATAAAATAACTGTCGAGTGCATGGAAGACCTGCTGCAAGCCGACCCAATGTGCCAATTTATGAAAGAACTGAATGAGGGTCCGGAAGAGCTTCTAAGCATCTCTACAACATCAAGGTTTTCCCTGAAGGAGCAAACACTCATTGCTGGTGGATATACTTGGAGAAAGGTGAAGAAAAAAGGGGTAACCGCTAATCCTTCAGCTCAATCACCATATGAAGATAACCCAGGTATAAAAGCAAAAACTTGTTCTATCTATAACAACTTGGGCAGGATGTTGTTTGGTAAGTGCTTTACTAGAGAAGCTGATGGATACTTTCATATGTATGAACCCCCATAAGTAAGGTCAAGGTACGTCAAGCTAGTGACATTAAACAAGCGCTTCTTGGGAGGCAACCCAAGTCTTGGAAAGTCTTGTTTTGTTTCAAATTTTGTTTTGTATTAGTTAGAGTTGTTTGGAATAACCTAATGATGTGTCTCATTCTCCGCATTTGCATCATTAGACTCATCATGCTAGCTGCACTTTCATGAGCACCCATATTGATAATTCCTGTTGGGCTATGTCGCGACAACCAAGAATAACCTTTGGTGTTGGCTTCACAAGCCAACCCACGTCTTATACGGAGGGGTATATAGTCATATATAAGCCGTATAGACATCCCTGAAGACCATACGGGGGTTTATACGGCAATATACTGACCCGCATAGAGGGTCTTTTACATGAGCTTAAATTGCTAGGTCCATATGGGGATGTATATGGCCGTACACTGGCACGTATAAAACCCAGGTGCCATCATACAGGGGTTTACACGACCATATACTGGGTCATATACTCCCCCACATTCACATTAAATGAAATCCAGGGGTATACGGCCTACCATACGGTTATACAAGGGCCCGTATGCTTGCAACTGCGCACCTGTATCTTCTCTATCTTTTCAATGCACTAATATGCTCTTGAGTATTCTTTTTGTAGGTACATCAGTGAAGACTAACTTTCAAAAGAACAAACACTCCATGGCCCAGAACAACCTGCGTATGAGGGTACCATTACTACTTCCCTATCAACATTTTCGGGTTGCCTAACCATCAACACCACCTCGAATGGAAGGCCCACACCCACGTATTGAAGACGATGAAGGGGATGATGAAATTATTACACCCACTTGCGCATTCACCGTCATGGCAATTAGTAAAGCAGTTATGGCACTACCACCGCCACCCGTAGACCTAGTCCTGACTCCTTTATCAGCAGCACCAGCATCCAATGAGCAGAGCCACACACGGATGGCTGAGACACTTTATCTAGACGTTTGTTTATTTTGTTATATTTTCAGACTCTTATATTTTTTGCACTTGTAGCAAGGGTTCTCCCTGCTAATCTCATCCTTTATTTTTCCTTTCTACAGTGGTTATTCTCTTGATTTGTCTTGAAGCGATGATGATCTCTCTTCCTTTGCAGATTTACGCACGAACAAGAGACACCCCGGTCAAATTCTACACGATCAAATCCTCAACCACCAAGGTTGTCATCATGGCACTAGGGAAGTCTCAGTTTACCTTTCTCTTGAAGCTATGATGATCTCTCTTCCTTATGTTTGCTTTGAATGATTTGTGTTATGGGTGTGTCTATGATCTAGTATTACTTTAATCGTGTGCTGATAGGTGACAACAAATCTTGAGTCTCTATGCATAGACATATACATATGAGAAACATATTAGTATCATAGGGTGGAGGTATGGAGTGACAGGCATAGGCCCCATTAGCATAGACATATGTAATGGTCTCCATGGTGATGATGGAGTTTAAGTCTCATAACATGTCTTTCTACCACCATAGACAAAAGCGGAGGAGTTGATTTGTTTCCCTTAGACATGAGGGACCTGTAGGTTACACTTGAAGTGCACATACGTACCTAAACCTTTCATTTATCAACCCTTATCCATTAAAATGAATTTATTGTATAACATAGGAGAAAATCCCTACAAATCAATAGAACCATACAACCCTAGAAGCTTATAATTGAGAGAGAAATCCACTGCACCCTTCGTCATTTTCTATTGTTTTCTTAGGACTTAGACAAAATTCCACCTTATCGATCGACTGACTGACCAAGCAAATTAGTAGGTTAGTGCTCATCTAGGCCTAGTAAGACTTTCTTGAGGAATTTGACCCAGTAATTGCCAGAATTTATTACCTACAACCACACACGCTTATATGCGGAGGCTTAGTGCTTGCACTCGTAGCTGATGGTCAACAACAACCAATGAGGAACCCGAAGCCCTAAAAGAAACCCTAAACCCCAAAGAATAAACATAGAATCAGAAATCACACACAGTTTTACAATATGTGCCCTAAACCCAAAAATAAACATCAACCCCTAAATCAAACACCCTAAACCACCAATACCAAAGAGCTTTTCTTTGAGAGAGCTTCCTAAGTAAAATTCAGTAAAATTTTCGAAATTTTAAATGAGGTTAATTAACTTAAATCAGATTAATTATTATTAATCTCAAAGTTAAAGAAAATCAGGAATTTATGGTTTGAAATCCATCGTCACAACTATAGGGCCAAGAGAAGGCCTTATTGGGCCATGCCAAAGTTACATAAAATAGTTGAAAATAGATAGTCGGCCGAGTTAGATTAATTAAATATTAATTAATCCAGATTAATCAAGTAAGAATATCGGACAAAGTTAGAGTCCCAATAAAGTAGATATGGTCGAGTCAAAAGCCGAGAAACACGGATCTGGGTCGGGAGAAGAGACAACCTGTGATGCTATAGTCAGCCCGTGTCACTGGGGTCGTCTGACCCGAGATTCCCGGATCTTGTCTAAGATAGAGATAAGCTAGAGAATATCATTAGTCGCCCTCGTGACTGCATAGTAACAAGATAAGATCCACTAAAAGTTGTTCGGCTTGTAATAGAAGATATTATAAAAGATAAATTAATTTAATCAAATACTTTTTAAAGGATAAGATATTCTAATGTTTTAATTAATAAAAGAATTAATTAAATTAAAATGTTAACTTATATATATGTGCCATATGAGAAGAGAGAGATTGATTACACTTTATTGATATGCTTGTATGGACCAGTGGTGACTCGTGTAGAGCTAGAGAGTACGGCACTAGGTTAGGAGAGGGGTGATTTAAATTCTGATTTTAAGTCCGAACTATCTGTTTTTAAAACACTTCCATTTATAAAATCAAAACCCCATTTCCATCCTTTCAGATGCTTAGTGTACGTATATATAGTTGACCTCGTGTATCAGATATACTCGTTGGTCGCTGGTCATACAGTATTAAAGTAGATGTGTAGTCTGAGAATTAGTCTTGTGTTTATCAAATGATGTCGCATTCCTCGCCTTCTAGAGATAGAGTTCATCTCAGAGAGAGAGAAGGCACAGGTACAGATTACCCAGGGGGAATGTCGGTTTCATAAATAATTCACAAGACAGAGAAACAGAAAATCAGAAATGCATATAAAAGCGAATACATTGATCAACATTTACTTGCTCAGTATTTAGTACAGATTTCAGTATTTAAATTCAGTTATTTCCTATACATGTTTTTATATGTCAGATTTACAGTTTTACTTATTATCCGGTACAATTTACACCCGAAAGATATGTTCCCAACTCACTGAGCTCCAGTAGCTCATCCCCCTCTTCTTTGACATTGTGATTGCAGGCGATAGACAGAGGACCGTATAGAGGTTGGTCTAATCGCGAGTCTAGTGGAGCGTCCTGTAGCTGGCTCTGGCTCCGATGTCTAGAATTATGTTATTTTGATCATGAGTGTTTGTGAGACATTAAGTTTAAGACAATATTTGTATGGTGTTGTATTAAACCAGATTGAGTTTGAGTTTTTAATGTACTCAATTTGCTTTACTTAGCTTCCGCATATTATTAATTTTACAGTTAATTAGTAGTTTACAGCTTAGGTTTAGGGTTCATTCCCTTGACCTGGCTGGTGTGACACCTAGGTCCTGAAAAGGATAAGGGTGTTACACTAAACCCCAAAACCGGAGAGATTCCTTTGGAAGAGGCTCACCTTGGAGATGATCGTTGGATGCTTCAGAGAGATGGTCTTCCCTGTGGCCGGCAGCAACTAGGCACTGCGAAGACGCTTCCAAGAGATGTTCTTCCTTGTGGCCTGCGGTGACTAGGCCCTGCGAATATGTTGAGAAGAGCAATGGACAGTACGGATTCTCATGAAGTTGGGGAGAAGAGCAATAGTGTGCATTTACCTCTCAATTGATAGGCATTTAGGTAATTTCATGGATTTTTAAACATTGTCAGCCAGCATCCAAAATGATGTGATGTCTATTCAAAAGGAGGGACTTTTTAACAATTTGCAAAGTATCAGGAGCTTTTTGAGGTGTAGGAAAGTTCCCAGGTTTTTTCGGAACTTTTCTTTTAGAAATATTATACACTTCACAAAACATGGAACGATATTCCTCTTTTAAAGAAGAATGATCAAGATAAATATTTTCATCATATGAGTCAACAACACCAAAAGCACCATCATTTTTAAATCTAAGATCAGCCCTGTAAAATAAAATATATACTGCTTCAATTATTCCAAATTATTTTTAAAAAAAATTTCTTTCTTAAAAACAATAATATTACAAAAACCCTCATTATATCTATATTTAGCAAAATATTCACTAGTAAAACACAATTAGAATTAGCTTATAGTGATACATGTAGGATAATAAACACCATAAAAAAATATTTGTTTCCTAATAAAAAATTTCAAAAAATTCTTTAATCATGTTTCCTACTTCCCAATCAAATCTCTAAAATATTCATTAAAAAAGGTTTCCTTAAATTATATGTACATTCTAATATGGCATAAGTTGAATTCCACCTATGTTGAACATCAATAATAAAATTTCTATATTTTTTCCATGTTAAATACAAAATCTTTTAAATTCTTGTCTTCTAGTTAATGAATTTCTAATAAATAAAATACAATGTCTAATTTTTTGTAATATGAGGTTTAATTATTTTTAAACCATCTTGCACACATAAAGTTAAAATATGACATGCACATCTAATATAAAATAATATTTCAAAAAATATAGGTTTTAAATATTGTTTTAAAATTTTGATTTCACTAGTATTATTGCAAGTATTATCAAAAGTAATATAAAAACTAGAACTTTCAATTTTATAATTATAAATGGTGTTCATAATACACTAAACAATAGCACTATTAGTGTAGATATATTCTAATTCGGTAAAACTCAAAATATGTTTTAGTAAATTCCAAGAAATATTAATATATTGTCTGGTGATATAAATATAACTTCTATGATATTTGGAAGTCAAAATATCCAAAGTAATACAAATTTTTGAAGAAATATTAGATAAATATTAAATTAATTTTTTTCCTTACATTAAAGGCTTTTTTTCTATTACTATTTGAAAAACTTATTCATATGAGGAACAATGACCACCATAAATCATTTTTTCAAATCTAGTATTTTTAGAAAGATTAAAAGATTGTTCATCATGAAGAATAAATTTTTGTTATAATTTTTCTTTCATTTTTGTTGAAAAAATGAAAATTTCAAAGAAGAAGTTGAAAGATTTGTTACTTAAGTTTAGGTGAGATCATATTGGGTCATAGCATACCGGTCGACATGCCTTTTAAGGTAACTAGTGCCACCTTTAGTTTGGCAAGAAAAATCTTTTTTTATATTTTTTGGCAAATAGCCCGGGGCCTTTATTTGCAACATCAACAATATCATAAAATTCCAAACTCTTGATATTCTTTTCTTGTTGTCGGCATTGGCACTAGTTCCAATAACAGATCCAACATTTTGACCATCAATATCACCTTTAGATTCATCAATACTCGGGTATTTTGAAAGAAAAAAAAAGGAATTGTTGTAGTGGAAATAGGAATAATTGACCATTATGCAATTGAAAATAAAAGTTAAGAATGACCTCAACTTATGGTAAGAAGTTTGAAGAAGGGCGGATGATTAAATACCCTGTCAATTTCCTTCAAATGTAGTTGAGGACGAGCTTGAACCCTTGAAGATGAAGAACTTGATTGCTTGAATTGTTAATAGTCAGAATTCAGAAGAACATTATGTTGGTTTGAGGAAAATCAGAACAATTAGAGGGATATTTATATAAATTAATTTAAATTTTTAATAGTTAAAATATCCTCATAAACTAGTTGTTTATAGTTGTTTGGAGCACAAAAATATCATTTATCTAAGACACAAACACCCTAAAAAATAACTATTTTATAGCTGTTAAAAAAATTGCAAAAATGACATTTGTCAACAACTACATGATTCTTTTGACTTGAATCCCCACTTGAGATGAAAGTGCTACATCAACCAAAATACCTGAAATGCCCACAAAGAAACTATATAGATCTTGAAATTTATTCGATGTTTGCAATGCCAAATGATGTCATGCTCTCTTTTAAAAAATAAATTGATTTAAGGAGGCCAAATCCCAAGGCATCTCATGATGGGGATGGGCCCGAAGTTCTAAACCAGCTCAAGCTCAGGTGAAGTTCAAACTGAGCCCCAATGATACGATGCAACCGCAAGTGTACGGGTCGTAACAAATAATAGAGTGGACTTGAAGGTCGGGTTATCGATCCTCAGAGAGATGGAAATACTAGTACCCACTATTCATCTACTACCTAGTCTATCCCAAGGTGGTTGATTATGCTAATTCTAAACTAATTAATTGAAAACACAATCAAGGGAATCAAGTTGCTCTTAAGGTCAATTAATCATGAAAGGGGGATGCTCAGACAATTGAATCCCCCTTGGAGTTCTAAGAGATGAATGCTACTCTCTATCTCGACCTTTGGTTGATTCTTGGCCAAGGGTTCCTATTGTGCTTTCACTCCCTCTCTCAAGGGGAATTACTAATCCTAGTGCCCTTACCGATGATGTTCTAGGGAACCTAATTCTTGGAGGGATTATGGGAATAATACATCTGAAGGACTCGCTCTCCTTAGTACCCGGGTTCCCGGTATACTCACAATCCCCTCTATTGGAGATGGTCTACACACGAGGAGGCGTTCGCTTCTTCCCCATATGGACTACGAAAATTCCTCAGGGCTCTCGTAACATAGAGGGATTAACATACATTAAAACGTCCAATAGACTCAATGAAATTCAACCAAACAATCAAAGATAGAAAGATAACATTAATTAAAAGATATCCATCTACAAGATTAGCCCTTCATGAAGGAGGGGGCGATAATCCAAAACAAAGATGAAAGCAAACAAGAAAGTCATAATGAATAACACTAATGAATGCACCGTTGATGGCTTCCTTGATCCTCTTCCAATGATTTCCCCTCTTCTTGCTCCAATAACTTCAAGATGAAGATCTCCAAGCTTTCCCCAAGATTAGGCTCTCTCCCCAAGTTGCTTCCTCCCCTCCTAAACCCTCATTAATCGGCTTTTATATCTCTAGGGTTTTAGGGGTGAGATTTACCAATTTGCCCCCTTCTAAATCTGCAGATTCGCTGAAATTTACGACATATGGGCCCATATATGGGCTGTATATCAGCCCATATACGGGCCAACAACCTCCATACAACCTATCATACAGGCTGTATATCAGCTCGTATACGGGCCAGCCACCTCCATTCAACCTATCATACAAGCTGGATACTAGCTCGTATACATGCCCGTATAGGACCTTCGGGGTGCTCTGGGTCCCGGGTTCTCTCAAAATGCTTTCTTTCTTTCGGGGTCCTGGTATTTGGCCCTGTTTATCAGAATGAATACATTTTAAGTATCAATGGGAAAAAAGTCTTCAAAATTAGATGCCAAGCATATAGGAATATGATATAAAATTTTGCTCAAATGAACACTTACCACCCAACTATCAAAATCTCATTCTTAGCTCATTTTTATTCGAGCCAAGCTCTAAATGGGCCGGAAAAAAAAAAAAGTAAAAACCTTGGTGGGTTACTAAATTATGGTCTTTTTTCACCTTGGTTATCGAATTTAAATTTATTTCTTTTTGGGTACCAGAAATTAATTTTGTTTCATTGGGAGGGTACCCAGGGGATTCCAGTCATTTTAATGTTACATGGCTGCCATAATCACCACGTCGGATGCCACGTCACCTTCATCTTCCTTCCCTTTCAAACCCCTTTAATTTCTTCTTCACCCTAGAGAGGGCACGACAGCCCACCCTAGCGGCGTGAGTGTTCTTCTCCATCCGAACGTAGGATATGTTTTTCTCTAAATGGGGATAGCTTATCAAAATCTCGGACAAGAACTACCCAATTGGAGACTCCAGTTGCAGTGGGCTATTAAAGAGGAAGAAGATGAAACCCTAACACTCAAACTCCGTCCCAAGTTTACCAAAACAGAAGTCCTTCGCGGCTTCTTATCTACCGAAATCGAACCAAAACCTTGAACTCACGAATATAAGAAGTGGGTCAAGTTTACTTTTTAAGAGATTTTCTCGAGTTTTGAATCAAGTAGGATGAAATCCAATAATAGAGACGGATTGCATGAGCCTAACCTTGGACCAAGTGGTTGAAAAATTAGATTTTGGACCTATTGAAGATCTGGAGAAGAAATCGTCAAAACGGCAGCAACATGGAGACTTATCTAGCACCTACAACGCTTTCATGGATCGAATTAGCTCTCAAGAGCTCCTTCGAAGCTGCATTCGAATCAAATCCTACGCATCAAGAGAAGAGATTGAAAGAAATAGCGTTCGGATGGAGAAGAACCCTAATGCCGCTCTCTCAGGTGAAGAAGAAAGGGGTTCGAAGGGGAAGGAAGATGGAGGTGACGTGGCATCCGACGTAGAGATTCTGGCAACCACGTAGGATTAAAATGACCGGAATCCCCTGAGTACCCTCCCGGTGAATCAAAATTGATTTTTGGTACCAAAAATAAACAAATTGAAATTTGGTAACCAAAGTGAAAAAGAGTCATAGTTCGGTAGCCACCAAGATTTTTACTCGGAAAAAAAAAAAGAGTGAGAACCTCTAGTACAAGGGAATCAATTCCATAACCGCCAACTATTCAAAGCTTTTGCTTAGCTCATTTTCATTCGAGCCCAACTCTAAATTGGATTTAAAAATAAATAACCACAAGTCCTAATGCCAACAGCTTCACTGTACAGCTAACATTATTCTTTTTTATTTATTTATTTATTTGTATTATGTTACAAACTTAATATATATATATATATATATATATATATATATATATATAGACTCATGATAGAGTCAGGCCGATCGGATCACTGTACTGATATGGCCGCCTCTCATTTTGGCCCCTAGAGCATGTTTGAAGGATTTCCAACCGTACGGATGGAAAGATCATCGAAAAATAAGCTAATATGTTCATTTTCATACAATTTGGTTACTGTTTGGTCTTCCAACTTAACGGTTGAAATTCTGAACCGTTAAAATTTCTACAAAATAAAAATCATTAAGTGGTCGAACCAAAAAGTAACCAAATTGTATGAAAATGGACATGCTAACTTATTTTTCGATGATCTTCCAGAGGCCAAAATGGGAGGCGGCCGGATAGCATAGTGATCCCGCCGGCCTGATTGTAACGGACGGACCTATATATATATCTGGCCTGATACTATGCGACCGACCTTATCACTGTGCAAGTGCGGTCGCCTCCATTTGACCCACTTTTACAATGTTTTGAGAAAATCCAACCGTATGGATGGAAAGAACATTGAAAAATAAGCTAGCATGTCCATTTTCATACAATTTGGGAACTTGTAGGGTCTTCATCTTAACGGGTGAAATTCTGAACCGGTAGGATTTTTATAAATTTTCACCCGTTAAGATGAAAACCCTACAAGTTCCCAAATTGTATGAAAATTGACATGCTAGCTTATTTTTCAATGTTCTTTCCATCCATACGGTTGAAAATCCTTAAAACATGCTCCAAGGGCCAAAATGAGAGGCGACCTTACCGAAACAGTTCCAGCTGACCTGATTATATCATTCTCGTGTACATATATATATATATATATATATATATATATATATATATGTTACAATCAGGTCGGCCGGATGTCTGGCTGCCTGATTGTAACAATTTTATTATCTATTATATATATGTATGTAAAAGATATATAAGATATTTTTTATAATGTATTTAGATATATATTGATTTATCCACATATTTTAAATAATATATAGATATTTATATATAATTTTTAAATTTATATGTACATATATACATGTATTATGATGATAAGATAATTTAAAAAATATATATACGTATCTATATATTATTTAAAATATATAGATAAATCAATAAATATTTAAATATATTATAAAAATATAATATATGAGTAGTAATAGAATCAGGATCAGGCGGTCGCACTATTTGGCTCATACTTTGCAATCCACCTGCAATATTCAACAGTAAATTGAGGGTCCCCAGCAAGTGGAAACAATGGTGAGGCATAAACAAGGGAGGGCTGACAGAGAATGAAAAATAAAGATATAAAGAGATTGAAGTGATGAATGTAGGGGGTACTTAGAGATAGACAGTGGCGATAAATGAAGGTAGGGCAACTTTGAAGACGTCGCATAGCAAACACCTGACCTATGGCCACCATCACTGATGCTTGGACACATCAATAGCGAGCGAGCTACAAGCAGAAGAGAAGAGGACTCAGCTGAAAAGGAAAGGCCGAGGGGCTGTTTGAAGATTGTACAAAATAGAAATTAGGAAAAAAAAAACTGAAATTATGTGAAAAATCATGTGGTTTTTTTCTTGCATTTTTAAAAATATTAGTGAGTTTTCAACTGTATGCTGGCTAGGATGTAGGGTAGAGTTTATTTCCATATGGAAGTTTGGAACCCTAACCCTTAATCATATCCACCTGTGGAAGATAGAAAGCGACACAAACCCCCGTTTAGATTTACTTCTTTTCCATCCTGTGCTGAACACATGCATTAAAAAATTTTGATTTTCAAGTACAGTACAGAATGTTCTCTAGTCTAATATTTATGTAACAAATTGCGCCAATATTCTCAATTTCTACAAATGGCACCTGATCACTCTTTTGATCAGGAATCCCTTTTCTTTTGAAGCATACGGAATAGAATGCCACAATAAACGAGAATAAAATCTGCTCAGAAAAATCCTGCAAGCTGATCTAGTTGATCTCTGAGTTACAGAAGCAGAAAGCATCCCTGGAAAAGTGATTGATGTGGTAGCTGGTGACTGGTTGGCATTCTGATTACTTGAGAAAGTGGGCCATAGATCATGACACTTGAAGTTACCAGTTTATTATTTCCGTTTTCCCCTGAGACAGTTCACAAAATAAAACAATTAGTATTGAATCTTTACCTAAAAGTCAGATAATACTAAATCACAGATATGTACCTTGTCAAAACAAAATTCACTATCAACACATCTTTAGTTAAATTGAGATGAAAATAGGAACCAAATTTGTTACAGGGAGCTCGTTTACAGAAACCACAGAGACTTCATCCTATGTTCCAGCACTTAAAAGTGATACCACTGCTGCCTGACAGTCATCATCAAGGATGCTGTTAGAAGATAGCTGCAAGAAAATAGAGAGCTTTTTATGTAAGTTTCTTGAAAACTCAAAAAGTTGACTAAGCTATTTGTTCGACTCAGGCACAATCTATACTTTTTGACATGGACATTAGTATAGGACACATGAGGATGTATTCGAATACTCCATCCCCGTGCATGTGCGCACATGCACGTGTGACCAAATGAAATTTTAACTTTGTCCACAACAATGTACGAACATAAAAACTTTAAATTAAAGAATATCATATATTTGAGCAAATATTAGAAGTATCCCCCATATCAGAGATTGAGCAAATCTTCTGTGGCTACTCATAGTAAAATCTCCTTGATGTGAAATAATTTGAAGTCGATACCATATTTCACAATCAGATTCAATGGGATAAATTTATATTCCTCTCACATAAGGCTATATATGGTGACCATCTAAAACCTAGTTTACCCAAAAAAATTGATAAAAGACCTAAGGATCTTGGATCAGGCCAGACAATCCCAGCCCATTGACAGCCCTAGCTTCTAATGATCCTGTCAAACACATACAGATTAATATTCACAGTATCTGAAGCTTGTCAAACAACTGAACCTCTTATACACGGGAAAAAATTCCTCCCAACACACGAATCTGGTAGTGTAATGAAAGTAACAAAGGATAGACTAAAATTAATACTGCTTACGGAAAACAAAGAATAGAAAATAAAAACATGAACTCTCTTTTACAATTTAGAGCACGAGCAAAAGTGGTCAAATTACACCGCTATTATTTTATTTGTCTAATTTGCATAAATATTATAGCAATTGAAGATGGAGATGTTAATGTGATTTGCAGACTCTTCACATAAGAAATTGATGGATGAGGATGCACTGAACAACTCAGAGGTATAGGTTATATGTAAAAATAATTTATATATACATCATGTATATAATAACCTCAATTCGAAATACTTTGAAGGAAAAATGATAGATACCTCCTTATAATAGGTTTTAAGAAGAAAGAATGGTTCTTGCTCCCGCGTACCTCCAGATTCTTTAAAAATATTAAGCAAATCCTGGCATTATATAAGTAGCAAAGGTCAACTGACAATGATGACAAATTTTTTCAGTAAAAATCAGGAGAATAAACTACATTGAAACATTGTCAAACAGAAGACATGTAAGGCAGATGTGTGGTAAAGGTTCTGCTCAATAACTGTTGAAAACACAAAATCCTTCTCGGAGATTAATAACGTATGTCATTATTCAAAGTTGCATCATATCAGAATTTCAACCGCAGTTTTACATAACATCCAAACAAATTACTGAATCCCTGCATTTTAGAGACTCTCAAATAACAGATGTCATGCTACCGTTGATATAATCTCAGTTGACACAGTTTACAATATTTTGATCATATAGCATGTTGCAAAGATAACTTTGACAAATTTGAGGCCAAGAGAACAAAGATTCAAATACGCAAACATTTTCACCTAGCTTCCAATACTCTTCTTAAGTAAAAGGGAGAAATTAAACAAGTAGTAATAAGCATTCCAGCATTTTGATCATATTACTATAAAGAGGGGTGGTCTTTTTCCTAGGCCTCATCTAGTTTTCATCCTTATGGACCCCACACCTGTCCTCTCATCTCCATCTCTTATTCATCTTTATCTCGCTAACCAAACATACAAGTAGAGATCTAAATTTCCTTATTCCTCAAACCAAACACATCCTTTTATTCTCCAGTCCTTAAATGTACTTGGCCAAAGGTGAGGAATTCCAAACATCGAATATATGACAAAGACACTTCAATGTATGGAATTCCTCACCTTTGACAGAGTACATGTAAGGACTAGAAAATAAAAGGTTGTGTTTGGTTTGAGGAATAAGGAAATTTGGATCTCTACTTGTATGTTTGGTTAGCGAGATAAAGATGAATAAGAGATGGAGATGAGAGGACAGGTGTGGGGTCCATAAGGATGAAAACTAGATGAGGCCTAGGAAAAAGACCAACCCTCTATTTTGGAGAAATGCCTTTTGGATGAAGGGCATCTCTATCAGCCCACATCCATTGTTGACCGCATCCCAATTTACCCACATCTACAAGTCCAAATACTACCAAATGAAGTGAAAAAATTGTACACAGTTTGAAACTAAGAGACAAATGCAATTAGTAAACCTTTAAATGAGCAGAATATACTTAAATTTAGTTTAAAAGTACTAAAAGGCTCACACCTCAATTAAGATCATATCCTAGTGCACTAGTGATGCAAAACAAATGTATGATTGATGTAGGGTCGTAGGGTCAGTATCAAGGTTATAAAAAACCAAATAGAAATGTGATTTTCAATCTTCAACTGAAGGCAAATAATTCTCTTAGATAGATCCTTCTAAAAAGTTTGAAGAATAATGTCGAGAAGCAATAGAAAATAGGTTTAAAATTAAGGACAAAAATCTCAGATAAATAAACAAGTAGCATAAAAAATGTCACTTTTATTCTTCATGATACTGTCTTACAAGGGCTCTTTATTTATAAGCCTTAGAAATTCTCAGCATAGCCTATTTCACATAAGAAACACTCTAATTGTGATATCATTGAGCTGAGAATCAAACTCGTAAGATAAATTAAAACATCCTAAGATAACAATCTCTTTAATTTGGTGAAATGTGATTCTTAAATCCCTCCTTAGGTCTTTTTCTCAAGTCTTGCTAAATTTAGGGTGATCATTCATCTCTAAATAAGATTCAGCCACATCGTCAATATTGATATTTTCCTCATTATGAACTACATCATATCGCAACCCCATTAACACAATGGTCCTAACCCTATTAAACGCAATGGTCCTAAATAAACACAAAAAAAATAAAAGATAAAAAATTTCCTTTAGTATTATAACCTTAGTTCAAAATAATGTTTAACTTTAAAATTTGACATCCTTTTTTCATCTTAGGCCAAAAGAATCTGTCTTCTACAAAACTAAGAGTCTTGTCTCTCCTAAAATAGCCCGCCAATTCACCTTGCACGCAACTCTCAGATAAGATGCAATCTCAAGAATTAGGAATGCATACCCTGTAATTGAAGGAGATACCCATCCTCTAATGAATAATAAGATCACTTACTACCAGCACCTTGTTAGGTCTCTGAATATCTTTCTGAAATAAATATCTGCTGCATATTAACCTTTAATACTTTCAAAACCAGTAACTTGGGTAGCCATGGAATGCAATAAATGGTTTATATGGTTGAGAGCATCTGCCACTTTATTCTCTTTTCCTGTCTTGTGCTTGATTACAAAGGTAAATTGATGTAAATAATCGATCCACCTTGCATGCATGACATTCATTTTGGTTTGTTGCCCTAAATGCTTTATTGAATCATGATTTGTGTATAGCACAAACTCCTTTTGCACCAAATAACATCTCCAGTGCTTCAATATTTGAATTAGTGCACAAAACTCTTAAGTCAGACGGAATATCTACAGCATGTTACATTCTGCTTATCACTAAAGTAGGCTATAAGGTGCCTTTCCTGGCTGCCTTCAATCCCTATCCTTGAAGCATCACATGAAACCTCAAAAACCTAGCAGAAATCTGGCATCTGTAATACAGGTGCTGTTATCATCTTTTTCTTGATCTCTTCGAAAGCACTATGGGTTTCCTTGGTCAAAGAAAATCTTTGTAGGATCGGCTTTAATGCCATCCTTGAAGATAATGAATCGCAAGAAGTAACTTCAGGCAAAGCAAAAGAACATTCTTTTTAGATGAACATAAAAGCTTTCAAATTTGAGGACTTGAAAAACCTACTTGAGGTGATCTACATGTTCTGCTACACCCTTGTTGTGAACATGTCATCAAAAACACGGTAGCAAGACTATGAAAGCTCCTTACCTCATGCACATTGGCATGAGTTATCCAATCCAAAATAGTTTGCACCTTTGTAGGATCGGCTTTAATGCCATCCCTGAAGATAATGAATCATAAGAAGTAACTTCAGGCAAAGCAAAAGAACATTTTTTTAGATGAACATAAAAACTTTCAAATTTGAGGTCTTGAAAAACCTGCATGAGGTGATCTACATGTTCTGCTACACCCTTGTTGTGAACATGTCATCAAAAACACGCTACCACAAACTTACTCAAATGGCTGGAGATTATCAATAATGACTCTCATGAATGTAGCTAAGGCATAACCTTCCATTCATATAAGCCCTCCTTGGTCTTGAGTGCATTTTTCCATCCATCTCCTGTCGGATTCTAATTAGGTAATGACCGCTCCCAATCGTGGAAAAGATTGTTGAGTCACGCAATTCTCTAGCATAACACCTAATCGTGGGATTGGAAACCTGTATTTGATAGTAATTTTGTTAATGGCTTGAATATCCACACATATGAGCCAACTGCCATCTTTCTTGGTTAATAATGGCTCTGTTTGGAATCCGAGATATCCCGGGATGGGGACAAGATATCCTGGGATACTGCTCCGTCCAAGCGTTTGGTTGACCGGATAAAGTGGGACGGGGATACGCCCCATCCCTCTCCAAGGAACGAGTGGCTCCGACTTCGAGGGACGCCACTCGTTCCTTTTTTATTTTTATTTTTTATATTAAATAATAATTAATAATTTTAAAATTTGAAATAATGATTATATAAATTATTTTATAAATTTGAAAAATATTTTTTAATATATAATAATTATATATTAATGATGAATATAAGATATTATTGTCTTAGAGTTAAAATTATTATTATCTATTCATTAATATGAATATTATTAATTATCTAATTATAATTAATTATATTATGTTATTTTTATATATTATCATTTAAATTAGAATATTTATAATTATATATAAAATTATTTTATCTGTTTTTATCGCTCCAAACAAACGATTAAAAATGTATATCCAAAACTTTACATATCCTTATCCTTCCAAACAAACAACTAAGAATATTCATCTCTCACTCTTTATCGCACTAACCAAACAACCATAAGATAATACTTCATCCATAGATATCCTTACCCAAGGGATACATATATCCCACCATCCAAACACCACCAATGTTCTTGGTTAATAAAGCCAAAACCGCCAAAACTGCACAAGGACTCATACTATATCCAAAACCCTTTCTGCAATAAGTCCTCAACTTGCTTGCTCTGAAGGACTCATTCTGTAAACAGCAAGATTTGGACAAGAGGAACCAGGGATCAGGTTGATTGCATGCTGTATGCTACTTAATGGAGGCAGTTTTGTGGCAATTCAGCACACATAATGTCTACAAATACCTCCAGCAGATCCGAAACCTCCTCAATAATCTTGACTATCAGTATGAAAACTACCCTTCTTTAAAAGCTGAAAAGTTTCAAGCATTTGCATCATTAATGCTTTCCAGTTACTATGAGTGTCATTGATATGCTTCCTCTTATCAATCATAAAATTATACATATTGTCCTCTGATTATGGTGTGCTTCTACCATATTGTTAAGGCCTTTAAAGTAACAAGTGACAACATTATTAGTACGATGTCACACCATATTGCATCCTTGTAGCTGCCAATTTTGAAAGAAGCTAAACAATAATGTGTGTCATGCAAGGACTGATCTTCTGCCAATCAGATATTCTAGACGTTATCCACGTTTTAGGTTGACTTTGTTCTTCACAGCATAATCTTTGGCAACCACATTTACTGCACTCCCATTATCAATAATCATGAAGATTGTCTTTCCTAGGGATTCTACCTTGGGGGGTGAAAGATATTTCTGTGCCTCAAATCCTCTTCAGGTTTCTTCTTTTCTGCAGCCAGAAGAGGTCACACAAGATATACTAGCAACTCACAAGTAGGGAGATCAGTGGCGTCTTGAATCTCTTCAACTGTATCTTTACAGGTTCAATTTGTCCGTCATCAGAATCTCCTATTTTCTTTTACTTCAGCACCACAGTCCCTGCATAGCAATATGGTCTTCATCTTGTTTAGGCACTGACTAGCATAATGGCCCTTTTCATAGTACTTGCCATCTACAGGCTTGAAATTCTTTATCCCTGGTTTCAGGAAACCCTTCTGGGCATCAAAATTGGTCTTTTAATGAATAGTCTTATGGTTTCATTCTTAGCTTTGAACTGCCAACATTTTCTTCATGTCTAAGCATCATCTAATGTGCCTACTCCATGCTAATGAAAGTGGAAACAGAGATCCGATCTCTAATCTCATCTCTAAGTCCTCCCTCATAGTGCCTTATGGCTTGATGTAATTATCTCCCGTCTCCCCTGCTGTCTCAACTCATTGAATTTGTACGTATACTCAGAAAAAGACATACTTCTTTCGAGCAAAATAACAGATTCTTGGAGTACAATAATGTACCATTCCAGCAGGTGGTATTTATTTTGCGAAAAATCTTTCATCAATTCCTACCTTCCAACAACACGAAGAAGCATCTGATCTGCTTCTAAGTCACTCCACCATCTGTGTGCTTAATCTTAAGCTTAAGTTTTATGGTAATCAACAACACCCTTCTTTTTTTTTATAAATGTGAACAAACCACTCATGTGATTTGGACACTCAACCTTTCCTTGTGGGAAGAAATGGACTAGCCAACTTTCCTTGTGAAAGTTGATCAACAATACTCTTTTTTAAAAATTGGTTGCATCAAGTTGGTGAGAGGATTTTGATAATTTGGTGGTTATAAAGACAGATCTGGATAGCCTTGCACTATGAATGAATATTAGGCCCTCAACAACCTTGCTAATCTCTCACTAACAAAAATCTCACTTTGAAAAATAAACCAAATATGCAGAAACTATCAACAAAAAACAGTGAATCGATCCCTCCATCTCAACCAATGTTTGGAAAAATCTCCTATCTCACCAAATCTGGCCTCTCTCCCACCGAATCCGAGTTCCCATCCACCAAATTCAAATTTTGAATCTTCTACTTCTCAAACACCACAAAATACGAATCTCTTGAGTCTAAAACATCCAGCTGACCAATCAGTTGAACCTTTTGTTCTGACTTATTCCAAAAGAAAGCTCACACACAAATTTGGTGATAAGGAACTTCTTACACGACAAGAATCTGATCTGGCAACAGATAATGGTTCAAATTTAGATCACCTTGATATCCTGATTGCATTGAGGAAAGGTTCTAGAAGCTGCACACAGCATCCAATTTCAAAATGTCTTGGATATTCCCATTTATCTAACCCAATACAAGTGTTTGTGACCCATCTTTCAGAAACAAAGACACCTAAAACAGTTAAGGCAACCCTGGAGGAAAATGAATGGAAGAATGAGATTCTTGATGAGATGAATGCTCTAAAGAAGAATCGACCATGGGAAATTGTTGACCAGTTGAGTGGTAAAGTCCTGGTTGGATGTAAGTGGGTTTTTAATTTGAAGTACAAGGCAGACGGCTCTATTAAACACTACAAAGCTAGACTCGTAACGAAGGGTTAGACTTAAATGTATGGAATCGACTATCAGGAGACATTTGCACTATTGGCGAAAATCAATACAATCCGAGTCTTACTATCCTTGGCTGCAAACTTGAATTGGTCTCTTCAGCAACCAGACGTGAAGCATGCATTTTTGAACGGTCATCTTGAAGAGGAAGTTTATATAGAGTTGCCATTAGGTTTTGATTCCAAATGGAAAAACGGGAAGATGTGTCGCTTGAAGAAGTCTCTATATGGCCTAAAGCAATCACCACGTGTATGGTTCGATCATTTTACAAAAGTTATCCAGAAGCATGGTTACCAGCGAGCACAGGCCAACGACACTCTTTTTTACAAGAAGCACGACAAGAAGATAACTATTTTGATAGTTTATATCAACGATATAATCCTCACCGATAATGACAAGGCAAAAATTGAGAAGATCAAAGGAAAACTTGCGCACGAGTTTGAAATAAGGGATTTAGGGAACCTTCGGTATTTCTTGGGGATGGAAGTTGCTAGAAGCGAGGATGGAATTTCAGTTTCACACAGGAAGTATGTGTTGGATCTGCTCAAAGAAACTGAGATGATGGGAAGCAAACCGGTAGACACACCCATGGATCTAAATGGGAAACTCAACATTAAGGAGGGTGATGAACCACTTCATAAAGGATTAAAGATTGGTAGGAAAACTTATCTATCTAGCTTATACAAGACCAGATATTGCGTTTGTTGTAAGTTGTGTGAGTCAATTCATGCATTTTCCTTCCAAGAGTCACTTTGATGTTGTGTATCGTATTCTTAAGTATTTGAAGAGTACACCAGGAAAAGGTCTATTCTTTAAAAAGAATGAAAAAAGAAGGTAAAGGTATTTGTTGATGCTGATTGGGTAGGTTCGGTAAGTGATAGACGATCTACTTTAGGTTATTGTTCCTATGTTTGGGGTAACCTCATGACGTAGAGAAGCAAGAAACAAACCGCGGTGGCAAGGAGCAGCACTAAAGCAGAATTGAGATCTACAGCTCACGAGATTTGTGAGATCTTGTGGCTAAAGATATTATTGGAGGCGTTAGGAGTGAAAATAGAAATTCCATTGAAGATCTATTGTGACAACAAAGTTACAATTTCGATTATTCACAATCAATGTCACCATGATCAAACCAAACATATAGAAGTTGACAAACAGTATTAAAGAGAAGATTAATGAAGAAGTTACAGATGTGACATATGTGCCTACTTCTCAGCAAACTGGAGATATTCTGACAAAGGTTTTGTTTAAGCCAATGTTTGATAAGATAATAGACAAGCTGGGCATGTACAATTTGTACTACCCAACTTGAGGTAGAGTGCTTAGAATATCAGTTTGTTTTATTTCCTGATTTTTAGGATAAGTTTTGCTAAGTTGTTATTTTTTCCTATTTACGTGTAAATACTATATAAGGCAGTAGGATTATACAATTTTGTGAATTGAGAATTATTTTTCTGAGAAATACAAAAGACGGTGTTTTATAATCTCCTTTCTGATTTATGCTTTTAATTTCCTTTGATATTGTGATTTCATTTAACCTTATATTCATAATGTATTTGTATAACATGGAGAGAAAGAAGTCAATCTAACGGTAAGAAGCCAATCATCAATAAAAGATAAAGATTGAAAAAAGACTTGATATTGCTTATGATTCATAGCCACAAAGCTAAAAAACAATATAAAACGTGACAAGTTTCAAACCTTAAGCTATACATGCTGAATATTAAAGCAAAAGTGGGTGTTGACAAAAAAATCGAGGGATTTGGGTTAGGGCACTACCAGAAGAAAATTGGTTATGGGTGATGAAGAATTTTAGGCGTAAATCTACTGTTCCTTAGATATATTGTATCCTGAAAAAATTAGATCCCGGTATACATCTAATGTTTCCTTAGATACACTGAATCCTGGAAAAATCTACATATCATGTGTCCCAACCCAACAGTGATACACACCCCACTTAAGCCTAACAGCTTTACTAACGTCATGGAGCTTGGAAACCTTAGAACATGTTTAAAAAACTTACCAAACTTCTATACTTATTTGATTATTTAATTTAAAATAGATTTCAAATAAACTCACTGGATTTGGCTTACTTCTTGCAAAATATAAAATTACCAAACTGCCCCTGGGACTAAAACTCATGAATCAGTGGATTTTAACTCTTAACTTCTAAACCTAAACCTTATCAGGCCAGGAAAGCCTGGAAATAGCACCATGGAAAAGCATCAAAATCAACTTATCAACTTATAATGTCACAAAGAGCTAGAAATCAAAGGTCCAAGAAAGCAGCTAAAATCAACCTGTAAAGAGACCAAAGAAGCCAAATCTACATGACAAAATTATGCTACTAACACAAGTAGCAAAAGAGAATTTGACAATAATACATAATACATAATATAATACATCCTAAAACTCATGTACCATGTAGAAAAATAAATTTCTTATTAATAGATTCCTTTTTACATCATTATAAATAAGAACCAAGATAAAATAAGATCTAAGATATAGATGAGCAAAAAATTAACTAATATGGATAAGGATAATATCAAATCAAACTAATAAAAATAAGATAAAGGACATGTTAACAATTTGAACTGCAAATATAAAAGTCATCAACTTCATGTTGCATGCATTTGCTTCAACAAATATGGAACTATGATAAAGAAAATTCTCATGCTATCTTTAAGTATCAAAATTAAAATTATCATAAATTGACATGTAAGTTCAGTTTTCTTTAGTCCCTCTGATAAATTTGGAGATTATAAATAGCATGACATATACATTTTGAATAGAGATAACAAAATTAAGGATTAAAGCCACAAATGACGCCTAAGTAAAGTAAGGGTTATTGTTCGTTTTGACCTCTAAAGTTAAAAAGTATTCATTTTGACCTCTAAAGTCCAAAACTTTAGTCATCCAAACCCTTTGCTCCTGATATAGCAAGGTAAGCCACATCAGATGTAATGAGGCACAAAAATTATATCTAAATTTTAAAAAAACAAAAATTTGCCACGGTGCATCAGATATGGTATGCCACATCCAATGCCATGTCAACATAAAACCTGCCAAATAATCAATTTTTAAATGGTTATTGGACAAAGGAGCTAAAATAGATAAGATTTTGTAGTTTAGGGGCAAAATGAACATCTTTTTTATTTAATGAGGCAAAAGGAATAATAACCCTCACTTTAGGGGCCACCAGTAGTTTTAATCCTAAAATTAAGCATGGATAGTGTAATGTAAGAATTCAAGCAAGATGTATGCTTTCAACAACAACAACTACTACTAAGCCTTGATCCCATACTAGATGGGGTCGGCTATATGGGTTCTCTGTCTCCATATCCCTCTATTAAAGACAAGATCCGGCTTAATATCTAATATACATAGGTCCTTAGACACTACCTCTTTCCATGTAAACCTAGGCCTACCTTTACCCTTCTTCTTACCTTCTATTAATAAACTATCACATTTTCGAACCAAGATGTATATTTTCAACACAAAAAATAATAATAATAAATAATAAATAAAGAATCCTTAGCAGTAACCTTAAGGTATATCCACAAAAAGGAAATTGGCAAAGAAAAGCCTTTTAGGAAGTAAATTGAAAATTATGGATTCCAGGTTTCACAGTGAACAAACGTGGAAACAAAGTTTTAACCAAGTTTCAGCTAATGATAAAATCATAAAATTTCAAGAACCGTATGAAGGACATAAGCTTAACCAGATTACATAGTGAAATCACTACTCACCTCTCCAGTCAAGTTTTCAAACTCAAGCAACTGCTCCACAATAGTTTCAAGCACTTGACAGTTTTTCTGAAGCATTTGTTTTGCCTTGTCATATCCCATGCTGTAAATCTACAAAAACCACCCATCAATAATGGATGATTAATAACATGGCATTATTGCAAAACATAAAAGGCTTGCCTTAATCAGTATTATATCAGACAAACTCCAGAAGCTACAAACTAATGCATTTGCTAACAAAAGAACATTGACAAGAATCTGCAAAAGCAACAAGATGTACCTTTTCAACTTTAGCAGCCATCTCCAACTCATGGTCTCTCCCCATACTCAGTGTTCCTAACTGATTCAGAGAAGGGATAAAGAAAGGAAGACAAGAATAAATAACAAATGTTGTAGTGTCAATAGCTAATATGCTGATTTTAAATAACGAATTACATTAACTTTCAAAACTCATAATGGATATAGAATAAAATTGTCATTGGATGACAGGAGCTACATGATGATACAAAGTTTCAACTCAAGAAAAATACTTCTATATAAATCTGAAATGGCCACCTTCCTTTGCCACAGTTCTGTTTTTGCATAAAACAAAGGCTTCAAGGAATAGTTGAATACCGCATTGTTAGTTATGTAAACAGCAGGGCTGTCATCAGGACCCCATCCATATTGAATCACCATCCGAGTAGCTATCTGAAATTAAGCATCACAATATTGGTAATAGAGAGAGGAGAAATCATTTTAGCCTAGAACTTTTGAAAGGAACAACCGATATAGATAGAGGAATGTCAAGGAAATCTACCTCCTGTGCCTGCTTTAGTTCAGATGAAGATAAGAAATTCTCCTCCCCAAAAGGAAGAAGCAATTGAGCAGCAACATAAGAACCAAAGCAAAATACAAGCTTCTTTTCAAGGTATGACCTCGATTCTAAATTGCCATTTGCAAAACCTTCATTCTTTGCCTTAGTAATTTTAGTACATCCAATACCCTGAAAGACAAAAGCTAGAAACTGTCATTGTGCTGATTAGATAATAGCTTTCTGATGGACATGATTTCAAGTGGTGTTTTTAAGAAGAAAAAACAGAGACAGAGTGCAAAAGATAAGTATTTCATAGTTAAAAGCATCAATCCAGTACATGTAAGGTTTTATTTTTTCCTTTATATACATATATATATACAACAACAACAACAACAACAACTAAGCCTTAATACTATACTAGATGGGGTCGGCTATATGAATTCTTTGTCTAAATGTCGCTCTGTCAATGGCAAAATCCGGCTCAATATCAAATATACATGTCTTTAGACACTATCTCTCTACACATAATCCTAGGCCTACCTCCACCCTTTTTCTTACCTTCTATTACTAAACTATCACATTTGTGAACCGGAGCACCTGGGGATCTACGACACACGTGTCCAAACCATAAACACTTTTCTCTTATTTTATCTTCAATTGGTGCAACATACACCTTCTGTCGGATGTGTTCATTTCTAATCTTATCCAATCTTGTATGACCATTCATCCATCTTAACATCCTCATTTCTGTCACACTCATCTTATGAATATATTGAACTTTAGTTGACTAACACTCACTTCCGTATAGCATAGTTGGTCTAACTATCGTTCTATAGAACTTTTCTTTCACTTTGTTATATTGAATTCTTCCATTAGCACGAAATAATAGTTCAAAGTGGAGAGGACAACATGCCTATTTACTACCTGGTGTATACTTGACCTCCAAGCTTTTTTCCTATCTACTTTTCCCATTCAATATCCAAAGCTAATGACAGTAATTCTAACCGCATAAGTCATACTAGACATCCTCCTCACAAGTAGCCACCACTCAGATCCTCACCAACTAGCTCACTTGCATTAAAAAGGGTGATAGTGAGAATAGGTAGAGATTTGCAAGTATCATAAGGGTAAATAAAAGGCAGTGTATGTAAAGAGAGATGATACCCACTTCATGTATAGTAAATATCTGTGTGGAAAAAACAAAGGCCAGTATGAGTAAAGGGCGATGATGCGAACTTCCTATATAGTCAAACCGGTGAATAACAAGTAACAAACTCCAATCTAGGTTTAAACTTTAAAATAAAAAAGAATAGTAATGTAGGAAATTCAGGGATTTTATTTTATTTTATTGCATAAAATCAGGGATTTAATTATTGCATGATTGTTAGTTTCCTTGTAATTTTATTACCTTATTTATTTGTTACCTTCTTTGTTCCTATGTAGCTTTTTTATTTAAGACCATGTATTTGTTGCTTAAGAGAATAAGAAAGATTTGAGATTTTCTTCTTTCTCTTTATTTTTTCCCCTCTTCTCTCTGTATTTCCGACATGGTATCAGAGTCCTATGTTCAACGATCCAGGGATTTTTTTCTTCTTCCTTTATTGCAAACCAGAATCTGTGGAGAACTGAACAGCCATGGTGCGATCATTGCAAACGCCCGTGGCATAAAAGTGAAATGTGTTGGAAGATTCATGACAAGCCCCAAAACTGGAAGAAGAAAACCGAAAGCGAGGATCGTGCACTTCAGACTAGTGTCTCGGATCAACAGAAACAGTCTCTCTCAAACTCGTTTTCCTTCACCAAGGAACAAATAAACCAACTGTATAAACTCCTCGAGTCTCAAAAAACTCCTTGTTCTATAGCTCAGAAAGGTAATTATCTGACAACAGCTCTCCTTAGTATCAATCCTGATCATGCCTAGATTATTGATTCAGGTGTAACCGATCATATGACAGGAATGTCAAACTTTTTTTTCTTCATACAGTCCTTATGCAGGTAACCAAAAAATTAAGATTACAGATGGCTCTCTTTCAACCATTGCAGGGAAAGGTTCTGTTGTGTTGTCTTCAACGCTGACTCTTCATGATGTCCTTCACATTCCTAGACTATCTTGTAGCCTTTTGTCTGTCAGTAAATAGCTCAAGGTAAACAATATCAAACAACTTTTTTTCCTTCTTATTGTGTATTCCATGATTTGAACTAGAGGAGGATGATTGGCAGTGCTTAGAAGAGTGAAAGACTCGACTTCTTTGATGATGGATCCGAATCAAGATATCAATCTTAACCAATAAGTTCTTGTTTTGAATATACTTTTGTTTCGGATCAAGACCTTTTTTTATTTCATTGTGAAATATGTGAATTTGCAAAACATCACCATACATTTTTTCCTTCACAACCATATAAACCATCAAAACCTTTCACTGTTATTCACAGTGATGTTTAGGTCCTAGTAAAATAAGTATACCTCTAACATTTACATTTAGAGATGATCATACTAGACTTTGTTGGGTGTACTTATTAAAAGAAAAGTCTGAGGTTGAACAAGTTTTCAAAATGGTGCAAACACAATTTCAAACTAACATACAAGTCTTCAAAAGTAACAATGGAAAGCAATACTTTAATTTTTCTTAAAAAAGGTATAATTCATCATAGTTATTACATAGATACACCTTAACAGAATAGTTTTGCTGAGAGAAAAAACAAACATCTATTAGAGCTAGCTCGTGCATTACTTTTTTTCAACTAAAGTTCCTAGGTATTTGTGGAGAGAGGTTGTTTTAACTGCTGCATACTTAATTAACCGAATGTTATCCAAAGTTTTGAAATTTCAACCCCCTTTCCATACTTTCACAAAATGTTTTCCTAGTACACATCTTTCAGCTAATCTACCCTTAAAAATTTTTGGATGTACATCCTTTATTCATGAACATAGAAAAATAGGAAAGCTTGAACCACATGCAAGGAAATGTGTTTTCATCGGTTATTCTCCAACACAAAAAGACTATAAATGTTTTGATCTGATATCAAAAAAGATGTTTGTCATTATGGATGTCACATTCTTTGAAAAACCACCTTTTTTTTAGGATATTCATCTTCAAGGGAGAGTTTAAGATAAGAATCATTTGCTTTAGGAAATATATTTCTTTCAGATAATATGTTTGAGGCTTGTACTATAACACCAAAAGTAAAAGGCCCATGATTGTTTTTTGAGACTTCTCTCATTATGAGTGATGTTTCTACTGAATCTATGCCTACATTTTTAAACCAAAATTGTGAAAAACAAACTTCAGAAACTGAAAATAAGGAAGAACCAACTTTAATGCCGCAACATGATGACTCTTACAAAAAGAAGTAGCAGATTCAAAGACAGTGATCAAATTTAGAAGGAAATGGTGTATTTGAAGAAGAATCATAGGAAACGAAAAGAATCAACTCTGCAGCAGAGCCATGATTCCGAGCGGAGGGGAAATCCACAACTTGAATCCAAATCTAGTAGTCAAGTGGAGTCTTCCGAGTCTTCCAAAGTTGACATACCAATAGCACTTCGGAAAGGTGTTAGGTCTTGTACTAAATACCCTTTGTCTAAATTTGTGTCATATTCAAACTTGTCTTTATCTCTTGTTGTGTTTATCTCTCAGTTGTCCAGTGTAGAAATTCCTAAAAATGTGCAGGAGGCTCTAAAAGTTCCAAAGTAGGAGGAGGCAGTTCTTGAGGAGATGAGGGCTTTTGAAAAGAACAACACTTGGAGTGTTATAGCATTACCCGCTGAATAAACTACTTTAGGTTATAAGAGGGCCTTCACTGTGAAGTACAATTCTGATAATTCTATCTACATAGCAAGATTAGTGGCTAAAGGATTCATTCGGACCTATGGTGTAGACTACTCAGAAACCTTTGCTCTAATTGCAAAGGTGAATATTGTTAGAGTATTTTTATCTCTTATTACTAATTTGGATGGGTCTTTGCAGCAACTAGACGTGAAGAATGCTTTCCTTAATGGTGACTTTAGAAGAAGAGGTATACATGAATAATCCTCTAGGCTTTGAGGAAAGATTTGGTTCAAAGGTGTGCAAGCTAAGGAAGTCCCTATATGGTCTCAAGCGGTCTCCAAGAGCGTGGTTTGAAAAGTTCACTCAGTCAGTCAAGAAACAAGGATACTCTCAAGGACAAGCAGATTATACCTTGTTAACCAAATTTTCCTCTGTAGGAAAGGTTGTTGCACTAATAGTCAATATTAATGATATTATTCTTACAAGTGATGACGTGGCAGAAATAGAGAGGCTGAAGAAGAGCTTAGCAACAAAATTTAAGGCCAAAGATTTGGGAGCACTGAGATATTTCCTTGGTATGGAGGTAGTCTGCTCAAAGAAGAGGATTGTTGTCCCCCAGCGAAGGTACATTCTTAACTATGAAGCAC
This sequence comes from Dioscorea zingiberensis, assembly GCA_026586065.1. Lineage (NCBI taxonomy): Eukaryota > Viridiplantae > Streptophyta > Magnoliopsida > Dioscoreales > Dioscoreaceae > Dioscorea > Dioscorea zingiberensis. The sequence continues at coordinate 34,800,870 of CM048822.1, forward strand.
CGATACGGACACGGGACACGGACACGACACGACACGGACACGCCGACACGACATTTTTAGAAAATGTAGGACACGGACACGTTGAGACACGTTGAATAAAAAATACATATAAAAAATATTATATATAATATTTTAATAAAATATAGTTATTAGATTTCATTTCATCATATCAAATAATCCACAAATTCCACACAAAAAAAAGAAGATAAAAAGTAAAAACTAAAAAGCAAGTGTTTGAATTTTGATGACAATGAAAAGACATAAAGGAGGGGGTGAATGGTAAGTTTAAGATTTGAAATTAAATTTTAATAAAATTTGATATAATTTAAGATTTGATTTGGGTTTTCAAAAGATTTTTTAATTATAATTTTAAAATTTACATTGCTTTGATTTTCAAAATTGGTTTTGAAAGTTTTGTTTATATTTTTTCTTTAAACAAAAACCGAAGTCAATAAATTTATTTATTTTAAAATTTTGATTTATATAAATAAAACAAATGAAATAAAAAGAGATATTGTTTTTATGTTTTTATATTTTTAATTAAAAATAAAATATATCTAATGTAAAAGAGTGATTTTATAAAAATAACACAAATGAAATAAAAAGATATGCCTTTCTTATATTTTTTATTTTCAAATTTTTAATTAAAAATTCAATCATCATGAAATCTAAAATTATAATTTATTTAGTATGATAAATCGTTTGAGGATTCACTTATCATGAAATCTTAATTTATAATTTATTTAATAAAATAAATCAATTGAGGGTTTGAAGTCCATGAAGAATTTAAAAAATTGATGATTTAGAGCCGTATGATTATGATCAAATGGTGGATAAAAGCCTAGTTTACAAACCCTAAACTTAAGCCAACTTCCGCCGCCTCCACATCTCCATCATCGATCGCCCCCTCTCTCCGACCTCGCGAGCTAGTCATCTTCCTCCTCCACGGCCTCGCCCGAGTCAGCTTCTTCCTCCACGGCTCCCTCTCCCTCGCCCTCTCCGGCATAACTACCTACGGCTTCCTCCACACCGGACCCCTCAGTCGGCAAGACTCCCAAAGCCACCTTCCAGTTCTACACCTACGTCTTCTTCGCGGACGAGCAAGAGATCCCCGCGGACGCGTGTCGCGGACGTGTCGAGGGAGAGGAAAAACCCTAAAAAAAAGAGACACGGTTTTGACCTTATCCGACGCGTATTTCAGCGTGTTGGCCGCGTGCCCGTGTCGCGGACGTGTCCGACACCGGTACGCGAGGCAAATGGGCGTGTCGGTGTTTCATAGATTCTTAATCTTTTGGAGAAAACATGGATGAGTGATCGCAGACCAACCGAGACTCCCATTGATCCCAATAGAAAACTTTAGGAAGAAGGAAGTGTTCCAGTTGGTACTGATAGATACTAGAGATTAGTTGGTAAACTAATTTATTTGTCTCATACTAGGTCAAACATTACTTTTTTAGTAAGTGTTGTTAATCAATTTATGCACTCCCCTTATGAAGAACACCTTAAGGTTATCTACCGAATTGTAAGATATTTGAAGACAACCCCTGGGAAATGTCTATTTTTCAAAAAGACCAATAAAAGGATTATTGATGTATTTACTGATGCAGATTGGACAGGATCAGTTACTGACAGAAAATCCACTTTAGAATATTGCATCTTTGTGTTGGAAAATCTGGTAACTTGGAGAAGCAAGAAAGTGTTGTGGCTAGAAGTAGTGCGAAAGCTAAGTTCAGAGCTATGGCTCAAGGAATCTGTAAAGTGTTGTGGATTTACAGAAGTCTCAAAGAGCTCAAGAAGAATATGGAGCTTACGTTGAAGTTGTATTGTAATAACAAGGCTACAATAAGCATTGGTTATAATCTTGTCCAGCATGATAGAACAAAGCACATTGAGATTGATCGTCATTTTATAAAGAAGAAACTTGATGCCGAATATTTGCTTGTCGTTTGTACCCTCCAATCAACAAACGGCTAATGTCTTGACCAAGGGTCTTGCAAGATCTATTTTTGAGCAATTAATAAGCAAGTTGGGCATGATTAATATCTATACATCAACTTGAGGGGGAGTGTAGGAAAATCAAAGATTTTATTTAATTTTAATATATAAAATCAGGGATTTAGTTTATTTGCTGATCGTTAGTTTCCTCATAATTTTTTTACCTTATTTGTTTGTTACCTTATTTTTTCCTGCATAGTTTTTCTATTTAAGACCATGTATTTATTGCTTAAGAGAGAGATTTGAGATTTTCTCCTTTCTCTTTATTTATTGCCCTCTTCTCTTTGTATTTCTGACAAGTAATAAGTGAGAATAGCTATATATAAACATTGTTATGGGAGGTTCAATCAATGAATCTAGTGGATATGAAATACTAACAGTTAAATTCATAAAAGTGGTCACTTGTTTTATATTAAGAAATGGTCACACTGTGTAGATTAATTTAGTTAAAATCTTTATGATTTGCACGCGGAGCTGACAACTACCAAACTTGGAGGACTAAACAAACTACAAACGTAAAGACCGACAACATCTAGCAAAAGAAACTGTTAATTTCCTAAAAATTATTTCCATTTCCATTTCCATTTACACAAGGCCAAACTGAAGCCATGATTTCTTTCATTAGGTTTAATTCTATAAAAGAAAATAAGTTATGATAATGACAACAAACAGGACAAAGATAGTATAGAATTTTCACCAGCAGCCTTCATGGTATGTAAGAATGTTTCTAACACATTTTAGGAGAGCATTAACCAACGCATTAACTAATAACCATGAAGCCCCACTAATGGAAAACCATTAAAAAAATTTAATACAAATTCTGCTGCATTACAAAATCAGTGGCCCTTCAAGAAGTTTTGCTTAACCCTTAATGTTATTACAGTAATTTTCAAATTTATTTTAGCTAGCACCAGTTAAGAGTATATAGTTAAAGTAATATCTACATTCTCTTCAAAGGTATACATATAGACAACCCTCTGACTTGTGATTTGATTCACTCACCTTCAAATTAAAGTTTAAACAACCAAATATTTGAGTAGATAGGTTGGAGTGAGAATTAAACTAAAACTATTGTGTACAAAAGTTGCAAACTGAGCTATTTTGTAATCATTCTAATTTTCCTAGAAGAAAAGACATGCTTCCATAACATTGCATGTATTTATAGATTTATTAATAGAAAACCTAGGCATTTGTGTAGATAATAGTATAAGAAAAAGGAATATTACATCCTGCAGAGTGACGTTCTACCTTTTCTTATTTTTAACCTCAATGAAATAAAAATATTTTAATCATAAATATACATTGATCATCCTCTACTATCCAGTGTATAATGCAAACACTTACAAGACTTGCAATTTTCTCTTCCTTTAATAAGTTATAAAGACTGATTGAAATCCTAAAATAACGCTTTAACAGAGAACATAGGGTTGGCAAGGCCTAGTAAAAGGACAATTTGCTTCTAAAATTAGAACTTTTAGATCCAAAAGAGGATGTATGTATATATATAACCAAATTTCAATAAGAAAAAAAAAATCCAAGAAATAATTTTTTCAAAGGAGACTTCTTTGTATTTTTTTTTTTCAAATAAACATCTTTTTACCACGTGCTTGTTTTAAATTGACCTCCTTTCCTTCTAAGAAGATCATTGTGCCCAACCTATAATATGCTCGGGTGAAAACCCAAATTTGCATCTATAAAAGTTTTTCAAGTGAAACTTTTCCCTAATTGGAACAGGAGATGGGTTAGCTAATCATTAAAGATACATCCTCAAAGGGAAGGTTGTGTATTCAAGTCTTCCACATGTCACATACCTTAGGCAAAATTTTTATAATGGGAAAAAAATGACAACATATTTAGAAAGTACAAATGCAACACTAAAAATGTAACCAGCAACAGAAATGGCATTTACCTATTAATCAAAATAATGGTTGAGAGAATAAAAGAGTAACAAGACAAACCTCCCAAGATAGTGGCTCAAGCCATATATTATCAACATGGTCGTAATTTGGGAGAAGAAGAGCCATAAGACCACGGCCAGCTGCCCAGACAGCATGTGGAAATTTCTTCTCCCTTGACCACTATCAAAAACAACAAACACAAAATATGAAGTAAAGACTTATGCCAAGAATACTCCAAAGTTTACTATGGGTGCAAGAACATTAAAATACAGAGGAATTTAAACCTGAATGTTTGTAAATGGAACAGGGTCAATAATTAATTAATTGTTATTATGTAAACCTAGAAGGCAGAAAAATATTTATCTGGATACAAAATAGGCGCAACACTCAGAGCATTCAAAAACATCAAGTTGAATAATACTAGTCCGGAGCAATGTCCCTATGATATATCTTCCTGTCTGGAGGCAGGTCTGCTATCTTCACCTCATTGGCTGCCTTTATTTAAGTCTTTCTTTCCTTGACAAGGGAACAACTTACCTCATCTATTATCTACTAAACAGCATAGGTTGCAATGAAACACAATACATACCAGCAAGCAGCAGAACACCTGAAATGATAACACTAAGAAAGGTATGGAGCAAAGTAATTTTTCCCTGTGTGCTACTTTTAATTTTACTAGAGATCTGGTAAAATCTTATTATCAGCTAGGATTAATTGCTATTAAATTTCAGCATTTGCAACTTCCATAAAACTTCATAAAATCATCATAAACATATATAACTTTTGCAAATCCACCATACCTAAATAAAGCTCCCTCATATCTACATAATTGCAAAGAACTGCACAAAATATGCCCGTTATCATAAGCATTTCCCCAGGTAGATATTTAGTTAAATTTCATATGCAAACAAGGACAAATTGAACTAGCATAGGCCCATCAGGTTCACACTCTGGAATTGCAATTGGAATTAGAATTCAAATCAAGATGGAACAATAGATTACATGATGTGCTTGGTTCAACACAGTCAGAATAGATGAAAAATGGTGACAAAAGATGTGACTATAAAATTTAATGAAAAATATCACACAAAATTGGGTACACGGAAACCTAGCATTTGGTTCTAAGTTAGTTACTAAAGAAAACAAATTGATATATCATGTAAACTTATCAATAGTTTCAGTCAACCATTTAACAGGGATCCAACGTAGGTGTTAGCTCATCTTAATCCCATAATCCTACAGTGCATAAGCTCATAGTCACCCACTATCATACAGAAAGCTGATGTAGGACAAAAAATATCTTGTAAAATATGGGACATAATTAAAAGAACTCATTAACTTGCTTCACATTGTTTAAGAGGCCATTCCTTGAGTATAAAAAGGTTTTGCAATGCGTTAGTTAACTATCAAGAGTTATGCACAAAAAAAATTAATAGCACAAATTATAATTAGATGGTAGATTTGGAGATACAAATTAACATACAATCTAATATGGTTAGTTTAAAAATCATTCTGAAATTCTGCACAGTGGTTGAAATTTATTCCAACAAAAATCCCAACTCTCACCAGCAAATCCAGAAATCTAACAAATATGGAGTCAGTGAACCTTTAGGAAAATGAAATCAGGTCAGTCACACATACACTCATTCTTATCCAATACATTTTCTCTGCTAAATTTTCACACCATACTATTTCTTGTTTAATTTAGGTCTTTGATTCGCTCTTTTCAGCAAAACCAAGTTAAATTTCTTCATCCCCTCGTGCTAAGGGATGAGAAGATTTCATGTGCCTACATTATATTTTACTCCACTCAAAAAATATATATTTGTAAACACATGTATGTATGTATTATCTATGAAAAAGCATCACAAACAATTCTTTATCAGCTTACTTATAGTTGAAAATATTCCTTATTTAGAATAAATGTCTTCTATTTTCAGGCCTTGAGCCCATACTTGTTTACCCTAGTAATGGATGAATTAACTAGTTATATCCAAGATGACATCCCATGGTGTATATTATTTGCGGATGATGTTGTCCCAGTGGATGAGACTAGAGATGGAGTAAATCAAAAGCTAGAATTATGGAGAAACTCTTTAGAAAATAAATGTTTTAGGTTAAGTAGAAGTAAGACAGAATATATGCACTGTAATTTTAGTCTAAGTAGGAGAAATGAAGGAGAAGTGAAACTAGGGGGGTGGTAGTGCCTAAGATTAACCATTTTAGGTATTTAGGTTCCATTTTTCAGGATGATGGGATGATAGATGAAGATGTAACCCATAAAATCAAAGCTGGATGGTTGAAATGGAGAAATGCCACGGGAGTGTTATGTAATAAAAAGATGCCTAACAAAATAAACGAAAAATTTTATAGGGCCAGCTGATTAGACCGGCCATGCTATCTGAGGCGAGTGTTGGGCAACTAAAGTTCAACATATCATAAGATGAATGTGGCGAAATGAGGATGTTAAGATGGATGAGTGGTCATACAAGATTGGACAAGATTAGAAATGAACACATCCAAATGAAGGTGCGTATTGCACCAATTTAAGATAAAATACGAGAAAGGAGTTTAAGATGGTTTGGACACGTACGTCGGAGACCCCCAGGTGCTTCAGTTCGAAAATATGATAGTTTAGTTGTAGAAGGTAAGAAGAGGGGTAGAGGTAGGCCTAGGATTACGTGGAGAGAGGTGGTGTCTAAGGACCTACATATGTTAGATATTGAGCGGATCTTGCTTTGTGAGGCGGCAATGGAGACAAAGAATTCATATAGCCGACCTCGCCTAGTATAGGATTACCGATAAGCCGGCTAAAAGGTTTTCCATCATTAGCTTAGCTTTGTTTGTAGGGATACTGTGCTGCTTCTAACATCCCAATCTCTCATAGAAATTATTTGTTGTTATTGTTATTTATTTATGTATTTTTATTTTTCATTTTATTTCAATTTATTTCAGTTTATTTCATTTCCTTTTATTTTATTTTTATTTCATATTTGAGAGCGACATGAAAGCAGAGAATCCATATAGCCGACCCCATCTAGTATGGGATTAAGGCTTAGTTGTTGTTGTTGTTGTCGTCTTCTATTTTCATACAGGAAACCAACCATTCACATCTAGCTTACACTCGTTGTGTGATATTATTATTGGTATCACAAATTTTGCAACATAAAGCATGGTGAAGCCAATATCATGTATATGTAGAGTATACCTTCTAGTTTTGAAGGAACCTATAATCACATAGAACTTTGGTTGAACTTCTCCACTTCATCCATAGACAAAATTCTGTAGAATACATTTGTCTAAACCTCACAAGTATTTTGACTAATTAAATAAAGACACCTAAAACAACTGCTTCTCTTTATACTTAATACATCAATAATTAACAAAAGAGACCCTAAAGTATATCTATAAATGTACTAGCTTTATTCAATAAATTCAGTTATATTTCTAAACCTTACCATGTGTCTCCATAATTATAGTTTTTATTTAACACTGTTTTATTTTCATCAATTAGTACAATTTTTGCAAATAGCACTCAACAAGAATTCCATCATGAATTGGTCTAGCAATTTCATCTATACTAATTTAAAAAGAAAAATACTCTGTGTCAAACCTTACAGCATTTTTCTCGTGATTGAGAAATCAATTTTACGCCGAAGTGGTTCGATCCTTCCCCTGCCCAAACCTTACCCTGCTCTTGCAAAAAAAGAGCAGGGTAAGGTTGTGTATAATAAACCCAAGTGGTCCTATCCTTCCTGAGCATAGCAGGAGCTTTGTAACACCTGGCTATCCTTTTTTGAGAAGTCAATTTGACACCAAATTTCAACACCACTAGTCATTCAACTATATTGACCTAAGCAGGCCATTGAACTTTGTAAGTACTCAATTTCTTTAAACCCAACACATCATCTCCATAAGTACTTTGATTACAATGTGCTTCATCCAAATCATAAACACTAAATAAAACCAATATCTTTTATCCATAATTTTTTCCTACTAGTTTTCTGAGTAAAACAAAAAATAAAAAAATAAATTTTAGTCTTTTTCCATTCAAAATGTTCCATACAATCCTTTATCCAATCCAAAATTTGTGTATTTTGGTCCGCATAACTGGTGTGGCCCATTCCTTAATAACTATACCAAAAAGAATAAGAAAATCCAATTCAAACCTCATTTACTATTTTAATTATCTTTTCTAGTTGACTTATATTCCAATTAGGAGACATACTTAAATTATATTTCAAACATATTTTCTTTATATCAGTTGTCCTACTTAGGATAAGATTTTCTTTTAATAAGTAAAAATCAAGTGTAGACCAAAAAAGTTAGTTCTGCATAATCAAAAGTTTGACCTAAATTGGTTTTCTTCTTCGTCTTCTTTTGCCTCTTTCGGTTTGATTATCAAGTCAATTGGTAACCCACATTGATTGTTCAAGGTTGATTGCATTAGAGATTTAGAGGTATAGCACTAAAGTGTTGGTCAATTCTCTACCAGGCTAACGCCATCTCTGAAATTCTTCCATCCCATCAACAACGGCATCAAGAAGCTACCCAAACTTGTGAATTTACTGCTCACCGGCCATCAAACCACTCCACCCCCTTGCTGTAATAAAATTCAAGGGAGAGAAAGACCAAGAAGACGGATAGAAAAAAGAGAAATGGCATTAAAAGCAAAGAAGACATAGGGGGCACAGAGAAGATAGAGGAAACAGAGGATAGAAGGAGGGAGTTAGAGCCCAAATAGGTTGAGTTCCTAAAAAGGAAAAAAAAAGTGCAACAGAGAGGTAGTTACTTATGTTTATACAATTTTTAATTAATAATAAATTAAAAATATTAAAGTAAGACTTGAACATGACAACAGGGAATAAAAGAGAATAAACTGGAAAATTAGACACTTATTAGGATATTAGCACTATGACAAACTTGAAAATTTAGGACAGCACCTTTTGTTACATAAATTAACTAAATTAAATTTGAATATTACCATTTCCCACATTAATCTATGCCCAATTGCTCTCTACCAAAGTTTCATGATATGACTAATGGGTTTTATCCCCAAATAGTTATATCGATTTTGTTCCCACAAGTAAACTAACTGGATGAGGTACATGGATAAACATTTAGCATTAATGAACTACTGTAAATGCAATGGCTAGGCTTTGAACTTTGCTGCCTTGTGAATTTTAGACATACGGATGCATCCAAGACCATGACACAAACAAGGGAAGCCATGACTTATGATTCTATACGGGGAAGTCATGAATGATTCTTTATAGGAACAGTACAAAATCAGAAATCTTATAACCTGTTGTCATCCATCTAAAGAATTACATGTAAACCAATGGAAAAACCATTACAGATTTGATGAATCAAAACAGCAAATCAAAAGTAGATATGAAAATAATTACAGTTAAACTGGAGAAGGTACATATAAAAAAAAAATGGTGGCTTACATCCAATGGAGGGCTTAGAAGTTCAATCCCATTGCTAATCTGACCATAGGGTTCCATCAAATCAACCACTGACTGTATATCTTCCCTTGTTAATGTCAGCCCTAGATGATTAACAAGACTTTTGCTAATTATCTTCAGAGGTTTCCAACGCCTGAACCATCTAGGGATACTGTTGCTGAAACTCTGAACCCCCATGCAACAACCAGTGAGTTATTACCATGGAAAACCAAATCACAAAGCTAAAATATTTGCAAGTTTTCAATGAATAAAAAACTTCAAAAAGTATTCAAACACATACTGCAAACCAGCCACAATAGCACATGAGTTCATCAGTGTCAAGAAACTTGCTCCTAAAGGCACTGCCTTCCAATGCAAGAGGAACAAGTTTCAACTCTACTGGCCTTAGCAATGCTGTCTTCTCAGCAACCTGAAGATGCCTTGAGTTTATTAACATATGGAAGAAAGAACAAGTAAAATAACAACCTACACTAAAATGGCATAAACTACACTGAATTAATAACAAATACAAAAATAGAAGTTCCCTTTAGCCTTGCATGCATTTTAAAAGATGAGAGAATAAACCTGTTACTTGCCCCAGTGTCTCTAGCTGTAATCGCACACATTAGTTTTCTTTATAAGTACATAACAGATAACTAGCTCCAACTAACAATACATTGATTGGCAACCCATTGAAAAAGTTATCTATTTTTTTTTATTTTGGGGTACCTAATTGATGCAGGAGAAGACAACGCTATTATGTGACATTGTTTAGATTTAGAAGTTAGTTGATTTGTTTTTTAATTCTATTCTAAGTTGAACTTATAGAAATCTAGATAAGTACTTTGTATTCAAACTTTATTTGGATAAGATCTATAATCTCTGTTGAAAAAATTGGGGGGGGGGGGGGGGGGGGGGGGGGGGGGGGATGGAACTTTTCTAAAGGGAATAAACTAAAGAATGAATTCAATTTTTTTAGCCTTAAGCTATTTTCTTGAGATGTGATTGCCTTCTTTCTTTTCAAAGAGAGATTGCTTAAATCTTTAGGTGGGATTGCCTAGAAACCCTAGGTGCAATTACTTAGGTTATCCTACAAATAATAGACAATTATCCCCAATTAGCAATACATTCATTGACCCAACAAAAAAAATTAGCATATTCTATTCACCAACCATATCGTTCCTACTTGTAACTATACAAATAATGTACAATCACACAAAAGCCAAACATTTTCTTAAGTCTTTCACGCATAATAATGGGTAATGAGGAGATTTCTTCCATAACTTGACCTATTTGCTATAACTTCAATTATACTTGCCAATTTTTATTTTTGAGCGACCTAATAGGCAACTATCTCCACCTAGCAATACATTGACCAATACCCCGATGAAAATTTTGGCATAATTAATTACCAAGCATATCATTCTTCCTTGTAACATATTGTTATTACTAAAACTACTGATGATTCGGTGAATTTTGAACCAAACATTGATCATGGTTGTTCATTAAAGGATACAAACAAGATTAAGACAACATTCACCATTTAAAAGATGAGTAGAATTTGAACATTTTGTAAAGTGAAATTACCATAATCAGGATAAGGAAATGATGACCAAGACCAACAAACTATACAGTTAAAATATGAAAGGAGGCACAATAATCAAGCACAACTCACCACTAAAAGCAAGAAAAAATTATGTTAAAAATCATATGCATAAATTACTTTGTTTTCCGACTTGGAAGCTGCAGAAAACATCAAGTTTGCTGAAAGCATACTGCATATAGTGTACATGTGAAGTAAAAGTTGAAGGCAAAAATAGGATGAAAAAAAATATATGGAGGCATCATAGACTTAAAAGGACAGCCCGGTGCAACAAAGCTCCTGCATGTGCGCGGGGTCCGGGAAAAGGTCGGACCACTTGGGTCTATTGTACTTACAAAATAAAAATCCAATCTTAACCACATAAAAAGGACTTCATAAAAGTAATTTAAAATCAAGCAACTGAATTTTTGGTAGTATATATATATATATATATATATATATATATATATATATATATCAAGAAGAACCATAAAAGTCAAGAACCTAACAATAACAGAAGAGATTATTTAAGAAATTTTGCAACTTGAGTGCCTTCTCAACTATCCTAGCATATTATTACAACTCCTAACAATCTCAAGTAAAGCATGTGGATCACCAAGGTTATACCAGACCCCGCTCCATTGTTTAAGTTGACATGCTAGGACTGGGTATTCAGTGAGGTCAAAAATCTAAATTAACAGGAATATCCGGAAAAAAAGAGAAGGTCAGCCAATCCTTCAATCTACAGAATACCTCCATGAGGGCAATTTAACCTTTAACGTGGATAGAGGGATCAACAAATAAATTTATGGCATCCACGGTTTACTCTTCAAAAAAGGGGGTTCAAAGCCAAGTATTTGGAAAGTGCACGGAGGTACCTACATACATATATATATAAAGACTACCTCATCACAGTCTTACAACCATTACGAAAATGTCTAACAAAATAAAGGAAAATAAAGTATATTCAATGTACACCATGTTGCATTATGGTGATCACTAAATATTCAATACAAAAATGCATAATCAAATAATCTGAATCAATTCTGAAGAGCAAAAATCAAAAGCAGAAGGTAAAAGTATATGCAAAATCGTTAAGTGATCACCTTCTTCCAATCTACATAATCAATTAATTCCTCATCCATTGTATCTCTTGCTGCTATACGTAATATTTTTTCCCTTTCCATCTGAGTTGGTCTTTGAAGATGCAACACCCTATCCATGCGACCAGGCCTTTGCAATGCCTCATCAATTTGCTTAAGATTCCTGGTGGTGGCCATCAAAACAACCCCAGTTTGGTTTTCAAACCTGAAAAAAAAGAAAGATGAGAACCAATATCAAATGACTAGAGTATACTGCAACAAGAAGAAGCAGTGAAGTTAAAGGCCACAAGGCCACAATATTAGTTATACCACCTGCTAATTTAATTTTTCAAGTGTGAATATATATATATATAAGGTCATGATATGGTGCGGCCGGCCTTATCACTGTGCAAGTACGGTCGCCTCTTTTTGGCCCACTTGCACAATGTTTTGAGGAAATCTAACCGTATGGATGGAAAAAACATCGAAAAATAAGCTAGCATGTCAATTTTCATACAATTTGGGAACTTGTAGGGTCTTTATCTTAACGGGTGAAATTTTGAACCGGTAAGATTTCTATAAATTTTCACCTGTTAAGATGAAGACCCTACAAGTTCCCAAATTGTATGAAAATTGACATGCTATCTTATTTTTCAATGTTCTTTCCATCCATACAGTTGGAAACCTTTCAAACATGCTCCAAGTGGCCAAATGGGAGGCGACCGCAAATGAACAGTGTTTCCGGCCAAAAAACTGTTCATTTAAGGTCGTCTCATTTTGAGGCACTTTGAGAGTATTTTTTCCAAATCCAACCATATGGATGAAAGAACATTTTTTTTCACCCTTTAAAATGAATGATCATACGGTCACAAAAACGTATGAAAATCAGCATGCTAGCTTATTTTTCGATGTTCTTTCCATCCATTTTCACCCTTTAAGATGAATGAACATACGGTCACAAAAATATATGAAAATCGACATGCTAGCTTATTTTTCGATGTACTTTCCATCCATACGGTTGGATTTGGAAAAAATACTCTCCAAGTGCCTCAAAATGAGGCGACCTTAAATTAATAGTGATAAGGACAGCTATATATATATATATATATATATATATATAGACGTGATAACAGTGATTTTTGGATGTCTTGTATGCTCCGATTCCGTATGGCCTCTGGAAGGCATGTTTGAAGGATTTCCAACCGTACGGATGGGAAGATCATCGAAAAATAAGCTAGCAAGTCCATTTTCATACAATTTGGTTACCGTTAGGTCCTCCCATTTAACGGTTGAAATTATGTAGCGTTCAAATTTCTATAAAATAAGAACCGTTAAGTGGGAGGACCAAATGGTTACCAAATTATATGAAAATGGACATGCTAGCTTATTTTTCGATGATCTCCCCATCCGTACGGTTGGAAATCCTTCAAACATACTCCAGGGGGTGACGCCGGGCAGGGTAGTGATTAATCTGCGGGCGGTGGTAAACAGGGGGGATTGATAGAAGAATAAGAAAAATGGAGGACAAACAGAGAAGAATAGTCTCTGAAAGGAAAATAACTCAATAATCAATGAATAAAATTCAACACACAAGACGGGTTTAAATAGCTAAAAAACTAACCTAGATAACCTAGAAATTCAATCTTTTTATCCAAATTTGCCCAAATCGGCAAATTTTGGTCCAATAGAAAAACTTATCTAATTCTAAAATAACTAAACAAAACAGATAACTCCTAAAAATCCGAGTTCAAATCGGATTCATATCCTTTCCTAAATTGGCATACAAATTATTGCCAAAAATGGAAAAAAACAGAAAGCGAAGAAGCGGCGGGAAAGCGATTGGAATTTGAGGGTGAAGGATGGACCCCGTGCGTCGAGGCGAGCTTTCCGAATTGGGGTTGGCGTGTGAATCCGATGCTCCGGTAGCCAAAGTTATGGCCAAAATACGAAGCGTGTCCAAAGTGCTCCCCGATTCCGAACTTGGCTCGATCGCTGGCGCTGCGTCGGTCGCCGAGTCGTGATATGCCAAAGCTTTAATGGTGCAATCGGGCGGCTTCGGCATCGTCGACTCGGGCTTTCTGCATCGACCTCCGGGTTGGAAAGAACTTCATTTTCGAGTTAAGTAATAGGATCGATCGACTCCAGCAAAACAAGGGCTCGGATGCTTCACGTTGAAGATGTCGAGAGGTCTTCAAATAAGCGGGAAGGCATAAGCGGTATGCATTGTCGTTGATCTTACTGCGGCCTTCACGAGGTCCGATCTTTCGTTCCTTGACTTGTTATACTCACCCACGGGGAAGCGATCTCGAGTGAGGGCGGCCTACGCTAAGTCATTACTCAGCGAATAGCACATGGCCGCCGTTTATGCGCATTCATCTTGTACTTGGTATTATTCTCTGAATAGTTGACTTGACACCTTTCATGGAATAACTTTCGAAGGTGCTTTCGGCCGTCTAAATTATTTCGAGGGGTGAACGACCCAATCCATTAGGATAGGGGTGAGATCAAGTACTCTGATGGGTTCCGCCCATAGATAACCTCGAATGGGCTCAGCCGGTAGTCAGATTCTTTGATCTATTGTAGGCGAATTCAACTTGAAGTAGTGCAAATCCAGCTGCCGGTTTAGTTCGGCCAAACTCCTCGATAGGTTACCCGAACTCCGGTTTACAGCCCGGTCACGGCCGTGCATGCGGGGGTGGTATGCGGCTACTAAAGTTGATTGCGTTCCCGATTTTCCCCGAAGCTTCTCGAGGAAGAGGCTAGCGAACTTGGTGTCGCGTCGGATGTGATGGGCGAGGGGCATGTCTGGCGAACAACCTCTCAAAAGTAAAGATGTTGATGCGGGTAGTATCCATAGTCTTAAACCGAGCTACAAAATGGGTCATCTTGGAAAATCATCAACCAGCGCATGATAGAGTTTGAGGCCCGGTGGAGTGCGAGGAAGGCCGAACAAAATCCATATTGGCGTCGAGCGAGGGTTTGAGGAGCGAGGAGTGTCTGGCGGCGTTGGTGAGAACTCCTTTGGCGGCCCAGCCTGGCGGCGCTCCATGAAAGTGTGCCGCGTCGCTGGAACAACTTTGGCGAATAAAAGTCTGCGGCTATGAGGCGTAGAGTGCGATCCGCGACCAAAGTGCCCTCATTATGGAGTTCGCTCATGATCTGTTATCATGATGAAGAGTCGGGGATCTTGTACATGACCGCGGAGCAGTGCTTGTCGTTATGCAAAATAAAATCGTGGCGATGTCCATGATTTACCTCACGAAGGATGCGCGAAGGAAGGATCGCCCATCACAATATCAGTGAAAGCTTGAACCTTGTAACTTTGGCTCATTTGTAGTGAGAAGAAGAGGCTGCGGCTCAAGCATCTGCTACCTGGCGGTTGAGGATTCTGCTTGATGCTTCAAAGTAAAAGTGAACTCCTATGAAATGCACTACCCAGCTTAGCGTGTCGCTGCTTTCGGTTAGTGTTGGCCGTTGATGTACTTGAGGGCTTCATGATCGGTGAAACAGAATGAACTCCTTACGTATGAAGTAGTGGAGCCGATGCTTGTGGCCCGAACTATGGCGTAAAACTCAGTGTCGTAAGTAGAGTAGTTCTTCTTTGACCCGACGACTTCTCGCTAAAGAAAGCTACGGTGCGTCTGGTGGCTCGAGAACTCCTCCGGCCGCCAACTCGGATGCATCGCGATTGACCTCGAACACTTTGTCGAAGTCGGGAAGTCTGAAGCCCGATGCTTGATGCGTCTTACATTTGACGAGGTGGAAGTTATTTTCGGCCTCGTCCAGTCAGCGAAATCACGCCCCTTGAGGCGCTCTGTGATGAGGGGCGTCCGGCGATGCTAAAGTTAGGATGAATCTTTTTGTAGAGCGAGGCCGGCCCATGGAAGCTTGAACATCATGCAAGGTCCTCGGTCTAGGCCATCCAAGATTGCATCGATCTTTGATTGATCTGCGTGAACACCGTCGGTAGAAACAACAAAACCAAGGAAGGTCACGAAGTGGTGAAGAAGGAACACTTCTTTCGGTGAACAAGCGCTCCGTTCTCGGACTCAAAGAGCAGTAGCGAAGATGGTTAAAGTGTGAGGACGGCTTCGGACTATAGATGAGGATGTCATCAAAATAGACCACCACAAACTTGCCCATAAGCGGTGCATGAAACACGGCGCATAAATCGCATGAATGTCTTTGAGGCGTTGGATAACCAAAGGCATCACCATTACTCGTCTGATCCGTGTTGTGTCTTGAGCGCCGTCTTCCACTCATCTCCGGGCCGTATTACGATGCGGTGGTATCCGCTCTTGGTCGATTTTTGAAAAGGCCTTGAGCGGATAGGCTGATCCAACGTATGTCGTCAGGCGGGGGATGGGGTAGCGGTATTCTGATGGTGATTTTGTTGATTGCTTTCGGTACATCTATACACATGCGCCGTGAGCCGTCCTTCTTTGGCAGCAATTTTGGAAGCTAGCGAGGGACTCATCTTTCTCTCGGATGTAGCCGTTCCTTAATAACTCCTCAGCTTGCCATTTGTAATTCTTGACCTCCCTTGGGGGTGGCGGTATCTTTGGTCGGTTAAGCAAGCTTCGATCACAGGACAAGATCTATCGGTGTTGGATGTACTCATGGGAGTCGGGGAAGTTAAATGCAGCGTGAGTCGCGAACTCCGGGAAGCGGTCTTTGCGACTTCTATTGGCGAGTCACGGATCCGTATGCATGGCTATGCATCTGAGTATGGCGTAGACTTCATACTGCTTGATCCGGCTTAAAAATCTGGCGTGGAAAGTAGGTTAGTATTGGATTCTGCAGGAGTAGGATGCTTTTCTTCTCGGTGGGGTGCAGCGATCTTTTTCTCTTAAATGCGAGGGATTAAGTATTCTTATTCCATCGTGGACGGCGCTCCGTCATCTGCTATGGTGCCCGGTAGTAGGTGGCGTCACGTCCATTGGCATGGCGTCGCGCAGCGCGTTGTTAAAGTCTTACCGCCTTGATGGAGAAAGGCGAGGACATCGCCGATCTACTTTTACCTCGGTGCCTTTGCTCGGCCGTGATAGATTGTAGGGCGGATGTCGCTCATCTTATTGGCTACTGCAGACGGGCGTCTTGAACGCGCGTTCTAACTACGGCTGTCGATGATCACCGAACCTTGTGCCGGCTGCGGTGGTATGGAAGATGTTGTTTCTCGCTGATCGTTCCTTGATTAAATCGCCAGGTGCCCGGTGAGACTCTCTGCGAATAAGGGTCATGGTAAATCCCAATCAACACGTCGCGGCCTAAATCATTATCGCCGTAGTAAATGCATAAGTTGGTTCCTCTCGACCTCGCCGACCTCGATCTCTTGATCGTGAGGTTCTTGCCGCCCGACTAACGGGTTTCCGGCTAGGGTGATTTATGCCCTACTTCGCCCACCTTTATAACAATGAACTCGAGTTAGAACTACGGCGGTGCTTTCTTTGGGTAGGCGGGGTGCCTAAGAGCATTTGTCCATTTACTCGATGCTCACGATTGGTGGTCTTATTACTGCTTCTTTTAACGATTAGAGCGTATTTGGTATGCCTCAAAGCGATCCATAATGAGTGTAGGCGGGGCGTCTTGCGATGGTTGGCGCAGACCTCCGGATATCGAGCCGCTGATTACTCCTCCGTCTCGGATAGAAGTCGTTCAGCGATCGATTAGTAGAAGTCCTCTGTGTACTCATCTATCGATCTTGCGCCGTCTGTGTATGAAGTCGTTGAAACAAGATTTGGGTGTAGCGAAGGGGAGGAAGTGCCCGCTTGCTTCTTCGTCTTGTTCCGATCTACGATCTTTGGTTTTGCCTTGCGATCCGTGAGCGCCCTTGCTGGCGTGGATGCTCGGCCGCCTTCAACTGATGGCGGTAGCCAGCCGGCGATCGTGGACCTCCTTGTATTCAAATATCCTCTTGACCTCGTTGACCCGGTCGATAAAGGCTTGATGTAGGGTTCCGATAAATTGGGCGACTCGCTTTGAAACCAGAGATCTCCGTGTGGCTCATAACTTGTGCGGTGCGCTCTGGGCCACGCCGAGAATAGGGGTTGGCGAAGGTAGACTTCGAGTCGTGGTGCGAAACCTCACGATCCCCAAATCTCGCGCGCGTCGTTGGGTCAACTCACTACTTGTCTCTGCGGATCCTCGTTCATCGCTTCTAAAGGCGATTGGGTCTCGAGGCGGACCTCTAGCGAACACATGTCCGGCGGCCCACGGCCGCCTGAAACTCCGGCCATTAATCTGAGGCCAGCGGGAAGAAGATGATCTCGATACCAGTGGCCGAGCAGGGTAGTGATTAACCTGCGGGCGGTGGTAAACTGAGGAGATTGATAGAAAAGCAAGAAAAAGGGAGGACAAACAAAGAAGAATAGTCTCTGAAAGGAAAATAACTCAATAATTAATGAATAAAATTCAACCCACAAGCCGGGTTTAAATTGCTAAAAAACTAACCTAAATAACCTAGAAATTCTATCTTTTTATCCAAATTTACCCAAATCGGCAAATTTTGGTCCAATAGAAAAACTTATCTAATTCTAAAATAACTAAACAAAACAGATAACTCCTAAAAATCCGAGTTCAAATCGGATTCATATCCTATCCTAAACTGACATACGAAGTATTGCCAAAAATGGAAAAAAAAAAACACCGAGAAACGAAGAAACGACGGGAAAAACAGTGGAATTTGAGGGTGAAGGAAGGGTCCATCGAGCAAAGCGCTTGGCGTCGAGAGGCGAAGCTTTCCAAATTAGGGTTGGCTTGAATCCGATGCTCGGTAGCCAAAGTTATGGCCAAAATACCGAAACGCGTCCAAAGTGCTCCCCAATTCCAAACTTGGCTCGATCACCTTCCGCCTTTACGTCGGTCCGCCAAGTCGTGGTATGCCAAAGCTCTAATGGTGCAATCAGACAGCTCGGCATCGTCTGACTCGGGCTCTCCTGCATCAGGGGCCCAAATGGGAGGCGATCGGGAATGCACAGTGTTGCAGCCAACCGCCTGTTATCACGTCTATATATATATATACCAGTGTTTGTATAAGGCCGACTGGAACACTGTTCATTTAAGGTCGCCTCCCATTTGGTCACTTGTATAGTGTTTTAAGGATTTCCAACCGTATGGATGGAAAGAACATTGAAAAATAAGCTAGCATGTCAATTTTCATACAATTTGGGAACTTGTAGGGTCTTCATCTTAACGGGTGAAAATTTATAGAAATCTTACGGCTTCATAATTTCACCCTTTAAAATGAAGACCCTACAAGTTCCCAAATTGTATGAAAATTGACATACTAGCTTATTTTTCGATGTTCTTTCCATCGATACGGTTGGATTTCCTTAAAACACAGTGCAAGTGAGCTAAAATGGGGCGACCGCACTTGTAAAGTGTTATGGCTGGCCGCACTGTAACACGACCCTATATATATATAGACCTCAGCTCAGAAGATTGCCCGCTTCTCTCTTGCAAGAACAATTAAGTTTCGGTAATACTAAGCTAATAGTATATCAGAAGAGTAATATATCTTTTAAACCATTATCTCATATAGAAGTATCTAAAGAACAACAATATCTATTAGATAACTTATGGATTGCACGAAATACCATTTCTACAAATCCAAAGTATTTTCTCGCCTGTTTAAATACTTTATAAATATATATATATATATATATATATATATATATATATCACGAATTACGATCTTATGCGGTGGTAGGATTCTTTGCAGTCTTGTCAGCTCCATTTTGGCTTGTATAGTGTTTTGAGGAAATCCAACCGTATAGATGGAAAGAACATCGAAAAATAAGCTAACATGTCAATTTTCATACAATTTGGGAACTTATAGGGTCTTCATCTTAATGGGTGAAATTTTGAACCGGTAGGATTTTTATAAATTTTCACCCTCTAAGATGAAGACCCTACAAGTTCCCAAATTGTATGAAAATTAACATGCTAGCTTATTTTTCGATGTTCTTTCCATCCATACGTTTGGAAATCCTTCAAACATGCTCCAGGTGGCCAAATGGGAGGCGACCGCAAATGAACAGTGTTTCCGGCCGACCTTACCTTATCATGCCCGTATATATATATAAAGTTTCAATATGAACAAAAATGTGAAAGGCTCTTCCATAACCCTGTACTTGTCACCAGCTACCTCAATCCGATACCTAGCAATAGCATCCATACTTTAAGAAGTGAAATTTTGAGGTTCAGTTAACTGCTTCTGGATATGGGTATTGGTAAGTAAGGTATGGAAGTCTCACTCCAGAATATATAGGATACCATTGATTCAAAAATCTCAATGCAATTAACTCTCTAACTGGTAAAATACAAAACAAAGCTTCGGGGAGAGCATTGGAATTTGGTCAACAACTATTGTAGAATATAGAGGTTTCACAATGTTGAATCCAACATAGCTTACTAAGAGCAATGAAAAATCCAATATTCAACCACAGTCATCGATATGGGATCCTCCAAATATTTGCCCAAGCTAGACTGTATTTCAGAGACACATTCTTGAGTATTGCACAAATGACTGAATTTTGCACAGATGGAACCTCTAATTAGCATATTAGTGTATCTTAGGGATGCTAAATACATTTCATTCCATCTTGCCAGTAATCTAGACATCATCCTTGAACAATGCTTAATTTTAGAAGAAAGATAGCATAGGTTGATTTGATCATATTTGATGAAATCAAACATAAAAATAGCTCTTGGTCATTCTGTTTGTCTATGCTTAGGATCCCCCTTTACCAAATTTACTTGTTAGTATAAAAGCTTAATTGCTATACCTTTTACTGCACACTTTATTCCTAAGTGCATTCAACTATGGAGCACCGATACCGATACGGGACATGGACACGACACGACACGAACACGCCCAACGTTAAATATAAATACATATAAATATATATATATATATAATACAGTTTGTACACAAAAAAATGAACCACTGTTAACTTCAAAAGAACCCTAAACCATTGTTACTACTTACTAGTACTCATGGACCAGATCAATGCTAGCTTTACAGGCCGACATGTCGCGGACGTGTCGACGGCAATTAAAAAAAAGGGATACGTTTTTTACCGTATTGGACACGTATCCACGAGTGTCCGGCGCGTGTCGGTGTCGGATACGTGTCCGACACGGATACGTGAGCTGATTCAAAGTGTCGGTGCTTCCTAGGCATTCAATGTGTCAACCAAAATTAAAACTAGAAAATGAGATAAAGAATGTTTTATGGCTATATATTTTAGTATTATAAAGATATCTTTGGGTAGTTTCCTAATGCTTGACTAACAAGTTAGCACATCAAGGTTTCGAGAAGCAACCAGAATAAAACTGCTTCTGCATCCAATTAAAGTGTCCCTGGTTTGCCATCGTAAGTAAACATGCAGACACTAATTAAAGGAGAGTAATATCAAGTGCTCCTGCTTAGTGCATTATAGGCTTTCACAAATTGGACTTGTGAAAGGAACTAAACTACAGAAAAGTTAGTGCGTCAACCTCTAGCTGATACCTCAGGATAACCAACTGGATGGCATTAGTTCAGCCCATTTTAACTAAAAACCCTTCATGGATAGATGCAAATAATTTAAAAGGAAATCTGGTTACAATAGCAAGTATAACATGCATCCTAGTGACCACATAATTTAGAGTATCATTCATATAAAAGGGTAGCCCGGTGCTACAAAGCTCCAGCTATGTGCAGGGTCTAGGGAAGGGTCGGACCACTTATACGCAACCTTATTTTTTTTATTTTTTTTTTTTGCAGGAGGTTGTTTCCATGACTCGAACCTGCTTCTTGATATATCTCTTTCTATATCAAGAGGGTTCATTTAAGGGTTTTGATATTTATATGGGAAGTAATACACTGCACTAAACTTATTATTGTTTGAGTTTAATATATTTATTAGTAATTCACACAAGACGCATAGCATGTAACACAACTTCCTAAATATTATTAGAGTGGGACCCAAGGATCAATGCAATGGCACCAATTCTTTGGATGGGTGTGCCTGAGAATTGAAACCAGATATCATCAAGAGTTCCTATAGTATCACTTCAAAAGGTTTCAGCATTCATGTTCAATATAACATATATTTTGTGTTTCCTTACTTCAAGAATGGGAATCAAAATAAAATAGAAATAGAAAAAATAAAAATAACAATAACTTAGTGCATCACCTAAAAACTTCTGCCAAAGGCAAAATATTGTAATGAACGCTTAATAACAGTTAGTGGTAAAATTACATTGCCAATAGCAAAGTGTATTAGATTATACGAATTAAAATAAATGATCTTTACCCATCAAGTTCCACAAGAAGTTGATTAATGAATGCCTCATGATCTTGCTTCTTTGTGTGAATGTATTGGCCTCGAACACCAGCAAATAGATCGAAATCCTCAACAAAAATAATTACTGGTGCCTATGCAAATAAATCATATTATTCTGCAGAAAAGTGAACATATATACATATACAAAGACATTCAAATATTATAGTGCTGCCATAAATAAGGTCAATTAATATTAGAAGTGATGGCATGATTAAAACATTGAAATGAAAAGTATAGAAAAGAAAATAGTAAAAAGTTTTATAAGATTACAGAAGAAACATGTATCCAGAAAGTAATTAATTAGACACATGAAATCAATAGAATCAATGCTTGCTCAAAAATGCAAAATTGACCACATAAAATAGGATATGCATTTGCTGAAATGAAATAGCAGATAGCCAAACAGGGCACATTTTGATGTTTATCACCTAAAAGAGAATCTTATGTCTTATGCTCAAAACTAATTTCTAATACTATGGCATAAAAAACATTTTTTCACTCTGCATTATTTATGTCTTGCCTGTAAACATGTTTTGTTAGATCAATCACAGCAAACATATTACAAGAGAAACAGGGAAAAAGAGGACAACCAAATCCCTAGCTGTCTCGAAAAGTTCCCTGACATTTGAAGCACTCTGGCCAACCCATAGACCAGCCTCTAGCTGCTGAGCTTTAATCTCAACAACAGGAACTTTTGCTTCTGCAGCTATAGCCAATGCAAGGGAAGTCTTTCCGGTTCCTCTCTCACCAACAATAAGAACACCCTGAAACATAAGTACAGAACTAACTTCAGGGGGCCAGAGAGCTTTACTAATATGCCCTTTCAAACTTATTTAGAAATTCGACCCTGTTTGGGTCTATGTGGCATGAAAACGGCATTTCAAATGCCGAACTAATACACATAGCATGAAGCAAGTATTTGAAATGCCTAACTAATATAGGTGGTGTGAAGTTGGCATTTGAAACGCTGACTTCATGGTCATAAAACCCAAAAAATAGCTATGAGTTGAAATTCATGAAGCCAACTTTTGAAATTAAAAAGGAAAAAAACATGAAGCTTGTGTTTGTTTATAAATATAATATAATAGATATCAACATCTTGGATCTTAGTTCAATTAAGATGAAGATAAAATAATTATGGTTTAAATTTATACCAGAGAAGTTGTTAAAGAAAGAGTGTATATAAAAATAATATACATCATTATCTTGATCCTAAGAATATACACTTGCATTGACCTTGAGATTAGAAATCAATAACATGAGAACAAAGAACATAATATCTAGACCAAGGCATCATTTGAGCTAAAAGAATCATAACTTAATTTTGTTAGACTGAGATCAGTGGAATGAAAGAAGCAAGTCATCAACATTTAAAAGAAAGAAAATATATACTATAGAGGTAAACCGCAAAAACTACTAATCAAAATGATACCTAGGATATTAAGCAAAGAAGTTATATAAGGTTGACTGAGAAAACCATACACGAGGGGCACGAGCTCCTTTTTCCTGAAAAGCCGTGGGATTTTGTAAACATGTCACAATGTCTTTGATTTCTTCTTTCATAGAGTCAACACTAGCAAAATCACTCAACCTTATTGGAGGATTCTTTACCCTCTGCAAAATAATAATGATGAACAACTTAAGCTTTAAATGAAACTTACAATCATAAGTGTTAAACAGAGAAAATTGTGATGCCATGATCAAATATTAAGCACTCTCATTTCCACACCTTCATCTGATCAAAAGCAGATCTGATTGGATCAATGCCTTCCTTTTTCCTCCGAATTCTTCTGTTTAACTGAAATTGCCGATAAGTTTTCTGCAGATAGACATAATGAAACCATCAAATTAACATGAACTCAAACAAGAAAATAAAGATTATTACACATTAAATGGCTACATTATAATAAAAAAAAATGAGAAATCATATTGTACTCTAAATTAAAACCTGGTATTACAATTAAATTGCTGGTGTGAACATGACAAGGAAATTAGGAAAGATGAATTCAGCCACCAAGTCTTCAAATAATGCTATGCAGAATGCACTAGCTATAGTAATAAGACAGCAAATGTCAATATCCAATCAATCCTGATTTAACTTCAGAGAGTGATTTTCATAATTTATCTTGTAAGTGAAATGAAAATTTCTTAGCCACTACTGCCCATTACATAACTTTTTTAATGTGTGATAGGACAAGAATGAGCAGCAAAGGAAGAAAAATGTTTACCAATCTTCTTAACTTCCATAAATTTGGATCTTTGCGCCAAGGTCCATAACCTAGAAGCCTTGGTACTTTTCTCATCAGGTAGCGTAGCACATTAAATAAAACAAAACCAAAAATGATGCTTCTAATAAAAAACCAAAGGTACCATCGGATGGTATCTCTTTTTCTAGCTTTGTAATTCATTTCCGCTTCTGACTGCCATTTCAAGAACCATGTTGAACCAACAGCTTGATCTACTTCTTCAGGCCATACCATTCCTAAGCTCATCCTTACCTAGAAAATAGACAAATAAAAAGCAGTTAGACAAGTTCATGGTTTTCAAAAATGAGGCACCAAATATGTAAGAGAAGAGTCTATCTTATTTAGTGAGAGATCGTAAGAAATATATTTTTACATGTTAGTCCTTTCATTACCGGCTTTGGAATTAAAAGCTCTACAAGGGGAAAACCAATGGCCACCATAAGGTCATCTGTTGTATTTTTTATCTTAGAGAATCCCCATCCTCGGATATATGAAACTATCCTCAAATTCCAAAATCCATTGAAGCATTGATAAGAGAGCCTTGAAGCCAGGAGGAACTGTTGACGGATATCTAATTCTGACAATGGAATCCACATCACTTGGACAGAGGTCGGAATGCCACATGCGAGCATTTTAGTGTAGATACCATCAAAGCCTCCAAAATCTTCAAAGAATAAATCAAGTTCCTGCATCAACTATCACATGGATGAGAAGATGAAAAGCATAAAAAGTAAACAATTAGAATTGAGCACAAGATAATTTTATATCAGCAAATATGAAACAGAAGATTGCTTTAAATATAGATAAGCAAAAACCTTGATATCAACAAGATATTCCTTATCATCACCCTTAAGTGCTATATACATGACAGCCCAATCATGCCTAATGCGAGCACTTTCAATTAGCTTCTTTGAAATAGCAGATGGAACTGCCACCGGATCCATCTCCCACCTATTCTTTTCGTCATTGTACCATGTCCGGGACATGACTCTCTCCCGATCCAAAAGGATACGTTCCTGCATTAAAAAAAAATAATAAATAAAAAATAAAAAAACAGGAAAAGCTAAAAAACCTAGAAACCAAATTACATCAAATATGAGAAACTGCGCAGCATGCAGCATGATTGCATATTAACTGCAATATTAAATATAACCAAGTGTGACATACTTCAGCATCAAGCACAAACATCAACTCTTAAGAAGAGGAACAGAGTATTATAAAGAGAGGAAAGAGAGTAGAATGAGCTACTTGAAAAACAGTTGGATGAACAAAAATGTCAATGGAAATAATCACTCAAAATATCAAGTGGCCAGAAACCTATAGAGGGGGAGTGGAAACCTGTGTTGCTCATAGGAACAGAAATATTCAAGACAATCATCACAAAAGTAATTAACCTCAAATCCATTATTACTAATGATGGAACAAATAATACTGCAAAACAGAAGCTAGCACAGAATTGGTCAATTTTGAAGCAGTAGGTAAGTCAATGGGTCACACACACATACAAAGCCATTCAGCTCATGCACTCACAGGTACACATATATGCAACTGCTCCTTAGTCTGAGATGTAACAACTTGCATCAAGATGAAAAATTGCAGAGAAAATGGAATTTCTGAAGTTCAACAAGGATTACCTGTCTATTAGCAATGTACTGCTCATAATATTCCCTGTTTTCTAGCAAATCCTTTTTCAAGTTGGCTTTAGCTTCTTCACGCCATTTTTTCCATCCATGGAATAAGTGAACACTGACAGCTTTAGGAACAACAACTTCTTTTGGTCCAAACATCCATTTCAACTCAACTTCTGGAAAGCCCTTCAGAACTTCTTCTGGTGTGTGAACCAGAAAACGCTTTTCATCTCCGAATTTCTTTAAGTTTTGTCTAAAACGAGCTTCAAGGTTTTTTTGCATATTCCGTGATTCTTCAAGTATTTGCTTCACATTAAGAGCAAAACTTTGAGTTGTAGCATCTGCAAAAATTTCAGAATCTTCAGCTTCCAAAACAGTCGGCAGAAGCAACTGTTCCCAGTACTCCTTTTGTGCATTTTCTAATTCTTTTTTAATGTCATATTTTGAGAGCCTGCCAGAATAGCTTGTTGGCCACCTGCAACATTAAAGCAATACAAGAAAACGATATATAATTTCATGGTTATAAAACAGAAAGGAAATGAGGACACTGGGAAAGAGGAATGGATGGTCCATCCAATTGATCACATGATTTCCTACTCTCATATCAAGTACTGAGCATATAGTCAATGTGCACGTGACAAATGGCTTAAATGTTATACACACAGGTTTGACATAGCAATGCATGACAATACAGTTCCCAAAAGGTTTAAATACTATATCAAAAGTTTCCTCTAGAATATAGAAAAGATGTTTCGCTAAAACAGAAAAAAAAAAAAAAAATGTGCTGAATTGACAATTCACTAGCGATGGGAATAGATTTGCGTGTTGTGACAGACTTATTTGATACTACAAGCAATTGAGACATAATGAGGCTTCTTGAAATATTACACCTTCATGGTTAAAACTTTTCCAATGATTTGAAGACAACATTAATAGATTTATGGTGCAAGGCAAATTCTTCATCATGATTGATCATAAGAAGATATTGATTAGGACACAACAATAGATTGCGTATGAGTGTCTATAACACCCTTTGGAAGACACTTTGGAAAGTATGATTAATATGGAAAAAGGAATAATTCTGGAAGGAATGCAGCTATGTTATGTCAAGGAAGATATCAAAATCATAACTGATGGATATAAATGATTTTGTTGGCTCACAAAACTAGGAGACTGGATCTTCGTTAACTCATCTATGATGATAAAAGCCAAAATGTTCTTTACCCAGTTTTTATCATCATAATTTGAACTTGCACTCTAGTATAGTTCATGCACATGATCAATCAATACTAAAAATGGTATGAACAAACAATAGGCACACTTAGCATCCATGATAGAAATGCCCTCTTCTGAAAGAAACATAGAATTTGATGTGATGGATAAATTTCATAAGAAAAGATAGTTAAGAAATTACTGGCCAGCATTTCCATCCTTCAAACGAATCCTAAACCGCTCAACTAAAAGGTCACATTCCCTCTCAATAAAAGACAGCTCCCGAACTGCCACACTGTATGTCATTGTCTCCTTCCTCGAAATCTTTTCTTCAATCTCCCCAACCTTCTCCCACAACCCATTGTACTCCTCCTCTGCAATACTCATCATCTCCTCCAACTTCCCTACCTTCTCCCTTGACTCCCCACTACCTCCCACCACCTCATCCTCTTTCAAAATCCTATCCCTCTCCTTCCTCGCTGCAAACCCCATGTCCAACACCTCCCCAGATTTCTTAATAACATCCGCCTTCTCCCTCCTCCATTCCCTAAGCTCAGAATTCAACTTTGATAAAACCTCTTCTTGAATCTCACGCCTCTTTTTCTTCACCGTCTTCAACGCCTCCCGGACCGAATTCATATCTGCATTTCCGGATTTCAAGTCTTCGATACTACGGAGGAGAACTGAGACGGCGACCAGGAGCCGCCTGGTGTAGGCCGAGAACTCATGATCGTCGTTTTTTATCTTCAATTCACCCTTGGAGGTTGAGGTCGAGATCGGTGTAGCGATGGCGGGAAGTGGCCTGACGTGGAAGGGTGAAAAGGAGATGGCGGCGGAGAAGAGAAGGATCGCAAGAGGCTTCCGAGCAAGATCAAGGAGTTGGAGCTTAGGGCTCGGGGGATCCCGGGAGGTGGAGCCGATTGCGTGGAAGGAGTAACGGCGGGGTCTGGAGAGGAGAAGAGGGGGGTGACGTGAGGGATTGACGGGGAGAATGGTGGAAGAGAGGAAGGGAGAGCGGAGGGCGGAGTCCATCGAGGAGGATTTTAGGCTACGGTTCGGTCGCCATTGCTGGAACTCAAAGGAGCTCTGTAAGTGGGACGAAGATGTTGAAGGGTTTTAGAGATATGGTTCGTAAATTGCACAAATGCAACTTGAAAACTAGAATTTCAAAAAAACCCTTATAAAACTTGAAATAGTTTGATTATCCCTAACCTTTATGCACACTTTTTATTGTCACCCCCCTTCGAAAATATGAAGCCACTTGAGTTTTATAAAACATTTCAAAAATCCTCTTTTAAATTTCTTGTCTTGCATTTCTCTATTTTTCCGATTTTTCTCTAAATTACTTATTAGTTATTTCTATTGTCTTCTAATCCCTCATTTCCATTTTCACTCTGAAAGATACATTGCCTCACCACTCAAAGCTCCATCCACCGTTGCACAATCACACTACGCGGTCATTGAAAGTGAAATACATATCTAGTACTGTTGGTGTGAGTCATATCGGATCTGAGTTCGGATTCATTAACGGATCCTGGTTAACGGATCCTGTGTATAAGAGTTGTATATATATACATGTATTTAGGGTTTTGTAATCTTTTTTAAGCTTGAATATCAAATTGGAGAGTTGTTGCTTGTTGGCATTGATAGTCCTCCATCTCCGATCTCCTCTTCCCACCTCTGATCAAGCTTCTTCAAAATGGTATCAGAACCGACGATCTCCAGCCGTGTCTACGCGTTCTCCTCCGGCGAACCTCCCCTGACTGTGCGCTGCTGTTCCGACCTCTTGCTTCAACCGCAAGTCTCTGTAGCCTGCGTTGCTGCTCCGTCATCGCTGCTCCGACTTGCTGCCCCGTGTCATTGCTTCGGCCGTGAGTGAGTGGAACTCCTCTCCGGTGAACATTAAGTTTGTTGTCGGCTTCGTCGTCCTCACAGAACAACCGCCGTCCAACTTTGTCTCCTTCCAAGGCTGCCGCTTCTCTCTCCGATGACGAGTGAAGAGCTCTCTGGTTGTGCGTGCTTCTCCGGTGAAGCACTCGGGATCGGGTCAGTAGCTTGTGATCCCAGCAAAGGGACGAGCACTGAGCTCCGGCGTTGGACGAGTACTATGTTGTCCTTCTCCGACTGTCACATAGCTGAGGTTGTGTTATCTTTTTGAATTTCAATCAGTGTGTTGTCACATCAAGCTGTGGTTGCAGTGTGTGGTCAACCTCAAGTTACACATTAATCAACTCCACGTACTTCTGCTGGAAAAAAAGGGGGTAAAAGTATTATTTAAGTGGAGCAGCTTGCCTATTAGTTCTAGTTGGCTTATGAATATTATTGAAGTGGAGCAACTTGCCTATTGGTTCTAGCTTCTTCAACTTCATGGGCTTGGGCTATAATTACCCATTTGACTTGGGTTGTGATTAATTACTTTGTTTAAGAAAAGCATTCTGAACTTTGTCTTGGGCTGTAAACAAAATATATATAAGAATAGTATATATATTTTGTTTAATTTGGTACCAACACATCTTTACTCTGTTGGAGCGGTGTTGTAATGGCTGACAATTCAAAGTTTGAGATCTCTGTCAAAGATGGTGGATCTGTTGGGGTTCCAAACTCAATGGAGAAAACTATCGGACATGGAAGAATGTTATATCGGCTACCCTTCGTGGAATGCATTTGCTAAGGCATGTGACTGGAACCATCAATGCTCCCAATGCAAAAGATGCAGAAGCCTATGCCAAATGGGGCGATAGTGATGGACTCGTCATGGGAATCCTATTCAGAGCAGTAACGGATGAAGTGTTGCAGTTGGTGGACCAATGTGCAACTGCTGAGGCAATATGGAAGACACTAGAAGACCTTTATGCCAACGAGTCTGATTTTATATAGGTCGATGAGCTGATGTGCAAAGCTGCTGAACTGAAACAGAATGGACAACCAGTATCTGTGTTCTACACGAAACTGAAGAATATATGGGCTGAGATTGATCAGAAGCGCCCGTGCATGATTGAGGATCAAAAAGCACTTACATGGTACCAGAAAGAGAAGGAGCTGGAGCGGGTTCATGTATTCTTGAGGGGGCTTGATGTAAAGCATAATAGTGCAAAAGGTGAGTTGCTTCGCATGCCAAAACCTCCTAGTTTAGACACAGCCTTTACCTATATTCGTAAGGATGAGTCACAACAAGAAAGTCTTAATCAAGCACAAGTTCAAGTTTCATGCCTAGCAATCCAAGCAAAGACACCAGCTCCTCCTCTCCAATTGCAATACCCCCTACCTCCCCATCATCGAGGACCTTCACCTGGCATTCCTCGACGTACTCGTCCTCAGTGTTCTCACTGCCATGATATTGGGCACACTAAAGAGACATGTTGGACATTGCACCCACATCTCAGGCCCAAGAAGCAGGGGTATCGTCATAAGGCAAAAGCAGCAACGGTTCAGCTGGTCCAAGAACCAGATTTCTTTGGCGTTAGTGCACAAGATCATTCTACACCAGGAAGAAATACTCCTATAGCCTATATTACTGGTCGCGGTAAAATTGGTATGGCTTTAAAAGTTTCAAACTTTGTTGGTTCTGACAGTTGGATCATTGATTCAGGTGCATTTGATCATATGACTTATGATAAAACTTACTTTACTGGACTATCTCCTCCACCTGTGTCTTATATTACAAATGCCAATGGTAAAGCTTTTCCAGTATTAGGAATAGGGTTAATTCGTATTACACCATCTCTAGAACTTCATAATGTGTTATATGTGCCTGACTTGTCTCACCACTTGATATCTGTCCCATAATTGAATACTGAGTCTAAGTGTTATGTAACCTTTTTTCCTGTGTCTATAATTTTTAGGATCTTCTCACCAGGGAGATAATTGGTCGGGGGTATCTGAGGGGCAGACTCTTCCATCTGGATCTGACATACGCGGGCGAGAGACCAAGAGCACCATCCCGAACCGCTTTGACTTTGAGTTCTGATCAGCTAAGTGATGTTTGGTTGTAGCATCGTCGTTCAGGGCATCCATCCTTTAGTCTTATGAAAAGAACCATGCCTACCTTGTTCATTGGTGTGGATGAGTCTACCTTACATTGTGAAACTTGTGTTTTAGCTAAAAGCCATCGTGCTACTTATTCTCCCAGTATTTCAAATAGAAGTTGTATTCCTTTTTAACTTATTCATTCTGATGTTTAGGGTCCTTCTCGCGAGCCCACTGTATCGGGTATGCGATATTTTGCCTTATTCATTGATGATTGTACTCGATTATTATGGGTAGCGCTCCTTAAAACTAAAGATGAAGTTTTCCCTGCTTTTCAAGCATTTCACACTCTTGTTCAAACACGGTATAATAGCCCCATTAGGGTTTTGCGCTCTGACAATAGGGGGAAATATGTCAGTCATGCTTTCCATGAGTTTTTCACAACACATGGGATCATTCACCAAACTACATGTCCACATACACCTGAACAGAACGGTGTGTCCGAAAGGAAAAATCGTCACCTACTTGATATGGCTCGCTCCATTCTCTTCAGTGCTCATATGCCTAAGTATCTTTGGGGTGATGCGGTAGGAGCTTCTTCTCACCTTATTAATCGTCTCCCATCCAGTGTCCTCAAAGGCAAAATTCCCTTTGAGGTCCTTGCATCCCATGTTTCCGTCCCATCATTTCATAATCTTCTTGCTCGTGTTTTTGGTTGTGTTGCTTTTGTTCACGTTCCCAAGAACCAAAGGACTAAGTTGGATGCCCGGGCCATTAAATGTGTGTTTGTTGGCTATAGCGACTCTCAGAAAGGGTACAAGTGCTTTCATCCCCCTACTAGGAAATACTATGTTACCATGGACGTTACCTTCTTCGAAGATATGAGCTATTTCACCTCTCGTGATACTGCTCTTCAGGGGGAGAATTCTTATTTTGAAGATTTGTATCATGGCGAGGAAAAGACAAGCTCAGTTGACATTCTCAGTCCTCCCACTTGTCTGGTTGAAGATGAAGTTGAAGATGCAGTTGAAGGAGTTGAAGATATAACTCTTACCCCCGACTCACAGCTCCTCCCTGGTACTGAAGAAGATCACTCATCTGAGGTATGTCCACCAACTAGTACTAGTAGTAATGATAAGTATGTTTGCCAAATAGGTCAACTCGTGGTCAACCCCCAAAAAGGTATGAACCTACTGTTCATGCAAAGCCAAAGTACCCAGTAGCCAATTACATGTCCACTAAGAGGTTATCTAAGTCATATGCATCATTTGTGAATCACATATCTGCTGTATCAGTACCTAACAAAGTAGAAGATGCATTGGGAGATCCAAAGTGGAGGAGGGCAATGGAGGAAGAAATGGAGGCCTTGCAGAAGAATGATACTTGGCAGCTGGTACCTCTACCATAAGGCAAAAAATCTGTAGGTTGCCGTTGGGTGTTTACAGTAAAATATAATGTTGATGGTTCTGTGAATCGATATAAGGCACAACTTGTTGCAAAAGGTTTTACCCAAACCTATGACATTGATTATGATGAAACTTTTGCACCTGTGGCTGAGATGAACACCATTCGAGTACTGCTCTCGTTTGCCGCTAGTCTGAACTGGCCACTCAAACAATTTGATGTCAAGAATACATTCCTTCATGGAGAATTAGCTGAGAAGGTGTACATGAGTCTTCCACCCGGGTATGGAGTTGCTTCTCCTGGTGAATTAGTATGCAAATTGAGGAAATCCTTATATGGTCTCAAACAGTCTCCACGTGCTTGGTTTGGGAGGTTCTCTTAGTTTATGCACCAAATCGGTTACAAACAGAGCAACTCAGATCATACCTTGTTTCTCCAGCACCAACAAGGAAAGGTAACAACTCTAATCATCTATGTAGATGATATGGTAATCATTAGAAATAATCATATTGAGATAGATAGACTGCAGAGACAACTAGCCTTTGAGTTTGAGATGAAGGACTTGGGGGAACTCAAGTATTTCCTAGGAATTGAGGTGGCCAGGGGGAGAGAAGGGATCTATCTGTGCTAGAGAAAATATGTTCTTGACTTATTGATAGAGACAGGTATGTTGGATTGCAAACCTGTTGATACTCCTATTTAGCAGAACCATTGTTTGGCTGAGTATTCGGACCAAGTACCTACTGACCGAGCTCGCTATCAACGGTTAGTTGGATGCTTGATTTATTTGGCTCATACTAGACCAGATGTTGTATATGCAGTAAGTGTAGTAAGTCAATTTGTGCACAACCCAAGTACGAGTCATATGGATGTTGTTGTACGAATTTTAAGATACCTGAAGTCATCTCCTGGAAGGGGAATCTTGTTTTCTAAACATAACAAGATTTTGGAAGTTTGCGGCTTCACAAATGCAGATTGGGTTGGAAATATTACCGACAGGAGGTCAACGTCAGGTTACTTTACCTTTGTAGGAGGTAACTTGGTTACCTGGAAGAGCAAGAAACAAAAGGTTGTAGCACAATCAAGTACTGAGGCTAAGTATAGAGGAATGGCTCATAGAGTGTGTGAATTGTTGTGGCTGAGGAATTTGCTATGTGATTTGGGTTTTGAACTCAAAGATACAATGCAACTGTATTGGGATAATAAAGCCGCCATTGATATATCAAGAAATCCAGTACAACATGACCACACCAAGCATGTGGAGGTTGATCGTCACTTTATAAAAGAGAAGTTAGACTCCAAGATTACCAGTCTTTCCTTTGTTCCTTCTGAAGAGCAACTTGCAGATATACTTACAAAGGGAGTCTCCAAGAAGGCATTTTATGACTCACTTAGCAAGTTGGGTATGGTTGATATGTATGCTCCAACTTGAGGCGGAGTGTTGGTGTGACTACGGATCCAGGTTAACGGATCCTGTGTATAAGAGTTATATATATATATATACATGTATTTAGGGTTTTGTAATCTTTTTTAAGCTTGAATATCAAATTGGAGAGCTGCTGCTTGTTGCCGTTGATAGTCCTCCATCTCCGATCTCCTCTTCCCACCTCCGATCAAGCTTCTTCAACTAGTACTACACTACAACGTTACACTTGGGTCAAAAATTGTTACTCGGAATGTCAATGCCCAATCTAAGATGTGTGAGGTTATTGGCACCTTGATCTCATTGATTTCTCAATTTCTCAATAGTTTGTGCATTGTTCATTAGCAAAGCTCACCTTAAGCAAATTGTAGATTTAACATTGGTTTTGTGTAGTCTTCGAGGTATTTCCTTCATTATATTTCATAGTTTTTTCTTAATAATTATTTAACTTGAAATAATCACTTTATATTTACTTAAAGATAGCCAAAAAAAACCATCCAACCCATTTTCCTCACTCGCTCTCATGTCTTGTTCAATTGTTCAATTTCTTTTGATTGTTAACTGTTCAAGCATCAATATAAATTGTTCAAATTTTATGATGATTTAGGGGGTGTTCATTTCCCTGTAAGTTGGGGAGGGGGAAGTGAGTTGACTTCCTCCACTTCTGTTGTTCATTTGTCATTCCCCCACTTCAGACAATTCAACCAATTTACACTACAATCACTTCCCATATAAAAACACCAAAGTCGGTTGAAGTAGGGGATATATAAAACCTCACTTCAGCCAACTTCACCCACCCAACCGAAGTCAAAGACTTCCCCAGCTCCCCCAATTGCGATCTCTCTTCTAAGAAACTCGCAGCTCCTTCGTGCAACATTCAGTGAGCTTCGAACGACAATGAGACGATGAGCTTCGGACGTCAAGCATCATTCAACCTTAGGGGGATTCAAATCTGATTTAGGGCTTCGATCGAGTCATTCCATTCTGAGATTTAGGGCTTCTCCACTACATTGTCCTGGTAAGTTCTAGAACTGTGCGATTTAGGGTTTTTCCTCAGTTTTTTTAGTGGTTTGTATTCCGCTCTAATGTCGTGGACGCGTGATGCTGGAGGATCCGAGGGAGATGATGTCTATCAGTCATTTTACCATAATTTTGGCTATGGGTGTCAAAAACACACATATGACCCTAATCCAGAAAGCTCTTTTCGGTGCACACAACATGGTTTCAAAGCTACTCTTGATGGGTGTCATTTTCAAATTCAAATTCCATTGTTTTCCCACCAGATCACTTTTTAGATTTTTTTACTATTTTTAGTAATACTTCGTCTGTCAAATTAGGATATGATTTGAGTTCGATTTGATCTAGGGTTTTGGGTAGTTATCTGGTTTGTTTTGAATTTTAAACTTAGATAAGCTTGGATTTTGGATAATTATTTGCTAATTTTGGCAAATTAAGATGAGTTGATAGGGTTCTAGATTAGTCTCTTCAAGCTATTTAATCCGGCTTGTGCATTAGTTTTCAATTCAATCGGGAGTTAATAATATTTTCTTTGAATTTGCAGAGATTTTATTCTCTGTTTTTTGTCTTTCTTATCATCTTTCGTTAGCAATCCAAATGTTGTTGCACGCCTGCAGGTTAATTTTTATCCTGCCCGGCGTCAGTTGGTATCAGAGCTTCAACATCTTCCTAGGGTGTGATCTTATCAGCTTCAATGGGTTGTGGTGTCATGGTCGTGATCGTGGTTGTAGTCGTCGCGAGCAGGTTCCAAAGGAGGAAGTCCAACACCGTGATCGTAGCATTCAGGAGGTGATGATTGAGGATTTGTAGAGGCAAGTCACAGAGTTATCCCGGCGTCTAGCGACAACGATTTTGATAGTAGTCGTCATGGGTAGGTTCCGAAAGAGGAAGTCCAATGCCATTATTATAGCATTCAGGAGGTAATGATTGAGCATTTGTAGAGGCAAGTCACAGGGTTATACCGGCGTCTGCGGTTTGCGATTCCGATCGTGATCGTCGTGGGCATGTTCCGAACGAGGAAGTCCAACACCGTGATTGTAGCATTCAGGAGGAGTATGATAAACTCGTGTATGGCGATGATGAGGAAGAGATTAGTGATCCTATGTATGCTGATGACGAGGAAGAGATTAGCGAGTCTGTATATGACGATGATAAGGAGGAGATTGGTCAACCCGTGTATGACGATTACGAGGAGATTGGTGAGCCCATGTATGATGATTACGAGGAGGAGAGTGGTGGGCCCGTATATGATGATAACAAGGAGGAGACTTGCAAGCCCGTGCATGACGATACACAAGAAGCCTGTTTATGTGATGAAGAGACAATCAAGGTTGTTTGTACTGAAGGACTTAATCATATTGAAGAATTGATTGTTATTAGTGCTTTGTATGATCAGCAAGATAGTAGTAATCTGCACTCAAAAAGAGGTGGAGGACAACCTCACCATAGAATAGTTCAGGCTGCTGATATGAAGGGAAGGGAGATAAAGCGAGTAATAGTGCATGATTATACACATATTTCTACCATATTTGTTTGCACTTATACCATTTTCTTTGTATCGATTTCTCTATTTTTATACTCTTTTGGGTATGTTTGTGTTATTAAACAGGTAAATAGGTACCCAGAGTGAAAGGAACAAGAAACGAGACATTCTAGGGTGAAAGGCACTGAAAAGGAACTTGCAGAGAAGTGCACGATTCTACATCCGAGATACATGAGCGTCTTGAAGAGCATGGGCGTGCATCTGATTATTCAACTCTCTAGATTTTGAAAACGGGTTGCTGGAGCTCTGCATAGGCGTGCATGAGATCAACACGCCCGTGTTTAGCAGAATTGAAGTCTATAAATAGTCGCTCAATTTACCCTAATGGAGGACTTTTGGTGAATCAGTCTCGAGCGATCTTCGCATCGATAGCTAGGGTTTCGAGAGAAGGTTGAAGACGGAGAAGACATCGAGCAAGGGAATTACCTATACTTTTATTTATGTCTTCCTCTTATATCCATGTTATGGCTTTCCATAGTATGAGAGGCTAAACCTTCTATGGTACCTCAGATATATGAACTCTAGGATGAACTTGATATTGACGTTCTTTTTATATTGGTTCCCTCTTTATCCCCCAGCTAACGATGGTTAGAGCAGTCGCTCAAGTATAAAAAAAGGACTAGGGGAGGGCGAAACACAACTCCTCCTTCTCCAAGGAGAGTCTTGTCCTCCTATGAAGCGCTCTTCTCTCCGAGCCACTCACCTTTTCACCTTTCTTCTTCTTCTCCTATCCTCTCCACTTCGCTAACTTGAGCATCGAAGGTCCGGGGGAGTAGAGCCCCTAGACTTCTTTACAGGAATGGAGGGTCTCCCACCGGTGGTCCGCTTCACAGCCGCCATCCCCGGTGGGGGTTCAGAGCAGTCAGGAAGCTCACAGTCCCAACTTATACTAACTTAACACTCATCTCTCTTAGTTGAACTCTAGGCGTGAACCATATCACGAGGGTTCATCTGTTTAGAGCATCAACGGTTTGGTGTCGTTTGTGGGGACTTTACAGGCAAAAAACCTTGTAGAACTTGTTAATGGCAAGGGAAAAAAAGAACTCGACGGTGGAGCCCCTGCAACAGACGCCATGGAGACCCTCAAGGCTCTGGAAGCCATACCAGCTCCCCAGGAGCCTTAAAACGCCCGCGCTGAATACTCGAAGGACGCCCGCATTCGACAACTCCAGATGAAGGTTAAGGTACTTACAAAAGCCCTCTAGGAGCATTACCGGCTGACCCGACCCCAGAGTAATGCAAGTACCTCCTCCCAAAGTTGATCACGACGGGGAAGAGGTCAACGGCACACAACTAAGGGCGCAAGCCTCCTCCTGAGAGAAGAGAGGAAGCCGCCAAGGTCTTCAACTACACAGAGTCATCCTAGTCTCGACTCTAGATAGAGGATCCCTCTCACCAACACTTGATGGAGATCCCCCCTCCTATCAAGCAAAGGAAAAAGTAACTCTCCCTTCACCCATTAAATCATGGAGTTCTACGTACCTGAGAAGTACCGTGTACCTTCCATGTAAGAGTATGATGGCACCTCCGACCAAGTAGACCATCTGGAGTCCTTTCGGACGAAGATACTGCTCCACGAAGCCCGCGATGAGCTCATGTGTCGAGCTTTCGTGACGATGTTGAAGAACACCATCCAAACATTGTTTAACCATCTACAACCGGAGTCTGTCGACTCCTTTGAGGAGTTGTCTAACCTCTTTTCCAGTTACTTTGCAGTCAGTATGAAGAAGAGACGGACAGACACATCGCTAATGGATCTCGCGCAGCAAGAAGGTGAGAGCCTCTGTGGTCACATTCGAAGGTTCAACATCGTCGTCCTAGAATTCCTGACTGTCGATAGAAGACTCGCGGCTACATCCCTCACGAGGGGCCTATAGATATCACCCTTACGGTTCTCCCTGCGTAAGAGGTCGGCTTCCAACATGACTGAGCTTCTCTCCAGCGCCCAAAAAGCTATGAATGTCGAAGAAGACATATCGCAAGGACAGGAGGGTTGGAAAAACCACGGAGGAATCACCCCCAAGTATATGAGCTATAAGAGCCTGCCAAAAAGCAAAAACCCCAGGCCAAAGATGGGACACAAAAGTCTCAATCTTCTCGGCACCATGACTACATGCCACTCAATGCCAGCCGGGAACAAATCCTTTTGAGCATAGAAGATTATAAAGAGCTGAAATGGTCTCCCAAAATGTAGGGCTTGGGCAAGCGGAAAAATAACAAGAAATTCGGCCACTTCCATCAAGACCACGAACAAAACACAGAAGACTGTGTCTACTTGATGGATAAAATATAGAAGTTGATCCGCTGAGGGTGTCTTCCATAGTACCTGAGGCAGGAGAAAAAGGAGACTCATCCCCGCCTTCGGAGGTCTGGGCGACAGGAGTTGTCAATACTATAGCCAGAGGTCTCGCTAGCAGGGGAGAAAGTAACTCCCCTCGCAAGGGCTACACCCAAATGGGGGACCACCCACAAGGCCCCGAGAAAAAGGCACGGACCGAGGAGCCCATCACCTTCTCCGAAGAAGACCAAAGAGGAATCCACCACCCTTATGACGATGCGCTGGTGATGACAATCAGGTAACAAACTACAAAGTTCACAGGATCTTGGTGGATAGTAGGAGCTCGGCAGATGTAATCTTCTGAGACGCATTTGTGAAGTTAGGGTTGGGTCTGGAACTTCTGCAGCCGTTAAAGTTTGATAAGTGTTCATTTGAGCGTAATTTTATATCATATTCCTATATGCTTGACATGTAATTTTGAAGACTTTTTGCCCACTGATACTTAAAATGTATTCATTCTGATAAACAGGGAAAAATTCTAAGACCCCGGAAGAATGAAAGTATTTCAAGAGAAACCGGGACTTCATAGCACCAAGAAGGGCCCACACAGGCATCTATACGGGCTGACATACGGCCGTATACTGGCACCTGAAGGGAATATGGGCCAGTATATGGCCAGTATAATAGACGTATGGAGGTGGCTGGCCCGTATACTGGCTGATATACGCCCGTATATGGGCCAGTAAATCATAAATTTCAGCGAATCTGCAGACCTAGAAGGGGGCAAATTGGTAAATCTCACCCCTAAAACCCTAGAGGTATAAAAGCTGACTAATGAGGGTTTAGGAGGGGAGGAAGCAGCTTGGGGAGAGAGCTTAATCTTGGGGAAAGCTTGGAGATTCTCATCTTGAAGCTATTGGAGCAAGAAGAGGAGAAATCATTGGAAGAGGATCAATGAAGCCGTTAACGATGTATGCATTAGTGTTATTCCTTATGATTTCCTTGTTTGCTTTTGTTGACCAGAAAACTTGAGCGCAAGCACTCAAGCGTCCGCACGCAAGTGTATGTGGTCACAAGTAATAAATTCTGGTGAGTACTGGGTCGAATCCACAAGGAAGGTTTACTAGGTTTAGATGAACACTAACCTATTAAGTTGCTTGGTAAAGTCAATCGATTGGTTAAGTAGAAGGATACTAATCTAAACTATTCCTAGATAGAAGTGAGAGATAATGAAGGGTGCGGGGAAATTCTCTCTATGATACGCTTCTAGGGTTGTATGACTCTAATGACTTGTTATGATTTTCTCCTTTGGATGCTATATTATCAAGAATATGGATGCGGGTGCATATGTGATAAAGTATTGTACTTATGTACACTCCTGGTGCATCCTAAAGGACCTTATTTCTAAGGGTCATGCATTCAAAGTCCATATCTCTATGGTACAACGGATACATTATAGGACAATACTATGTCACTACCGTGGAATTGCCTAGCTTGATCTCTCAGCACTAGGTCAAATCGGTGTCACTCCGTCCACCCTAATCCTCTATTCTACTCTGAAGCCTAGATTTCTCATAGTGCTTGGAGTTAAAGATACCCATAGTCTCTCAACTAATGAGGAATAAAGAGAGAGATTCATAGGCATATCCACATTCATAATAACAAGCAAAGCCAAAGATAATATAAATAACAAATCAAAGAGTTCATACAACCCTAGCATAGATGTTCAAGCTACCATTACAAATGAAAGGTCCATAATGAAGCAAAGAAGAAAGTAAACATCCATGTATAAGTACAAAGGAAGGATTAAAACACTAGAAATCAATAAGAAATAGGTTCTCCCTTTGTTTTGAGCTTCTCCCCTCAAGATTTGGCCTTCAAACCCTCCGGATCGCCTCTTTGGAGCCCTAGCTAGCTGTCACCCTCAAATGAGAGATAGTCAAAACCTAGTATATCAGCCCCTTTTTTATAGCCCAGCGCCCATGACATCGCGATGTCATGGGGTGACATCGTGATCTGTCTTTTCTGTGAAAGTTGGCGCTCTGTCAGCGATTACATCACGATGTATGTAGTCTGCATCGCGATGTTTTCATCAACTCCACGTTCGGATGACCATTTCAACTCGGATTGAGCTGAAATTTTAACTTAGTGTTCCTAACTTGTTGATCTTAAATCTGAACAATGGATATTGGATGTGGCCTGTAGCACTTCCAATAAATTTCGGATCTCAGCTGCTCTTTCAGGCTGCTCACAACCTTTTCTTTTTTCACTACTTTCGCTCATTTGTTATAGAACACCTTCCTCTTTTGCCCAAGATTATCCTTATAGCTCCCTAATGGTCTCACTATTTTTCAATATTAAAACACTTGCATTAGTGCATAAATTAATCCATTTAGTATAGAAATTCACTAAAACAAGTGTGCATGCTAGTTGAGGTATAGTTTATATAAAATAACCCAAATTGGCTCTTGAATAGATCATTAGATGGCCATATTTGGTCTCAACCTAGCATAATATGTCATCTAAATAGCTCTCTATTGAGAGCTATCAGCTTTCATCTTTGTTTTGGATTGTTGCCCTCCTTTCATGGAGGGCTAATCTTGTAGATGCTTGGATGATTGATGAACCCTTGGACATGTTTTAATTAATGTAATCTCTCTATCTTTGATTGTTTGGTTGAATCTCATTGAGTCGATTGTATGTTTTAATGTAAGTTAATCCCTCTGTGTTGCGAGAGCCAGGAGGGATTTTCAT
This sequence comes from Dioscorea zingiberensis, assembly GCA_026586065.1. Taxonomy (NCBI): domain Eukaryota; kingdom Viridiplantae; phylum Streptophyta; class Magnoliopsida; order Dioscoreales; family Dioscoreaceae; genus Dioscorea; species Dioscorea zingiberensis. The sequence continues at coordinate 34,842,679 of CM048822.1, forward strand.
AGTCCATATGGGGGTAGAAGCGAACGCCTCCCCGTGTGTAGACCATCTCCAATAGAGGGGATTGTGAGTATACCTGGAACCCGGGTACCAAGTAGAGCGAGTCTTTTAGATGTATTATTCCCATAATCCCTCCAAGAATTAGGTTCCCTAGAACATCATCAGTAAGAGCACTAGGATTAGTAACTCGCCTCGGGAGAGGGAGTGAAAGCAACAAATGTCGAGATAGAGAGTAGCATTCATCTTTTAGAAGTCCAAAGGGGATTCAATTGTCCGAGCATTCCCCTATTATGATTGTTTAACCTTAAGAGCAACTCGATTCCCTTGTTTGTATTTTCAATTGATTAGTTCAGAATTAGCATAATCAACCACCTTTGGATAGACTAGATAGTAGATGAATAGTGGGTACTAGTACTTCCATCTCCCTGAGGATGTATAACCTGACTTTCAAGCCCACTTTATTACTTGTTACGACCTGTACACTTGCGGTTGCATCGCAGCAAAGTCCCCCCTAATCGGATTTAATGGGGACCCCGTACGGAACGAGAGCCTCATCAGCCTCCAGCTTAAATTAGGAGTTTAGCCCACGCAGTCAGAAGTGACTGTAAAATTCCTAGTGGTGAAATGCCTGTTGAGCTACAACATAATCCTGGGAAGACCGGCCCTGAATGCCCTGCAAGTAGTGATCTCCGCTTACCACCTGGTCATGAAGTTCCCGACTAAACATGGATGAGTGGAACTTCGAGGGAACCAGTAAGTGGCCTAGCAATGCTATGTAGCTTTATCCAAAGCAAAAGCCGGCGAGACATCGCAAGCAAAAACCCCCGGGGGGATCTATGGTAGGGGTAACTTCGGAAGCACGGTAGAGAGTGGAACATACATAAACGTTGCGGAGAAGTGATGGGACCGAAGGAAGCTCACGAACCGCCTCAACGGGAGCAGTCCCCCGCTATCTTATGTTTTCCTAAAGGATGACGCTAACTGTTGTACCCGACTGGTTTTCCTAAAGGTAATACCTTTATCTACAAGCAATCTCGTCCCTTAACAGTTAAGCAGAATATCCTACGTAAAGTCCATTCTCAAGACTGAGCATCACGTGCTTGATAAAATCCCTGGTCAGGGCCGACCACTCCGTGCTCGTTAAAAGTTTCCTAAAGTTCCTTCTCAGGGCCGAGCATTGCATGCTCGATAAAATCCCTAGTCAAGGCTGAGCACTCTGTGCTCGCTAAAGTCTCTTAAAGTTCCTTGTCAAGGCCAAGCAGTCCGTGCTCACTAAAAGTTTCCTAAAGTCCCTTAAGGCTGAGCATCGCTTGCTCAATAAAGTCCCTCATCAAGGTCGAGCACTCTGTGCTCGATAAAAGTCTCCTATAGGCACTTTTCCTGGCTGAGCATGGCATGCTCGCTAAAGGCCCTCCTTAGGGTCAGGCTTTCTAATGATTCCTTTTCAGGACAAGGCACCCAGAGTGCCGTGTAACGTCTCTCCGTAGGGTCGGGATCTCCAACGATTCCTTTTCGGGGTTGGGCACCCCGAGTGCCGCGTACCAGCCCTCCGCATGGTTTGGAAACATAACGAAAGAAATAGACACATCACGTTGTATACTGAGATAAGTCCACTTTCTCCCTCTCATCTCATTTTCACATGTCTTATTCCTTTTAGTGCATATATTGCGTGCATTGGGGACAATGCACAATTTAAGTGTGGGGGAGGGATTAATCATCAAAAATTATATATTGTTTATGATAAGTGTTGATTTAGGATGATCTATGAGCAAATTAATGGAAGTCTTCTTTTGTGTCTAGGTCACTATTAGTGTTGGGGGCTGATTTTTTTCAAAAAGTATACTATTTAGTTTTGCCTTTACAGGAAACCTTACAAAAATTTAAGCACAACCCTGATTATGCTGTTACTTGTCAGCTTAGATTTGGATTCTGTCTAGTTTGTGACCACTAGTTTATGATTGTTTGTTATTAAAAAAAAGTGTTTATCTCAATAGTGAATAAACCTTGAAAGTCGGATCCCTTCTGGATGCTCTACTGGCCGGTAAGTCTGATTCATTAGGAATGCCCTACAGGAAAAGATGATAGAAAGAGCTATCAACTTTGAAGCGTAAAAGTTGCTCCTGAGTATTCAGATCTTGGGCATCAAAAATGTCCACTTGATAAGCTAACGAGGGGAAATGGCTACCTCATTGGACGTATGCAGCTACTACCCAACTAAAAGAGGCAAAAAAGAGATTGCTTTAGAAAATAAGTTCTATAACTACTAGAGCCATGCTTGAGTCAGTAAGGGGCACCATGGAAAGGGTCGCACATACACACGTGGGGGGTTTGAGTATAAGGCAAAACCTATTTTCTATAAAATCTATTTATAGCACTCAACATTGTGTTTTCTGGGGCACCAAAGAGACTCCCAACTATTTTGAGATCTAAGATTTTGCACTTACCTATTTTCTTTATATATTTCCTTTGCTTGAGGATAAGCAAAAGTTCAAGTGTGGGGGTATGATAAGTGCACAATCATATATATATTTCTATCATATTTGCATGCACTTATCCCGTTGTTTCACACCAATTCCTCTATTTTTATGCTTCTCTGGGTTTGTTTTGTGATTTAGCAAGTAAAATAGGTACCTGGAGCGAAAGGAACGAGAAATGGGACAAACCAGGACGAAACAAGCTAAAAGAGCCCCTCACAGAGATGTGCACAGCCTTAATAGAGATGTGTACTGCCGTGCACACACCTGTGCACTTCTCTATCTTCAAAACGCATGGAGACCGATCATGAGAGTTGGCATGGGTGTGCATGAAATGCACACGCCTGTGCCAAATTAAAGAAAAATCCTATATAAGTTGCCGAGGACACAGATTTCAGGGACTTTTGCCGATTAGTCTTTGACGATGTTTCAAGCAATGGCTAGGGCTTCAGAGAAGATCGAAGGCGGAGAAGACATCGAGCAAGGGAGTCCCCATATTTTCAATTACGTCTTCCTCCGGTATCTTTGTTAGTGTTTTCATTAGCATAAGATGCTAAACCCCTTTAGTGGTACCTCAGACACATGAACCCTAGGATTATTTGTTAATTGAATTCTTTTATTTATTGGCTTTATTTTATTGATGATTCTTGTGATTTTGTGCTTGATTTATGTGATTGTATTTTGCATGAGCCATGGTCATATACCTCATTATATTCTAGCGAGGCACATATGTGCTAAGGTTTTGACTTGCGTGTCTCTTTATGCATAGGTCCATATCTCTTTTAGTTCGATTAAAACTAGACATAGGTAATGAGTTTGATCTACATACTGAGAGATTAGATGTGGCATCTAGACTGTGCAATTGTCAAACTCCCAAGAATTAATCAATGGATAGCCAATACTTAGAATTCTATTATTAACAAAGGAATCCTAGGAGGATTATGATCTGAGGTGCCACGTTCATCTATGACTGCTCACTATCTACCAATTGTTCTCGTTAGTTTCTTTTTAGGAAAATTAATCAATCACAACTCCTTCCATAGTTTTAGACTAGATAGCAAGGATAGTTAGTACTAGTATTCCAGTCCCTGTAGATTCGATAACCCTATCTTTGGGTTCTTTACTACTTGATCAACTCGTACACTTGTGGGTAATTTGTCGCGCACCTTGTGCATGTATCAGACCCCGAACCCAAGCTCCCAAATCCAAGACATGAGCGAAACGGGTTCGAGTGTGGCTTGGAAGGTGCCACATCCGCAAGATCCCTAAAGAAGGGAGAGTGACCATCAGAAAGAGGCAACCAAGTAAAAGGGAATTCTCTTTAACTTTTCATTATAAAAAAAAATACATGAAGATGTGATTACAAATGTTGGGTAGTGCACATGCTCTCCCAAATTTGGGCGTCGGAAGGATCATGAACCGTAAGTTCAAACCCTAGAGATTCATCCCTCGCAGGAGGAGCGACAATCTTCTGAAGCACTTCCTCGGTACTAACTTCCTTAGGGGGTGGCCTATGCGATGTGGCATGGAGATAATGTAAGGCCTCCTCGAAACTTCGGGAAGCAATGTCTATCCCAGGGTGATCCCAAAATAAGGTATGAAAGGCTTGGAAGTTCCTTGATGTGCTAGTTAAGGCCTCCTCGTCAAGTATTGTGTAACGCCCCGAATTTTCAAAGTAAATAAATCCGAAAATTTTTGACAATTAATGAGATTAATTAACATGGGAAAATAAATTAATTATTTTAAAGCCCAATTAAAGGAAAATCGAGGAATAATAAATTTAAATCCAACCTCGCAACTAGTGGGCCGAGGGAAGGCCTTATTGGAGGCCGCTTACACTTGGGATAGTTGGAGGTGGACGGTATAGATAACCTCGATTAATTAATTGAGAGATTTTGTAAGGGTTAATTAACCAAGATTAATTAAGTTGGGGAACCAGACAAATGTTAGAGTTCCGATAAAGTAGATTGGGCGAGTCAAAAGCCGGTATTTGGGGATCTGGTCTGACGGGAAACAGACCTCGTGAGGCTATAAGTACACCCGTGATGACTGGAATCATTGACCCGGGATTTCTGGATCTGGGTCGGGAAATTATTAAAAAGATAATAATAAATTAAATGAGTGATGGGACATAAAGTGGGGGAAATGATTTAGATGATAATAGTTAAATAATTAAAGGGGAAATCATGTTAATGATAAGTTAAATTATTGGAGTTTAATAATTAAGTAATTCATTGATTTAAATAATAGAATGAAATATGATATTATAAATTATATATATATAGCAGGTGACTTAGAGGAAAAGAATTGAAATCAATTCAATTCATTGAGTCTTCATTCTCTCTCTCTCACTCGCGATCTACCGATTTTGTGCCCGCCGCTCGTGGTCTCGCGCTCGCCGACTGACAAATGCGGCCAAGGCCCACTCGCTCCTCCTTGCTCAAGCCGGGTAGTCCGCCTCACTCACCGCATCGAAGTTGAACCACCGCCTGCCACGTGTAGGCCGCCCAAGTCGCCAGCACCCCGTCTCGCCGTGCTCCCGCCACAAACAAGCATCGGCCAGCAGCCTTTCCCCTTGACTACCCAGTCCGGCTGACATAGCCCCCAACCGGCCAAATTCTGGCCACCTTGGACAAGCCCAACTCCGGTAATTCGAACATCGACAAGGTTTTCTCCTTGTCTTGTGAGATCGGAATTTACATGAACTTCATTAAGAACCCAAGATTTGTGATATTAGGGCTAATTTGGGGAGAAATGGTTGAAGTTAGGGCATTAAAAAGGTATTTGGGGCATGTGATTTAAATTGTATGGATGGATGGATAGATTGTTAGTAATTATGGTGAATGTTTATAGAATTTCGGGAACCCTAAAAATAGAGGAGGTGCTGCCCAATTTTCCTAGAAATTTCATGCTTAATTCTCTTCATCATGAAGCCCAAATTGTTAAGAAGAGTTAACCTCATATCGTTACCGTATTTTATTTAGCTTAAATTAGAGTACGAGTTAAGAATACAAACTCCGTATTTATAGATTTTGTATTTCGATTCTAGGAAAGGGAAAAGGTCCAACGGAAGCTGCTGAAGAATGGAGCCAATCCTAGGAATTTGCGAAGGACTTAAGGTGAGGGGACTTCACCGTAAATCTCGATTTATTTCATGTATTTACCATGATTTTGGTTCCTCGTATTTTTATGAGATTTATATCGATTAGTGATTTGCCGATAGATTTCATCGTAATAGTTGCATAGTGATTTTAGTACTTGTTATTTGCTACGAACTGAATTAGCATGATTAATTATAAAGTGAAACCTTAACTGGTAAAGATAGATATTCACCATGTCGTGACTGCTCCCTAGCTAGACATAGACGATTGATTCAGTGGGGCTCAGGATAGAGCCCATAAGGAATTGTAGATGATCTCGGGTTAAGGAAAGGATTTGTTTTAATCTGTTTTTCTTAAACAAAAATGTTTGTGAAATCTTTTTTCTATATAAAACCCCTTCCGAACTCTTTTGGGTACTCGGATCAGATACGAGGATGTATGCGTGACGATTGATACAGTTTGGTTGATCATACCACTGGTCGTCAGGTCTCGGATATGAGACGCGTGACGATTGATACAGTTGGTTGATTATACCACTGGTTGTCAGGCCTCAGGTACTGGATCAGATTATTCCGTTGTCTCCCGATCATCAAGATCTGGTTATCCGGCTGATGACAGCTGGATTCATTCAGAGTATTGAACTAGGGTTGCATGTTGATTATGACACGAGGCTATTGCATATAATTCTTTACTATATACGGGATATGATATAAGTTTGATTGTGTGCTTCTATGGATTTCTGATCGTATGACATGTTTATCCAGATTTAAGATAATTTTTACTGACCTTCATGATTTATACTTGCATTGTTCTTGTACTAGTACTTTCGTACAGACGACAGGTATGTATAATACATAGCAGAGAAGTTTTTACTCACTAAGCTTGTGTAGCTCAGCCCTCTCGATTTCTGTATTTTGTTTCTGTTACAGGATCTAGACTTGGATCGGGCTAGTAGCTCGTGTCTCGAGCAGAGGTCGAAGTCTAGCTGTCTCTGGCGTATCTACTTTATGTTTCATGTTATTTTGTTGTAGTAGACCTTGATTATATCCTTTATTTCGCTGTATTTGGGGCCGTAGTTGTCCATAACTCTGTGTGTTTGTATTGTATTCCTGACTTGGTTTGAATATGACTCTCGGTGTGTAGCCGATTATGTTATGTCATATGGGTTTTATTTTAGATTACATGGTTATTTTCTGGTTTAAAGTACACAGCTTATGGGCTGGGTGCACTCCCGGCCCAGCTGGTGTGACATCTGTCTCATTAGCGAGATGGGTGTTACATATTGACTACAAGGTCGGAGAACGCATAAATCGGGTCATGGCTTCAGACCCGCGGAAGCAGACTAGGTCCCAGAAGTTGTAGGAGTTCTGAAAATACGCGACGACCTTATCAGTAATCATCTTCTTCAAACAGAAAAAGTCTTTTGAACCATGATATATGGCTACAACCTTGTCCTTGGCCTTCGAAACAGCCAGTTGGTGCTCCCTAATCAAAGTCTCAATGTGTCGCTTTATGTTTCTCCTCGGTTCACTTGAGGCGGGACTCATAGTCCTTCTTGGACATGAAAGTGATAAGTGTTCATTTGAGCATAATTTTATATCATATTCTTAAATGCTTGGCATGTAATTTTGAAAATTTTTTGCCTATCGATACTTAAAATGTGTTAATTCCAATAAACAGGGCAGAATAACAGGACCCTGGAAGAAAGAAAGCATTTCAAGAGAAATCGGGACCTCAGAGCACCCAGAAGGGCCCATACGGGCATTTATACAGGCTGACATACGGCCGTATACGACATACGACCGTATACTGGCACCTGAAGGGAATACGGGCCAGTATATAGCTCGTATAATAGACCGTATAGAGGTGGCTGGCCCATATACGGGCTGATATACGCCCATATACGGGCCCGTACATAATAAATTTCAGCGAATCTGCAGACCTGGAAGCGGGGCAAATTGGTAAATCTCACCCCTAAAACCCTAGAGGTATAAAAGCAGGCAAAGGAGGGTTTAGGAGGGGAGGAAGCAGCTTGGGGAGAGAGCCTAATCTTAGGGAAAGCTTGGAGATTCTCATCTTGAAGCTATTGGAGCAAGAAGAGGGGAAATCATTGGATGAGGATCAAGGAAGCCGTCAATGGTATATGCATTAGTGTTATTCCTTATGATTTCCATGTTTGTCTTCATCTTTGTTAAATATTGTTGCCCCCCTTTAATGGAGGGCTAATCTTGTAGCTGCTTGGATGATTGATGAATGAACATGTTTTAATTAATGTTATCTCTCTATCTTTGATTGTTTGGTTGAATCTCATTGAGTCTATTGGATGTTTTAATATAAGTTAATCCCTCTATGTTGCGAGAGCTTGGATGGATTTTCGTAGTCCATATGGGGGAAGAAGCAAATGCCTCCCTGTGTGTAGACCATCTCCAATAGAGGGGATTATGAGTATACCGGGAACCCGGGTACTAAGAAGAGCGAGTCCTTTAAATGTATTATTCCCATAATCCCTCCGAGAATTAAGTTCCCTAGAACATTATCAGTAATGGCACTAAGATTAGTAACTCGCCTCGAGAGAGGGAGTAAAAGCACCATAGGAACCCTTAGCCAAGGATTAACAAATGTCGAGATGGAGAGTAACATTCATCTTTTAGAAGTCTAAGGGGGATTCAATTTTCCGAGCATCCCCCTTTTATGATTGTTTAACCTTAAGAGCAACTCGATTCCCTTGTTTGTGCTTTCAATTGATTAGTTTAGAATTAGTATAATCAACCACCTTTGGATAGACTAGATAGTAGATGAATAGTGGGTACTAGTACTTCCATCTCCCTGAGGATCGATAACCCGACTTTCAAGTCCACTCTATTACTTGTTACAACCCGTACACTTGCGGTTGTATCGCATCAAGTTTTTGGCGCCATTGCCGGGGAGAATTGGATTACTAGGAAAGCTAGGAATTTACTACTTTATTCATTTTTATTTTTTATTTCTTTACTTTCTTTCCTTGTTTTGTTTTTCATTCCGTTGAAATTTTGGATACTAATCTTCACTTTCTTAATGTATTGCAAGGTATCGATTGCATGACCCGCAAGAACTCTAAAGGATTGCTTGAAGTTGACAGTGAGATTGAGAGAACCTTATACTGGAGATTGAGAGAGATTGAAGGAGCACTTTCGGGATCCTCTTTGAAGTCAAAAAATTTCACTCCTACCGAAGTCATTAGTGAAGCAAGGGAAGTACCAATCATGGCCGAGAGGAGGCAAACATTGGCCGAATATGAGAGGTCTCATTACATTGGGGAGGAGTTCAGTGTTCACCCTCCCAATGTCAACATGAACAATTTTGAGATCAAGCCAAACACAATGAGCATGATTCAGAACACAGCTCAATTTGATGGGAGGCCCGATGAAGATCCCCATGCACATTTAGCAAATTTTATCCAGATTTGCAACATGTTCAAGATCAATGGAGCTTCTGATGATGCAATTCGTTTAAGACATTTCCCATTTAGTTTGCGGGAAGGTGCTTCTATCCGTACTTGGGCCAAGATGCTAGACAAATTCTTGAGCCGCTACTTTCCACAAAGCAAGGCCGCAAAGCTAAGGTTGGACATCTCCGCCTTTAAACAAGGCCCCGCGGAAACATTTTTTGAAGCCTATGAGAGATACAAAGATTTGCTCTTGCGTTGTCCAGAACATGTTCTAGACCCCTGTGCTAAGGTTAGAACATTCTACAATGGGTTGGACTACTCGACTAGACAATTGTTGGATGCCGCCACCGGCGAGTCATTGGGGAACAAATACCCGGAGGATGCCGAACAAATTTTTGAAGACATGACTAGTAATGAAGCCCATTGCTATACAAGAGATAAACAAGTGAAAAAGGTTGGGTCCGTGGATGAAGCTATAATTTCTGATCCAATTCTTGGTGAAAAGTTGGATATGTTGACAAGGAAAATTGAGCTATTGACAACCGGTAATAGCTCGAGGTCGGCCACGGTGATGCATTGCAATACTTGTGGGGGAGGGCATGAAACATCAAATTGTCCCATAGCAAGCACTGAAATGATTCCCATTGAGCAAGTACAATACATGAGGAATGCTCCAAGGCATTCGGATGGTCAATATCGACTATATGCTCCTAAATGGACCCATCCGGCTTTGTCTTATAGAAATCCACAAGCGGGACAATACCCTCCTGGCTTCTAACACCCTACAAAGTTGCAAGAGAAGAAGTTTAATTTGGAGGAGATGATCGTGAAATATATGCCAAATAACGACACTACTGTAATACCCATCTCCTTTTCAGGGGACACGTGTCACACCAGCCAGGTCTAGGGAATGAACCCTAAACCTAAGGCTGTAACCTGCTAATTAATTATATAACAAGTAACTTGCAGAAGCTAATAAGCAAACATATTATAAATAATCTCCAAACTCTAGATATTGTTTAGTACATCATCAAATAAAACATTGTCTCAGACGTAATTGTCTCAAATACAACATAATTAAACTCAACATAAATACTAGACGTGAGAGTCAGAGCCGACTACAAGACATCTCCACTCGACTAGCGATCAAACAAACCCTCTATACGGTCTTCTGTCTATCGCCTGCAATCACAATGTCAAGAGAAAAGGGACTGAGCCATTGGAGCTCAGTGAGTTGGGAACATATCTGTCGGGTGTAAACTGTACCGTATAATAAAGTAAAACAGTAAATCTGAAGTATAAAACATGTATAGGAAATAACTGAATGTAACTGCTGAAATCTGAAATAATACCGAGCAAATATATGTTGGTCAATGTATTCTCGTTAATATGCAAATCTGATTTCCTGTTTCTCTGTATTGTGGATTATTTATGAAACAAACATCCCTCCTGGGTAATCTGTACTTGTGCCTCCTCTCTCCTAGATAAAACTCAATCTCTCTAGGAGGCGAGGAATGCAGAATCATCTGATAATAGCAAGACTAAATCTCTGACTACACATCTACTTTAATACTGTATGACCAGCGACCTACGAGTATATCTGATACACGAGGTCAACTATATATACGTACACTAAGCACCCGAAAGGATGGAAAGGGGGTTTTGATTTTATAAAATGGAAGTGTTTTAAAATAGATAGTTCGGTATTAAAATCAGAATTTAAATCACCCCTCTCCTAACCTAGTGCCGTACTCTCTAGCTCTACACGAGCCACTACTGGTCCATACAAGCATATCAATAAAGTGTAATCTATCTGCTTCTGTATCTGTTTCTCTTTTCTGTTACTGAATACTGTGCATGAAATGGTTTTACAAAACTCTAGAAATTTTCATAAAACTCCTAGTTAATGCTTTTCAAAACTGAAATCTATACTGTATAAAAATATGGTAATACAAGTGAACTGTACAGCTAGTTCCCCTCACCTGTGTCTGGCCCTAGCTTAGGCCTGGCTCGGTCCTTCGGCAGCGGCGGACTTGCCTTTGCCCTTTCCTTTTCCTGATAATCGAAATACAAAGTCTATAAATATGGAGGTCGTATTCTTGACTCGTACTCTAATTTAAACTCAAAAGAATACGATAAAAATATGCAACCTATGCCATGCTCATATTTCTCCATGCTTCTAACAAATCTTCACTTAAACTTAATTATCATTTTCCTAAACTTAATAACTAGTATATTAAGCAAGGAATGATGATAATTAATTAGTTAAGCATGGAAGCATTAACTGAATCTCAAATAGACCCTTAACTTCTATAGATTTTCAAGAAAAATCGGGCAGCACCTCCTCTAATTGTAGGGCTCCCGAAGGACTACAAACATTCACCATAACATGGAAATTAATCATATCACTTATGAACATACATAATTTACATTATTTCGAGCCCTAATCCCCATTAAATTTCATAGTTCCTAATCTCTTTCGCTGAAGGCAGAAATATCTCCAATTATACTCTAATCACTTATAATCATCGAATCCATGAGAGCTCACCTTGAGCTCTGTTCGAACCTCGTCGGAGATTGTTTTGGAGTCTTTTTTTGCTGATCAGGGGGAGGAAACGCCACCAAATCTAGAGGTAGCTGTCGAGCTGTGGTGGCGTTGGTGGTTCGGCCGCTACTTGTAATGCAGCAGTAATCGAGAACTTTGGTGAAGAGGTCGAAGCAGCCCCGCTGCATGGGACGGGACGGTAGCGATCGGGTCAAGCAACCGCTGGTTGCTATCGGTTCCCGCCGGGTCGGGTCAGTTAAGCATGGGGCGCCGGAGCTGAGCAAGTCAGTCAGATACCGGCGTTTGGCTCGAGCACCAGGAGGATGGCGGGGAGCTTCTGAATACAAGAGAAAAGGGGGAAGAGAAGGGCTCGTGTTAGAGAGGGATTAGAGAGATTTTTTTTCTCTCTCTCTTTTAATTAACTTATAAAAGCTTGAATAAGTTATTTTTATTTTTGTTATAATTTAATAATTAAATGAATTCTTTAACTTATCTATTAAAGATAACTTCAATTAATTAATAATATCTTCTAAAATATCCCTACTAAAGGCCGAACAACTATCCGTTGATCTAATCTTATTACTGTGCCAACATGAGGCGACTAATAATATTATTTGGCTCGTCTCTATCTCCGACCACAGATCCGGGAATCCCGGGTTATACGACCCTAGTGACACGGCTGACTGTAGCATCACGGGTCGTCTCTTCTCCCGACCAAGATCCCTGTTTCTCGGCTTTTGACTAGGCCATATCTACTTTATCGGGACTCTAACCTTTGTCTGATATTCCTACTTAATTAATCTAGATTAAATAAATATTTAATTAATCTCTGGTTTAATTAATCTAATACTACCGACCATCCACCTCCAACTATTCTATGTAACTCTGTTCTAGCCCAATAAGGCCTTCTCTCGACCCTATAGTTGCGAGGCTGGATTTCGGTTCATTAAACTCTGATTTTCTTTAACTTGAGGTTAGTAATGATTAATTAACTTCATTTAAAATTTCAAAAATTTACTGAAATGGACTTAGAAATTTCTGGGATGTTACAACTACAATTCAGAATCTACAAGACACAGTTCATAACTTGGAGAATCAAATTGGACAAATGGCAAAATCTCTAGCCGAGAGACCCCAAGGTAGTTTGCGGGGCAACACGTTGTAGAACCCTCGAGGAGAGCAATGTAAGGCCATCACTTTGAGAAGTGGAAAGGAGGTGGAACTCCTGGACCCAAAGCGTCAAGTAAACACTCCCATAGAGATTAAGGATTCCAAACCCGTCGTTAATTCTGAGGAAGTAAAGAAGGGAAAGGAAAAACACTTGGAGACATCGCCCGTACCCCCGTACCAACCTCAAGTCCCTTACCCAACAAGGTTAAACAAAGACAAAGAGGATGCTCAGTTGATGAAGTTCAAGTGTATGTTGAAGCAACTACACATCAATATGCCGTTGGTAGAGGTTCTAGCCCAAATGCCTAAATATGCAAAATTTATGAAGGACTCCTCTCCAACAAGAAGAAATTGGAAGATGTGGGTGTTGTAACGCTCAATGCTCAATGCTCGGCAGTTATCCAACAAGTTATGCCAAAGAAGTTGAAGGATCCAGGTAGCTTTGTGGTCCCTTGCATCCTTGGAGAAGGGGTCACAAAGAAGGCGTTTGCGGATTCTGGGGCAAGTATTAATGTGATTCCCTATAAATTATACATGAAGCTTGGCCTCAAAGACCCTAAGCCTACGGGGATGATACTGTAGTTGGCTGATCGATCTGTGAGAAGACTGAAAGGAATAGCTGAAGATGTGTTTGTTTAGATCAACTAGTTTGTTTTCCCGGACTATTTTGTACTTTTAGATGTTGATGATGAGGTCGACGTGCCTATCATTCTTGGGCGACCTTTCCTCGCCACCGCTCAAGCTCTGGAAGATCATGCACAAGGTAAGCTTGCTTTGAGGGTGGGAGATCAAGAGGTCGTATTTCAATTGCCCGATGCAATGCGGTACTCAATGGCCCAAAATAATACCTCGTATTGCATTGACGAGGTGGATGAAATCACCTCCAAGTGTATAGAGGAGTTGCTAATGGTGGATCCACTATACCCCTATTTGGGGGAACAAGAGGGACACTCAGCAGGAAGTCCAAAGAAGTTCCATTCCATCAAGGGTGAAAACGTTGAAAGTCAAGAAAAAGAAGCAAAGATTCATTCCACCTACAATATGCTAGAAGAAGGTGCAAGAAAAGGGGTAAGCATAAAACCATCGGCTTTGAACACTTCCAAGGGAAGCCCAGGTATGGAGAATAACAATAGATTAATTTATGCCAACTTGGAAATATTTTTATTCAGACAATGCTTTAAGGGAGGAGCCAATGAAAGCTTCAAGGTATTTGAACCCCCATGAGGTAAGGTACAAATACGTCAAGCTAGTGACATTAAACAAGCGTTTCTTGGGAGGCAACCCAACTCCTAGAAATTTTCTTTCGTTATAGTTTCTTTTGATTAGTTAGATTGCAAATGTTTGGAATAAATGAATGAGATGTTTCATGTCCGTTTTCATAGTACATTGTACCATCTTGCTGGTTATCGATCCATTCATTGCCTTAGATTCATAATTGTCATTAGGTAGCATGAGGAGGATTAGAATGGTGTCCTGGATTGGCTGCATAAGCCAAACCCAGGCCCATACGGGGTGTCATACGGCCTATCATACGGCCGTATGGCCCCTCTAGTGGGGTATATGGGCTGTCATACGGCCCATATACAGGGCCGTATGACCCGTCCTATACCATATACGGGCTGATATATAGCTCGTATACGGGCCCGTATATGTCAGGATTTTGGCGTTATAAAGACAACTTTCCCCATTTCTTTTTCAAACCCTAGCTGACCCACTCTCCTCTACGTCGATTCGAGTCCTCTCTTCGTCAACGCAGCCTATACTCTTTATCTGGGCGCTCATTCTCTCTAGGTATGATCTCTAATGCTTTGATTTGTCGATTTGATCCATCATCACCATGTTTAGAACCCTAGGGATTGCATGAATGTATTTTGAATGAATTTGAGATGATTATATGCCTTTTTGTGTCAAATTTCTATTGGAATGTGTTGATTTAAGGCATGTTTAGAGTTTAGGAAGAGAAATAGGGGTGAATGGCATGTAAATGAGGTTGTATACACCGTTGGGGGTCGGCATCGCCGCCCCCAGGCGCATACGAGCTGTATAGCAGCCCGTATAGCTCTCGGGTGTACCCATACGGGCTGATATACAGCCCATATGGAACCCCGTATGTCTCCGAGGTGGGGTCATATGGGCCGTATACCTGCCCTTATGGATGCCCGTATAGGGCACATTAAGGGCCTTAGTGCGCAAATTTTTGTTTGATTAATATCTTCAATACTCCCATTCGCACTAACACCCCTTTCAATTGTTTTGTAGACATGCCGATGAAAGTAATAGCGTCTAAGAAGTGAAGAACCGGGGAAGGCTCCTCCACCACACCGCAATTCGAAGAGGAGCGCTTCTTCCATCGCTACCAAAGGATGGCCGCCAAGCCCTTTGGGCAAACGCGGTATATAGATTGGGGAGTGGCCACCGAGCTTGGGATCACGGACCGAGTACAGAGCATGCTCACGGTTGGTGGATGGCATAGGGTGTTCTCCATCAACTATGAGACCTTCCGCGAGGCGACTCTCGAGGTCCTGAGCACATTTGAGGCCGACCGAAGTGCCATCTAGGAGCGCTTCCTCACGGCGATATCCTTTCAGCTTTTCGGGGAGAAGAAGACCATGAGCTACATCCGCTTCTCGATGCTCATGGGATTCTACGATAAGGACGCTTTCCACACTCGCCTCCTCACTTTCTTCCCCAAGGACATCATCACACCCACGCACTACTGGCTCCAGCTCGGGGGCACCATGGGAACTAGAATGCATCCCTCATGTGTGATCCGGTCCACCACTTCATCCACGCACTAGTCAGCCGCTCCATTGCGGGGCGAGATTACATCACCGAGAAGGTCATCGTCACCGACCTCTTCATTCTCGACAGCATTTTCGAGCGGGTACCTATCCATTTAGGGTACGTACTCGCCGATTACTTGGTACACCAGGGGACCCATACCCGATTGAAGACCATCATTGCGGGGCCCTACATTACTCGCCTCATCATTGGAATTGGCCTCGAGGAGAAGACGGAGGGCATGGAGAGACTCTAGCTCATGACCGGCTTGGGGATAAGCATTTTATGCCAGATGGTGCTCGTCAAGCACTCCGGAAGCCTCTATACATTGGTTGGCCAGAGCGCCGACAGCTCTGAGGATGACCAGGAGTCCGATTCAGAGGACTTCGACATCCCATCTCCTGCAGGCGAGCTTCTATCTTTAGCGAGTAGGAGCCAATTTGAGCGGCTGGAGGAGCAGATCTCGGACATTCGTGCCACGCAGGATACGATTCTCACGGAGCAGCACCTCTTGGGCGACCAATTCACGGAGCTGTCTCTCTTCATCCGCGGGCACCCAACATTTGTACCTCCTCCAACACAGGGACCCCCCAGAGCAGCACCCGAGGCACAAGCAGATGACCCAGTAGCCTTAGGACTTGGATATTTCTTTTTCATTGTGTTGATGAAACTTTATTTTCTTGTGCACTTTTTATATTTCTTGTTTGTTGGACTTATGATCTTATTTTTGTGCACCGTTTATAGCTAGCAAGGGCATCGCCCTGCTACACTTATCCTTATGTTTATTTTCTATGGACTCCATTGCTTTCCCATTCTTTTCTATGGAGTTATGATGATCTTTCCCTTGCTTTGCAGAAGTGGAACTTGTATCAACATTCCTCGATAGTCGCCAAGCCCCAACTTCATGGAAACCGATTGGCACACCAAATTAACCGGGGAAGTTTTAGTTCACCTTTCTCCATGCATATTTAACTTTGGAATTATTGCGTCCATTGAGGACAATATACAATTTTAAGTGTAGAGATGGGTCGCTACCTATCCTTTATCTTTGTACATCCATAGCAAAACTTTAAGTGTGGAGATAGGTAGCCATTAGTGAAATTTATTGTAATTTTTTTTTTAAAAAAAAAATTCATGACTTGCATACCTCTACAAAGGCCTTAAGGAAACATGTTGGCACACTCTATTTCTAGGGCACCATCTTGGCACATAATTTTGTTAAACTCTCCTATAAAACGCTATGGGCATTTCAAGAACATCTCTGCGACACTTATGATCTTTAGAGACAGTATTAACCCATTGCCATGTTCTTTTTACTTTAATAGCTGAACACATTTGTCATTGGTTCCAAGAGATCACGTGGCACTAATTTAATTCATTAACCTCTCATAATATGACCTAGTGGACAAGTAGGGAGAGAATAAAATAGTTGTACATAATAGTCGTGAAGAAATAAAGACAGTGTTCCGTTGCTATTTTGATGAAGTAGTTTGGGGTTCAGGCTCCCTATCAGAGTGTCCCTTAATTCAAAAAATTATAACTTAGCATGAACACAACCGTGCAGAGTTGTAACCATCTTAGTAGCTAAGTGCCCCGGTGCCTAATCAGCATGAGCATTTTGCGAAGAGGAGGAACTACACTCTACATTGGTCATTAATACAGGAAAGTCGGATCCATTAGGGATGCCCTACCAAAAAAAAAGTGTCTTCCTATTTGTCCACCACTTATCTAATCTGAGGGGATCTCACTGATCATAAGGCCAAAAGAACCCTCTAGAATCCATTGAGGATGTATTTGTCTTGCAAAGTTTTTTTTTAGAACATGGTATGTGGAGTGAATAAGCTTTGTTTAGAACTATAATGATATCTTGTATGAGATCTATTTAGGCCCTGGTGTGGAAATGGGAGAACAAAGCACATGGGTGGTGAACTTGAAAAGAGTTGAGCCATATATTTCATGGCCAAGAGGATAAACACTTATATTTTCTTTTGTTGATTTCTTTTCTTTGCTTAGTGACAAGCAAACCTTTAAGTGTGGAGATATATGATAAGTGTTCATTTGAGCGTAATTTTATATCATATTATTATATGCATGGCATGTAATTTTGAAGACTTTTTGCCCACCGATACTTAAAATGTGTTCATTCTGATAAACAGGGCAGAATACCAGGACACCGGAAGAAAGAAAGCATTTCAAGAGAAACCGAGACCTTAGAGCACCCAGAAGGACCCATACGGGTATTTATACGGGCTGACATATGGTTGTATACTGGCACTTGAAGGGAATACGGGCCACTATACGTCCCATATAATAGACCGTATGGAGGTGGTTGGCCCATATACGGGCTGATATACGCCCATATACGGGCCCGTACATCATAAATTTCAGCGAATCTACAGACCTAGAAGGGGGGCAAATTGGTAAATCTCACCCCTAAAACCCTAGAGGTATAAAAGCCGACTAATGAGGGTTTAGGAGGAGATGAATCAGCTTAAGGAGAGAGCCTAATCTTTGGGAAAGCTTGGAGATTCTCATCTTGAAGCTATTGGAGCAAGAAGAGGGGAAATCATTGGAAGAGGATCAAGGAAGCCGTCAAAGGTGTATGCATTAGTGTTATTCCTTATGATTTCCTTGTTTGTCTTCATCTTTGTTTTGTATTGTTGCCCCCCTTTTATGGAGGGCTAATCTCGTAAATGCTTGGATGATTGGTGAACCCTTGGACATGTTTTAATTAATGTTATCTCTCTATCTTTGATTGTTTGGTTGAATCTCATTGAGTCTATTGGATGTTTTAATGTAAGTTAATCCCTCTACGTTGCGAGAGCCCGGAGGGATTTTCGTAGTCCATATGGGGGAAGAAGCGAACGCCTCCCCGTGTGTAGACCATCTCCAATAGAGGGGATTGTGAGTATACCGGGAACCCGGGTACTAAGGAGAGCGAGTCCTTTAAATGTATTATTCCCATAATCCCTCCAAGAATTAGGTTCCCTAGAACATCATCGGTAAGGGCACTAGGATTAGTAACTCACCTCGAGAGAGGGAGTGAAAGCACCATAGGAACCCTTGGCCAAGGTTCAACCAAATGTCGAGATAGAAAGTAGCATTCATCTTTTAGAAGTCCAAGGGGGATTCAATTGTCCGAGAATCCCCCTTTTATGATTGTTTAACCTTAAGAGCAACTCGATTTCCTTGTTTGTGTTTTTAATTGATTAGTTTAGAATTAGCATAATCAACCACCTTTGGATAGACTGGATAGTAGATGAATAGTGGGTACTAGTACTTCCATCTCCCTGAGGATTGATAACCCGACTTTCAAGTCCACTCTATTACTTGTCACGACCCGTACACTTGTGGTTGTATCGCATCAGAAAGCTTGTGCGATTACCCCACAGTTGCATAAGTTAAGCCTTATACTTCCTCTCTTGCTCTCGTATCCGGGCCTCGAACTCCCACTTGAGATTGTCACACTCTACCTGGTGGGACCTAAGCGCGTTGTCCAGGTTAGACTGAAAGTATTTCTTCACCACCGTAAGCTCAACCAAGTGCTCACACACTCAGGACCTGGTTTCTTTGTAGCTATTAATGATAATCTACTGGTGTTCATTCGCTCAAGACCTAGGGAAGTAAGGCTCGTCGTCTCGTCCTCCAACTCCTTTATTCGCTCATCTAGTACCACTAGATCTCGTTCAACTTCCGCCAGAGGTCGGGAGCCATGGTCAAAGGGCCTCCACTCTTCCTAGCACTCGGTGGCCAAATGTGTTATCAGGAGTGCCAACGACACAGACCCATTAGCTCTTTATTAAAACAAAAATTGCAACTAAGTATGGTAGCTTGGACCTACCGATGTACCCGACGACGCAAGGCGCTAAGTCAGCTCCTCAGGCTTCAAACGGGCAGCCACGGCCCGATCCTCATCGTGAAAACCCCGAAGGAGGGCCTCAAAAGGTGCCACACTGACCTTTGCATGCACCTTTATGCCTCGAGAAGCCGGACCATGACGTCGGCGGGGTAGCGATTAACCCATGGATGGTGGCAATCAGTGGCTTGCCAAGAGAGCAAGGGAAGGGTAAGACAGACAAAGAAGAAAAGTCTCTGGAATTTTAAGAAAAAAACAATATTATTTAACTCAATGAAGAATCAATCCACAAGCCAGGTTAAATAGCCTTCAAAGACTAAGTCTATCATCTTATCTAAATTTGCCAAATTTGGCAAATTATTATTCAAACTAAAACTTATCTAATTTAAAAACCGTAGAAAAAACATATAACTCCTAAAAATGCGAAGTCAAATAGGATTCAAACTCTATCCTAAATTGATAAACGAAATATTACCAAAAATGAAAAAAAAAACACCGAAAAACTAATGTTTGACAAGGAAAATAGTGGAATTTGAGGATGAAGGAAGGAAAGCTCGGTAGACCCCACCTGCGCGTCGAGACGAGCTTCTGGCTTAGGGTTAAACGCGTGAATCCGATGCCTGTAGCCAAAGTTATGGCCAAAACACCGGACCGTGTCCAAAGTGTTCCCCAATTCCGCACTTGGCTCGATCACCTTCCGCCTTTAAGTTGGTTCACCAAGTCGATGTATGCTAAAGCTCTCATGGTGCAATCAGATTATTCAGCATCGTCTAACTCAGGCTCTCCTGCATCAGTTTCCCCAAGTTGGAAAGAACTCGCCCTCAAGTTCGTAATAGGATCAGTCGACTCCACAAAACAAAGGCTCAGATCGTTCATATTGAAGACGTCAGAGGTCTTCAAATGACTGGGGAGGCACAATCGGTATGTATTGTTGTTGATCTTTTGCAGTACCTCACAAGGCCGATTTTTCGTTCCTTTAGATTGTTATACTCACCCACAAGGAAGCGATCTTGAGTGAGGACAACCCACACTAAGTCGCCCTTATCGAATAGCACCTGACGCCGCCGTTTGTCAGCATTCACCTTGTACTTGGCATTACTCTCCTGAATAGCTGACTTGGTCTGCTCATGAATAACTCGGAGATGCTGAGCTATCTTGTCAGGTCGGGGGTAAGCATGCCTAATTCGTGGAATAGGGGCAAGATCAAGCACTCTTGATGGGTTCCGCCCACAGACAACCTCGAATGGGCTCAAGCCGGTAGTTCGATTCTTCGATCTATTGTAGACGAATCAGCTTGAGGTAGTGCCAAATCCCACTGCTTCAATTTAGTTTTAGCAAAACACCTCAGTAGGTTGTCCAAACACCGATTTATCACTTTAGTTTGGCCATCTTTCTTGGGATGGTATGCACTGCTAAAGTTAAACTGCGTCCCCAACTTCCCCCACAAGCTCTTCCAGAATAGGCTGATGAACATGGTGTCGCGATCAGATGTGATAGAGTGAGGGACACCATGCAAGCGGACAACCTCCCGAAAGTAGAGATGTGCGATGCGGGCCGCATCCATAGTCTTCCGACAAGCTACAAAATAGTTCAACTTGGAAAATCTGTCAACCACCACCACGATAGAATCTGAGGCCGTTGGGTATGGGTAGGCCCTGAACAAAGTCCATACTAATATCCAACCAAGGAGCTTCAGGAACCTGTAAGGGGGTGTACAAACCCGCATTTGTGAGAACTCTTTTCGCTCATTGACACACAAGGCATTGATCCACAAAATGGGCCACATTGCTGGACAACTTCGGCCAATAAAATCAGCAGATATGATAGTATAGGTCTTGTCGCGTCCACAGTGACCTTCATTGTGCATCTCGCTTACAATTTGTTGTCTCAACGAACAGTCGGGGATGCACAACTGTAATTCATGGAACAGGTAACCATTATATAAAGTAAAGTTATGATGATGCCTATCGGTTACCTCATGAAGTATCTGTCCGAAGGAAAGATCAGTGGTGTATATGTTTGTGAAAGCCTCGAAATCTGGAACCCAAACACTCATAGTGGTGAGAAGTGATGTCCGACGGCTCAGGGCATCTCCTAAGCGATTGAGGCTTTCTGCTTGATGCTTCAAGGTAAAGGTAAACTCCAGTAAGTATGCCACCCACTTGGCATGCCGTCTGCTCAGTTTGTGTTGGTCATTGATGTACTTTAGGGCCTTATGATTCGTGAATATGATAAATTCCTTCTGTATGAGGTAGTGGCACCAATGCTTCAGAGACTGAACTATGGAGTAGAACTCCAAGTCATAAGTGGAGTAGTTCTTTTTTGACCCCAACAGTTTTTCGTTGAAGAAAGCTACTGGTCGCTCTAACTTGCTCAGAACTCCACCAATACCAACTCCAGATGCATCACAGTTGATCTCGAACACCTTGTCGAAGTTGGGAAGTGCTAGAACTGGTGCTTCGGTCATGTTCTGCTTGACTAGGTGGAAGCTAGCTTCGGCCTCCTCCGTCGACGAGAAATCATACCCCTTGAGGAAATCTGTGATGGGGGCAATCAGTGTGCTAAAATCCCGGAAAAACCGTCGGTAGAACGAGGCCAGCACATGGAAGCTCCGAAGATCATGCAAAGTCCTCGGTCTGGGCCACTCCAGTAATGCATCTATTTTTGATTGATCTGCATGAACACCATTAGTAGACACAACACCACCAAGGAAGGTCACAGAAGTGGTGAAGAAGGAAAACTTCTTTCAACTACGAACAGGTGCTCTGTTCTCAGCATCTCAAAGATGGCGCGAAGGTGATCAAAGTGTGCAGACCAACTCGAACTATAGATGAGGATGTCATCTGTCATGCCTCGAACCCAAACGGGACATCGGCAGACCGTCCACATACTTGTGGGGATGGGCCCCACTGTGTATGCAAGGCCTCATAACCTGTTCGCAATTATTATGTAACCCAAATAACACAAATTTTATTGCCTTTTTAAAGAAAATCGAGTTCTAAATTCAATATCCAAGAGACCACATAACAAATGGAAAAGTCTATGGAAATCAACTAAAACAATCCAACTTATTCAAAACAAGAAATGGAGTTCGTAGGACACTAATGGTTGAGTCTGTCTATAGATATCCCGTCAACCCACCGAGTAGCTATTCCTCGGGATCTGAAAAACATGTCCAGAGATTAGTGAGCTTGGGAGCTCAGTAAGCATCCACTAAAATAAAAATGAACCATGCAGATTTTAATAATGTAATATGAGATATAAAAATAAGAGAAAAATCAAAGACATACTTAATTTAAAGAAAAGATACCATACCAAAATAATATTTCCTATGATAGTATCATAAGAAAATAATGCCAAGTCATAAAATCGTAGAATTTGCATTTATATTCGAAAATAGTATAATGTCTCCCAAACGTACTATGACCACTATTTACCCCGATGGTGCGGGTCAAAATTTCATATGTGTGATCTCGGTAACCCAAGTTAAAACGAGACATCTCCCAAAAGAAGTCGTCTCTACCATTTGTTTTACCCCGGTGGCCCGAGTCAAAATCAAAAGACTGTTATTATTCCCGACAACACGGGTTGAACTAGTTCACAAGCAAAACGTGTCGACACGGTCAATGTATAACACCCATTGACGTGGGTCAAAACATAGACCGTTTGGAGACGTATACAAGAACCTAAAAAAAATCCCAAAATAGCTATGTCCAAAAGAGCATAACAAACAATAGTCAACTATATCACCAAACACAACATACATGCATGGTTCAATTGTAGAGAAAATAAATCCTTTATGTTTTTATGAACTGTTATTGAAACCATAAACAAAACTTTAATAAAGAAAATAGATTTCATATTCATATATAATAAATTTTAATAAATTTTAGTGTGGAAAAGTTACCTCCAAATTCCAAATTTAATCTAACCGCAACTCAAACCTTTGTCGTATCAATAATAGGATCTAAAAAGCAAATGAGTAATTTTAGTAAATTAAGATATATATATATATCTTCTCTATGCATAAATATAAACAATTAATTATTTTTAATAATTTCTTTATTTAGGCTACATATATAATATTCGGTTATTACAAGTAATCATAATATATATATCTATGTACAGTAGCTCTAATAAGATTTCATTTGACTTCCTTGATTTAAAGCATGAAATATAAAATTAGATCAAGGTACGAATGGAAAGATTCTTTAACCTATTTCCTAACAACTACCAATATTACTTGATTATGCATTTCATCCTAAAAGCATACATTATCACAATCACAAGGCACATATACCATCATCTGCACCTATTATTACTTCTCTTAATAAATTTCATAAATATAATAATAATAAACTAGTTTGCTAGAAACTATTAGAAGCATGTACAATGGAATTAAAATACAATTATCCCACCTATGATAGTCTAATGGAGTCAACAGAGCTACTAAAAATGACGATGCAAGAGAGTTGTCACATTAATCACCATTTATTTTTCACTAGTTCCAGTAGAAACGTCTCTAGTGAAAAAAATTACAACCCTAAACATGTTAAAACAATTTATAATATTCTAAAGGATGTCAGGACAAGTCTTACAGTATGAAATCAAAATTCATAATATTAAGAGGCCAGATCTATCAGTAATCACGGCTTTTACCCAGTAAAGGAATTACTCCAAATTAGTATTACTTGAAATCAACCCAGAAAACCTACAGAAGTCAGAAATCAAGTTTGGAAGGAAGACAAAAGGTAAGATCCCTTATCGTGACTCTGGATCGACCGCCTCTGTTCGAAGAGAAAGAGAGAATGAAAAGGATCAGGGTTCCGAGTGAGAGCGACGGCGTGAGAGGGGAATAAATAACAGGACTTGTAACAATATTTAGTTAGGTTAAGATAAGGATCATCCCCTTTTACTATTTAATCCCTATACTTTTAATTTATTATTATTATTATTATTATTATTTTATTTTTTTTCTAAGTGTTTTATTACATCATCGAAATAAACTACCACAAATTTCTCCATAAACGGCCGCAAAACCTAGTGCATGAATAGTATGAACATGCTGGGTGCATTGGAAAGCCCAAAAGGCATCACCATCCACTCGTACAGTCAATGTTGTGTCTTGAACGCCATCTTCCACTCATCTTCGGGCCGTATTCTGATCTGGTGGTACCCGCTCTTCAGGTCGATTTTAGAGAAGACCTTTAAGTCGGATAGTTTGTCTAACATGTCGTCCAGAATAGCGATACTTGATGGTGATCTTGTTGATTTCCCGGCTATCTACGTACATGCTCCATGAGCCATCCTTCTTCGGTACCAATAGGGCTGGAACTGCACAAGGACTCATGCTCTCTCGAATGTAGTTGCTCCTTAATAACTCCAACACTTGCTGCTGCAATTCATCCACCTCTTTGGGACTGAGGCAGTACGCTGGTTGGTTCGAAAGGCTTGCTCCTAGGATAAGGTCTATCTTGTGTTGGATATCCCTCATAGGTGGGAGCCTCGGAGGAAGTTCTTCTAGTATCAAGTCCGCGAACTCCAGGAGCAACTGTTGCACTTCTGTTGGCTGATCTCGATCCATGTTGATGGCACTATGCATGCAAGGCAGCAGTACACAAACTACATCTCCATGCTCAATCCAGCTCAAAAACCTGGACATAGAAAGTAGGTTAGTATTTACTGGGGCAGGAGGGTTTTCTCCCCGGCAGGGTGCCAACACGATCCTTTTCCCCTTATTGCTAAGGGAATAAGTATTCTTTCTTACATCATGAACCATGCTCTGATCATACTGCCAAGGTCGCCCCAGTAGTATGTGACAGGCATCCATTGACACGATGTCGCACCATGCATTGTCAAAGTACCTCTTGTCGATGGAGAAGGAAACGAGGCATCGCCGATCTACCTTCACTTTGGTGCATTTGCTCAACCATGATAGATTGTATGGCTCTAGATGACGCTTTGTCTTCAACTGCAACTTCTGGATAGTGTCTTCAGAGACAACGTTCTCACAACTATCGCTGTTGATGATCACCTTGCAAACTTTGTCGAAAATGGTGCAGGTTGTATAGAAGATGTTGTTTCTCAACCAGTCATCTCCTGAATCACCTTTGGGCGTCAATAGACTCTTGCAAACAACCAGAGTCTTGTAGCCATCCCCAATCAACATATCGCTAGCCTCATCATCCTCTCCATAATCATCATAAGCTGGTTCCTCAGCCTCATCAACTTCTCCCTCTTCAATCATCAGGTTCTTGGCTTTTTGACTAGTGGGTTTCCGACACTCGGGTGCCTAATGCCCCTGCTCACCACATTGATAACACTGAACAGCAGAGTTAGAAGTACCTGACGTCGATTGTTGGATCGGGCGGGGTGCCTGAGGGCGAGATGGTCGGCTACTCTGATAACTCCTAATTGGTGGTCTTCTATTCTGCTGCCTTTCAACAGCGAGGGTGTGATGGTACACCTCCGAAACAATCTACAATGAGTGCAGACTGAGAACATGATGCACGTGCAGAGTGCGCGACAACTTCCCATAAGTGTATGGGGTCACTCAAGTAATAAAGTACCCAAAAGGTAGGGTTATCGAATCCATAAGGACTGGAATCTAGTACTAACTATTCTTCGTTATCATAAAACTATGAAAAGGTTGTATTGGTTGTTGATCCCAATGAAAGTTACGGTGAACAGTTGGTTGTGAGAAATCAGAGATTAAGCGTGGCTCCTCGGATCTCAATCCCCCTAGGTTTCTTTTATTGGTAATCAAATTCCCATTATTAGTTCTCTATTAGTTGGTTCTTGGGAGTTCGACAATTGCGCCATCTAGAAACTATATCCAATCTCTCGGCATACAAATCGAACTCATTACCTATGTCTAGTTGTAACCTAACTAAGACAAACATGAATCTATGCATATATGAGGCATGCAATCAAACCCTAAGTATGAACATTGGTTCTAGTTGATTGACGTCTGTGCTTGATTCTTCTATCGCTGTCTTTTTGAGGAGAGCTTCTCGAAGTTGACGACGAAGGTTGCGATCGAAATCTGGATCAGGTACTTCTTCTGGATATAAAGTCCTGCTCCTGGTCATGCACCGGTACCTTTACAAAAAGAAAAAAGACGAAAGTTAATCTGAAAGTAAAGAAAGAAATATATTTTTTGTATTTTTGTATTTTTGTTTTTTTTTTCCGAGTAAAACTAAAGCTAGACTAACAAATCCTAATGTTCCCAGCATTGTTAGTCCCCGACAACGGTACCAAATACTTGATGCACGCGCAAAGTGTGCGACAACTACCTACAAGTGTATGGGTCGCTCAAGTAATAAAGTACCCAAAAGATAGGGTTATCGAATCCACAGGGACTGGAATATAATACTAACTATTCTTCGTTATCTAGTGTGAAATTATGAAAAGGTTGTATAGGTTGTTGATCCTAATGAAAGCTACAGTGAACAACTTGTTATAAGAAATCATAGATTAAGCATGGCTTCCCGGATCTCAATCCCCTAGGTTTCTTTTATTAGTAATCAAATTCCCATTATTAGTTCTCTATTAGTTGGCGCTTGGGAGTTCAACAATTGCGCCATCTAGACGCTACATCCGATCTCTCGGCATGCAGATCGAACTCATTACCTATGTCTAGTTGTAACTTAACTAAGAAAGACATGAATCTATGCATATATGAGGCATGCAATCGAAACCCTAAGCATGAACAAGCTTTGCTCAACCTACCAAGGTATGTGATCATGGGTCATGCATGACACAATCATATCAATCAAAACACAGAATCACAAGAACCATCCATGAGAGTAGGGATGGCAATACCCGAGCCGATCCGTAGTTACCGACCCGATCCGACCCGATCCGCCCCGAAGAAATGCGGGGCGGGGCGGGTATGGTAAAGATCCTTTAAAATCCGCCCCGCCCCGCCCCGCTAAAAACATACAAAAAATACCCTTATATATATTAAATTATATAGTTTTAGGGTTTACAATGAAGCTTTGTTTGGAGTTTTTGGACTTTGGCGGCTTCTTTCCCACTCTTCTCTCGAGCTTGTATATCAAAGTGCTTTTACATTGTCGTTAAGTTTATTTTATTCGAGTTTAATCGGTAAATTTCTCTTCATTCTATGGTCTAAATGTAATATTTTATTCGAGTGTGTACATATTGGTGCCCCGCGACTCGCCCCGCGCCCCGCCACTATTTAGGCGGGGCGGTGGTGGTAGAGGCCTGCCCCGCCCCCGCCCCGCCCCATTGCCATCCCTACATGAGAGAAACTAATAAATAATGAATTCAATTACTGAAAGAAATTCTAGGGTTCATGTGTCCGAGGCACCACCAAAGGGTTTAGCCTCTCTTGCTAATGAATACATCATTAAAGAAAATAGGAGAAGACATAATTGAGAAACAGGGATTCCCTTGCTTGATGTCTTCTCCGCCTTCGATCTCTTCTCCTACTTTGACTAACGTCCGGATCTCGAGCTCTCGTCCAAAGATAGTCTAATCTCCCCTCTCCTTGTGTTTATATAGGTTGGAAATCTCCAACAAAGTCTTCCTTCTACTTCTAGATAACTTCTAATTTGAGTTGGAGTCGATAAGATAATCTTTAGATAATTCGGGATAATTCAGACTAAAATTTCAGGTCTGCACAGTCTTCATCAAGTGAACGATCGAGTGACTAAATAAACTCGAATCAACATGGAATATTTACTGGATATTCCTGACTCCTTCTTTAATATATTTGGAGTTCTGGATTTTTTAAATAATTTTCGGAACGTTGCAGCTTATTTGTAGGTTGTGTCTTTGGGGCGCACGGGCGTACCAAGCATCCACACACCCGTGCTAAATTCCTTGACGTGTTCGCTCATCCAAAGAGTAGCACGCCCTTTGGCACGGGCGTGCCACATTGTATTGTGGTCATGCACATCTCTGTAAAGGTCCTTTTTGGCTTGTTTTGCCCCGGTTGGTCCCGTTTCTCGTTCCTTTTGTTCCGGACACCTATTTTACTTGCTTAAACATAAAACAAACCCAGAGAAGCACCAAAATAGCGGAATTGACATGAAATATCTAGATAAGTGCATGCAAATATGGTGGAAATACATGTACAATTGTGCACTTATTACGCCTCCACACGTGAACTTTTTCTTGTCCTCAACCAAAGGAAAACATATAAACAAAATAGATAAGTGCAAAATCTATGATCTCAAAATAGTTGGGAGTCCCTCCGGTGCCCGGGGAAACATAGTGTTAAGTGCCTGAAAGTTTTTATGAAAAAGTAGGTCTTACCTTACACTCAGATTCCCTACGTGTGTGTGTGTGTAACCCTTTCTATGATGTCACTTACTAACTCAAGTCTGGCCGAGCTAATCTGAACCTTATTCACTATACTGCTTCTCTTTACTCTTTTTCACTGGAGGTAGTAGCTTCATACATCCAGTTCATACATCCAGTGATGTAGCCTTTTCCCCCGGAAGGTCGGTAGGTGAACATTTGTGATTCCCAGGATCCGATTACTCAAGAGTGGCTTTCACTCTTCAAAGGCGATAGCTCTTTCTACCACCACTTCTCTAATGGTTAAACTAACTAGAGTCCAGACCTAAGCAGGAAAGTGATAACAAAGTCAAGGTTTTATGCTCAATATTTTTGTGATGTGTCAAGTAAAGGCAAGATTAAATATATTTTTAAAAAATTTGACACCTAAGGCTAGTACTAACCTAGACAACCAAAGAGGACTCCCATTAATTTTCTCATATATCATCATAAATTAGCACTTATCATAATTGATATAGATTCCCAATAGTTAATCCCTCCCCCACACTTAAGTTGTGCATTATCCCCAATGCGCTTGCTATATGTAATAAAAAGAATATGACATATTGCAACAAAGTGGGAAAGGGGAACTTAACTCTTTGTGTGCCGTGAGGTGCCTCATTCTTGCATTGTGTTTCCTGTTCAAGTGCGATGTTCAACTTTTCCTGAGATCATTGAAGGCACAAAAAGTGAAACTCCATAGCATAAATAGAGACTAAACCCTTTCATGAACAAACCGACTCAAAGAAAAAGAAAATACAAAAGTGGTAAATAAAGATAAAAATGAAGATGATGCTCAAGGTCTAAAGTCATCGTCCTCCTCGGAGCTGTCGGGGTCCCCTAAGGAGTCTCTTCCTGCCGGCTCGTCTTCTTGTGCCACCCTCGTGCCCCTCGAGGTCTGGGCTGATAGTAATGGCGGGGTGGATATAAAATGCCCTGGTGGTCTAGTGATAGTTGGGTGGTATGCACTAGCCAAAGGAGAAGGGCAGTGTAGTCCGTCAGGGTCAATAATGGAGCTAGCGCTGGTGCTACTAGAGGGGAAGATGTGCTCGGTGCCGCTGCTGCTACCTCCTGCTGCTCGGGGTGCTCTGTGGGTGCCAGGGGATCGGTAGGAGTCGCGATTGTGTATCTGATGGTCTGAGCGGTCCGTACGACTCGTAGCATGCCTATCACCCTCAATGTGTCTAAGGTGACAGGGGTGGAGCTCCTCACGATAGTCATCGTCCCAGATATATGTGGCGGAAGGATCCTCATGCCCTAGGCCAGTCTAGTGGTCTATGGCCCGGCGAAGATGACTCCAATCCTAGTATGGGTCGCCTGATGTAGAAGTAGCTCACCCACGACCCATCTTAGGTGGAGTGGAAAGCTGTCCAGCATGCTCTGGAGGTAAAAAAAGTCTCTAGCGCTGACGACCCCCGTGCTCCGTCCCCGCACAGTGACCGAGTGGCTAAAAATAAGAATAATGTACCTGAGAATCGCGGAGCGGAGAGTGGATGCCTTCGATAGGCGTGGGTTATAGTGCGGGTTTGTGCTGAGCCGCCTTCATACAGACTCCGATAACTCGCTGGCCAGCCTGTCTATCCTCAGAGCCTTGTACTTTGGGGTCGTTGTGAACTCCCGGTCGTAGAGCCCCAGGTGAACAATGAAGTCGATATAGCTCATCTGGAATATTGTGCCGCCCAACCTGAACTCTATCTATTCTGATCGGTGCCAGGTGATGAGTCCCTGACATTCTGGAACGTCGAGAGCACCTCCAGTGTTAGCTCTTGATATGTGACCTCCTAGATGTCCAAGATACGTCGCCACACACCCACGTCAAGATACCTCTTCACATCAGCGATGAGTGCCTAGCGACAAACATCGGCATGGTGAACGTTGGCTCATATAGGATGGTGGTGGATGAGGGTGCCTGGAGTTTGAAGCTCTCTTCCCCCTTCTGCTTCTTCCTCCTAGATTGCTTCTTGGATAACTTCTTTGGTGGCATGGTGCTCTCAACAGGAGTGGCTCACCGGAGAGGGAGATGTGCGCGGCTGCACGGTGGCTGAAGATAGAGGGACGCCGGTGTGAGGAGAGGATGAGGCGCACGGGCGTGCCAAGAGAGGAAGGAGAATGGAGTTCTCTCGCGCGGCTAGGGTTTAAAAACCCTTCTTCGGTTTACGCACCGCTATGCATGTGTGCATGCGCTAGGCCTTGCCAAGTTCTTTATTCGCCACCTAGCGTGGCACGGCCATGCCAATGATATACACGGTCGTAAGAGAAAATGTTTCCTGTGAGAGAAAAAATCCCGTTAATTGCACGTCCTTCGGTACGGGCGTGCCGAAATGAACTAGGACCGTGCCAAAGCTCTGGACCCTTCTCGTTCGCGGCCTCGCGTGGTATAGCCGTGCCAATGATATGTACGACCGTGTGAAATAGAATTCTCTGTGAGAGTATATAACAGAGAGATGCACGCCCTTTGGCACGGCCGTGCGAAATTGTGTTATGACCGTACATGTCTCTGTTTTGGTGTAGTGGTTCCTTTCTCCTCCAATTCCCTTCGGATATGTGTGTTAGTGACTCCATAAGCAAATATTTTGTTATTGAAAATATAGAAATCACTATAAAATTTAGAGCATCATGTAATTGAAAAATTTACCACAGTTATGTCATTTATTAAGAACTAAAGTAATACTAGGAACTAACCTAACTTGGGTTGCCTCCAAAGAAGCGCTTGTTTAACGTTGTTAGCTTAACTTACTTGTTGAAGCTCAGTGGGTTTCAAAAAGATCGACCATCTCTACCTCCCCGCCGCGAGGCTCACGCCTTGCTAGTTGTATACTTAAAGAACGATAAATTCATACTCACAGAGGTTTGTTGAGAGATGTCCTGGTTTCAGGGTTGAAAGAGGAGGGGTGCATTTTTTCTCCTTTTTCTGAATCTCCTCCACCACGCTCTCTTTTTCTCCGCTCGAGTCATAGACAAAGCCTGCTCCTTTGCTTTTTCTTCGTTGTTGGAGTCATCCCAGGGTGGTGCGTCTTTGAACAAGTCTTCGAGCTGGTCTTTCAAAAGTTCATCCTACACATATTCAAAAACACAATCATCAAGATAGTCAATAAAGTAACAAGTGTCATCGAGCTCTATGGGGTATCGCATGGCATCCTTGAGTTTGAAGACAACTGCTTCTTCCTAACCCTTAGTGTCATTCGTCCGTCCTTGATGTTGAATAGTTCTTGAGCGGTCTTTAGGAAAGGCCGTCCAAGTCCATAATATAGAAATTCACTGGGAAAATGAACTTGTCGACCTTTACTAGCACGTCTTCAATTACCCTTTGGGGTGACAGATTGATCTATCTACCATCTGAAGCGTCACCTTTGTTGGTTTTGGCTCTCCAATACCCAGCTTTTTGAGTATCTTGTATGGCATAAGATTAATGTTTGCTCCAATATCAGCTAGGGCTTGTTCATTTACCAATCCTCCAATCATGCAGGGAATTATGTAACTCCCTGGATTCTTTTCTTTTCTGGGTAATGCGTTGGTGAGAACGACCGAGCATTGTTCATTTACGGTTGCTAAAGACACTTCTCAAGTTTCCTTTTGTTGGTGAGTAGCTGCTTTAAAAAAATTTCATACCTTAGTATCTATGCAAGAGCTTCCATGAATGGTACATTGATGTGTAGTGCCTTGAAAACTTCTAGAAATTTTCAAAACTGTTCATCCTGTTGGTTCTTGAGCTAGGCTGGATAGGGTATCTTCAGTTTGTACTCCGACACCATCAGTGCTTCCCTTTTGCTATGTGTAACAGCCTTATTTTTGCTTTCCGAACTTTCTACTTCGGAAGGTGTGGAGAGTGCTTCTTCTGTTTCCTTGGCTTGCGGTGGTGGCAGCTCTGTTCCGCTTTTGAGGGTGATAGCCTTGACAGACTGCCTTGGATTAACCTCTGTGTTGCTTGGGAGGGTGCCAGCCGACCTTTCTGCCAATGTTTTAGTTATCTGGGCTACTTGATGTTCGAGATTTTGTATAGATGCCTTCTAGTATCTCATAATCTCCTCATGCCTCACCGATCGTGCTTCGTTCATTTGGAAGTACTGTGCGATCAAACTTTCCAAGCTTGCTCCCTTCTTCTCTTGTACTGGTGGTTGATAGCCTGAAGGTGGTTGTTAATAGCCTGGAGGTGGGTTTGTCTTTGTTTTCCCTGGGGTGTCATAAGTGAGATTGGGGTGATTCTTCCATTTAGGGTTGTAGGTGAAGCTGTATGGATTGTTTTATTCTTTTCCCACGAAATCAACTTCCTCTACTTGTTCGGCTTTCCCTTCCTTTGGCTTGCTTACACATCCGCTGCACATAAACACTGGCGTTTGCTGTTGGATATCGATGTTGTCTATTTTCTTGCCGAGGTCTTCCACTGTGGCTGCCAGGGCTGTTATTGCATCTACTTGCCGGATCCCGGCCACCTAGCTTGGTTTGGTTCTTTCAGAGCTCCATTGATATCCGTTGGTGGCCATCTCATCCACTAGTTCTTTTGCTGCTTGAGGATTCTTGCTACATAGAGAGCCACCGGCTGCTGCATCCAACATTTGCTTGGTGGCTACGTTTAGCCCATTGTAGAAGGTTTGGACTTGCATCCAATCTTCTATCCCATATTGAGGCCACTTCCTGAGCATGTCCTTGTATCTCTCCTATGTGTCGTATAATGTCTCCATCTCCAACTATATGAAGGAAGAGATATCGCTCCGTAGCATCGTTATCTTGGCCGGTGGGAAGTATTTCATCAGAAACTTCTCATCTAACTGTGCCCATGTCGTAATGGACCTGTGTGGTAAAGATGTCAGCCACTTTTTCACTCTACCTCTGGCTGAGAAGGGAAATAGCCTGAGGCGTGTGGTGTCCGAGGATATCCTGTTTATTGAGATCGTGTCTCTTATCTCGAGAAAGCTCAACAGGTGTGCATATGGGTCTTCATCTTGAAATCCATCGAATTGGCATGATTGCTTTACCATCTGGATGAAGTAGGGCTTCAACTCAAAATTATGTCCATTGACCGATGGTGGGATGATGCTCGAGCCAATGCCGTCCAGGTTCGGTCTCGCGAAGTCTGATATGGATCCGGTTGGTGCATGTGCCGCCATTGGTTCTGGTTGATTGACTTTTGTGCTTGATTCTTCTGTCACCGTCTTTTTGAGGAGAGCTTCTCGAAGTTGACGACGAAGGTTGCGCTCAAAATCTGGATCAGGTACTTCTTCTGGATATGGAGTCCAGTTCCTAGTCATGCACCGGTACCTTTACAAAAACGAAAAAGGCGAAAGTGAATATGAAAGTAAAGAAAGAAATATATTTTTGTGTTTTTGGATTTTTTTTTCTAGTAAAACGAAGTTACTTAACTAGACTAACAAATCTTAATGTTCCCAGCATTGTTAGTCCCCGACAATGGTACCAAATACTTGATGCGCGCTCAAAGTGTACGACAACTACCTACAAGTGTATGGGGTCGCTCAAGTAATAAAGTACCCAAAAGATAGGGTTATCGAATCCACAGGGACTGGAATATAGTACTAACTATTCTTCGTTATCTAGTGTGAAATTATGAAAAGGTTGTATAGGTTGTTGATTCCAATGAAAGCTACAATGAACAACTTGTTGTAAGAAATCAGAGATTAAGCATGGCTCCCCGGATCTCAATCCCCCTAGGTTTCTTTTATTAGTAATCAAATTCCCATTATTAGTTCTCTATTAGTTGGCACTTGGGAGTTCAACAATTGCGACACTACATCCGATCTCTCGGCATGCAGATCAAACTCATTACCTATGTCTAGTTGTAACTTAATTAAGACAGACATGAATCTATGCATATATGAGACATGCAATCAAAATCCTAAGCATGAACAAGCTTTGCTAAACCTACCAAGGTATGTGATCATGGGTCATGCACGACACAATCATATCAATCAAAACACAGAATCACAAGAACCATCCATGAGAGAAACTAATAAATAATGAATTCAATTACTGAAAGAAATTCTAGGGTTCATGTGTCCGAGGCACCACCAAAGGGTTTAGCCTCTCTTGCTAATGAATACATCAATAAAGAAAATAGGAGAAGACATAATTATGAAACAGGGATGCCCTTGCTTGATGTCTTCTCCGCCTTCGATCTCTTCTCCTACTCTAACTAACGTCCGGATCTCGAGCTCTCGTCCAAAGATAGTCTAATCTCCTCTCCCCTTATGTTTTTATAGGTTGGAAATCTGCAGCAAAATCATCCTTCTACTTCTAGATAACTTCTAATTTGAGTTGGAGTCGATCCAGATAATCTTTAGATAATTCAGGATAATTCGGACTAAAATTCCAGGTCTGCGAAGTCTTCATCAAGTGAATGATCAATTGACTAAATCAACTCGGATCAACCTTGAAGTTTTATTAGATGTTCCCAACTGCTTCTTCTTTGATCTGAACTGTCGAGATTGTATTTGGAGTTCTGGATCTTTTTAAATAATTTTCAGAATATTGTAGCTTATCTGTAGGTTGTGTCTTTGGGAAGCACTGGCGTGCCAAGCATCCGCAGACCTGTGCGAAATTCATTGATGCGTTCGCTCATCCAGAGAGTAGCACGCCCTTAAGCATGGGCGTGCCATATTGTATTGTGTCCATGCACATCTCTGTAAAGGTCCTTTTTGGCTTGTTTTGCCCCAGTTTATCCCGTTTCTCGTTCATTTTGGGGCATCTATTTTACCTGCTTAAACATAAAACAAACCTCACCAAAATAGAGGAATTGACAAGAAATATCTTGTAGTGCATGCAAATATGGTAGAAATAAATGTATAATTGTGCATTTATCAGAACATCTTGCAATGGTTGGCCTGTAAACCTCCCAAATATCGAGCCACCAGGTTCTCCTGTGTCTCACACAAGTTATTCCGTGCGATCAACTGGTAGAAGTCCTCTGTGTACTCATCTACTAATCTCGTGCCTTGCCTCAATGTATGAAGTCGTTGAAACAAGGTCTGGGTTTATCTGAAGGGGAGGGAGTGTCCCTTCATCTTGTCCTAACCGCTAATCTTCGATTTTCCTTGCCTATCTCGCGAACACTGCAGCTGTTCCCAGTCCTTGTACTCAAATATCCTCTCTACTTTATCCAACCAATCGATAAAGGCTTCAACATGTAGTGTTCCGATAAATTCGGGTAACTCCACCCGAAAGCCAAGATCTCCGTGATGCTCCTCTCATGCACTGTGCTCTCAGAACTGGCCATGCTGGGAGTAGGGGTTGATGCAGGTGGAGTCGGAGTTGTGTTCTGAAACCTCACGATCCTCCAAATCTAGCGCCGTCAACCATTGGGTCAACTCCGCAACTTGCCTCTGCAGATCCTCGTTTATTGCTTCCAAGGCGATTGGGTCTTGTGATTGGCCCTCCTAAGCTGGAACATGTCCACCACAATGACTACCATGACCACCATATCCTCCAGCCAATTATGCCGCTGCCACAGGAAGAGGTAGAAGACGATCTCTAATACCAACTGACGCCGACGGGGTAGCATTAACCCACAGAAGGTTGCAATCAGTGGATTTCCAAGAGATCAAGGGAAGGGGAAGACGGACAGCAAAGAAAAGTCTCTGCAACTTAAAAAAAAACAATATTATTCAACTCAATGAAGAATCAACTCACAAGCCAGGTTAAATAGCCTTCAAAGACTAAGTCTATCATCTTATCTAAATTTGCTAAATTTGATAAATTATTATTCAAAACTAAAACTTATCTAATTTAAAAACTCTAGAAAAAACAGATAACTCCTAAAAATCTGAAGTCAAATCGGATTCAAACTCTATCCTAAATTGACAAAGGAAATATTACCAAATATGGAAAAATACACCGGAAAACTAATGTTTGACTGGGAAAATAGTGGAATTTAAGGATGAAGGAATGGTTTTTATAGATGAACGATGTGCATCGAGACGAGCTTTCCGGATTGGGGTTGAACCCGAGAATCCGATGCCTGTAGCTAAAGTTATGGAAAAAAACACCGAAACGTGTCTAAAGTGTTCCCCAATTCCAGACTTGGCTCGATCACCTTCCACCTTTACGTCGGTCTGCCAATTCATAGTATGCCAAAGCTCTCATGGTGAAATCAGATAGTTCAACATCATTTGACTCGGACTCTTGCATCAGACCACTAGTAAGTGACAACACCCGTTCCTCTAGAGCTAAAGGGTTCACACGGGACAATTGCCTCATAGTTATAAGTTATACGCAGCATAGCCAGCCTTGGAAGGGCAATTTCTGCTGAAAGACCCTGCTCCGGCTTTATCCCTCTCATGTCAGATTCAGCGCTCCAAGGGTAAAAGAACGGGGGAAACGATCACTTCCCTCGCACTTCCATCTCTTATAGAAGGGTTGCCCAACCTCTCCCACGTGAAGAATCTTCTGAGCCCGAGGTGCGACTCTGACTCCTTCTCTTACCATCCTCATCAGACGACCTCTGTATAATTAAAAAATAACAATAAATAGGTGGATAAGATTGTCATTGGGTAAGAACACCTCAACACAGTTGGAAAAAGGGAGAGGAGCTACCCGCGGAAGAAAGTCAGGCTGTATAAAGAACTGACTCCAGTATAGTGCAAGAAAGATCTTGAAGACCGAGCCCATGAAATAGCGAGAGTTGTCTTTTTTCGCTTTTGGATACCATTGTTTGGCAAATCCTGGTTCAGGAAGGATAGGCTCCACAAGGTAGGGACATCCCAGTCACCCTTGCAGGAGACAAACACAAAAGATGCCCTCCACTCGGGGAGTCCAGGGAAAAGAAGATTCAAGCACAACTTGTCTTGCAAGTCAAAAAGAGAAGACGAAACAGTCAGATAGAAGGAGGAAAGCCAAAACGATGGAGGGTGATCATAAACCAACATAGGATCTTCCAACTGTAGGGGTGAAGTTGGGAGAGACAAGCCTTGTAAAACCAAAGCACCCCCTGGGAAGAAGGGATGCAAGGGGAAACAAAGCCCCGCTCGAAAAACCTTCAAGCAGGTTGCCAGTTTCCCTGGCGGAGGGATGTTAGCCGTTTCGGATGCAAAATGAGGGCGAAGCTTGAAAGGAGGGTGGATTTCGAAGTGGCTTTCCCTATGAAAGAAATCAAGGTTTGTCACTTTGCTGGGGAAGGATTTGACCCCAAAAATAACTCTTTCTAAAGGCACAGAGCCCGCCTCGATTATCCCTTTATCAAAGAGAAGTCTTACAAGTAAGAGAGCTACAGTGGCAAAGAGATGAGGAGACAACGCAAGAGGCTAAGAGTAACAGAATGAGAATGAGCAAGGGAAACACCTTATCACGTTAACCCTATGCCAGAATGCGACTGGTCGTGATGCCGCGCAGGCAAACATCCACTCGATAATGGGCACATGGACTGATAAGTACACAATTTCACATATATTTCTATCATATTCACATACACTTATCCTGTTGTTTCCCATCAATTCCACTATTTTTGTGCTCCTCGTTTTGTGATTGAGCAGGTAAAATAGGCACCCAGACTGAAAGGAAGGAAAAAGGGACAAACCAAGGCAAAATAGCTAAAAGAGCACTCCATAGAGGTGTGCACGGCCCCAATATAATTGTGCACGCCCGTGAAACTCACTAATTTCAAAACGCGTAGAGATTAAGCCATGAGAGCTGGCATGGGCGTGCATTAGATGCGCACAGCCGTGCCAAACTAGATGAAATCCTATATAAACCCGTCGAAGGCACAGAATTTGGGGACTTTTGGAGAGTGGTCTTCGGCGGATGTTGGGAGCAACGTGAAGAGTTTCAGAGAAGATCAAAGTCGGAGAAGACATCGAATAAGGAAGTCCCCCATGATTTCAATTATGTCTTTCTGCAGTATCTCTGTTAGTGTTTCCATTAGCATGAGAGGCTAAACCCCTTCGGTGGTGCTTCAGACACATGAACCCTAGGATGATTTATTAATTAAATTATATTATTTATCGGTTACCTTTATTGATGATTTTTGTGAGTCTGTGCTTGATTTATGTGATTATATTTTACATGAGCCATGGTCATTTACCTCGTTATGTTCTATCAACGTACATATGTGCTTAGGGTTTTGACTTGCATGTCTCTTTTATGCATAGATCCATATCTCTTTTAGTTAGGTTACGACCAAGTATAGGTAACGAGTTCGATCTGCATAACGAGAAATCGGATGTGGCATCTAGATGGTGCAATTGTAGAACTCCCAAGAATAAATCAATGGAGAACCAATACTTAGAATTTTGTTGTTAATAAAAGAATTATAGAGGGATTGAGATCCAAGGTGCCACGCTTTATCTCTGATTGTTCATAATCTACCAATTGTTCGTGTTACTTTCCTTTAGATAATCAACCAATCACAACTGTTTCCACAGTTTCAACTAAAAAACAAGGATAGTTAGTACTAGTATTCCAATCCCTGTAGATTCGATAACCTTACCTTTGGGTACTTTACTACTTGATCGACCCCATACACTTATAGGTAGTTGTCGCACACCTTGTGCAAGCATCATGGACCCCGGTTCACTCAATGTTTTGAGAGTCCTGCTTGGGGAGTGACGCTCATCATGCTCTCTACCGTCTTTCATTAAAAGAAGCAACTCAAAAGTTGGGAAACCGAGCCCTACCTGACACGTCTACACCAATGTCATCCTTCCACCAGACCTTCTAGGAACCGACTCTCCGGAAAGCATGGTGCTAGAAGACCCCCCTAGAAACCGAGAGCGTGAAAAGCTGAGCTGCTCATTAGCACCCACTAGCGGTTACATGTAATATTGGATCACTATCCAAAATCAGCCAAGTGTCGGGGGTATTAAACCTAAGGAGCGCTGATGCATGCGTAGAGTGCGTGATAACTACCCACAAGTGTATGGGGTCACTCAAGTAATAAAGTACCCAAAAGGTAGGGTTGTGGAATCCACATGGACAAGAATCTAGTACTAACTATTCTTCGTTATCTAGTGTGAAACTATGAAAAGGTTGTATTGGTTGTTGATCCCAACTAAAGCTATGGTGAACAGTTGGTTGTGAGAAATCAGAGATTAAGCGTGGCTCCTCAAATCTCAATCCCCCTAGGTTTTTTTTATTAGCAATCAAATTCTCATTATTACTTTTCTATTAGTTGGTTCTTGGGAGTTCGACAATTGCGCTATCTATATCCTATCTCTCGACATGCAGATAAAACTTATTACCTATGTCTAGTTGTAACCTAACTAAGTCAGACATGAATCTATGCATATATGAGGCATGTAATCAAAACCGTAAGCATGAACA
The DNA here is from genome assembly GCA_026586065.1 of Dioscorea zingiberensis. NCBI lineage: Eukaryota > Viridiplantae > Streptophyta > Magnoliopsida > Dioscoreales > Dioscoreaceae > Dioscorea > Dioscorea zingiberensis. The sequence continues at coordinate 34,882,601 of CM048822.1, forward strand.
AGCTTTGCTAAACCTAGCAAGGTATGTGATCATGGCTCATGCACGACACAATCATATCAATCAAAACACAGAATCACAAGAACCATCCATGAGAGAAACTAATTAATAATGAATTCAATTACTAAAAGAAATTCTAGGGTTCATGTGTCCGAGGTACCACCGAAGGGGTTTAGCCTCTCATGCTAATGAATACATCAACAACGAAAATAGGAGAAGACATAATTAAGAAAAAGGGCTTCCCTTGCTTGATGTCTTCTCCGCCTTCAATCTCTTCTCCTACTCTAACCAATATCCGAATCCCGAACCCTCGTCCAAAGATCGTCGATCTGGGCCCCCGCCCAAAGATAAATCTATTCTCCTCCTCCATAGGGTTTATATAGGCTAGAAATATGAGGTAAGATCGTTCTCCCACTTCTGCATAACTTCTGGTTTGAGTTGGAGTAGGTCAAGATAATCTTGAGATAAATTCGGGATAAATCGGACTGAAATTCCAGGTCTGCGATATCTTCATCAAGTGATCTATCGGGTAACCAAATAAAGTTCGATTTACCTACACTTTAACTAGATATTCCTAACCTCATCTTTTTTAATCTGAATGGTGGAGATTATATTTGGAGTTCTACATCTTTTTAAATAATTTCTGGAGCATTGCAGCTTATCTATAGGTTGTGTCTTTGAGGCACACGGGCATGCCAAGCATCCGCACGCCTGTGCCAAATTTCTCGACGAGTTCGCTCATCCAGAGAGTAGCACGCCCCTTAGCATGGGTGTGTCACATTGTGTTGTGGCCATGCACATCTCTATAAAGGTCCTTTTTGGCTTGTTTTGTCCCGGTTTGTCCCGTTTCTCGTTCCTTTTGCTTCAGGCACCTATTTTACCTGCTTAAACACAAAACAAACCCAGAGAAGTACAAAAATAATGTATTTAACATAAAATATCAATATAAGTGAATACAAAATATCTCGATAAGTGTAATATCTCTAATCTCAAAATAGTTGGGAGTCCCTCCGGTGCCCAGGGAGACATAGCGTTAAGTGCCTGAAGGTTTTTATAAAAAAGTAGGTCTTACCTTACACTCAGACTCCCTACGTGTGTGTGTGTAACCCTTTCTATGATGCCACTTACTAACTCAAGTCCGGCCCAGCTAATCTGAACCTTATTCACTATACTGCTTCTCTTTACTCTTTTTGCTATGGGTAGTAGCTTCATACATCCAGTGAGGTAGCATTTCCCTCGGTAGGTCGTCAAGTGAACATTTGTGATGCCCAGGATCAGATTAGTCAAGAGTAGCTTTCTCGCTTCAATGGCGATAGCTCTTTTTACCATCTTTTCTATACCGGTAGGGCATTCCTAATGGATCCGACTTTCCGGCCGGTAGGGCATCCTTGATGGATCCAACTTTTCGGTTATTCCAGCAATTTCAACATATTCCCCCCCTCCCTTTTTTTTAACTCTCTTTTTTTCTTTTTCCTTTTTTTTCTCTTTTTCTTTTTTTCAAAATAATTAGAAAATATCAGCACTTCTCTAATGGTTAAACTAACCGGAGTCCAAACCTAAGCAGGCAAGTAATAACAGAGTCAGTCAAGATTTTTGTGAGGTTTCAAGTAAAGGTAAGATTAAATATATTTTTGAAAAAAAATTTGATACCGGACGCTAGTGCTAACCTAGACAATCAAAGATGACTCCCATTAATTTGCTCATAGATCATCATAAATTAGCACTTATCATAATCGATATAGATTCCCAACAGTTAATCCCTCCCCCACACTTAAATTGTGGATTATCCTCAATGCACGTGTTATATGCAATAGAAAGAATATGACATGTGACAACAAAGTGGAAAGGTGGACTTAGCTCTTTGTGTGCCATGAGGTGCCTCGTTCTTGCATTGTGTTCCGTGTTCAAGTGTGATATTCAACTTTTCCTGAGATCATTAAAGGCACAAAAAGTGAAACTCCATAGCATAAATAGAGACTAAACCCTTTTATGAACAGACTGACTCAAAGAAAAAGAAATTACATAAGTGGTAAATAAAGATAAAAATGAAGATGATGCTCAAGGGCCGAAGTCATCGTCCTCCTCAGAACTGTTGGTGTCCTCTGAGGAGTCTCCTCCGGACGGCTCATCTCCCTGTGTCTCCCCTGTGCCCCTCAAGGTCTGGGCTGATGGTAGTGAAAGGGGTGGGTATACAATGCCCTAGCGGTCCAGTGATAGCTCGGTAGTATGTACCAGCCAGAGAAGAAGGGCATCACGATCCGCCTGGGTCAATGATGCGGCTGGTGTTATTGGGCAAGATGTGCTCGGTCCCACCGCAGCTGCCTCCTGTTGCTCGGGCTGCTCTGTGGGTGTCGGGGGCTCGGTAGGGGCTGCGACCATGTATCTAATGGTCTGAGCGGTCCATACGGCTCCCAACATGCCCATCACCCTTAATGTGTCTAAGGTGATGGGGGTGGAGCTCCTTACAATCGTCATCGGCCTAGATATATGTGGCGGGAGGACCCCTATGCCCTGGGGTGCCATAAAATAGATTGGGGTAATTCTTCCATTTAGGGTTGTAGGTGAAGCTGTATGGATTGTTTTGTGCTTTTCCAACGAAATCAACTTCCTCTACTTGTTCGGCTTTTCCTTCCTTTAGATGCCGGTGTTGTCTATTTTCTTACTAAGGGCTTCCACTGTGGCTGCCAGGGTTGTTATCGCATCTACTTGCCGGATCCCGGCCACTTAGCTTGGTTTGGTTCTTTCAGAGCTCAATTGATATCCGTTGGTGGCCATCTTATCCATTAGTTCTTTTGCTGCTTGAGGATTCTTGCTACACAAAGAGCCACCGGCTGCTACATCCAACATTTGCTTGGTGGCTACATTTAGCCCATTGTAGAAGGTTTGGACTTACATCCAATCTTCGATCCCATATTGAGGCCACTCCGAAGAATGTCCTTGTATCTCACCTATGTGTCGTTGTAACACCCTATCCCGACACCGGGACAGAATGTCACACCAGCTGGGCCGGGGGTGCACCCAGCCCATAAGCTGTGTAATTTAAACCTGATAATCATGGTATTCAAACTAATAAAAATGATTATTAACTAAAGCAGTTAAAATCTTATATATAGAATACAATCTTACGGAAGCGTTCTACAATTTTATACATTAAGTAGGGATAAACTATCCTCTTTTGCTAAGTCAGAGCCATCTACAGGAATACTCAATCTCGTCTACCTGCACATTTCACTTGAGTGAGAATCACTATACAAGGAAATACAAGGACTGAACGATATTTAAAACATGGAAAACGGCATGTTGATCATAAATAAAACCATGGCAATGTTCCATGAAAACATATGACATGCTCTTAATTAGTTCTTTAATCTTTTATATCAGAACGGGAATTGATTTCCACATATGTCCTGGCTGACCGTATCATGCCAGTAGCCTTCCAGGTTGGACCGTATCAACAACCGTGGAGGTGACAAGCTATGGAAACAATCCTCGTCTGTGGGAAATAAATTCCACAAATGTCATGGCTGACCGTATCAAGCCAGTAGCCTTCCAGGTTGGACCGTATCAACAACCGTGGAGGTGACAAACTATGGAATTAAATCCTCATTTTCTATCATATTAGTGTCATCTACACTTCTACTCTCATACAGCGGCACCAGAGTGGAATAAACCAACACTCAATATCTCTCCGGTCGAATCAACTCATCGACCGTGAACTATAAGAGTATATACGTATACTAAGCACTCGAAGAGTATAGGAAGAGGGTTTTACTTTCTTGAATTCAGAAGGGTTTGGAAACGGATAGTTGGATGAGTAAAAATTAGAATTATATAAAACCACCCCTTCCCTACCTAGTACCGTACTCTCTGGCTCTATCGTAGAGCCACATCTGGCGCAGGCATGTATTCGAGTATGATGCGATGCACTAATATGTTTATCATGGCACTTTCTAGAATGTGTAAACGTTTTCGCATGCTTTTCATAAACATAGTTTCAATCTCTGAAATAAATCGACATGTCATGCTTGAAAACTGAAAAGCATTTCATGAAGAGAAATGATTTCATAACATGGATTCTCCAAATATCAATACGGTAAAAATACAAAAGAAAGACGATGCTTTACAGTTGTGTTCCTTCACACCATTCCCAGTATAGTGTAATCACTCACCTGTAGTCCTTGTTATTTAAACTTGACCGGATCCTCCCGTGTGATTCTCTATTAGCCTCGTCCTATACATGTATAAGAATGCAATTAACATACTTGCATTTATTCTAGAGGGTCTTTCCTCCTTTATTTCTAGTAATCATAACACGGAGTTGGGAATACGGGAACCGTATTCTTAACTCGTATTCTACTTGAACTCGATAAAATACGATATACTCATTAATTTATCTATGCATGATTCTTAATTAAGATCGAATACATGTTTCAAAATTTCATAAGAATAAGGAAACCGTATACTTATCTTATACTCTAGTTAGACTCATTAGAGTACAATAGTTCCCTTAGGCTAAGTACAGTTTATTTTCTCTTAACATGAGATCCATATCTCTGATGGATTTAAAATGTGAAACTGTTAATTAAGGGATTTAACTTTTCTCCTACTTAATCTCAATTTAAGAATTCCATCATGCTCCTAAAAGGTGATTAAGTGTTTATCATGATCTTCGTATTTCTATAGAATTAAAACACGGTCTTGCTCCAATCATCTTATCTCTAACTAAAAGCTTCTGACATGCTCTTAAATAATACTTAACTACTATACTTAATCATGGAGCATTTACCAAATATGTTTGACAAAATTTCAGCAGAGTTTTAGGGCTCCGAAATTTATACAAACATTCATGCATTCCAATATCCAATATCTTGGATTCATACAGCTTATCACCTTAATAGATCTTTTCTAGTAGAGTACACCTCTACAACTTAATACTTGCTCTAATAATTAGTTAACAATTACACAAGCATTTTGTCAATTAAACACCCAATATACTCATCCAACACTAATTATCCACCACTGTCAACTAACCGTGACTGAGCTACGTTTGCCGGCGTTTGAACCAAGCTGGACCTACTGTCCTTGACTGGAGGGTTAGTCGTCGGATCTTAGACGAGAGATGAAGCAAGGGGGGCTGCCAGACAGGTTCCAAATGGTGCGACAATAGGCAGCAGACGACCGGCTGCTGGCTGGCGTGGAGCACCGGCGAAGGAGGTCGGAACTGTCGACCGGTGGTCGCGCGCGCGTGAGAGGGACAGCTGCAGGCTTTTGCAAGCCGGCGGCGGACTGCTGCAGACCGGCGAGGGCAGCTGGAAGCGCTGCAAGGAGGGGGCTTGGCGGGGGCGGAGCTCGCATGGAGGTTAGCGTCGGGCGCGGTCGTCGGGCGGCGGTAAGGGTGGCTGGCGGCGTGGGTACTGCAGGGAGAGGAGGGAGATGGAGCAAAGAGAAAAGGGGGGGCTAGGGCTCTTCTCTTTAATGAAAATCAAGAGAGAGAGAGAGAGAGAGAGAGAGAGAGAGAGAGAGAGAGAGATGAGAGAGATTTAATTTCTCTCTCTCTCTCTCCTCTCATCTCTTTACTTATAACATAAGATAAATTCTAATTTATTTTTATTTTATTTCCTTATTGTATTTAATCCAATAGATTAACTTATTATTATTTTTATTTATTTATTATTATTATTGTTATTATTAGTATTATTTAAAAAAAACCCTAATAATTTAACTTTTCACTCTAGCTTTTGTCACATGCCCATTTAATCAAAAATTATTTTCTTCATTAACACCCATTCCACTAAGCTACAATAATTTAATTATTTGCTTAATTTCATCTTCCCATTAATCTCATTAACTATTCACAAATTATCGGGCAATCTATTATGAAAAATTCAAATGGTTACTATGTTCCCAAAAATTTAAACGATAACTACTAAAGAAAATCCGGGGCGTTACAGTCGTATAATGTCTCCATCTCCAACTATATGAAGAAAGAGATATCGCTCCGTAGCGTCGTTATCTTGGCCGGTGGGAAGTATTTCATAAGGAACTTCTCTGCTAACTGTGCCCAGGTCATGACGGACCCATGTGATAAAGATGTCAGCCACTGTTTTGCTCTATCTCTGACTGAGAAGGGAAAAAGCCTGAGGCGTATGGTATCTGAGGATATCCCGTTTATTAAGATAGTGTCGCTGATCTCAAGAAAGCTTGACAGGTGTGCGTATGGGTCTTTATCTTGAAATCCATCGAATTGGTATGATTGCTTTAACTTCTGGATGACATGGGGCTTCAACTCAAAATTGTGTCCATTGACCGATAGTTGGTTGATGCTCGAGCCGATGTCGCTTAGGTTCAGTCTCATGAAGTCCGATATGGTTCGGGTTGGTGCTTGTGCCGCCATTGGTTTTGGTTGATTGGCTTTTGTGCTTGATTCTTATGTCTCCGTCTTTTTTAGGAGAGCTTCTTGAAGATGACGACAAAGGTTGCACTCAAAATCTAGATCAGGTACTTCTTCTGGATATGGAGTCTTGCTCCTGGTCATGCACCTGTACCTTTACTAAAAGGAAAAAGATGAAAGTGAATCTGAAAGTAACGAAAGAAATATATTTTTGTGTTGTTGGATTTTTTTTTTTATTTTTTATAGTAAAGCTAAGTTACCTAACTAGACTAACAAATCCTAATGTTCCTAACGTTGACAGTCCCCGGCAACGGTGCCAAATATTTGATGCATGCGCGGAGTGCGCGACAACTACCCACAAGTGTATGGGGTCTCTCAAGTTATAAAGTACCCAAAAGGTGGCGTTGTCGAATCCACAGGGACTGGATCTAGTACTATCTATGAAAAGGTTGTGCTGGTTGTTGATCCCAACGAAAGCTACGGTGAACAGTTGATTGTGAGAAATCAGAGATTAAGGGTAGCTCCTCGGATCTCAATCCCCCTAGGTTTCTTTTATTAGCAATCAAATTCTCATTATTAGTTCTCTATTATGAAAATTGCGCTATCTAGATGCTATATCAGATCTCTCGGCATGCAAATCAAACTCATTACCTATATCTAGTTGTAACCTAACTAAGACAGACATGAATCTATGCATATATGAGGCATGCAATCAAAACCCTAAGCATGAACATGCTTTGCTAAACCAAGCAAGGTATGTGATCATGACTCATGCACGACACAATCATATCAATTAAACACAGAATCACAAGAACCATCCATGAGAGAAACTAATAAATAATGAATTCAATTACTAAAAGAAATTCTAGGGTTCATGTGTTCGAGGCACCACCGAAGGGGTTTAGCCTCTCATGCTAATAAATACATCAACAAAGAAAATAGGAGAAGACATAATTAAGAAATAGGGCTTCCCTTGCTTTCTATTTCGATCTCTTCTCCTACTCTAACTAACGTCCGGATCCCGAGCTCTCGTCCAAAGATCGTCGATCTGGGCACCCGCCAAAGATAAATCTATTCTACTCCTCCATAGGGTTTATATAGGCTGGAAATATGAGTCATGATCATTCTCCCACTTCTGGATAACTTCTAGTTTGAGTTGGAGTAGGTCCAGATAATCTTGAGATAAATTCAGGATAAATCGGACTAAAATTCCTGATTTGCGCAATTTTCATCGAGTGATCGATGGGGTGACCAAATAAACTTGGATTGACCTGAAATTTTAACTCGATGTTTCTAACCCTTTCTTATTTAATCTGAACAGTGGAGATTATTTGGGGTTCTGGATATTTTTAAATGATTTTTGGAACATTGCAGCTTATCTGTAGGTTGTGTCTTTGGGGCGTACAGGCGTGCCGATCATTAGTACGCCTGTGCCAAATTCCTTGAAGTACTCGCTCATCTAGAGAGTAGCACGGATGTGCCACATTGTGTTGTGGCCGTGCACCTCTCTGTAAAGGTCCTTTTTGGCTTGTTTTGCCCCGCTTTGTCCTGTTTCTCGTTCCTTTTTCTCTAGGCACCTATTTTACCTTCTTAAACATAAAACAAACCCAGAGAAGTACAAAAAAGAGGATTTGACACAAAATATTTAGCTAAGTGCATGCAAATATGGTGGAAATATATGTACAATTGTGCACTTATCAAGCGCCAAACCCCAGGCGTCCTCTCGTTGTCAAACTCCCCAAGCGGGATCAGGCTGAGAGTCTCTCCCGGGCCTGAGGAGTTAGGAGCAAGTGTGAGGAAGCAAATAACGCTTAGACATGCGGCATCACCGATTGACAATAGGGGAGCGGGACCACTCAAGCTACCCGACCTCCCTTGGGGAAGACATGTGTAGCTTCCTCCACTATTCCCTGACAAAAGAATGCTCGTCTATATGGACAATAGGGGGGATATCCCTTGCGCAGAGATGCATGGTCGTACAAGCCAGGCTCCTGCACACCACCGAAAAAGGAGATCTCCAGCCCAGGGCTAGCCCAGACATCAAAAAGGGCGTCCCCCGGCTAACGGTGGTTAGAGCCCTCGCTCAGGTATAAAAGAAGGACCATGGGGAGAGCGAAAGACAACTCCTTCTTCTCAAGTGAGAATCATGTCCTGCTATGAAGTGCTCTACTCTTCGGGCCACTCACCTTTTCCCCTTTCTTCTTCTTCTCCTACCCTCTCCACTTCGCTAACTTGACGTCGAAGGGTCGGGGGGGGGGTAGAGCTCCTGGACTTCTTTGCAAGAACTGAGGGTCTTCCATCGGTGGTCCACTTCACAACCGCCATGTCTAGTGAGGGTTCGGAGCCATCAGGAAGCTCACAGTCCAACTCATACTACCTCAATATTCATCTCTCTCGATTGAACTCTAGGTGTGAAATAGATCATGAGGTCTCATCCTTTCAGAGCATCAACATATTACATCTCTAATTTATTGTTTATTATTATTATATTTTGCGTATACATGACACACTAATCCATGTAAGGGCAAAATAGGTATTTTCAAAAAAATTTGTATGAAAGAAGAACTACAGGGATCTTAGACAGAAGATATCATCAAAGGGTAACAATTTGTGTGGGGTACCATACTATGTACTTGTCTCACTTCGATCACCTAATTTCAATTTGTTTCTTTTTGGATACCAAACATCAATTTTCTTTCATTGAGAGGTTACCGGGGGATTCTGGCAAATTAATCCTACTTGGCTGCTAGAATGGTCATGTAGGATGCCATGTCACCCATCCCTTTTACATTTATCCCCTTCTTTTTTATCTTTACCCACTTTCTTCTATTCTTTCACCAGTAAGAGGTCGCCCGAAAGAGAGGCTTCTCCATACAAGGGCACATGTGTTCGTCTCTATCTGAGGGTTCTTCTCCATCCGAGGGGTGCGAGGGTCCGTCACCAGCTTATAGACTGTCGGTGTCGGCGAGGCTTCGAAGTCGAGAAACCGGAAAACCTAGCAACCAACGGCAATGGGCAGAGCAAGTACAATTCTTTAATTTATATCTTATCTCCTACCTCCTTGGGTTGTATTTTTCCTTCTAAAAGTGAGTTGACTCCCCAATTACATGCTTCGGGATAAATTATTCGAGTTAGTTAAGATTAAATTACCGAAATTCTCCATACTTGTGGGACCTGCAGTCAAGTTGTGACTATATATTTATTTATTTTAATCCCCCACCCCCAATCCCAATCCCAATCCCTTCTTGGCCTTATTATTATATATGCATTGCATGAATGGTTTCTTAACAACTGTCCCCCTAAAATAGTGTAAAGAATTGTGTTTATTTTCATTGTGGTAAGACTATTTCGCCATGTGTGCCATATATATATATATATATATATATATATATATATATATATATATATATATATATATATATATATATATATATATAGCTTGTAAATCTCTTTCATGTAATTAACACAAGCAAGAACATTTATTTATTTGATCTTTTCCTCGTTTTGAAGATCTATCTGAAATTACTCTAGTCTCTTTTAGAATGATGGATTTGTATCTATCTATCTATATTTGAAAACCTAAACTAACAATGCGATAACATTGAATCAATTATGAACAGTAAGAGAAAAGATAAAAATGAAAACTTTCACTACTTATGTACTGGTGTAGGTTCTATCTTATCTTAACAAGTGAATTTGTGGGTGTTGGGCACTCAAACATTGCTCAACCTAGGGACTTCAATTACTAATCATAACCTTTTTTTTTTATATTTTGTATCTTTTTTATTTTTTTCCCCCTTCTTAGGATTTTATTCAGTACCACTCAAACAAGTTAGGATATTTTTTTAACTGAAGAGGTGAATTTGTGGGTGTTGGGCTCTCTTTAATACCAACCCTTTTTTGCTTTCACTGATGAATAAACAAAAGATAGAGAGATAGAGGGATAGTTTGTTAATCTGAACCTAGTGGTCAGAACACTGAGTAATTCTTATTGTCAAAACCCTCTGAATATTTCTTTCACCAATCTAGTGAGCTAGGTAGCTGTCAGAACCCTCTGATTATTTCTGCTTTGGGAATAGGTTAAGGATACTATATTTGTTTAATAGAGAACACATATATATATATATATATATATATATATATATATATATATATATATATATATATATTGTGATATGTCTCTCATGTGTTTATGTTTTAAGAATACAACTTTCATATTTTGAACAACTTGTCTCTACTTTTGTTTCAGTACCCACCGAATATTTCACAATTCAAATTTATTATAGCCATGATGATGTAGACAAGTGAGGGGAGTATAGGTTGGCAGGATTTGTGGACTCATGTGCTACAAATTACATATCAGGGTTCGAACTCAAAGGCATGGCTAGTGAGGTGGAATTGAACATAGAGGGTTGTAGTTTCTAGTGGAAGGAAATTAAGAGTGAAAGGGTGGGATTGACATAAATAAAAAATGATTTAGATATAGTTGCAATGGCTCTGGTTGTGGATCATAGCAGGGTTACAAATGTGTATGTCAAGGTAGCTAGGGTTGATATTGGTAGTGGAGATGGTGTGTCAATTGATGCTAGTTGTGTTGGTGGGAAAGTAGGTCAAGGAGAGGTTAATTTAATTGATGTTGTAGAAGAGGATATAGACCAACAAGATGTTGAAGAAAATGAAGTAGATGAAGGTGTTGTTACTTTAGAAGGCACTTTAGTTGGGGAATCAAGTAAAGGAAAAAGAGGTAGATGAAGATAGTGTGTTGGATGATTTTGAATCAACTTTCACAATGTGGGGAGGAGGATAAGGTTGGTGTGGATGACAATACAATGCCTAGGTCTGAGGTACCTATATGTGATGAAGTTAGTGTAGAGGAAAATGATGATTTAGATGAGGTTCAATCTTAATATGCTGCATCTGAAAATCTGTGATCATGTTTATCAACATATGAGGATGAAGTAATGCCTAAGAAGACTAGGTATGCTGACTTTATTGAAGATACTGATATGAAAGAACCTGATTTTAGGATTGGTATGAAATTTCGAATCTTCAAGCAGTTCAAAGAGGCGATAAAAAATTATGGTATTAAGAATAGGTGTGAAATGAAATTCAAGCCTAACAACAAGAGGAGATGCAATGCATTTTGCAAGAAAGGTTGCCCTTTCTACTTGTGGGCCTCACTAATGTTGACTGATAAGAATACAATTCAAATAAAGGCTGGAGTTATAAAGCATGAGTGTACTAGAGAACATAATATAAGGCATGTGAATCCTCAGTGGATAGCACTTCATTACATAGACTAATTTAGGGCAGACCTCTCTTGGAAGCTTGCTGGTATCATCCAAGCGATAAAGTCCAAGCAAGAGGTTGCTATAAGCAGACTGAAAGCTTGGAGGGCCAGATGCATTGCAACAAAGTAGGTTTGTGAATTATTTTGTAAATATAAAAGAAATGACTTTCATAGGTCTGACTGACTATGTTATTTTTTTTTCTTGTTTTGGTTTTTTTTTTCTTTCTCTTTTTGCTTGTTCTGCTCTTGTGCAACTGAAAACTAGGATGCTTGATGGTGATCAATATACTCAAGTTGATTAGAACACACCCTGGATCAATAGTTAAGTTTAGATGCAATCAAGGGGTATTCAAGGCCTTGTATATGTGCTTGTCACCACTTACAACAAGGTTCCTAGAAGGATGTAGGAAAATTATTTCTATCGATGGTTGCTTCCTCAAGGGTGTTTATGGTGGCCAACTGCTCTCAGCTGTTGGGTTAGATGCCAATGACTGCATCTATCCAATAGTTTGGGCTGTGGTGAACAGGGAAAACTGCAAGAACTGGATCTGGTTTCTGGAGTTGCTGGTAGAAGACTTACAATTTGTTAACAGCTATGATTAGGCATTCATGAGTGACAGACTAAAGGTAGAGATTTAAATTATTTCTTTCAGTAGATACTTGTTTTTGTTTACTTGGATCTGATTTTTTTTCCTTGGTTTTGATGACATGCTTGTTATTTTTCCCATTGTTTGCTTATGGTGGTGTGTGAAACAATTGTGTACATAGGAGTTAATACAAGCCATATAGCAGTTATTTCCTCACAGTGAACATAGGTTCTGTGTAAGGCATATTCACACCAATTTTAGGAAAAACTTCAGAGGCAAAGCCATGGAATTATGCAAGGTCTAGTTATATTCCTGAATTTAACCAAGCCATGGATTCTCTAAAAGAGATGTCTGCAAGAGCTTATGGTTTCATGAAAAATAATGATCCTCATCACTGGAGTAGGTCTCACTTTAAAACAGACTTCAACTGTGATATGCTTTTGAAAAACTTGTGTGAATACTTCAATAGCATAATACTAGAAGCTAGAACAAAAGATATAATCTCTATGAATGAAATGATTAAGACGCAATTGATGGTTAGGATTCAAAAAGAAGAGATGCCATGAAAAGATGAGCAACACAATACTGTCCAAAGATCCTTAAAAAGTTGGAAAAGTCAAAAATGCTAAGTTGGTTCTGCAAAACAACATGGTCTAGGGGTGATAAATATAAGGTTTTAGGGCTTGATTGCCAGTTTATTGTTGATATGAGAGAAAGATCCTACACTTGTTGAAGGTGGCCATTAACTGGGATCAATTGTTGTCATTCAATTTCAATCCTCTATTACAACAAAAATAAACCTGAAGATTATCTGGATGATTGTTATACAATAAGCACCTTCTTGGCAACCTATCGCCACATCTTACACCCAACACAAGAGAGTAAATATTGGCCCAAGAGCCACCAAACCCCCATGATACTACCTGAGCCTGCAAATAAGAAGAGGGATAGGAAACAATGGCTTAGGAGGAAGGAGGCATTTGAAGAGGGAAGTGGGTTCACCAATGGCAATGTTAGTAGGAAGAGGATTAAAAAAATTCAACATCTTTGGAGCTTCAGGTCAAAACAAGAGATACCATGGTAACAACCTACTGCAACTGCCAGTGCAAGTGCAAATGAGGTGAGCAAAAAAACAAAAAAAAAAAAACAACAAAATTATAGGTTGTTGATTTATTTATTACCATTGCAAATTAATTTATGGTATTTGGAAGAGTGCTACTCATGACCAAGTCCCATTGAACACAATTGATCCTCCTGTGTGAGAGGTACATTTGAAAGAGATATGTTGTACAATTTTAAAAATCTGTTTTAAATGGTCTTTGTTAATCTGGTTTTGTGGACACGTCAAGGTTGACATGTTGAGAAGAAGCAATGATAATGAGGAGCTTATAACAAATGAAAATGTTTCAGATTATCCAATTTCACAGGTATGATACTATGGACTATGGAGTGAAACTCCGTGGGTGTTATGTGATGCAACTATGGACTATGGACCTTATAACAACTGGATTTTTTTTTTTTTTTTTTTTTGAAAATTGCAAGTAGTAGACACACCTGGTCATACTCTGCTTGAATTATCAATTATAGAAGATGCAAGCTTGAAGAGGAACAAAATACCCACAAGAGAAGGAAAGAAAGAGCACCTTACAAAAAGCCAAGCCAGGAAGCAATTCCCAACCAGAGGACCTATGTTGCAATAACAAGTCTTGGAGAAAGAAGATGGAGATAAGAGCAAGTTGGGTGGTGCTGAAAAAAAAAAGACTAGGTATGCTGCCACCAGTTCCTAGAGTTGGTGGTGGACCTGCAGCTGCATCTGGGAGGCCTTCTTAAAGGTTGTGCTACTGGATTTTTTCTCACAGAGGTTTGAAATAGTGCAGTAGATTGGGACCTTGTGCAATTGGATTTTGAATACTTTTGAACTTTGCCTGGTCATTGATGTACTAAAAAAATTGTATCTTTTGCCAAGTTACACATGTAACCTACTACTTTTTGCAAAAGTAAATGTAAATATTATCCTTTAGCTAACTTCGCTGGACACTCTCATGTATTCAAACAAATTCTATAGAATGATAATAGTAGTTGTTTTTTTGGATTTAATCAGTGTCAAAACTGAATGGCATGTGGACAGGATTGTTTAATTACACCATAGAGTGGAGTATGAAATTTGAGCAAGGTTTCAATTTGTTGAGTCTAAGCAAGAATTTCACTATTCTACAGCAACAATTTGTACAGTTCTAATTTCTATAGCAGCTGTTGATGCTCAAATCAGTAGCTGGCTAAGGAACCGCTTCCCTCAGTAAGTGCAATGGTGAATAGGGTGTAGTGGTAGTAGTTGATGTTTGGGGACATGAGCTTCCGCCGAGGTTGGTGGTCTGATGGCCATGAGGTGTAGAGGCCACCCATCCGTCAAGCTACCTTCCCTTGCAAAACAAAGAAGTCCAGGGGCTTCTTTTCCCCAGACCCTCCGACGCTCAAGTTAGTTGGGTCAAGAGTTTTTTAGTGGGAGAGAAAGAGTTGGTTTTTAGGGGAAGAGAAAACTCCTTCCTCATACTCGAGGAGCCGCCCTGGCGGCCAGTGGCCAAGGGCGCCTTTCCCATCCTGGTAGCCAGGCTTTTTTTGGGAGACCCGCCAGCCTGCTCTGCTGGGTGGTTGGGGTCGTACTGGCGCACGCGTCTGCACAGGGGATGTTCCCTCCTCGTGACGGGTGGGCCTGTCTGTCGGGCGATCGTAGCCGATCCCTTGCGCCTTTCCTAAGTCGCTCAATAGGGTCACTGTGGTCCCCGAACTTCCCTGCTGCCTAGGGCATGCTACGTGTGTTGCTAGGTTTTTCCCCCTTAACACTTTCCCCCCAGCTCCTCAGGCCGGTAGGCTTTCAACAGCGTGGGAGTTTTGGCCTAAAGCGGGCGCCCGAATACCGGGGTGGACCTTCTCCCTATGGGGTAGCGGTCGTGCCCATTGCGTCCTTCCTCACCCTGCTTCGCGAGGTTACTGCTGCTTCCCCCCTCTCTCCCTACGTTACTGACGAAGGGAGTTCTTTGGGGGGTGTCACGCAGGTGTCCGGCTCCTAGCTCAATTTTCCAGGCTGGACATCGCCGCTTTTGGCTAGAGTTAGTTGAAGGTGAGTTAGTTGAAGGTGTAATGAGTGTCACTCCCGAGACAGTGCTCTTCGCGCCCAAGATCCACGCATCGATCTTCGTGTGGGTGCCTGGACGTAGCTTGTTGCAATTCATCAGGTCCTTCTAGGGTTGCGCCAGATGGATGTTTTGTTTACTTTCCGTTTCTTCCTCCTTGTCGTTCGGAGTTCACCTTTTTCCCCCTTTACCTCTAAGATGTCGTCGGTTTGTAGGGCTCTTGCGTGATGGAAGAGGGCCCTGCTTCTTTGAAAGAGAGGGTTTTTGATGCATGCAAAAATATGTGTGAGCCTCTCCAGCAAGTATATGGGGTCGATCAAGTAGTAAAGTTCCTAAAGTTAGGGTAGTCGAATCCACAGGGATTGGACACTAGTACTAATTATCCTTTATTACGTAGCCTAAACTAAACTATGTGTGATGATTGGTGAGATTGGATATATAAATTAAAAGACTAATGTGAATAATTGGGGGATCGAGGTCAATCAGAGATGAGATATGGCACCTCATATCACAATCCTACAAGGATTCCCTTGCTAATGATTGATTCCCTATTACTAGCTAATTACTAACAATTCTTGGACTATGTAGCAATTGCACTTCTCAGCGCAACACCCGATCTCTCGTGATGCTCATGCACACCATAACACCTATGTCCGGCTACAACTTATCTAGATAAATCCCCGGGCTAATGTAATACTCTAACCGTTCTGAATCATCGTACGAATACAGAGGGTGCTAGATGCTCTATCCCACTAGGGTAATGACTCAGGCTTATGCACAGGAAAACCACACAGGGTGTCTAGAAAGGTAACAACTTTGCGCTAATGCAATGATAACCACACAACCATCCAACACAAACAATATCATGCTAATGCTATCCCCTAAGGAGATAGATAATCGGGCTTATGCAAGTGAAACCACACAGAGTTACAAACACGGACAATTAAGATGCTAACAAGAATTATTAATAAAATGAAACCGAACAAATTAGGAAACCAATCAACAAGATCATCCTAGGATTTATGTGTATGAGGCACCACAGAAAATTTAGCCTCTCATGCTATAGACTACCATAACTATGATACAAGAGGAGACTATAAAGATAGGCATAAAAATCATCCCTAAACTATCTCCTCTGCCTTCAATTCCTCTCTGGAACCCTAGTTACCGCAGCGAGAATCACGCAAGACTGCTTCGTAAAAAGTTACTTTCTAGGGTTACGCGGCGGCTATTTATAGATCTTAAATCTATGAAGCATATCCGTGTTCATCTGGAGTACGCCCGTATTGGCTTGATGATGCGATGCAACCGCAAGTGTACGGGTCGTAATCAAGTAATAATAGTGGACTCAAAGGTCGGGTTATCGATCCTCAGGGAGATGGAAGTACTAGTACCCACTACTCATCTACTATCTAATCGATCCAAAGGTGAGTAGTTATACTAAATCTAAACTAATAAATTTTAAACACAAACAAAGGTGATCAAATTGTTGTTGAGGTCAAACAATCATAAAAGGGGGATACTTTTGTAATTGAATCCCCCTTGGACTTCTATGGGATGGATGATACTCTCTATCTTGACATTTGGTTAATCCTTGGCTAAGGGTTCATAAGGTGTTTTTACTCCCTCTCTCGAGGTGAATTACTAATCCTAGTGCCCTTACCGATGATGTTCTAGGGAACTTAAGTCTTGGAAGGATTATGGGAATAATACATCTAAAGGACTCGCTCTCCTTAGTACCCAGGTTCTCGATGTACTCACAATCCTCTCTATTGGAGATGGTCTACATACAGGGAGGCATTCGCTTTTTCCCCCATATGGACTATGAAAATCCCTCCGGGCTATTGCAACGTAGAGGGATTTACTTACATTAAAACATCCAATAGACTCATGAATGCAACCAAGCATTCA
This sequence comes from Dioscorea zingiberensis, assembly GCA_026586065.1. Classification (NCBI taxonomy): domain Eukaryota; kingdom Viridiplantae; phylum Streptophyta; class Magnoliopsida; order Dioscoreales; family Dioscoreaceae; genus Dioscorea; species Dioscorea zingiberensis. Next base: position 34,899,908 of record CM048822.1, read on the forward strand.
AGAATAGAGAAATAACATCAATTAAAACATGTCCAAAGGTTCATCAATCACCCAAACATCTACAAAATTAGCCCTCTATGAGAGGGGGGCAACAATCCAATGCAAAGATAAAGATAATCAAAGAGACTATTGCATACACCGTAGATGGCTTCTTTGATTCCTCCTCAATATCTTCCCCTCTTCCTCCTCCTATGGCTTGATGAAATCCCCAAGCCCTAACCAAGACCTCCTCCTCTTTCCCGCAAAAAGCTCCCCTCTAAACCCTCTTTAGTTGGCATTTATACCCCTAGGGTTTTTTGCATGAGATTTACCGCTTTGCCCCTTTTCTAAGTTTGCAGGTTCGCTAGGGACTTTATGATGTATGGGCCCGTATACGGGCAGTATACGGGCCTATATAGCTTCTAGATGCGTTCATACGGCCGTATGACAGACCGTATGAATGTCGTATAGCCCATATTGAGTGTTGTATGGCCCCAATGGAGATTACTGGTTTGGGCCTCGATTCTCCAGGTCCATACGGCCCATATAGTAGCCCGTATTCCTTGGTTCTTTCTCCAGGAATGCTTCATTTTGGCCCCAATTTCCCTTGAAAAGCTTCCTTTCTCATGGTTCCTTTCTCATGGGGCCTTGATATCTTGCCCTGTTTATCAAAATAAACACATTTTAAGTATCGATGGGCTAAAATTCCTCACAATTACATGCAAAGCATACAAGAATATGGTATAAAAATATGCTCACACTTATAACTTGAGCACGACCGTGTTTAATCTGGAGGACGCTAGTGCTCTTCATAAATACGCCGTGGCTAACGCGTCTTCAAACAAGGAGTTGCACGGTGATAAGCACAGCAGTGTTTAGTGAGAGCACAGTCGTGCACTTCTTTGCAAGTGTGGTCTTTTACTCTTTTTGCTTCGGTACATCCCGTTTCTTGTTCCTTTTGCCCTAGTTACCTGTTTACCTGTTCAATCATAAAGGAAAACCCACAGAAGTACAAAAAGAGAGAATTGATACCAGAAAATAGGATAAGTGCATATAAATATGATAAGGAGAATATGTATAATAATACACTTATTAGTTTTGGTGGCTGATTCATTCCCCAACAAGGTTAAAGACCTAGAATTTTTCCGCCGAGAGAAGCATTTTGCCACTCTCCTTCCTTTTCAGTATTGGGTCCCTTCTATCTCAGCGAGGGCTCATCGTTCCCCTACGAGGGCACTCACAGTATACTTCGGGTTCTTCGGGGCAGGCCTCCGTTTCCCTCTACACCTTTTCTTTCTTGAGGAACTTAATTTTTACAAAGTATGCCTTTCCAAGCTGTATTCGTACAGCTGGAGGATTCTTTATTGGTTCATAGTCGTCCTTCACCGCCATCTGATTCTTGCTTCTGTCCATTTCTTTCACCTCCTTTTCTATTTGAGGAGGGTCCCGGCCATCGAGGAATGGTTTTTCTTTGCTCACAATGAGAGGTCAGGCTTGGACTTTACATTTCCCAGGCTTCTGGAGTGGCGGTCCCATTTCATGTTCGTCACGTACGGAGGGGATTGGCATATTCCTACCCTACGGAGTGCCACTTTTTCGTGATGGGACTATGACTTCGTGACGTCCGAGAGGGAGGAGAGATGGATCTCCCTGATTCGGGGAATGGAACCGCAGGACTTTTCTCATCCCATCTCCGAGTCTATTCTTCGAGCGGCTAGGCTTTTATCCACAAGTAGCTTCCCTTTACTTCTGTGTTTCAAGTGGGGTTGCTCATCTCTTCTCGTTCTCTCTTCACGTGTCTGTTTGCTTCTGACAGAGGTTCCTGCTGGACAGCTTCGCCTTCTATCTATGGTGCGAGACACTATAGATCCTGTGTTCCGGGTACGCCAAACCCCCCTTGGGGGAGAGGATAGGGCCTTTGCGGAGAAACGACCGAAACTGGAGGGGATACCGTATCTTCTTTCCCACCCTTGCACCGGGGAGGTCAACCTTGCCCCTAGGGAGGGGGACCAAGATTGCCTTTTGCGGAGGTCGTGACTTTGTTGGCTGCTATGGCTTCCTCGAGGCTGATGAAATACCTTAAAAGGATAGCCTTTAGGCAGTCATCCCGGACGGCTCCTCGCCCTTTTGGTGGAAAGTAGGCATCAACTAAGGTAGGAGCAGAGACGCCTAGGGGCCCTTGTCCTCTACATGACGTGGGGCTCCCCTGTCCAGGTTGTGCAGCGCCTTTCCTGGGTCTCCTCCAGGCCTTTACCCACGAGGATAGAAGCAAGGTTGTCGGTCTTAAACTCGGGGATCTGGCTTCCCGCCTGGCGTCTACGAGGATTGAGGTAGGTCCGGCTTTGTAACTTCAAATTATGCCTTTGCGCACCTCTAACTGTCCCGTCAATCTTGTCTAGCTGGCGGTTTTACTAACGCAGTTAGGTATGAGCCATCGTGAGGAGCCTGGACTGCCGGGTATTCCGTCCGGACCCCATGCAAAGGTTGAGCATGAACGGCGGTGTGTAAGTCACGCATGGCCGAGTTGGAGGCCCACAACGCCTAGTTTTCTTTGTCCTTGGACCGCTAGAGAGGGTTCGTTGCTTTGTACAAAGAGATGTGGTCTCAAATGCGGAGGAAGCATTCGGTCGAACTGGCGGCCGTGAGGGACGAGTTCAAGTCTCTTGTAGGCACTGTGACCCGAGCCCATGAGGCAGAGTATAAGCAGCTCAAGCACGAGGTCGAGGTTCACCTTAAGGAGGGGGAACTGAGATACAAGTCCGATCTCTCCCATCAAAGGCTTGAGTTGGAGTCCTGACTCCCGCATACAAGAGCTTGAGCGTGCGCACCAGCGGCTTGTCTCAAGGCTGGAGGAGAAAGACCAAGTAGCCCTCTAGAAGGGCAAGGACACTGCGATAGCCGAATATCAAAGTTCTGGCCAGTTCGTCTGTCTAAAGAAGGCCATCTCCGACAAGAGTGTTTCAGACTTCTGGAGCTCTCGCGAATTCTACGAACTTCTTAGTTACCGCGGGTCCGAAGCCATTGCTCAGTTTATTGGCTCTCCATCTTTTTGGTCCCTTTTAGACGAGGAGATTCTGGCGAGTGCGTCATGGAGTTTCCATAACTTCGAGCTTTTGTGCAACCGCCTCCCCAAGGAGAATATTGCTTCATTGAGCTTCGAGGAGGTCCTAGAGCTGCTTCCCGACTTTGGGGGACAATATTCGGCTGGAGGTGTTAGGCTCGAGGCAGTGTTTTGGGGGATAGGCGCAGCTCTGGCCGATGGTGGGCTCCTCCAAGGTTCGTCTCCCAGTGTAGGACCTCACCACCGTCCGCGTGACTCTTCATATTTGTGATTATTTTAACCGGGTGTCCCAATCTTTTGTAGTAAAGAATTGGAATTTTCCTTTCATATCTAGTTGACTGGGGCACTGGCTCCCGTTCTTGAGGTAAGCCCCTTTTGGGGTAGACTCCGCCTAAGGTTCGCCATGGCGTTCTCTTTCGGAGCGGGTGGTGCAGCATTCGAGAGCGTCTTTTCGTCAATCGTGTGTAAGGATTACTTCCACAATGATCTCGCAGGGGCATTCTTTTCAAGGGGTCACATCTATTTGGCTTCCACCCCTTCCTTCTCGTTATAAGGGCAAGGGTTGTCGCGTCCCTAGTACCATCTCTTTTCTCGTTGTTAGCTTTTTAGACTTCTCCTCTTTTTATTGGCATGGACCTTCCTCATCGAAGAGAGATGGCTAGAAATCATCATGCAGAGGAAAGTGGGTTCGACTACAATGTCATGGCCCCGATTCTTCCTATCCTCGCGCTTGATGCCCCGTTCGCTACTTCTCCTAACGGTTAACATCCCATGCAGTTTGCCTCGGCGGGGCGGGCGCCCCTTTCCCCCTGTTTGAGCGAAGTGGGGACTTCGGAGGGTGAGAGGAACCCACTCTGTGACCCCTCTTTTGCTACCGAGGAGCTTCTCCACTTGGCACGGGGCCTTGTACTTGGAGGGTTGAACCGCTTGGGTGAGGGGGACCTCGCCTCCTGGTTGAGTTTCATCGGAGTTGAGGTGCGTCTGTCTCTTTCTCGTCTCACCCCTTCTTTCTTTCCTAACCTTATCTCCTTCGTTAGGTACAGGTTGCAGCCCTAAGGGGTGTCGTGGCGGCCCACCTCTGGGAGATGTCCGAGTCGGACGACCTTGGGGCACGCCCGGGGCTATTAGAGGTCGTCTTGAGAAAGGCCAAGGCGGAGCTCTTGTAGGTCAGGGTCGACCTGGCTAGAAAGGAGCATGCCATACATTTTTTGGAGCAGGCGGTATCCCGAGGAGTCAGGGAGAGAGCCGGAATCATGACCCAACTGAGCTTGTCTTGGATCGTTGCCTTGGCGGTTGGATCTGATTAAAACAGCGTGCTGGAGGAGTGGGCAGTGGCCTTGGAGAAGGCGCGCCAGCGGGATGTGGTGGATTATCGGGAATCCACAAAATATCGGCATCATCTCCGAGAGGCAAATGATTAGGCGGTGTGTGTATCGATCTTCCTCAAAAGTGCATGAGGTCCAGGTTGCTGCCGCCCATGGTAGGGCAGAGGAGGGCTTCCGTGCATGTTTGGAGGTCATCCGTGAGCACCCAGAAGTAGACCCATTTTCACTATATTTGAGGACCGCTTTGCGTTTGTTGGCGCCTCTACCGCCTTAACTTTAAATGTCATTCGCATGTAGTTCTATCGCAAGGATTCTTCGCTCATTTGTTTTTATTTGAAACGAATGATTTGTTTAGCTAGAGAGTTTTGGGCGTCAGGACTTACTTGTTATGTCATGCATGCCCCTATCTCTCTTCTGCTTGTTCGTGCCTTCTTTTAGTAGGACTACGTGCCCTCCCGTCCTTCCAAAATCCTTTCCTTCGAGAGTAAAGGTAACGATTCTGAAAAAAAAAAAGAGGAGGTGGGGGTGGGGTGGGGTGGGGGGTGGGGGGGGGGGGGGGGGTGTTAAGGGGTCCCGACGCGTGGCACTCGAGGTGCCCGGCCCTGAAGATGGGAAACCATTGGTGATTCCGACCCTGAGGAGGACCAATTCGTGATACTAATGGCGCCCGGCCTCGAGAAGGAACCGTTGGGGATTCTGGTCTTGGGGAGGATCGGTTCGTTGCACCTATGGTAACAAACCCTGAGAAGGAACCATTGACGATTCTCGCCCTAAGGAGGACAGGTTCGTAGCACCTATGCTGCCCGGCCCTGAGAAGGAGCCGTTGGCAATTCCGACCCTGAGGAGGACCGATTCGTGGCACCTATGGTGCCCGGCTCTGAGGAAGGAGCCATTGGCGATTCCGACCCTAAGAAGGGCCGATTCGTGGCACCTTGGGTGCCCGACCCTGAGAAGAGATTTAGAAACTTTCAGCAAGTGCGCTATGCTCAGCCCTGAAGAGGGACTTTAGCGAGCATGCGGTGCTCGGCCTTGAGAAGGGACTTAGAAACTTTTAGCAAGCACGCGATGCCCAGCCCTGAAGTGGGACTTTAGCAAGCATACAGTGCTTGGCCCTAAGAAGGGACTTAGAAACTTTTAGCGAGCACGTGATGCTTGGCCCTAAAGAGGGACTTTAGCTAGCATGCGGTGCTCAGCCATGAGAATGGACTTACAAACTTTTAGCAAGCGCGTGATGCCCGGCCCTGAAGAGGGATTTTAGCGAGCATGCGATGCTCGGTCAACCAAAAGACAAAGCAGCTTGTAGGCAAAAGACGTCACCTTTTTTACTTGAATGTTTAACCGGCTACAAGGGACATTTCTTTTAGGGAATTTTAAGATAAAGGAGAAGGGGGGTGGGGGTATAATATCTTTTTTTTTAATTACTATTAAATAAATTAAAATGAAGATTAATGCTAGATTAGAGGGTAAAATTGTATACAAGAAAAGTTTGGGGGTTAAATTGATAAATTACAGAAAAAAATTAAATAATTAATAAAAATAAAAAATAATTAATAAAAATAAAATTAAAAAATAAAAAAAATAGTAGCTTCATGGAAGCACCCTTCCACTACCTCAAAAAGCTTTATAAATTAAGCTATCTGTTGGAACGAAATAGAAAGAAAGGAGGAGGGGAAAAGAGAGGAAAGAGAGAGGGAGGAAATAGAAGAAAGAGAGAGAGGAAGGAGGAGAAAAGAGAAAAAGAGGAGGAGGAGAGAAGGCAGGCGGAGGGAAGAAGAGAAAGAAAGGAGAGGAAAGAGAGAGAGGAGAAGAAAAAGAGAGAGAGAAAGGGAGAAAAGTGAGAGAGAAAGAAGGGAAAAAGGGAGAGGAGGAGAGAAAGGAAGAGAAAAGAGAGGGGGAGAGAGAAAGAGAGAGATTCCATATTAATTTTTTTATATCCTTCAAGTTTCCTAAATAGAGGTTCTGGCAAAATAGGAGCTTGGGTTAAAGGTAAACTTATTGTTAATTTTTCAGTCTCTTAAAAGTTTTATCCGTGGGAGTAGATATATATGTATAGGTGTCCGCCTTTATGGTCGGTTACACATATATGATGCATCCATATATCTGTGTAGATATGTGCCTTTATGGTCGGTTACACATATATGGTTAGATGGATAATAATTTTCTTTAAGCATTCCCACAATACTAAGTATATATATATAATTCCGTCCCATGAGTGGATAATAACTTCATAGTGGCAACTTTCCACTTTTTACACTTATATAAAAATGGACTCAAAGGATGTTATATTAAAATCCTTTAAGGGGGTGTTTGTTTGGTGGGATTTGGGGGGATAGGGATTTTCAAATACCTCACCTTTTTAAATCCGGTGTTTGTTTGGCATGATTTCAAAAGTCATGGGATTTCGAAATACTGCAGCTGTGGGATTTGGTTTTACGGCCGAATTGGCCGTAAAACCAAATCCAATCTCTCAAGTCCCTCACGTGCTTCTCACATGAGGGATTCACGGGCTCATCTATCGGGATTCACGAGGGTCACTGCATCCCATCTTCTCGAGCGCGAGCGCTGCGGTCCTTCTTCTCCTCCCCTGCAAAGCCGGAGCTGTTCTTCTCCGCTCTAGTGAAGCCGGCCAGATCTGTGCTTCGTTTGACGAGAGAGAGAGATCGAGTAGACGCAAGGTAGGTTTTCTTCTTCTCTTCTCCTTCGTCTCCTTCTCCTTCTTCTCCTTCTTCATCCACTTCTTCTTCTTCTTCTCCAGTCATCCAAAGGCGGTCCAGTGCTCAAATCTGTTGTTTCTTCAATGTATTCATCTCCAAAGTAATTGATTATCTTTGTTCTTTGTTCAATTTTTGTTTTTTGGTTTTGTTTGGCTATATGATGCTTCTCATCTTTCAGAATTCATACAAGAGCCAAGATCTGCTTGAACATAATAAGAAACTTTGGATGTGATAGAAGCTAGACATATATGAAACCATGAAAATTAGTTTGAGCACGAAAATACCTACATTTGAGACAATGAGCATTCAAGATTGGATATGGAGACATTGTTAGGGTCTTCATTAGTGGCATTGCAGGGTTGCATATTCTTGAGCTTGTTGAATTCTTCAGCAGATAGAACAATATTTATGTTTGAATGATGGTTGCTCATACTTATGAACATCTGCCAAAATGGAAACAAAATCAGTTCTAAGTTATCAAGCTATATAAAATCAGAGCACAGTTTAGTGATAGTTATTAATGACACTTTACTTGTGATTATTAGAGTTAACATTTCATATCATTTAATTAAACAAATCATCAAAATTTAAGTTTTTGCACTACTGAATTGGTGTGCATAAATTTTTCCTGGAAATGTGCATGAATCTCAAGTTCTTTGATAATGATATTTTAATTAACTTTGAATTCAATTATAGAGTTATTGTGATGCATTATAGGTAGCTAAATTTGGCAGTTGACATGATTTTGTCATTGAATCCAAGGATAAAAGATTAGGTGGACTTTTCCCATGTTAACTTCAGGTAATCAGCTCAGTAGACATGGAGGACATAGAAATCAGTGGATAGAATTCTCTCACCTACAACTAAATAACAAATGTTTATGTTCAATGTTTCACATTTTGTAGACTCAAATTATGATAATAGTGTAGAGTTTTGTGAATAAAATGATTAAGGTAGATTTTACATTCTTTCCAATCCCTTGGAAAAAATTTTCATCTTTGTATTTTTTTTAAATGTGTAGATGGCTATGAATGACAGAAAGAATAAGTTGAGGGTTGCTCGAACAATACTTTTATCTGCGACTCATGTTGTCATGTTACATCTACGAATTAAGCGACGCAGAATTTGTAGAGAACCCTCGCGTAATCTGTTAGAAATAAGGCTACAATATTTGTCCAGGTTGTTGGACGGGGATGACACGACCAGTATCAACATGGTTCGTATGAATAGATCCACGTTCTTCAATCTCTGCCTTATAATGAGACGAAAAGGTCTTATGAGAGATACGTTGCACGTTCCCATCGAAGAACAACTGCTGATGTTCCTACACATTATAGGACATAACCAACGCAATCGCGTCATCGCACATAATTTTCTTAGGTCTGGAGAGACCATTAGCAGGTACTTCAAGCATGTGCTCTATGCAATTGGCCAGCTGCGTGATGAGTACGTGCACCCACCTAGTACTCAAACCCCGGCATATATAGCATCAAGGGCTACATTATACCCTTATTTCAAGGTATTGGTTTATCTTTCTACTTAGATTGAATTCATGGCCCTATCAAAATTCTTACTTATATAATATTAATGGTAGGACTGTATTGGAGCGCTAGATGGGACCCATATACATGCTTCTGTTCCTGCATCTGAAGTTGCAGCATTTCGTGGCCGAAAACCATACCCGACACAAAATGTGCTAGCTGCCGTGGACTTTGACTTACGTTTTACCTATGTCCTTGCTGGTTGGGAAGGTTCAGCACACGATGCTCTTGTCTTACGTGATGCGCTTGAGAAGCCGAATGGCCTATCAGTCCCTGAAGGTATTCATTTTCTCAACCAAAATATGGGTTAACATATGGCAATAATATAATCATTAGTATTTTCTAAACTATCATCCTCCTTATTTTTCCTAGGAAAATATTACTTGGTTGATGCGGGGTACGCTACAAGACCAGGATTTATATCCCCTTATAGGGGTGTCAGATACCACCTCAAAGAGTTTGGTTCGCGGGCACCGACAAACCATAAAGAACTTTTTAATCTTCGCCACTCACCGGCCCGTACAACAATTGAACGTGCATTTGGGTCTCTCAAGGGTCATTTCAAAATTCTCACGTCTAGACAGTTTTTTCCTTTCAAAACTCAGACTGATCTCGTCTTGGCTACATGTATTATACATAATTACATCTTAACTGGGGGTGAAGATGCGTTGATACCATCGGAGGAAGAATGGATTCCTCATCGGGCACCCTCACAAAGTAGCACGAGGGAGCTAAGAAAAGAGGCCCAAGAATGGGTGGCACGCCGAGAAGTTGTTGCACTAAATATGTGGGCTGGGAACTAGTTCTTTTTATTTACTATTATATGTAACAAAATACACTTTCTTTTTGGATCATCTATTGTACTACTTATCTTGATAATGGCACAGGAAAACAGTTGTTTATTAAGCTTCAAATGGATTCTTTCCGAATTCACTAATGAGCATGATCAGAAATTTGTTGTTTATTAACTGTTATATTAACTGTTATGCATGGAATTTTCTGGCTGTTCTGGTAATCAGGATGAATTTTCTGGCTGTTCTGAAAATCAGAAATTTGCTTCAAAATCAGGATAAATTTTCTGGCTGTTCTGAAAATAGAAATTTGCTTCAAAATCAGGATGAATTTTCAGGCTGTTCTGCATGGAATTTTCAGGCTGTTCAAAATCAGGATAACTTTCTTTTGGTATTTTTGATCTTTTTGATCTTTTGATCTTTTTTTCATCAGTAGGATCTCATGCTTATATGATTACAATTACTGAAGAACTTTAAGTTGTGTGTTCTGCCTTTTGTTATGTTTACTGGTTTTCTTCTTGGGCTTGTATTCTGAAATTTCCATCTGAAATTTATATTCTATAGTCCGATAGCATTTATATTCTGCTTTTGGAATTAGGGTAACTGCATCTGAAATTTTCATCTGAAATATTCATGCAAAACTGAAATTGTTACTTGATTATGAAAATGTGTAAAATCAGATTCATGTTATTTGATTGAGTAATTGTAACTGGATTATGAAAATGTGTAGGAATGGACAACGTAAGATTTTCGGAGGATAGCCAAACATCAACAGTAAGAAGCCCTAACAAGAGAAGTAGTGGCAATAAAAGATGGACCTCTACTGAAAGCCGCTACTTTACACGATTCATGGCTTCTCAAGTTGAACAAGGCTTCAAGGTTGATAAGGGCTTCAAACCACAAGCACTCCACGCAGCAACTCTGGCAATGAAAGAAAAATTCGGCATCGTAGTTTCTGAAGCAAATGTGTCCAACCACCTAAGGACACTTAAAAGACGATGGGCACGAATCAGAAGACTGAAAGAGTTAAGTGGAATGGGTTGGGATGATAAGCAGAAGATGATAATCATGGGAGATTCAGAATATCAGGAGTATATCAAGGTATTAATTTACTTGTTATCAATTTTTATTAATGGTTTCGTATTTTTTTTATTTCAACCAATTTCTCTTTTAAAACCTCTACTAACTTGTTTATGCATATTAGATCCATCCACAAGATGAACCATTCCTAAACGTAACAATCGAAGATCATGACTTGCTGGAGATAATTTGTGGAAATGATCAGGCCACGGGACGGCGTGCTATTCATTTTGGAGATGAAATTGGAACGAATATGTATGATGATATCAACATCCGTCAATCACCTCAAATTGATCTTGATGACATGTCTTTTGAGGAGACAGAGGCTCATGCAAATACCTCAACACCAATTCATATACAGTCAGAAAGCCTAGAACCAAGGAGAACAACTTCCACTCAAACAAGAAAAGGAAAAGGAAAGAGGAAGTTGATATCCGAAGTTGAGGCAATACAAGAAATGAATAGCACGATTAAGGAGGCATTTGCAACAATGAATAACACAACTAAAAAGTCATCATTTGCAAGTGAAAAGTTGTCATTTGCAAAAGAGATAGTTAATGAGTGCAGGAAATTACAAGCATATGGCTACTCTGGACGTGAGATCAACACGGCATATGATTGGTTGATGGCCGATGAAAATAGAGCAATATCTTTCTTAGCAAAAGATGACGAGCTTAGAATGTATTGGGCGGAAGAATTTTTTATGTCATTGGGAAATCAAGGAGGAGGGTCTCGAAGGCAATATTAGCCATGTTTTGATTGTCCCCATGTCCTGTTTTTCTTTTTAAGTCTAAACTCTACTGTTGTTTTCCTCTAATTTCATGAACTGTAGGATGCTTTCTTGTGTGTTTTGCAGTTTGGTATGGTGTAATTTCATGAACTGTAGGATGCTTTCTTGTGTGTTTTGCAGTTTGGTATGGTGTAATTTCATGAACTGTAGGATGCTTGTAATGGATCTTTGAAGAATTCAATGAATGCTTGCGTTTGATTATGTTTTAGAAGCAAGAGCAATGTCCTTGATTGAACATCATTATTTTGAACATGCAATTTGTCACCAACTTGTAGGTATTCATAACTTATTAATTTTGCTGTGCTGTGAATTGAGGTGTTCACTGTTCATAACTTTTCAGTTTAACAAAATGAAAAAATAACAAACAATAAATTTTGTTAAATGATTTTTATTTTATTGAATATATATAATAGTTATTTAATTGTTTTTTTAATTAAAACATTCAAAAGGTCTTTTATTATTAATAAAACCTAATAATCACCAAGGTGGGGGTAACTTCACCATGCGTGACCATATAAAAGGATTTCAAAATCCAACACTCCAAATACATCAAACCAAACACATACTTTCCAAATCCAAATTTATATATCCCTATAACCAAACACAAGATTCTATAATCCAGCACTCCAAATACACCCAACCAAACACTGGATTTGACACTCCTGTATTTTCAAATCCATGGATTTACAACTACAATGTAACTCAAAATCCATGGATTTGAAACTACCTCCAACCAAACGCCACCTAAGGGTATGACCTCTTATGTGGGAGTTGGACTTTAATATGAAAGTGAAAGAAAATGGAATATATTAAAAATGAATAAGCAAGAAATTAAAACCTTTTACAAAGGAATGACTTTTGGATATTTCGGTGACACAGGAAATCACCAGAAAGCTTAACCAGGAAGGAAAGTAAGGGTTCCACTTTCTTGATTGGGGCAAAGTTAACCCTTTTTCTTTAAAATATTTTTGGATTCTATGGGTTAACGTTGAAGTCTTTCCGTGGTTGAATTCTTTATGTGTGCTTTATTATACTCTTTTATAGCTATATTCTTCTTGCCTCCTTATGAACATGAAATTTTTGAAATCCTTTATGTTCTTTTGTGATTAAATGCTTTGTAACGTCCCGACCCGGATCCCGGGACCTCGAGCACGTCAACAGACCGGCCGTATTAAAGAAGAAGTAATCTCAACTCCAATACAAGGCCAAAAAAAATGTGATAAGCAGATAACAATCCATAAATAAACACAAACTCAAGTTCATAAGAACATAGAGTCATTAGGGTCCATAGGCCCTAAAGAAGTCTGGTCCCTATACGGGTCCTACAAATAACAAAGTTCATAGAAAATAAAGATAACTGAGACTCCTATAAACCTTGGTCTCCTGGAGTCCTTCTCCTCGTGCTTCTCCCTTTCTAAACCTCTAATCAGAAAAGGAGTGAAAAGAGAAAACACGCGAGCTTCTCAAGGGAAAGCCCAAGAAGTACCCCCTCGCAGTCACAAAGGTCATCAAATAAAAATGACAAACAATAGGATCATAGAAACAACAACAAAGTCCTAGGAGTCTACCACCAACAAGCCAAGGGTAATGCACTCCTCGCTACAAAAGCCCTCTGCCTCAGAGTGAGTTCTAAGAGAACTCGTGAGTTTACTCCCTACCAAGATGTCCAAATTTTTTATGGTTATAATTACGACCTAGATGGTCGCTTTGACTCTCCAACCAAGAGATCGGTAGAACTACCTCTTCTTCAGTTAACACTGGCCGCTGTACCATGCCCATCGACAGCGGTGAGACCTCCGTGAGATTTGTTTCTCTGTAGGGTCAGTCAGAAAGTCGTGGGGTCCTATCCCCTAACATTCCTTAAATTGGAGCTTCCCTAGCTCCACCGAGTCCCGCAAGAGAACATAGCAAACAGTGGACACCAACGTCCCGAAACAAAACATACATGCTCAACAGATTCAAAAAATGTATGAATAGCATGTATGGCATCAAGAAGGCATGTATTAAGATTACATAGTAAATCCAAGAAATCCTGCTATCGGTGGAAACTAGGCAAGTGAACTTACCTCTAAAGAGACTAACTGCCTTCTTGGTCTTCTTGAAATGCCTTACGCCTCCCCCGAGTATCCGGCATACAATGGTTCGTTAGAGTTATTGTCCAATAATTTCCGCCTCTATACGCACCATGCACGCCTATCGCCCCTCAAGGCTTAGGCCCACCAACGGGTCCTAGAGACCACCCCTCGCCCTACCAGCCCTTATCCCTGGTCCAGTGGCCCTTCGTTGACTTGTAGATTCATTTGGGCCTTACCGGGTCAACTCTAGATAAGTTGGTCCCATTTCAAGCCCATCAGACCGCTTATGTTGACCTTAGTCCCCTAAAGGGCTTTTTGGTCATTTAGTTTCTTTACTAAATATTTTACATCACTCACCGATTTATCCAATTTAAGAAATTAGTTAATTTCTAATTATCCCATTTCATATTTCATAATAATAATTATTCAATTATCATGTCACATAGTCATAGTTCCATATAGTTACCTAAAACTATATAACTATTTGATTAATAGTGTTAACACTATTAATAAAATATTACTAAGGTTTTAATCTTTTATTAAAACCTTATATTTCCAAACTTAATAATAACCTTCAATCTTAGACACCTTTAATCGGGTTAATTGAACATATGTCATACCCTTTGGTATCTACCTTTAATCAATTTCATTGATTAATTAACTTTTCAACTATAGTTTTCAAATTATTAATCATGTTAATAATTTGTCACACTCTATGGTTTCTACTAGAAATATTTGTGACATATCAATAGTTCTTTCAACAACTATCTCAACTAATTAGTTATTATTTGTCACAATAATCAACTAATATTTCAATAAGCTTGTCACACTAAGTTAATATTTTCATTAACTTTTATGTGTTGTCACACTACCTTAGTTCCCCATTTTAATACTCTACTTAGCATTTTTATATTAACAATTATAACCAACCAATGTTCTCTATTAAAAGAGAGTATAAGAGAGAAAAATAATTATTTAAATTAATGTCACACCCTATGTGTATAATTGTTTAATTAAAACTTTATATTATTATTATTTTTTTATTTACTTCATCTTCAACCTCACTCACTCTCTCTCTCTCTCGCATCAACGCCGCCACCTTCGACCATCATCGCCGGTGAGCTCCGAAGCACCGCCGTGCTCTGCCTCCGACGCTGAAAGTTCTTCGACCACTCACGGCTTCGCCCTCCTGGCACCAAAATTCTCTCTTCTTTCAACGAAGAACTAACAATTTCTACCGACTTCCTTCCCCGGCGAAGCTCTCACCGCCGACAAAGATGAATGCGAGAACGCCCCAAAACTACTCTACAGAAGTTTTTGGATGCTTACCGAGGTTTTGTCGATGCCGGAGCCGCCGCTGCCGCCAGAACGCTGGGCCCCTGCTTTCTACTCCTCGACGGCTCGGCCGCAATGGGCTCCTTCTCTTCTTTGCGCTGCCTCAGCCACGCTTCCTCCTCCTCCCGTGGAGCCGCTGGCCGTCCCTCTCGCTCCTCGTGACTGATCCTCGAGCTTCCAAAGAAGAGCTCCTTCTCTTCCTCCGCCTGCCACCTCACCGGAGAAGACAATGCTCTCGCTGCGCTGGGACGCCGAGACGTAGAAGTAAGGCCCTCCTTTTATAGCCTCCCCGCGATCCAGCGCGGTTGCCAAATTCCAAGGTAACGCCACAAGGACGGGCCGCTGCTTTCGCGCCAAACGGCCGGGATAAATACGGCGCTGGCCTCGCGCTGGAGACGCTGCAGCAGCGGCGGAGGATGGCGTGGTGCCGGGATCGGCTCTCCCACGAAAGGCCGTGGATTACTTGATCTACTTCAATGGTCTAGATCAAATCTCCAAGTCTCTGTTCAAGCACACTTCATCTACTGCCAGAGATCCAATCTCATTCAACGGCTTGATGTCAACTCTACGCCTCGGAGATCTAGCGCACCTAGATCAACGATCGTGATTTTGTAAAGGTTTATCGGTTGATATTAACTTTGCCTCGATCAAAACCATCGGAGGATGAGCGATCGACAACGAGCCGCACCGCGGAGGTCACCTCTAAGTTGTACACTTCTCTTTGCCTCGTAGCCCATCCACGCATCGCATGGATTAAACTTGGGCTCGCCACGGCTCTCTCAGAAGCCTTGGCGCTTCACATTAAGATCAAGACACTCTCGTAGATGGTTTGATCTCACCGCTAAAACCATCTCTCATTATACCTAAAATTTTCCGGAAGTCCTCGAACCTATTAATTTTACAAATGGGTCCTTGTTCTCATGAGAGGGAGAATTTCCTTAAGATCCCTCTATCTTCATAAAATTACCATTAGGTCCCTGCAGACCCCATTTTTTTTTTGTTTTAATTTCCATTTAATTTAAATAAATTATTTAATCCCACTTTAACACTCATCGGGGGTAATAACTTAATTATTTTCTTCAAGGAAGTAACTAAATATTCATGGATTTTACAATCCTCCCCCCTTACAAAAATTTCGCCCTCTAAATTTCTACACCGCTCACATTTCACTCAAACAACTCCTGTAACGCCGCTTCATATCCCCCTCACGCTCCTGTGTAGCTTCTCGCCGTGTGGTTACTCCACTTCACCTTTAATAAAAGGAATAGTTCTATTCCTTAATTGCTTGTCCTCTCGCCCAAGATAGCTACCGGGCGCTCTCGTGAGGACATATCATCTTGGACTTCCACCTAACTCCGAGGAATCACTCGGGTGGGATCACGTAATGCACTTCTTCAACATTGAGATGTGGAAGACATCGTGAACCTCGAAAGCGTAGATCCCGAGGTAAAGCCAATCTATATGCCACCACTCCTATGCGCGCCCAATATCTCAAAAGGTCCATATATCGTGGGAGCAAGTTTTCCACGCCGCCCAAAACCGCATTACCCCTTTCATAGGAGATACTTTTAGGAATACCAAGTCTCCCACTTGAAACTCCCCGATTGGACCTCTTTTGATCTAAGATAACTCTTTTGTCCAAGCCTGGCGTACCGGAGTCGCTCCCCATCATTTTGACATGTTCCTCCGCCTCTGCCTTACAAAATCGTGTTGCTTAAGTGTCGCCTCAGCCAGCCAAATTTCCTTTCTCCCACATCTCCCCAACAAATGGGAGTTCTAAGACTTCCTCTCCCATAGAGTGCCTCATACGGGCCATCTTAATGCTTGCCTGTAAATCAAGTATTATAGGCAAATTCTATCAAACTTAGGCGCTCATCCCAAGACCCTCAGAAGTCAATCGCGACATGCTCCTCAAAGATGTCTTCTAGCACCGGATGGTCCTTTCTGCATCGCCCATCGGCCTCAGGTGAAAAGCCGTGGCCGAAAGCTAAACCTGCGCTCCAAAGCGTGTGCAAACTCTCCTGTAATCTAGAGATCGAACCGCGGTGTCTCGACCGAGGTGATCGCATCGGTACTCCATGTAATCCGACGATCCGATCAATATATAGTCAGCCAACTTTTCCGTAGATGCTCCCGCCCTTAATCTGGTATAAAGTGGGCCGACTTAGTCACCGATCCACTATAACCCGTGACGATTCATGGCCTCTTTGAGTACGTGGCAATCCCTGGCCACAAAATCCATGTTAATGTGTTCCCATTTCCACTCCGGAATGGGTAAGGGTCAGAATATCCCCGCCGGCCGTGTTCCGCCTTCACCATCTCGACAGCGTGATGCATTTAGCCACGAACTCTCAAGAATATTTCGCTTCATCCCCTTCCACCGTAAGTGGTCCTTCAACCCTCTCAGACATCTTGGTACCTCCTGTGGTGAATATTGTAGCCCTAATAGTGGGCTTCTTCCGTAATCTCCCTTCTAATCTCGTGGACATTTGGTATACAAATCCTTTCATCAATCTAAGAGTGCCATCATTATGGACTCTAAAACCGTGTTGGTTCTTCCTTACCTATGTGTTCCTTGATCTCCTCCAGCTCAAGATCTTGACCCCGAAAGCAACCTTAATTCTTTCTAATAACGCAGGGTCGGATATGCAGACCGCCAATGTGACATCCATTGTAGGCAACACGACCTCTAAGTTGAGCCTCCTCATATCCTCTAGTAACGGCCCCGAAGTCGCTAACATAGCTGCAACTCCATATCCGTGCACTTCCTACTCACATCTCGCCACCACGCTCAGCCTTTGCCCTGGATGGTAATGGACACCGAGATCATAGTCTTTGATTAGCTCTAACCATCGCCACTGCCTCATATTCAATTCCTTCAGGTGAATATATATTTGAGGCTCTTGTGATCGTGTAAATCTCGCATGGTACAATCGTGAGAGGAAATGTCGCCAGATCTTTAGGGCAAACACGCATCACGCCAACTCAAGATCGTGTAGGGTAGTTCTCTCGAAGGTTTTAATTGTCGTGGATGCATAAGCAATCACGCTTCATCTTGCATCAACACACATCCAAGACCAGCCTTGCAAGCTGCCAGAGATCGTGATACCCACGCATTGCTTTGTGGTAGCGCCAATACCGTGCCGATATCAACCTATGTTTCAACTCCTCGGAAACTCTTTTCACAGAGTCGGTCCAAATAAATTTGGTACCCTTTCCGTCAACTTGGTTAATCTGTCGCTATTACCGAGAAACCCTCAACGTAATCTCCTGTAATAACCAGCCTAATCCCAAGAAACTCCGTGATCTCCCGTGCATCGCTGTTGGTCTTTCCATTCCACAACGGCTTCTATTTTCTTAGGATCTACCAAACTCCAGCTCCACTTACCACATGGCCCAAGAAAGCTACACTTTCCAACCAAAAGTCACACTTGGAGAACTTTATGAAAGTCGATGTTCCCTCAAGGTCTCTAGCACTATTCTTAAGTGCTCCTCATGGGCTTGGTGGCTTTTGAGTAAAACCAAGATGTCATCGATAAATACCACCACAAACTGGTCCAAATAATCGATGGAATACCCGGGTTCATCATGTCCATAAAACCGCCGGCATTGGTAAGCCCAAACGGTATTACCGTAAACTCATAGTGCCCGTGATCTAGTACCTGAAAGCACTCTTCGGGATATCCGTCTCTTTGATCCTTACTTGGTGATACCCAGATCTCAAGTCGATCTTAGAAAAGACTTGAGCTCCCTGTAACTGATCCAGTAAGTCGTCAATTCTTGGCAGAGGATACTTATTCTTTACAGTCACCTTGTTCAACTCTCGATAATCAATACACAACCTTAGCGACCCGTCTTTCTTCTTGACAAAAAGAACAGGTGCCCCCCAAGGTGACATACTAGGTCTAATAAAACCCTTGTCCAACAATTCCTCTAGTTGGGTCTTCAATTCCTTAAGCTCCGCAGGCGCCATCCGATAAGGAGCCTTAGACACGTGAGTCGCTCCCCACTCAAATCAATGGAAAACTCCAATTCCCTTCCTGGGTAGTCCCGTGAACTCTTTCCGAAACACGCCGATACTTCCTTACTACCGCATATCCGAGACTACGCATCTCCTTATCCTTCTTTATCTCGTAAAATGTAAGCCAAGTAGCCTATACACCCACCCCTAAGGAGCTTCCGCCAACTTGGAGAGTCAGATCTCCTCGTATTTCAAGGAACAAATGTGGCCGCCTTTAAAAGTGAATTCCTCTCCTTCCCAAGACCTTAAATACAACTTTCTTCCCTCGACAGCCTACTATCACAGAAATCAAGAGAGCTACCCATCCCGAGGATCACATCGTAATCCTTCAGTCCATTACATGCAGATTTGCAAGTAATCTCCGCTTCTCAATCCTTATAGGGCATGCCGTACCATCCTTCTTACTATCATGGCGCTTCCTACCGGGTGTCTACACACAAATCCCGGGGTAGATCTATAGTAGGCAAAGTATGCTTTCGTGGCAAACCGTGCGTATACGTAAAGAGTGTGTGGCTCCGTGGATCAAATAAAGTGCAGCATAAAATGAATCTAACTGAATGGTACCGCCACGACATCTCGCCATGCCTCGAAGCTTCCTCGCTTGTCGATGGTAGACCCCACCATGGGTCATTGGCCTCTCGCCGCCGGGTTGGTTTGGTGTAGAAGGTCGCCCCGAGGTCGCCTTCCCTTTCTTATCTCCACCTTGAGGTCTTGGTGGCGGTCCAACAGATTGTCGGGAAGCTTGTTGTGATCCCCGGTTTCCCTACCACACTTTGTCCCGATTGACGCTGGGACACTGGCCTTTTGGTGATCCAAGGCCAAGCGTAAATAACACCTCCAAGCTATCCTGGGCATTGGGACCTCTTATGTGGTCCCTTGCATTCAAAGCACTTAATGTTCTCGAGTCACACCGGCGTAAGACCCTTTTACCTCCGTGATGAGGTCAGACTGGGTCGGCCTTCCCATAGGGTCGCATACTTGTTGTCGCACCCACGCTTACTGTAGAGCTCTTACCGTGCATGATTGGCCCCCGCTATTTGTCCCCTTATCCTTTTTGTCCTTCCGAGACGCACCCTCGGGCGCCCCTTGACAAGAAGCCTCAAGATATTTAGCTCTAGCCACAACCTCTCGTGATAGGTCTTGCACATGTGGCTAGTCACGCATCTTTTTCAGCCATGGCCGCAATCCCGCCTCAAATTTCATCACTCACTTTCTTCCGCCGGAACCATGTCGAAGGAAGCGAGCCAACCTGGCCAAACTCAGTTTCATATTGCTCCACCGTGGAGCCTCCTTGAACAAGCCGGGAGAATTGTTGTCCAAGCCGCACTGTGATGTCCTCTCGAGAAGTACTTGGCTAAGAACGCAGTCCGAATTCTTCCCAAGTCCGGAAGGCCTCACCCTTCCTCAGCCTTATTTCTCCAAAGTACCAATCTTCACGTCCTTGAGCATGTACACCCATGGGTCCTAATCTTCTCCGGCCAGAGGTTTGGAAGACCTCAAGGTCTTCCATCTCTCGGATCCATTGTTCAAAGAACATGGGGATCGGCAGCTCTCTTCAAAGGTCGGGAGAGGGTCTCTTGATCTCCCCAAGTAATCCTCTACTTGACGCTGGGGTAGACGACGGAGGTGGCGCACGCTGCCGCCGGGTCTCCGGATTAAACCCAACATCTCCCTCATTAGTTCCATCATGCTCATGGGGGTACCTCCCCTTGGGTTTTGGCCCTCCGCTTGAGGCGCTCGAAAGATTAGATTGAGCGTGCACCTCCTCGCCGACTTCCATTTCATCCACAAAGGGGGTACTCTCCCCATCCCGCGGTTGAGGGACTTCTTCCTCCATAGGAGGTCGCTGGTACTTTCAAGCATTTGCAGGTCGCCTCGCCTACCTCTTCCTCTTCCCCTACCACCTCGCCCTCCACGCAAGTGTTCCATTGTTTAAATCAGTATAAGGATTATATGGTTACTTTTATTTCCAAAGAAAACAAAGTGATGATAAAAACATACTTTTATTCATTTCAAAAGGAACAACTAGAGTCAACATGGTAAAACAAAAGACACTAAGAGACATAATAAAGGTAGTTCATACAACACATAAGTTTGTAAGACTACGGTTATTCTAGAAACTATAACTAGAACTCACCCAAAGTGATGCTCGCCAAAGCGACAAGTGTAGTCGTATGGTCGATGTCCTCCAGCCCTCATGTCCTTCATAGGGTCCCCGCGCACCTGGATGGACAAGAAAGCTAGATGCTCCCTACCGCCACGCCTACGCACTGTGAGGGCGTGGCGCCTACACTCGGCCATACAAAGGCCCATATACTCCACATCGACGGCACCGCGAGATCCCGAGAACGCCGGAGATGGACCTCGCCGCTTCTCTAATCAACCCCTAATGCTCGGGCGGTAATCACGGGCTCTACACACGCCGTGGTGGAATACTAGGGCTCACGCATCTCCTCGTGCTAAAGGAACCCCGGGTCCTACAGTGCCTCCTCGTGATAGCAATGTGGTTCCTAAGTCCCTCGACCAACATGGTAATCAGAAGTTCAAGCCCTGCCAACCTTTCGGTTGGTGGCTTCCAAATGGCCTCCTCCCTATCTCTACGAGGACCTCACCGCTCGCATTTAATCAGCTCTACGGGTGGAGTGTTCTCTCGATAGACTCCACCTCATCTTCGTGACGTAATCACTGGTGACGCATGGTCCCATATCCTCAGAAATAAACCGGTGTCAATCTAATGTACTCACTATCTATACTACCCTCAGCCCCGCACTCAGCCTATGCAATCGCTAAGGGCATCTAGGGTCTCGCTATCTCGCTTCTATCTAGAGAACTCTCTCGATACCACTTTAATCAGAACGCCCCGACCCGGATCCCGGACCTCGAAAGCACGTCATCAGACCGCCGTGATAAAGAAGAGGTAATCTCAACTCCAATACAAGGCCAAAAAAATGTGATAAGCGATAACAATCCATAAATAAACACAAACTCAAGTTCATAAGAACATAGAGTCATTAGGGTCCATAGGCCCTAAAGAAGTCCGTCCCTATACGGGTCCTACAAATAACAAAGTTCATAGAAAATAAAGATAACCGAGACTCCTATAAACCTTGGTCTCCTCGGAGTCCTTCTCCTCGTGCTTCTCCCTTTCTAAACCCTCTAATCAGAAAAGGAGGAAAAGAGAAAACACGCGGAGCTTTCAAGGAAAGCCCAAGTAAGTACCCCTCAGCAGTCACAAAGGTCATCAAATAAAAATGACATACCAATAGGATCATAGAAACAACAACAAAGTCCTAGGAGTCTACCACCAACAAGCCAAGGGTACCGACTCCTCGCTACAAAAAGCCCTCTGCTCAGAGTGAGTCTCTAAGAGAACTCGTGAGTTTACTCCCTACAAGATGTCCAAATTTTTATGGTTATAATTACGCACCTAGATGGTCGCTTGACTCTCCAAATAAGAGATCGGTAGAACTACCTCTTCTTCGTGTTAACACGGCCGCTGTACCATGCCCACCGACAGTGAGACCTCCGTGAGATTTGTTTCTCCTGTAGGGTCGTCAGAAAGTCGTGGGTCCTATCCCCTAACATTCCTTAAATTGGAGCTTCCCTAGCTCCACCGAAGTCCGCAAGAGAACATAGCAAACAGGGACACCAACGTCCCGGAAACAAACATACATGCTCAACAGGATTCAAAAAAAACAGGTATGAATAGCATGTATGGCATCAGCAGTGCATGTATTAAGATTACATAGTAAATCCAAGAAATCCCGTTACCGGGTGGAAACTAGGCAAGTGAACTTACCTCTAAAGAGACTAACTGTCTTCTTGGTCTTCTTGGAAATGCCTTACGTCTCCCCTGAGAGTATCCGCATACAATGGTTCGCTAGAGTTATTGTCCAATAATTTCCGCCTCTATACGCACTCATGCATGCCTATCGTCCTCAAGGCTTAGGCTCCACTAACGGGTCCTAGGGACCATCTCTCGGGTTACCAGTCCTTATCCCCTCGTTCAAGGCCCTTAGTTGACTTGTAGATTCATTTGGGCCTTACCGGTCAACTCTAGATAAGTTGGTCCCATTTCAAGCCCATCAGACCGCTTATGTTGACCTTAGTCCCCTAAAGGGCTTTTTGGTCATTTAGTTTCTTTTACTAAATATTTTACATCACTCACCGATTTATCCTAATTTAAGAAATTAGTTAATTTCTAATTATCCCATTTCATATTTCATAATAATAATTATTCAATTATCATGTCACATAGTCATAGTTCCATATAGTTACCAAAACTATATAACTATTTGATTAATAGTGTTAACACTATTAATAAAATATTACTAAGGTTTTAATCTTTTATTAAAACCTCATATTTCCAAACTTAATAATAACCTTCAACCTTAGACACCTATAATCGTATAATTGAACATATGTCATACCCTTGGTATCTACCTTTAATCAATTTCATTGATTAATTAACTTTTCAACTATAGTTTTCAAATTATTAATCATGTTAATAATTTGTCACACTCTATGGTTTCTACTAGAAATATTTGTGACATATCAATAGTTCTTCAACAACTATCTCAACTAATTAGTTATTATTTGTCACAATAATCAACTAATATTTCAATAAGCTTGTCACACTAAGTTAATATTTTCTATTAACTTTTATGTGTTGTCACACTACCTTAGTTCCCCATTTTAATACTCTACTTAGCATTTTTTATATTAACAATTATAACCAACCAATGTTCTCATTAAAAGAGAGTATAAGAGAGAAAAATAATTATTTAAATTAATGTCACACCCCTATGTGTATAATTGTTTAATTAAAACTTTATATTATTATTATTTTTTTTTTTTATTTACTTCATCTTCAACCTCACTCTCACTCTCTCTCGCGATCAACGCCACCTTCGACCATCATCGCCGGTGAGCTCCGAAAGCACCGCCTGCTCGGTCTCCGACCGAAAGTTCCTCGACCACGGCCGCCCTCCGGCGCCACCACCTCTCTTTCAACGTAAGAACTAACAATTTCTCGCCGGACTTCCTTCCCTGCGAAGCTCTCACCGCCGACAAAGATGAATGCGTAGAACGCCCCAAAACTACTTCTACAGAGTTTTTGGATGCTTACCGAGGTTTTGTCGATGCCGGAGTGCTCTGCCGCCGCAGAACGCTGCCCCGCTTCTACTCCGACGAAGCTCGGGCAGCAATGCCTTCTTCTTCTTTATGCGCCTCGGGCCACGCCTCTCCTCCTCTCTCCCGTGAGCCGCTGGTCCCTCCGCCTCGACTGATCCCCGAGCTTCCAAAGAAGAGCTCCTTCTCTTCCTCCGCCTGCCACCTCACCGAGAAGACAATGCTCGCTATGCTGGGACGCCGAGACGTAGAAGTAAGGCCCTCCTTTATAGGCCTCCCTCGCATCCAGCGGGCTGCCGCCACTTCCAAGGTAACGCCGCTACGGCGACGGTCGCTTCTCGCTACAACGGTCGGGATAGCGGCCTCGCTGGAGACGCTGCAGCGGCGGAGGAGTGGCGCGGTGCCTCTCGATCGGCTCTCCATGAAAGGCCGTGATTACTTGATCTACTTCAACGGTCTAGATCAAATCTCCAAGTCTCGGTTCAAGCACACTTCCGATCTACCACAGAGATCCAATCTCATTCAACGGCTTGATGTCAACTTCTACGCTTCCGAGATCTAGCGCACCTAGATCAACGATCGCGGATTTTGTAAAGGTTTATCGGTTGGATATTAACTTTGCCTCGGATCAAAACCATCGGAGGATGAGCGACTGACAACGAGCCGCACCATGAGGTCACCACTAAGTTGTACACTTCTTGCCTCGTGATTCCCATCCACGCATCGATGGATTAAACTTCTGGGCTCGCCACGCGGTCTCTCTCAGTAGCCTTTGGCGCTTCACATTAAGATCAAGACACTCGTAGATGGCTTGATCTCACTCGCTAAAACCATCTCATTATACCTAAAAATTTTCCTAAGTCCTCAACCTATTAATTTTACAAATGGGTCCTTGTTCATGAGAGGGAGAATTTCCTTAAGATCCCTCTATCTTCATAAAATTACCATTAGGTCCCCTCGCAGAACCCCATTTTTTTTTTTTTGGTTTAATTTCCATTTAATTTAAATAAATTATTTAATCCCACTTTGACACGCATCGGGGTGAATAACTTAATTATTTTCGTCAAGGAAGTAACTAAATATGCATGGATTTTACAATCCTCCCCTTACAAAAATTCTCGCCCCTCAAATTTCTACACCGCTCACATTTCACACAAACAACTCCTGTAACGCCGCCTCATATCCTCCCTCACGCTCCTGTGTAGCTTCTCGCCGGTGTGGTTACTCCACTTCACCTTAATAAAAGGAATAGTTCTATTCCTTAATTGCTTGTCCTCTCGCCCAAGATAGCTATCGGGCGCTCCTCGTAGGACATATCATCTTCGACTTCCACCTAACCTCGAGGAATCACCCCGGTGGGATCACGAATGCACTTCTTCAACATTGAGATGTGGAAGACATCGTGGAACTCCGAAAGCGAGATCCCGAGGTAAAGCCAATCTATATGCCACCACTCCTATGCGCCCCAATATCTCAAAAGGTCCTATATATCGTGGAGCAAGTTTTCCACGCCGCCCAAACCGTACTACCCTTTCATAGGAGATACTTTTAGGAATACCAAGTCTCCCACTTGAAACTCCCCGATTGGACCTCTTTGATCTAAGCATAACTCTTTTGTCCGCTTCCGCAGCCTGAGTCGCTCCCTCATCATTTTGACATGTTCCTCCGCCTCTGCCTTACAAAATCAGGTTGCTTAAGTGTCGCCTCACTACCTTCCTTTCTCCCACATCTCCCCAACAAATGGGAGTTCGCACTTCCTCCCATAGAGTGCCTCATACGGGCCATCTTAATGCTTGCCTGTAAATCAAGTATTATAGGCAAATTCTATCAAACTTAGGCGCTCATCCCAAGACCCTCAGAAGTCAATCGCACATGCTCCTCAAGATGTCTTCTAGCACCGGATGGTCCTTTCTGCATCGCCCATCGGTTCTCAGGTGAAAAGTCAGGCCGAAGCTAAACCCGTGCCCAAAGCGTGTGCAAACTCTCCTGTAATCTAGAGACGAACCGTGTGTCTCGACAGAGGTGATCGCATCGGTACTCCATGTAATCTGACGATCCGATCAATATATAGTCAGCCAACTTTTCCGTAGATGCTCCCGCCCTTAATCTGTGATAAAGTGGGCCGACTTAGTCACCGATCCACTATAACCCGTGATCGATTCATGGCCTCTTTGAGTAACGCGGGCAATCCTGGCCACAAAATCCATGTTAATGTGTTCCCATTTCCACTCCGGAATGGGTAAGGGTTGTAACATCCCCTCACGGCCTCGTGTTCCGCCTTCACCATCCTGACAGTGATGCATTTAGCCACCTAACTCCAAGCAACATCTCGCTTCATCCCCTTCCACCGTAAGTGGTCCTTCAACCCTCTCGTACATCTTGGTACCTCCTGTGGTGAATATTGTAGCCCTAATAGTGGGCTTCTTCCGTAATCTCCCTTCTAATCTCGTGGACATTTGGTATACAAATCCTTTCATCAATCTAAGAGTGCCATCATTATGGACTCTAAAACCGTGTTGGTTCTTCCTTACCTATGTGTTCCTTGATCTCCTCCAGCCAAGATCTTGACCCCGAAAGCAACCTTAATTCTTTCTAATAACGCAGGGTCGGATATGCAGACCGCCAATGTGACATCCATTGTAGGCAATACGACCTCTAAGTTGAGCCTCCTCATATCCCTCTAGTAACGGCTGCCCGAAGTCGCTAACATAGCTGCAACTCCATATCCAGACTTCCTACTCAAGCATCCGCCACCACGCTCGCCTTTGCCCTGGATGGTAATGGACACCGAGATCATAGTCTTTGATTAGCTCTAACCATCGCCACTGCCTCATATTCAATTCCTTCCGTGTGAATATATATTTGAGGCTCTTGTGATCGTGTAAATCTCGCATGGTACAATCGTAGAGGAAATGTCGCCAGATCTTTAGGGCAAACACGATCGCTGCCAACTCAAGATCGTGTGTAGGGTAGTTCTCCTCGAAAGGTTTTAATTGTCGCGGATGCATAAGCAATCACGCTACCATCTTGCATCAACACACATCCAAGACCAGCCTTGCAAGCGCCGGCCAGAGATCGTGATACCCACGCATTGCTTTGTGGTAGCGCCAATACCGGTGCTGATATCAACCTATGTTTCAACTCCTGGAAACTCTTTTCACAGGAGTCGGTCCAAATAAATTTGGTACCCTTTCTGGTCAACTTGGTTAACGGTGCTGCTATTACTGAGAAACCCTCAACGTAATCTCCTGTAATAACCAAATAATCCCAAGAAACTCCAGATCTCCTGCATCGTTGTTGGTCTTTTCCATTCCACAACGGCTTCTATTTTCTTAGGATCTACCAAACTCCAGCTCCACTTACCACATGGCCCAAGAAAGCTACACTTTCCAACCAAAAGTCACACTTGGAGAACTTTATGCAAAGTCGATGTTCCCTCAAGGTCTCTAGCACTATTCTTAAGTGCTCCTCATGGGCTTGGTGGCTTTTTGAGTAAAACCAAGATGTCATCGATAAATACCACCACAAACCGGGTCCAAATATCGATGGAATACCCGGTTCATCATGTCCATAAAACCGCCGGCATTGGTAAGCCCAAACGGCATTACTGTAAAACTCATAGTGCCCGTGATCTAGTACCTGAAAGCACTCTTCGATATCCGCCTCTTTGATCCTTACTTGGTGATACCTGCATCTCAAGTCGATCTTAGAAAAGACTTGAGCTCCTCAGAATCGATCCAAAGAAGTCGTCAATTCTTGGTAGAGGATACTTATTCTTTACAGTCACCTTGATCAACTCTCGATAATCAATACACAACCTTAGCTACCCGCCTTTCTTCTTGACAAAGAACAGCGCCCCAAGGTGACATACTAGGTCTAATAAAACCCTTGTCCAACAATTCCTCTAGTTGGGTCTTCAATTCCTTAAGCTCCGCAGGCGCCATCCGATAAGGAGCCTTAGACACGTGAGCCGCTCCCTGCACTCAAATCAATGGAAAACTCCAATTCCCTTTCCGGGTAGTCCCAGAACTCTTCCGAAACACGCCGATACTTCCTTACTACCGTACATCTCGAGACTACGATCTCCTTATCCTTCTTTATCTCGTAAATGTAAGCCAAGTAGCCTATACACCCACCCCTAAGGAGCTTCCAACTTGAGAGTCGAGATCTCCTGTACTAAGGAACAGGTGTGGCTGCCTTTAAAAGTGAATTCCTCTCCTTCCGGCACCTTAAATACAACTTTCTTCCCTCGACAGTCTACTACTGCGTAAACTGAAGAGAGCCAGTCCATCCCGAGGATCACATCGTAATCCTTCAGGTCCATTACATGCAGATTTGCAAGTAATCTCCGCCCCTCAATCCTTATAGGGCATGCCGGTACCATCCTTCTTACTATCATGGCAGTTCCTACCGGGGTGTCTACACACAAATCCTGGGGTAGATCTATAGTAGGCAAAGTATGCTTTCGTGCAAACCGTGCAGATACGAAAGAGTGTGTGGCTCCAGGATCAAATAAAGTGCAGGCATAAAATGAACTAACTGAAATGGTACCTGCCACGACATCTCACGATGCAGAAGCTTCCTCGCTTGTCGATGGTAGACCCACTCATGGGTCATTGGCCTCGCCGCCGGGTTGGTTTGGTGTAGAAGGTCCGTCCCGAGGTCGCCTTTCCCTTTCTTATCTCCACCTTGAGGTCTTGGTGGCGGTCCAACAGACATTGTCGGGAAGCTTGTTGTGATCCCCGGTTTCCCTACCACACTTTGTCCTGATTGACGCCTGGGACACTGGGCCTTTTGGTGATCCAAGGCCAAGCGTAAATAACACCTCCAGCTTATCTCTGGGCATTGGGACCTCTTATGTGGTCCCTTGCATTCAAAGCACTTAATGTTCTCGAGTCACACCGCGTAAGACCCTTTTACCTCCGTGCATGAGGTCAGAGACCTGGCCTGGCTTCCCATAGGGTCGATACTTGTTGTCGCACCTACGCTACTGCAGCTCTTACCGCATGATTGGCCCTCGCTATTTGTCCCCTTATCCTTTTTGTCCTTTCCTCGAGACGCACTCGGGCGCCCCTTGACAAGAAGCCTCAAGATATTTAGCTCTAGCCACAACCTCTCAGATAGGTCTTGCACATGTGGCTAGTCACGCATCTTTTTTCAAACATGGCCGCAGTCCGCCTCAAATTTCATCACTCACTTTCTTCCGCCGGAACCATGTCGAAGGAAGCGAGCCAACCGTCAAACTTCGGGCCATATTGCTCCACCGTGGAGCCTCCTTGAACAAGCCGAGAATTGTTGTCCAAGCCGCACTGTGATGTCCTCTCGAGAAGTACTTGGCGTAAGAACGCAGTCCGAATTCTTCCCAAGTCCTGAAGGCCTCACCCTTCCTCAGCCTTATTTCTCCAAAGTACCAATCTTCACGGGTCCTTGAGCATGTACACCATGTCCTAATCTTCTCCGCCTCGAGGTTTGGAAGACCTCAAGGTCTTCCATCTCTCGGATCCATTGTTCAGCAACATGGGGATCGGCAGCCCCTTCGAAAGGTCGGGGAGAGGGTCTCTTGATCTCCCCAAGTAATCCTCTACTTGACGTGGGGGTAGACGACGGAGGTGGTGTACGTTGCTGTCGGGTCTCCCCGGATTAAAACCCAACATCTCCCTCATTAGTTCCATCATGCTCATGGGGGTACCTCCCCTTGGGTTTTGGCCCTCTCGCTTGAGGCGCCTCGAAAGATTAGATTGAAAGCGTGCACCTCCTCGCCGACTTCCATTTCATCCACAAAGGGGGTACCTCCCCATCCCGCGCGGTTGAGGGACTTCTTCCTCCATAGGAGGTCAGGTACTTCAAGATTTAATTTGGTCGCCTCGCCTACCTCTTCCTCTCTTCCCCTACCACCTCGCCCTCCACGCAAGTGTTCCATTGTTTAAATCAGTATAAGGATTATATGGTTACTTTTTATTTCCAAAGAAAATGTGATGATAAAAACAGACTTTTATTCATTTCAAAAGCAAACAACTAGAGTCAACATGGTAAAACAAAAGACACTAAGAGACATAATAAAGGTAGTTCATACAACACATAAGTTTGTAAGACTACGGTTATTCTAGAAACTATAACTAGAACTCACCCAAAGTGATGCTCGCCAAAGTGACAAAGGGGTGTAGTCGTATGTGGTCGATGTCCTCCCCCCCTCAAGGGTCCTCTCGCTAGGTCCCGCGCACCTGGATGGACAAGAAAAGCTAGATGCTCCCTACCGCCACAGCCTACGGCACTGCAGGGCGTGGCGCCTACACTGGCCATACAAAGGCCCATATACTCCACATCGACGGCACCGTGAGATCCCCGAGAACGGCCGAGATGGACTCGCCGCCGCTCTCTCTAATCAACCCCTAATGCTCGGCGGTAATCACGGGCTCTACACACGCCGTGGTGGAATACTAGGGCTCACGATCTCCCCGCGCTAAAGGAACCCCGGGTCCTACTGTGCCTCCTCGCATAGCAATGTGGTTCCTAAGTCCCCTGACCAACATGGTAATCGTAGTTCAAGCTCTGCCAACCTTTCTGGTGGCTTCCAGCAAAGGCCCCTCCTCCCTATCTCTCTCGGGCGAGGACCTCACGGGCTCGCCTGAATCAGCTCTCTACGGGTGGAGTGTTCTCTCGGATAGACTCCACCTCATCTTCGCATCGAATCACGGTACGATGGTCCCGGCTATCCCCGTAAATAAACCGTCAATCTAATGTACCACTATCTATACTACCCCAGTCCCCGCACTCGGCCTATGCAACCGCTAAGGGCATCTAGGGTCTCGCTTATCCGCTTCTATCTAGAGAACTCGCTCTGATACCACTTTAATCTGTAACGTCCCGACCCGGATCCCGGGACCTCGAGCACGTCAACAGACCGGCCGTATTAAAGAAGAGGTAATCTCAACTCCAATACAAGGCCAAAAAAAATGTGATAAGCAGATAACAATCCATAAATAAACACAAACTCAAGTTCATAAGAACATAGAGTCATTAGGGTCCATAGGCCCTAAAGAAGTCTGGTCCCTATACGGGTCCTACAAATAACAAAGTTCATAGAAAATAAAGATAATGGAGACTCCTATAAACCTTGGTCTCCCCGAGTCCTTCTCCTCGTGCTTCTCCCTTCTAAACCTCTAATCAGTAAAAGGAGGAAAAGAGAAAACACGTGAGCTTTCAAGGGAAAGCCCAAGTAAGTACCCCTCTGCAGTCACAAAGGTCATCAAATAAAAATGACATACCAATAGGATCATAGAAACAACAACAAAGTCCTAGGAGTCTACCACCAACAAGCCAAGGGTACGACTCGCTACAAAAGCCCCTGCTCAGAGTGAGTCTCTAAGAGAACTCGTGAGTTTACTCCCACAAGATGTCCAAATTTTTATGGTTATAATTACGACCTAGATGGTCGCTTGACTCTCCACCAAGAGATCGGTAGAACTACCTCTTCTTCAGAATAACACGCCACTGTACCATGCCCACCGACAAAGTGAGACCTCCGTGAGATTTGTTTCTCCTCGTAGGGCCGCCGTGAAAGTCGTGGGTCCTATCCCCAACATTCCTTAAATTGAGCTTCCCTAGCTCCACCGAGTCCGCAAGAGAACATAGCAAACAGTGGACACCAACGTCCCCGAAACAAACATACATGCTCAATGTGATTCAAAAAATGTGTATGAATAGCATGTATGGCATCAAGAAGTGCATGTATTAAGATTACATAGTAAATCCAAGAAATCCCAAGTATCGGGTGGAAACTAGGCAAGTGAACTTACCTCTAAAGAGACTAACTGCCTTCTTGGTCTTCTTGGAAATGCCTTTACGCCTCCCCGAGAGTATCCGCATACAATGGTTCGCTAGAGTTATTGTCCAATAATTTCCGCCTCTATATGACCATGCATGCCTATCGTCCCTCGCTGGGCTTAGGCCCACTAACGGGTCCTAGGGACCATCTCTCGGTTACCAGCCCTTATCCCCGTTCAAAGGGCCCTTAGTTGACTTGTAGATTCATTTGGGCCTTACCGTCAACTCTAGATAAGTTGGTCCCATTTCAAGCCCATCAGACCGCTTATGTTGACCTTAGTCCCCTAAAGGGCTTTTTGGTCATTTTAGTTTCTTTACTAAATATTTTACATCACTCACCGATTTATCCAATTCTAAGAAATTAGTTAATTTCTAATTATCCCATTTCATATTTCATAATAATAATTATTCAATTATCATGTCACATAGTCATAGTTCCATATAGTTACCTAAAACTATATAACTATTTGATTAATAGTGTTAACACTATTAATAAAATATTACTAAGGTTTTAATCTTTTATTAAAACCTTATATTTCCAAACTTAATAATAACCTTCAATCTTAGACACCTTTAATCGGTTAATTGAACATATGTCATACCCTTGGTATCTACCTTTAATCAATTTCATTGATTAATTAACTTTTCAACTATAGTTTTCAAATTATTAATCATGTTAATAATTTGTCACACTCTATGGTTTCTACTAGAAATATTTGTGACATATCAATAGTTCTTCAACAACTATCTCAACTAATTAGTTATTATTTGTCACAATAATCAACTAATATTTCAATAAGCTTGTCACACTAAGTTAATATTTTCATTAACTTTTATGTGTTGTCACACTACCTTAGTTCCCCATTTTAATACTCTACTTAGCATTTTTTATATTAACAATTATAACCAACCAATGTTCTCATTAAAAGAGAGTATAAGAGAGAAAAATAATTATTTAAATTAATGTCACACCCCTATGTGTATAATTGTTTAATTAAAACTTTATATTATTATTATTTTTTTTTATTTACTTCATCTTCAACCTCACTCTCACTCTCTCTCTCTCTCGCGACCGAACGCCGTCACCTTCGACCATCATCGCTGGTGAGCTCCGAGCACTCGCCTGCTCGGTCTCCGACACCGAAGTTCCTCGACCACGGCCGCCCTCCGCGCGCCACCAAATTCTCTTTCAACGAAGAACTAACAATTTCTACGGACTTCCCTTCCCCGCGAAGCTCTCACCGCCGACAAAGATGAATGCTGCGTAGAACGCTTCCCCAAAACTACTCTACGAAGTTTTTGGATGCTTACCGAGGTTTTGTCGATGCCGGAGTGTCGCCGGTGCGCGATGGCCCCTCTGTTTCTACTCCGACGAAGCTCGGCGGCCGGCTCCTTCTCTTCTTTGCGTCGTCACTGGCCAGCCGCTCCTCCTCTCCCGTGAGCCGCTGCTTCGGTCCCTCTTTCTCGTGACTGATCCCGAGCTTCCAAAGAAGAGCTCCTTCTCTTCCTCCGCCCGCCACCTCACCGGAGAAGACAATGCTCGCTATGCGTTGGGGACGCCGAGACAGAGAAGTAAGGCCCTCCTTTTATAGGCCTCCGCATCCGGCGGCGTCGGCTCCAAGGTAACGTCAGCGCCGCCCGGCGGTCGCGTTTCTCGCTAAACGGTCGGGATGCGGCCGCGGGCCTCAAGCTGAGACGCGTTGCGGCCGGAGGAGTGGCGGTGGTGCCTCGATCGGTTCTCCGATGAAAGGCCAGGATTACTTGATCTACTTCAACGGTCTAGATCAAATCTCCAAGTCTCGGTTCAAGCACACTTCTGATCTACGGCGTAGATCCAATCTCATTCAACGGCTTGATGTCAACTCTACGCTTCGAGATCTAGCGCACCTAGATCAACGATCGTGATTTTGTAAAGGTTTATCGGTTGGATATTAATCCTTTGCCTCGGATCAAAACCATCGGAGGATGAGCGACTGACAACGAGCCGCACCGTGAGGTCACCTCTAAGTTGTACACTTCTCTTGCCTCGTATCTGATCCACGATCAGATGGATTAAACTTGGGTTCGCCACGTGGCTCACTGTAAGCCCTTGCGCTTCACATTAAGATCAAGACACTCGTGAGATGGCTTGATCTCACTGCTAAACCATCTCATTATAATAAAATTTTCCGGAAGTCCCTGAACCTATTAATTTTACAAATGGGTCCTTGTTCTGTGAGAGGGAGAATTTCCTTAAGATCCCTCTATCTTCATAAAATTACCATTAGGTCCCTGCAGACCCCATTTTTTTTTTGTTTTAATTTCCATTTAATTTAAATAAATTATTTAATCCCACTTTAACACTCATCGGGGGTAATAACTTAATTATTTTCTTCAAGGAAGTAACTAAATATTCATGGATTTTACATGCTTCATTTCTAATTTTTATGCCTGGACGAATATTATGTTGACGGGTGGGCCTGGAATTATACAGCTCTCCAATGCATTGGGTAAAGCATATCCCTGGAATGGGTAAATCCAGTAGATAATAAGTATGGTGTCATGGGGTTAGCCCTGACAATTTTATGTTATGATGTCTAGATTGTTCATAATATCTCTTCCTATGTTTGATGCTTATGTTTGACACTTAATACCCTCAGTGACTTTGTTATTCCTATATCTTTACTTTCACAGTTCATGTCTTTACTCTCACGGTTCATGTTTTCCTTACTGGGCTATTTCAGCTCACCCCTTTGTTTCTTTGATTTCTAACCCCAAGTGAGCTAGAAGTCTAAGGAAAGGAGTTGCGTAATAGGACTCGTGACAGTGCTCGAGAATTTATGTTTAACCCTTTTAGTATTTTGTTTATGTATAAGGGTTTGCAATATTGTATTTGGTGTCCTAAACTCCTAAACTTTTGAACATTATGATCTTGGGATGTAATAAATTATATAAGGATTATGTATGTTTAAGCTATGTTTTGAGATTAACGCACCCGATCTGGAGCTTCCGTATTTGGGAGAGTTAGGGGAGAGGGGGGCTATTCCCCAGAGTTTACTTGACCATTCCTCGGACCGAACCTCCTTGGGTCAGTCTCTAAGATGGTTCTTTCTCCGGGTATTCCCCCGAGGTTGCTCCCTTCCCCGGTTTCTCTGAGGTCTCCACTTCCACCAGGTTATGGTTCTTGGCTTTGAGGGAGGCGATGTAACATTGTAGGGCCACTTGCTGGATTCCCTGAAGTTTGTCGCATCTGTGTTCGGTGGGGAACTTCATACCCAGGTGATTAGTGGAGCTCACAGCTTGCAAGGTGTTGAGAGCTGGCCTACCGAGGATCACATTGTAGCTCAAGAGGCACCTTACTACCAGGAATTTTATGATGGCCTTAGATTGCCAAGGGCGGGAAGTCACCTTTAACCGAAGACTGATGATTCCTTCTGGGCGGATGGACCCCCCATTGAATTCTATCAACAGTGATTTGGCCGGCTGTAGGAGTTTCGAGCCCAACCCTAGCTTCACGAAGGAGTCCCAAAAGAGGACGTCTGCCGAGCTTCCACTGTCGGTTAGGACCCTGTGAACCTCTCAATTGGCGAGTTTGACAGTAACCACCAATGCGTCATCGTGGGGGTGGTGAACCCCCCTCACGTCTTACTCAGAGAATGTGATGGGGACCTCAGTTACCACCTTCTTTCCGGGGGCGCCGGGCCATGTCCCCATTCGGGCGTAGTTCTTATGGGCAAAGTTGCTCTCCCTCCCGCCTGTGAGTCCCCTAGTTATAGCGTTGAGGGTTCTAGCTGCCCTTTCCTCCGAGGGCGAGGGCGAGTCCTCCGCATTCTCTTGCCTTAGTTATTGACGGAGGCGACCTCGACGGATAAACTTTTTCTATTTCGTCCTTCAAGTGGATGTAGTCCTTAATATCATGCCCATAGTCCTGGTGGAAGCCGCAGAACTTCCTACCATCCCTTCAGTTACCCTGGCTCTTCATCTTGGGCTGCCACTTCAGCTCCTTGGAATCCTCGATGCTTAGCAGGATTTGCGCCCGACTAGCGTTAAGGGGTGTGTAATCCCGGCTTTGGCCTGAGTCAAGCTTTCATGCGTTGCCCCTGGCCTGAGGCTTCTACTTCTTAGCCGGCTCCTGAAGCTCGTGCACCTGGGGTTGATCCCTCCTGGACTTGTCCACTGGAATGGGCACCAGGGCTTGGGGCACGTCTTCCTCGATGCTCATGTACTTCCAACCCGCGAGAGGAGCTCGGTTATGTCGGCGGCCGGACTCTTTCGCAGGGAGAACTGGAAGTGAGACATCCTCAATCCCCTGGGGCAGGCCGAGGCTCCAAGCCTTCGGTCCTCCATCTGGACCTCCAGGACGGCGAGGTTGAACCTTTGTCAGTAGTCACGGAGGCTCACTCCCTCTTGTTGTGCTAAGTCCATCAAAGACGTATCGGTACGTTGTGCCTTCATGCTTGCAGCAAAGTAACTGGAGAAGATTTCGACCAGCTCGTCGAAGAAGCCAACAGACCTTGGGGGGAGGTTATCAAACCATGTCTGGGTGGCGTCATTATGAAGGCTCGGCACATGAGCTCGTAGTGTGCCCCATGGAGCTGCATCCTGGAACGGAAAGAGGACAAGTGTTCCACAAGGTCGGAAGTGCCGTCGTATGACTTCATGGTCGGCACGTGGAACTTCTCGAGGATGTGGAACTCCGTGATGTCAGTCATGAAAGGGGAGATGTACCTTGCCCTGGGTTTGGCGAGCTGGGAGCCCTCCTTTGAGCATTGGGGGGATTTCCCCGCTCGGTGTTGGGACTGGGATGATTCCATGTCGCTGGGGACTGGCACAGTCTCCTCTTTCTCTCCTTGGGGCGGCTTCGGCACCTTGCGGTAACACGCCGACTTCATCCCCGTAGTGGTCGATCCCGTAGGGAAGTGCCAGCTCTGCTCTAGCGCAAGGCGAGTCCGGTCACCCTCTAGGAGTGCCTTGGTCAGAAGTGCAACCTGGGCCTCAAGTTGTTGGATACAGGAGTCTTCAGGAGCCTCTCCAAGGGCCTCAAGGGTCTCTTTAGGGGTGTACGTGGGCACGGTAGTTACGGGAACTTCCTTTGTTTCGGTCGGATTCTTCTTTCCTCTCGCCATCGGTGACCTTCTTCGGGACCTTTTGTCCGCGTCCCCACGGACGGCGCCAAACTGTTGATGCTCAAATCGATAGCGGGCTGAGGAGCCGCTTCTCTCCTTGAGTTCAACAGTTAATAGGGTATAGTGGTAGTAGTTGATGTTTGGGGATACGAGCTTCTGCCGAGGTTGGTGGTCTGATGGCCGCAAGGTGCCAAGGCCGCCTGTTCGTCAAGCTACCTTCCCCTGCAAAACAAAAAAGTCTAGGGGCTTCTTCCCCCAGCCTACGCTCAAGTTATTTAGGTCGAGAGTTTTTGAGTGGGAGAGAAATAGTTGGTCTTTAAGGGAAGAGAAAACTCCTTCCTTATACTCGAGGAGCCACCCTGGCGGCCAGTGGCCAAGGGCGCCTTTCCCATCTTGGTAGCCAGGCTTTTATCGAGAGACCCGCCGGCCTGCTCTGCTGGGTAGCTAGGGTCGTACTGGCGCGCGTGTTTGCACAGGGGATGTTCCCTCCTTGTGATGCTGCGCTTGTCTGTCGAGCGATAGCGGCCGATCCTGCGTGCCTTTCCCAATTCGCTTAATGGTGTCTCCGTGGTCCCCGGACATCCCTGCTGCCCAGGGCATGCCACGTGTGTTGCCAGGTTTTCCCCCTTAACAGTAGCAATTTGTAATGCATCTATTCCTTCAGACATAAACATGGTTGTTCTATTCTATTTTTTTATTTTTTTGTTCCTTCTTAGGATCAAATCCTAATTTCTACAGCAGCAATTTATAATACAGCTATTCCTTCAACCATAGAAAGATGTTATTTAATGTGGGATTTGATCATCACTAAAAGAAAGAGATGGATAAAATTGATGAAGATGAACCTCCTTCTCTGCATCTCTTAAAGGTCAATCTTTTTTTAAAAAAAAAAAGTTTTTTCATGGAACCAAACACAAAAATTATAAATATTCTTATCCACATTTAAAAACACTCATGTAATCATGCAATAAAGAGTTCATTTCATAGAATTATATAAAAACCTCCAAAAGAAAAATAAAAATAGAGTTGTAATAGAACTCTTTTAGACATGGTTGTAAAGCAGAAATGTACAACAGTTATTCCATAGATAATTGTAAAGAAGAAGAACAATTTCTGCATATATTGTTAACCAGAAGGAAAGCTTTTTATTCATATAATATGATTGAAAGTTTATATCACAGTTGAACAACCTACACACCACCAAAAGATGACAAAACATCTTCATAAGAACATGAACTCTATTGAAGTGTGTTAAATCCTCCATTCTTCACCTGTGCCAACAAAACTTGAACTGAACTCTGTGTGTTAAATTCCTCTATTCTTCAGATGCGCTAGTGCCTAGGAACTATGGAGAAGACCCCTCTGTCGCGCAGCCTCCACCACCAAGGCCTACGCAAACCCACCGCCCATAACATGAACCCTGTGTTTTTAATTACCTCTCGCCACCTCCACCGCCATGCACTGACAAAAACCCGATCATCACTGGTCGTTGATCCTCTCCATCGCCGAAGATAAAGAAGACCCCTCTGTTGCTCGGCCTCTCACATGTAAAAAAGAAGAGAAGAAAGGGGGTAAAGGTAAAAAGGAAGGAGGGTAAATGTAAAAGGGAAAGGTGACATGGCATCCTACATGGCCATTCGGGCGGCTACGTAGGATTAATTTCGCCAGAATCCTCCAGATAACCTCCTAGTGAACAAAATTGATGTTCGGTACCTAAAAAAACCAAATTGAAATTTGATGACCAAAGTGAGATAAGTGTATAGTATAATACCCCACACAGATTTTTACTCTATCATCAGAGGACTAAAAAGTATGCAAATAAGTTAAATAGTCGTATTGGTCTGTTTTTAAATATTCAAGGAATATACATTTATTTTTCCTATAAATAAATATGGATCATTTGTCAATATATATTTTTATATAAATTTTATTTATTTTTAGTCACATGACCATTTTATTTTCAAAATGGCACGAGGGCTTAGTTAACATCCAAGGTGTTGGATGCTGACTAGGATTTAAAATATAAAGGGCAGCCCGGTGCAACAAAGCTCCCGCATGTGCGTGGGGTCCGAAAAAAGGTCGGACCACTTGGGTCTATTGTACGCAGCCTTACCCTGCTTTTTTTTGCAAGAGGTTTAAATAAAAAATCAATTTTTTCTAAGGGCCTTAAACTAAAAAAATGACATTTGAAAGACCATTAAGATACAAGAGAGAAATACAACACTCTCTGGAGCTAAATGGTCTTTAAAAGCCTATTTAGCTCCAAAGACCTAATCTTTGAAGTTAAACGCATTGCGAAATGTCGTTTAGCACCAAGTAGCAACACAACGTACTATTTGTAGATAAACAACATTTGAAAAGTCAATTAACTCCAAAAACTCTATCTCTCCAGATACACGGCTTGTGAAAGATTGTTTAGCTCCATCCCATCTCTAAAGACCATTTAACCCTAGCGTGTTTAAGTTAAAGAAGAGCTTCATTATAAAATGTTATGTTTTTTTTATTAATATCCTAAAAATATTTAGATATTATTTTTAATCTTAGTTAGCATCCAATTAGCATCTTGAATGCTGACTAAAGCTCCGAAACCATTTTAACGAAGAAAATAATCCTGGACTTAAAAAAATAAATTTTATAAAAATAAATATATTGACAAATGGCCCAATAAATAGATATATGTATAATATATAAACACATAAAAGTGCTTATTTCTCCCAGCTACTACAAATGGAAACCAAATTAACATATCACAAAGATAAACACAAATTAGTAAGATATTACTAAACAAATGTTAGAAATTGGTAGAAGCTGGAATTTGTGATGGTATGACCTGACTATATAGCACAGCACCGTTTAAAAGCTAAAGCTGAGAGAGAGACAGTTATGAATTTAAAAAATCAGGGGAAATTATTTTGACAACCGCATTCAACTTGATTTTACATAGAAAACTACAAGGAAAGCAAATACTACTACAGCTTTGGAAACAGAACCACCATGGAGAACAGCTCTGATATATGATGATACACATCCATTACTCTCCTACAGCCTGTCACCAGAGACCCAGAATAACACTTTAACACAACACAAGTAAACCATGCATAGTAATTACCCTAAAGATCCCAGAAAACCCTGTAAACAGAAAAAGCTAGGACAACACAACTATCAAACCAAAACTCATTGCTTCTATTTCCTCAGAGTTGATCAAAGCTGCACTTCCCTGCCATAGATCCAGCTGAAGGATTTAGTGGGCCCTTGCTTGGCCCTCCCTTGAGCTCTTTCTTCCAGTCGCCGGATTCTACGAGCCAGGGTGCAGACAAAGTCTTGGGCCTTATTACCCTCCCCAGAGAGGCCAGTCAGCTTATCCACCTTCCACCTGTCCACAAGAAACTCGAGTATATCAGCATAGTCCTTGGCTGTATACACACCCAAACGCTGAGCCACTGCTGAGAAGTGTTCGAACAGATTGTCATCCATGCCATCATACATCAGATGAGCAGGCATTGAGATCTTCTTCTTCATCATATCAGCGAAAGCAAGAATGGTGCCATCTGGGTCTAATTCAAACAGCTTCTCTACAATCTTGGTATATGCAGTCTCATGGCGCTTCTCATCTGAGGCAATAGTCCCACATATCTGAGCTAGCTTTATGTCTCCATAATCTTTCGCATGCCTAGCAGTGTTCCCATGGGAAATGAAGGTTGCGCGTTCTTGAAATGAGGTGTAGATGAAGCCAAGGTAGGGGCTATTTTCTGTTCTTGGGTCCTAATGGCAGACAACAAATGAAGCCATCAATCAACTAAACAGAGAAGCTTGTATCATACATTATTATCTCTGCTTTGTCTACTAAGGACTAAGTACATTAACAGCGAGCATGCTTAGGTTGTTTGGCTCAAGTACACCTATATGTTTTATTAAAGTATTAACCACATTTATTAGTGATGTTAAATTTTTATTGATTTACCTTCAAAGCATACTTTCTTTTAGTCTGTAACAATAATGAGATACACATGCATTGATGCCCCAAGCACAAAAGTGCGACACTGAACATTAGACCTAAATTTTTTTGAAACTACTCAAAGAGTAATTAATAGCCTCATTATGTCTGAAATTAGTCACTAATAGGTTCCCTGCATCCTGATGATTAAAAAAAATGTAGACCAATAAGATTCAGCTAGTGGGACAGGAA
Source organism: Dioscorea zingiberensis (assembly GCA_026586065.1). NCBI lineage: Eukaryota > Viridiplantae > Streptophyta > Magnoliopsida > Dioscoreales > Dioscoreaceae > Dioscorea > Dioscorea zingiberensis. The sequence goes on from CM048822.1 coordinate 34,940,865, forward strand.
AGAACAAGAAATAGATTCAATAAAAGCAGCTTAAATTGTTAGATCTTACCATTCCAGAACCAATCAGATACTGAATTGTTTTCTCTATTTGCCTCATGTCAACTCTCCCAGAAAGATAAAGGTACTTGTTCAGGAGGTCCCCATGCCGGTTCTCTTCAGCAGTCCATGCCCTTGTCCAGATAGCCCAAGAAGTAAGACTTGCACCAGTTTCATCCCTGACACCATCAAGGGTATTGAGCATTGTTTGATACGTAGGGAGAGCTTCCTCAGTGATCATGTCTCCAACCAAACAAACATAATAATCATCTGGGATTTCTTTAGCCCTCTCTCTCAGCTCTTTAACTTCATCATAGAATGCCTCTGAGGAAGGATCTGGCAGGAAGTCCTGTGGCTGCCAGCACTTCTCTACAGGCTTCAGATGCACCAGAATGTTATTTTCTGCCCACTCCTCCAATGATTTGAACATCTCAACCTTCTGAGGTGGCATGGAATGAGTCACTTGAACATGGACCTCACGAGGAGGAGTAAAGGGCTTCTTTAGATTCTCAACCCTGATATGATGACGAGAATAAATAAATAAATAAATACACCAGTCTTAATATATCTTCTTAATGGTAATTTAAGAATTAAAAAAATTGAGATAAGTCATTTTGGATTGTTTGTGCTAATGAGGATACACATAAAACGATGATAATAGGACCAATTAGGAAAAGCATTGCAAGAAGAAAAAGTTTAATGGCTCACTACCAGATTTTGACAACAAACAAAACATATGTTGGAGCTAATAGATTAACTTTTTTCAGAACATGAACCTGGAAATAACTCTTAAGCAGGAAAAGGCTTGGCAAAGAAAAGGGGATGCCACAAAACAAGGATAAAGGAATGAGTAGCAAATTTGGAAATTTGTCTTGTTAACACTCATCAGTTTAAGATCTTGCAGCCAAAAAGGCCAACTATTTTTCTTTGTCAGAAAATGACCTAGATAAAGAGGAAAGAGAAGTTCTAATGAAGGATGGCTTTACTTTCACTGCATGGATGTGGTTTGAATTTGTGTAAGACCAGGAAGTGGGCATGTCCTGCATGTGCAGAAAACAATATATGGCCTCCTCAGCGCATACAAAGCATGTTGAGAGCTCTAAAGATATTCATGACAGTAAACATTATTAATGCACCTATGAGATACACATGTAGCCTGAAAGCTAATCCCTTGAGAAGAACATACAGTAAAAGCTAGAAATGTGGATCCATTATCCCATCCTTTTCCATGCTCAGTATCGATGAGAACAATGGCATAGGTTGAAGTAAATTTATAAATAAAAACTGATAATGGAAAATGTTAAACATGAATCACCTATGGCATTGCCAAGATTCAGCAAAGAATAACCCTAAACGAGGGATTCAACTGCACAGAAGCACGACCACTAAATTGAAGAAAACTAAAATATCAAGCTATAGAGGGAAAGTGAACTATGGAAATGTTTCCTGGGCTGCTCATATTCATTGGGAAAATAATAATAATAATAATAATAATAATAATAATAATAATAAAACACTTATAGTGTTCAAACCAATGATAGAAATTCGTCCACCAGGATCAATTAGGCTACCAAACCAAACTCCCATGGTCCCAAACTGGCAAACAATGAAAGGGGCATGTGATGCGAGAATTCAATGGGGAATAATGATGAATTGTTCTATGAAATAGCACCTTCAACTAAGAAACATCAAAAGTCATGTCGGATAAATGGCCAAAGAAATAACACTTAATTAAAAAGCATTCCTGAATCCAAATCTGAAATATAAAACAGAAAAATAAGATTAAAAAACACATAGATCGAAGAAAAATCAGAAAACATGAGTCAATGGAATTATAAAGAATTACGCCTAAGATAAAAATAAGGACACGCATGCCAAAAGATCAAACCTATATAAAAAAAAAAAATTCCAGATCGCGGAGAGAAATTTAACATAAATACACAATATTCTTTTTTACCCTTTTTTTCCTATCAGCAAAAATCAAAGAGCAGACATCAGGAAAGCCCCATTCTTTTCACGAGAAGAAAAAGAAGCAACGAAATAAAGCATCCAGAAAACCACATCAAGAAATCCTCCCAAGCGAAGCACCCCAAAAACATCAGATGCCACAGCTGAGAGCAGGATGCACCAGCGCGATCAGCAAGCAACCACTTCCAGACAATTAGGCATTTAAAATCTAAACCAGAAAAGAAAACAGAGAAAGGAGCTCACTTGGAGGATGGAATGGTGGAGGCCATGGAAACACGAGGAGATCTACTACTAGGAGCCCTCTTCGGAGGCGAGGAGGAGAAGCAGAGGAAGGCCTCGGGTCTCAAGGCAAGCCTGGAAGACGCCATTGATGTGGTGTGAATCTCAGCCGCCTTCTCGTTCTCTTCAAAGGAGGAAGAGAGGAAAAAGGAGATACCTTTCTTTTATATCAGCTCCTTCGCTTCTTCTGATGAGGCGGAGATGGAGAGACAGGGAAGAGCGAAGAGAGAATTAAATAAGAGCCACACTTGACTTGCGTGGCCTGCCCACCGATCTATTTGTTCTAATTTACCATTTTACCCTTTTCCTTTCTTCATTCTCAATGCAGTGCAGTGCAGTGCAGAGCTCTTTTTTCTTCTTTTTTTTTTACCACAATATTTTATTTTCAGGTGTTTTATTATAAGTACATATTTACTTTTTAAAGTTCTTAAAATTACCCATATACACTCAGAAGATTTAATAGTGTTATAGATATAGTTATTATATGAATTATCATTTTTCTAAAATATAAATATATGTTATAAATGATTAAAACTTTAATTATAAATAAAAAAATCATTTATAAAACTAAATGGACATAAAATTTTAAATATTTAGAAATGTATACTTAAAGGTCATAATGTTTTATTTATTTTTATCTATTATTAAATAGTAATGGTTGTTAACTTGATTCAAAAGTATGTGTAAAGGAAACTCTGTATATATGTATATATATTTATGTGTGTGTGAAAGGAGAAATATTATGAGGGTATACTTGTAATTTGTGTGAAACTCTATAATTTATTTCTATCTTAAAAATATCTGATCACAAACTTATAAATTATAATAATAAATTTTATTTATTATTGCCTATCTTATTGGTTAGATAAATTATAAAGTAATGTGAATGGTCTTTTCTCACCCACATGAGGAAAAAGGGGGACTACTGTGTTAAGAAGTCATGTCTAATCTAAAGACTTTTTCTTCTTTGTAATAATAAGAACCGGCTTAAAAATCATATTTATCAATATTAGATAGTAACAACATTCAAGTTTTCTTTTTAAATATCAATTTTTAATTCACATGTTTCATGCACCCATCATCTCTCCGTTCTAAATATAGATGTTTTTTATTATAATTACAAATTGTATAGGGGTATTTATATAAATTTCTTTTTTTTTTTGGGTTGTTGTTCTTATCTGTAATTTGGAAAGGCATGGAGGGGGAAAAATAGGCAAGGTGATGTTTGGGTAGTATTGAAATGAAGCGAAAAGAGAAGGGCTATGTAGGAAGGACATGCCTTAAAAGCCAAGTGTGTGCATGCCTTCCAACTTTCCTCCACCGCTTCTTCTATTTTGTCTTCTCTCTGAAACTAATTCCAACTTTATAAGCAAACCAGCCCGGAAGTGTGTGTCGTCATGAAAATGTTAAGGCCTTGGGATAAAATCAGACTAATACAAAATATGAAAAATGTGGAAATGTGTGACGGACCGGGCCATTGGACCCAACCCTCAAACAAGTGCCGAGCCCAACTACCCCAAAACCCAAGTTGAAGGGTAAGTTTACTCAACACTTATATGTACACCACTACTCCACCAATAGTTGATATGGGACTAAACCGTTACAATACCTCCCCATTGAGAGTTGACGCCCTTGTCAGCCCGGACTTCGCTAACCTTCGCGGAGGCGCTCCGTTGCTTGACTGCAGGGGCCAACACCGACCACAACCCCCCCACTCTGCCAACCTCTGCGGAGGCACTCCGGTGCCTGACTGTAGAGGCCAACACTGACCATGACCCCCTAGGTGAGAGAGTCCCCGTACTGGCATCTCAATGAAAGCACCGATGTGACGGACCGAGCCACTGGGTCCAGCCCTTACACAAGTGTCGGATCTAACTACCCCAAAATCCGGTCTGAAAGATAGGTTTATCCAACACTTATATTTACACCACTACTCCACTAATAATTGATGTACACTAAACCGTTACACAATGATTGATGGAAGTGTTTTCTCACAAATCAACAAAAGGTTATATATAACGTCTGGGATACTTTTCTTTGTAATGAAAGGAGAGAAAAGTGTAAACGATGATAGTGGAGTGTTACTTGCACAGAAGTGAGAGAAAGCTTGGGGTACATCTTCATTTTTAGTATTTGTTTTTGGAGGAAATGACACACACATTTACAAACAAAACGCTACAAAGAATGGTTGTTTCCTGCGCTTCAAAAGAAAAAATACTAAAATAAAACAGGGAAGTCCCTCATAAATAAATCATGCTCCATCTGTCAGTCACTAATGTAAATACACACCTAGACACAGAACAAACACCCACTTACTTTAAATTTATGATTTGGATTAAACTTATCTAACATAAAATAAAACTCAGTACATGTGCTGAAAGAAAAATACTAATTATATATATAATCTATTGTATGGTATGCTTGTTTTCTACCTTTTCAACCTGGAATTGGTTGATTAGGAAAATTGTAAATGAGTAGGAATCCAGTGTTGATATTTGGCACATGAGGGCCTATTTTGGGTGAAGCCAAATCTCAAATTAATTGGTTGTATTATTAACTTACTCCATGTTTATCTTCAACATAGGATTAAGTTTGATCTAAAAGTGGATAATGCCTCATATTTAAACTAGAGCTTAAATCCTACTCTAATTATGATTTGAGATATGATTGGTTTTAGAGATAGATGTTTTAAGTCATATTCATATCAGAATAAGAGTTATATCTAGAGGGATATAAATAGAGCCTAGTCTATTCAATTGAAAAAAATATATAGAAGTGAGAGAAGAAAGAGGAGAGATCTAAAACTTGAGAAAGTAAGGTTTTGTCATTCTCTTGAGTGGTATTCATTGGATTGATCCTTCTTGGAGAAAAGCTTGAGGATTGTTCAAGTTGTCGGTAAACTTCATATAGTGGATTCTTTTATTCCCCACACTTGTGGAGATGTAGGCACACCGCTGAACTTCAAGTAAATCGTGTGTCTTACAGTTTGTAAGTACTCTCAATCCCTTACTCTATCTGTGCTGTGATTGCTGTTTTGGTGCATTAGCTTTGTGGTGATTAGTTATCATGTTGTCAATTGAGGATTGATTTATTTGGTTGGATATTCCAATATTTGTGTGTGTGTGTGTGCGCGCGCGCGCGCTTCCGTGGTATGTGATTGCTTTCTCTACAATTGGTATCAAAGTCATGCCCTGGAGTTAGACATGTGGATGAATCCTCAAAATTCCGAACAAAAAGGTGGTAAGCCTCTGTAATATCAAGATAAAATCTGTGGATGGGCTCGGTTAGACAAGCGGTACATCAGATTCTTCATGGATATGTCCTGGCCCGAATACGGTAAAGGAATTGATATGGGATAGAGCAAGCTCTCAAGGCAGGTGGTGCTCCATGTAAGGGTGGAGTGGAGAATCCATATTGGTAGAGGGTGGACTGATGGATGATCGTTTGAGGGGAGGCTCGGTGGTTCTTTGTTCGGGGAGGATTGTTAGGAATGCAAACAAACTACTACATTGGTTAGAAATAGGGTGGATCAATATGGACACATCTTCATTAGTTTGAGGCCTTTTGGGTAGAGTCCAAAAGCAAAGTTATGCGGGCCTTGGCCTAAAGTGAACAATATCATACTACTTTGGAGATGTGTGGTACCCCTGGATGGCCCGACAATTGGTATCAGAAGCTATTGTTTCGGCTTGGTAATTTGTTGCACACAAGATGCAGAGGAAAATCCTAAAAGATGACTTCGACCAGCGGTACGAGAGTGATAAGTGCATAATTATACATAGATTTCTATCATATTTGCATGCACTTATCCCGTCGTTCTTCATAGATTTCTCTATTTTTTGTACTCCTTTAGGTTTGTTTTGTGATTAAGCAGGTAAAATAGGTACCCGAAGTCAAAGGAATGAGAAACAGGACAAACCAGGATGAAATAAGTTGAAAGAGGAGTTTACAGAGATGTGCACGGCCTAGGCATGCTTGTGCATGGGCATGCACCTGCCTGTGCACCTCTCTGATTTCAAACCATGTGAAACCGCGTTACAAAAGACATACACGGGTGTGCACTGTATTCTACACGCCCGTGCCAAATTTATTTGAAATCTATATAAACCCGCCGAGGGCATGAAATTCGGGGACTTTTGGTGGACATCTTTAGCCGGTTTTCAAGCGACGGCTAGGGTTTTGGGAGGCAATCGAAGGCGGAGAAGACATCGAGCAAGGGAGTGACCCATGTTTTCAATTATTTCCTTTTCCAATATCTTTGTTATGGCTTTCTATAGTATGAGAGGCTAAACCCCCTTGTGGTGCCTCGAACACATGAACCCTAGGATGAATTGTTCTTAAATTTCTTTTATTATCGACTTTTCTTCTATTAATTTTTGTGAGTAATCTTTGCATGCCTTTGCTTGATTTATATGGTTATGTTTGCATAAGCCTCGGTCATACACCTCGTTATATTGCAGCGACGCACATAGGTATTATGGTTGTGATTTGTGTGTCTAATAGTGCATTAGCCCATATCTCACTATGTTAAAACACAACTAGGCACAAGTAATTGAGTTCGATTAGTATACCGAGAGATTGGATGTGGCATTTAGATGGTACAATTGTCGAACTCCCCAAGAATTAGTAATAGATAGCCAATAATAGGAAATCAAACATTAACAAGGGATTCTGATGCAAGAGAGCCCGAGTTAGATGATGTCGAACTGTCTGATTGCACCATGAGAGCTTTGGCATACCATAACTTGGTAGCCTGACGTAAAGGCGGACGGTAATCGAGCCAAGTTCGGAATTGGGGAGCACTTTGGACACGTTTCGGTATTTTGGTCATAACTTTTGCTACAAGCATTAGATTCGCGCGCTCAACCCCAATGTGGAAAGTTCGTCTCGATGCGCACGTGGAGTCCATCAGCTTTGCTTGATGGACCTTTACTTCATCCTCAAATTTCACTGTTTTCCCCGTCGTTTCTTTGTTTTTTGGTGTTTTTTTTTCATTTTTGGTAATACTTCGTATGCCAATTTAGGATAGGATATGAATCCGATTTGAACTCGGATTTTTAGGAGTTATCTGATTTGTTTAGTTATTTTAAAATTAGATAAGTTTTTCTTTTGAACCGAAATTTGCCGATTTGGGCAAATTTGGATAAGATGATAGGTTTTAGATTATCTAGGTTAGTTTTTTTTCAAGCTATTTAAACCCGGCTTGTGGGTTGAATTTTAGTCATTGATTATTGAATAATATTTTTCCTTTGAAGTTTCAGAGACTTTCTTCTTTGTTTGTCTTCCCCTTTCTTGTTCTTTTGTCAATCCCCCTGGTTACCAACGCCCGCAGGTTAATCACTACCCTGCCCGCATCGGTTGGTATCAGAGATCGTCTTCTTCCTGTGGGATTAGCATCAATGGCTAGAGGTCGTGGTGGGCCTGGTGGTCATCGTGGTGGACATGTTCCGACGGAGGAAGGTCCGTCTCGAGACCCAATCGCCTTGGGAGCAATGAATGAGGATCTATAGAGACAAGTAGCGGAGTTGACCCAACAGTTGCCAACACAAGATTTGGGGGATCGTGAGGTTTAGACCACGACTTGGAGTCCACCTTCGTTAACCCCTATTCCCGGCGTGGGTAGTCCAAAGAGCATCGTGCATGAGAGGAACGTCATGGAGATCTTGGCTTTCGGGTGGAGTTGCCCGAATTTATTGGAACCCTACATGCTGAAGTCTTCATCGACTGGCTGAATGAGGTAGAGATGATATTTGAGTACAAGGAGGTCCCTAATCGTCTGAAGGTGAAACTAGTTCCCATCAAGTTGAAGGGCCGAGCATCTACGTGGTGGGAGCAGCTGCGGCGTTTACGAGATCGGCAAGGCAAACTAAAGATCGTTGTTACGCCCCGAACCAAATTGGGACGTCGGCAGATCGGCCGCATACTTATGGGGATGGGCCCCACTATGTATGCAAGGCCTCATAACCTGTTTATAATTACTACAAATAACTAAAAAATATGAATTTATTGCTAAAACTCAAAGGTTCAATTCAACATCCAATATAATCTAACAAATTGGCAAAGTCTATGAAAATAAATACACTAGAGAAAATGCGTAGGACACTAAGGAAAGGTTCAGGCTCTGGACATCTCATCTACCCACCAGCTAGCTACTTCTCCTGATCTGAAAAAAAAAGTCCAGAGATTAATGAGCTTGGGAGCTCAGTAAGTACCCAGTAAAACAGTGAACCATGCAGTGTTTTAAGATAATAAGTAAAACTGAAAGAAAAACAGTAAAAGGAAAAAGAATTCGTAAATAATCAATAATTTGCAAAAACTATAATTTCTGAAGTTATCATATAAACATACTATCAGAAGGTTTAGTTTACACTCAAAATACTAGAGTCTCCCAAACTTTCTATGACCACTAATAACCCCGGTGAGTGCGAATTGAAACAAAAGGCATTATTATAACCGACAAAGACGGGGAAATAGAAAGCAGAAACGCTATTGTGGCCGACAAAGACGGGTTGAACTAGTTCATAACAGATACGTGTCGACACGGTCAATGTTTAACCCCCATTGACGAAGGTCAGAACACAGACAGTTTGGAGATGTACTCAAAAATCAGGATAAATATCGCAGGAAAAATAAGTCATACAGTCAGAATCAGAGAGTATGTCAAGCAAGCAAATATCAATAGTTCTAAACCGAACATACATGCATGGTTCAGTTTTGTACAGAAAGTAGATCGATTACAGTTTCTTTGAAATGTCAGATAAAATCAATATATAATTTAAATTATAATAATAAAAAAATAATTTCTATAAGTTGATAAGAAAAACCTTGCTTAACTTTAGGTGGAATACTTACCTCCATGGTTCAAATTATTCTAACCGCAACTCACACCTCCATTGTATCAGTAATAGGATCTAAAAAGCCAAAGTAATTTTAGTAACTAAGATATATAACTTATATATATATTTATACCTAATTAATTAACTTCAATAATTGTCTCTTTGTAGGACCGATTGGAGGGTGACACCAATGGAACCTAATATTATAATTAAATAGAAAAGTACATGTCATCCAAGGAGCAACTCTTCTCTGACCAAGTTTAATTTCACTATTAATAAAACTATTTTCTGTTGCATAACCTACAAGACTCATTACTATTGTCATATATATAATTAACTAGCTAATGAATTCCCAGAAAGTAAACTATATAAAGAAAACCTATCTGTCATGCATCTAACATGATATTTGTATTACCAAGACATCATTATAGCATGACAGGGACATGTTTACTTTTGTCTAAGGTCTATGTAATACATGGAATATATATTTCACCCTTTTAAATGGATAGCATGTATGAACACTTCTAATTCACAATGAAATTTTTATGGAATTCAAAATTTTCAATCTAAAAAAAAAGCCAAGTATTCTGGCAACACGCACATCAAGAAATATCACAAATAAGATTCTTTGGTTAGCAACTCACAAAATAACTAGGCATTCCAAATACTAATAGAATATATATTAAGTTATGGAGGATCTGTCTATCACATAGCTCTAGTGACAAAAATCGAGATCAGAAAAGAAGCTTTCAAGTTCGATCAAAACATTGACATGACTAACACCATACATAGAGCGACAAGGTTTGCAGGAGAGCTAGCCCATGGAAAGGGTTATCAAAGACTGAACAGTTAACACTGAAAGGATTGAGAAATTAGAGAAAAACTCACCTTTATAGCCTACTACTCAAAATCCGGTCAACTGAGGAGAAGATCTGAGAGAAGGAGAGAGAGTAGAAACTCCTATAAATCGTCTAAACACGTCGCCGCTTGAAGAGAAAGAAATCGAGAACAATTAGGGTTACCAATGAGGGCGGCAGTGTGAGAGGATAAATAATGGGATTTGTAACTATTTTTAAAAATTTAAAATTATGTTTTTATTTTTATTTTTATTTTCTCAACCGTTTTACGATAAGTTTTTTGACTAAATCATTAAGGAGCATAAATATCAGCCCACTTTGCTCTTTAGTCCCTACTATTTTATATATTTATTAATATCCAATAAGCGTATTATTACAATCGCAGATTGGGACAAGATAAAGAAGAAGATGAATGGGCACTTCCTCCCCTTCGGCTAGACCCAAACCTTGTTTCAACGACTTCATTCGTTGAGACAGGGTGCAAGATGGGTAGATGAGTACACAGAGGACTTCTACCAAATGATCGCGTAGAACGACTTATCCGAGACAGAGGAGCAAGTGGTCACTCGATATCTGGGAGGTTTACGGCAACCACTGCAGGATGTTCTCAGTCTACACACACTGTGGACTGTTTCTAAGGCATACCAGTGCGCCCTCACTGTTGAGAAGTAGCAGAATAGAAAACCACCAATCAGGAACGATCAGAGTAGTCGGACAGCTCACCCTCAGACATTCGCCTGGTCTAGCAACCACCGTCAGTTAGTTCTAACTCTGCCATTTGTTGTTATCGATGTGGTGAGCATGGGCATAAAGCACCTAAGTGTCGAAAACCTGCTAGTCAGAAGGGCAAGAACTTGATGCTTGAAGAGATCGAGGTATGCGAGGCTGAGGAGGTTGAGGAACCAGTTTATGATGATTATGGAGATGATGATGATGGGGCTGGTGACGTGCTGATTGGGGATGGCCATGAGACTCTCGTTGTTCGCAAGAGTCTGCTCGCACCCAAGGATGAATCAAGGGACGATTGGCTGAGAAACAACATCTTCCACACCACCTGCATGGTGACCGACAAGGTTTGCAAGGTGATCATCGACAGCGGTAGTTGTGAGAACATGGTGTCTGAAGACGTTGTCCAGAAGTTGCAGTTGAAGATGGAGCGACATTCGAAGCCCTACAATCTATCATGGCTGAGCAAAGGCATCGAGGTAAAAGTAGATCGGCGATGTCTCGTGTCTTTCTCCATTGGGCAGAGGTACTTTGATAATGCATAGTGTGACATTGTATCAATGGATACCTGTCACCTGCTACTGGGGCGACCATGACAGTGTGATCAGAGCGTAGTTTATGATGGAAGAATGAATACTTATTCCCTCAGCATCAAGGAAAAAAAAATCTTGTTGGCACCCCGCCGGGAAGAAAAACCTCCTACCTCGGTAACTAATACTAACCTACTTTCTATGTCCAGATTTTTAAGCGGGATCGAGCAGGGAGATGTAGTCTATGCACTGCTACCTTGCATGCATAATGCCACAGATATGAATCAAGATCTACCAATAGAGGTGCAGGAGTTGCTCTTGGAGTTCGCGGACTTAATGCCAGAGGAACTTCGCCTGGGACTCCTACCTATGAGGGACATCCAATACAAGATAGATCTTGTCCAAGGATCGAGCTTGCCGAATCTACCTGCATACCGCCTCAGTCCTAAGGAGGCCAAGGAATTGCAATGGCAAGTGGAGTTATTAAGTAGCGGCTACATCCGAGAGAGCATGAGTCCCTGCGTAGTTCTAGCCCTGTTGGTGCAAAAGAAGGATGGCTCGTAGCGCATGTGTGTAGACTGCCGAGCAATCAACAAAAATCATCCTCAAGTACCGCTACCCCATGCTCCGCCTAGACGACATGTTGGACCAACTATCCAGCTCAAAGGTCTTCTCAAAAATCGACCTAAAGAGCGGATACCACCATATCAGAATACGGCCTGGAGATGAGTGGAAGACGACGTTCAAGACACAGCATGAATTGTATGAGTGGATGGTGATGCCTTTTGGGTTGTCGAACGGCCCCAGCATGTTCATGCGATTCATGCACCAGGTTTTACGACCGTTTATGGGCAAGTTTGTGGTGGTCTATTTCGATGATATCCTCATCTATAGTCCGAGGTTGTCCTCACACTTTGACCATCTTCGCGCTGTCTTTGAGTTACTGAGAACAGAGCGCATGTTCATCAGCCGAAAGAAATGTTCCTTCTTCACCACTTCTGTGACATTCCTTGGCTTTGTTATTTCTACTGATAGTGTTCATGCAGATCAATGATAAGTGTTTATTTGAGCATAATTTTATATCATATTCCTATATGCTTGGCATGTAATTTTGAAGACTTTTTGCCCACCGATACTTAAAATGTATTTATTCTAATCAATAGGGCATGATACAAGGACCCTGGAGAAAAGAAAGCATTTCGGGAGAAACCGGGATCCCAGAGCACTCAGAAGGGCCCATACGGGCAATCATACGTGCTGATATACAGCCGTATACTGGCTCCTGAAGGGAGATGGAAGTACTAGTATCCACTATTCTTCTACTATTTAGTCGATCCAAAGATGGTTGGTTATACTAATTCTAAACTAATCAAATTGAAAACACAAACAAGGGAATCGAGTTGCACTTAGGGCCGTATACGGGCCCGTATGAAGGTGGCTAGCCTATATACGGGCTAACATACGCCCGTATACGGGCCCGTACATCGTCAATTTCAGTGAATCTGCAGATCTTGAAGGGGGCAAATTGGTAAATCTCACCCCAAAAACCCTAGAGGTATAAAAGCCGACTAATTAGGGGTTTAGAGGAGAGCAGCTTGGGGAGAAAGAGGCTAATCTTGGGGAAAGCTTGGAGGTCTTCATCTAGGAGCCATTGGAGCAAGAGGAGGAGAAACCTTTGGAAGAAGATCAAGAAGCCATCAACGGTGATTGCATTAGGTTTACCTATCATGTCTTCTTTGATTGCTTTCATCTTTGTTTTGGATTGTTGCCTCCCTTTCATGGAGGGCTAATTTTGTAGAGCTTGGATGAATGATGAACCCTTGGACATGATTTAAATAATGTTGATTTTCTATTCTTGAATGCTTGGTTATATTCATTGAGTCTATTGGATGTTTTGATGTAAGTGAATCACTCTACGTTGCGAGAGCCCGGAGAGATTCTCATAGTCCATATGGGGGAAGAAGCGAACGCCTCCCCGTGTGTAGACCATTTCCAATGGAGGAGATTGTGAGTATACTGGGAACCCGGGTACTAAGGAGAGCGAGTCCTTTAGATGAATTATTCCCATAATCCTCCCAAGAAATAGGTTCGAGAACATAATCGGTAAGGACACTAGGATTAGTAACTCACCTCGGGATGAGGGAGTGAAAGCACGATAGGAACCCTTGGCCAAGAATTAACCAAGTGTCGAGATAGAAAATAGCATTCATCTTTTAGAAGTCCAAGGGGGATTCAATTGTCCGAGCATCCCCCCCTTTATGATTGTTTGACCCTAAGAGCAACTCGATTCCCTTGTTTGTGTTTTCAATTTGATTAGTTTAGAATTAGTATAACCAACCACCTTTGGATCGACTAAATAGTAGAAGAATAGTGGGTACTAGTACTTCCATCTCCCTGCGGATCGATAACCCGACTTTTACGTCCACTTTATTACTTGTGACAACCCGTACACTTGCGGTTGTATCGCACCAAGTTTTTGGCGCAGTCACCGGGGAGAATTGGTCTACTAGGAAAGCTAGGAATTTACTACTTTAGTCATTTTGTTTTTATCTCTTTACTTTCTTGCTTTGTTTTGTTTTTCATTTCATTGAAATTTTGGATATCAGTCTCCATTTTCTTAATATCTTGCGAGGTATAAATTGCATGACCCGCAAGAATTCTAAAGAATTGCTTCGAGTTGATAATGAGATTGAGAGAACCTTGCACCGGAGACTAAGAGAAATTGAAGGAACACTTCCGGGATCCTCTTCGGAGTCGAAAAATTTCATTCCTACCGAAGTCATTGGTGAAGCAAGGGAAATACCAATTATGGCCGAGAGAAGACAAACATTGGCTGAATATAAGAGGTCTCATTATACTGGGAAGAAGTTCAGTGTTCACCCTCCCAATGTCAACATGAACAATTTTGAGATCAAGACAAGCACAATGAGCATGATTCATAACACAGCTCAATTTGATGGGAGGCCCGATGAAGATCCCTATGCTCATTTAGCAAAATTTATTTAGATTTGCAACATATTCAAGATCAATAGGGCTTCCGATGATGCAATTCGGTTGAGACTTTTTCCATTTAGTTTACAAGAAGGTGCATATAGGTGGCTTACTTCATTACCCCCTGGTTCCATCCGTACTTGGGCCGAGATGCTAGACAAATTCTTGGGCCGCTACTTCCACCAAGAAAAGCCGTAAAGCTAAGGTTGGACATCTCTGCCTTTAAGCAAGGCCCCACCGAATCATCTTTTGAAGCTTATGAGAGGTACAAAGATTTGCTACGGCGTTGTCCACAACATTGTCCAGACCCCTGTGCTAAGGTGAGAACATTTTATAATGGGTTGGACAACTCAACTAGGCAATTGCTGGATGCTGCCGTCGGTGGATCATTGGGGAACAAATACCCGGAGGATGTCGAACAAATATTTAATGACATGGCCGGTAATGAAGCCCATTGGTCTACAAGAGACAAACAAGTGAAAAAGGTGGGGTCTGTAGATGAAGCTATAATTTCTGATCCAATTCTTGGTGAAAAGCTTGATATGTTGACAAGGAAAATTGAGCTATTGACAACCGATAATAGCTCAAGGTCGACCACGGTGATATATTGCAACACTTGTGGGGGAGGTCATGAAGCATTAAATTGTCCCATAGCAAGCACTGAAATGATTCCCATGGAGCAAGTACAATATATGGGGAATGCTCCAAGGCAACCAGATGGTCAATATCGACCATATGCTCCTAAATGGACCCATCCGGCTTTGTCTTATGGAAATCCACAAGCGGGACAATACCCTCCCGGTTTCCAACACCCTCCAAAGCCTCAAGAAAAGAAGTTTAACTTGGAGGAGATGATCGTGAAGTATATGCAAAACAATGACACTACAATTCAGAATCTGCAAGCCACAATTCACAACTTGGAGAATCAATTCAAGGTAGTTTGCCGGGCAATACGGAAGAGGACCCTGGGGAAGAGCAATGTAAGGCCATCACTTTGAGAGGTGGAAAGGAAGTAAAACTCCAGGTTACAAAACCTCAAGTAAACACTCCCATAGAGATCAAGGATTCCGAACCTGTCGTTAACTCTAAAGGAGTGAAGAAAGGAAAGGATAAACCCTTGGAGACATCACTCGTACCTCGATACCAACCTCAAGCCCTTTACCCGACGAGGTTGAAAAAAGACAAGGAGGATGCCCAATTGATGAAGTTCAAGGGTATGTTGAATCAACTACACATCAATATGCCGTTGGTAGAGGTTCTTGCCCAAATCCCTAAATATGCAAAATTTATGAAGGATCTCCTCTCCAACAAAAAGAAATTGGAAGATGTGGGTGCGGTAACACTCAATGCCCAATGCTCGGCCGTTATCCAACAAGCCATGCCGAAGAAGCTGAAGGATCCGGGTAGCTTTGTGGTCCCTTGCATCCTTGGAGAAGGGGTCACGAAGAGGGCATTGGTGGATTCTGGGGCAAGTATCAATGTGATGCCCTATAAATTGTATATGAAGCTCGGCCTCGAAGATCCTAAGCCTACGGAGATGACACTACAGTTGGCCAACCGATCTGTGAGAAGACCGAAAGGAATAGCTGAAGATGTGCTTGTTCAGATTAACCGTTTGTTTTCCCAGCAGATTTTGTGCTTTTAGATGTTGATGATGAGGTCGACGTGCCTATCATTCTTGGGCGACCTTTCCTCGCCACCGCTCAAGCCCTTGAATATCATGCACAAGGTAAGCTTGCCTTGAGGGTGGGAGATCAAGAGGTCGTATTTCAATTGCCTGATGCGATGCGGCACTCAATGGCCCAAGATGACACCTCATATTGCATCGACGAGATAGACGAAATCACTTCCGAGTGTATAGAAGACCTATTAATGGTGGATCCACTATATCCCTACTTGGGGGAACAAGAGGGACACTCGGAGGAAGTGCAAGGGACTTCCATTCCATCAAGGCTCGAGACAGTGAAGATCAAGAAAAGGAAGCAAAAATCCTTTCCACCTACAATATGCTGGAGGAAGATACAAGAGAAGGGGGTAAGCACCAAACCATCAGCTCCGAACACTTCCAAAGGAAGCAATAGATCAATTTATGCCAACCTAGGAATGTTTTTATTCGGACAATGCTTTAAGGGAGGAGCCAATGAAAGCTTCAAGGTATTTGAACCCCCATGAGATAAGGTAAAGGTACGTCAAGCTAGTGACGTTAAACAAGCGCTTCTTGGGAGGCAACCCAAGCTCTTGAAAATCTTTTTTCTTTCTTTTTAGTTGCAAGTTTCTTTAGTTAGATTGTGTGAATGTTGGAATAAGTAAATGAGATGTTTCATGTCTGATTTCATAGTACATTGTGCCATCTTGCTGGTTATAGATCCATTCATTACCTAGACTCATATTTGTCATTAGGTAGCGAGGAGGATTCGAATGGTGTCCTGGATTGGCTGCATAAGCCAAACCCAGGCCCATACGGGGTACCATACGGCCTATCATACGGCCGTATGAAAACTCCAGTGGGGTATACGGGCTGTCATACACCCCGTATACCGGACCGTATGACACGTCTAGTTCCATATACGGGCTGATATACGGCCCATATATGGGCCCGTATATTGTAGGGTTTGAGGCGCTATAAAGGGCGATTCTCTCATTTCTTTTTCAAACCCTAGCCGGCCCCCACTCCCCTCCACGTCGATTCGAGCCCTCTCTTCGTCGACGCAACACCTACTCGTGATTTGGGCACTCATTCCCTCTAGGTACGATCCCTAATGCTTTGATTTGTCGATTTTATCCATCATCATCATTTTTAGAGCCCTAGGGATTGAATGAATGTATGTTAAATGGATTTGAGATGATTATATGCTTTTTGTGTCAAATCTCTACGTGAATGTGTTGATTTAAGGCATGTTTAGAGTTTAGGAAGGTAAATGGAGATGAATGGCATGTGAATGGGGTGTCTACGCCATTGGGAGGGTCGGCACCGCCGCCCCAAGGCGCATACGGGCTGTATATCAGCCAGTATGCCCCTCAGGTGTACCCATACGGGCTGATATACGGCCTGTATGGTACCCTGTGTGGCTCCCAAGAGGGGTTATATGGGCCGTATACCTGCCCGTATGGATGCCCGTATAGGGCCCATCTATGGCCGTAGTGCGCAATTTTTATTTGTTTAAACTTTTCAATACTTCTATTCGCACTAACACCCAGTTCAATTGTTTTGTAGACATGCCGAGGAAGGTAACAACATCCAAGAGGCAAAGGACTGGGGAAGGCTCTTCCACCACACCATAGTTTGAGGAGGATCGGTTTTTCCAACGCTACCAAAGGCTGGCCGCCAAGCCTTTTGGGCGAACGCGGTACATTGACTGGGGAGTGGCCATTGAGCTCGGGATCGCAGACCGAGTGCAAAGCATGTTCGCGGTAGGTGGATGGGACAAGGTGTTCTCCATCAACTACGAAACCTTTCGCGAGGCGACACTCGAGGTCCTGAGCAAATTTGAGGCCGACCGGAGCACCGTACAGGAGTGGTCCCTCACAGCGATCTCATTCCAGCTCTTCAGGGAAAAGAAGACCATGAGCTACATTCGTTTCTTGATGCTCATGGGATTCTATGACAGAGACGCTTTCCACACCCGCCTCCTCACCTCTTTCCCCGAGAATATCATCACACCGATGCGCTACTGACTCCAGCTAGGGGGACGCTATGGGAACTAGAATGCATACTACATGTCTGACCCAGTCCACCGCTTCATCTATGCCCTGGTCAGCCGCTCTATCGCGGGGCAAGATGACATCACCGGAAAGGTCACCATCAGCGACCTTTTCATTACGGCATATTCGAGCGGGTACCTATCATTTAGGGTACATACTCGCCGATTACTTGGTGCATCAGGGGACCCATACCCGGGTGAAGACCATCACTGCGGGACCCTATATCACCCGCCTCATCATTGGTATGGGCCTCGAGGAGAAGACGGAGGGCATGGAGAGACTGCAGCTCATGACCGGCTTAGGGATGAATACTATGTGCCAGATGGGGCTCGTCAAGCACTCTGGGAGCCGCTAGACACTGGTTGGCCAGAGCGCCGACAGTTATGAGGATGACGAGGAGTCTGACTCAGAGGACTTCGACATCCCATCTCCCGCAGGCGAGCTCCCATCTTCAGCGGGCAAGAGCCGATTCAAGCGGCTTGAGGGGCAGATCTTAGACATTCGCGCCACCCAGGACACGATCCTCACGGAGCAGCGCCGCTTGGGCGACCAGTTCGCGGAGTTGTCTCTTTTCATCCGGGGGCATCCAGCATTCGCTCCTCCTCCAGCGCAAGGACCTGAGGCGCCAGCAGATGATCCGACAGCTTGATGCCTTGGACATTTCTTTTCATTGTGTTGATGAGACTTTATTTTCTGGTGCACTTTTTATATTTCTTGTTTGTTGTACTTATGATCTTATTTTCCTGCACCATGTATGGCTAGCAAGGGCATCGCCCTGCTACACTTATCCTTGCTTATTTTCTATAGACTCCTTTTTTCCCGTTCTTTTCTATGGAGTTATGATGATCTTCCCATTGATTTGCAGAGATGGGACTTGTATCAAAATTCCCTGATAGTCGCCAAGCACCAACTTCATGGAAATCAATTGGCGCACCAACTTAACCGGGGAAGTTTTAGTTCACCTTTCTCCAGGCATGTTTAATTTTAGACTTATTGCGTACATTGAGGACAATGTACAATCTTAAGTGTGGAGATGGGTAGCTACCTATCCTTTATCTTTGTACATCTATAGCAACACCTTAAGTATGGAGATAGGTAGCTATTAGTGAAATTCATTGCAAATTTTTTGTAAAAATTTTTCATAACTAGCATGCCTCGATAAAAGGCCTTAAGGAAACATGTTGGCAAACTCTAATCCTAGGGCACCACCTTGGCACATAATTTTGGCAAATTCTCCTATGAAACGCCATGGGCATTTAAAGAACGTCTCGTGACACTTATGACCTTTAAAGACAATAGATAACCCATTGCCATGTTCTTTTGACTTTAATATCTAAGCATTACTTTCAATGGCTCCAAGAAATTTCGTGGCACTAGTTCAAACTTATTAACCCCTCATAATGTTACCAAGTGGACAAGTAAGAGGAGAAGCAAATAGTTGTACATATAGTAGTTGTCGATCAATAAAGACAGTGTTCCGCTGCTTGTTGTGACAAAGTAGTTTGGGGTTCCGGCTCCTAATCAGAGTGTTCTTCAATTTGAAAAGTCATATAGGTAGGGTTGTAACCACCTTAATAGCTGAGTACCTTGGTGCCTAATCAGTATGAGCACCTTGCAAAAAGGAGGAATTACACTATACCTTGATCTTTAGAATGGGAAAGTCGGATCTAATATAGATGCCCTACCCGAATAAAAATAATAATAATAAAAAAAAGTGGTGTTCTATTCGAACTTGTCCACCATTCTTCTAATTGGGGGTAATTCTTTTTGTTCTTAGGGCCTCAAGGACTTTCTAGAGTCCATTGAGAGCATGCTTATCTTGCTAAGACTTGAGAACATGGCATGTGGAGTGAATAAGATTTGTCTAGAACCATAATGACATCTTGCATGAGATCTATTTAAGCCTTGGCGTGGAAATGGGAGAACAAAGCACACGGGTGGTGAACTTGAAAAGAGTCGAGCCATACATTTCATGGCCAAGAGGATGAATACTTATATTTTCTTTTGCTGATTAATTTTCTTTGCTTGGGGACAAGCAAACTTTTAAGTGTGGAGATATTTGATAAGTGTTCATTTGAGCATAATTTTATATCATATTCCTATATGCTTGGCACGTAATTTTGAAGACTTTTTGCCCACTGATACTTAAAATGTATTTATTCTAATCAACAAGGCATGATACAAGGACCTCGGAGGAAAGAAAGCATTTCGGGAGAAACCGGGATCCCAGAGCACCTAGAAGGGCCCATACGGGCGATCATACGGGCAGATATATAGCCGTATATTGGCTCATGAAGGGAATACGGGCCAGTATACGGCCCGTATGATAGCTGGTATGGTGATGACTGACCTGTATATAGGCTGATATACGGCCCGTATACGGGCCCGTATGAAGGTGGCTAGCCTGTATACGTGCTGACATAGGCCAGTATACGGGCCCGTACATCATCAATTTCAGCGAATCTGCAGATCTTGAAGGGGCAAATTGGTAAATCTCACCCCAAAAACCTTAGAGGTATAAAAGCCGACTAATTAAGGGGTTTAGAGGAGAGCAGCTTGGGGGAGAAAGAGGCTAATCTTGGGGAAAGCTTGGAGGTCTTCATCTAGGAGCCATTGGAGCAAGAGGAGGAGAAACCTTTGGAAGAAGATCAAGAAGCGATCAACGGTGATTGCATTAGGTTTACCTATCATGTCTTCTTTGATTGCTTTCATCTTTGTTTTGGATTGTTGCCTCCCTTTCATGGAGGGCTAATTTTGTAGAGCTTGGATGAATGATGAACCCTTGGACATGATTTAAATAATGTTGATTTTCTATTCTTGAATGCTTGGTTATATTCATTGAGTCTATTGGATGTTTTGATGTAAGTGAATCACTCTACGTTGCGAGAGTCCGGAGAGATTCTCATAGTCCATATGGGGGAAGAAGCGAACGCCTCCCCGTGTGTAGACCATTTCCAATGGAGGAGATTGTGAGTATACTGGGAACCCGGGTACTAAGGAGAGCGAGTCCTTTAGATGAATTATTCCCATAATCCTCCCAAGAAATAGGTTCGAGAACATAATCGGTAAGGGCACTAGGATTAGTAACTCACCTTGGGATGAGGGAGTGAAAGCACAATAGGAACTCTTGGCCAAGAATTAACCAAGTGTCGAGATAGAAAATAGCATTCATCTTTTAGAAGTCCAAGGGGGATTCAATTGTCTGAGCATCCCCCCCTTTATGATTGTTTGACCCTAAGAACAACTTGATTCCCTTGTTTATGTTTTCAATTTGATTAGTTTAGAATTAGTATAACCAACCACCTTTGGATCGACTAAATAGTAGAAGAATAGTGTGTAATTATACTTCCATCTCCCTGCGGATCAATAACCCGACTTTTACGTCCACTTTATTACTTGTGACGACCCGTACACTTGCGGTTGTATCGCACCAATCAATCAAAGATAGATGCAATCTTGGAGTGGCCCAGACCGAGGACCCTGCATGATATTCAAAGCTTCCATAGGCTGGCCTTGTTCTACAGAAGATTCATCCAGAAAATTAGTACTCTGATTGCCCCCATCACAGAGTGTCTCAAGGGGAGTGATTTCAAGTGGACGGATGAGGCCCAAACTAGCTTCCACCTTGTTTAACAGAAGATGACTGAAGCACCAATTCTAGCATTTCCTGACTTCTACAAAGTGTTTGAGGTCAACTGTGATGTATCTAGAATTGGCGTTGGAGGTGTTCTGAGCCAATCAAGATGACCGGTAGCTTTCTTCAGCGAGAAGCTGTCAGGGTCGAAGAAGAACTACTCCACTTATGACCTGGAGTTTTATGCCATAGTTCAGTCGCTGAAGCATTGGCACCACTACCTCATACAGAAGGAGTTCATCATGTTCACCGATTATGAGGCCCTGAATCAATGACCAACACAAACTGTAAAATCCAAAAAAAAAGGGATACTGTAAAATATTCTAAAAATTTGTATTAAAATATTCTAAAAATTTGCATTAAATAAATTAAATATTTATTTAAATCCCTAGACCCCTGAAGTAGTAGATAAAATGTTTTAAAAGGGGTTTAATTTAATTTAAATATAAATTAAAGTAAAAAGGGGGACTGCAAGGACCAATTAGTATATAGTTAAAGTGTGAGGGACCTAAAGGAAGTTTATCCCTCTCACAAGTAAAGGGTCTAATCATGATTTTAAGAAATTCAAGGACTTTTGGATAAATGTCCAGAGAAAACTCTAATGGTTATGGTTGAACGGTAGAGATTAAATAATCTCAGATAGAGTGGATCACGATGCATTATTCGGCCATCCGTGAGGCCACGTGGCTCGCCTCGATGCGTCCATCCAATAGAAGGTTGATCACAAGGAAATAGCAAGGGGGATCAGGAGGCCACGTGGTGAAGCGAGAAGCTACCATTTGAGGGTGTTGTGGGATCTGATCGCGAGGCACGAGCTTGCGATCTGATCGTCTCACTCCAAACGAATCTACGCCATCGATATAAGGAGTGTTCGATCCGAGGCAACATGAGTTAATTATGGATCGTGGGATCATGCCCTATAATCTCTACCGTCCATTCGCGAGGATGGATCACGAGGCACGACCGTCGGCTGCTAACGCCTCCGTGCGTCCAGCCATCTTCTTCGGCCATTACGAGCGCGAAGGCCGGCCCTTGCCGACGGAGCTGCTAGCGAACGCCTCTGTTGTTTCGTCTACACAGTGCTATAAAAAGGGCAGCTTCGTCTTCGGACCGAGAAAGGAGGAGGACGATTGAGGAGAGTTTCACGGCGCCAGCGATCAGAGGAGGAAAGGAGGAGCCAGGGGATGCTGTCGGTCGCGCTCGGACTGCTGCCGTGATCTTGGAGGGAAGAGGAGACCGAGGGAGGAGGTGAGGTGTTACTCGTCACCGGAGCCTTCAAGTTCACGAGAGAAGACAGTGACCTTCAACGGTCAATGGAGAAGCTCCGACCGGTGCTGTGGGACTCCGACAGTCCTCTAGTAAGTCCCTCCTCTCCCTGCAGTAGCTTTCCATGAGTAATTGCATGCGTTCCAATGAGGTTTAGAGTTCGCCGGAGTAGTAGATTGTTCCTGCCGAGGCTGTGAAGCTCCAAAGGTGATGGTGGAGCCGGTCACCTTCCCGGGAGGAGACCTGCGCGGGAACAAACGTTCCCTGGTGGTCAGGCAGGCGGCGCAGGCATGGACCGACAGACTTGGAGTTCGCCGATGTCGATTCCGGTGGTGCTCGGCTGAGAAAGAAGAAGAGATTTAATTAAGAAAATAACTGATTAACTAACTAAATTAATTAACAGATTAATGATTAATTAATCAATTGGAAATAGATTAATTTTAATTCATTATAGTGTGACTATTTTCTAAATTGATTAATCAAAGTAAAGTATGGATAATTCAATTAGTATAATTGTTTAATCAAATTGATTAAGTTTAAAAGGGTCAGTCTAAACCGGGTTAGTTAATTGATTGGGTTTGATTAACTTAATGAGTTGGGTTAAGCTAAAAGGTTGAGTTCGATCGATTAACTAGTTTGGGCTAACTAGGAATAAAAAAAAAGATTGGGTTTGGGTTAACCAAGTGGATTGGGTTTGGTTATTAGATCAAGACTAGTTGAGGATTCATTGATTAATCAAGTAGATTAAATCAATTTATATGGTTGAGTCTAGTCGACTAACTAAAACTAGTTGGGTTCGATCAATAGGACAAGTCTAATCAATTTAACTTAACCAATTAAATAGAATTTGTTTAAAGGGTTAAGTCTAACCAAGTTGGTGTTTAATTTGATTAAATTAATTAAAGTTAAAGAGACAAGGTTTGGACCTAAGTTCCAAGATGAGCGATTCAATTAAATCAATTAAAGAAAAGCTAATTGGTTGGACTCATGGCTTGGCTCTAATATTTGGATCATAGTGAGACCCAACTAAATTGGGCTAGGGAACTAGGTTAGGTGAACTAGATTTCAAAAGAAAAAAGCAAAAGGGGGGGGGGGGGGGGGGGGGATTCGAACCAAAGCCCCCCAACGGGTATAGTAGAGCCCTAACCACTAAGCCACGAGAGGCCGCTAGGATAGTGGATGGCCCTTTTATTTAAATAGTATTGGGTCAGCTCAAGTCCAATGGCTTGATAGACCCATAAGGATGGGCCCAATTAACTGTATGTAATTAGACTCGATCTAGTAGACTTTTGAACACGACAATGGTATGTCAAGTTGGTCGGTTGACTCTAGTTTGACCAGGATGAAAAGGAGAGTCAACCTATAGTTCAAATTCTGGAAAGGAAGAAATATTGACTCAATAAAATGTCGTGTGAGACCCATTTATCTGGGCTATGGCCTACCGAGAAAGAGAAAGAAAGAGTAAGACATGTGCATCTAAAATAGTAGGGTATTACTACTATTGTGGACACTAATAGTAGCTTTACTACCAGATATCGACGTGGAGGACCAGTGACATATCAGGAGGAAGTTAGAAAGTTCTCAAGCTTCCGACAAAGGTAAGATACCTTACCTAGATTACACCCATTGTCTTGGGTTTCTTGCTTGAATAAATGCTATTCTATTTGGCATGTCTCCCTTTCATGTTGATGTCATTTGTTGGATGCATACACATAGTTGCTAGTTGATTGCCTTCCTCCCTTATGTGTATAGTGTTGCCACTATCTGTTGTTGGTATACTCTTTGGACATACCCACCCATGGGCCGACACTTGGTCATGGGCACATGATCTTGTGTGCTGGCTGGGAGGTATGTACCAATTGAGTTCTTTTATCTACCCAGTTCAGTCGAGTGTGGGGACTCCTTAGCAAGACGTTCAGGGCCAAGGACACTCTGACATTTTGGCATTCCTTGCAAGAGGGTTTGTAATACTCTGGTTGTCCAACCTGTCAGTAGGGTTGAATTGCTGACCATGTCGACATGCACGAGAGGTGGCGCTATCGATTCACGACCGGAGGGTCGTTTCCAACCAAGGGTGTTGGAGCTGTCCGGGAGATGGTTGCTTGAGCTTGTTTTCATGACTTGGGATATTGTTTTTACTTTCTCTTACTTGTCATGATTATTGGTATTGTTGTTATATGCCTGTTTGTCTCCCTGCGGGGTACTTACTGGGCTTTCCTTTCGAAAGCTCACGCACTTGATTTTTATTTCAGATCTTAAGGAATAGACTCTCCGCAGGAGCCGGTTGAGAGAGTGTGATCTTGTTGCTGAGGTTTGAGAACCCAGTGTTTCTTTCATGAGAGAGAGAGAGAGTTTATTATGTAGGACCCTTGTAGGGCCTTAACACTGTGCTACTCTACTTTTGTGATCATGCTACTATGATTAGTTATGTATGATTTTGTTATTATCTGTGATATTCTTAGGCCTTGTATCTAAGTGGGGTGAGCCTTACTTGGATACGACCGATCTGTGTACGTTCTCGAGGTCCCAGAACCTGGGTCGGGGCGTGACAGATACTTTAGGAGGTAACCGATGGGTATCGTTACGATTTTATTTTACATAACAGTTACCTATTTCGTGGCCTGCAGCTCTGCATCCCCGACTGTTCATTGCGACAGCAGATCATGAGCGAACACCATAATGAGGGGCACTTTGGTCGTGATAAGACCTACGCCCTCATAGCTGCAGACTTTTATTGGCTGAAGTTATCTAGCAACGTGGCTCACTTTGTACAGCGCTGCTTTGTGTGCCAGTGAGCCAAATGAGTTCTCACCAACGCAGGCCTGTATACTCCATTGCCAGTCCCTGAAGCCTTGGCTTAACGTCAGTATGGATTTTGTTCTAGGCCTTCCTCGTACCCAGCGGGCCTCAGATTCTATCATGGTGGTGGTTGACAGCTTTTCCAAGATGACCCATTTTGTAGCCTGTTGGAAAGCTATGGATGCGGTCCGCATCGCACATCTCTACATTCGGGAGGTTGTCCGCTTACATGGTGTCCCTCACTCTATCACATCTAATCGCGACACCAAGTTCGTAAGCCTATTCTGGAAGAGCTTGTGGGGGAAGTTGGGGACGCAGTTGAACTTTAGCAGTGCATACCACCTCGGACAGATGGCAAGACTGAAGTAGTAAACCGAAGTTTGGGCAACCTACTAAGGTGTTTGGCAAGAACTAAGCTGAAGCAATGGGATCTGGCACTACCTCAAGCCGAATTTGCCTACAATAGATCGAAGAATCAGACTACCGGCTTTAGCTCATTCGAGGTTGTCTATGGGCAGAGCCCATCAGGAGTACTTTGATCTAACCCCCATCCCATGAAATGGGCCTGTTCACCCCCAAGCTGACGAAAGGTTGAAGAGGTTGAAGCTAGACTCCGCTGTTTTGAGGAGGCTGAGCTGGAAGCTCATATGCGTTTGTCCGCGGTGTCAATAAGTATTTCCTTAGTTTTAATTTTCGAGGCCCTGCATGAGCTATACTAATATTGGTCTTGCTCCTCATTATAGAATAGTGCTCTGATGGACCTCACGGCTAGTCTCATTGAGAGGGGGAGCCATCTTCGTGCTACCGACTCAGCTTTGCAAGCTGAGAAAGCAAAGTTTCAGGCTGATTTCTCCCTTCTGAAGAGGGAGAAAGAGAAAATTCAAGGTTTTCTTAACTCCTAGGTATCTCAGTGCTAGAAGTTGTTGAAGGAGAAGATAAGGTTGGAGGAGCAGGTTAAGACTCTTGACGAGGAGGTCAAGATTCTAAAAGAGGGGGTGGAGCAGATCAAAATCTTGAAGCAATCGTTTGAAGATAGATGTCTTCAAACGAAAAAAGATCTCTCCACTGCCAAGGCTAATAATGAAAAATTTTCCTCGGATTTGAAGTTAACGAAGGAACAAGTAGACCTTCTACAGCAGGAGAAGGGCAGGCTTTTTGCGGACTTGGAGAAGAAGGATAGCCTCCTCATCCGGATTGGTGCTGAGAAACAGATTGCCGAAGACGAGAAGGAGAAGGCTCTAGCCGATATGACCTCCCTGTAGGAAACATTGAACCGATGCCATGATTGGATTCGGGAGTTGGAGAGCCTTTCCTCCCTCTATGAAGACACGGATAAGGGGTACAGAGCCGGTTTCCATAAAGGTGGCGAGGAGGCGTTCAAGATTTTCAAAGAGCTGGTCCTGAAGGTTGTCCCCGAAGAGGTGTTAAGGACGCTTTCCATGGACTTCCACCCTTTGACTTAAAAGAAGGCCCTCAAGACCCTTGCCGGTGAGGACCCCAATGCTGAAACGGACGACGAACCTCTTGATGAGGAATCCTCTTCGGGTGAAACCAAAGCAGATGGAGGTAATCAATTTGATTATGTCCTTTTCCTTTGTTTTCTTTGTTAGAATTGTATTGGACTTATTCCATCGACCATTGAAGATCCAGTTGCCGAGGAGACTCCTCATGATGTTCCAAGTGGAGTAGGTCTGGGGATGGAGGATAAAGGAGAGAGCCGCTCAGCGCTTCCGCCTGCTCTTGAAGATGCTCCCGCTTTTTCTTGAACATTTTTTTGTATGGAACTTGTTGTTTAAGAGGTTTCTTGTGTAATTCTCATCTATAATGTCTTCGTGAAAAACTCTTGATCAATTTTCTTTTGGGCTAGTAATACTGTCTCGATGAATGAACCTTTTCGGAGTAGGAAGCGACATCTCTCTTGTTTTTTTTTTTTTAAAGAATCTCGCGACTATATTCATAGAAGTAGATGAATGGTTCCCAAACGAGATACTTGAACTTTTTCCCTTGGATAAAGGCTATAGTGAAGCACAAAGACTTCTTTCCGGGGAGGAAATGGGAAGGCTCGCGGTCAAGGCGCAGAGTCACTTCCCGAAGAGGAGGGTTGTAGCCTCGTGATCAATGCGCGGAGACCTCTCTTGAGGAAGGGAGGGTGTAGGCTCGCGATCAACGTACAGAGACCTCTTGAGGAGTGGGGATTGTGGCCTCGCGATCAACACGCAGAGGCATTTCCTGAGGAGGAAAGTTCAAGGGTCACGATCGAAGCGCTAGGACCACTTTCCGAAGAGGCGAGTTATAGCTTTGCGATTGAAGTGCAAAGACATTTTCCTGAGGAGGGAAATTATAGCCTCACGATCAAGGCGCGGGGATGTATTTCGAGGGAAAAAGTGCAGCACTCGCGATCGATGCGCCGAGACCGCTTTCCGTGGAGGAAAGTTGTAGCTTTGCGCTCGATGCGCAAAGTTATTTTTCGAGGAGGAGTGTTTTTTCTTGAGACAAGTTAATGAAGAAGGATCAAATTTTACTGATAATATTTCCTGAGCGCCTAGGAATGATATGGATGTTTCAGTTTTTTTTCCATCTAATTTGGTGAGCCAGTATGTACCTGGCTTTACAATGTCTTTTATAACGGAAGGCGCTTCTTAGTTTGGAGTTAGTTTCCCTGTTCTGCTCTTGTTACCCAAGAATTTGTTCTCCCGTTGGACTAGATCACCAATTTCAAAGGTGACTTCTCTCACCTTGGTATCATAAAACCGCTTAACCTACTGGCAGTGAGAAGTTTTCCAAAAGTTGGTCGCTTCCCTCTTTTCCTCCAAGAGATCCAGTTCAGCTCTGAGTCGCTCTTCATTAGTCACCGGGTCAAATGCCTATGTCTGAGGGGTTGGTACTCCAATTTCTGGTGGGATCACTGCTTCGACACCGAAAGCCAGGGCGAAGGGTGTTTCTCCCGTGGGTGTTCGGGTAGTGGTTATGTATTCCCATAGTGCCCCTGGAATTTCTTCTACCCACGTGGACCCATTACTGAAAACCCTGGTCTTCAAGCTCTGGAGAAGGGTTTGGTTGGTCACTTCTACTTGCCCATTCGCTTGAGGATGTGTGACCGAAGTAAGCCTATGTTCGATTCCATACTCATCACAGAAGGCCTTGAATGTGGAGTTGGCGAATTAGCATCCGTTATCAGTTATGAAGGCCCTAGGAATTCCAAACTGATAGATAACCGATTTCCATAGAAAGGAACGGCGGGCCTTCTCTGTGATTAAAGATAACGGTTTCGCTTCCACCCACTTAGTGAAGTAATCAATTGCAACTATTAGGAACTTCATCTGTCGAGCCGCCATAGAGAAGGAGCCAAGGATATCGACTCCCTAGATGACGAACGGCCTTGTAGTCACAATGGGTGTAAGGCGAGCGACGGGTCACCTCTGGATGTTCGAGTGTCTTTGACATGTGTCGCACTTTCGAACGAGCTCGATGGCATCCTTAGACAAGGTTGGCCAGTAATAACCTTGCCGAAGAACCTTATGGCTAAGGGCCTT
Source organism: Dioscorea zingiberensis (assembly GCA_026586065.1). NCBI lineage: Eukaryota > Viridiplantae > Streptophyta > Magnoliopsida > Dioscoreales > Dioscoreaceae > Dioscorea > Dioscorea zingiberensis. Next base: position 34,970,022 of record CM048822.1, read on the forward strand.
TCTGCCAAGATGATCTCCTGCCACACATTCATGGACTTCCAGGAGGACATAAGTCGCCTCGGCGGGTCGTAAGCACTTAAGAAAGGGTATGGAGAAGGACCATTTATAAAGTTACCTGTCTATGTTGCTGAAGCGGGTGGACCGAACAGTAATTCGGCGAGCTAACTTACCTACGGGAGGGTTCCATCTTGGAGATAACTCAAGATGGGATCCATCCAGCAAAGCTCTTCCTTGATATCAAGCAGCTCCTTGGTGGGTCGGCACTTAATTGTCTTTGCTGCCAAATATTGGATATTAATGGGCTGCTTGATGCCCCCATCAGATGTGGCTAGTTTTGCCAAGAAATCAGCTTCCTGGTTCTCGGTTCTGGGCACTTAATGTGAATGTTTTGAAAGCTTTTCATAAGTTGTTGTACCATAGCTTTGTACTTCACTATATTCTCCTTTCGCGCCTCGAACTCTTTGAACATATGGCCTACAACTAACTGTGAGTCGGTATTGGCCTGCAGGTCCTGAACTCCGAGGCTTAGGGCAAGCTGCAGGCCTGCGATTATTGCCTCATATTTGGCTTCATTATTGGTAGCTTTAAAGTTAAACTTCAAAACCGTGGAGGTACTCCAACCGGATGGTGACCGAAGGACTATTCCCTCTCTGGAGTTTTCAACATTTGCGGAACCATCGATATGCAGGACCCACTGGGAAGGGGAAGTGTTCTGCATCCCTGAATGGTCCATAACCATAGGCTCCTCAGTATTTGTGACAGTGAGTTCGACAATGAAATCTGCTAATACTTGCGCTTTAATGGCTGTGCGGGGCGCATAGCTGATATCATATTCCACGAGCTCAATGAACTACTTTGCTAGGCGTCCTGAAGTCTCTGGTTGGTAAAGCACATGTTTCAATGGTTGATCAGTGAGTACTTTGATCTTATGGGATTGAAAATACTGGCGAAGCTTCCGTGCTGAGACAACTAGAGCAAACACAAGTTTCTCGAGCGGAAGGTATCATTATTCGGTGTCTGAAAGCACTTTGCTGATGTAGTGGACCGGTTTCTGCGCCCCACCCTCATCTTTTGTGAGAACAGAACTAATTACTAAGTCTGTGACAGCAAGAAGAGTGGGTGATCTAGTTCACTGCAACTTTGGTGCCGCCCGAAGAGCTTGGAAGAAGGGAAAGTTCTTCTCTCCGGATAGTGAGAAGAATTTCCCAAGTGCGGCAAGTCTCCCGTTAAGGCGTTGTATCTACTTAATGCTCCTTGGTGATCTAGTCTCCATGATAGGCTGGATCTGCTTCGAATTGGCCTCGATTCCTCTCTGTGTAATCATGAAATTGAGGAACTTGCCAGAGCGGACACCAAAAGCGCACTTGCTCAGGTTAAGACTCATGTCGTGGGCCCATAACGCCTTAAAAGTCTCCTGTAGATCGGAAGCGTGGTGTTCGGCTTTGGCACTTTTAACCAGGATGTCATTCACATAGGCTTCTATATTCCTTCCAATTTGCTTTTTAAAGACTTTGTTCACCAGTCTTTGAAATGTTGCTCCGGCGTTCTTTAGTCCGAAGGGCATTACCTTGTAACAATATGTTTCTCGGGAGGTAATGAAAGAGGTTTTCTTCTCATTTGCCTTCGCCATTCGAACCTGGTTATACCCTGAGAATGCGTCTAAAAAGCTAAGCATTTCGTAACCCGAAGTAGAATCTACGAGATTATCTATGAGAGGCAGGGGTAGCAATCTTTAGGGCATGCTTTATTAAGGTTGGTAAAATCTATACACATCATCCATTTCCCTGAAGATTTTTTAACCAACACAACATTAGAGAGCTATTCGGGGTATTGGACCTCCCGGATGAACTTAGCTTTCAACAGTTTATTGACCTCCTCCTCGACAGCTTCTAGACGATCCGGAGCAAAGTTCCTCCTCTTCTAGATGACGGGCTTGAAAGTAGGGTCCACCTGAAGGTGATGCTCGATGACGTCACGTGGAACTTCAGGCATTTCTTTGGCAGTCTAGGCGAGAACGTCAGCGTTGCTCTTTAGTAGTCCGAGGAGTTGTTCTTGTTGTTCCAGACTGAGTTCACTACCGAGCTACACTGTTCGCTCGGGGATCTCTTCGTCAAACTGGCACACCTTCAGTTCTTCTACTGGTGTTGGCCGGCGAGCTTCTCGTTCCTTATCTTCCGGTGGGAGTTCTTCTAAAGCTAGTGTTTCAGATGCCCTGTTGGGTTCTCCTTCTCGATACTTTAGGTTGTTCACATAGCACTGCCAAGAGGCTGCTTGATCGTCTTTTACTTCTCCACAGCCATTCTCGGTCTGAAATTTCAGCATCATGTGGTATGTTGAAGGGATAGCCCCGAACATATTCAAAGATGGCCTATCCATTATAGTGTTATAGCTGGAGGGGCACTGAACAACCAGAAAATTAACAATGGAAGAAACTGCTCGGGATGGTTTTCCGAGGGTAGCTGGAAGGGTTATGACCCCTTCTAGTTGATGGGCGCTTCCATTGAATTCCATTAATGGAGACTTGGTTGGCTTCAGTTTCTCTGAGCCGATTTTCATTCGCTCAAAAGCGTCTTAGAAGATAATGTCAACCAAACTCCTGGTATCAAGGAGCACCCTGTGCATCATGAAGACCCTCACTTTAGCAACTACCACTAAAGCATCATTATGGGGTTGGGAGACTCCTCGGAGGTCCTCATCTGAAAAAGATAAAAGCTCGGAAGGGCGGCCTCTCTTTCGAGGAGGGTCTTCATGAACTGTTCCCACCATGCAAGCGTAATTTTTTCTGGACGAGGAGCTTTCCCCTCCATAGCCTGGACCTCCAAGAATGAAGAGTAGGGGGACATCGTCCTCGGGTGTAGCTTGTTGTGAGGGGGTCTTCTTTAGGTGTCCCCTCCTGCAGCAGGAACTGGTCAAGCTTCCTGGCCCTGATAAAATCTTCAATTGCGTCCTTGAGTTGGACGCAATCTTCAGTTAAGTGGCCCTTGGCTTGGTGGTAAGCGTAGAACTTTTACTGGGCTTCATGGCTCCGGATTCCTTGATGGGATTCACCTGCTTCAGGATTTTCTTGTGCTGTATCTGCATCAGGATATTTTCTCTAGAAGTTTTAAGGGTGGTCTATTTACCTCCTAGGAAACCGGGGCCTCCTTGGTTCCTAGAGTCCTTGATCAGTCCGTCATAGAGGTTGATCCTAACCTCGGTCTGGCTCTTTCCGAGGCCTTTCTTCTCCCCACCTTAGATCTTTGTACTTATCCGGTCGTGACTCTTCCCTCAGGAATTCTTTGATCATTTGCAGGGCTTCCTCCCTTCGGCCAGCTTTGAACTCTTTGGTAGCGATATATGATTTTGCTCTGCTCATGAGCTTGGGCAAATCTCTAGGGATCGCTCCGGAAATTTTGTCAAGAAAGGGGCACTCCCAATGTCCATCCATCACTGCGCCAACTACCACAATGGAATCAAGATTGGACATTCCGGAAGTCTCCCAATTGAATCGATCCAAGTAGTCCAGAAGGCTCTCCCTTTCCATCACTGAGGAGCATCACAAGATTCCTCTTCTGCCTTCGGTAATTTGTGAACCGGTGGAAGAAAAGATCAGTCAATTGCCCAAAGCTGGCTATAGATTCAAGTGGCAAACTCCTGAACCAATCATAAGCGACTCCCGTAAGGGTCTTTGGGAACGTGCAGCATAGGACAACTTCATTGAGGCCGTTTGTCATTATTTCCACACAGAAGCGTTCCACGTGCTCATAGGGGTCTGTCGTCCCATCGTAGTACCTAATATTGGGGGTCTTAAACTTCTCCGGAAATGGAGCCTCCCAAATCGCCCTGATGAATGGTGAAAGCATGCGAGGGACATGGAACAGAACTCTCTATCGGTCACTAATCCTGCCACTGTGGCGTTGTTGTGGAGACTGATGGTGCCTGGGCGAGCGGCCTCTTGGCGAATAACCGCGAGGAGAGGGATGTCGCTTGGGGTAATACCGAGGTGAGTATTGCTGATGGAAGTATCACCTCAGAGAGTGATGCCGAGGCAATCGGTACCTCCAGTACTACTCTAGGGACTCGGATCCTCCTCGTTGTGTTTTTCCTCCTTCTTCTATTTTTTGTTCCCGATCTAGAGCGGTGCCTTCTGTGCGAGCGTGGTGACACCGAACTTCTAGATGAAGAGTGGCGACTCGTACCTCGTTGCTGCGTCGGAACGCGAGAGTGGGGAGAATGAACTGTTGAACGCTCGTGGCTTCCCAGATGAGGCGGTGGGATGTGTGGCGTTGTCGCCTGGGAGACATGATGCTCTACCGCCATCATGGTATGCGTGAGATCAGTGATTTGCTGCTCCATGGCTTTGAGGCCCTCCTCGGGAACCTCCACGGTGCGGGCAGAAGCTAGAGGAACATCCGCTACAGCTGGAGGCGCTTCGATTGGAGCGGGGGGAATTGCCTTTGTAGTGGGGGGCATCGTTTCAATGGCGGCATGAGAAGGAGGGGTGGTCTTTGCCTGTTCCTGGTTCTAGCTCTGTCTTGATCTTTTTGTAGTTGCCATGACTTCTTGATCGTGTCCCCATGGACGGCGCCAAAATGTTAACTCAAATTTCGGGAAGAACACCAAATTTGGCTAACATTTGAATTTATAAGATATTTTTTTGGGAAAATTCAAGAGAAATCAAGAAAAATCGAACAAAAGGAAAGGACACTAAGATTTTACATAGAAACCCTACAAATAGTGGGAGAAAAACCATGTGTTTCCCATTTGGGAGAAAAGAGATTTCACTATCGATGCTTTCTGGAGTACATGAGAATGGGAAGAGGGGTTAAGGGAATGAAAGCTAGAGAGGGTCCAAGAGAGAGAGAGAGTCCCCTGACTGGTGAGAGGTATCCCTATTTTGGATGCCAGTTCATCAGTTCTTCTAGAACGATTGAGGGGTCTTCAGTAACCACTTCGGATCCATTCTTTGGTGAGTACTTCGGTAGTGAGGAGATAGATGGGCTCGCAACGAGGAACTTTCCGTTTGGGGCACTTGTGGAGGAATCACTTCAAGATCCCGAGGAGGTAGTCTAATGAATCCCAAGGGGGTTTGCTGCCGAGGCGAACTGGTCGGATAGCATCGAGGGCTCAGATTCTTCCACGTGTCGAGCTAGGTTGATTCCACGTGTCTCTCCAAATTTATCTCTATTATATATATATATATATATATATATATATATATATATATATATATATATATATATATATAATATTATGATACAATCCGGCCGGCCAGATGTCCGGCCGCCTGATTGTTTCATATATATATATATATATATATATATATATATATATATATATATATATATATATATATATATATATATATAGTATTTAATATTAATTATATATATCCAAATGTATTTATCTATATTTTTTTTATAATAATAATAATAATAATAATAATAATAATAATAATTATTATTATTATTATTATTATATATATATATATATATATATATACGGGGCTGATATTATGCGGCCGGTCTTATCACTGTGCAAGTACGGTCGCCTCGTTTTGGCCTACTTGCACAGTGTTTTGAGGAAATCCAACCATATGGATGGAAAGAACTTCGATAAATAAGCTACCATGTCAATTTTCATATAATTTGGGAACTTGTAGGGTATTCATCTTAAAGGGTGAAATTTTGAACCGGTAAGATTTCTATAAATTTTCACCCTGTAAGATGAAGACCCTATAAGTTCCCAAATTGTATGAAAATTAACATGCTAGCTTATTTTTCGATGTTCTTTCCATCCATATGGTTGGAAATCCTTAAAATACTGTGCAAGTGGCCAAATGGGAGGCGACCTTACTTGCACAATAATCCAGCCGGCCTTATATTATCGCTACCGTTTGGTTGCCAAGAGATCGGGACCAAACTAATTTAGGGTTCTTCATGGTCCAATAATAGATAAAATTAGGGTACTAGTATTAGAGGATTAGTCATGAGGGATTTTTAGGGGATAGTGATCTGAGGTGCCATACTCTCCTAATTGATAAACCATAGATTGCCAAGTTTCAACTTAGTTTTGTTTGAATTAGATTCTAATTAGGATAATTCCATCACTAACCATATTTTCTAAGCTGCTAGGTAATAGAGTTCTAATGAGTACTAGTGCCGGTCCTTGTGGATTCGGCTACCCTACCCTTAGGGTACTTTACTACTTGAGAGAACCCGTGCAATTGCGGGCGAGCAACACTTTGAGCTAGCTAACAGACTTTCTTGGATGATCTCCTGGTCTTCTTCCTCTCTTCACGAGCCTTACAGAAAAGTCTCCAAAATCAATCCCCTCCTTGTTTCTTCTCCCCTCTTTTTAAAAGTATCTCATCATCCTTATCGTAACGAAGAGAAACCCCCACCGCCAAATCACAACTCCCATAATCTTGCGATAGATTGGATCACAAATAGATAAGATAAAAAAAAAATAAATCCTAAATTTAATTATTTTTTTAAAAAGAATTTTATTTGTCTCGGGATTTGACTCTTTGAATTGCCTCGAGATTTGTATCATTTCAAGATTTGTAGTATCTAGATTGCCTTAAGATTTGAGTTCTTGGGCTATCTTGGGTTTTGAGATTGCCTCGAGATTTGTATTCTCGGGCTATCTTGAGATTTGAGATTGCCTCGAGTTTTGTTTTCTGGGACTATTTTGAGATTTAAGATTGCTTCGAGATTTGTGTTCTCAGGATATCTTGAGATTTGAGATTGCCTTGAGATTTGTGTTCTTGGGCTATCTTGAATTTTAAGATTGCCTCGAGGTTTGTGTTAATCTCAAGCTATCTTGAGATTTAAGATTGCCTCGAGATTTGTGTGCGCAAGCTATCTTTGGATTTGATTCCTTGGCCCTCCTCGGGATTTGTATCCTTGGTTCGTAGATGGTGAAATCCATCACTAGCACCTTGTAGCCCGCCACGGCATCGGGATCAAACCCGCTCATCACTGTGGCTGATATTTAGAACTTCTCTTTCTCAGCTTGTTGGACGAAGCCATTGGTCAAGGGCGGAGTTGAGGGCATGATAGAGGTCTGGTTGAAGGAGAAAAGGACTCCATTGATCTGCACATAGATTGATTAGATAGAGCGGCCTGGATTAGGATCGACATATTGGGAGCTGCCGGAGAAGAAGACGAGAGGGGATGAGGGATCAAATATGGACATAAGGTTGGATTCGGTTCCTATGACGACGTTAATCTCCTTATTTAGGGTCTTCATCCATTCAAGCATATGATCGAATGGTCAGTTCTTTTGGACGAGCACGATGATAGTCTTGATCCTCACTTCGATTATCATTGTCCAACTGAGTTGGCTTCTAACTTTCTGCTTTCTTCTCCGAAGTCGGCAACTCTGCAATGTAGAGAGGTTCCACCCTCATAGCTTCTGTTTCTTCTTTGGTGATGGTAGAAAGCGACGACAAAGGGGTACGGTGGATATATATATATATATATAAAATATTTTTTTCCTCTTTTTTATATCTCTCTCGCCTTTTGTCTCTTTTTGTTATCTTCTTATGACTCCCGACCTCACTCTCCCTCATTTCTTAGGTTATTTATGACCCCTAAATCTCCAAGATGACGATGCTTTTTTGATGGAGTTCTAAGGCTCTATATCTAGTATAATATATATATAGAGAGAGATATATATCGAATACCACCTTCTCACGTTCCTTCTCTGCTAGCTGACGAACTTCGTTGGATTATCTCTCGGTCTTCTTCCTCTCTCTACGAGCCTCATAGAAAAGTCTCCAAAATCAATCCCCTCCTTTTTTCTTCTTCTCTCTTTTTGAAAGTCTCTCATCATCCTTATCTTAACGAAGAGAAACTCCCACCGCCGAATCATAACTCCTATAAACTCACGTTCGATTAGATGGCGAATAGATAGAATCAAAAATTAAATCTTAAATTTAATTATTTTTTAAAAAAGAATTTTATTTGTCTTGGGATTTGACTCTTTCAATTGCCTCGAGATTTGCATCATTTCAGGATTTGGGATTTGTGGTATCTAGATTGCCTTAAGATTTGAGTTCTTGGGTTCTCTTGGGTTTTGAGATTGCCTCAAGGTTTGTATTCTCAGGCTATCTTGAGATTTGATATTGCCTCGATTTTTGTGTTCTTGGACTATTTCGAGATTTATGATTGCGTTGAGATTTGTGTTCTCAGGATATCTTGAGATTTGAGATTGCCGCGAGATTTGTGTTCTCATGCTATCTTGAGATTTAAGATTGCCTTGAGATTTGTGTTCTATGGCTATCTTGGTATTTAAGATAGCCTCAGGATTCGTATCCTTGGCCTGTGATACAAGCAAATAATATCATATTTATATATTTATTTATTTTATAAAATCCTAATTCAATCAAGATTAGGATGCAACATTTAAATTTTATTTAGATTAAGATTCAATTACAGTCAGAAGGTTCAAATTCAGGACGTGGAGCAGTTCTTATAGATAAACCCGATAAATATAAAAATATTCATAATCATCAAATAAACTTTTAAGGTCTCTAATATTGCCCAAGTATAATAACTTTCATCACTATATATATAATCTAACCAAGTTTGGTAATAATCGATTTCTTTATTGTATTGTTGTAAATTAACAAGCATTGTTTGATTTTTAATGAGATAATAATACTCTGTAGCAGCAGATGCGATTGTGAGTTTCTTTATATGCTCTAATAAGATCGAAGGAACATTGGGAATCTGAATTAAAATATTAATGAGGTATTGTTTAAATATATATTCTAGATCATCATAATTTTGTGAAATGGACCATAATTCGGTAGTAGAATACAAGTGTTCTACACAATCTTCTTGTAGCTTTATGATATCTAGGGTATTAAATAAATTTAAAGAAACATTTTCTAGATTTGGAATGTCAATATTCATTAATTCCATATTGCAATTAGAGGATGATGAATGAATGAAGATCTTTTCTTATAAGTGGATATTCTTTCCAATACCATGGTGTCCATGGATTATGATTATAATAATGTGTCCATTGTTTGTGATTAATATTAAAAGAAATTGAAATATTCGGTTCTTTCAAGCGTTTAATCTCCATGTATTATAGATAAATAAATCCTTTTTGAATTGTTCAGGGTTTATTAGCATAGTTTGTCTATTAAGTATGTAAAAGGGGCCATCTTTAGTGATCACAAGAATATTATTCAGATGCTTTAAAAGAATTAAAGGAACATTCGGTATAGGAGAAAATCCATTAAAATATTGGAAAAATAATAAGATTTATTGCAAATTAGATATACGGAATCCTGAGTACGTTATTAAAACATAATATATTGAATATTCCAATGCTGATAGAGAAGATTTCAAAGTACATATAAATGACTTATTAAATCTAAAGCTAATAAGAAAATCTATATCACCACATAGATCATTTTTCTTTTAATACATCTAAAAGAAAAGAAATGTAATAATTTAGATCTAACTCTTTTGGTTGCCAATGATCAAAATTTAGTTCTTCAGAATTTAGGTTACATATCTGATTTACAAATTCATTATCATTCTTACCATCGCTATCGTTTTGAGTTTGTTCTAAAGGTTGTTGATGTTATACTATATATAGATTCCGTATTTGACACTAGTTCATCTACTTCAATTAAATCTTCATGTATGTTTTCAATAAGTGTCGATCTCATGTTATTCATATTCAATCTTCTTGGACACCTATTATTAAGATGATCTTGAGCACCACATGCATAACACTTAAGTTTATTTTTGTAGGTTTGTGTTGGTTTATATTTTCTTATAGTTTTACCTTACTCGACATCGCAAAATTTTTTTAGAACAAACCTTATCTTTGTTGTCTCTTGGCTGCTTAGGTTTTGACTCTAGCTAGTTTGACCATTAGTTGAGTTGTTAAATAAATAAATAAATAAATAAATAAATAAATAACAAGAAAACCAAAAAAACAAAAAAAGAAGAAATTTGAATAAATATGGAAAGTCGGATCCATTAGAGATGCCCTACCGACCGGAAAGTTGGATTCATTAGGGATGCCTTACCGGGAGAATATAGATAATAAAAGATGGTAGAAAGAGTTATCACCTTTGAAGAGTGTAAGTCGCTCTTGAGTAGTCGGATAATGGGCATCACAAATGTTCACTTGATGAATACCAAGGGAAATGCTACCTCATTGGATGTATGAAGCTACTACCCAAATAAAAGAGTTAGTAGAGTTTAGTTTACTGAATAAGGTCTAGACTAGCTTGGCCAGATTTGAGTCAGTAAGAGGCACCATTAGAGGGGTGACACACACACACACGTGGGGAGTATGAGTACAAGGTGAAACCTATTTTCTTTAAAAAGCTTCATGTCATATAACACTTTGTTTTCCCGGATACTAGAGAGACTCCTAGCTTGTTTGAGATTGGAGATCATCCACTCATCAATTTTTCTGTATTTTGTATTTTCTTTGCTTAAGGACAAGCAAAAGCTTAAGTATGTGGGTATATGATAAGTGTATGATCATACATATTTTTTTATTATATTTGCATGCACTTTACTTGTCTTTTTTCATAGATTCCTCTATTTTTGTGACCTGTTGGGTATTTTGTTGTCACTGAAAAGAAAAATAGGTGCCCGGAACAAAATAAGCGAAAATTGACTCAATTCGGAGTAAAAAGGGCTGAAAAGGCATATTCCAAAGAAGAGCATAGCCAAAGCATGGGCGTCCGAGGCGTGTTGATTCTAGAATTAGGGTTTCGCTGAGCACGGATCATTTACCCAGAGCATGGGTGTAAAATCCATGAGTTTTTGGAAATAAATATTTTATTATTTCCTTGAGAAAAATATTTAAATTATTTATTTCCCGCAATTAGTGTTGGTGTGGGAATAAATGAATTATTAAATGGAAATTAAATTATTATGGGGTCTGTAGAGACCTAATAGTAATTTTGAAAGAATTGAGGACCTTAAAGAAGTTTTCCCTCACAGCCTTGGACCTCGCGCGTAATTTTAAAATGTCGTGGACCTCTCTATAAATTTTCGTGAGAGAAAGCCCTATTAGAGAGAATGAACGGCCGAGATTAAAACATCTCGAGCTATGCTTCATCTCGAGGCGCTATAAAGGCCGGCTGAGCCACGGTCGAGCCGGATATAATCCATCCGGATCGTGGATCGAAGGCGCAGGCGAGGAGAGGGCTTTTATGGGAGTAAACCCATGGTAACGCAATTGTGAAACCGCTCATCTTGTGGTTAACGATCGCGAGACAAGGGATCGAGACCGACGGTCGATCTCAAAGATATCTCACTGCTAATCCAAAAGAACGCCGGATAATGAGGGAAAACCGATCGAATCAGAAGCCCTTGATCATCATAATCAAACGACACGTTCTTTATCCTCAAACCGAATCCCCGAGGCGTAGCCCACCCTTCTCCCTTCACTCGCTGGAAACGGACGCTCACGCTCCGCCGCGTTGAGCGCATGAAGTTCGGACACGCTACGCGAATAAAGGAGGGCGCTCTCACTCGCCTTCCCGGCTATAAAAGGCGAGGGTAGTAGCTCGTGTTAATGCACCGAGTGAGAAGAGCTCAAATAAAGGGTGAGATCATCTGGAGGCGGAGTTCTCCGGCTAATGAGGGAAAGCGTACGAGGAGCTTGGCTATTGTTTCTCGAGCTCACCGCTCGAAGCGGACCAAAGTACCTGAGTTGAGAGTGGGAATTCATAGCCGCAATGGCCGAAGCTCGTTGGAATAAAATGGTAAGCTTCTCCCAAGACTCTAGCGCTTCCAACTCAACAACCTCGGGCCAGGAGTATTCTAAAACTCCGTAGTATATTCCCCGAAGTCGCTCTCTTATGCTTATAGTCGACGAGATCAGGGAAGGAGAAGTCCCGGCCGAGAGTTTCGTTAGTCTCTCGTTAGGGGGTGAAGGCTGGTGGCGCTCCGGAGGAGCCGGCCGTGGTCGTGGGACTCTCAGCGACGGGGACCGAGCACGGGCAGGTGCTCGGAGCTTGCCGGCGATGAAGATTGGTGGTGGTGGCGTTCGGTCGCGCGAAAGAGAGAAGAAGAAGAAGGAGAGATATAAAAAAAATATATATATAATGAAATTAAAAGAATAATGTTTCAATAAAGGCATATGACTATAGGGGGGTGACATATATATAATTAATTGGAATAATTGGTTTTTTTTCTTCTCTCTTTTAATTAAAACATGAGTAGATTATTATTATAAATACAATTGGCTACACATGGTATTAAAATGGGAAAACTATAGACATGTGACATTTAATTAAAAGTAATGAAAGAATTTTTATTTGATTCATGGTTTAAACCTAGGAGGAAATGATAATCATTTATATAATTTCAAACCTAGGTTGTATGACGCCTAGAAGAGACTATAGTGTTGATTAATAATATTGACACTATTAATCAAATAGCTATATAGCTTCGTAACTATGTGGAATTATAACTATGTGACATAATAATCAAGTAAGTATTATTATGAAATATTGAATGGGTAAATAGAAATTAATTAATTAATTAATTTCTTAAGTGAGGATAGTGTAAGGAAGCTAAATAAATTTAAAAGGACTATTAAGCCCTAAAACAAGGTGGAACCTTAAATTTTAGGGTCAAAAGTTGCCAAATGACTAATGCCCTTCCAGGTAAAAAGGGGCTAAGATCAATTTAAATAGGCCCAACTCAACAAAATGACTAAATAAGAGTCGACTCGACAAATAGACTAGGGTTGACTAGGGTTGACCAAAATAGGTCTAAAAGTCAACTAAGGGACATCAAACTAATAAGGGCCGCTTAACCCAGAGATGGTCCCTTAGGACCTCGCAGTGGGCCTAAGCCTCAAATGAACGCTGGACATGCTATGTAAAACTAGAGATCTAGGAACCTCGCTGATAACTTGACTCCCCATAAGGGTCTCAGGTATGCCGATACCTCTCGTGGAGACGTGAAGGTATTTCAAAGGAGACCTGTGAAGACATTTAGTCTCTCTAGAGGTAAGTTCACCGCTTCTAGTTTTCACCCTCGACGGGTTTCTTGACTTGCCGTGGTATTCCTCTGCTTCATACCCCCTCGACGATACCATACATGCTATTCATACCGCTTTTGAATCCTGTTGAACATGTATGTTTGCTCCTGACGCTGGTGTCCTTTTGCTTGCTATGTCCCATCGCTCTCATTGGAGCCAGGAAGCCCAATTTAGGGATGTTCAGTGGACAGACCCCCGACTTTCCCCTCGATAAATTTTACCGCAGGAAGCAAATCTGAAGTCTTACCCGCCGCAAGTATGGTACACCCACTGCAGCACACGTAGGAGAGGTAGTTCTACCCACTCGACCGGAGGGTCAAACGCACCATCTAGGTCGATTTACATCCAAAAGCCGGACATACCGGCTTGAGTAAACCTAGAGTTCTCTTAGAACCTCACTACAGAAGCCCGAGGGTTTCTCGTATCGGGTCGTGACCTTTGACTTGCTTCTTGTGGTAGACTCCTAGGACTATATTGTTGATATTATGATCTCTATTGGACCGCTATATTTCCTATTTATGACATCATGTGACTGTAGGGGTACTTACCGGGCTTTCCCTTCTCAAAAGCTCATGTGTTTTTCTTTTCCTCTTTGCTGCATTCCGAGGTTTAGGAGGAGAGGGAGCCCCGAGGAGAGGACCCTAAGACTGCAGGTTTTAGGAGTCTCCTTTGTCTTTATCTTTATGAGCATTGTTATTGAAGGACCCAGGTGATAGGGACTGCAGACCGCTTTTTAGGGCCTATGGACCCCGTTAACTCTATGTTCCTTGGAACACGAAGTTTATTTAATTTTATGGATTGTTATCTCGCTTATCACATTATTAGGCCTCAGTATTCTGAAGCTGAGTTTATCTCTTCTTTAATACCTACCGGTCTGCTGGACGTATGCTCGAGGTCCCGGATCCGGTCTGGCGTTACAATGGGCATGCTTTGAAAAGCACGGGCGTGTTCTGCCTCTATTCAAGTTGTGCTTATCTTAGGATTATTTTAAACCACACTAAATCATTTCCCGAAGGTTCCAGAGATAAGCACGGGCTAAACATGCCCTAAGTACGATCGTGTTTCATAAAATTGAAGTCTATAAAAGGTCGTCAGATGAAACTTATCAGAGGACTTTTGGTGATTCTTCCACTGACGACTAGGGTTTTGGGGGAGATTATAGGCGAATGAGACATCGATCTAGGGTGTCCATCACCTTTCTCTATGTTTTCTTCTTTAGATCTTGTTATAGATTTTCATAGTATGAGAGGCTAAACCTTCTGTAGTGCCTCGTTCTTGAACCCTAGGATGAACTTGGTGACTATTTCCTTTTCTATTATATTGGTTTTGATTTGTTCTTGTGAACTATCTATCTGTGCTTAATGCTTGCAAATTACTAGTCCGAGAGCCACAATTTACATATCTAAATTGCATGATTGGTATAAAGATCTCAGACTACTAGATCTAGGCTTAGATGGTAGGAGATAAGTGCACGCCGAGAGATCGGGTGTATGGTGTCACACTTTCTAGATTAGGATAAAACCTGATAGTTGGAATCACAGAGCCTAATGCAGTCATAGGGTGATCGGTGTCGGCGTATGGAATTAGAGTTTGGCCGCTAAGAGATCGGGGTTGAACTAATTAGGATTCCTTACAGCCCAAGAATAGATCAATCAGATAGCCAATGTTAGAAAATTATTAGAGCAAAGGATTCCCATGGGGTAGAAATCTGAGGTGCCATAATCTCTGCATTGAATTACCCTAGATTTGTTAATTGTTCACTTTCGTTCTTCTTTAGATCTCTTAGTTAGGATTAGAACCATCACCCATGTTTTTAGGCAAGATAATAGAAGGCAAGTTAGTACTAGTAGAGCCTGTCCCTGTGGATTCGACTACCCTACCCTTGGGGTATAATATTACTTGATCGACCCCATATACTTGTGGGAGAGAAATAGAGCACATCACATGCCATCTCATCGAGGAGGGAAGTTGAAAAAATCAGGAATGACAAGTTGCGGGTAAGGGCCAAATACAAGGATGCACGATGTCTATGCATGACTGATATATGCAAGTTGGGATCAGGCTAGCTACCTGCAATTACTGGGTGAAAACTCTAGTAGATAGATACACCTATAGCTGGATATTCAGGAACAAGAGAGTTACATCCAAAGTTTTGGCCAAATATTTGTTGCAAACCAAGCAGGGAACTGTCTCCATGATGAAAAGGTTGATATTAAACTGGATGCAAGGAAAGAGTTAAAAGTTGATGTGTCAATTAGTCAATGTAGGCTGGAAAAGATCAGAGTTTTAGAGGAATTGAATGGACACTACAAGGAGGATTTCCTTGTGCTTTAGGATTATACTGCAGAGCTTAAGAGAAGCAACCCTGGCAGCTTAATAGTCCTTAAAGTTGATAGACCCGACCCCTCGCAGAACCTAATATTCAAAAGTTTGTACATCTGTTTTGATGCTTTGAAAAAAAAGGGTTCTTAGCAGGCTGTCGACGTATTATTGGCATAGATGGATACTTCCTCAAGGGACCTTGCAAGGGAGAGCTTCTAGTCGTTATAGGCCGGGATGCAAACAACCAAATATACCGCATTGCATGGGTTGTTGTGGTAGTGCAGAACAAAGATTGATGCAGATTGTTCTTGCAACATCTGATAGAGGACTTGGAGATTAATAGTGGTAGTGGGCTGATATACACCTTCATGTCGAACCAACATAAGGTAATGCATTCTCTGATCGTTCAATTAAGTATGGAAAAAATCACTGTTAAACACTTCATATCTGTTGATTCTCACAAGGTCTAACACAACCAATGGAGGAGCTTATGCCCTTAGCAGAGCTATCATGTGGGATCATCGATCGGTTGTCCATCTTTACAAGAAATTATCTATATGTTAAGATGTATATGGCATGGTCTATAGCTCAGTTAGGTAAAGCACCTCTTTTACACGTGCACCAACGCTTTTAAAAGAAGCTAATTATATAATGAATATCATTCATTTTATTGAGATGAAAAAATGATGTCTTACTCCATAGAGTTGGGGGAACAATAGCCTTACAAATATGTGCACGGCACATTTATGGCAACTGGAGAAAAAATCACAAAGGTAAGGAGCTACAACGACTCATTTGGAAGATTGTCAAGGCAAGAACACAACTGGTGTAACGCCCCAGTTTTTTCTAGTAATTATTATTATTATTATTATTATTATTATTATTATTATTATTATTATTATTATTATTATTTTATTTCTAAAAATAAATCGGGGGCTATTGGTTCATAAATAAGAGTTTAAAAATAAAGTAAATGAATGGAATGGGAATGGGCCAACAATTTTGGCTTGGGCCCAACCCAGGCATAAGAGAGTGTTGATATAAACCCGGTAAATTAGATTTGAAATTAATGTTACGTCCAAATTCATCAAGGTTAATTAAAGTGGCACATGTGAGTACATAGTGGGGAGATAAAATTAAACAAATAATTAATTTATTATAACTTAGTGGAATGAGGGATAATGGAGGAGATAATTTTGATTAAATGGGCATGTGACACAACTTAGGAATAAGTTAAATAATCAAGTTTTAATTTTTATAAGTTATGGAGAGAGAGAGAGAGATAGAGAGATAAATTTTATTTAGTTCCTTTTTTCCACCTCCCTTTCTCTCTATCGTTCATCTTCCTCAAATTGGAACCAAGCCCTACTTGGGCAAACCGCCGGTGACCTCCATCCCTCCGTGACATCGAAGCCGGGCGATGATAGCCCTGCCCGGCCGCCGCCCGTCGCGTCGAGCCACACGCCGGCCACCCTACACGCAATGCGGCCGGTTCCTCCGCCCACAAACTTCGTCATCCGTCCGGCTCAAATTGGGCCCCTTCTTCCCACTGTCCCTGAGCTTCCGGCCTGCAAATTCTCCTTTTCCCCGGCGAGGATCGAGCGCCGACGCCCTCCTCTTTCTTTGGTGAACAACAGTGGACCTACGGTTAGATTAATCTATCAAATTAAGAGAGGGATTAAGTTAGAGTTTCAAATCATGTTTGGATGATACTTCAATGGATTTCAACTAAGTATGATTCACCGATTTTGTATGAAGAATATGTGTTAGCTTTGAGTTATCAAATGTTTGTAAATTCTGAAGTTTAGTAATTGAAGGGATGTGGTGTTGTTTTGAAAACTTAGCATGCCTATCATATGTTTGTAGATATGTCTCTAAGAACTTGTTTGTTTTTAAACTAAGGTTTTAAGGCTTTAATGGCATGGAACATGTGTGTGATTACATCTAGTACAATTGAATGTAATTTCAAGGATTTATATGGTTGTGATTGAGTAGATCTTTGAAATGCTTGTAGATGCACACCAAGTGTTTGGCAAAATGCTTCCATAAGGAAATGAGCATATAAGGTTTGAGTTTTAGAGTTTTACAAGTTATGTGGCATTCAATTAGGGTTGTAGAGTATAACCAAGAGTTGTAGATTGATGATCAATAGTTGTAGGTTCTAAACCCCCTTGTTTAAATGGATTAATCCTAATGAGGTTGTATTGAAAGTCGAACAACTACAATCTTGTCTTAGTTCATGTGTTGGTTGTTAAACAAATTATGAATTAGTGATGGTTAATGGAGGTATGGAACATTCTTAACTTGTGATGAGTTCATATTGTATAATTAAAAGCTCAAAAATTCATGGATGCTACGTTGTGGTTTTAGAAATGAACATGCCCATGTGGTGCTTGATGAATTGCCAAAATGAGTAAGTCCTTAAGGAATGGTTTCATTTAATTATGTTAACTTTGTTCAAAATTAAGCTTTATTTTACAAAGGTCATCACTAGTTAAAGGACAATGCAAATATTTGTAGAACTAATAGTGAGGAACAATGTTAAATGAGCGCTATAGAGGATTCTATTTCCATGGAGTTAATTCCTCATGAAATGAAAAGCAAAATGTTAATTAGAGACATGCTAATTTTGTGGATAAGCATGTGGTTATTATTGTAGATTGAAATGCTATGTTTTGGAGCATGTTTGTATTAATTTAGGGCCCTCCAAATAGAGGAGGTGTTGCCGAATTTTCGTAGAAAATTCTAATATTAAAGCCTGATTAATGTCCCATGATCATGCTTAACAATTAATCACTTTTAAAGAGCATGTTATGCTCTCTAAAATTGAGCTTAAGATTATTAAAGCTAAATCCTTTAATTTAACAATTCCGTATTTCCATGTTTAGAAATACGAATTTCATGTTAAGAGAAATCATACTTGGTTTAGCTTGATGAAAATATAGTACTCTAACGAGTCCAATTAAAGGATAAGATAAGAATATGGTTTCCGTATTCTTATAAACTTTTGAAGCATGAATTAGATCTTAATTAAGAATCATGCTTAGATAGTTTAATGAGTTTATCGTATTTTAATGAGTTTAAGTTAGAGTGTAGAAAGAATACGATTTTCTGTATTCTTAAATCTCCGTATTCTAAAGCAATAGAACTAAGTTATGAAAAATATGAACTTTGTATTTACTTAGTACTATTATTGATTCTAGGAAAGGGTAAAGGTTCCGCGGGAGCTTCAGTAGGACCGAGTCAGATCTAGGAATTTGCTAAGGACATCAGGTGAGTGATTATACTATACTTGAAATGGTGTTTATGGTCGGAACTAATCGTTGGTTTTGTTTAAACGATTTTATATGGGTTTTATATCGAAGTTTGTGCAATGCCGTTGGTTTGATATTATGAACATAGTGAGGGAACACAACTGTAAACCTTCGCATTTCATTTGTATTTTGATTGTATTGATAATTGTAGAATTCATGATATGAAATCATTATGATGTTCATGAAATGCTTTTCAGTTTTCAAGCATGACTTGCCGATTTATTCGGAGTTTGAATTTATGTTTATGAAAAGCATGTAAAAACAATTACACATTTTTTTAGAAATTGCCAAGATAGACATATTAGTGCATTGCATCATACTCGAATACATGCTTGCGCCAGACGTGGCTCTACGACAGAGCCAGAGAGTACGGTACTAGGTAGGGAAGGGGTGGTTTTATATAATTCTGATTTTACTCGTCCAACTATCCGTTTTTCAAACCTTCCTGATTTCTAGAAAACAAAACCCCCTTCCCGTACCCGTCGGATGCTTAGTATACGTATATACTCTTATAGCTCACGGTCAATGAGTTGATTCGACCGGAGAGATATTGAGTGTTGGTTTATTCCACTCTGGTGCAGCTGTATGAGAGTAAAAGTGTAGATGACACTAATATGATAGAAGATGAGGATTTAATTCCATAGCTGGTCACCTCCACGGTTGTTGATACGGTCCAACCGGGAAGGCTACTGGCTTGATACGGTCAACCAAGATATATGTGGAATTTATTTCCCACAGACGAGGATTTGTTTTCCATAGCTTGTCACCTCCACGGTTGTTGATACGGTCTAACCTGGAAGGCTACTGGCATGATACGGTCAGCCAGGACATATGTGGAATTCATATCCCGTTCTGTTGATAAAAGATTAAAGAATTAATTAAAAGCATATTATATGATTTCATTGAATATTGCCATGACTTATGATAGGGTGGTTATGAACAAAGACACGTGGCACACAGATATTTAAGCATGTGCAAGTCACATGACAGTCTTTACAGTGCGAGGCTTACTTTCTCTCTGTGGCCGAGCTCCTCCACCTCGGAATTCATTATAATTTCCGAGGTCCTCATGGAGGAGCTCGGAAACTTACATGAAGGCGAGCCACTTTCAAATCCTCTTCCAACAGTTCCTGGCAACGCTAAAGATATCTTGAGATCTTCTAGAAGCTCAATGAATTACAAGAAACAAGCTAGGCAGGTTGGAGAACGCCTGGGGTCTAGAAACTTCTAGAACCATTTGCTAAGTTGGCATAGCAACCACGTGCTAGAATTCAGTGGCTTCTCCTCCAAGCATCACCCCAGTCTCCAGGTCCTATAAATACCCCTGCTCCCCAGTAGAGAGGGATCTGATTCATAATACGGCGAAGCCCTGCCACTCTGGCGATTGGAGCTTCATCCCATTTTCTCCTTCTTCTCTTCTTGAATCTTATCTCTCCCAAGCTCATCAATGGAGCTTCATCTTGTAATCATGGAGGAAGATCTAGTGAATTTCGTCTCCTATGGAGATGACCGTGGTTTTTTCCCCATTTTTGGGGTTTTCCACGTTATTTGCTGAGTCTCCTTTACTTTCTGAGTTTTTCTCCTTGATCTTTTGATTTCCTCCTTTCCATTTCAATATAAATTCAAAGTGTCGGTCGAAATTGGGGTTTGATCCAATTTTCGCACCAACATTTTTGGCGCCGTCCGTGGGGAGGAGGAGCAAGAAGCCATGCAACCGTGAGATCAAGGCGTAACTGCACTCTGCAATGCAGGATTCCAGCCTGCAGACATCCATGGTGGGAGAAGTTAACACCCCAGCAGCTCCTAATGGAGCTCCCACAGTTGGTGAGAATCCACTAGCTCAATCAAATTTGGTGGCCATTCCAAGAGCCGATTCATCGCCGTGGAGAGGCGGAAGCGGCGCTTCACTACCACGATCATGGTCATTGAACGCCATGTCTCGTGCCACCGTGTACCACCCCCACCACCATATCAGCGTAGCCCAGCCCGTCAAAGGCGCTCTTCCAGGGAACAGAGGAGCCCTGCATCATCTTCAGAGAGTTCTGATCCCCCCCGTCGAAGAAGAGTAGATCGGCGGCATCACTCCTCTGGAGGGCATGAGAGGAGAAGCCGACCTCCTTCGAGATCACCACCTCGTCATCACTCACAGAGACCTCGGTCGCCTGTTCAATATGGAGTGCGACCTTATTCTCCGAGGTACTCTCCCCCGAGGCGCTACACGCCTCCTCTTCCACGTTCCAGAAGTCGTTCACCTCGTGACATATCTCCCCAGCGACATGGGTCGAGGCATCACTCCCCTGTACACCCCCAGGAGTATGAAAGAGGACGTCGGGGATATCTTTCCGACAGAGAGCGCGTCTTAAGGAACGTACCACGTTTCCGCTCTCCCTTTATCAGAGCCATTTGGGAAGCCCCCTTCCCAGAGAAATACATCCCCCCAAACATCAGATATTATGATGGCACCTCGTGATCCAAATGAGCATGTGGAGAGGTAATGCGCCTCGAGATGGCCGGTGAATGGCACTTCCGAGGTGGTCTTATGTCGCGGTTTCTCGAAGACTTTATCCGAACCGCATATGGTGGTTTGAAGCCTACACGAAGGCGGCATTGCCTACTTCGATCGGCTTCATTGATCGTTTTCTTCGCCCGTTTTGCCAATTGCGCAGGCGGCATAAGAGGAACCAGCTTATGTTGCCGAGGTGCAAATGTAAGGAGGGAGAATCTCGTGAACTACCTTGAGAGATTCAATGAAGAAACTCATGGGATGTCCGACTTGGATTCTATCATGGTAGTTGGAGCTGATCTACTTAGATGGGGGCTGCGGGAATGCCCATTCCTTGATTCAGCGACTCGAGATGTTAGGGATGCACGTAGAAGTGATGGCGAGAGCTTCAAGTACATAGCCTCAGATGAGTTCAAGGCGGGAAGGAAAGAACAAGCCCTTCAGCGAGCAGAGGAATTCCGCAGAGAAGAGAGTCGAAGAAGTGAACGGGCACCGCGGAGAGATATGGAGCAAACCCGAGCAGGACCTCCTCGCTCGATGATAGAGGCGCCGACCAAAACAAACCCCGTGATTCGGCCCTGTGTATGACAATTATACCCCTTGAATACCTCAAGAGAACATATCATGATGCAGATCCAAGATAAGAAGATACTCAAGCCCGGCGAGTCTGGCCAAGGAGACCTCCTCGGCAAAAAGAAGCGTAAGTTCCTCGTGATTTACCACAAAGTCCGAGGTCATACCACAGAAAATTGCATCCACCTCAAAGATGCAATAGAGGATCTCGTTAGAGAAGGGAAGCTGAGTGAATTCCTCAAACAAGAAACCAGTAAGAAGGAGGAACAGCACACCCAGTCAGAACCTCCTCGGAAGAAGATAGATCTCACTGTCATCGCCGGCGGGCCAGGATGTGGAGGAGAAACTTCATCCTCCAGAAGGAGTTATGCCCGCATGGTGGGTACGATGCAGGAGCTTGCGCCACAGAAGAAGAGCCGAACTACTCTCTCAATTGAATTTTCGGAAGAAGATTTGAAGGGAATTTGTCAACCACAAGATGACGCCCTCGTCGTGGTCCTTGATATTGGGATCTACAGGATGCACAGGGTGCTAGTTGACACTGGGAGCTCGGCTGACATAATTTTTTGGGATGTGTTTGACAGAATGAAAATCGGAGCTGAGAATCTTAAACCATGCAAGACTCCTTTAGCTGGATTTACTGGAGATCCTATTTACCCAGAAGGTATCATAACTCTTCCTGTTACTCTTGGTACTCCTCCACGAACTGTTACGGCCCCAATCAACTTTCTCGTGGTACGTCATCCCTCAAGTTACAACGCAATTATGGGAAGACCTTCTCTCAACAAACTCGAGTCGGCCTCGACATACCATTTGAAGCTAAAATTTCGTGATCGATCACCTACTGGAGAAGTGAAAGGGATCAACCCTCTTCCGTGCAAAGTTGTTACCTTGCCACACCTGGGAAGAGACAACTTCAGCGATACAAGTAAGACTTACGAAGTCTCTAGCTATAGAAGATTTCCAAAGCAGAAGATGGGAAGAGAGAAGCCCGCAGGCCTACCCGGTCGAAGCAACTCGCAGCCTTACCACTCGGCGAGGCCTTACCGGAGCGAATCGCGGCAAATTTTGAGTTGGGCTCACATTGATCAAGAAAACAACTCCTCGAATTGATCAAGGCCAACTTCGGATGTTTTTGCATGGATGTACCGAGGACGTCTGCCGGGAGTACCAAGGAGGTGATGGAACACCACTTAAATGCTGATCCAAAGCGTGCCGGATACGTAAGAGAAGAAATTATGTCACGACGTGGCGAAGTCAGCTGGAAGAGGAGAGGTCGGCAAGTTGCTTAAAGGCGGAGTTCATTCGAGGTCCAATACCTCAATGGCTCTCCAATGTTGTCCTTGTAAAGAAAGCCAACGGAAAATGGCGTATGTGTGTTGATTTCACCGATCTCAATAAAGCTTGCCCCAAGGATTGCTACCCCACGCCTATGATAGACAATCACGGTAGATTCCACATCGGGATATGAGATGCTCAGTTTCTTGGCCGATATTCTCGGTTATAACCAAGTTAAAATGGCTAGAAAAGATGAAGAAAAGACGACCTTCATTACTTCCCCGAGGGACTTATCGCTACAAGGTGATGCCGCTTGGCTTGAAAAATGCGGAGCAACCTTTCAAAGACTAGTGAATAAGGTCTTTAAGAAACAAATGGGGAGAAATGTCGAGGCATACGCCGATGACATCCTTGTGAAGAGCACCTCTGCTGAACATCATCCCGCCAATCTCCAAGAAACATTTGAAACACCGAGAGCTCATGGAATGAGTCTCAACCCAACCAAATGTGCATTTGGTGTCCTTCAGAAAGTTCTTGGGTTTTATGCTCACGAGAGAGGAATTGAGGCCAACCCAGAACAAATCCGAGCTATTTTGGAGATGAGGTCCCCCAGAACCATTAAGGAAATACAAAGTCTGAATGGGAAGCTAGCAGCAATTGGAAGATTCATTTCGAGGTCCGGGGAGAAGAATCTTCCATTTTTCCGAGCACTTCGGAAAGCACCAAAGGTAGAGTGGACCGAAGAGTGTGAAAAGCCCTCACACAGCTTGAAGGAATACTTACAAATACCTACCTTACTTTCCAAACCAAAGCCAGGGGAGGAACTCAGTATTTACTTGGCAGTTTCTGATATGGTGGTGAGCTCGGTTCTCACTAAAGAAGAAGACAGAATCCAGAAACCGGTCTATTATACTAGCAAGGTTCTCAATGATGCGGAATCCAAATATCATCCTCTTGAGAAGTTGGCCTATGCACTAGTCACAGCAGCTCGGAAACTTCGCCCTTACTTCCAGTCACATAAAGTTAAGGTGCTGACAGACCAACCTTTAAAGCAAATCCTCCATCGCCCAGATGCCTCCGGACGATTGACGAAGTGGGTTATTGAACTTGGTGAGTATGACATCACTTATGAGCCTCGCACAGCCATCAAAGGTCAGGTCATGGCTGACTTCATCGTCGAGCTCACAATCACTGATTCTGGAGAAGCTATTCTTATGGATCCCTCTGAACCGAGTTCCTCTTCTATGGCACAATGGGTGTTACATACCGACGGCTCGGCGAATGCCGAGAATTCCGGAGCCGGCATTGTGCTGCAATCCCCTTCAGGATGGAACACCTCGGCAATCTTAAAGTTTGGGTTCAAGGCGACCAACAACGAAGCTGAGTATGAGGCCATGATTGCAGGCTTACAGTTAGCAAGAGGCCTTGGAGTCCAGCACTTGTTGGCAAACACGGACTCCCAATTAATTGTTGGTCACATGAGCGAGGAGTTCGGGGCGAAAGAAGAAAACATGGTGAGATACAAAACCTTGGTGCAAAAACTAGCTGCTAGCTTCCAGAAACTATCCATTGCAAAAATTCCGAGGGCAGAAAATCAAGAGGCCGACCTCCTCTCAAAACTTGCTTCCTCCAAGATTGAAGTAACGTCCCACGCCAATGTTCAGTACTTGCCGGCGAGGACGATTGATTGCCGACCTGAAGATGAATTATTTGAGGTGACGAATGAACCATGCTGGATTGATCCAATCTTAAATTACCTCCAAGATGGGTCTCTACCTTCAGATCCGAAGCTAGCACGCCAAATCAAGGTTAGGGCCAACCGCTTCACTATTCTGGATGGACGCCTTTATAAAAGATCATTTACTCTCCCGTTGTTGAGATGTTTGCGTCCGAGTGAAGCTAATTACATCCTTCAAGAGATCCATGAAGGTATTGCGGGGAGATCACACGGGGAAAAGCACTTTGTCATAAAATTCTAAGACAGGTTATTATCGCCCACTTTGCTGAAGGATGCAAAGGCATTTGTCCAGAAATGCGATGCGTGTCAGCGCTATTCAAATATCCAGCGACGTCCGGTTTCACAACTCACCCCCATAGTGAGTACCAGGCTATTCGCGCTTTGGGGAGTAGATCTCCTTGGCCCTTTTCCGAAAGCAGCTCGGCAGATGAAGTTCTTGATTGTTGCCATTGATTATTTCACCAAATGGGTAGAAGCAGAGCCTCTCTCCTCCATCACTGAAAAGGTGTGTCGGAAATTTCTGTGGAAGTCAGTGATTTGTCGATTTGGACTTCCAAAGAGCATTCATCACGCAGACAATGGGAGGCGGTTTCGCATCGCCGCTGCTCGAAATTTAGCTAAGAGCTCGGAATTGAGCGGGCCATTTCCGCCACTCACCCTCAAGCAAATGGGCAGGTGGAAGTAACGAATAGGACCTTGCTTCACACCCTCAAGACTAGAGTGCTCCGGAATCAATCTAATTGGGTAGATGAGGTGCCAGGGGCACTCTGGGCCTACAGAACTACTTGCCGGACTCCTACTGGGGAAACTCCATTTGCTCTTGCATTTGGAGTAGATGCAGTACTCCCTGCCGAGATTGAGGTCCCAACTCCGCGAATCCAGGCCTTTGATCCGACAAGCAACGAAGAAGTACTTCGAGCTGAACTCGATTTGCTGGAGGAAAGAAGGGAGAAGCTGCCCTCCGAGCTGCTGCGTACCGCCAGAAGGTCAAACGTCACTACGACGTCAAGGTGAAAGAGGTAACATTCCAAGTAGGAGATTTGGTCTTGAGGGAGAACATTTTTGAAGGCAACAAAAGTAGAACAGGGAAGCTTAATCCTAATTGGGAAGGCCCTTATGTTGTAACCAAGGTTGTAAGGCCTGGCACCTATTGGCTCTCCAAGATGGATGGAAAAAGACTCAAACGCCCTTACAATTCCGAACATCTTAGGCGGTATTATCAATAAAGCTTCCTGTTCCACCATGTGACTAAGCATGACACAAAGAACTTCTTGCTAACTCACACAGCAGCGGGTCAAGGCTCGAGCTGTGATGAAAATAGCAAACAACCTAGAAAATCCCCACAAAGTACTTGGTTGCTACACAGCAGCGGGTCTAGGCTCGAGCTGTGACACAATAGCAACTAGCCAGTGAGAACGGTTCCGTTAACGAGCCAATTGATCAAAGATCCCCTCGGCAATTAGTCCAACAAATCCGAACTTCTCCATGAGGACCTCGGAAACCAAAGTCAAAGAATTCTTGTGCGATTCTCCAAATAAGATGATAGCGGGTCTAGGCTCGAATCATCTTAAATGAGGACGCACGCTAAGAAAATCAAATGACAAACACATTTCTCCAAACGAGGGGGTAGCTGGTCTAGGCTCGAATCACCTTGAGAGAGAATACGCAACAAAAAACTTGATCGTTGGCAACTAAGGGACGGAAGAACAAGCGCGGAATACAAGCATGACAAAGAATTCAAAATGTTTTCGCTCCATAGGTAAAAGTGAATTTCCTTTATCAAAATAATACTAACATTTGTAACAGGAAAGAACAAACAAAGTTACACACTTTCAACAAGGGGCAAGTATAAAGCGGACAACACACATCAAAGATTGAGTTACTCGCTCCCTTTCGGAAAAGTTGTAGTGGCACCATCATTGTTTCCGAGCTCCTCCTCCTCGTTGACATCCAGCGCCCCACCAGCAAGAGCTTCAAGTGCCTCAATATATGTAAGATTAGCAAAATCGGATTGAAATTTCGTAACAAACTCTTTCAAAAGCAGAAAACTTTCCTCCCTCCCTTCGTCGTAGCGCCTCCCTCAAGAGCGGTCGGTCACTTGACGAGCCTTGAGCAAACCATTTCAAGCTCCTCCACTTTTTGTTTGCTCTCGCACAAAGACTTCCGACAAGCTTCAATCTCCTTGGAAATACTCTCGTGATCATTCCTTAAAGCGTCCCTTTCCGAAGTAATAGCGACCAAGGAGGAGTTACTATCTTTTAATTGCTTGAGAAGCTCGCCATTCTCCTTCTCCAAAAACTCTGCGACGCCTCGCAAGGAAGTGATTTCCAAAGAAACAGCTTTAACTTCCTCCTTGGCCTCACGAAAGTTTTTTCTCTCTGAAAGGAACGCTCAGGCTCGTGATTTCGAATTCTTGAGGAGCTCGGAATTGTTTGCATTCAAAGCAGCAACCTCTTTCTCCAAGGATGAAATCTTCTCCTTGGCCTTAAGCTCTTTCTCCATATGTCTCTGGGCTTTCTCATTAGATTGTTTCAATATTGCATCTAACTTACTCTTCCCAACCAGAGCCAGGTTCTTCTCTTCGGAAGCCTTCTTCAATGCCGTGTTCAAACGACCGACCTCCTCTTCCAAGTCTCTGTTCCTCCGGATATATTCAGTTAACAAGGACATCCGGCTCTCCTCTTCTTCTTCCAAAATACTTGCGGCGCGATGGCTAAGAAACAAGTTCTGCAAATAAAGATATGATGAGTTCGAAATTGGCCTGATTCAGGAAGGGGTTCAAGATAAAGAAACACTTACTGAAAGCCCTTGGAGGCGAAGGAGCTCGGCAAGATCAAGCCTTGATAAACGTCCAAGTCTAGATTCGATTTCTTCTGGCAATGCCAATTTAATTACGTATAATTTTAGGATCGTCCACTAGGATCCCTTCCCTTGGGTCCACGTGAGATGATCCCTTTGAACCCTCAGAAAAACTCGGGCCGCAAGCTCGGAAACTTGAGGAGGGGCGAGTTGGTCGAGTAACTCGAATCCGGACTGGATCAAAACTGATAGTAGGGTCAGTATTCACCCTTTCAGAGGTCCCAATGATTTCAACCTCATCCTCCGCAAAATCTCTGAGGATCTCTGGAAGATCTGGAATGTGCCCAAAAATGTCTTCTTCAGTGGGAACAGAAGGGAAAGGATCGCCCGAATTCCTCTGTCCATGTGAATCTCCTCCCTCACTACCGCGATGAAATTCCGTATTGACGTTGCTAGCGGAAGTATCATTTTCAGTAGGAACACGCGCGGATAAGGGAGAAATGGCCAACGCCCTCTCAGTGTTAGGAGGATGAGAAGGCTCAGGCTGTCTCTTCTTTCCTTTGGAGACCACCTGTTTCTTCCTGCTAGCCATCTTCCGAGCTGGTTCATCTTCAACAACCTCTTCAGAATCCCGAGCTCTCTTTCTTGAAACAGTTTCAGAATGTGTAGGCGGATGGAGTTCGTCATTACCTTGTGGTCTAGATGATTCTTCAACAGCTGTAGGTTCATTGGTACTCCCAGTTCCGGGCTCCTCTGCAGCCACTTTCTTCCGGAGCTCAGCCTTTTTCTGCTTCTCCGCATCGCCAGTATTAAGCTTCTCAAGACGAGCTCGGGCTTTATCCAACAATGATTTGGCGCACTTAGAAGCTTCCATACCTTCACCTAGAAAGAAAAGAGATTTGGTTAACGACAGAAAGAAGCAATTCGGAAAAGAATAACGAAAGTATGACAGTTCCTACCCTTCACTACAAAAAGTCCACTCCTCCGTAAGATTTTGTTGGTCAGAAAGAGGTCAGGAGGGATCTGGGAGCACTCACGCAACCTTTTCAGATGACGTGTCTCTTTTTTGGAGAGCTTCTCTCTACTTAACACTTGGGTCCGAGGTGCTCCCCAACCAGTCTGAACTCCGAAACCCCCTTCTAAAGAAACAAAGAAAAACCTCTCCTTCCATCGCTTAATGGAGGTCGGAACAGGACCTAAGAAACGTCTGTCAGGCCTCGCACCAAAGAAGTACCAATCTGTATTGGACTCCCTATTGAGGCAAAATAATGCCTCAAACAGAGATAATGTGGGAGTAACTCGGCGATCAAGGCACACAGTCACAAACCCACAAAGACATCTCCAAGAATTTGGGGTTAATTGAGATGGACAGATATTGAAAGATTGAAAGATTTCGAGGAAAAGAGGAGGAAAGGGGAGTCGAAGTCCTCCTAGTAATGCATCTACATAAATAACAAGTTCTCCATCCCTACCAGAACCCGCTCTATCAGAAGGATCAGGCAACCTAACTACGGGTTGGAAGTTCTTATATCTAATTTTGTAGTATTTGGTTACAGCATCAACTTCATCCTGATGAAGAATGCTAGGGTATGAATCGGAACAAGGAAACTGCCTTTAACTACGATTCGCGCCTACGTAGCTAGACAAAGGAACAAAATGAGAAGAAGAGGCCAAAACTTCGGGAGTTTCAAAACAAAGGACAAGAAAATTGCAGGAGATAGTGAGTTGCGATTTCAGCCGTCGGTGGTTTGAAGAAGGAGAAGAAGAAGATAAGCCAAGGCCGCGAAAGTTCGACGCAATATATGATAAAGTTTAAAGAGCGCGTGAAATATCCGGACGGTTCGTAAAGATTCATTTGAAAGTTTAAATGATATCCAAAGGACACCTGCCCACTTCATCTAACGGATGTGGATCGCTACTTACGGAGCCACCGTAGATGGATGCCACGTATACCAAGAAGAACGAGCCCATCATTGCACATTGTCGCGCCATACCGCCACTAGAGAAAAGGTTATTGAAAACCGCGGCGGGCTAGCAATAAATGTACCATCGCTCATCGAAAGTAACGCTTGCTACCCTTTCGCCTAGAGCACCTCGGAAAACATCAACAGAAAAGAATAGATCCTGCAGCAAATTCAGTATGCTTAGCTAACCTTCACTAAAGATTCAAGCAAAGGCATTCGCCATCTTCCGAAGTTCAATAAGTAAGCATACTTAAGGGGGGACTGATGATAGGGTGGTTATGAACAAAGACACGTGGCACACAGATATTTAAGCATGTGCAAGTCACATGACAGTCTTTACAGTGCGAGGCTTACTTTCTCTCTGTGGCCGAGCTCCTCCACCTCGGAATTCATTATAATTTCCGAGGTCCTCATGGAGGAGCTCGGAAACTTACATGAAGGCGAGCCACTTTCAAATCCTCTTCCAGCAGTTCACAACGCAGCATATCTTGAGATCTTCTAGAAGCTCAATGAATTACAAGAAACAGTTAGACAGTTGGAGAACGCCTAGGGTCTAGAAACTTCTAGAACCATGCCGAAATTTGGATTTCTTGAAGTTGGCATGGCACCCACGTGCTAGAATTCAGTGGCTTCTTCTCCAAGCATCACCCCAGTCTCCAGGTCCTATAAATACCCCTGCTCCCCAGTAGAGAGGGATCTGATTCCTAATACGGCGAAGCCCTGCCACTCTGGCGATTGGAGCTTCATCCCATTTTCTCCTTCTTCTCTTCTCGAATCTTATCTCTCCCAAGCTCATCAATGGAGCTTCATCTTGTAATCATGGAGGAAGATCTAGTGAATTTCGTCTCCTATGGAGATGACCGTGGTTTTTTCCCCATTTTTGGGGTTTTCCACGTTATTTGCTGAGTCTCCTTTACTTTCTGAGTTTTTCTCCTTGATCTTTTGATTTCCTCCTTTCCATTTCAATATAAATTCAAAGTGTCGGTCGAAATTGGGGTTTGATCCAATTTTCGCACCAACAACTTATATTATGACCAGCATGCTGTTAACCATGTTTTAAATATTGTTCAGTCTTTGTATTTCCTTGTATAGTGATTCTCACTCTAGTGAAATGTGCAGGTAGACGAGATAGAGTTCTCATGTAGATGGCTTTGACTTAGCAGTTGAGGATAGTCTGTCCTTACTTGATGTATAAATTCTAGAACACTTCCGCAAGATTGTATTCTATGTATAAGATTTTAAATACTTTATTTAATAATCATGTTTATTAGTTTGAATATCATGATTATCAGGTTTAAATTACACAACTTATGGGCTGGGTGCACTCCCGGCTCAGCTGGTGTGACATTCTGTCTCTGTGTCGGGATAGGGTGTTACAACTGGAGTTCAAAATTCTGTTGGAAAACATTGGGAAGATCAGTGAGCAAGCAAGGAAAGATCTGCTGAAGGTCCCACTGACTGCAAAGACAAAGTCCTTTTTCAACACAACATGCAAATATGATGCGGTGGAAAACAATATGTCCAAAACATTCAATTAATTTATTTTGGAAGCAAGACACAAGTCAATCATCTCAATGTTGGAGGATATACGGGTGATGGTAATGAGCAGGACAGTTGAAAAAAGGCAGTATATTGATAATTTCAGAGGTCAGTTTGGGCCTAAGATTTGGGTGAAAATTACGGAAGGCAAAAACTCAAGCATCAATACCTACTTGTAATGGAATGGGAACCAAGGATATGAGATCTACCAAGAAAATGAAAGATATATAGTAAATTTGGTAGACCACACATGTACTTGCATGAAATGGGACTCACAAGGATCCCATGTGGACATGGTGTGTGCGTAATAAAATTCAAATAAGAGGCAGTTGAAGCATATGTATCTAAATGGTACAAAAAAGAAATGTTTGAGCGATCATATGCATTTCCATTGTAGCCAGTCAATGGGAAGACCTTCTGGGCCAAGACTAGTTATGGCCCAATAGAACCACCCCCCTGTAGACTTATGCCAGACTGACCAAAGAAGGTCCGAAGGAAGGAAACCTGGGAGGCAGACAGTGGGTCAAGGCTATCCAGAAGGGGTAGAAAGATGACATGAAAAAAATGCTCCATGAGTGGGCATAATGCAAGGACTTGTCCTATAAGGAATGCAATTGTTGTAAGTGTCTTTAACCTTATATGTATGACTAAACCTTCTCTTCACAACCACATATATCACTATAAATATTAATGTCTTGACCATGGTAAAGGAAGAAAGGTTGGTAATCATCCAACTCACAAAGACAAGCAGAGCACAGTGGATAAGCATCACGTAATTAAATTTGTTGCAGACAGTTGCATATTTTTTTGTTCCCTTATTTTAGATTTTGAAATATGTGCAGGGAACAGGTGTAAGAGGAGGCAACGAGAGTGCATCGATAACAGCATCGATAACAGGCCCTAATGAAATTTCCACAGTAGAGGTAAGTTTTTTTTTTCTTGCATGCAGATGCTTAAGAGTCTTCCGATATGAGAATTAATCTTCTTATTGGTAGGTAAGCACCACAGATCAACTCCACAAGCAAAGCACAGTGGATGAGCATCAGGTGATTGGATTTGTTGCATCCAGTTGCATTTTTTTGTTTTTGTTTTTTTCCTTATTTAAGAGTTTGAAATCTGCGCAGGAAGCTAGTGTAAGTATACTTGTGGAAGGAGGCAATGATACATCGATGAGAAGCCCCAATAAGATTCCCACAGTAGAGTTAAGTGTTCAATTTTTTTTTCTTGCATGCAGATACTTAAGAGTCTTTGGATATAAGAATTAATTTTCTTTGAACCATAAGGGTCTTTGCAGATGCAATAAGCTAATATCTTAATCAAGTGGGCTACCTACAGTTGATGCAAGTGTGTTTTTTTCCTCTGCATGCTTACTCTTAGGTGACATTGAATATGAGAGTGTTTTTTTCCAGTCATGGAGATTCTTATTTCTCATTGTATATGTCAATTAATTTGTCATTGTACATGTTGCATCGAAATAAATTGTTTATAATAGGTTGTTGAGTTTTTTCCATCTGTCTTTTGTTGTTGTTTAGCCTCATACAATTGCGGAGGGATCTAATAGTTTGAAGGAAAGACAACAAACAGATGAGGTTTGTAGCTTTGAGTACCAATAACTCTTGATAGGCCTCTGTTAAAGTTATTCTAATACTCTATTTTGTATAAGGTGTTGGAGGGGTGAAGTTGAGGATTAGGAAAGCTAGGACTTCCAACTTGGATGGATAGTATTAAATTTGGAAGTTGTATTAATTTTAAGATATGTGTTTTTTGAATGTGCAGGGATCTGCATTTTGTAGGGAGATGACTATTTGGATGGATACTCTTATAACTGTTGTTGCTTTTGGATGATAAACTTTTAGCTGGAAGATGTATCTGAAGTGGTTATGTTAGGATTTATATAAACAGACTTTCCCATATAAATTATGTGTGTGAAATGAGCATCAAGTTGGTGTATTTCTGCTTATTCTTTATGTAGACGGACTTTTTCAGAATTTTTCTGGTTTTCTAACATCAAGTTGGTGTATTTTTGCTTGTTATTTATATAGAAGATGTTTGTGAAGTGATTATTTATATAGACATAGTTTTCCAAAATTTTTCCGATTTTTTCCAGCCAACCAGATGTATTTTTTTATTTTTTTTGTGGAAGATGTGTGTGAAGTGGTTATGTTAGGATGCCCCTTTAAGTAAAAAATTTTAAATTTTTTGCCACGTGGCATGCTGACATGGCATACTCCCACATCAGTATGTCTGATCCTCTCTGAAAATTATTTGCTGATGTGGCAGTCTGGCGCCATGTCTATATGCCACTTGTCAATCCACATCAGCATATACTGAGACCTATGGCACCATATCAGCAAAATACGTACAACTGGAAATACAAAAAATTAGAAAATTGGTTGCATTTCAATCGTATGCCACATGTGCTGTCATGTCAACACCAGGGACTTAATTGAACAAAACACATAAAGTACAAGGATCTTATTGAACATTTTTAAAGTATAGGGATGAAATTGAACAGAGTGATAAAGTAAAGGGACGATTAGTGCATTTTGCCTTTTAATTAACCCAATGCCCTTAGTCCCTTCCATAACACCTCGTGACTTGTGATGCACATCGGGATGCTAAATGACTTCTCTCCATCGCCAGGCACGAAAGATCTCGTTCATCTCTTCCTCATAAACTTCGTCTGAAGATGCCCCAGAGAAGGGGCACCGTTTGTTTTCTTCCTGCACAACCCTCTCGCGGTCCTTCAATGAGCTTCGACTCCCTGCCTCCTTATAGTGTGATCAAGCTCAGTCCTCGATTCTTTACCTACTGACCTGCATACTGTTGCGAACAAAGTTGCTTAGGATCTTTCCGGCAGCTTGGTCGTGGTGTAACAGGTTATTAGTTGCCCGCTAGAGTAGAAGGCATGGCTGTGGTGAAGCTTCACAAAAGAGCAACGACTGATTGAGAAAGTGGAGCTTCATTGCTAGGGATTGACCTTTAGAAGACCCCAATATTGTTCAATAGTGATTAGCATTAATCATTTATAATTAATTATATTAATAACACCGGTTTCATTTGCAAACTTAATTAACCCAACCAAATAACTGCTAACGTGGCCACTCAGACAAACTCTCCTAACAGGGTCATTTTGGTTACATGTCATGGTTGGTGGCACATTAATTCAACCATTATTACTCATATAACACATGCTTTAAGCCTTTATCTCTATTAACTTGTGTGTATTGGGAACCATTTTATTCGAGTTACCCTTAGGATATCCTTTTATCAAAAAGGTCTAATAATAATAATAATTATTATTATTATTATTATTATTATTATTATTATTATTATAAGCAAACAATTGACCATTACTTAAATAGTCACCCAACTATTCAAACATTCCTATTTGAGTCATCAAACTATAAAAATTTTTAATTGGATACCCCAACTTTAAAATTACATTCAATTGGGTCACCCACTTTCAATTAGGGTGTTAGGTTTTGTTAATTTTGGTTTTGTAAAGTAATTAATCTTTAGTTGTATTATTTTTTATGTTGTTTAGATATAATTATGTTATATATTAAAAAATTAACCTTCAATTGTATGTTATTTGATTGTAATTAGCATTAACAAGCAAATGGCCCTCACAATGTTCGGGTTGTTTTATTCAAATTTTTAATTTTTTTATATTCACATATTTAATAATTTAAATATTATAAATACTATATTTTTTGAATTAAATTTTAAAAGAATATATTTTAAGATTTTATTTTTTTAATAAATTTTCAAAAAGGATTAATTATTTAAAAAATAATTTTTATGAACTAAAAAATTAGTTCTTTAAAATTTTAAAGTATTAAAAAATTTAAATTCCAAAAGAAATAATTTAGAATGAAATATTAGAATTATTTTTTTACCTGCATGATAAGTCAAAAGTTACCATATATATTTATTAAATTTTATATTTCAAATTATTTTTTAAAAAATATTGTTATGGTTTGAGGTTAAAAATAATAGAAATTTATATATAGTTTGATCTGAAATTTAAATTTTCTTATTAACACTTAAAGCAGATTAAATATTTTAAATTTTAAGCATTATATTTTATGATTAAAAATTTTATTGTTTAAAATAATCTTTCTCTTTTTCAAAAGTTAAAAGTTTTCGGGTAAGTGTTATAGGAAAAAAAATTTATAGATTTCAAGAGAAAACTATAGTAGGATGGAAAATTTAAGAGAAAACGTTTCATTTATGTCAGTTGTGGACATCTTGAGAGTTTAGATTAAAAAAAATTAAAATAAATCTTAAAAAAGACTTACTTTAAAAAAAATAAGTTAACAAATAAAATTAACTTTTTAAAGAATTTTTATGAGAAGGAATACTAACTGAGTAATCATGTATTTAACAAATATATGAAACATCCATACAAAATCCTTATTTTCCCAACATTTGTAATAAAAATGATAAAAATAATAAAGAAGTTTAAATCTAAAAATAGAGAACCCAAATCTAGATGCTCTTTTCTGTGATCACAGTGACATAAACAACACCCCACAAGAATAGGAGCAGAGCCAAGAAAAAGACATTCAAAGGACTCATAGAAGAAAAGCGAGTATCTTCAAGTGTTTTAAAGGGATCGTGGAGAGGAGATTGAAGTTTTGAGAGGTGGAGGGTGTGATGACACGTGGCAGAACCACCAACAGTATAGGAAATAACGTAATAGATATTTCAAATTTTTAATATAAAAAATTTAAAATTCAGACAAATTTATAATGCCTAATCTAATTTTATTTATTTATTTTTTCTAAAATAAAAATTCTAAACCGTTTCCGATTAGTAATGTAGATAGATTTCAAAATATTTAATAAATTGAATATTATAAAATAATTATATATTTAAAATTAAACTTTGAAAGAAAATAATATAAGATTTCATTTAAACAAATTTTTTAAATTGATTAATGATTTTCAGTATTAGTTTTGACGAACTAAAAAAATTAAATATTTAAAGTTTTAAAGTATAACAAAATTTCAAATAAAAAATTTAGAATGAAGGGTTACATTTATTTTACTGCATGATATTTTTTAAAGATGTAAAAATAAATTAAAGAATCTTTGTATTATTTTTAAAATGATATTGATATGTTTTGATGGGTTAAAATAATATAAATTTATGTTTTGCCTATGTGAAATTTTAATTTTCTTATTTGTATCTTTTAATATTTTTTTCAAAGTGATTAATTAAAAAATAAATAAATGAAAGGCATCGATTATTTGGATGATATTTTTAAAAATTTATAAAATATATTAATTAAAGAATCTTTGTATTGTTTTTTATGGCCTAGTTTAAAAAAAAGAGATGTAGGCAAGTTATTTTTTATTTAGATTTAATTTTTTAACAAATTTTCTAAACTTCTCAATGATTTAAGAATTAGTTTCGATGAACTAAATTTATTATTATTTCTAATGTTTCAAAAAATAAAATATTGTGAATGTTATAAATTTTATTCTATGTCTTATTTGATCCAATAATTTTAATATAAAAATAAATTTTATTAATTAAAATATTAAAGTTTAAATTAAATAATTATAGTTTAAGGATGGCTACTTTTTATAAAAAAAAATGAATCATATCTCTTAATAAAACTACCAGAGAGACTATTTAAAAAGTAGAAAATATTTAATTAACATACATTTCTGGATTACAAACCTATTCCTACTCTGTTATACCCACCTCTGATGTCAAATCTATGCAAAAATCCTTCAACATGCTGAACTTTACATTTGTTTTTTCAAGATAAAACTTTCCACCAGTTAAAATAGCAAGAGCAGACAAAACTACATATTAAATTTTCTTGAATGTCATGAAGTTCGTAGAGAGAGTATATTCTAACAAGCTACTTTGATCTATCATAAGTGAACATCCTGAATAAGACTAAATACAGATCACTAAGTGGAGCAGTTATGTCACGTCCGAACACGGATCCTCGGGCCTACAAGACGCGACAAGCGCCAGCGTGCTTATAGGGTCGCCCTAGAAACGCATAGGCTAAGTAACATAAGCGAGATAATTAAATCGAGTTTAAATTATAAATCAGCGGAAGAAATATATATAAGGTTTTTATAAAACCCTAGCAGGTCCTGAATGGTACAAATACAACTCTCACTCAGAAAGGAATAGAGGCCCGCAAACCTCATTTCGAGAATCTCCCGGGCTACTAGGCGTCCCTACGGAAGCTCTCCTAAGTTCCTCCTAGCTACTCGTAGGTCCTCGTCTAGTCCCGACCCTACTCCTCGTTGTCACACGAGAAAAACATCCATCAAGTGCATGAGCCTAAAGAATAGGCCCGGTGATTCGCATAAACAATAAAAGAGGCAGGTCAGAAACAAGGAACGAGAATAAAGTAAGTACAATTATACAAATACAACAACCACGACAAGCAACAAGTAGGCTGGAATGCGGATAAAATCCACGGATGTACTCAATCTGCATATGTGATACTAAGATGTCTCGACATCTACGACACCATCGGTATCGTCTTGACCTAAGCCGGACTAAGCTATAGCATACATGTGCACATGGTGGATAATGCCGCTCTCACGTGAGCCAAGTGGCCAGATATTATACACCCTCTGCCGGGGTCTCCGTCCGATAGAGCATCAAGTGCTCGTGGCCAGATATTATACACCCTCTGCTAGGGTCTCCGTCCGATGTATCATGCCTGAAAGTAAGAGATTGATAGTACTAATACCTAACAACAGGTATAAATATATATATATATATATATATATATATATATATATATATATATATATATCCAAGGCAGCAACATCCTGAATATACAATGGTCGGTGATCTCCTCGAGATCGGGAGTCAATACGTATTTAAGAAGTAAACTCTACTCAAATACGCATAAGAAGAAGAATGATAGCAACAATCCCCTCGAGATATAAAACCAACACATATGAGGAAAACCATCTCAAATATATGTTGGGAACCTCTCGAGGAAATAAGAGTACAAAAATCAAAGTGGGGTAGGAGGAAGGAATACTCACAAACCTCCCGTGCGAGAGCCTACCTGGCTAGAAGCAAATCACAAGCAGGGTAGGAGGAAGGAATACTCGAACTGAGTATCAACAGACTGAGCAGAGCAATATCAGAAAGCTCAAACAAGCATAAATAGAAAATCACACTCAAAGCAGATCATATCAGAACATACAAGCTCAGATAAATGCAACAAGCATAACATATCAACCGACAGAGCAGGTATCAAAAGATGGACTCCAACATCCATCTAGTACAACAACAACAAGAATCAAGAGAATACTATGAGTTAGAAATACTCACAGCACCCGTGCGATATCCTACCTTATTCGCTTCCAGGACCTACCCAGGTCCGAGCCTTCCACTCAGGTCTTAGACCACCTCACCACGTCCTAAACATGGTAAATGTTCGTCACATAACATTTCATAACAATCTGAATACATTACATGTATTTAGTTACCCAAATCGTGAATTTACCGAAATGTCGGCTTTTAAATTTATAACCGTAGATCCGGGCTCTTAGATACCTGCCCGCACCATTTTTACTAGTTTAAATTTACACCCGAACTATCGGGGCGATCGGAATCGAATTCCGAGTCTTTTTGAAAATATTTAAGTTTTAGTTCACTCTTTATTCTACTGCTACAGTAACTGAGGAAAATCCCGGATTTAAAACATTAAATTGACGCTGAAGAACATTCTCATTCCTTCCCATACTTCTTGTACATTATATTTCCAATATCATCTTCCATTTCCCTAAGAATTGGGCTCGTTATAAGGTCTACAGAGCCCATAATAAAATGAAATAAAAAGGGTGTTCTGCAGATGCTACAGTGTTTCCTGCACAATTCCTTCTCCTTGAAGCTTAACCCTCTTCAATTAACTCCACTCTTCGAAAATCAAGTACTTGTATTACTCACCTATTTTTCAATAGTGATTTCCATCCCTTCTAATCCTCCTACTATGACTTAGTGCTTAATGCTTAATCTATCCAAGGATGGTTTCTCATATTCGTATATCTATAGCATTACAAAATTTCTAAAGTTTTAATTCCATCATCCATGTATTCTTCTTATCATAATCTAACCAAAATCGTAATTAGAAAATGTGGTTTAGTATTTACTTGCTTCAATCCCTTTTTTTTTTTTAACAATAACAAGGTTATTAATAGTTCAAGCTCAATTAAACCACATAGCCCTCTAATTGTCTCATGGTTCTATGTGGCGAAACATCAAACACTTGATGAGCATATTTTCTCTTAATGGTTCTTATAGTCTAATAATTAATGTCTCTAAGGAGGGTTTAACATGCTCTTAAAGGTTAATCGATGTTATACTTAAACATGTATGCATGCCAACAAGGCATGAGAATACCATAACTTCATTAACTTAGCTAGAGCATGCTTGAAATCAGTATGTATTTTGCTTAAACTAAGAGCATGAAGGAAATACAAAATTTACTCGGATACAAAGATTTTACATTCTTCATCCTTAGCATCATTTGAAGGATCTATCATGCTCTTAAGGTTAATCAAAAGCTATTCATAAACATGGAGATTATTCATGTAATTTCAATAAAAACATTGGGAAGCATCTTCTCTCTTTCTAGGCTTTAATTTCATTATACAAACATGTAACGATGAACTTCTTCATAGCATGATCCAAGTATATAAAACATGTCATTATATTCACAAACTCCATGTGGCATTTCATCAAATATTTCATGGGCATGTTTATTCTCAAAACCACAACAATGGGTATTTGCAAATCCTATCTTCCAATTGAACAAACAAGCATCATAAACATGATCAATGAGCTAAGTTTTAGCATACTCTAAGTCTATTAAACATGAAGTTATGCTCAAGGGTTCATTGTGACATTTTATCAAACATGTAATGGGCATGTTAAAAGCTTCAATGGATAGCTAAGGTTTGTATCAATTCAAACACAAAATTTACAACATTCAATGGATTAACCTCATTGAACTTGGTAACCACATTCAAAACAACATCAATTCCAAGCTATCAACCCCAATTAACCCATGCCTTAACTTATGAAATCAATCAACTAATCATGGTGGTTATTTCTTAAACTATGCTCACCGTCGCAAGGAAGGAAGAAGGGGACGTGTGGGACTAGTCGAGCTTGTGACGGGCGCCTTAAGGTGAGCCAATAGTAGGGTCGCCGAAGCGTGGCGCGTCTTGTGAGTCTGCCAAGTAGGGTCTTGAGGCGCGCTACAGCAGTGCGTGTGTAAGAAGCACAATCCTTTAAAAAATCATCCAATAAATCATCCAAAAAATCATTTGAATTTGT
The DNA here is from genome assembly GCA_026586065.1 of Dioscorea zingiberensis. Classification (NCBI taxonomy): domain Eukaryota; kingdom Viridiplantae; phylum Streptophyta; class Magnoliopsida; order Dioscoreales; family Dioscoreaceae; genus Dioscorea; species Dioscorea zingiberensis. The sequence goes on from CM048822.1 coordinate 35,010,417, forward strand.
TGCAACCTGTATTTAAACGAATCATCTCTGTATAAAGAACTACTTAGAGAGAACATTAAAACACAACACGATCTAGAAAGAAAAGGGGAAAAACATTACCTATGCCTTGTGTTTTTCTCAGATTTTTGTTTCAATGACCTTACAGATTGGACGAAGAAGATAAACAATTGAAAACGATAATCTAAAAATACGGCCGTGTTAAGAGATTATGACGATAATCTAAAGACATGGTTTGTGTTGAGAGATCGTGACATCGTGATATTTTAGTTAAAGAAATTCTCGTTAACCATCCGGAAAAATAGGGAAAAACGCATATAAAATTTTAAAATAAAAAAATTCAAAAATCAGAGAAAATTCGAATACCCCAATCCAATTTTCTCGTTTTTTTGGATTTTTTGAAAATTAAGAAAACATTGTAACCGCCCCTTTCTCTTTAGTAATATAGATAGATTAGGTTAGTTGTTAATTCATTAATTATGTTATTATTTTTTTAAAAAATAATACAGTGGGTTGGATCAATGTAATTATAAACAACATAACAAATAATACAACTATTACTTACTTTACAAAACCCTGATTAACAAAACCTAACACCCTAATTGAATGTGGGTGACTCAATTGAACGTAATTCTAAAGTTGGGGTACCCAATTGAAATTTTTTATAGTTTGGTGACTCAAATAGGAATGCTCGAATAGTTGGGTGATTATTTAGATAATTTACCCTAATATAAAAAAAACCCCTTAATTTTATATTTGATTTTCAAGTGGGTTGAAACCAAGGTTGTCAGACCCGGACCGGCCCGGCCGGTTCAACCGGGAAAACCAGGAACCGGCCATGTGGCCGGTCCGGGTACACCCCTAAAACCGGACTGGGTTTGACCCGGTCTTGACCCGGTGACCCGGCCGGGTCAACCGGGAACCGGTTGACCCGGCCGAGTCAACCGGGTCACAATGCTAGGGTTAGCTGATTTTTTTTTCTTTTTCAAATTTCATTGTTTTACTTTAACTTTAACTTTTCAGTCTTCGACTCTTCACTGTTTCGCTTTCACGCCGCTCATTCCTCCATCGCCGTGGCCCGTGAGTTGTGCTCGTCCCCCGGTCGCTTCGTCGCTGCCGCCGTCACGGACTCGCCCCAAAGCTTGTGCAACGGTGCAACGGCGTAGCGGCAACCCTCCTCAGTCCTCGCTTCAGAGTTCAGACTTCAGTGCTTCAGCAGCTCAGCTTCACTGAATCTCCTTGGCCATCCAGCTCCATTAATGGTGAGAACTGAGACAGTGAGACCGTGAGTTTGTGACTGTTGTCCTTGCTTCTTAATTATTATTTGTTTTGGCTTCTAATGGAGTTCAAAGATCATTGGAATGAACTATGAAGTGTTTGATGATCAATTGATTAGTGAATCAGCATAGGACTATAGGAGTTTGGTTTTGTATGATCTTCACTAGATATGATGATGCCAAGAGTTTATGTGTTTGATGAATTCTCATATTTGATAATTGGACAAATTTGAATTCTCAATCAGAGTTGCTCTTGTGCTTAGCTTACTTGTTCTGCTTCGCTTAGTTGTGGCTGAAGCAGTTAATGAGACTCAATGAGAATTACCAAATTATGAAAAATTATCGCTTGCTCTTGTCGTAGCTTACTACCGCCGCAGCTTTTTACGAAAAAATTACCAAACTATGAATGTCTTCACATCTGTTTACCTTGTTTTGTAGTATTTGTTTACATTTTTTTTTTGGGCAAATATTTGTTTACATTTGAAGTTACATTTATATACCTGCAACTTCCATAGAAGAGTTCAAAGTTCATACTTTGTATTTTGTAAATTTACAACTTATATTTGTTGGTTTTGCTTTGCAATCCTCTAGTTGTTCAAGTGGGAATGTGTCAGTATTCATTATTTTTGATAGGTTGGTGTACGGTTATATTTTAAATATTAAATTTAGTTAATTATATTTTTAAAATTTATTATTATAATTATGTTTTATATCATATTTGATTAATTATTAATTATTATTAATTATTTTTTAATATTTTATTATCGACCCCGGTTCGACCCCGGTTCAACCCCGGTTGAACCCTTGACCCCCCACAGGCTTAGCGTCAATGACCGCCGGTCCCACAACCTTGATTGAAACAGGTCAGAGCCAGCCGGAATGAACTTTCTATTTTAAGGTCCTTTCCGAGTACTCAGCATCATAAATCAAAACAGATACTGATGATGCCTTGTTGAGATTCCTTGACATGCAGTACACAACTTTTTAGTTAAAATTGTACCGACCCCTTCTTTGAGGTTCCATTAGCATCACTGTTCAGCTACCACTCTTTTTTAACTCAGTACACCATAAATGTCCTCGTTATGCTCTAACAACTTGTGGAAAATGTCCAACTCCCACCAACTCATATTCTGGAATTATATTCCTGGGTTCGTGGTATTTATTGCAGAAGCTAATCAAAACATCAAAATTTATAATCCTGAAAGTTAATAACTCATTTACTCTCACAAAAATAGATTGAGGATTGAAGATTCCAACCACACCTAAGGTGTGCTTATTGTGGCTTGTCCACATTTATAAAATATATATATATGTGCTTATTGTGGCTTGTCCACATTTATAAAATATATATATATATATAATCCCTCACAGTAGCATTTTATGTCTTCCAACTCCAAACAATCAAAAATATCCACCACAATCAACTAACCACTTTATTGCAGAAGCATCCATGCTTAGAAAAACCAACAAAAAGAAAGAACCTCATCAAATACCAACACACACACAACAACACTAAGGCAACAGTTTGAATAGCATCACAGGGCATCATACATATAGGAAGAAACATAAACTATGGTGTTGTAGGAACAAGGCTACCAGGATGCTTTGTCACTGCATGGAGTATGTCACTGTAACTGATGATGCCAATCAAGATGTCATCCTCTACTTCGGCATCAGTCACCCAGACATGAGTCGCCCTGTGGGAGAGCATTTGCGCCATGACAGCTGCTAGTGAGCTTGTATGCTTGCATGTCAATGGAGCACTCCTTCCTCTATACATGCTTCCCAGTCCTCCAACAGCCATCTGGTTTGCTTGACTGCTGAAAAAGCCGATGCTTCGGCTGCTAAACTTTTTAGGTCTCAAGGAGGCCCCAAGAATGGTGTCCTCGATCGGAGAAGAAACTGACAAGTTAGGGACAAGGGAATCTGAAGCAGTAATATTGTCCTCTGCACCCATAACAAATTGGCCTGCTGATAGATTGGCCAAGGCCCATGACGCAGCCAAGTAGTCACATTTCCATAGCTTATAGGCAGATATTTCTCCAATGATCTTGTGTGAGCCATCTGGGTTTGTCTCAACTACTGCAATGACACATGGGTCCTGAGGAAGCTTGTGTGCCACTTCAATGGCTGGGGACGAGGCCTCGATATGGAAATAACGAGGGGTGATGGCTCCAAGGGATGAGATGGATGACAGAGGGATGGGTGCAAGAGCACCGAGGCAGCCAATAAGGAAGCGGACCACATCCTCCCGGGAGAGGCAGCAGTATTTATCATCGTGGAAGGACGATGAGGATGATTGGCCGCTGTTGCTTGGGGTAGTTGCAGTTGAAGTGTTGAGAGTCTTGAGCCACTTGCCATGATAGAGGATGGAAAACCGTTTGCTTACACCTTTCCATGCAATACTCTTGCGCACAAGGAGCCTTCTCACTCCCTGTTTCATCAATTCCAGGGCATCTATGAGCCTAGCAATGCAAAAGATAAAGCAAATTTAGCACAAAAGAAACCTAGAACTCGAGATCAATGGAAACACTTGAATCAAGCGCTTGATTGAGTGCATATTACTGTCACAGGAAGAATCCCCATAAATATGTTTATGGCAAAATGATGGCAATTTAATAATGAACCTCATGAAGGAGAAACTTCATTGGTTCTGAAATTGTGCTAATTATAGATCAAGAGAAACTTGGTCTAGCATCAAATGCCTTCAATGCAATCATGCAAAAACTAACACAGATATCACATTTGTCACAAAAAGTCTGTATCTGACTGTGATATTACTAATTGTTATGGAGAAACAAAAGCATGAAAGGAATAAAACATTGTGGGGGCACCATTGCTAACTCATTTAACTCATTAAATATCTGGATATAAAGAGAAATATAATGCACTGATCTAATAGACATGCCACTGAAGTAGGCTAGAAAGATTAAACTCCATGTAGTAAGATGCCACATTCAACAAAGACTACAAGAATCAAAATAAGATTACTATCATCCAAATTGTGCATAAAAAAATATAGGTTTACATCCTGAACTTTTACAGAACAGAAGGTTCACGAAAGTAGATATGAAAGGCCATAAAGGTAATGTACTTCATAAAAGAGGAATAATCAGTAAAAAGAAACATGTTCTAGCAAACTTTGAAAACTTAGTCAAGAAAATAATATCTGCCATTTTAAGGCAAATTTTCATCCAAAAATAGAAAGAAAAAAACATTTCAGAGTCTTTTGGAATAAATAATCCTGAATTCATTCCACCTTTAAGTACAACAATTAGTTCTAGTATCCATATCTGCCACACAAGCACATGTTAGCTGAGAAAAATAACACCTTGAGCTCAAGAAATATACAGAAAATACTTCAAAGGCTCAGCTTCTTACTAACATTTGGCAGTACAGTCATGTCAAAGGCACAATTTCAGGCATGCTAATTGTGACAAGTAGATGCCGAAATCAGACTTCAGGCAGAACAACACTTCTAAATGTTTAAATTATAAAGCTGATATCAAAGTAGATCTGGAAAGTCCAAATTTCCCATCCATTTCGAAAAAACAAACAGTCACAACTTTCAATATCAGTAGAAAGAGAGTCTGGTAGCATCTATAGTATGCAAAAATTTAAGGAGGTAATCTGAGTCCCATTGCACAGAAGCTATAGCAGTTAGAGCTGCAACTTTTTAACAATTCGAAGCATCTGAGGGCTAGATATAGCCAAAAGCAACATGATTAAAATGATATGTTAGAGCCTTCAAAAAAATGAATTAAAACAGGTCACAAACCCTTCACAACTTTATTGTAGAATGAAACAACTGTTATAGGCGCAGGGAAGATAAGTTGAGTACACACAAAATACATGAGACTTATCAATAATCAATACACAATAAACACATGATTGAAACTAACTTTAAGGGGAAAAATAATAGCAAGGACTCAATACACACAAAACAAACGTTGAGACCAATTAAAAATAAATAAATAAATAAATGGGACTGACACAAACAAGAAACATGTTTGAAAGCAATTAAGAAGAAAAACACAGGTCACATTCATAGTTGGAGGGAATCAGCACATGTTATCTAGATCAGGCAACACAAAATGATTCAAAGGTTGCAACCTGATACAACTGTGTTTAAGCTACTAAACCAAATCTGATAGTATTCCAAGTCCTAGTCCCTCAAGGCGAGTGTTGTAAGGGATGAGGATGGGTTTGATATTTCAATTGCATAGTTTTCTAGCAATCATACCTATCAAAAGTGTTTTGAGATTTGTGAAAACTGAATTGGTATTGTCCCATATCACAAGATGATCCACGTCCAACCAAAAGAATGGTTGAATCTAATTTTTACAGCAGATAACTGGACAGATTCAACTTTAGAGCATATATTTTAAAAAGATTTCATCACATGCAGAGATCCAACTTTTCCATACAAGCACTTAAATATCTAGAAGAATCTAGCAATTTCAGTACATCTTTTAAGAATCTATTCACACAGTTAATACTTGATATTCAAGGAGCATCAGGTCCAATGTGGCGATGCCCCATTATCCATGGATCCAAAAGTATTACATGATGGGGTGATGGAGTACAAACATGCCACTAGCATATTATGGCTTGGTTATATGGTTTGCAAGGGTGGCATCAAAAAGAAGTAATTTTGAGTTTCTTTTTGAGCCAAGATATCTTCCTATCTCTCATTAACATCCAACCTACCTTCAAATAAGTAGGTTCATAAAAAAAATTCAGGATATCTCAAGCCCCCTTGATCCCTTCTCTAATACCTCCTAAAATCACCTTGTACTTCTAGTCTTCCTTCATTGACATCCTTCCTAACTCAAACCATATTTCTCTTAATGTGTACCTTCAACAACGTTGCAAACATCCACAACCCTTTTAATCATTCTAGGGAAGAAATTTCTAGAAATGTTTTATATGCTAACTAAGAAAATTACCAAATAGTCCCTGATAATTTACATTTTTGCGATTTTAAACACTTAAGGCGAATAGTAAAGCGGATAGATCATCCTAGTAAATAGATAAAATGACTTACGGGGGACTATATAGGGATGTCAAAACTATACAGGGAGCAAAAGGCAATTAACGGTATATGTAATATGTTTAATGGTGAAAGTCCATTTTAGTCTTGAAATATACCCAAAAGTTCAATTTCCCCGTGTGCTTAAAAATCCTTACACAATTGTATTCATTTTGGTTCCTAAGAGTAATGACATTATTGGCATAGCAACAAAACCGTTAGTTTGTTTTTTCTAATAAATTTTTTAGCTTATGTGGCCCCTTGTATATGGATGATGATATGACACTGCCACATTACCATATGCCACATCATTATTCACCTGTATGTTTTTGGGATGACTATGCTAACATGGCAATATTGACGTGGCATAGTTGGATGTTCGTGACAGAGAAGGATAATGAATGGTAGAATAATCAAGAACTCAACAACGGAGCCTATTGCAATTTCGACAATTGTCCCACTTAAGAGCCTATGGTTCTTCTTATCACCGCTAGCACCTCGTCTAAGGGAAGGTCTCACCAAGTTAGGGAGTGAGAGGACCACTATAGAGGAACATATTCAGAGACACCCTCACCGGCTTATCCTTAAGCTTCTTCACATTGATCCATTGACTTAGTTATAAGACATGTTGAATTGAACCAAATTTAAGCGAGTGAGATTTGAGATCTTGTCAAGGAGTTGAATCTCTTCAAGACATGGAGTCTCCAACTACATGAGCTTATTGAAGTTCGTTAAGATTTAGCCAGAGAAGTTATTCCAATGAGATTCAGGCAGACTAAATTCAAAAAGAACAAGAAGAGATCAAAGAGGTTGACATCGGAAAACACGATGAACTGAGGTGAAGATGTGGAAGATGGTGAGGGTTAATGAGAATACTATTAGAGATGGTGCCAATGAGGCTGATTTCAGGAATGCGAAAGAGGGTAACGCAGCCAGCATTGCAGACCATGCCCTATGAGAAGCACACCAAGGTGTTTAAGTTCTGGGACAGCCTTGAGCCATCCATGGCAGAGCAGGAAAAACAATGCTGCACTGTCAGGCACCAGATCCAGCCTTGAAGCCCAAAAGAATGTGAGCAAGCATGCAACCCAGCAGAGCACAGAAAACAACATCCGCATTGGCAAGGTACCCGAACTTTTCGAGGTTGCTCCATGAGAGTAAAAACCCTAACGCTTAGTAAAATTGTTAAATGCATTTTTAAACCCTAAGTCATAAAGATTTTAATACTAGTATTAGTTGGTGGTGCTGACATGGTGATGTTGTTCATCAGATTATGCCATGTCAACATAGTCATCCCAAAACATATAAGTGGTTACATTAGCATCCATATGGTCTACAAGGTGTAACATAAACTAAGAAATATATAATAAAAAAAACAACGGTTCTATTGCCACATCAAAAATGAAGTTAATCTCAAAAATCAAAACAAACACATTTGCATAATTCGGGAGCTAATGAAATGGTTTTTCTTATGTACAAGGTGGTAAAACAAACTTTTGGGTATAATTCAAGAACTAAAACTACAGTCACCTATATTCAATTATTAATTTATAGAATTATTATATTATGTCAATATATTTATTTTTTGATACAAAACACCCTTGTAAAAGGGTCATGTACCCTCCCCTATTCTTGCTTCAGCTATCAACTGCACATTTACCCTCAACCGCGACCCATCACTATTGATGCCTTTGACAACATCATGACACACCTTATTATAGACCACCTACAACTCTTTCTCCTGCAATCTTACGCACTGCTTGCAATTTTATCCAAGCCACTCATGTCAAGAAAATACAAGGGTCAGATATGTCTGCATGCATAGTTACATTAATTTTTCCCGAATATGCCAAAATCAACATAACCTGGAAATCATGATGATGATGGTGGTGACAGCTAACACGACACATATGATATCAAAATTGCCAAATTAATGCACAACAACCAGGACAAGGTTTTGCAAGCCACGACAATTCTCCCAACTGTAGCAATAATGAAGATGACTTGCATTATCATAAAGCTCCTTTTTCATCATTGGACCAAAGACAATGTAGCTTTTAAATGGTAACACGTTAAATTCAACATTTAAGGGAGTGACCCCAATCTGTAAAGATCCATACACATATTGCAGTTAAACTTTACGCATGTAATTGTAGAAATTTTTGTTTCTACTTCCCTTGTTCCCAAAAAGAAAGGGGACTGTTTGTTTGTAATTTCCATAAATACAATTTTCATTTTTACTTTTTTGGCATCCACAAATGAGACAATGTGCTTCCAATTTAATGGTTTTGAATAAGAAGGATGGGAGTTTCTCACTTCCCTAATTATTTCTTGGATAGGATTTAACAAATCCAAAGTATTTATTTGATGGTATGCTAGGCCAATTTGAAGTTAATCAATAGAATGAAGGATAGACCTCAAATTCACCACCTCTGAAACTTCAGATTTCAATTGTGAAGTCAAAGATACAAACGTGAAGAATGGAAATGTTTCAAAAAGTCAGCATCTTGAATAAAGCCAAAATGAACATTAACCAATATTAAGGAGGGCAGGAAATTTACTTGCATGTTAATCTAGAGAGATATGACTACATTATGGGTAAATATATCTCAGCAAACATCATAATTAAATTCCAGTCAACTTTCTCGAGCAAGTTTTGTAGAAAGGTGCTATTTGTACTGATATTATCTTTATTGATCACATAACTTGGCTTTTTTAGGGAAATTGAATAAAAGGCTTTTCCCATAGGTGAATCCATAATTGAAACTGCATATTCCTAAGCTACGATTTGCAAGTATCTTCTCAAATTACCATGCTTTGCAACTATGGCCAAGTAATCCCATTACTGCAACTACAGGGGAAAAACATTCTATGAGCAACATGCACCTGATATTTCTCCCTTCTGTTTTATTGCTTCCCTGCAAGACTTAATTAATACCCAGAAAATAAAATTGTTCACAAATATCATCAATCTTTCATACTAATAAAAAATATTTGAGATTGCCTGCATCCATTGCAGGTGCGTTTTAAATAACTAGTGAGAAAAATAGATGGTGTGTGTGTGTAAACAACAAAAGGTTGTACATCACAGACAACATGAACTTCCAAAATTCTCTCTATAGAAGGATCATACCAGTATTTGAGTTGCATGTACTCTCTAATAGGTATGCCCATTATTGTAATTCCAAAATACATATGAATTGTTCTCCATTATCACTGTTTGCACCATAATCTAAGCTCCGTTGTCAGTAAAATAGTTCCTATGCTTTCATTTTCGTAGGATATGAAAAGTCACTCCAGTGTTTAATGAGTAATAATATGCAACACATTACACTCAAACAAGGAGGAGAAAAACAAATACATGCAGAAAAGATCAAATATAAAGCCCAAGGAATGCATATGACGAAATTCTTTTCATTTTTCTCACTAAAGTGCTCAATTCCACATTTCATTTAATAGATCAATTATCAAATAAATTGCTACTTTTACCCTCTTGAGAATGGTCCTGATTAAACTAGCGATTACTTACAAGGACCTAGGAAAACAAAAGCTTTTATACTGAGCATTTATCATGAACAATGTAAATAAATAAATTAATAAAGAAAAAAAATTGTCTGCCCAGAAATAGCAAACCTATCTCCCCTTAATTAAAAAATTTAGAATACTATCACCCAAACATAAACCAGATATAAAGAGAGTCTGCCCAGAACTAGTGATTCCTTACAAGGACCTAGGAAAACAAAAGCTTTTATACTGAGCATTTACCATGAACAATGTAAATAAATAAATTAATAAAGAAAAAAAAAGATTGTCTGCCCAGAAATAGCAAACCTATCTACCCTTAATTAAAAAATTTAGAATACTATCATCCAAACATAAACCAGATATAAAGAGAGAGGGTGAGTGCTGATAATAGAATGGATACCAACTGTCTTTACACATCAACCTAGCAACCCAATCATTTACCTAACATTTCTTAATCACTATTTTTGTATGAATAACAGCCAAACTACTTATAATGGTTTATAATCAAACCACCAAAAACTATTAAAGGGCAGCAAGGTGCTACAAAGCTCCCGCATTGTGCGGGGTCCGGGAAAGGGTCGGACAACCAAAAACTATTAAATAGAAGAAAACACAGGCCATTGAATTTTAAGGACATAAACTATTAAAGTCAAACATAGTAAGTAAACTCAAGAACCTGCCGTTTGATTCATAGATTGAAATCCCCGGGTATGGACTGCATAGACTTGATCAAATAAATACTCATTCAATAAACAAACATATTGGAAATAAACTTAAATAAACTAATAACAGAAGTAAACCAAGAAATCAAAATCTTAATTTTTATACAATCATCTCAACTTTGAGATTGGAATCCAACAAGTAAATTTACAATCAAAATGGGTAGCCCGGTGCTACAAAACTCCCACTGTGTGCCGGGTCCGAAGAAGGGTCGGACCACTTGGATCTATTGTATGCAGCCTGACCTTGCTCTTTTTTTTACAAGAGGCGGTTTTCACGACTTGAACCCGTGACCTCCTGGTCACATGACGACAACTTTACCGTTGCGCCAAGGCTCCCCTTCTAAATTTACAATCAAAATATCATATAAAAATAACAGCATGTAATAGATGTAAAATCAAATGGATTTATACTGAAACACTACAAAACGCACCCCTCAGGCAATAAACAGGAGCTACTTCAAATCTCAACTTTCAGCATAAAAACTAACAAAAAAAAAAAAAAAACTTTTTGCGCAAAACCTACCTATTCCTTTTAATAAACAAAATCCAAATGAATAGAAAATATAAAAAGAAAAAAAGAAAGCAATGATGCCAAGCAAAATCTGAACTTTTCTCAAGTTTCTAGACGAGCATATCGTTCCATACAAAGAAACAAGAAAAGAGTTCCAGAAAAACACAAAGATAATGATACCCTACCAAGAATCAATCACATCAATTTAAAGGAAAAACACCTTGAAGAAGCAACAAAAAAAGAACTTTTCTTTCAAATAAAAGAGAGAATCACAACCTTGTCCCGGGATCGACCTCCTTCAAGAGCGTCGGGTTGGGCTTAACGACCTCCGCCACGGGTGTCCGCATTGCGCGCTCGTGCTCCTCTCCCGCTTTAGCGAGAAAGGCCACGAGATCCATCGAGTGGAGAATACCCACGAATCTGGAAGCCCTCGGCCAGATCCCATCCGTCCGATCGCACCCATCGTTGGCCTTCCAAACCGTGATGGCCCCCTCAGCGCACTCCCCAATAGCCTTGACGGCGGCCTCCACTGTCTCGGAATCAGCGAACTCTTTGATCTCGGGCTTTCCAAGCGTCAAATCGCCGATCACGTGGTGCACTAAGACCGATGCCATGGTGTTACGAGAGCGAGTGGAGGAGGGTGAGGTGGAGGAGGAGGGGGCTGCGGATGGGCTTTGAGCGGCCGGTGAGGTTAGCTTGGGGTGGGATGGCGGTGACCAGACTGCTGCTCACGCCGCCGCACATCGGAGAAATGAGAAGATGACGACGCCCATCAACGGTCACGCTGGCTTCGGCCGGGAAGTCTGGGTACCGGAGAGGGAGATGAGATATATGGATGATCTGTAGCCGATTTCTCTATCAAGAACCGTTCGATTGGGCCCCTTGATATTATAATAATATGATAAAATTTTTTTTCATAAAAAAAAAACTGAAATACAGAAAAATAGAAAACAAGATTCATTTTACAAGGCGGTACCGTGGTGGATACGAAACAAAGCAACCGTACCGTGGCTATTATGCTACCGTGATTTCTGTTTAACGGTAGCATACCTTTGGGTGCCATGGCACCCTATTAATTGGGTTACAGTGTAGCCGCCATTTATGAGTGCAATGACACCCAATTTATATATAGCTTGCACCGAATTTTATTATGCCTTCACGGAACGGTAACACGCACACTCTTTTTCCTTGGGAAACAATGCTACCATAACGTGGGTATTTTACCAGGAACCGGTCACCGCCCTATATTCCTACTCTCATATTTTATATTAAATTATTGTCTTAATAATATAATTTATTTTTTAAAAATATTTAATAATCTTTATTAGATATATTAGATAATTTTTTAAAATTTACTATTTTTTTAAAGCCTGTTAGAATTCCATATAGGAAATTTAATATTTTACAAAAAAAAAAAATTATCATGGTAGTTTGACAAAAAAATTTACAATGTAAAATTCTTATGAAATAGTAGGATTCCATAAGGAAAAGATAGAGAGGTTTAGACCAAATTTTTTTTTCATTGAAATCTAAAAATTTATTTTTCAGCCTTTTTTTAGTTTACCCTAATCCCATTATTATTATTATTATTATTATTATTATTATTATTATTATTATTATTATTATTATTAAATTTATATATCTTTAATGATCAATATTTATTAGGAAAAAGTGTTTTATTTTTGTATTTATAGTTTGTTTTATAAGGTTTATTTTTCTTTAACTTATAAACTTGACTCGTATAAATCTTATTACAAAAACTATATCACCTTTCTTTAACTGTTGTTGTATCTGTATATTGGTATATTTTTCTTATATATATATATATATATATATATATATATATATATATATATATATATATACCTTCATAAAAATCCATAACTACATATATATCTAATAAAATGATTTATTTTACCTCCCCTCAAACGACAATATTTCCAACATGCTCGGTAACAGATCTATCCACATTGTAAAACCCCTTTACAAACCAGCAAGGATGGAGCTTCGTAAAGGATGACATCCTCCAAACCTTCCAGGAGTTATACCAGGGCACGAAAAACCTGGAAAAATTAAATTGGGCTCATATCCTACTCCTGCCCAAATCAAGCGAGGTTGCCACAATCAATTATTACCGACCGATAAGTTTGATTAACTGTTTTATAAAGATCATTACTAAGGTACTGGCCAATAGACCACAAGCGGTCATAGGAGAGCTGATAAATGAGAACCAAACAGCCTTTTAAAAGGAAGGTGCATTCAGGACAGTGTAGTGGCGGCCAAGGAGATCATGTACCAAATGAAGAGGAAAGGGGTAGCTCTAATGAAAGTTGACTTACAGAAGGCTTTTGATTCAATAGATTGGGAATTCCTTATAGAAATGATGCAAGCAAGGGGTTTCGGTCTGCGTTGGATAGGGTGGATCCGGACTATCCTGCAATCCTTAAAATCTAGCTTCCTAATTAATGGAATACCCATAGGATATGTCCGACACCAACGGGGCCTTCGACAAGGAGACCCACTCTCCCAACTACTATTCATCCTAGCAATGGAAGTTTTCTCCCAAATGATCACAAGGGCAGTTCGGGAAAATCCTTTTGGAGGGTTCAGGATCAGAACCGAGAACGGAGAACAAATCCTGGCCCTCATATATGCAGATGACCTCCTCATTACCAGCTTGGGAGAGACGGAGGATTTTCGGGTCCTAAAGTCTATTTCCTACCTTTTGAGGACCTCACAGGCCTCCGTATCAACTACCAAAAGAGCGCAATTGTGCCCATAGGCATAACAGAACCCGAAGCAACTGACCTTACCACAATCATAGGGTGCAACCGACAACATCTTCCAATAGCCTACCTAGGGATACCGTTGTCCGGAAGCAGGCCCCGCAAAGCTGAATGGAGGATGCTCATCAACAAAATGAGGTGAAGGCTAGGAGCATGGAAAGGAAGGCTCATGTTTATGGGGAGTCGGATCACTCTCCTCAATTCGGCACTCTCAACGATTCCCAATTACTGGATGGCAATGTATAAGCTCCCTTAATAGGTAATCCCCCAAATTGAGGGAATAAGAAATTTTCTATGGCGTGGCGCGAACCCCGACTCAAAGGCCTACCAACTGGTCAAATCGAAAAAAACTCACGCGGCCAAAGGACCTCGGGGGCTAGGGCATAATCAACTTAAAAAAATTTAATGAAGCACTGCTGGGGAAGTGGTGGTGGCGCCTACTGAGAGGGGAAGGTGGCATCTGTGGCAGAATCATAACAAACGCTTACTGTCGAGGTTCCCAATTGAACCCCTATAAGAAACCACCAACACGGTCGTCCTACTTTTGGAAAGGAGTGGAAGAACAGAACAAACCTACCATGGCAAACATCGTCACCAAAGTCGAATCGGGAGAGATGACTCACCTATGGTTTTTTAGCTGGATCAACTACCTAAGGCTATGCCGCTCCTTCCCTGAGCTCCAAACATTGATGGCAAAAGAGGACCTCACTATAGAAGAAGCACGAAGCAACCAACATAGGGACGCCATCTACTCAAGCTAGGCACGCTAACCCAAGAAGTTGCGGAGTTAATGGTGGACATTTAGGAACAACTGATGAGAAACGGCTTAGGCCAGGAAGACTTTCAAAAATGGAGACTAACTCCAAACCAGGTCTTCTCGGTCAAATCCCTCTATAGCTTCAGAATGGATGGCGGGGTGAGATGTCCCCTCCCCACTTCTTTCTGGAAGCAATCGTGCCCGCAGAAGATCAAGCTCTTTGCTTGGCTGGCCTGGGAGGACAAGCTTCCTACGCTACAAAACTTAGCGAAGAGACAATGGAGAGGAGAGAGGATTTGTTGCTACTTATGCTACAGGGAGGAGGAATCCACTAAACATATGCTGATCCAATGTCAATACTCGAGGGAGATCTGGTCCCACTACGGCATGCTTATGGGCGGAACGCCTCCCCCCAACCAGATACAAGATCTGTGGGGTCGCACCACCCTCTCCAAACAAATGGGGAAAGCCATCCGACATGGTTGGAACCTGCTCGTTATGGCCGCCACCTGGTGTATCTGGTTGGAAAGGAATAGGCGGTGCTTTCAAGATAAACAACGTGTTCACACGAATCTACTCTGTCACATAGATTTCCTTTACCTATCTTGGTTCGAGCCATCTAACGTTGCCAAGAGAAACCAACTCGAGGAGATGCACACCATTGTCAAGCGAAGCCTCACCCTTACTAGGGAGGAATGAGCACATAGAACCCTGGGCGCTGATTTCGAGGAGGTGGAACAAGGATGAGGACCAGGGCACTTGGGACACGAATGAGTCGGAAGGACTACCAGACATGCTGGATCCCGTCCCTTCTTGGAAACTCTGGTCCCACAAGGAATAATTCCATCTGTTTGGTTCACCTATGAACCACATATACATGTAACCTACGGGCCTTTTACTCGGGACTATTTTACTTCTATTTCTAATATATGAATATGGTTTATCTATAAAAAAAAAAACACATGCTCTGTAACATCCCGAATTTTCCTAAATATATTTTTAGTAAATTTTCAAATTTTAAATAAGGTTAATTAGCTCAGAAATCAGATTAATTATTTTAACCTCAAAGTTAAAGAAAATCGGGATTTAATAGACATGAAATCCAACCTCGCAACTATAGGGCCGACAGAAGGCCTTATTGGGGCAAGCCAAATTTACTTCGAATAGTTGTGGGTGGACAGTCAGCGGAGTTAGGTTTATTAAACGAGAAATTAATTAAGAATTAATTAATCTATAATAATTAAGTGGAGGATATCGGACATAAGTTAGAGTCCTGATAAAGCAGATTTGGCCTGGTCAAAAGCCGAGAAACTCGGATCTGAGTCGGGAGAAGAGACGACCCGTGATGCTACAGTAATCCCATGTTACTGGGGTCGTCTGATCCGGGATTCCCAGATCTGGGTCTGGGATAGAGACGAGCCTAATAATATTATTAGTCGCCCTCGTGACAGCACAGTAACAAGATAAGACCAAATAAAGTTATTCGGCCTTTAGTAGGAGATATTTTTGAAGATATCATAGTTTAATTAGATTCTTTTTAAAAGATAAGTTAATTAATTGATTTAAATAATTTTAAAAGAAAATATCTTATTCAATTTTATTTATAAGTAAAGTGAGAGAGAGAGAGAGAAAGAAATATCTCTCAATCCATGTCACTCAATTCTCAAAGACACGAACTCCTTCTCCTTCCTTACCCACGCTTCAGATGCTTGAGCCGCCGCCTCGCCCACCTCCTCCTCCGCTCAAGCTTGCACCTCGCCGCCACTCGCCATGCGAGATTGTCGCTCAAGCCGTCCACCGCCACTCGTGTGTTGCCTACCGCGCCGCCTTCGCCGGCGAGTCGCTAGCCCTTGCTCCGCCGGAGTCTCCCTTAGACCTCCTCCTCACAGCCAGCCCACTACGAGCACCGACAGCTGAGCTTCTTTCCTCCTTCCCCTACTGACGACAGTGAGCCTTAATTGAAATTGAGGGAAACCCTAAGTTGATTTCATGAAATGGTTTAACTTAGGGCTTGAGTCCTGAGAATCAGTTTAAGGTTTAGGAGTTGGTGATTAATTGATGGATAGGATATTAGAGTTGTGAAATGGTTGTTTGTATGCCATGTATTTTATGTAGTTAATTAAGTGCTTAATATGTGTATGTATGCATTAATTTCGGGAGCCTAAAATAGAGGAGATGCTGCCCGATTTTTCATGAAATCTATAGGAGTTAAGAATTTATTTGAGATTTAATTTTCATGCTCCCATGTTTAGTTAATTATCTTCATTCCATGCTTAATATGCTTGTTATTAAGTTAAGAAGGTGACAATTAGGTACAAGTGAAGAATAGTTAGAAGTATGGAGAAATACGAGCATGTGATAGTTTTCATATTTTTACCATATTCTATTGAGTTTAAATTAGAGTATGAGTCAAGAATACAGTCTCCGTATTCATAAACTTCGTATTTCGGTTATCAGGAAAAGGAAAGGGCAAAGGCAAGTCAGCCGCTGGCGAAGGACCGAGCCAGTCTTAAGCTCGGACCAGACTCAGGTGAGGGAACTAGCTGTACAGTATGATTTTTCATCGTATTTTCATTTTATTACAGTTTTGATTTCAGTTTGAAAAGCATGAATTAGAATTTTCTTGAAAACTTATAGAGTTTTAGAAAATCATTCATGCACAGTAATCAGTAAAAGATTAGAGAAACATATACAGAAATACAGAGACTCCACTTTATTGATATATTTGTCGGTACCAATGGTGGCTCGTATAGAGCCAAAGAGTACGGCATTAGGTTAGGAAATGGGTGATTTAAAACTCTGATTTTTCATTACCAAACTACCTGTTTTAAAACATTCCTTTTTATAAAATTAAAACCCCCTTTCCATACTCTTAGAGTACCTAGTGTACGTATATAATTTGACCATGTGTAGCGAGGATAGATCTACCTGTTGGTCACTGGTCCTGCAGTATTAAAGTAGATGTGTAGTTAGAGATTATAGACTTGTGATTATCAGATGATTTCGTATTTTCCACCTTCTAGTGATTGAGTATATCTCGACCATAGAGGCTATTGGTACAGATTACCAAGGGAAATGTCGGTTCTAGAAACTATTCACAGGACAAAGAAACAAAAAATCAGATTCGCATATATGAGATTTTTATGCATATTGACATGATTAAACAGATTGAAGATAATGCACTGACTAGCATATTCTATTGCATAGTATTTATCTTTCAGATTACAGTATTTAATTTCAGTTATTTTATATGCATATTTTATGCTTCATATTTACAGTTTTTATTTCATTATACGGGTATAGTTTTATACCCAACAGTACTGTTCCCAATTCACTGAGCTCTAGTAGCTCAGCCCCTTTCTCTTGACATTTTGATTACAGGTGATAGACAGAAGACTAGATAAAGGGTTGGTCTAATCGCGAGTCTAGTGGAGATGTCTTGTAGCTAGCTCTGACTCCTGTGTCTTAGTTAGGGGTGTATTCGAGCCTAGCCGAGCCGAGCTTTCGTGTGTTTAGGATCGGCTCGTGACTAAAAGGAAAAGCTCAAGATCGGCTAGTGGCTGGAATCGAGCCTAATATATTGTTCAAGCTTGGCTTGTTTGAAGAATTACAGAAGTCGAGCTCGACTCAAAAAAGCTTGTTTATTGGTTCGTTCGAGCTCGAGTTTGTTTAAATGCTCGTTTATAGGCTCGTTTGAGCTCGAGTTCGCTAAATGCTCGTTTAAAAGCTTGTTTGAGGCTTGTTTGAGGCTCGTTTACAAAGCTCACCTAGAAAGCTCGTTTTCAAAAGAAAAAAACCTACATATTCACAAATATTATACCTATGCAATCTTTACATGAAAATAAATTATCAATTGCAACCAAGAAGCTAAAAATATGAAATGACAAATTCAAACATAGTATTGAAATAAACAACTACAGATTATCCAATACAAGTCATGAAACAACAACAACAAAAACATCATTAGTCCATATTGAAATAACAAGTATTTTGTCCATAATCAAATAATAACAAAGCATAAAAACATTTGAGCTTTCCAACTCCTCATTCCTTCTAAGCAAACTCCTCATAGTCCAAACAAACTTACAAGTCCAAGCACATTCACAAAAGCATAATTACCTAAAAACAAAAGACTATGACAAAGAAAGCAAAGAAGGGCAAATTCATGAGTTTCTTTAGTGTAAGAAAACTTTCACAACAGTACCATCAGATAAGATAACTTTCTTCAGTGTACCAGCTTCCATATCATGCTGCAGAGAAAGCAAAGAAAGGCAAATTCATGAGTTGATCTAAATGGTACTAGCATAGGGCATATGCCTGATTATATTTATATACCAATATCCTCCATATAAATTAAGTTTGAAGCAATGAAGAATTTGGAGTTAAATCTACTATTTAGTTTTATCTGTGTAAATATAATATTCTACTTACATACTCAGCATTTGGAAAAAATTCATCTACATAATTTAGGGACAGTCAAACATGAGAGGAAGATGATAAAAGCATATAGGACACATCCTTTGATAAAAGCATAATTACCTATAAAAAAAAATACAAAAATAATGTTATTCACAAATACAAAATGTAAAATTAAAAAAAAAACTGTCATACTCATACCAATATTGGTTGGTTACTAATTTCTTCTTGTCAGAGATGACTTCATTTCAAAGAAAATTCAAGGACTTCATTCTTCTCCTATGAAATGCAAGTAATATTAAAAATGGTCTTACATATAATAAACTTCAAAAATAGAAAAACATAAATTAATTTTACTTACTTTTGCTTTTCTTTGAATCCCATAATAAGCTCTCAACCAATCTCCACCACACATTAATGCTTCAACCGTAGATGGTGCTAATGAAGCACGATTCGACTTAATAACTCTTTTAGCTATACTAAAAGCCGACTTAGAAGGTACTGTGGTTATTGGTATGGATAGAAAATCATAAGCCATCTTTGACAAAACCCGAAACTTCAAATTATTAGCTTTCCACCACTCCAAGACATCAAACGAAGGGTCAATGCTCTCATTGTGTATGTGAACTCCTTCTTCCAAGTACGCATCTAATTCTGACTTTACCAATTGAAAAGAACCCACAGTTCTAATGAAATTATCAAATTCAACCCTTCCTCTAGATTTACCAACACTAAGTGTGGATGAAGAGGAAGTTGTAGGGGCAGAAAGTTGACTTTGAGTTTCTATGACATTCTTGGCCTTGAAAGCTTCCACATACTCATTATAAAGCTTGTAAAGTGATGATTGAACAAATCCCATCATATTTGGAACATCCTCTGTTGAATAGAAAAAGGGGAAAGTCCATTCAACCAAAGACATCTTGTTCCTTGGATCTAAAATAGCTGCAATTCACACCAACAAATTATTGTCACCCCAATATTTATCAAACTTTCTAATCATTCTTGCTGCCATTTGCCTTATTAAATCATCATCACTTTCCACATTTTTAGACAAAGCTTTCTTCACAGTGGTAAGTTCGAGGAGAAACAAATTGGAAGTAGGATACTCAAAACCTGAAATGACATTTGTAACATAATGAAATTCTTCAAGAAATGTGCAAACAGTTTGGACTTTACTCCAATCTTCCTCACATGGCAAGTGATGGTAGTTTGAATCTCTTAGTTGATATCTAGGAAAGACATCCTTCAAATCCAAAGCAGCTGCAAGCATGCAATATGTGGCATTCCATCTTGTACAAACATCAAGAATGAGCTTCTTATTTGGTAGATTCAATTGCTTAGCAATATCACTAAACAAAGTAAGATGAGACACACTTTTATTGATATACTTCACACTTTCACGCACATTGTAAACTATATCACTAATTTCACCAAGCCCATCTTGAACCAAGAGATTCAAAATATGTGCACAACACCTCACATGAAATAATTTCCCATCAAGTACAAGTGCATTCTGATTGCTCAAATTCAGATTATCTTTCAACAAATTCACGGCAAGATCATTATAACTAGCATCATCAACTGACATACTCATCAACTTTTTTTCAAGACCCCAATCAGCTATACATCTTTGTAACTCATCACAAACAGCAACACCAGTGTGTGGAGGGACAATAGAATGAAAGCATAACATACGTTTTTGCAATTTTCAATCAGGATCCACAAAATGACAAGTAACAACCATATACTTTAAATTAATCTTGCAACGAAGATGTCCACAAATCAGTAGTAACACTAACTCGATCAACTTCTTTCAACAATGACACTACTCTTTTTCTCTCAATGTCATAAGAAGATATACAATCTTTTTTTGAAATTACTCTACTTATTCTTTCCCAATTAGGGCTAACAATTCTCATAAAATGATTAAAAACTTCGTTCTCGGTAAATGAAAATGTTAAGTCATGTACTAAAACCATATGAGAATAGACTTGTCGTACCTTTGCTTGGTCATACTTCTAGGTTTGAATGGCATTTACACTTTCAGATTTTGCCAAATTTGTTGAGTAAGTTAGTTATTTTTGTCCTTCAATACCAATTTTCGTCTCACACATACTTTCAAATGCCGAATAAACTGAGTTGTTGAGCCCAACTTTAATAGGCCAAGTTGATGCCTACAATGAATGCACTCTGCCTTCTTTGTTCCATCTGAGAGAGTAACTTCTTTGAATTCATCCCAAACTTTAGAGGTCCTCTTTCTCTTCTTGGTTGAAAATAGATTCTCTTCATCATCTTCAACATTGATGGGAGATTCATTAACTTCAATATGATTAGCTTCATTAACAGCATCATCCAAATTTCCCACACTACTAATGGGACTAACAGTAGCAAATAATTCATCAATTGATGTAGGAGTATACATTCTTTTAGAGTGGTGGGTGAGCAGCGCTGAAGAGGGATAAAAAAAGGATGATCTGAGATACTAACCCTTGCATCAACTAACCAAGTAAATGAGCCAAAAAAGCACAAAAACCATCTTAAAAGTCAAGACCTAATATTTCAGACCAAAATAAGCACTTAACTCAGAGATTAAGCAACAAAATAAGCACTTAACTCAGAGATTAAGCAACAAAATAAGAGCAAAACATATATCTAAGCTTACCAGAAGATGTATTCGTGTGTCGAAGCCCAGTCGTCGAGGCTCAACAGCAGGTCCTCTATCTCAGTCCTGTAGCTCACTGGAGGAATAAGAGGCCGCCGGAGTTGAGGTGTTGCTCGCGGCCGGAGCTCGTCTACTCTTGGCCGCCACCGGAGAGAGGAGAGGGCGCCTCTGTCGGGCGCTCATCGAGAGAGGGATGGATCAGGGCTCGGGTTGCCGGAGACAGGGGTGGCGCTTTGGGCACAGGTCGCGCGCAGGCGAGACAACACAAATCGGGGTAAGCAGAGCTCGCCCGAGATTGGTCGACGTGTCCCATCGCGGGGGAAGAGGTGGCGCCGGAGTTGTCCCTCAGTCGCGCGTGAACGTGGTCCTCGCCGGAGGTGAATAGATGGTCGGCGGCTGTGTTCTGATGGCCAAGATCTCGTCGGTGGGGTAAAGGCTGCCGGGTTGCTCAAAAGGGGGGTGGGGGAAAGGAAGTTGGCGGCTAGGGTTCGGGTGGATGAAAGAACAAGGGGAAAGAGAGAGAGGGAGAGATGAAGATATCTCTCACCCTACCTTATAACCTAATTAATTATCATATATCTTATAAGTTATATACATTCATCCACCCAAATATTTTTAGTACATATATATACATATATAAACGAGCTTACAAACAAGCCTATAAACGAGTTTGTTCATTGTTCACGAGCTTGTTCGGGAGTTGTGTTCACAAGTTTGCTTGCGAGTTATGTTTGCGAGTCAAAATGAGCCGAGCTTTCCTCTGCTCAAGCTTGGCTCGTTTATTAATCGAGCTTTAAATTGAAGCTCAAGCTTGACTCGTTTTCAATATGAGTTGAACACGAACGAGCTCTTATCGAGCCGAACACCGAACCGCTTATGAACGGCTCAGCTCGAATACACCCCTAGTCTTAATTAGTTATCTTTATGTTATTTTATGAGTGTATTTGAACCCTTTACTTTAAGACAATATTTTATTTGGTAATGTATTAAACAGTATTTGGAGTTTGAGTTTATAATATGTTATGTTTGCTTTAATTAGCTTTCGCAAGTTACTTGATTTATATTTGATTAGCAATTTTACAGCCTTAAGTTTAGGGTTCATTCCCTTGACCTGGCTGGTGTGACACGTGTCCTCTGAAAAGAAGATGGGTGTTACATTTAGTGGTATCAGAGACAAGTTAATCCTAGGAAGTCCTAGAGTAGTCAGAGCCTTAGGGTGGGAGTATGTATCGGTAGAGTAAAGCTTGATAATTGCTTTAAGTGCTAGCGAATATTACTGATACATTCTCTCTTTCAGAATGCCGGCCAAAAGACGCGGTAAACCCCCCGTGGTTCAACGAGAGGAACCTGTGGAGGAGCCAGAAGTAGAGGCTCAAGAGAAAGAAGAAGAAGTCCATGCTGAAGGATCGCATTTGCAGCATGGACCAGGATTCCAACCAGGCATGCAAGCTGGACCAGGGTATAACCTTGGAATGCACCAGTTCTTCGACCAGATGGCGCAATCATTTGCAGCTATTCCCAACTATTAGCAGCAGAGGCCCAAGGAACATGACAATGTCAGCAGAGCTCGGCAAATGGGAGTAGTCCAGTTCACGGGCACCACTGATCCAGCGGATGCAGAAAACTGGATCACACACTTGGAGCTAGTTTCTCAGGCCTTGAGGTGTCCCGAGGAGGAAAAAGTGACCACTGTCACATTGCTGTTAGGACAGAGGGCCCTACAATGGTTGTTGACCCTCATTAGGCACCGTACAGATTAGACGACATTCACTTGGACTGAGTTTCGAGCAGCATTTGATCGAAAATTCATGTCCCGAATTTACAAAGACACGAAGCAACAGGAGTTCTTGCGTCTGGTTTAGGGGAACCAATCAGTGGCTGATAAGTGTTCATTTGAGCATATTTTTATATCATATTCTTGTATGTTTTGCATGTAATTGTGAGAATTTTTGGCGTACAGATACTTAAAATGCGTTTATTTCGATGAACAGGGCAAGATATCAAGACCCCAGGAGAAAGGAAGCTTTTCTAGGGAAATTGAGACTGAAATGAAGCATTCATGGAGAAAAAAACCCAGGCATATAGGCTCCCATACGGCCCGTATGGACCTGGAGAGTCGAGGCCTAGACAAGTGGCTTCTTTTGGACCAGTATAGCTCCCCGTATGGCTCATACAGGCATTTATACAGGCTGACTTACGCGCGTATGGAGGCACCTGGAAGCTATATGAGCCCGTATACGGCCTATATATGGGCCCGTATATCATAAGTTTTCAGTGATTTTGCAAACCTAGAATGGGGCAAAACAGTAAATCTCGCCTTAAAAACTATAGAGATATAAAAGGCAGACTAATGAGGGTTTAGAGGGGAGAGCAGCTTAGGAATAGATTGGAGGTCTTGAGTAGAGTTTGGGGAATTTCATTTTCAAGCCATTATAGCAAGAAAAGGGGAAGACATTAAAGAGGAATCAAGAAAGTCATCAACGGTGTGTGAAAATGTCTTCTCCATTATGATTTCTTTGATTTCTTTCATCTTTGTATTAGATTATTGCTCCTCCTTTATGAAAGGTTAATTTTGTAGATGCTTGGATGATTGATGAACCCTTGGATATGATTTAATTGATGTTGTTTCTTCATTCTTGAATACTTGGTTGAATTCATGAGTCTATTGGATGCTTTAATGTAAGTGAATCCCTCTACGTTGCGATAGCCCGGAGAGGTTTTCATAGTCCATATGGGGGAAGAAGTGAACGCCTCCCCGTGTGTAGACCATCTCCAATAGAGAGGATTATGAATATACCGTGAACCCGGGTATCAAGGAGAGCGAGTCTTTTAGATGTATTATTTCCATAATCCTTTCAAGACTTAGGTTCCCCAAAACATCATTGGTAAGGGCACTAGGATTAGTAATTCACCTCGAGAGAGGGAATGAAACCACCGTAGGAACCCTTGGCCAAGAATTAACCAAGTGTCAAGATAGAGAACATCATCCATCCTTTAGAAGTCCAAGGGGGATTCAATTATCCTAGCATCCCCCTTTTATGATTGTTTGATCTCACGAACAAATTGATTTCCTTGTTTTTTTTTTTTACAATTTCTTAGTTTAAAGTTTAGTATAATCACTCACATTTTGGATCGACTAGATAGTAGACAAGTGGTGGGTACTAGTACTTCCATCTCCTTAAGGATCGATAACCCGACCTTTGAGTCTACTATTATTACTTCATTACAACCCGTACACTTGCGGTTGCATCGCATCAAGTTTTTGGCTCAGTTGCAGGGGAGAATTGGACTACTAGGAAAGCTAGGAGTTTACTAATTTAGTCATTTTTCTTTTTCTTTATTCTACGTCTATATTCATTCAGTACCATATTTACTGATCATTGTTCTTCTTTGAATACCTTGCGAGGAATTATATGGCTATATCCAGTAGCGTAATATTTCAAAAGTTGGAGGTATTGGACCGGTGGATTGAGGAAAAGTTATCCAACCAATCCATGAATTCATCACGGGGACACTTTTTGGAAGCCACTCAACTAGAAGAATTACATGCTTTATAGGGGTCAGAAACTACCTCAATGTCTGAGGAGATATTTCAAAAGGGATTGCATGATGAAGGGGCAGAATACCATTATGACCTCCTAATGGAATCCCTCAATAAGTGGAACGGAGTTTCCTTGCCTTCAACAGAATTAGTTGAAGCGGAGAATCCCAATAAAGGTCAAGTAACTATGAATGTTGACCTCATACAAGGGGTGGAGCATAACAACGCATTTTCAGATTCAGAAGAAGAACCCACTATGGAATCAGATGCAGAATTAGAGGAACTAGACAAAAACATATGGAAGTTAAGGCCTTTAGTAGATGAGCCCCCACACCTTGAATTGAATGAATTGCCTAGTCACCTTGAGTACGCTTTTCTAGTTGAAGATTCGAAGCTCCCAGTCATCATTACATCCAACTTGACTGATCTGCAGAAGAAGAAGCAGTTACAAGTCCTTAAGAGGCACAAGAGGGCCATAGCATGGAAGATATCTGACATGAAGGGGATTAGTCCATCATTTTGCACCCACAAAATCCGTATGGAGGGACAACTACCGACCCTCCATTCAACCACAAAGGAGGCTAAACCTGAATATGCAAAAAGTAGTCAAGGCTGAAGTGCTCAAACTCTTGGATGCTGGAGTCATATACCCCATCTCAGATAGTGCATGGGTGAGCCCGGTTCAAGTGGTACCAAAGAAGGGAGGAATGACGGTAATCACCAAGGAGAAGAATGAATTAATCCCTACAAGGACCGTCACCGGCTGGAGAGTATGCATTGATTATAAAAAGTTGAATGATGCTATGAGAAAGGACCATTTTCCATTTCCATTTATTAATCAAATACTTGAGAGGTTAGCTAGACACTCCTATTACTGTTTCCTAGATGGTTTTTCAGTATACTTCCAAATTCCCATTGCCCCCGAAGATCAAGAGAAAACTACATTCATGTGTCCATATGGC
The DNA here is from genome assembly GCA_026586065.1 of Dioscorea zingiberensis. Taxonomy (NCBI): domain Eukaryota; kingdom Viridiplantae; phylum Streptophyta; class Magnoliopsida; order Dioscoreales; family Dioscoreaceae; genus Dioscorea; species Dioscorea zingiberensis. The sequence continues at coordinate 35,036,605 of CM048822.1, forward strand.
ACATTTGCTTACCACCGTATGCCTTTTGGGCTATGCAATTGCCCAACCACTTTTCAACGATACATGGTAGCTATCTTTGAAAATTTTGTGGAGAACATTATGGAGGTATTTATGGATGACTTCTCAGTCTTTCAGGATTCATTTGACTTCTATCTCGCAAATCTAGAGAGGGTATTAGCTAGATGCAAGGTGACCAACTTGGTATTAAGTTGGGAGAAATGTCACTTCATGGTCCAAGAAGGGATTGTTTTGGGCCACAAGATCTCGAGCAGGGGTATTGAAGTGGATAAGGCAAAAGTTGATACCATTGAAAAGATACCTCCACCAACTTTAGTGTAAGCCATCAGAAGCTTTTTGGGGCACGCCGAGTTCTACAGGCGATTCATATTACAGCCTCGCAACTATAAGGCCGAAAGAAGGCCTTATTAGGGCAGGCCAAATTTACTTATAATAGTTGGAGGTGGATAGTCAGCGGAGTTAGATTTATTAAACAAGAAATTAATTAAGATTTAATTAATCCAGATTAATTAACTAGAAGATATCCGACAAAAGTTAGAGTCCCCATAAAGCAAATTTGGCCTAGTTAAAAGCCGAGAAACATGGATTTGGGTCGGGAGAAGAGACGACCCGTGGTGCTACAGTAAACACGTGTCATTGGGGTCGTCTGACCGGGGATTCCCAGATCTGGGTCGGGGATAGAGACGAGGCAGATAATATTATTTGTCACCCTCATGACGACACAGTAACACGATAAGACCAAATAAAGTTATTCGGCCTTTAGTAGGAGATATTTTTGAAGATATCATAGTTTAATTAGATTCTTTTTAAAACATAAGTTAATTAATTGATTTAAATAATTTTAAAAGAAAATATCTTATTCAATTTTATTTATAAGTAAAGTGAAAGAGAGAGAGAGAGAGAGAGAGAAAGAAATATCTCTCAATCCCTCTCTCTCGATTCTCAGAGACACGAACTCCTTCTCCTTCCTTACCCACGTTCGCAGCGTGCCTGAGCCGCCGTCGCCTTGCTCCGTTACCGCTCGGCGCTGCACCCCGCCTCGGGCTGCGACGACTATTGCTCAGCCGCCACCACCACTCACTCACGCCACGCCTCCCGCCATCTCCTCACGGGCGAAGCCGCCAAATTGCTCGCCAGATCACGCCCCGACCCGGATTCTAGGACCTTGGGCACATTAGCAGACCGCCCATAACCAAGTAACGCACACCTCACTCGGATGCAAGACCTGTGTAATCAATAGCAGACAACAAAATACCATAATAAAGTCTCAAATATCATAACAGAGTCTCCAGCGGAAATAAAATCATAAGAGTCCAGATGCCCTACAAAATGTCAGGCCCTATAAGGGTCCTATAATAAATGTCTCTCATACACAAGGAAAATAAAAGAGATCCTCGAACCTCTGCAAGAATACCCTACCCTCGATCGACTCCTGAGCTCGAGTCTCCTACTCCTCAGGATCTGAAAAAGAAAAGAACAAGTGTGTGATCTTTTGAATGGAAAGCCCCATAAGTACCCCTGCGGGGATCATAAAACAATCATAAACAATAATATGATCAATGAAATAAAACAATGGGGGCACGCCCTTCAAAATCTATCTCTAGGAGTCTACCACAATAAAAAACAACGGTAACGCCCCCTAACTATAGTAGCCCTCAAGTTCTGTAACGAGTTCCAAAGAAAAGCTCGGCAAACATCTCCCCCGACCAGCATCATCAGCAAATTGCTGGACGTATGGCCCTCAGGTCGTATATTGGTAGCGTCACCTCTCATACGTATCGATACGGCCAGCGAATCATCCTCACTGACAGGCAGGACAATCAAAATATCATCCTTTTTGCATGGCAAGCCGAAACGCCAGTATGTCCCATCCCTAAGCGTTCCCCAATAGAGCCCCCACGCTCCAATGAATCCGAGCCGAAGACCAACAACAACTCAGGGCCAATATACGCTTGTATGGAGGTCGGTATGGCCATTTTTTGGGTCCGATTTGCACCCAATTTTCATATGATTTGGACCCACACGGACCTTAAAGATGTGAGATACTTTACAAAGACCTTAACCCCTATAAATACCAACTTTCTAGGGTTAGGAAAGCATGGGCTGTCTTGGAGATCTTGGAGTTCATTGATGGCTAGGGTTTGAAGGGATCCTCTTGGGAACGAGCTAGGGATTGAATGGAGACTCATCATCAATCCATACACCATGCCAACAACGGAGGGAACATCAAAGGGAGGTTTATCTTTTTTTATTTTGATGTTTTCTCCTTTTCTCGTATTGGATTTGTGCTCCCCTTTCATGGGGAACTAATATTCTAGGTATTTGAGCATGTTGAACCTTTGGGCTATGTATGAACTTTGATTTTGATTGTTAATGCTTATCTAGTTTTTTTTTCCATGATTGAGATCTATTGGATGTTTTAATATATGTTAATCTTCCTACGTTGCGAGAGCCTGGAAAGATTTTCATAGTCCATATGGGGGAAGAAGCGAGCGTCTCCCCATGTGTAGACCATCTCCAATAGAGGGGATTGTGAGTATATCGAGAGCTCGGGTACTAAGGAGTGCGGGTCCTTTAGATGTATCATTCCCATAATCCCTCCAAGAATTAGGTTCTCTAGAATATCATTGGTAAAGGCACTAGGATTAGTAATCCACCTCAAGAGAGGGAGTGAAAGCACCTTAGGAACCCTTGGTCCAATCCATCACAACTTGTGATCTTCGCATTCATTATTTATCTTCATGAGAACCCAAGAGGGATTCATTGCCCGAATACCCCCTTCCTATGATTCATTTACCCCAAGATTCAATCTCGTCATTAGTGATATCCAATTTTTAGGTTTTCTTAGTTTAAACCCCCACCAATATTTGTTTAGACTAAATAATATATGACTAGTTAGTATTAGTAATTCTCGGTTCCTGAGTTTTGATACCCAACTTTTCAAGAGTCCACTTTATTACTTGATACGACTCGTAAACTTGCGGATTTTGAGCATCATAACTGAATCTATTTGGGCTAGAATGAGCCCAGTGCAATTTTGGGTTTAATTTAAAGTGATGATATTTGAATTATGTTTCCCTATGCATACCGATTTGCTTTTCTCCTCATTGAACCTAGACTAAGTCACCATTATATGTTGCATTCATAATAAAGATGAGAACTTGACTTCAATGTGCATGTTATATAAAGTTATATTCCGCAATATAAAAATTATCAAACCTCCAAACCTCAAGGCCATTGAGCATGTATCTTGAGGCCAATGATGAAATATAAATCTCAAGTCAGCACGCATCTTGAAGCAGCTGATAAATACAAACTCTAAAGAAGTGAGTATCACGAAGAGACGATAGAACACGCATTTTGGGATGACTAATGAAATCCACATCTCCCAAAGTGGTATACATCTCTAGGTGGTAGTAGAACACTCACCTTGAGGTGGTCAATAAAATCCAAATCCCAAAGTAGCTTGCATCCCTAGGCAACAATGGAATACTCACCTCGAGGTGGTTGATAACATCCAAAACTCAAAGTGACACTCATCTTGATGTGAATAAAGCAACACGCATCTTGAGGTGGCTGATAAAATTGAAATCTTAAAGTGGCATGCATCTCGATGTGACGATGGAATGCACGTCTTGAGGCAGTCAATGAAACATAAATCTTAAAACAGCATGAGTTTCGAGGCGACAGTGGAACACTCACCTTGAGGCGGCTGATAATATCCAAACTCTAAAGCAGCGAATCCTGATGCGCTGATGGAATACGTATCTCGAGGCAGCTGATAAAGTGATACGACTCTTGAGGCGGTGATGAGACATTCATCTCGAGATGGTCGATAAAACATAAATCCTAAGGTTGTGTAAATCTCAAGGCGATGATGAAACATGTATCTTTAGACAACCGATGAAACACAAATTCCAAAGTGGCGAAGCATACATCCCAAGGTGGAAGGCGGCGTCATTTATATAAATAAATAAATAAATAAATAAATAAATAATATATGTACATCTATATAATGATATCTATATGTAATAAATTATTATTTTCCACAATAAATGAATTATCAAATCATTTTTATTCATTGCCTCTACTTGTACTTTTGCCCTTAAGCGGAGGTTCCCAAAGACTCTATTTGGGATAATTAATAATAGAGGCTTGCTACTATTAGGAATGGAAGAACCCACAATAACAAAAACAAATAACCAATATATCATTTGTGATTCGATATATCGCCCTGTGTCTCTTCACAGACACGATGCCAGGCGGGTATTTTCGATCCCACAATCAATAATAGAGCTAACTGAAAGAAGGTTAACTAGGAATGAGGGAACATGCAAAATAGATGAGAGCATGATTGATAAAGTGCATTTAACCAATCCAATCCCTCTAATGGGTTGAGAAGTCTTATCAGTAGTTTAGACGGTCTCATTATGAGTATGCCTATAAGGTGAATATGATGTAAACTAACTACATGCACTAGTGACATACCTAGATGCTCCTGAGTCTATAATCCATTCTATATGCGAGTTCTTTAAGGATGCAAATAGTTAAGCCTAAATGCATGTGCTTGCATGGGCATAGTTGGCAAAGTTACCGAAAATAGTGGTCATAGCAAGATCCTGTGTGGCCTGGTCCTTGCCCTTGGAGCTCTTAGCCCTCATCTTGAACTATGACAACTCCTCCAACTCAGCAGCATCAGTAGAGGACATCTCAATAGTCTAACCCTCATCAGTAACTGCTAAGTTAGCTCTAGGGCTAGCAAGACCTCGACCACAAACTCCTCTACGTGTACCTCTATAGGCCCCTCTTCCTCCACCTCCACAATCACCGCGACCAAGATTACGCGGCTATGGGCAACTGAAGCTGAGATGCCTCTTCCTCCCATAGTTATAACACTCTATTATCAGTAACAGTGGCAGGAACTACCAATGCAGACTAAACAGGGGTGATGTATCACTAGTCATCACCTTTAGTCTAACCTCCTCTTGGATAATCGTAGCAATAGCCTTCTCCATAGTGGGAAGGGAATATTGATGACACATTGTGGCTCTCCTGTGCTCAAACTTTGCATTCAGGCCCTTCAAAAAATGAGTCATCCTCATGCGCTCGATCCATCTCTTTCCCAAAGCTGCACATGTAGTATCTAGGAATGTCAAGGGATTATAATGATCCAAGTAAGACCAAATGTGTTGCAGCTCAGCAATATACTCCAAGACACTCTTCTTCCCTGCTTAAGATTCTTAATTTTTGTCTGAACCATAACCATAAACATCACATTCCCTGCTCCAGAATACATCTTCACCAACATCTTCCACAAATCAGCCGCATTACGGATTGCCTCCACCATTACAACAATGGTCGAAGACATCGAACTCATCATCAATGCCACCACTAGGGAATTAGTCGTGCGCCAGGTCCTCTACTCAGTGCTCCCCTCGTCTACATGCTCAATACAGGTCTCCTGCACATAATGCTCCAGCCTTTTTTTGCTCAAGATTAGACTCTCCCTTCGAGATCAACTCAGATAGTTCTTTGTCCCTTCTAGTTTCACATCGTTTAGCATCAGCTCCATCCTTTGCACCATCTCAGGCAGTGTCACAATATCCCGATTGGATGAGGCATCAGCCCCACTCTTGGCTATGAACATCCTCGCAAGTTCCCCGAGAATATCCTTCATATCCTAAGTTGTGACTAGGGTCGCCATATCCACAGTCACCTAAGCTCATGAGGCGACAGACGATAATCAGGTGGGCGGTGGCGAGATCACGGTGGAGTCGACGACTCTGGTACCATATAGAAAGTATAGGCAAATATTTGGGTTAACGGTTTTTGGCATCCCCCCCCCCCGCCGTAGTATATATATAAAGGGCATTTACACAAAAGACCCTATAGAATAACTATTCAACAAAACATATACATAAATGAGCTTAGAGTGTCAAATGCATAATCATCATAAAAATCTTGACATAATATCAATAATGACATCAAATAATGCCCATTATTTCAACATGACAATTAAATGTTATAGGTGGTAATGCTTTTGTTAAAAGATAAATAATCGTAAAATTAATGCTAATGTGTTCAATTACACTCTTTGTTTTTGAACTTCTTTAAAACCATTTCAATTTTGTATGTTTTGCACCCTTGGAATACTTGTTGTTTTAAAGAAAGAAGACAACTGCGGAGTTTCTACTCCAAACCTTAAAGTAGAGTTAAAAAGTAAAACAAGCTTATTTCTGTAGTTAGTTTATATCCTATTAGGAGTTAGATATTTTGTTCTTATCCTATTAGAAGTATATATTTTAGTTAAATTTTTATCAGTGCAGAAATTGTCTTCAAAGATCTATAAATAAGGATTCACTCTATTAAGTTGTAACATAGAAGTTAGTAGTCACTTTAGTAATAATAATAAATTACAGCTTTCCACTATCTCCCTCTTTCTCCTCTTCCTTGCTTTCCTCTATATATTAGACATGTCATCTTTATAGTTGTGTTTCTAAACCATTTAGTTAATGAAGTTATACTCATCTCAAGCAAATTCTCCTAGTATGTATAGGTTGATCTAGTCTAATCACAACTCAAATTGCCACCCATAATTCAACACATGAACTTAAGACATCCATTTGTGACAAGTTGCCAACATGTTTCTTAATGGTATAATCCCCTATTTAGTCCCTCTAATTAAGTAAGGTTGCCCCTTTAGTCCCCCTATTCCAATTTTTCCACTAGGGTCCCTCTATTATTTCAATCGAGAAATCTCTGTCAACCAGTTTTAATTAGTTACTATGCTTTATTTAAATTTTTGGATCCGAATTCGGATCCGAGACCTAAACTCACCCCTCTCCCTCACCCCTTTCTTTTTCAACAACCACTATCCTCGCTCAGCGGCAAGCACTACCGTCGCCAGAGGTGCTGCCGGTGCCACCTCCGAAGGTGTCATCCACCTTCTCCCCTGAGACCTTTAATCTTCTTCCTTGAGCTTCATTTGTCCTGATTTTGAGAGAAAGAGTCTGACAGATTGGTCTCGCGCTGCCTTTGATATTCTTCCTTGTTTCCTTCCAACATTATCCATTAGAATGAAACAGCAAAGCTTTCTATTTTTTTTCCCTTTCAAATTTATCCATTCATTTATTTTCTTCTCTTTGCTAGAATTTTTCACTTCAATAATCCAGAACAACAGTATCAATTTCTTCATCATAGTTTGTTCAGAAAACCCCCAAAGAAGAGAGAAGTGAAAGAATAAAAGTTATCTCTCCTGTATTTCTTCCCTCTTCCTACATTAAAATAAAGATCAAAATCAAAGCACCAAAAGGCCAAAAAAACTAGCCCAAGTGCATGCATTCGAGACAAAACAAAGAGATATCCGAAAATATAAAAGAAGCAAACATATTAATTAAGCACTCGTTCTCGGAATCCATTTTAGAAATCGAAAAAAATAACAAAAAGATGCCATCTTTATCTTAGTCCTTCGAGCAGTGCACTAGAGTCTGGAGAGAGAAAGGAGAAAGCGATTTAGGTTTTTATTTTTTTTAATAATATTTTATTCATAAAAAAAAAATCATGTCAGCATCTTGTAGGACAAAGTTGACGTCTGTTAAGGGGAGGGATTGGAATTTCTATGTTGAAGTAATTGAGGGATCGCCAAAGGCAAAATTGAAATAGAGGGACTAAAGAGACAACCTAACTTAATTAGAGGGACTAAATAGAGGATTATACCTTTCTTACAATATCGATTTATGTACCACTATATTTTATTGGATTATAAAGTAAAACCAAAACAAAGTAGGATACACTAATTGGAGTTACATTTTTTCAAACCTATCTATAATATTACATATGAATATAATGAAAAAATTTTAAAAAAAATTGTGAAATGACTGTGCATCAAAACTACTTGTGGCTGAAGGTGGCATTTCAAATATAGGCTTCATACTAAATCCTTTTTTATCTTTTTCTTTTAAAAAAAAAATGCAACATTAAGCATTTAAGCTGCCATTTGAAACTTCTAACTTCATGTTGAAATTTTTTATATAAAATTTATAAAAATAAATCGAAATTAGATATCTATCTAATTCTATCATCTTAAATTTGTTTAAATAATTAAAAGTAAATTTTCAAATTAAAATATAAAAATGTGTTAAAACCTTAACAAATATAAAAAATCCTAGGTCCTCATTAAATACAAAATAAAATAGACTGTGGAATTTATAAGTAATTCTATCATCTTGAATGTTTCTTAATAAATAAATAAATGTTAGGTTCTTATACTATCTCCTTTAAAACCTTAAAGTTAATTAGAATTTACAGATTAAAAACTTTAGTTTTAGTTTTATTTACAGATTTCATGATTTTAAAATTATTTTTAAAATTTCAAAATACTATTTAGTCCAGACTTTTTTGACAAATCGTTCTCATAAGCTTAAGATGAATATGGGAGTCAACTTCCTTGGTTCTCAAACCAGGGAAGTTGCTTTGTTCTTTTTCTAAGGATATGTCGCCCCACCTCGGGATGTGTGGCCGAAAAGCATCCCGATGTGGGATGTGTGGCCGAGGACTTACCACATGTCGGGAACTAAGGAACTTCCCTGGTTCCTAAACCAGGCAAGTCGAGTCCATGAATATGGGTGGCAATTTGGGTTGCGATTATCCATGAATGATCGGATATCTTTTCAATTATTTATAATTCATGTTATTATAGTTTTTTTTTTCCCTAAGCTTACTTTGTCTACTCTGAACAAAGGGGATCCCGGGATCCCCTCTCCACTCAAAGACCAATTGAGAAAAATGTGAAACAAGGGGAATGGTTCAGGGATTGTGAGTACGTTGACAGGTTCTGGTGTTCCTTGAGGCGGAGAAGGAACAGAGCATTGGTGGCAGGGACTCTTTCCTTACAAAGGAAGTTCAAGGGCTTCTCCTCGGACCCTTTGACAGCAAACTCAGTTGAGTATAGGGAGAGAAAAAAAGAGAGAAGTAGAGGGAGAGAGGGATGATGTGTTGGAGTTGAGGATGAACTACTGCCAAGTTGAAGGTTGAGTCAATCAACATTGATATCTCAGTAATTGTCCAAATGGAAACTGTTAGCTATATATATATATATATCCATATCCATACAGCTACATATATATATATATATATATATATATATATATATATATATATATATATATATATATATATATATTTTGGTGTGTGTGTGTAACTTTGGTTAATGAAATATATTGATTAATTATTTTTCGAACATGGTATCAGAGAAGGTTTATCAACCCTAACCCTAAAAAAAAATTTCTTCTTCCTTGCAGCCGACCCTTCTCCCTCGTTCCTCGCCGCAGGCCGACAGCTCGCCCCGCACCTGATCTCCTCCCCTCACCGACCTCACGCCATCTACCCCAAGCAAGCCACGCCTATCCCACGTCGGCCTCCCTTGCTTGCGCTTGCCTCGGGCCGGTCTCCCTTGACCCGCGCCTGCTCTTCCTACTTCGAATCTCCTCGACGTTAGCGGCCCGCGCCGGTCCTTCCCCGAGCAAGCGCCGAAGCCTCAACGATCTTCCCCCTTCTTGTGCCTTTCCTACCGAACTTGCCTTCACTGTGCCCTATTGAATGTGCATACTGACAGAAACTATTAATTAAAGTTATTCACTTTGGTGTTGTTTTCCATAGCCTCTATACATGTTCCCTATCTCCAGAAGGCCGATGTGATGCTTAATGGTAAAAATTACAAGGCGTGGTCCTCCACCCTTCGTGTTCTTCTCCGCGGTCTTAACCTCTGGGGTTACATTGATGGTACTCGACTGGCTCTGCTCCCCCCCTCCCTTTCTAATGTCTCCGCTATCTCAGTCTACTGTGAGCAGTGAGTTTTCCTCCAAATCTCAGGCTTGAGCCAAGTGGAATGAGGACGACTCTCGTACCATCACTATCCTCTGCTAGTCGTACAAGCTTCCTACTCGTTTGGTCGTCTATGAATTTCCTACGGCCAAATTGATTTGAGATCACCTACACACTCTTTACCTTCCCCCTACTCAGGCAATGCGCTACTCCCTACTACAGACTCTCACCTCCACTTACCAGCGTGACAGCTCTGTCTAGGACTTTTTTGCAGTGCTCAGTGACTTATGGCGTCAATGTGATGAGATAACCACATTTTCTCCGACCTAGGCCCAGTGTCTCGCCATTGCTTAGCACCGCGACCATCTCATCATCTATGAGTTTCTCATGCGCTTTCGACCTGAGTTTGTGGCAGATCGTGCTTAGCTTCTCCACCGGGTTACTCCTCCATCTATTAGTGATACCTTGGCCTACGTGCTTACTGAGGAGACCCATCTTCGATCATTAGATGTGGTTCCACCGCCTACTTCTCCCCACACTGTCCTTGCTGCTCCCCGGCAGCTCCCACCGCCAGCCACAGCTTAGTTACCATCCCCGATACCTCTGTTGTTGTCTCCTAAGGGTTTTGGTGCCCCCGCCCGCCCTATTTCACATCCCTCGGGTCCGGGATCCGATGCCCCCAGTGACAGTCTGCTCGGTGCTACTACTATCATGCTCTTGATCACGTTCGTACTGAGTGTCGCAAGGTGCAGCGGGCTCAGCAGAACGCGTAGCAGTACGTCGCACTAGCCTCACCTTCTGCTCATCCGACTGGCTCTTTGTTTACCGAGAAGCTTCTGCAGCTTGTCTAGTAGCTTTCCTGGAGTTAGGTCTCCCCATCCTTGGCCTCTGTTCTCAATCAGGCTGCTTCAGATACCTCATCTCACCCACCTTCACTCCTGTCAGCCTGTTTCCTCCGACCTTCGTGTCATTGTTTCTAATGGCACCACCCTTCCCATCACTAGTTGCGATCTTTTACATACCACTCACTTCCACCTTCCCGATAGCGCTTATTTACCCCAACTGTCTATGAACCTTATCTCCGCCAGCCATCTCATTTCGCATGGCTATCTTGTTATTTTTAATGAGTTTGTGTGTCGTGTGCAGGATCGTCTTATGGGGACCCTCATTGGAGCGGGTCGTCACCATAGTGGGGTGTATGTGCTCGACCACCTTTGTCTTCTGTCATTCTCTCCATCCCTAGCTACCTCTACATAAATTCTCCCTTTGTCTCCTAGTCTCTCTTATGTTGGCTTCTACCAGCAACATCATCGTCTCGGACATCCTAGTGGCTCTCGCCTGTCCTCTCTCATCCACTAGGGTTTATTAGGCTGTGTTTCGGTTTATCGTTCGTATTTATGTTTAGGTTGTAAGCTTGGCAAAAAGCTACAACTCCCTTATCATTCCAGTGAGTCTTGGTCTATCTCCCCTTTTGAGTTAGTTCGTTCTAATATCTGGGGCCCCGCACCTTTTGTCTCCAAGGATGGGCATCGTTATTATGTTATCTTTATTGATGATTTCTCTTGTTATACTTGGCTCTATTTTATGTGCTTTCATTCTGAGCTCTTTCAGATTTATGTTGATTTCTCTACTATGGTATGCACTCAGTTCTCTATCTCCATTCACACTTTTTTGTTCCAATTCAGGGGGGAGTATCTTTCTCAAGAGTTTCGTGATCTTCTTACCTCCCATGGCACTCTTCCCTAGCTCTCTTATCCCGGTGCTCATACTCAGTATGACACTGTGGAAAAGAAACATCGTCATATCATTGAGACTGCCCATACCCTTTTTTATTGCCTCCCATGTTCCACCCCATTTTGAGCTAAGGTTATCTCCACTGTTGTCTATCTCATCAACCTTCAACCTTCCTCTTTTCTTCAGGGTCGTAGTCCCAGCAAGTGTCTTTTCCCTCGCTCTCCACGTTATGCGCACCTACATATGTTTGGGTACCTGTGTCATGTTCTTCTTTTGCCTCATGATAGGACTAAGCTCTTTGCCTAGTCTGTTCCCTGTGTTTTCCTTGGTTATATTCCTGAGCACAAGGACTATAGGTGTTATGATCCTGTCGCTTGTCGCCTTCGTATCTTGTGCGATGTCATGTTTGTCGAGGATCATCCTTTTTTTTTATCTCTTCTGCCTCCTCTTCTCACTTCTCCACCATACCGGATGATCTCTAGTTCCTTACTATATCCCCACCACCTGTGTTACCACAACCGTCCCTCCATTCCCTGACTCCGCCTCTCTCTTTGTCTCCATCTGTGTCTTTCCCCTCCTCCTCTCCACCTTTGTCTCTGTTGTCTACTGATCTCCCTGTCCAGGTTCCTATCCCAGCCCTTCCTTATCACTATGTTTTTCGCTCTCGCCCTCCTCCCGAGCCTTCACCCTCGATGCCTCCGGCTTCCTACAGCGAGTGTCTTGTGGATAATCCTCCCACACGCAAATATCCCCTTTGTGATTGCCATCCACCCGACCACCTCAACCTTGTTTCCCGGCTACTTCCTCTTCCCTTCCTTCCTTCTTCCTACAGTGGTCCTCCATAGCCAGCTTCTTACCATGAGGATGTTCAGATACCTGAGTGGCAGGCTGCTATGTCCGTTGAGTTGGAGACTCTCGAGTACACTTCTACTTGGGACTTGGTTCCCCTTCCTCCTGGTGCGGTTCATATTACATGCAAATGGGTCTATAAGGTCAAGACTCGCTCTAATGGTTTCGTGGAGAGGTACAAGGCTCCGCTTGTAGCCGTGGTTTTCAGCAGAAGCAGGGAAAAGACTATGATGAGACTTTTTCTCCTGTAGCTCACATGACTACTGTTCGAGCTCTTATTGTTGTCGGTGTCGTTCGCCATTAGTCTCTCTTGCAGTTTGACGTGAAGAATGCTTTTCTTCATAGGGGCCTTTAGAAGGAGGTGTACATGCTTCCTCCCCCAGGCCTCTCCTCTTCTTCTTGCCTTGTTTGCCGCCTGCGTCGAGCCCTATATGGTCTCAAACAGGCTCCCCTGGCCGGGTTTGAGTGGCTTTCAGCCGAGTCCGCATGATCCGACTTTATTTGTGTACTCCTCTTCTCGTGGTCGGACTCTTTTGTTGCTCTATGTGGATGATATGATTTTCACTGGTGATAATCCTACTCATATAGAGTTTGTCAAGCATCACCTTCAGCAGTATTTTTAGATGACTGATTTTGGGCGGTTGAGCTATTTTTTGGGCATCGAGGTAACTTCTACTACCAATGGATTTCAGCTCTCCCAGCAGCATTACACTTTTGATCTTCTAGCTAGGCTGCTATCTCTAACTCCTGCACCGCTGCCACTCCTATAGAGCTTCACCTTCAGTTGCGTCCTAATGAGGAGACTCCCCGATTCAACTCGTTACCGCCACTTAGTTGGGAGCCTAGTCTATCTTACCATAACCCAGCCTGACATTGCCTATGTTGTCCATGTTCTGTGTCAATTTGTTAGTGCGCATACTTCTGTTCATTATGGTCATCTGTTGCGGCTCCTACGCTACCTCTGGGCGACTCAGTCTCATGGTCCCTTTTTCTCCAGTAGCAGCTCTCTGTAGCTTCATGCCTACTCTGATGCTACTTGGGCTAGTGATCCGTCTTATTGTCGCTCTTTTACTGGTTTGTATTTGTTCTTGGGCTTTTCTCTCCTTGCATGGAAGTTCAGGAAGTAGACAGGTGTTTCTCGGTCCAGCACAGAGGCTAAGCTCTGCTCCATAGCAACTACAGCTGAGGAGATTGTTTGGTTGTGCTGTCTCCTTCAGGACCTTAGTGTTGCATATCTTGCTTTGACTCCCCTTCACTGGGACAACACCGGTGCTATTGAGATCACTCTGAATCCGGTGAAGCATATCAGTGTTGATGCTTTGTTCTTGCGTAACCAATACAACAAAGTCATTTTGGCTCCCCAATTTGTTCCTTCCGAGCGCCAGCTTGCCGACTTGTTCACCAAGTCTCAGACACAGGTACAACATGATTTTCTATCCCCCATGAGTTTAAGGGGGGTGTTAGCTGTATATAAGTCCATATCCATACAGCTATATATATATATATATATATATATAAAACTTTGGTTAATGAAATATATTGATTAATTATTTTCTTAACAGAAACAATTAAACATTTGAAAAATCTCCTTAATTGTGTGAAGGGAATCAATTCGATCTTGCATTCGTGTGCGCACCACGTGCTCACACACGAGTTTCGGACGTTTATGCCAAACCGATTCTGATCTTTGTACCCCTGCACACGCACGTGAGAGAGCCTTTTCACCAATAAGGCCAATGGGTTGTTAGAAAGAAAACTTGTATAAAGATAGTGAAAGTTTTCTCTGCCCAATATGGGACTAAACACTTCAAAAGTCTTTTAAATATTTTGAAACTAACTTTTAACACAAGCCCATAATAAGGCCCAAAATGAGATAGGCTTCCAACATGAAGTTCTCAGCAGAGTTGAGAAAGGGTTCCAGGTTTTTTCTGGAGATCAGTAGAAGGGGAGGAAGAAGAAACCCCACCTCTCTCTTGACCCCCCTTTTGTAGCTTACCCATTTCTATCAAGGGCTGGCCTATGGCTCCTAATCGTCTGTTTTGTCGAGGCACACGGTCCTACTAGATGTTCTGTCCCTGACACATGTGCAAATGCAAACCTTCCTGTAGGGAGATAGTAGGGAATCTCCACGTATAGGTATGTGAGCGGGTTGGTCTGGTGCAGGAACTCTCGAGCCTTGTTGCATCCGATTAATGTCACGTGTATGACCCAATTTTGCTCCCCACAACACTCCCTGTTTGCACAACATAGTACATACATTATACGCAACTTATCATTCTTAGTTGTTAAATAATTCGCATTATCTATTTTTTAACAAGTTTAAACCATAAACTTACTTTTCAAGTAATGCCGTGTTGCATCTGCCTATTCCTAGCTAATTATTATTCCTTTCATCTGTTTATATCAAGTTTTGGACCCATGCTTTGCTTTCAGTTTGCACACCTACTTGTATACATCCATACCCAAACATTTGTTATTCTTCTCAACTATTCATAATTTGTGCCATTATTTTATAATAAGTTTTAGCACTAAATTTACTTTGCTTCTAATCCGTTTATTTATTGGGATCTGAACGTATTTTGATCAACGAAAGAAATTTATTGGAAATTATGTGAATTGATGTTGAGATCGATTATAATCAATGATCCTCCTCCTTTTTCCTGTCACTCTACTGGATCAAGAATTTTTTCCATGATTGGCTTTCTCCAACCAAAATCGAAGAGAGAGAAAAGTTTTAGAAAAGAGATTTCAAAGAAGATTTTTTTTTTTCCTTGGATAACAATCTTTTTTTATAGCTTACTAACTTGATTCATCATATCTTGATAGAGATTCATTCCCTACCGTCAAATGACTGAGTCTCCAAGCCTCTGTCTTAGTGGTCTAGATCATGCCAGGTATCCATGGATATTTTACCACAAAAACTATACCGAACTGATTATTATTTACCAAATGTAACTTTCGTGTTATTTATTTATATCAACTTTTCAATTTAGCTTTAGTACATGCGCAATGGGTTCCATACATTCATACCCATTTATTATTATTCATGTTATTAGTTTATTATACGTGACAATTCCATATATCCCAACTAATTATTATTTGTCACCAATTCATATAAAGTTTTAGTCCTAAGTTTTCTTTTTTTCATTCTAACGCATCACCAATTCATATAAAGTTTTAGTTCTAAGATTTTTTTTTCATTCTGACGCATCACCAATTCATATAAAGTTTTAGTCCTAAGATTTCTTTTTTCATTCTGACGCATCACCAATTCATATAAAGTTTTAGTCCTAAGATTTCTTTTTTTCATTCCGACGCAGTATACATGGATATAACGAGCTGTTTATCTTTCGTTCTAACTATTTCTTAGTCATGCCATAACAAATTTCCATATTTTTAAACAAAATTTTAATTAAGTTTTAAGTTTTAAGTTTTTAAGTTGTATATAAAACTAACTACTTAAAAAAAATCAAGATGATGAATTATTTATAAAATTTCTAATTCTATTTAATGGGAACTTATGTTTTTAAAATTATTTTGCAATATTTTTAATAAATTTTGTATAAGTTTTATAACTATTACTTTTTATTAAATAAAAAGTGGATAAACTATATTTATTTATTTATCAAAGGGGAAAAAGAATATCCTCCTAGATGAGGTTTACATTTGATAGTGAGCCATCCCAAACCCCTGTATACACCCATGCGTTCGGGATCCCATTTTTGAAGTGTTGTTTCTCCTCTTCGGCCTAGGTTTAGTCGTCAAAATCGTCTGCATCTTCTCCCTTGCTCCAGGTGATGGTCATCACTGCAAGATTCCATCCTATCTGAGCTGCTTTGGCCAGTTGTTTTCCCATGTGATGCACCCTCAAGAGATCTCGTATCATTTGAGGGGTACCACCCAGTCTAAATCTTGGGCAGAAATGCTCCTAGATTATTCATGTCTCCCTACAATTTACTAGCAAGTGCCTAGTTGTTTCAATTTCTTCATTGCATAGGTTGCATGTTGTTCGTCGGCTAGTTTTTTCAGGATTAGGATTTTATTATCCCAAGCTAGCAAAATAAATATTTTGACCTTTTTGGGACAGGACAGTCCTAGAAACTCTTCGGTAGCTTTATAACTAATTCACCATTGATATTTTAAAAATTATTTTAAACAAATTTTATTTTGATAAAATGAAAATAAATATATGATTTTAATTTATTTTTTAAAATTTTATACAATCTTTTTTAGTATTAAGCTGGGCATTTCAAATGTTGTCTTCCTCTTGGACTTTCTTTTAAGAAATATCTCAGCATGAGGCAGGAGCTACAATGTCCACCATAGATTTTCTTTAACAAGAAAAAAAAAAAGAAATTCAGCATGAAGTTTCAAACACATGTTTCATGCTTCTTGAAAAAATTATGGCATGAAGCAAAAATAGGATCATTTTCCTAGGCAACTTTGAAACATTTTTTTACCTTTATGTTTTTTATCCACCTATCTTAAAAAAAAAAAAAAAAAAAAAAAAAAAAGAAGAAGAAGAGAGTGAGAGAGAGAGAGAGAACCAAGGATTTTGTATTACTTAGAGGAACACAATCATTCAAAGAGACATTGGCTTCGACTCCGCTGGGGATCGAACCCAGAATCTCTGGTTCCGTAGACCAGCGCCTTATCCATTGGGCCACGGAGTCAACTTCGTTCGTTTCTATAAACTTTATATAAAATACATATTTAGTTATATTTGGTTATATTGTGTGGATAGCAACAAAACCACGCTAACACAAAAATCTAATCACCTACTCCTACAGATCCCACCTCCTACCACTAAAATAAATTTACTTAATTTCACTCGTAATGTTCAATCAATTGGTTAGAGTAAACCACCAAAATACTACAATAAATAAAAAGAATAAGAGATGTTTTCATGAAAACACCATATTTTCACGAAACTAATCTGACATTCTGACTTCTTTTTACTATCTTGTTTGGATGCAACACACGTCACCAAGAAGTACTAGCTACAAGCGATGCATAAAATTATTAAATAGAACCTCAACTTCACTAGAGAAGAACAAGTTCCGAGGCTCCCGAGAGTAGACTTCAATAAGGAGTGATCAGACTACCACTAAAGAGAGTAGAGGCACCTCTTGTAACGCAAGGAGATGGAACCCTGAGATCCCTTCCTATTTACTCTAATGGTGGCGTTTGTTTGACTGGATTTGCAGTTACATTGTAACTTGAGTTACTAGGTAACTACAAATCCAGTGTTTGGTTTGCTGTAACTCAAAACCCAACGTAACTTGAAATACACCAATTGGTGTATTTGGTCTTACATCCAATTTGGCCGTAAGACCAAATACATCACTTGAATTACATCACATGCATAGCATATGACGTTACAATGTAAGAACAAATACACAATGTTATTATCATAATAATAATAATAATAATAATAATAATAATAATAATAATAATAATATTATTATTATTATTATTATTATTATTATTATTATTATTATTATTATTGTTTTAATTGTTATTATTATCATTATTATTATTATTATTATTATTATTATTATTATTATTATTATTATTATTATTATTATTATTATTATTATTATTATTATTATTATTATTATTATTATTATTATTATTATTATTATTATTATTATTATTATTATTATTATTATTATTATTGTTGTTGTTGTTGTTGTTGTTGTTGTTGTTGTTATTATTATTATTATTATTATTATTATTATTATTATTATTATTATTATTATTATTATTCACTTGAAAACCAAACACAAGTTTTCAAATTCCAAATTTACAAATCTCTCCAACCAAACACAAATTCCTGTAATATAGTATTTCCAATTGCATCTAACCAAACACCAGATTTGACTGCACTGCAACTTGAAATCCATGTATTTCAAGTTACAATGTAACTGCAAATCCACTGCATTTTCAGTTACATCTAACCAAACGCCACCTTGTGTAACTCCCGGTTCAACTATAAACCCTTGTACCCCCTTTAACATATTAATGAATGTGGTTTATAAACTTTATAAAAAAAATACACACATATATTATTATTATTATTATTATTATTATTATTATTATTATTATTATTATTATTATTATTATGGGAGAATCCGATTGTGCACGTGTCCTGAACCAAGGTCCCATAAGAAACGGGGCATAACTTACAGGCCTCCAAGAAGGTGCTAGGGGATGACATGGAGGCATGGGACAAGTGCAGAGGAGGCTTGCAAGGAGTCATCGAACGGGAAATTGCTTGCGATGCAATCTAACAGCCTAACTGACGTTGAGCGGGGTAGCGATTATCCCGAGGGCTAACCGGATCCAAGGACCGCAAGAAAGAATAAACGAAGAACCAAAAGAACCAGAGAAAATACTCTGAAATTCAGAAAAATATTTTAATCAGAATTCAATAATAAAAAACTAACCTACAAGTCGGGTTAAATAGCCTCAAAGATTAACCTAGAAACCTTATCATCTAATCTGTTATGGCTAAAAACCGGCGTCGCCTTGGGATCGACACCGATCTAGTCTAACGGTCAAGAATTTATATTTGAGGGACTAAGATCATAGAAAAAGAATAAGAGCATCCAGACAAAGAAATAAAGCACGCGCCCATTTTACGTGGAAAACCCAGTGAATCGGGGGAAAAAACCACGGGCCTCACCGAGGAGGCAATCCATTATGTAAGAGTGATGTACAAGGCTTTTGATCCTCTTGGAGAGGAAGACAATAGTTCTGAAGAACAAGATAGGGCAGTTCACCGGCCAGAATCCATTGGAGAAATATAATGGCGCAGAGGCCTCATACAACCAAGAAAATTAGAATATACATCACCGAGGTTCATCGGAGAGGGAGAGAGGGTCGGAGCCCATCGATCTCATTCAACCAATAGAGAGAAAGAGCATCCATGAATAAGTTAGAGAGAGGAGAATGCAAAAGAGCTCATTGTTCTCACGCAGTCGATAGAGGGAGAGTTCGTCGCTCGCCGGAATTCATTAGAGAAAGAGCATCACTCAGGCTCACGCGACCAAGAGAGTAAGTTACACTTCAAGTTCACACAATCGAGGGAAGAACAGAAGGTTCGCGGCCGGAGCAGAGCTCGTCGAAGAGAGTGGGAGGCCTTCCAGTGATCATATAATCAAGAGAGAAATAGAGGGAGTATACCTCGTCGGGGGCCAGCAGGGGCTCATCGGGGAAGAAGAGAGGGCTGCTGGCGTTCGTCGGAGAAAAGGAGTAAGAACCTCGAAGCTTGCCGGCCGAAGTAGAGAGAGGGTGGAGCCCTTGGTGCTGGTGGCCGGCCTTGATGTTTGATGAGATCCGAGTATGGATCGAGTGGTGATGATCCGGCCGTGGTGGTGATGACCGGCCTTGAATGGTGCTTGGGTTTGAGTTGGCCATGGAGGAGAGGGATCCGGCCATCATCTTGGAGGGTTTGAGAAGCTTGGGCCTGATTCGGCCATAGAGCTCAGGAGCTTCGAGATGATTCGGCCATGGAGGTGGTGGCCAGCCTTGGAGCTTGGAGATGAGTTTCTTTTCTTGGAGAGCCGCCCCCTTCCCAAAGCTTGGTCTCCTCCTTGAAGTTTTCCTCTTCCACCGCCTTTCCTCTTTGCCACGTTGCTCGTTAAGGGCATTTAATGAACTTGTTGTGGTGGGACCATCATGAGAGAAAGTATCTTCTCAACTTCAAATATCTTAATCTATATTCCCATTTTACGCCCATATCATAATCTAAATTTGCTAAAATTGATAAATTATTATTTAAAACTAAACTTATCTAAATTTAAAACTCTAAATAAATCAGATAACTTCTAAAAATCCGAAATCAAATCGGATTCAAATCCTATCCTAATTTGGCATATGAAATATTACCAAAAATAGAAAAAAGACCGAAAACCCTAATTCAACGGATTAAATATTTCTAAAAATAGAAAAAAACTAAAATTCTATCTAATATGACATCCCCATGTTGTGCGCGCCGCAAAGAGCTTTCCGAATTGGGGTTGAACGCCCGATTCTGATATTGGTAGCCAAAGTTATGGTCAAAATACCGAACCACACCCAAAACCGACCTAATCTTGGAATTGACTCGATAACTTCCCGTCTTTACGTTAACCCGCCAACCCGGCACCAACATTTGACTCGAGCCTCCTGCATCACTAACGGCCAGGTCAGAAGATACAAAAGGAGGAAAAGGAAAGAGAAAAAGAGGATTTGATCCTATTACAGGCACTGAGTCTCTGAAATTCTCACCCTCTCGCTACTTTACTCCCCCACTCTCTCATTCTTACAATGTCTCTAAGAATCTTTTTCCTCTTTTCCTTCTTCTTCTCCTCTAATCATCTCACTGACTTAATTATCGGAGGGTCCGCGGGGGGGCCACTGGACTTCCTTTACAGGAGCGTGACCAAGACTTGAAGGTTTAAAGCCTCTCAAGACGATGATCAGCCACAGCCAGGGACCTAAGCTCGTTTCCCTTAATCAACCGATCAAAAGTCCATTATCTCTCTTAAAACTTCGTTAGTTGATCTGGATCCGTCCCCGATCCCAAGGACGTTCAGCTTCATATCATCAACAGTTTGGCGTCGTCTGTGGTAAACGAACAAGAAGTTATACATAGATTGATAATGGCAAGAGGCAAGTAAAACCAAACGAATAAACCAACGACGGATGACATCATGGGAAAAGACACAATCCTAGAAGCTACAACAACCCCTCTAGAGCAATCAATGATCTTGGAGGAAGATCCGGAGGATGTCCAAATCTAACTATTCCAAACTCAGCTTGAGGTGCTCGTTAGAGCCCTCCAAAGGCAGGATCAGACACCTCAACCTCCCTAACCATGGGGAGGTTTTATAGCCGATTCGGTGGAGGCAGGTAGGCGCTTTTCCATACTGCTCCAAGAGCCCAAGACAAGGGACAAGAAGTAGGAGATGAGTATCTCATCAGCCTATTGCTTTGGGTCGTCTTAACCTCAGTCTCGATCCGCCAAGCCCTCGAGGTCTCAGCATAAGACTGCTTGTCAGTCGGTCAGGGAACAATTGAGGCACGCTTCTCAAATCTCTTCTGCTTTAATTCCTGAAATTCTTGAGGCTCCTTTGCCTATTGGATTCCAGATACCGGCTGGGGAGACCTATAGTGGCATCCCGAACTACGAAGACCACTGGGAATCTTCTGTTCTTGAGGCCACGATGCTCCTCCGTAGAGCTTCCTGCTAGATCATGTGCTGAGCTATGGTGGGGGTGACTCATATAGTTGCTGCAGGACCAGATGTCGGGCATAGGAGCAATCCAGCTTAGAAAGGTTATGCTCAGATGTCGAGCAGGAATAGCACGTTGAGGAAGAGGCCTAGTACGTAACCTCCCATAACCTTTTCGAACGCCGACTTGGAGACAGTCAATCACCCTCACAACAATGTGTTGGTAGTTACTGTAAGCATTGCCAACAATGAGGTCCGTAGGGCCATTGTTGATAGCAGGAGTTTAGCTAACGTTGTCTTCTAGGACGCTTATAAGAAGCTGGACCTCGGACTAGACCTGCTACAATCGATGGGTCCCCATTGGTTGGTTTGATAAGGGGCACCATTCAACCGGAGAATATAGTAAGCCTTAGACTCACTACAAGGACCTACTCTCGCTAGTAAACTGCGACCCCGAACTTCCTTATAGTGAAATGTCCCTTCAGCTACAACGCCATATTATGAAGGCCGACTTTTAACGCCCTGCGTGCCATTGTCTAAACCTATCACTTGATGATGAAATTTCCAACGAAACAGAGGAGAGCTTAGAGGAGATAAAAAAAAAATAGCTAGGCAATGATATATGGCTTTCTTGAAAGACAAAATTCAAGAATCCTTTGCCACGGAGGCATAGGAGGAACCTGGAAATAGGTTGACACAGAGGGTAACACTTGTTGAAAATTTGACTTTGGTTTCCCTATGTAATACCCAAGACTAGCATTCTAATTAGAAAGTGTTATGGGTAAAAATCTGCAATGCACGTGGCGCGATCCTCGTAGCTCGACCCTGAGGAGACATGGCTACGCCAAGAGGATAAGATCAGACATTATCGTGCCGACCAAGTAACGGTGGCAGATACCTAGCCAAGAGTGACTAGAAGTCGTCGGGGGGTGCTCGGAAACTCAACATACCTTCTAGAAAACTCTGGTTAAGCTGGCGGCTGGCTGGTGTCATGCTAGCGCCCTGCTGGAACTTTACTGGTGTCCCTCTAGCGCCTGGCTAGGGCTCGGTTGGCACCCAAGCTTCAGGAACATTGATCGGGCAAAAAGGTATAAAAAGGGGTGAGGAGAGAAATGAAGGGACCTTTTTCGACTCCCGACAACCCAAGTCTCTCTCTCCCTCTCTCACTTCCATCCTCCATCTTTTCCGACTATTTTATTCTTTGATTCATGGAAAATCCTATCTTGTTTTCTTTGGCTTGGAACCTTGAGAGAATGCCTCCTGACTTGATTTTCGAAGGGTCCGGTGGGAGATCCCCTGGACTTTCCTCATAGGACCCCACCAAAGGAGGAGGTCGCATGCCCTCGCCGAGAAATATTTCTAGCTCTGACGCCCTCTTTGATGACAGACGCAGTCTTGAATCGTCGGCCCAAAAGTCACCCATACTACAAATTTTGAAGAAGGACCTAATAAGAGTGATTTATGTGATCGTAGGGTGACCCATGAGTGTAGGAGAGAGTAATTCATCAATGAAGAGATACGCTCAAATATCACAACAGGTCAACACTGCCGAAAGAAAGGACCCTTTCAGACCACCCATCATGTTCTCTGATAGTAACTCGAAAGGCGTGAAACATTACCACGATGATACGTTGGTAATGACAGTCAATATCGCAGGGTATGAAGTTGGGAGGGTCCTCATAGACAGTCGAAGCCGGACCGACATCCTATTTTGGAGCACGTATGAGGAACTAGAACTCAAAAGAGAAGCGCTACACTCGGTGAGGTCCCCGCTAGTCGGCTTCGCAGGAGGGACAGTTTAGCCTGAGAGGATCATCACCCTGTAGTCCGTGGTTGGGACCTCCCCTCGACAATCGGTTGTGCTTACGGATTTCATGGTAGTTTGGTGTCCTTCTAGCTACAACATTATACTAGGAAGGCTGACCTTGAATGTTTTTCGAACCATAGTGTCAATGTATCACTTAGTTATTGATCGTGATTGACAATACTACCACAAGTGTATATGTCGCGCAAGTAATAGAGTGGATTGTGGATAAGTTGGGTATCGAATCACAAAGACCTAGAAATATTAGTGCTACCTAATTGTTTATTATCTAGCCTACCCAATAGTTGATGGAGTTCTAATCTGATTGTTAAACTAAAGAACAACTAAGAATCGGCTCTCAACAAAAATAGGATGAACTAGTGAGGGCAATCAATCATTAAAGGGAGATACCTGGGCAATGAATCCTCTCTGGACTCTTATGAAAAGATGTGGTTATGGATCCCTATATCGATAAAGAACAAGTTATGGACCAAGGGTTTCTGTAGTGCTTTCATACCTCTCTTGAGGCGATTACTAAACCTAATACCCTCATTGCATGAACGTTCTAGGGAACCTATGTCTTGGAAGAGCTATGGGAATAAGAAATGTAAAGGACTCTCTCGTCTTAATACCCAATCTCTTGACGTATTCACAGCTCTCTCTATTGAAGTAAATCTACACCGGGGAGGCATTCACTTCTTTCCCCGATGAATCCTATTGGCAATCTAGGCTGTCACAATGTAGATAGCCAATTCATACAAGACATTCAATATATCTCAAAACATGAAGCATTCATTCAAATATAGAAATCCATAACACAAATTAATTCCTAATCCAAAGGTTCATCATGCCCAAGTATCTAACAAATTAATTCCCCATCAATGGGGAACACAAATCCAATACAAAATAGGAGAGAATGGAATAAAAAAAAATGTGAAACACCCTTCCCTCCAGCGTTGGTGAGGACCGTTGGTGGAGTGCATGGAGCTGCAATGAGAACATTCCTGTGCGATCGAAAATACCTGCCTAGTATCGTATTTATGAAGAGACACCTAGCGATATATCAAATCACAAATGATTATTTTATTTATTTATTTCATTTATTTCATGGATTCTTCCATTCCTAATAGAGGCAAGCCTCCATTGTAATTACCCTAGACAGAGTCTTAGGAACCTCCGATTAAAAGGGCAACACGTAGAGGCAATGAAAAATAATTCCTTTATTACAGAACATAATAATTTATTACATATAAATATCATCATATATATATATATATATATATATATATATATATATATATATAATTTATTTATTTATTTAGTTAATATGATGCCGCCTTCCGCCTTAGGACGTATGCTTCGCCACTTTCGAATTTGTGTTTCATCGGCTATCTCAAATGCATGATTTGTCGCCGCCTTGAGATTTGCACCGCTTTAGGATTTAGATTTATATTGACCATCTAAAGATTAGCTTTTTATCACTGCCCAGAGATATGTATCCCTTTGATATTTGTATTTATTAGTCGCCTTAAGATGTATGCTCATCGCCGCTTCAAGATTTGTGTCACTTCAGGATTTGTATTTCATCGACTGCATCAAGATGCGCATTCCATAGTCACATCGAGATGCGTGCCATTTTGAGATTTATTTTTTATCACCTGTCTCAAGATGGGTGTTCCTTTGTTGCATTGAGATGCGTGTTAATTTGAGATTTATATTTCATCCGCCTCAAGATGCGTGTTCCTTTGTTGTATCGAGATGTTTGTTACTTTAGGATCTATATTTTATCATTTGCCTCAAGATGCATATTCCATCGTTGCATTAAGATGTGCGTCCCTTTGAGATTTGGTTTTTTTTTATCAGCCGCTTCACGGAGAGTATTCCACTGTCACCTCGAGATGCGCATTGTTTTGAAATTTATAGTTTATCGATTGCCTCAAGATGGGTGTTTCATCGTCACCTCAAGACTGTTATTTTCATGGTTTGCATTTTATCAGGCACCCCGAGATATGCTTTCCTTCGCCACCTCGAGATGCATGTTGTTTTCAGATTTGTATCTTATCGGGACTGGAATACTAGTACTAACTATCCTTACTATCTAGTTTAATACTATGGAAGGAGTTGTGATTGGTTGATTATCCTAAAGGAAACTAACATGAACAATTGGCAAACTGTGAACAATCAGAGATGAAACGTGGTACCTCATATCTCAATCCCTCTAGGATTCTTTTATTAACAACTAAATTCTAAGTATTGGCTCTCCATTGATTGATTCTTGGGAGTTTGACAATTGCACCATCTAGATGCCACATCCGATCTCTCGATATGCAGATTGAACTCATTACCTATGCCTAGTTGTAACCTAACTAAAAGAGGTGTAGATTTATGCATAAAAGAGACATGTAAGTCAAAGCCCTAAGCACGTATGTGCCTTGCTAGAACATAACGAGATATATGACCGTGGCTCATGCAAAATACAATCGCATAAATCAAGCACAGATTCACAAAAATTTTCAATAAAGGAAAAACCAATAAATAAAAAAATTCAATTAATAAATCATCCTAGTGTTCATGTGTCCAGGGCACCACCGAAGAGGTTTAGCCTCTTATGCTAATGGAAACACTAACAAAGATACTGGAGAAAGACATAATTGGAAACATGGGGACTCCCTTGCTCGATGTCTTCAACGCCTTTGATCTCCTTTGAAACCCTCATCTTGCCCCGAACACTCGCTGAAGACTACTCTGCCCAAAAAGTCCCCAAAATTTGTACCTTCGGCTAGTTTATATAGGATTTCATCTGACTTGGCACGGCAGCACGCATCTAACGCACGATCGTGCACACTTCTGCGGATCATTCTCTATGTGTTTTGAAGCCAGTGAGTTGCACGGGCATGTGCACGGGCGTGCACAATTCTACTAAAGTCGTGCACACCTCTGTGAAGGGCTCTTTTATCTTGTTTTGCCTTGGTTTGTCCTGTAACACCCTTATCCTTTTCAGGACCCAGGTGTCACACCAGCCAGGTCAGGGAGTGAACCCCGGCCTAAGACTGTATAAAACAATTAATTATTCATAATCAACGCTAATATTAGGAAACATGAAGTCAGATACAATACTAATACAAACCATAATGTCTTAAAAATACACACAAGTCTAGATAGGAGATAACATACACCTCAAATCATACAACATGAAATAAAATAGACGACGTGGGCCAGGTGGTCAGAGCCAACTAAAGAAATCCAGACCCTATCTTCCACTCTAAGTAGAGCCATGACCCTGCTTACTACCTGCAAAAGGTCATTCAACAACAGGGTGAGCTACAGGAGCTCAGTGAGGTACTAATTAACACTACTGTCAGGTTTAACATACTTGTATGCCTTCAATTGCAGTTAATAAAATATCAATAAGTGAAATACAAAGACTAAAAGATATTTAAAACATGGAAAACAACACGCTAATCATAATAGAAATCATGGTAACATGCAATTAAATCAAGTGATATGCTCATAGCATTTCTTTAATCTTTTATCATCAGAACGGGAGATGAATTCCACACATGTCCTGGCTGACCGTATCAAACCAGTAACCTCCCAGGTTGGACCGTATCAACAACCGTGGGGTGACAAGCTATGGAAACAAATCCTCGTCTGGGGGTGATCAATTCCACACATGGCCTAGCTGACCGTATCAAACCAGTAACCTCCCAGGTTGGACCGTATCAACAACCGTGGGGTGACAAGCTATAGAATCAAATCCTCTTTATCTATCATATTAGTGTCATCTATACCTATACTTTCATACAGCGGCACTAGAGTGGAATAAACCAACACTCAATATCTCTCCGGTAGGATCAACTTATCGGCCGTGAGCTATAAGAGTATATACGTATACTAAGCACCCGACGGGTACGGGGAGGGGGTTTTGTTTTCTTGAAATCAGGAGGGTTTGAAAAACAGAAAGTTGGACAAGTAAAAACAGAATTATATAAAACCACCCCTTCCCTACCTAGTATCGTACTCTCTGGCTCTATCGTAGAGCCACGTCTGGCACAGGCATGTATGCGAGTATGGTGCAATGCACTAATATGTCTATCACTGCAATTTCTAAAATGTGTAAATGTTTTCACATGCTTTTCATAAACATAAATTTCAAACTCCGAATAAATCAACAAGTCATGCTTGAAAACTGAAAAGCATTTCATGAAGAGTAATGATTTCATAACATGAATTCTCCAAATATCAATACGATAAAAATACAAAAGAAATACGATGATTTACAGTTGTGTTCCCTCACCTTGGTCTGTGTCGTTCTTACGGCTGGCTAGGTTCTTCAGCAACAACGGCCTTACCCTTGCCTTTTCCTTGTCCTTAAAATAAAAGTAATACGGACTTTCAGAGATATGAAAAACCGTATCTTTTTCTCGTATTCTATATAGACTTAATAAGATACGCAACTTCATCAAGTCTAAATAAAACACAATTCCTCTAAGCATGAACTTCATGTCTACCATCTTAAAATACAGACTTGTTAAATTCCAAATCTTGGCTCTAAAAGCTTCCATCATGCACCTTAAATGTAATTAAGTGCTAAGCAAAAATCATAGGAATTAAATCAAGTGTCTATACTAGGTTTTCTTCGAAAATTCGGCAGCACCTCCTCTAATCGGAGAGCCCCGAAAATCATACATACATTCCACAATTTCACCATAATTAACTTATCAATTAAAACATGCACTTCATGGCATCCATTATCCAATTTGCCTCTACAATCATGCATTCCATTCTCCTTAATTGATCTCCTGTCAATGTCCCCAATTTCAAGTTTGTAGGGGAAGGGAAACCTCACCAGTAGAGGTGCAGGGTTCGTCGGCGCTGCAACAGTGAACCACAAGCTGAGGCTTGCTGCCGGCCTGACTGAGGGAGCGCCGGAGTTGGTCATGGGGGAGAAGAAGAAGGTAAGGCGGAGCTAGATCGGAAGCTGCTCGCGGACGGGGGGCGGTAGCCGGTGCTCGCCGAGGCTCGGTCGGCTCAGGTGGAGGAGCGCCGGGCTGCGGCGGTGTCAGACAAAGAAGGAGGCGGTGCTGGCCGTGAGCACGCCCAAGGGAGGCGCGGGGGCTCTGCTCGAGCGGCGATGGCATGGCCCGAACTTCGCTACGCTAGCGTGCGTAAGGCGGTGGGGTGCTGTGTGGCCGGTCGGAGCTTCGTCGATTGACTCTTGTCATGGCGAAAGTCAGCCCTATGGGGGCCTCGTGAGGGAGGGGAGATGAGAACCCCTCTCTCCCTCTCACTTTCTTTTATTTAACAAAAAAAGTAAAGCACTTTAACTAAAGTAATATTATTTAATTAGATTTTTATTTTCTCTTTTACTGTATGAACACGGGAGTCGAGACTAGAGCCTCCGACCAGATCCACTTATCGTGGATCTACCCTATTAATCTAATATTTTATTTTTATTCATTATTTAAATCCATTCTCCTTTATATCTTTTCAATAGATCACGGGTCCTACTGTAACTTCACGGGGTGTCCTTACACACCCGACCGAGATCCCGATCTTCCGGCTTTTGACTCTGCCAGTCGGGCTTTATCGGGACTTACATTTTGTCCCGTTTCTCCAACTAGATAATTGAATTTAACTAGAATTTACTAATCCTTCTAATTGATAATCCGGGATCTCTCTCTCTCTTCAGTCCAATATCCAACTACGTACGCGAAAGTGACCCGGCCCAAACATGGCCCTCTCTGGCCCAATAGTCGTCGCAAGATTGAACTTTTAATCAGTTAAATTCCCGATTTTTCTTAATTGAGTTGTTAAAGTAATTAATCTCTTTTATGTGTTAATTAATCTCAGTGATTTTCTCCAGAAAATAATTTATTTAATCGTAAAAATTCCGGGGCGTTACATGTCCCGTTTCTTGTTCCTTTCGCTCCGAGTATCTATTTTACCTGTTCAATTAAAAATAAACCTAGAGGAGCACAAAAATAGAGGAATTGATGCGAAACAACGTGATAAGTACATGTAAATATGATCAAAATATATGTGTAATTGTGCACTTTTAAAACACCCGCCGAAGACTAATCTGCCAAAAGTCCCCTAGGTCCCTGCCCAAAGATGATCGATGTCTTCCTCTGATAGAGTTTATATAGGCTCCAAAATAACAGTGTACGACCTATTTTATTAGTGGATAGTCTTGGGGATTAATTTGAGATTAAATCGACGTGCTTTTGGATAACTTTGAGATGCACGACCTAGTGCACAGCCGTGCATCCGCTCATGCAGCTTTTCCAGGTTTGCACAATCTTCATCAAGCGCTCGATCGGATGACTAATTCACCTCAGAATGACTTGAAATTTTAATTGGGTGTTCTTGACTTCTTGTTCTTCGATCTGAACAGTGAAGATTAGATTTGGAGTCCTGGATCTCTTTGAATAAATGCCGGAACATTGCAGCCTGTTCATATATTTTTGCTTCAGGGTACACAGGCATGTAGAGCATTTGCACGCCCATGCAACATATATTTAACGAGTTTTGAGTACAGAGAGTTGCACGGGTTGGTGCACGCTTGTACATAAATATGCCTCGGCCATGCAAATCTTTGTAAAGCCCTTTTTCAGCTTGTTTCATCGAGGTTTGTCCCGTTTCTTGCTCCTTTTGCTCTGGGTATTCATTTTACCTACTCAATCACAAAACAAACCCAAAGGAGCAAAAAATAGAGGAATTGATGCAAAACAATGAGATAAGTGCAAGCACATATAATAGAAATACATGTATAATTGTGCACTTATCAATTGCTTTGAGATTTGTATTCTCGGGCCATCTTGGGATTTGACATTGTCTCGAGATTTGTGTCCTCGGATAGTCTAGGGATTTGTGTCCTTGGCCCGTCTTGGGATCTATATCCTTAGCTCACCTCGGGATCAAATCATATATGTTTTTATCAAATATTTTAATTTCAAGATATTTCAATATATATTTCATTTAAAAATATTTCATCATTGGCCCTTTTAAACATTGGCACCTGGTAGTTTCAATGCATATATATTTATATATATACATTTTTTTGACAGAAATAGTTCCTTTGATGCTTGTCGTCACGTCCTCCGCTCCAAGATCTTCAATAAACCCTAATCTCCAAGAGAGGGGATAGGGGCTTCAAGACAATCCAAGGATCAAAAGCCCTTTCTTCAACCTTAATCTTCGCTATTTATAGTCCCTCATGCATGTAGAACAAAGTTGGTGCCATATGGGTTCGCAAGAGTCCAAATCTAAAATTAAATTAGGCTTGGTTAAGTCTGGATCCGGATTCGTGCAGGTTACCATGCGGTCGCATAGGCGTCTGAACACTGCTGGTAGCGTGCTACTTATCCCGCAGAATAGCACGCGTGGGCGCGTGCTTGTCCAAGTGGCACTTAGGAGTATTTCTGGTAAATCGTATGGTCATCTGTGTGGGTGTATGATCATCTGCACATTACTCGGTATAAATTGGATTGGCTCTAAAGAATCGTGCAGCCGAGTAGTGCAGACGCGCGGTTGCCAGTGCAGCTGGATTTTTGCTTTGTGTGGGTGCGTGTGCCTGCACGCTTGCCCTCATGGCCATAGTTTGCTTTGTTTTAGCTTCAAATGATGTTGAATCGCTTATTTTTTTTTTCTCTCTCGAGGCCTTCCAATGCCCTGTAAATGCAATTTAACACAAATTAAGTATCAACGAGCTAAAACTACACCAAATCACATGCAAAATATACATGAAAATGGTATAAAACTATAATCAATTGAACGCTTATCATTCATGAAATTCCTAACCAAACATGGATGCGGTGAACTCCGCGAAGACTAGGTGTTAGCTCGTACATGTTACGTATCACTAGGAGTTGGGAATGCCAAGTAAGGAGAAGACGTGTCAGCGGACGAGATTCAGAAAGATGTGGAAGTACAGGCCGATAAGGCTTAGTGGTCACCATATGCCTTCCAGGTTACAATGAAACATTTTCTACTCTGGATATCATACAATAATTTATCGTCTACCCCTCGGTAGCAATACAAATCCATACATCATGCCAAAATTCTTGACAACTGGTCTCGGTTCCAAAAGTCTCGCTCTCGGGCCGAGAAGCATCTCGCGCTCTCGCAAAAAGTCCCATTCTTGGGACGAGAGGTGCCCCGCGCTCTCGTTCAAAGTCCCGCTCTCGAGCCGAGAAGCGCCCCGAACTCTTGATCAAAGTCTCATTCTCTGGCTGAGAAGCGCCTCGCGCTCTCATTCAAAGTCCTCTTCTTGGGCTGAGAAGCACCCCGCGCTCTCGATCAAAGTCCCGTTCTCCAGCCGAGAAGCGCCCTGTGCTCTCGTTCAAAGTCCCGTTCTCAGGCCGAGAAGCACCCCGTACTCTCGATCAAATTCTCATTCTCAGGCTGAGAGGCACCTAGCGCTCTAGTTCAAAGTCCCCTTCTCAGGCTGAGAAACGCCTAACACTCTCATACAAAAGACCTCCAGCAAACCGAGAAGTGCACATCGCTATCATACTAAAGACCCTATCCGGTCCGAGAAGCGCCATGTGCTCTCGTTCAAATTCCCATTATCGGGTTGAGAAGCGCCCCGCGCTCTCGATCAAGTCCCGTTATCGAGCCTAGAAGCAGCCCACGCTCTCGCTCAAAGTCCCGTTCTCGAGCCGAGAGGCGCTGCGCACTCTCATTCAAAGTCCCATTCTTGGGCCGAGAAGCTCCAAACACCCTCATACCAAAGACCCCTGCGGGCCGAGAAGTGCGTTATGCTCTTATACCAAAGACCCCATGCGTCTGAGAAGTGCTCAGTGTTCTCGTTCCTAAGACCACCTGCGGTATGAGGAGTGCTCAACGCCCTCGTATCCAAAGACCCCCA
This sequence comes from Dioscorea zingiberensis, assembly GCA_026586065.1. Taxonomy (NCBI): domain Eukaryota; kingdom Viridiplantae; phylum Streptophyta; class Magnoliopsida; order Dioscoreales; family Dioscoreaceae; genus Dioscorea; species Dioscorea zingiberensis. The sequence continues at coordinate 35,068,924 of CM048822.1, forward strand.
TGGGCCGATGAGTACTCAACGCCCTCGTACTAAAGACCCCCTGCGGGTCGAGGCACGCTCACGTGCTCAAAGCAACAACATAGCTCTAAAATAAAGTCCTATGGCGGGGCCGGGTAGGAGAAAACTCACCGGTCGAATCAGATGCTGGTTATGGAACGTAGACAAAGAATGTAGAAGTAGTCAGACTCTTAGAAAGCATTTTGGGTAAACTAGCAGCGAAGGACACCTATCCTCCTCCCTCCTCGGCCAAAACCTCGCTCTTGATGGAGTAGAAAGGATGACCATTTAAACTGGGGGGCATGCACCCTGGTGTGATCGGACCGTTGCTTCCAACAGGAGTAGAAACAATGATCAGAAAAGCCCGTGGGAACAAGTTAGCCCGCCGTGGCAGGATAGTCACTCTAGACGGGAGTAGCAACGATGGTCAATTAAATCCCCAGTGAGGAGCTCCCCCCACAGTTGGGACGTCCCTCCAAGACAGTGTTTAAATGAGGTTCCATAAAGCCCGGGGCAACGCTCTCTCACAGATGCAAGGATTGGTTATAGTAAGCGTAAACAGAACCGCTTTTAGAAAATGGAAGTGGAGACAGAACATCTTTGAGATTGTAAGATTCATAGACGATATTTTATTCAGAAATCAGAGTGAAATACAAATGATAGATTATGAGGCAGGACTAAAGGCAGTTGTCCACCTTCTCAGAGAGTACACCCGTAGCAATTCCAGATTCTACGAGACATGAGGCCAGACTGGAAGCGGATGGCAAAAGGCGGCGCAGACGCTCCCCTTTCTGCAGGCAGAGGAATGTAGCCCAAGGTCGAGCGAAGGAGGAGTCCCACACCTCTAGGACGAAGGAGTGCCGGCAGCTGCTACGGAGCTTTCCCCCACGGTACTGTTGAATGAAGAGTGACCCAAGAATCGAGGAAACACGCAAAGGCGAAGAACCGAGCAACAGCCTCCAAGGAGGAAAGGAATCCTTTACCCATGGAAAAGCCAGCAAGGTGGAGGAGAAAACTAGCCAGGGATTCTCCTTTTTACAAAACTTTCAAGGTATGATCCCGTGACCACACAGAAAAGGAGAGGCTCATCAAAGAGACCTCAAGATACCCAACCGCCGCGTGGATCCACCACGTGGGTCTTCGAGAATAAAAGGCTCCCGAAAGGGAAAGACCGAAAGCAACTAGAAAATCTTAAAAATGCTCAAGGGTGGCTCACCAAGAAACAACATAGTCTGCTGAGAAGCTTTTTTCTACGATAAGAAATAAGACCCGAGTACAAGAGGGAACCTAGGCTTTTTAGCAGTAAGATCCAACCCAGGATTACGGTGAGCAACCTCCTAGAAGATTCGAAAGCCTTCCCTTACTCCCTTGCGTCCTTTGAGCAAACCAGATCCTGAACCTCATCGGAGTGCATGAACCTCTAGACACTTTGGTGGTGGCTCATTCTTTCATCTCTTGGCCGACATCCGAATGGTCGTAGCGGCTTATCACATTCTTCATGTTGTCGCAGTATAGTGGGCCCCTCACGTAAGCTTTGGAGATCAGTGGCATGATCCCGAGCAATCCTGAGCGAGAGTGTAAGATTTGTATACTCTCTCTCACTCTCCCTCTTAGATCCAAGAACTTTCTAAGATCTCCGAGAAGGCGATCCAAGAGGAATGCAGAGCCGAGGGTTGAGTCATCACATGATGGGGCTTGTCATCGGCTTGTCAATCTTCTCCGTTATGCTTGCTATGTTGGCTTCCGTCTATACTAGATCGTTTGTTTGGTTCTTTTTGCCCTTTGACATTGCAAATCCACAAAGCTTCTTGCTTGTTTCCCATAAATAACACCAAACATCCTCGAGATCAAGGACTGATCTTGATCAATGAGTAGATTCTTGTGAGAGAAATGGTGAAACTTCGAGTGAATGATTGAGGGAAACGAGCTGCAGTTACCATGGGCAGGCCGGTCCCCTTTTGAGAGGCTTCGAACCTTCCGGTCTTGGTCACATTCCTATAAGGGAAGTCTGGGCTGGGAGATTCTCCCGAACTTCCAACAATCAAGTTAGTGAGATGACCGGAGGAGAAGAAAAGAAGGGTGAGATTGGGAGGATGGGGGAGTAGAGTAATGAATGAGAGAGAAGTAGGAGGAGAGTGATCACTCATACAAAACTAATGCATTTTGTGGCTTTTAAATTATATATGCAATCTAATCCGATGGAGAACATCATACTACAACAACTTTAGCAAGGGCCGTTATGATCGGTGAAATCATATAATGTGTATTTTGCTAATGACTACAAGTTCCATACATAATCTCATGCTTCTGGATCTCGCTCAATAAATAGTGGTGTGTGCGTTGAAGGAACAAACTACAATGATAACAGTGGTGACTTCTATGGTCGTTTAGAAAAAAATATTGTTGTTAGAGTACCCAGGATTAACAATCAAGAGGGTTACATTATTCAATTGCAAATGGTATGATCCTAATTCGAATATCGGGACTTGAATACATGCACAATACAAGTTGGTTAATGTCAATATACTTTTAAAGTACACCAAGTATGAGCTATTTGTATTAGCAATGCAAGCAACATAAGTATATTATGTATCATATCCAAGCATGAGAAGTGGAAACAATGATTGGTTGGTAGTTTGCAAGCTAATTCCGAGATCGGTGTTCGAATCACCTAAAGAGGCTAAAAATTTAAAAATGGCATTTCAAGAAGACGTAGTTGAATCAAATGAAATTGATATCAATCTTATAAATGAAAACGTTCAAAACCTGAATCATCCAAGTGGTGAAATTATAGAACTTGAGGAAAATGAAGATAGTGAAATATCAGAAGAACAAGAATGGGAATTCTCATCAGAAAATGAAACTTATGTGGATGGTGATGAAGATTACGTGGAAAGATGTGATAGTGCATAAGCTTACATTATACTTCTTTTATTTCCTAGTAAGTATGCTTGGTTTTCTGTTTTGTGTACTTGAAGAAAATGGTGTGTGATATTTCATAATGAGTTTCATGAATAATAATAATAATAATATTCATTTTTCGTTTAATTTTAGTCGATATGGCACGAGGACAAGACATTAGGGGTGGAGCTGGTCGTATTGTCGAAGGGAGGGCATGAGGTGCAAGACAAGGGTCCACTTCCACCCACTCTGAATGCATCACCACATCTTCCTACTATTACACCACTAGAACAACAACCAAAGGTGATGCGTTTAGAGCAGATTACATCAGTTGCTTCAGCGAATATTCCTTTTATACTGTCTGAGGATGCGCTTATTATTGGATCATCTCAACAAAGTGTTTCTCAAGAAAGCAAGTATAAATATGGAAGAACATCTAATACCTGATGACCCTCTATGCAGAAATCATAGGTAGATCACAGTTGATCGTAGGATGTGAGTATACAAAAATTAAACTATTTCTTTGTTGGTACATATTATTTTTTTCCCAGTTTGGTTTTGTGTACTTATTGTTACACATTCTTTTTTTTTTTTTTTCAAATTGGCCCCATCCGGTGACCGCTCTCGCCGTATTCGATCCATATATATTTTAGGAGAGATTTGATGACGAGGGGGTAAGGTAGGTGTTAGTCTCAAATGAGACCAAAGTGTTTACTTTGAGGAGTTCAAGGTAACCTCAAGTTGCTATTAACAAATTATGACTGTCTTGTGTATGAACTTGGTTGAATTATTAAACATTATTTGCTATCATGCAGAAATACTTTCATTGGAATCCACCAATTGACCATCTGGTCAAGGAGGCTTGGCTGACAAAGGCATCTACACGGTATGGAGATATGATTTGTAGATTGAAGCTGAAGACTAACCGACCTTATATGTTCCTGTATTTGTGTGGACGAAGTGGAAACTGGCATGGAGGGGACCTAATGTTGCGCGCATGTCCCAAAAGAATGCAAAGAATAGACGTGGTGGAGTTGAGGATGGCATGCGTCTCTCTACCCACAATCGAGGCTCCATCTCTAATTCTGAGCATGGGAAACGATTGGTAAGTTTTTTTTATATGGGTTAAATTTGTACAGACACATCTTAAGTTGTGTATACCTGTTATTTAAGTATATTTTGTTTAGTTAACCTATATCAGTGTTGTTATGTAGGAGCAATAATATAATCATCCCCTGACATCCTTTGAGGTCTTTAGGCACAAGCACATGAAGAAGGGTGATGGTGAAACATTTACGAATGACAAAGCTCACACTACTCATGTGATTTACTATTTCTTATGGATGATTAGCTTGCTGTGTTTGAGTGTGTGGTTATGTCAGATTGAGTTACTATTAATTAATGTGAGTTACTATTTGATGTTTGATAGGCTCCATGATCTCAATGTTGAATATTTGCCTTTTTTGGAAAAGAAATAGAATACTTGTGATTTGATTAGCCATACACCATGCACTGCATAGAGTTGTCCTATAACATATTAATTGCTTTAAATGGTAACATATTAGTTATCTATTTTTCAAAGCTTTCATGGTTTTTTAGTGCAAATTAACACCCTATTAATTGAATTATTACATTCTTCTGTTAGGATCGATTTGTCGCTTTGGTGGAGAAGAGAAATAGTTCGGAGGGGACCACAATGGACGAAAATAGCTTATATATGAGGCCGCAGTTGGGACAAAGAAGAAGCAGGTGTTTGGTTTGGGATCACATGCGAGCTGCTACTATGATGAGCCATCATCTTTGGCATGTCGTGAATCTAACGCACACAATGTTAGAGAGGTCAACCAATAGGTGCCAGCTACTATTTCATCCATGTGCATAGAGGTAGAGGAAAGGGTGGATGAGATGGTTGACAACGAGTGTCACACCCGTCTCTCAATCTAGGCAGATGTGGCACCAGCCAGGCCGGGACTGAACCCAACCCTACGGCTATTTAACTTGACAACCTGATAAAGATAATAATCACTATAACAAATCACCTATATAATAAACACACAAAATCAAACAGGTCTAGAGTGAGAGTCAAAGTACAAAATACATAAAGTATATGGTAGTCACCACCACAGATACGACACAAGTCATAGATCTCAACCTATTAACTAGTCCATTAGAGCCATCTATGGAGGACTCAACTCTTGCTCACCTGTATTAGGTACACCTGCAGGGAATACATGACGTAAAAAATGGATATGAGCTACTCGAGCTCACTGAGTATTAACACTACTGCATGATAAAATATCTAAAGATCAGGTACTATAAAAATAATCTGTACCAGTATAAGAAACCAGAAGACATGCTAGTCAATACATTATCTTCCAATTTAATAAGCATGCCACACATTAACAAAAATCTTGGGTAAATATAACCACAGTCAATCACAATGTTATAACATGGAAGCCACATGAATGATACATGTCACCAATCAACACCCTACACCCTATCCTGGTCGAAGCTATCTCAACAATAGTAGGCAGGAAAGTATGGTATCATGTCATGAATGCCAAATCGGTCTTATATCGATCTCGTATAAACCCTACTTCAATACGCATGAATAATACCATATATATATATATCCTAGGCAATGCCCTAGCCTCACGATCTGGCCAACTCGCCCGCAAGAAAATATATACGCGTACCAAGTACCTGACGGGTATGGGAAAGGGGATTTTTATTTTAAAAACGGAATGTTTAAAAACAAATTGTTTGGTAATAAAATCATAGTCTAGAAAATCCCTTCCCTAACTCCGTACCATAGAAACTCTCTGGGTTTATCACTGAGCTAACTCTGGTATAAACACGTATGTCTATGTGAGGTGCAGGTGTATTGATATTTTCATTTTATCTATTGTCTTGATTCTATACTTTATTTGATTTCATCACATGTATTTGCAATCGCAAATCTTAGTACATAACAGAACAATAAAACCATTAACAATATAATCATAACATAAAATCAACGACAATACACAAGCTTCGAGATAAAAGCTTATGCAAATTCATTTCAATAAAACCGACGACAAAACCTGATAATACACAAATTATGTCCAACAGTGTCCACTCACCTGAGGTCCTTTGACATTTAAACTTGGGTGGATTCTTCTGTGTGATTCTCTACTTGATTATCTCATCCTATACAAATAATAATAATAATAATAATAATAATTATTATTATTATTATTATTATTATTATAGGTAAACACACTATAGAAACTATCATTGTACCTCACATCACAACTTCCTAGCCAGAGGCTTTTCTTTAGTTGTATTTAACTATTTACATATGATTTTGGATTATAGTATATAATTACAATAAGTACATTGAATGCATAATCCAAGGACTTAGAGCTCAAGTCTGAGCGGTTGCTACATAAATACTATATCCTCATGGACTCAGTAGAACATGATGCTACAATGTGTGTAGTACTAAATAATCATGCTAAGAAAGATGAATCAATTTATGATCAAATCTCTGTCATCTATGGTCCAAAAACTATTCATAGAATGTTATATCACAGTGTCGAGCACACTACCCTGGACCTCAACACACTATCCACACTATTTACTTGTAAATTTATGATTTTATTGTCAAATCACAATTGAAACCCTCAATGTAATTTCTGTTCACTCTCTCTAAACCATAGTCTCATAATTAGAAAGTAACAACCCACCTGTTTCATGGCGCAACCTGATGACTCGCGGTCCGGTTTGAATCTTGCGCCACCAAAAGATGCTTGATTAAAACTCAGTAGCTATGATAATAGCCTTAATTTGCTTCAGATTGACCACTATAACCCTCTCTCTTCTCTGAATCGTGGAGAGCTTCATTGGGTTTCTAAGAAAGAATGGGAATGAGAGAGACATTAAAAATCCTGATTAATGAGCTAGCAAGAAGGAGAGAGATGAGATAGAGTTTTGTAAAGTTTTGTTCGTTGAAAAAGAGAGAGAGAAAAGAGAGCTTTCAATAAAAAGCAATTTGATGTTGTAGTGGATGGTGACATAAGCATTTTTATTTTATTCATCTCTTATTATTTATTTATTTATTATTATTTTTTTAATTCTCTTTACTTTAGGGACAATTATATTATAAATTTAATTCACCAATTTATTTATTTTTGTTACATATTATTATTATTATTTTATTACTATTATTATTTATTTATTTTTATTTTATTTATTTTTATTTTATTTATTTATTATTTTTTTTCTAGGTTTTCAGAAAGATTGGGTCGTTATAGTGAGAGATGGACATTCGAGCATCTGTTAGAGAGAAGGTTTGGGCGGATTTTGAGGCACGATTTCAAGCAATGCAACGACAGTTTTAGGAACAGATGCAGCAGATGTTAGATAGCTGCCAAGTTGCTCAACCTTCTGACAGCGTTGTCCACTCAGCGTTTGATGAGACATTAGGAGACTGCCTTATGATATTCTTATTTTGTATCTTCTAATTTGTATATATTAGTCATTATGACTTGCATCTTATAACATGTTTTTTTGTATATATTGTCTATGATGTGCATCTTATAACATATTACTAGACATATATGTTAAATATCTTCTTTGTATATATTGTACATTATGCTTGTAGTATAGGGGATCGATAATATTGTCTATTATGAATTTACAGGTGGTATTCAAAATTGTACTACAAGTGGCCAATAAATTAGAATATATATTGGTGGCAAATGTAGATATTAGCGAGGGAATGATGAGGGAATCCTAAAAGAATTCAACAAGGACAAACAAGCCCTCGCGAAATAATTAGAGAAATTCTCTTTCTAAGTCCTCGCAAATGTTTAAAAACTTCAATGGGGAAGAGAATCTTTCGCTAAATACTTGTAGAAAAATCTGATGCCGGGCATGATAGAAATTATTCCGCAGGCTAGCTAGAATCGAGGATTGCAAGGAAGAACAAACGAAGAACCAAGGAAAAATAGAGAAATGCCTATGAAATTCAAAGAAATATCATTAATCAAACACTGAATCAAAAGCTACTCCACGGGCCAGATTAAATAGACTTGAAACCCTAGAATCTGATATTTTCAGAATTTTTTGCAAAAATTTAAAATTATTCAAATTTAAAATTCAAATTAAACTAAAAAAGCAACCAAAATCCTAGATCAAATCAAAATCAAATCATGCCTTAATTCGGCACATGAATTATTACAAAAAAAAACGCCTAAAACGAAGATTTGAGGGGGAAAACAGCTGATTTTGGGGCTGAAAATGGCATCCACTAGGCCTAAGCCGGGTGGCCACGTGGTGCACAGCTAGATGAGCTTTCTGGATTGGGGTCGAACACATGATTCCGACAACCGTAGCCAAATTATGGCCAAAACACCATCTTGCTCAAATCCTTCTCCATCAAAATCCATTTCTAAGCTATTGAAAATTATGAAACGAAGAGGGATATTGTGAGAGAATTTAGTGAGGACTTGTGAAAGCTTCCCTCGCTAATCCCTCATTAATATTCAGCAAGAGAGCTTTCCCTCGTAAAATCTTTGGCAAGGATCGAAATAATAACGAAAATTTTCCCCTCGCAATTTCCTCGCTGAAGTAATGTAATTTAGTGAGGGAATTTCCTAATTTAGCGAGAGATTTTTGCCTCTCAATTTTGCGAATTTCTTGTAGTGGAGAGAATTAGAATCTCAGGGAGTGAGTGTCTCTGGAGAGGAGCGGATCCCCTCTCTCTCTTTTCTTTGTCTTTTTTATAAATATGGACCTGGACGTTCTGTGACCCTTTGTCCCCGACCTCTAGATGCCTTTCGGCTGCTTGTGCACTAGAAGGACCTTGTTGATGCTAGCCCACTAACCTAACAATCATTAAAAGGCCCCTTCTAGAAGCTTTGTTAGCCAACCCCCATTGGTTTCAAATCTTTTGATCATGCCACGTATAATAGTTGGATTTCCTCCATAATAATATTAAAATTAAGAGTAAATTATCTATAGGTCCCTGACACTATTTGGTACCGTTTCCCTTTCAAAACACACACATCCAAAATACTATTACACTAAACCCTGACCCTACAACCCCCAATAATGCCAAAACAAAAAAAAAAAACAGTGCCAGGACTAATAATTAAATAATTATCAAATTAACTAAAAAGAAATTATTAATCATTATATAGTATACTAAAAAAAATGATATTATTCATGAACCATATTATCCATTATCTTACAAACATGAGTACACTTACATAGGCAGATACAAAAACCAACACGTTTCCCACAATAGACATCGGGAAAGAGTGAACGCGAAAGAAGACGGATGAAGAAAAGAAGAAACGCGTCACTGCACGAAGTCCCCAGCATGGAGGGCCCTCACTTTAAGGCAGGATTTAAGATAGGTATCCCAGCCTGCATATAGGAAAGCACAACAAAGTGAACCATAAAATTAAAGCAAACCCATTCCCACTTAATTACCTTTCCTTTCCAGGGCTTTCCGATTACTTTAAATACCCCCATATATCATCATCCACCCCTCGTTAGCTTCATTGGTCAGTTCCATCCCTTACCTATGACTTCTCATGTCATGCTATTCCCTTTATTAGTCTCCATCCTCTTCTTCACCCTCCTCTTGCCAGAGCTCTCTTTAGCTCGTTCATTCGACCACGGGAACCTAATTATCCCATCTCCGGAGACTGACGGCATATGCTTGTCGGTGGTCGTTCCTCATGGTTACAAGTGCCAAGAGTTTGAAGTCCGTGAAGAATTTATGTTTATTATAATAACATATTATAGTCTCATATATATATATATATATATATATATATATATATATATATATGATTTGATTTATATATGTTGGTATATATGAGTATATATGTACAGGTGAAAACCGAAGATGGATACATTCTGAGTATGCAGAGGATTCCGGAGGGTCGTGTTGGAGGCAACGGAGGCAACAGGCAACCAGTGCTCCTGCAACATGGAGTCCTGATGGTATGTATGGTTGTAATTAATATCATATTAATAAAGTCATCATATATATGCATATATATAATTCATTAAGTCTGGATCGAAGATAATTTAATTTGTTTTAGATATCAGAATTTGCTTTTTTTTTTGACAGAGTCTACATACATGGTGTAGCATATGATCACGTTCATGCGTTCATGCATCCCAAAAAGACATTAATTAATATTAGACAGTAGTTCTGTTTCTTTTGCTTCAACGTGGAGCTTTTTCTCTCGATCTGTTTAATTATAACGTTCTACTTTTTGGAAGCCTTCATGTATAAGCTAGAGAGAAATAAGAGTCCCGCGGAACAATTTAAAGGCGGTGCATATATATATCAACAGTTGATTTACCTATCTAATTCTCTTGTTAATTTCCTTTAATTTTCTGTTAGAAATCTTCGGTGTTTTGAACCTTGACCTCTACTCCAAATCTTATAATATTTGGTTTTCAACTTATGAATTAATTTATATTAAGTTCTATGGAAAATTAAGATTGAGAGGTGAGGATCCAACTCTTCTATATATGTTGAGGCCGGCCGCTTTATTCTTTTTGTTGTGCAAGCCACTCTTATAATAATTCTGAAGAAAATAAAATTTTGATAAAGAGATGGGGGATCGAGTCCTACACGGTAATCTAATGTTATCAATTGTAGTACCAACCTGAATCACTTGCAGAAAAAAATTGAGTTAGGCTCAAGTTCCAAAACACTGGCGTTTCCTATTTCCAAGCCCGTTCGTTGCTTTATGTTTTGTGATCAGACCTATCAATGGATGGATCAGAATTACAGATATGATGAACAAATGATTTACTTATTTCTAATTCATTTATTTAACAGGATTAGAAACTAATCAATATTTGGCATTCTATGGTATTTTTTTCATCATGCATTATTAATTATAAATTATGTTTGACAATAATACCTTGCAAGTTGTTCAAATTTACACAAATTTTCCAATGTATTGTGTTCTCTCATGCATGAGCTTCTTGTTTCTGCAATATCACACACAAGACCTGTGAACATATACAATTCCTTGGTGTTAATTAACACATGCATGATCGGTATAGACTATCAATTACAATCAGTGGGATCGATCCAAGTTTACGTCACCATGCATGCTATAAACATATATATTTTTCTGACAAGGGGGGCCGGTACTGTTGGATTGCTGCAGGATGGAATGACCTGGCTACTAAACTCTCCTGAACAGTCCCTCGCTTTTGTCTTAGCAGATAGCGGGTTTGATGTGTGGATTGCTAACACTAGAGGAACAAGGTGGAGTCGCCGGCATGCCACCTTAAATGCTTCATCACGGGTTTGTTCATCCCTATATATATATATATATATATATATATATATATATATATATGTAAACATCAGTTGAAATCTCTTACATGTACAGTATTCAAGTTGTTGATTTTCTTTGAACAGGCATATTGGGCTTGGTCTTGGGATGAGCTGGTCATGTATGACCTCCCTGCTACCATTGATTTTGTGTTCAGTCATACTGGGCAAAAGCTGGACTATGTTGGCCATTCTCTGGTAATTAGTATATATTCCTGTGTTTTGTGTTTTCTAGACAGGTGCAAGGATTGAAATACACTAGAAAAGGGAAATCTAATTGAACTGAAACAGTGAGATATATGAATTAATCATGCAGGGGACTCTGATAGCTCTTGCATCTTTTTCTGAGGGGAGGTTGGTGGACAAGCTAAGATCAGCAGCATTATTATGCCCGGTAGCCTACTTAACTTACATGAACACCCCAATCGGCATTCTTGCAGCTAGAGCCTTTGTTGGAGAAGTAATTTCAACTCGATCAAAGCCTTCATACTACTTTAATTTCCTCTTGCTTAATTTATCTAATGGACTCTTGTCTCAAAATAAAGCAGATAACTAATTGGCTTGGGATGGCAGAGTTCAATCCTAAGGGGTAAGAACTACTGCAGATAATTAGTTTAGAATTTCCCCAAAAACATGTTTATTCAAGATGTGGAGAACTAATTTGAAATACAATCTTGTATCAATATATGAGTGATTAGAGCCGCGGTAACAAGCTTTCTGAATGCTCTTTGCCATGATCCTAGAGCTAATTGTTATGATCTAATGACATCTGTCACTGGTAATGCTTTTTCTTGCAGTAGAACATCACATTCAGAAATTATGTTTGTTGTAGTAGCATGCATTATATATAAGCTATTCATATATATGACTGATCAGGACACAATTGCTGTCTCAATGAATCTACCATCGAGCTCTTCCTCAAGTACGAACCACAATCGACTTCTACTAGGACGATGGTGCATTTCGCCCAAAGTAAGCTTATATTCATTCTGTGCTTGAATTCTTTGCTATGTTCTTTGATACTGATGAACATCTAATCGTTACCTTCTTCGATTGCATAGCTTTTAGAGATGGTGTTTTGAAGAAGTTCGACTACGAGAACCCAATAATTAATTTGGAGCACTATGGACAGCATAAACCTCCAGTCTACAACATATCAAACATTCCCGACAATCTTCCTCTCTTTCTGAGCTATGGAGGAAAGGACTCACTCTCCGATGTCCGAGATGTCCAGCTCTTGCTGGATGATCTCAAGTTCCACAACGGTGACAAGCTAACTGTTCAATACATCAACGACTTTGCACATGCAGACTTTGTGATGGGAGTCTCTGCAAAACAGATCGTGTACAATGCGATAATCGCCTTCTTCAATCATCAGCAATCATAGGCTAGTTTTTCTATGGGCATCTAATATTTAAGATATCAGCAAGATAAGAAAATATCTTGAAATGAAGTATTGTCTAAGAAATATTCTTATCTCTCTCTGTCCCTCACTCTTTAAATAATAAGATGAGATTGAGATAAAAAAAATGCATTCAAACAACTTTGATTTCAATTCAGGCTAAGTGATAACTACTCCTCTCATAATCAATGACTCAACTTTTAATTGCTGATATTTAAAGGGAACAAACAACAGCTGCCAAACTAAGCATATATTTGATGATTGAGATTCTAAGTACAAGATGAGCCACTGTGACTTAACAGGGCATCCATGCTACAGAGGGAAGTGGTGAAAATGTTTAATTTAAAAAAAGGCTAGTGTTGCTTGCATTGCTCAATAATATTCGTAGCACTTGCAAACACAACTTCAAGAGATTTTTTTTTTTTTTTAAAAAAAATTGCTGCATTAAAAAAAAATGTGAGGTTTGTATCTTCTGGCTGTGAGTTTGGGAATTTTTTTCAACCTCAAATTTGTAGTATTAATCATTGCTCTAATGTTTCCATTGGTCTAGTAGGTGGAGGTATACATGGAAAAAGTGAGGTTTGTATCTTTCAAAATCATTTCCTGGATTATTTTCTCGACAGATGACCTTTTTGTAATTATTCCCAGTTAATGAAACTAGAGCTCTGGTGGCGAAAAGGCCACCAGATATATCCAGCTCCGGTGGCGAAAAGGCCCAAAATTTGGAGGCGTGAACTGGTCAAAGCGAGCACGGAATTCACCACAACCACACCAGGGAGGGCGGCAGAAGAAGGGGAATCCTCCGGGGAGAATCTAGCTCCAGCCTAGGAGAAGAAGAAAAAGAAAAACCGGGACACATTGCTGGCAGATAGGATCGAAGCTAATCGGATGTATTCATTTCCTTTCCTCTTTGTCCAAGCAATGTAAACCTTATCAAAATATCTAAATAAAATGTTGTTTATCCACTTTATCAAAAAAAAAAATGAAACTAGAGCTCTTTTTCTTTTCACTTTGAGATAACATTCACAATAATTTTTGCCCAAACTTTTCTAGAGATTTTTTTGATTTGTCAAAAGATAATATCCAAATTAAGGAGAATAAGAGCCAAGGCATAATGGTTTCTAGAACAACAGAGGTAAATAGTCATTTATAAACATGTTCATGAATATAGTGTCAGTTTTCCCTACATCTTCAATTTTCATCATCTTTTGATGTTTAATTATCAGATGTCTATTCTGAATCCTACAAAAGCTTTGAAATTTCTTTTTGTAAGCTATTTTCTTCTGATGTTGTCAGTATTTTTATTGATCACAATTAGCTACTTTAACATGTGTGAAATGCAGCGTGGTATCTCTAATAGAGCTGTTAGAGAGACATGTATCCCATCATAATGAAAATATTGCTCTATCTCATCGAAGGAATCACAATTTTTGTTAGATGCCTTTATTAATTTTCCACACACATATTTAGTATTTTTCTTATTGAATATATATGAAATCTTTTAACCATATACGGATGCATCCAGCAGTAGAAGCCACTGTGTATATATGTTCTCAATTCTGTAGGAATCTGCATTAGATAAGAGGTAAGCTTGTCAACTGTCACTAATTGAATTAAATTTAATCTACTTCGTAATCATTTCACTTATATTTGAGAGTTCCTATTTGGACTTGATTTTAGTCTTAATTTGGCTTTGAAATTATGCCGTACAAAATTATGTTCCTTCATTGCTACTCATGACTGGGAATCTGCTTTGATTTCTTGTGGAGTTGGGTTGGTGTCAACTGTCAATCGTTCTTTGATTTGATATTCAGATGTGAGACATTATGATTTTCTATATCATATAAAGTTTTGATTGTTGAGTAGGCATGGAAAGCTCAAGAATGGTACCCTGTCATCCTAGACTGGAAACCTGTTTATTATTCTTTCTGCAGTTGCCAAATCTACACAAGTTCTGTTTCATGTATGGTTACCCAATGTTGTCAAGGGACCTACTCCCATTTCGGCTCTTATTGATGCTGCAACAATATGTCCTAAGTTTTTTCCTTCAAGTGCGGAAACCACAGGACCAGAAATAGAAGGATTGGTTCTCATAATTATAATAAATTGAAACCTGGAACTACTGTACCATATTCCGAATTAAATCATAGTTTGTCTTGGCCCCGATCTAGAGCATACCCTCTATGGTTTGTATAGCCATAAATCCTATTTTATTTAATCATTTTTGAGATATGTTGACTTTGTATACCATTCCGTTGTAGTTGACGGTCATGCATTCTTCTACCTATGATCCATTTTTCTCTCTTTGTGGCATACTAATTATCTTGGGAGTTCTATTCATCAAATTTAGTATGTTTTGTATGTGTTGAACCAGTGTGTAAAACTCAATGTAATAGAAGAAAAAAAAACCTATGTTTCTTTTTCATATGCAAGTGAAGCTTCTTAAAATGCACTCAGTCACATCTAAAGAGGATGCCTTCAGTAGAGGAATTTGTTTAAAAGTCATATTGGGCTGTTGAGCTAAGAATGTAGCAACTGCAATATATATGAAGCAGTAGTTGGAAATTTACATGGCACTGAAAAGACCATCAACATATGGAACATATGTTTTGGAGGCACAGGCCATGACCTTCATGCACTATGATAGGGATGAAAATGGAGAAATACTTGGGGTCAGCTTAGCTTGACACGTGGAGAGATCCGAGCCCTGGATTCCATCAACTATGACAGTATATACCCTCCTCGGTTATGAACCTCTTCAGGTCTCAAGACAGTATCATCTCCACAGTTACAACCATATGTAGCTCCCCCCTCAGATTCTTGAGATACTTCCCCCCCCCAGTTCCGAAGAGAAGATTCCTCATCTAGGATCTAACCTCCCGTTACCACACCAAAGCACTCAACAACATTAGATTCTAAAGGGATCACCGAAGAACCCTAAGTCCTTCTAGAAGAACTGGCAGTTACGATCAAACTAACTGATGACCTGGCATCTAAAAACATCTAGAAGAAGTGTGAGTTGGCAACATGAGTTGGCAACTGAGCTGCCATCCACCTGGCATACACGTGATCAAATTCAATAAAGCTTGTAGCCCAAGCTTCCCCAATCCTGGCGCCTATAAATAGCAGGGCATACCCCATTCAATATAAGCTCGATCACTCCGGCGAAGCCCTGCCTCTCTAAAAGCTCAACTCCTCTTCCTTCTTCTTCTTCTCCTTCTCTTTGGTCTCAAATGGAGGATTCTCATTGTATCTTCAATGATTTCATAGTGGAATCTCTCTAAATGCGGAGATTCGTGGTTTTCTCCCCTGATTTGAGGGGTTTCGACGTTAAATTTTGTTTTCTCTCCTCTATAGTTTGAATTTTCTCCTTTGATCTCACTTGAGTTCTTCCCCAATTCACAAATAAATTCAATTGTTGGCCAAAACTATGGTTCTTCCTTGATTTTGCGTTAACACACTGAATTGATTGAAGGACTTGATTTGTATGATGAAAAGCTTGACTTACACTTTTGACTTAAAAAATTGCCCCTTACTTTCATCGTGATTGATTAATGATCCAGAAAACCAAACCTTATTATTTTGATAAACCAGCATGGTGAAATCTGGAAAACTTATCCTTGTTGATTTAGCTGGTTCTGAGAAGGTAGAGAAAACTAGTGCTGAAGGTAGAGTTCTTGAGGAGGCTAAGAGCATAAACAAGTCCTGGTCATCTCTTGGAAATGTAATCAATCCCATGACGAAGGGTAAATAATGATACATATTTTAGCAACTTTAGTTACGCATATCAATATGCTGATCAGAGTATTTGGTTCTGCAATCTTTCTACATTCAGGCAGAAGGAATCACATACCGACTGAGACTCTAAGCTGACTCGGATTCTTCAAGATGCACTGGTTGTTCAATTTTACATCTATTTTAATTGTATGGCATCAGTGTTTTCCTTTGTGAGTAATTATTTATTTTGCTGGGAGGGAACTACAAAACTACACTTATGTGTTATTGTTCTCCTAGCTTATTAAATGCATCAGAAAGCCTTTCAACTCTTTGCTTTGGTACTAGGCACGTTTTCAAACCATCTAATTCTGATTCTTAAGTATGATCAGAAATTTAACTTATTTTTGGGTTCTTCTGCAGAACAAAGCATATAAAGACCCAAGAACCAATCGAGTAACTGACAATAAAGTTACTAACAATTTGTAAAATCCTAGAATTTTATGATTTTATGGATAAACTGGTTTTGAATTATATCTAATTATTTATTTCGTTAATTGAAGAAATTCTTTAATAACCTGATTAATGCATGAGGATAAGTTTTATTATATATAACTATTGTAAGATAGGAATGGTTATATATGGATAGAGAGGGATGTAGAGAGAGAGAGATCTCAGCCCTCAACCCCGTTGATCTCGCGCACCCGTTCCCATGATCAGAGGGATCTCGATTGCCCTTGCCTCCCGGTTGTGACATGCTATAAAAAGAGAGCCCAAAGGAAACCCTAACATCTATTCTTCATCCGCCACCGCCACTGTTGAGGGACAGAGAGAGCTACTCTCACCAAGGGGAACCGGGAGAGAGAGACAGAGAGGGAGGTGACAGTGGTGTCGGCCGACGATCGGACAAACGCAGCCCTGCCGGAGAAAGCACTCCAGGACGATGCAGGAAGAACAGACCCGGCCTAGCGGAAACCAGGGCCTCCTCGGCTGACGGAGCACCTTCTGAGGACGCCGTTGCGACACCGGAGAGATGTGCAGGCTTGGTAAGCATTCTTTGACCCTTGCTTAGCCATATACGATAGTTATTGTTGAGCGTCTCGAATAGGGATGGATGATTGCAAAGGCTCGCATGAGTTTAAGTATGCTTCTGTAGGTCATGATGATGTTATCTTAGGGCTAATGAACATGTGTTTGAGTATTGCATGATTATGGATATACTATGAGATCATGGCTGTAGAAAGATTACATGAATGGCACTTGGGATAACTCCATACAAACAAGTAGGAAGGCATATTAATACTTGGGAAAATGAAAGCATGAAGATGGCTTCATGGTTAGTGTATGAAATATGTTTCATGAAGATATAGCAAAGGATGTGAAGATGATAATGGTGACTGTGTATTTTATTATGTGCATAATGGGTTAGCATACCTTTGAGATTATAAAAGGTTTTTAAATAAATACTATTTACTGATTTGACGACCTATAAATTGGAGGTTTGTGTGTTGGCTGTGAGTTGCTTGGATTTTTAGCTTTTATTAGTGCAAGGACTTCTAAGTAATGGTGATGGAGTGAGTTCATTGATGGAGGTTGGCACCAGATGGGTAGTCATACATGATACCTGCATAGTACCTTGTGATCGTTTGCATATAGGGGTCTTTTTAGTGATCTGAACATGGGCAAAGGTCATACGGGGAAGGTTGGAATATGCAGGTTGAGAAGTTGGTGATATTTAAAGGTCTGTAGAGGCTTAGAGTTTTCTATTTAGATTGTAGGGTTTATATGGATCTCAGGTTGGTAAGTACTTTGAGGTTTTCAAACTTGTATTATAAGGTGAGGTAAATGACTGTTGGTGATGCTTTGGTGTCAAGGTATGCTTGTGGGTTGAGCTTGGGTTATTTCATGTGTGAGTGTGGGGAGATTGCAGGTGCTAAAGTTCATAGGAATGGTAGTGGTATTGATGCTCATAAGACTAACTGTAAGGGATTTGGACGAATCTCATATAGTGGACTAGGGGTTTATAATTTAGACAAATTGCAATAAAGGTTTGGGCTGGTTTGTTTGGTTGGAAGAAAGGTGGTTGGGTTTGGTGTTGATTGGCTAAAGTAGAGGAAAACTTTATGATTTTATGTGTTTGTGTTTGTGTTAGTCAGATCAAGTATAATTGGGGTTGATTAGATCTGTTTTAGACCAGGTTGATGAATTAAAAGTTGTTAGCTAAATTGGAATTATCAATTCTAACAGTCTACTAGTGGGCCAAGTCGACTCATTAAAGGAGTGGATTGAACCCAAGTCAAGATAGGGTTGTGCTAATGGCAGCAGTCTGGCTGTCCACTTCGAGGGACAACTGGGCAGCCTATGGTTATCCAATAGGGACGTATAATATACCGTAGGAAAGATGAGAAAAAGATCTTTCCAACGAGCCTTAAATCAGCTCAGAAAAATTCCTGGATCAAAAGTTATGAGCTATTTTTTGAAACTATGCAGTGGGTTCAGGAATTATACATTAATATTATTGTCAATATTAATAAATTGTTGTGGGGATAGTGAGGATACTAAGTTAAACTTGTTTTCATCAGATATCGACGTGGATGCGTTGGGAGGAGGTTTCGTGGGACACTAGACTTTGCAATTTCAGGTAAGTACGCTTGCCTAGTTTCCACTCGGTTTCGGGTTTCTTTGGCTTGATTTTTATTCCACTTGATTATAGCATGATTTTATTGTTATCATGCCTCGTTGATATTTTGGATTATTGATTGTCATACATGTATATTATTTTCTTGATGGTTTGGAATCTTGAGCATGTATGACTATTTTCGGGATGTTGGCATCCCTAGTGTTAGCTAGTTCCTTCCGCCCGGATCAGAGGAGCAGGTGAGCTCCGATTTGAGAGAGAACATTTGGGGATGGGACCTCCTGACGTTCGGACATTTCATGCCAGAGGGGCGATACTCTGGTTGTCCTTCCTGTCAGCGGGATTGATACGCTGGCCATGTCGACATGCATAAGAGAGAGGTGGCTACCGCCGAGAGCCGGCTGTGTTAGTCATTTGGCGGCCAGATCGTGTGATGTGGGGATATTCGTTGAGTTCTTTTTCACGAGCCTGAGGGCTATTGCTAGATTAGGGGTCCCTAACATTGATTAGGTCTCCGTGGTAGGTCTGAGACCCCTAGGATGTGATGACACGAGACGTTGCTCCCATTTGTCTGTTGACATGTTGACTATATGTTTCTTGATCACATCTATTTCTTTGTGGTCCCCGCTGGGTGCTTACTGAGCTTTCCCTTCGAAAGCTCATTCGTTTGTTTTCCTCTTTTTCAGGTTTTGAGGAGCTGGGGGCTTGATTTCTGGGATCGTGCGAGTGCTAGGAATTTTGTTGAGGTCAAGGTTCTCACCTATTTGCTTTATTCTTTGAGAGATTGTGTTTCTTTTAGGACCTTGGTAGGGCCTGGATTTGTGTAGGGTATTTTGGACCCTTGTATTTTGTTTTGGTGCTACTCTGACTTTTATTTTGAGATATTATGGATTATGCTTTATTATATGTTATACTTATTTAGGCCTTTTAGCCGAGTGGGGCTTGTCTCTGCTTTGGTATGGTCGATCTGTTCACGTGCTCGAGGTCACGGAATCTGGGTCGGGGCGTGATAGATTAAAGTGGTATCAGAGCAAAGGGTAGATAACAGACACCCTAGTTTCCCTTAGTCAGATACTTAGACTAAGTATTGGGTTTTTGGTAGATGAATTTGTAGAACGCTAGAGTAACGTTTTTGCTTTAATGCAGAGATTGCGAGGATGTCCGGAGACCGGTACTAGGGACGTAGATAATTTCAGAGGCCATCATCAGAGGAGGTAGAGTCTGTACGAGAGAACATTCCTCCGCCACAAGCAGAAGATACCATGGTACCTGTTGGCTCCTTAACCCAGCTTAGGATGGCTGTTGAGGCTACCAACCGGCGTATTGATAGGCTTGCCACCAGGTCCACAGATGCTTGAGTAGAGCATGAGATTACCGCATGAGTCTTGGAGTCCAGCTTGGAGCCAGGGTTGGGAGTTCATCGGTCAGGGCTAGTAGAGTGATGTGGTGTCTACGTTGTGGAGGTCATGGACATCAGATGCCCGAGTGCAGGCACCCTTCCATAAGGTACCTTCGTTGTGGCAGCAACGACCACCTCGCCGTGTATTGCCCAGGTGATCTCCCAAGACCAAGCAGGAGGCCTCTAAGCTTTAGAGGATTTTTATCTCCTGAAGACGAGCCAGTAGACACCTATAGCCCGTTGTCTCCAGATAGGGAGGGTTGAGTTGAGTCGATGTTGCTTGGAATAAAGATGTAGTCTTACAAACCCTATGTGTTGTATGAACTACACTTGACAATTTGTCTTTTGAAATAATAAAATGACTTTATTTATTATTGGTGTGAATAATTGTGATTTTGTGCCTAACTTTATTTTATGCCAGCAAGACACCATGGTGGAAGGTCGTAGAGGACGTGGAGGAGGCTGTGGGGGAGGTAGGTGGGGACGACCTGGCCGAGAGGAGGTACCTCTGCCTCCAATACGGGATGTGCCTCAGCTCCAGGTGGAGGAGGTTCCCCCACCACCCATTGAGATTGAGGTTGAGCAGGAGCTGCCTGCTGAGCCAAAGGCCGTAGGGTCACAGGCTGCGACCCAGGATCTGAGGGGGAGATACCCCCTATTACTATGTCGGGGCTAATGCAGGAGATGAGGGATTATATCTGAGAGCAGAGATTTTAGCAGCAGGCACTGAGACCACCACCTCTACCTCCACCTCCGCTAGTAGCGCCAGCTACTAGAGGTATATTGGGAGAGGTTAGGAGACCAGCCCCTAGACCGTTTGATGGGACTGTCGACCCTCAGGTAGCAGAGTCCTGGATCCGAGAGTTAGAGAAGGCATTTGAGATCCACAAGATTGAGGATGAAGAGAGGATCTGGACTATAGCTTATCGCGGTGGCCCGGGCAAAGTTCGTAGAGGCTATCAGACAGGTCAGTCCACAGGTGCCACCACAAGAGAAGGAGGAAAAGGGCCAACATAGCCAGGGACAGTCCTCCAGCAAGAGCTCTGGGCATCAGAAGCCTAGCCACAGATTCCGACCCTACAATAGACTAGTAAGGTCTTCTGCCTCATTTGGAGGCAGAGGTTCATTCACAGGTGGATCGCATTCATTACGGTGCTTTGAGTGCAACGATCCAAACAAGATGGCTCAGTGCCCGAAGATTACAGGCAGATGTTTTACCTGTGGCATCCTTGAGCACAGAAAGGCACAGTGTCCCTAGAGGAAGGTAGGGCAGAGTACAAGGGGAGAAGCCCAAGGCCCCCAGCAGTCTTATGGGGCCTCCAAGCAGCCTGTTAGTTTACCACCGAGGCCTCAGGGGGCGACAAGAAGGGGAAGACAGTAGCAGGACAACCTTCATCTAGTCAGCCCTAGCAGCAGTAGAGGCCAGTGACACATGGGCGAGTTTATCACGTCACTACTAAGGAGGCACAGGCATCAGCCGACGTCGTCGCAGGTACTATTGCTGTTAGTTCTTTTTATGCCTGCACTTTATTTTATCCAGGTGCCACGCATTCCTTTGTTTTTACACTGTTTGCACGCCGACATTCGTTACTTGTAGTATATTTGTCTTATGAGCTGAGGGTAGAAATACCGGTAGGAGCTGCCAAAGTGGTGAGTAGTATGTCACCGGCATGCCTAGTGATGATTGAGGGGTGGGAGTTGCCCGCTGATGTACATGTGATGGACCTTAGGGATTACGATGTGATCCTCGGGATGGATTGGCTCGCTTCAGTGTATGCGGTGGTAGACTGCCGTGGGAAGAGAGTGCTATTCAGGATGCCGGGTGATGAGGAGTTCAGCTTCGGTGGCAGCAAGGATTGTTCTCTAGTTCGAGAGATCTCAGCTCTCCAGGCACGGCGACTTCTTGACAGTGGATGTGTGGGATACCTAGCCTCGATCTCAGAGGCTAAGTAGGAGAGTGGACCCGTGGTAGCTGATGTTCCAGTGGTGAGCGAGTTTCCATATATGTTTCCAGGAGATTTGCCAGGAGTACCTCCGGAGAGAGAGGTGGAGTTTTCTATTGACTTGATCCCGAGTACAGCTCCAATATCTAGGGCTCCTTACAGAATGGCACCAGTAGAGCTGAAGGAGTTGAAGACGCAGTTGGAGGAGTTGTTGGAGAAGGGTTTTATTAGACCCAGTATGTCACCTTGGGGAGCACCAGTTCCGTTTGTCAAGAAGAAGAATGGATCGATGAGGCTCTGCATCGACTATAGGAAGCTGAACAAGGTGATAGTGAAGAACAAGTACCTGTTGCTGAGGATAGATAACCTCATGGACCAGTTACAGGGAGCTCAGGTGTTTTCAAAGATTGATTTAAGATCTGGGTTCCATCAGGTGTGGATCAGGGAGGAGGATATCCCGAAGAGTGCCTACCGTACTAGATATGGGCACTATGAATTTCGGGTGATGCCATTTGGGCTTACTAATGCCTCGGCAGTGTTCATAGACATGATGAACCGGGTCTTTCGACAGTACTTGGACTGATTTGTGGTAGTCTTCATCGATGACATTTTGATCTATTCCAGGAGTCATCAGGCACACGAGGAGCACTTGAGGACTGTATTGGGTATCTTGAGGCAGCACCAGCTGTATGCCAAGTTCTCCAAGTGTGAGTTCTGGTTGGATAGTGTACCCTTCTTGGGGCATGTAATCAGTGGAGCTGGAGTCTCTATGGACCCCAAGAAGATTGAGACAGTCGTTGATTGAAGGAGACCAACCACAGTCGGGAGATCAAGAGTTTCTTGGGATTAGCCGGCTACTATCGGAGGTTTGTTGAGGGCTTTTCCCGCTTGGCAGAACCTTTGACCAGATTGACCAGGAAGGGTACTAAGTTTGTGTAGTCTGATGCTTGTCAGAAGAGCTTCCTGGAGCTGAAGAAGAGGTTGGTATCCGCACCGGTCCTAGCTTTGCCACAGAGTGGACGCGGTTACATAGTTTATAGTGATGCTTGCAAGACTGGCCTGGGGTGTGTGTTAATACAAAATGGGAGAGTCATTGCTTATGCTTCCCGTCAGTTGAAGCCTTATGAGGAGAACTACCCCACATACGATCTGGAGTTGGCAGCATTTGTGTTTGCTTTGAAGATTTGGCGGCATTTCCTCTACGGTGTACCATGTGAGATATACACTGACCACAAGAGCCTCAAGTATATCTTTACTCAGAAGGAGCTGAATTTGAGACAGCAGCGATGGTTGGAGCTGATCAAGGATTATGATTTGAATGTTCACTACCACTCGGGCAAGGCTAACATGGTGGCAGATGCTTTGAGTAAGAAGTCCAACTACGGAGTCGCCGCACTTTTGACATCTCAGTGGCCCTTGTTGGAGGATATGAGTAGGTTGGAGTTGGAGATTATTCTACTGTATATAGAGGTTAGTTTGGCCAGCTTTCATGTTCGTCCCTCAGTGTTGGGGAGGATTAGAGATTCTCAGAGATAGGATCCAGATCTGGAGGAGATCAGGGGTCAGATTTTGAAGGGTGAAATGACACGGTTTAGGATACATGAGGATGGTACACTAAGGTTTGATGACAGAGTTTGTGTACCCAATGTTCCAGAGCTGAGGAACGAGATTCTTGAGGAGGTCCATTACTCAGGATACTCGATACATCCCGGTGGCACCAAGATGTATAGAGGCTTGAAGGACCACTTCTGGTGGATGTGCATGAAGCGGGATGTTACCGAGTTTGTGGCTAAGTGCATCATATGTCAATTGGTGAAGACAGAGCATCAGAAACCAGCTAGGACATTACAGCCCTTACCCATTACGGAGTGGAAATGGGAGCACATCAATATGGATTTTGTGATAAGGCTACCCCGTACTCAGAGGGGTAAGGAGTCACTGGGTCATAGTGGACTGATTAACTAAGTCGGCGCATTTTATACCCCTGAGGAAGGGTACGTCGTTGAAGCAGTTGGCACAGCTGTACATTGACGAGATTGTGAGATTGCACGAAGTACTAGTGTCGATCACCTAGGATCGGGACACTAGGTTTGTCTCAAGGTTCTGGGAGAATCTGCATGGAGCTTTGGGTACTGGTCTGGCATTCAGTACAGCTTTTCACCCACTGACGGATGGTCAGTCTGAGAGGACCATCCAGGTTTTGGAGGACATGCTAAGGGTATGTGCGTTGGACTTCACAGGGTCTTGGGATGAGCGTCTGAGCTTGGAGGAGTTCACCTACAACAACAGTTATCAGGCGAGCATTCAGATGGCTCCATATGAGGCACTTTATGGGAGGAAGTGTCGGACACCGATTTGTTGGGGAATATGGGTGAGAGAAAACTGGTGGCTGAGAACACACTTAAGCAACCAAACTTCATCAGGCAGACAGAGGAGCAGGTCAGAATGATCAGAGAAAGGCTAAAGGCTGCTTAGAGCAGATAGAAGAGTTATGCTGACCAGAAATGTACTGAACTGGAGTTTCAGGTGGGTGATGTTGTGTTCCTAAAAGTGTCGCCTATAAAGGGTGTTGTGAGATTTGGGAGGCGTGGGAAGCTGGCCCCACACTATGTTGGACCATTTGAGGTTCTGGGACGGGTAGGGACCGTGGCTAATAGGTTGGCTCTACCCCCAAACTTGGCACAGGTCCATGATGTGTTTCACTTTTCTATCCTGAAGAAATGTGTTCGGGATCCATCTTGTGTGATTCCACAGGTTCCAGTGGAGATCCAGGAGGACATGTCTTATGAGGAACGCCCGGTGGAGATCTTAACCAAAGAGGAGAGGCAGTTAAGGAACCAGGCTATTCCTTTTTTGAAGGTGAGATGGAACCATCAGTCTAGTCATGAGGCGACATGGGAGCGCGAAGAAGACACGAAGGAGCACTACCTGGAATTGTTTGTTTAAAGATTTTCCTTGGATTGTATTTGATTTTGAATTTCGAGGACGAAATTTCTGTAATGGGAAGGATTGTAAAATCCTGGAATTTTATGATTTTATGGATAAACAGGTTTTAGATTATATCTAATTATTTATTTCGTTAATTGAAGAAATTCTTTAATAACCTAATTAATGCAAGAGGATAAGTTTTATTATATATAACTATGGAAACATAGGAATGGTTATATATGGATAGAGAGGGATGTAGAGAGAGAGAGATCTCAGCCCTCAACCCCGTTGATCTCGTGCAACCGTTCCCGTGATCAGAGGGATCTTGATTGCCCTCGCCTCCTGGTTGCGACGTGCTATAAAAAGAGAGCCCGAAGGAAACCCTAACATCTAGTCTTCATTCGCCATCGCCACTTTCGAGGAACAGAGAGAGCTATCTTTCACTAAGGGGAACCTGGAGAGAGAGACAGAGAGGGAGGTGATAGTGGTGTCGGTCGACGATCGGACAAACGCAGCCCTGCCAGAGAAAACACTCTAGGACGGTGCAGGAAGAATAGACCTGGCCTAGCGGAAACCAGGGCCTCCTCGGCTGACGGAGCACCTTCCGAGGACGCCGTTGCGACACCGGAGAGATGTGCAGGCTTGGTAAGCATTCTTTGACCCCTGCTTAGCCATATACGATAGTTATTGTTGAGCGTCTAGAATAGAGATGGATGATTGCAAAGGCTTGTATGAGTTTAAGTATGCTTCTGTAGGTCATGATGATGTTATCTTAGGGCTAATAAATATGTGTTTGAGTATTGCATGATTATGGATATTCTATGAGATCATGGCTGTAGAAAGATTACATGAATGACACTTGGGATAACTCCATACAGACAAGTAGGACGGCATTTTAATACTTGGGAAAGTGAAAGCATGAAGGTGGCTTTATGGTGAGTGTAGGAAATATGTTTCATAAAGATGTAGCAAAGGATGTGAAGATGATAATGGTGACTGTGTATTTTATTATGTGCATAATGGGTTAGCATACCTTTGAGATTATAAAAGGTTTTAATAAATACCATTTACTGATTTGACAACCTATAAATTGGAGGTTTGTGTGTTGGCTGTGAGTTGCTTGGATTTTTAGCTTTTATTAGTACAAGGACTTCTAAGTAATGGTGATGGAGTGAGTTCATTGATGGAGGTTGGCACCAGATGGGTAGTCATACATGATACCTGCATAGTACCTTGTGATCGTTTGCATATAGGGGTCTTTTTAGTGATCTGAACATGGGCAAAGGTCATACGGGGAAGGTTGGAATATGCAGGTTGAGAGGTTGGTGATATTTAAAGGTTTGTAGAGGCTTAGAGTTTTCTATTTAGATTGTAGGGTTTATATGGATCTCAGGTTGGTAAGTATTTTGAGGTTTTCAAACTTGTATTATAAGGTGAGGTAAAGGAGTATGCTTGTGGGTTGAGCTTGGGTTATTTCATGTGTGAGTGTGGGGAGATTGTAGGTGCTAAAGTTCATAGGAATGGTAGTGGTATTGATGCTCTTAAGACTGACTGTAAAGGATTTAGATGAATCTCATATAGTAGAGTAGGGGTTTATAATTTAAACAAATTGCAATAAAGGTTTGGGTTGGTTTGTTTGGTTGGGAGAAATGTGGTTGGGTTTTGTGTGAATTGCTAAAGTATAGAGAAAACTTTATGATTTTATGTGTTTGTGTTAGTCAGATCAAGTATAATTGGAGTTGATTAGATCTGTTTTAGACCAAGTTAATGAATTAAAAGTTATGAGCTGTTCTTTGGGACTGCGTAGTAGGTTCAGGAATTATACATTAATGTTATTGTCAATATTAATAAATTGTTGTGGGGATAGTGAGGATACTAAGTTAAACTTGTTTTCATCAGATATCGACGTAGATGCGTCGGGAGGAGGTTTCGTGGGATACTAGACTTCACGATTTCAGGTAAGTACACTTGCCTAGTTTCCACTCGGTTTCGAGTTTCATTGGCTTGATTTTTATTCCACTTGATTATAGCATGATTTTATTATTATCAAGCCTCGTTGATATTTTGGATTATTGATTGTTATACATGTACATTATTTTCTTGATGGTTTGGAATCTTGAGCATGTATGACTGTTTTCGGGATGTTGGCATCCCTAGTGTTAGCTAGTTCCTTCCGCCCGGATCAGAGGAGCAGGTGAGCTCCGGTTTGAGAAAGTTCGGGGACAGGACACCCTGACATTCCGGCATTCCATGCCAGAGGGGTGATACTCTGGTTGCCCTACCTGTCAGCGGGATTGATACGATGGCCATGTCGACATGCATGTGAGAGAGGTGGCGCTACGGAGGAGCGACAGGCTAGTCGCTGTCAGCAGATGTTGTGTGATGCTGACCGGGGGATATTCGTTGAGTTCTTTTTCCAGAGCCTGAGGGCTATTGCTAGATTATGGGTCCCTACCGTTGATTAGGTCTCCGTGATAGGTCTGTGACCCCTAGGATGTGATCGCACGGGACGTTGTTCCCATTTGTTTGTTGACATGTTGACTATATGTTTCTTGATCACATCTGTTTCTTTGTGGTTCCCGCTGGGTGCTTACTGAGCTTTCCCTTTGAAAGCTCATTCGTTTGTTTCCCTCTTTTTCAGCTTCTGAGGAGCTGGGGGCTCGATTTCGGGGATCATGCAAGGGTTGGGAATTTCGCTGAGGTCGAGGTTCTCACCTATTTGCTTTATTCTGTAAGAGATTGTGTTTCTTTTAGGACCCTGGTAGGGCCTGGATTTGTGTAGGGTATTTTGGACCCTTGTATTTTGTTTTGGTGCTACTCTGACTTTTATTTTGAGATATTATGGATTATGCTTTGGTATCTGCTGTACTTATTTAGGCCTTGTATCCGAGTGGGCCTTGTCTCTGCTTGGGTATGGCCGATCTGTTCACGTGCTCGAGGTCCCGGACGGAATCCGGGTCGAGGCGTGACACAATAAAACTGAGGGGAACTCTTTCGAGATTACTACTTCAAATAATGTGTGTGGGATCTGCAAGTTATTGGGGATCAATCCCTTATTGACTCACATGACAGGATACTGACAAAGGTGAGGAGCAGAAAGAATTTATGATAGTTTATATAATTAAACTTCTACTCATTTCTTATTGAACTTTCGTTTTAACAGTTAAGGGAAAATCTCAATAAACATGATGTGAGACTCTTGGGAACTCTTTATATTAAATGCATTTTCTTCGATCCTAGTAATATAAAAGAGTTAAAATTAGAATTTGAAGAGGTTGTTTGGTAAACTATTACAGCATTGGAACAAGCTCTGCAGGAGCTCAGAGATAAAGTGGAAGAGGTAAAGTTTTTCTAGCTTCTTTTATCTGATTTATTGACTCGGTTTCTGGTATTGCAGCTTAATAGGGAAAACAATAAGCTAAAGTCTAAACTGGCTATATCTAGGTAGCCGAGTTTAACTTCTTCTGTCACTGAAGAGAGAAGAGTTACTACTTCGCTTTGGCCGTAAGCATCATTAGCTTACTATATTCTCTAATATGGTTCCTCTCTATTATGTTCCTCTACAAGCACAAAGATGACGACCCAAGTGAAGTAGTAACTCTTCCCTCTTTAGTGACAAGCACAAAGTGTTAGCATGAGCTTTCATAAGATTAAATTAAGGGATGAAGATCCCTTCATTAGTGGGTTACAAAAGCCAGAATCAATTTACGACCTTGATTGCCTCTTGTATATACCAAAAATAGTAGTAGTGGGGATGTTATATATTGCCACTATATTGTAAAACAAAGAATTGAACTTTTTCTGAATTTTTATTGACTCTTTAAAACCAATATGGTATTAGAGAGGGCTATTCTTTCCTAGCTTTGGTAACCCTAAATCCTCTTTATGGCTGAGAGCGACTCATATTCAGGCAATTCCCCTAGTATGTCTTCATCTTCTATTCTATCAGAACTCACCATAAAAATTGTTGATGTGCTATCCAAAACTTCAGTTTCTCACCAAACAACAGACACCGTCACTGCTCCGATTGGGATCAAATTGGATGGAACCAATTACGCTCTTTGGTCTCAGGTGATGGAGATGTACATATCTGGCAAAGACAAGTTGGGGCATATTAATGGTGATTTACCTCAATTTGTATCAACTAATCCAAGCTTCCACAGATGTGTACACAGATGATGCTATTGTGAAAGGCTAGTTAATCAACTCCATGGATTCAGCTTTGATTGGAAATTTTATCAGATTTCCAACTGCAAAAATGGTTTGGGATGCTATAGCAACAACCTATTTTGATGCAAGTGATACCTCTCAGGTATATGACCTGCGACGCAAAGTTTCACTGCTCAAACAAGTAGGTGGGTCACTGGAAAAATACTACAATAATCTGCAAGGATTATAGAGAGAAATTGATTTCCGAAGTCCCAATCCAATGCAATGTAAGGCAGATATACAACGCTTCAACAATATGGTACAAGAAGAAAGAGTGTATATCTTTTTGGATGGTCTAGATGACCAATTAGATTGCATCAGGAAGGATATTCTGCAGATACAACCATTTTCCTCTATGGAACAAGCATATAGTCATGTTCAAAGACAAGCAACACGTCAAGCAGTGATGATAAGGACCAAAGCAGATGAAACACAAGGTACTGTTTCGGCATCGAAAAGCTTGAAAATAGGGACTTCAACATCTTCTCGGAGAGGAAAGTTAAATTCTAAGAAGAATACAGATGGACAAAAATGTACTCACTATGGAGGATCTAAATATACTTTGGAGGTATGTTTCAAAATCCATAGCTACCCTTAATGGTGGCATGAATTGCAGGCAAAGAAGAAATGTAATGGAGAAGAAGCTTCTGGCACAAACAGAGATAAGATTATAACTACAGGCCAAGGGGCTACCATGGGACAAGCCTTTATTTCTACTAGTGATATAACTCTCTCTTTGATTCCAGCTGAAGCACATAATGTTAAGATAGGTACAGTTCTATCTGGTACCAAGTCAAAGAAGGCATGTAATCGATGGATTCTTGACTCTGGCGCCTCTGATCATATAACCTATAATGAAAACGATTTGTCTCAACGTTCTATACATTATAGAACTAGCATTTCAAATGCTAAGGGAAAAATCTATCCAGTAACGGGAGCTAGTACTGCAGTGCTATCACCTGAATTGTCTTTATCTAATACTCTACTTGTCCCTTCTCTGTCTCATAAATTATTATCTGTAAGTCAGATTACAAAGAATTTGCGTTGTGTAGCGATTATTTACCCTGATTGTTTCTTGCTTCAGGATATTCTCATCAAGGAGATTATTGGGCGTGGTACTGAGAAAGGGGGACTCTACTACTTGGAAGAAGTCAAGATGGGGTATGTATGTCAAGCTGTGCATTAATCTAAAGAAGAAGATATCTGGTTGTGGCACTGCCGGTTAGGTCACGCTTCATTTGGTTATTTAAACCATTTACTTCCATGTGTTTTTAGGCATGTCAACTTCTGAACTGAAGTGTAAAACTTGCATTCTTGCTAAAAGCCATCGAGCACATTATCCTTTGAGTTTCAATAAATGTGCAAATTCATTTACATTGATTCATACTAATGTGTGGGGGCCTTCCCCAAAACCCAATATGCATGGCTATAGATGGTTTGTGATATTTGTTGATCATTGCACAAGAATGACATGGTTATATCTGTTGAAACATAAAGATGAGGTTTTTGATATTTTTCAGTCATTTTATACAATTATTTGCACTCAATATTCCACCAAACCTCGAGTTCTTCGGTCAGATAATAGTGGCGAGTATGTTAATGCTTGGTTTCATGATTTCTTTTGCCATCATGGAATGATACATGAGACATCATGCCCACAGACCCCATAATAAAATGGAGTCGCTGAACGAAAGAATCGTTATATTCTTGAGATCGCCAGAGCTCTCCTTATTGGAGCGAATATGCCTTGTCAGTATTGGGCAGATGTGGTTATGACAGCGGTGTATGTCATTAACAGAATGCCATCAAGAGTACTAGAGATGCAAACTCTTCTTCAAGTACTATCCACCTCTAATACTCTACCTCCAATCTTGATGATGCAACCGCGTGTATTTGGGTGTGTCACCTATGTCCATTTACGGAAAGACCAACGGACGAAAATTGATCCTCATGTAGTTAGGTGTGTTTTCCTTGGATATGGCCTTCATCATAAAGGATATCGATGCTACGATCCTATCCATCGTCGCTCATATGTAACAATGGATGTTACATTTCTTGAATTGGAATCTTTCTTTATTACTAAGGCATCCACTTCTCCTCTTCAGGGGCAGAATTCAGATGAAGAAGTGAATTGGCTGCGGTTTGAATAGCCAGGATTTAATGAATCAAATATATCTCTTGTTATTGATATTGGGAGTAATACAGAAGCAAGGGTAGAAAACTCACCGGCGGCAACTCCATTAAGATCACCTGAAGCTTCCCCCCACATCTCAGTACCCGTCAGTCTATCTCTTGAGAATATCACTAAGGTAAGTTCTCCAAATCCTTCAGTTACTCCAGAAATTTCTAACACTACAAATACTCCTACTCCTGCTGGCTATGAGTTACCTTTCAGGCATAATCGAGGCAAACCATCAAAAAAGTATTCTCCTAAAGTGGAAGAGCGACGATCAAAATTTCTCATTGTCAATTATGTATCTACTAAAAAACTCTTTGAGCCAATAAAGCATTTTGTTGATAATCTCTCCTCTCATCACATTCCCACAAGTGGTGAATAAGCATTGAAAGATCCTAGATGGACTCAAGCAATGAAGGAAGATGTAACACCCCCTTTTTACTAAGGACCGGGTGTCACACCAGCTGGGCCGGGAGTGCCCCAACCCATAAGCTGTGTACTTTACAACCTAACAAAATAATGAATATACAAAATAAATACAATATGACATGAACAAACTCGGTTACACACCGGTATTCACATCCCATCAGAGTTACAGAATAATACAAAGAGACCAACTTGATCTGTACAAGGCAATAAATTTAAATGTGATGGTCAGGTACGTCAGAGCCCCTAGTCTACAATCTCTGCTCGCCCCATGAGCTGCTCTTCAGGTCCTTGTCTATACCCTGAAATGACAACATAAACCGAGGGACTGAGCTACACAAGCTCAGTGAGTGCAGACAACTCCGCCAAGTATTATACATACCTGTCCCTCACAAACCTGGTACTAAACATTCGTACTCACTGAAAACTAACAGAAAACATGGAATCATCATGATCATCTTCAATCAAGATATTAATGCCAATACAATCGGAAAACTCACAAAGAGCCATATGCAGTTCATACATCAATATCAGTTCTAACAAACACCCCATCTTCAAGTACATCCATGTGTACAGGAGATGTACCTACCTCAGTCACATCCTGTGCGAAGGAGGCGGTGCTACCTACCCGCATCTCAATTACATCCTGTGTAAAGGAGTTGCATCCACCCTGCATCACCCGCGGCTTCAAGATCCCGTGCCAAGAGGGGACCTATGCCGTGTCATGGACGTCCCCGACCCTAATTCAACAGACCAGAAGAGCCAGCGATAGTCTTGCTCGTATCCGACCGGGGCACCCTCACGAGTCGGGGAGGGGGTTTGATGAAAAATCATTTCGCAAAACATTTTATTTTATTTTTTTGAATCATACGGATCAAAACAAATCCCCTCCCTCACCCGGAATCATCAACGCCCGACTCTGGCTCCATCATGGAACCCCGCTGGTCCAACATCTATATCTATATAGGGTTCCGTCCACAGCACAATCATGCATACATTTTTCCACCATTACAGGTTTCACTTTATATCTAATTCTACTATTACCATTTCATAATATTCCACTAGCATAAAAACTATTATGCATGCATAGCGGTAAAATCTTCGGCATCCACAAACCGATATAAAACCCACGCAAATACGAGAATGCGAAACATGATAAATACAAGTTCTAAAACCAATATACGGAGAAGTTTCCTCACCTGAAGTCCTTCGGAGACTCCTAAGTCCGGTTCGGCCCTGCTTTAGTGTCCGCGGGACTGTTACCTCTTCCTAAAATCAATAATAGTAACTTAATAAGAATACGAAATACGGAATCGGTTTTGTATTCTAGGATCAAGAATCTTTACTCTAAATCATAACTCGAAATCGTCGGTTTAGCACAACTAACTTGGATCGCTCATAACTTTCGATCCGGAAGCCCGATCATGTCGATCAAGCTATCATTACGAAGGTCTCTCAATGACCTTTCTAATGAATGCTAATACTCCCCGATCGGGGTAGGCATCGTGGCTAAATCCATCCCTGAAAGGGACAACCCGGTACCGGCTTCTAAAGAAATTTCGGCGGAGTTTCCCCTATTTATGGGGCTCCGAAATTAGTACAAGCATTCACCATATAACTACAATACATCGCTTGCAACTGAATCTACTTAAATCATCATAACTCATGGCATCCAAGTTCCCTAATTTCACAGCTATACACTCAATCCCCATATCATTCTTACTTCTGAATACAAAATCATGGAATCTTACTGTGATTCTTCGAGGCTTGAAGTGGTTCGCCGGCGTAGGGCTGCAGGCCAAACGGAGGCTGGCCGGAGCTGGGCGCTGCTCGTCGGTGCTGTGAGGAGGTGGTGCTGTGGTGGTTCGTAGCAAGGGGAGCTGCAGTGCGCGTCAGAGGCCGCCGGGAGGAAGGGGAAAGATGCAGCCGGAGTAGGGGAACCGACGGCTTGAGGCGGCGCCGATGAGTCAGCCGGTGTCAGCGTCGGCCGGTGCACGTGGATCGGCCCGCGAAATGAGGCGGACAACCGCTCGCAGCGACCGCACGGCGAGGGGGCGGAGGGAAGCCTAAGAATCGGCCGGCTCAACAGCTGGCCGGGCTCAAGAATCTGACAGCGGACGCGATGGTCGCGAGAGGAGGGAGGCGTCCGTCTGAAGAAATCAAGAGAGAGAGATATGAATGAATTATCAGATTCATTCTCTCTCTCCTCTATTTTAATACTATTTTTCTTAATTAATTTTTTTTTATATTTAATATAAACTAACTCAATTATTTAAACTTATCCTTTAATAATTGATCAATTTATTCTATCCTCCAACTTTATGTCATGTCACCCATTAATTAATGTCATCTTTCTAATAAAGTCCCGACCCAGATCCGAAATACCGGGTCAATGATTCCCGTCATCACGGGTGCACTGTAGCATCACGGGGCCTGTCTCTCGTCACACCAGATCCGCGAATACTGACTTTTGACTCACCCAATCTCCTTTATTGGAACTCTCACCCTTGTCCAGATTATTCCAGTTAATTAATCGAGTTTACTTAACCACTAATTAGTTCATCTTCTAATTACTCGGCTCTCCCCAATCATCCACTACTAACGGTATCGCGTCCATCTGGCCTGGCTTAAGAGGGCCTCCTCTTGGCCCAATGGTTGCGAAGTTGAATCCCCAGCCCATCAATTTCTGGAATTCTTCTTAATTGGAGTTTAAAATAAACAACTCATTATTATTTCCAAATCCATCTCATTCTTCATTAGCAAAAACTAACCAGAAATTTTCGGGGCGTTACAGAAGAGATGGAAGCCTTACTAAAAAATGAGACATGGGTGCTTGATTCGCTACCAAATGCAAAGAAAACGGTGGGATGTAAATGGCTTTTCTCCATCAAATATAATGCAGATGGGTCTATTGAACGGTATAAAGTGAGATTAGTGGCCAAAGGTTATATCCAGACCTATGGGGTTGATTACCAAGAAACTTTCTTGCCAGTAGCAAAATTGAACACGATAAGAATTTTGCCATCTCTTGCAGCAAATCTAGATTGGCAACTACATCAGTTTGATCTAAAAAAATGTTTTCCTCCATGGAGACCTCGAGGAAGACATCTATATGGATATTCCACATGGATATTCGGTAAATCGTGAAGAGAAGGTTGTGTGCAAACTTCAAAAAGATTTGTATGGATTAAAATAGTCTCCTCGAGCTTGGTTCGGAAGGCTGAGTTTAGCAATGAAGAGATATAGTTTTCGCCAGAGCTCACACTCTTTTTTTGAAACATCAACAAGGAAAAATTATAGCTCTAATTGTCTACGTTGATGATATGATCATTGCAGGAGATGATACAGAAGAAGTTGCAATAATTCAAGAACAGTTGGCATCTGAATTTGAAATGAAAAATCTAGGAAGGCTAAAGTATTTTTTAGGGATTGAGATTGCTAGATCTAATCAAGGGATATTTCTTTCTCAACGAAAATATGTACTTGATTTATGAGCTGAAGTTGGGTTATTAAAATCCCATATCTTGTTGATGCACTGTTAATCCACAATAGGAAGGATGAACTTTTAAGTTCTTAACAGACTTATAATTTCATATAGAGTGATAATGCTATTGTGGACACTCTTGATGAGTTTGCCTTTGCAAATAGGGAAGTGAGAGGCCGCTTCCTACGGGTTATCGGTAAGACCCTAGTGTATTTGCTAAACAGGATAAGCGTAAGGCCCATATTAATGCAGAACCAAGAACCAATATATGATGCGAGTGTTATCTAATCATACTCAACCCAAGGTTCAAGGCCTACTCCACCTTTGGGCATGCATTATATAAATCCAATATCGTTTATTTTACTATTACTTATCTTATTATTAGATAATAAGTGGGGGATTGCTATATATTATATAAATATATTAATATTATCTAATAATAATTAGATGATTTTTCTCGGTATTTTTTATAAAATATATTTTCTTATTATCCTATATATTTATAAATAGATAAGGAGATAAAACAAATTTTAAAAAAGTTCTAGCCGTTGTTCAGACACATCCCGTGAAACAGAAAGAGGTGTCTTTTCGACATCAACGGGTAGATGTCGTTTGATATCTTTTAAATAGAAGAGTTCTTGAATGAATGAAATATACAGAAAACCATCACTTCTATTCTTCTCTAATCTTCCATAATCTCCTTATTGTTTTTCTGCTTTTTCCGTTGGTTGGTTCTGGTTGAGGAATAAGATTGAGTTGCAGCAATCTTGTTTCTAGTTAGGCATTGTATCTTGGGGTTAGTATTTCCTAGAAATCATCTGCAATAGTGTGGGGAAATAACTATCCTAAATAAAGTTTCCTGGAAACGCCTTGCCTAAATCTTTGTTTTCTCTTTTATTCAAAACCATCTTTCACATCTTGATTTTATCTTATCCACTTTTAAATTTTTAATCCAACACTTGCATCCTGTCATGTTGTACTTATTGTTGATTATAATTCTGTTTACTAACCTTTTTTTATATTTTGTTTGTTTGTTTTTGTCCTTTTACCCCTTGCCTTTTGTTTGTGATATTTTTTTCCTCTTTATCTTTCCCTGTGGTGATGGTGTGTCCACTAAATGACCAACTTAGGGATTAATCCCTGCAATAGAGAAATCATTTTCCATATAGTGAGCATAGGTTCAGTGTAAGGCACATCCACACAAACTTTAGACACAATTTTAGAGGGAAAGTACTAAAGGACCAATTGTGGAGTTGTGCCAAAGCAAACTACCTACCAACATATGAAAAAGCCATGGACATATTAAATGGAATGTCCACATGTGCATATGATTACATGAAAAATATAGATCCCCATAATTGGAGTATGGCACATATTCAAACCAAATTCAAGTGTGACATACTTCTAAATTATTTGTGTGAATGCTTCAACAACAACATTCTTGAAGCTAGTTACAAGGGGATAGTCACCATGAATGAGATGATCAGAACAAAATTAATTATTAGGATACAGAAAAAAAGGGATGCCATAGAAAAATGCACAACCATTCATTGCTCTAGAATACTTAAAAAGGTAGAGAATTGGAAGCAATTAAGTTGATTTTATAATACAACATAGTCATGGCGATCAGTATCAGGTTTTAGGGCCTGATAGGTAGTTTGTGATTGATAGGGATGGAGGTAATTGCTCTTGTAGGAGATGGCAGTTGATTGGGATTCCATGCAATCATGTCATTTCTCTTATCTACTATAACAAAGGGAGGCCTGAAAATTATATTCATGATTGCTATAAGGTCACCACATATTTAGAAACATATAGACACATATTAAACTCCACACATGACAGGGATTCTTGGCTAAAGAGTGACCAAGGACCCATTATCCCTCCTGATCTAGTGAATAGAACAAGAGGTAAAAAAAATCTTGCTTAGGATAAGGGAGTTGGGTGAGGAAACCAAAGGATTCACAAAAGGGAAAATCAAGAAGAAAGGTGTTACTATAAAGTGCAACATCTGTGGCACTGCAGGTCATAACAAAAGATATCTTGGATATTAGGTAAATATGTGCCACTCAATGCTAATTTATGTTCTTTTTATTTGTCATACAATTCATTAAATATGTATCATATATGCATATCAGGGTAATAAGGGAAATACAAGTAGGTAACAACATGGGAACCCAAGTGGAGTAGAGCAAGATAATCCCATGGATACAATTGACTCATAGGGTTTGCAGGAACATTTTGCAATGATAAGTTAATTTTTTACATTTTTAAATGGTATCTATTTCAAACTTAAGTGTGACTCACTTATGTTCTATCTGATTTAATAGGTTTCCTCTTTAAATAGAGCCAGCCAAGATAAGGCACCCACATCACAAACACAGACCCCTCAAGCACGCAGGTCAAAGATGTGTGCTGCTAACCTAAATTTCTGCAACATCAAGACATTCAGTGTCTTATCTTCCCATGAAATTAGGTGCTTACGTAAATTTCTTTTAACATTATAGGTAATTAATGCACCTCAGCAAATCATTCACATGATGACACAACCTATAGTCAAGGCTAGGATGAAGAAGAAAAAATTAAATGTATGGAGAGGCAAAGTCACAACTAGAAATGCTGCAAAAAAAAAGATGCTCAGATGAACATTCACATGATGACACAACCTATAGTCAAGGCTAGGATGAAGAAGAAAAAATTAAATGTATGGAGAGGCAAAGTCACAACTAGAAATGCTGCAAAAAAAAAGATGCTCAGATGAACAAGCCTGCTAAGAAAACAACTAATAGGTCTGCTGATCCAAATATTGCCAGACCTCCTGTAATGAAGCCTTATGGGAAATATAAGGATATTGAGGAAAAAAACAAAGAGATAGATGCTGCAAAAAGAAGGAAGATATGGGTCCCCCAAGGAGCTTCTACTGGTAAAGGTGGTGGTTCACATGGGAGGCCTTGAAAGATGGTTACAGTTTTAATTCTCTTAGTAAAGTTTTAGGCAGGTTTCAGAGAAATTTTGTGTGATGGATTATATGTAATTAGAGCTTTACATTTTTATTTTGTGTCATGGATGTAGATACTTATATTACAAAGTTATGAATGAAGGTGCAGTTATTTTGTTTTGTTTGCTTTCTCCCAATTAATTTTTATATATTTTTTTCGTCAGTAATTTCATTTATACTTACTGTTACATTGTTGTAAACATCGAATACAAAAAAGCTAATGCTGAGCATCTGTTGTTTCATAATTGTTTTAATTGTTTTAAAATTGTGTAGGTAATTAAAGAAAGTTTAGTTTTAGAATTGTGTTAGTTGTTCAATTAATTAATCAAAACCAAATACTATAGCAATCTGTAACTGCACTTGGCCACCTTCAATTTAGTTAATTGTTCAATTAATTAATCAAACACCTTCAATATAATTAATTGTTCAATTAATTAATCAAACACCTTCAATTTAATTAATTGTTCACTTAATTAATGAAAGACCTTC
This sequence comes from Dioscorea zingiberensis, assembly GCA_026586065.1. NCBI lineage: Eukaryota > Viridiplantae > Streptophyta > Magnoliopsida > Dioscoreales > Dioscoreaceae > Dioscorea > Dioscorea zingiberensis. The sequence continues at coordinate 35,107,987 of CM048822.1, forward strand.
AATTACATTGCTTCTAAACCAAACACAAAAAATTATGCATTTTACTGCACTTAAATCTGTCACGCCCCGAACCAAGCCCGGGCACGTGGACAGATCGGCCGTACCCAAATAGGGACAAGCCCCCATCCAAGCACAAGGCCTCAGAGATCCTGTACAACCATAATTATCCAGAGATAGATAGAACATAGGAATATATATAAGAAAGAGGAAGGGAGTTTACCCAACGGAATACAAATCTTACATACACACACAATGAAAAGAGGTACACAGACCTCAATGAAAATAAAGGAAGTCCGAGTCAGCTACTCGGAGGGCCTCCATCTAAACTCGACCCTACTCCTCGTCGTCACCTGAGAAAAACATCAATCAAGCGTATGAGCCAAAGAAAAGGCCCAGTAGGATCGTAAGCAAAGCAATAAACATGGTAAGAAAACCATAAGCAAAGAATATGAAGCAATCAAGTGCAAAGGCAAATGAAAACTCAATCATAAGCCAACGACGCAACCTGAATGTATGAAATAAATTCAAAATGTACTGTGTCCCCGGTATATAAGATACTACGGTATAACCCATACCGTCTTCGGCCTACGCCGAATAGTGCTATAGCAAACATGTATACATGGTCAGGAAATACTGCCTGGGCCTCCGCCCAAAAATCATGCCTATTAAGAAGAGACTACCAGCACCGAATACCTAACTTCAGGTATTCCCATATATATAGTACCGAACACCTAACTTCAGGTATTCACGTATATATATGTACACACGTATATATATATATATATATATATATATATATATATATATATATATATATATATATCACCGAATACCTAAATATATATATATATAGCCAAAGAAAAAGGAAACTCGAATAGATATACTTAAGCAACAATCTCATAGAGATGAAGGGAGTCAAACCAAAACATGTATCCAAGGAAAACAGTTCAACTTGAACACATGTTAAAAAGCCTTAAAGAGATATATACAAGAGGAATCACAAATAAGGTAGGAATAAGGGATACTCACAAAGCACGGAGTACGAGAGCCTACCTGATCTCAGAAAAATCCTCTAATCCTCGTCGCATCTCATGCGTCCGAATCAGAATCTAGTAAGTAGATAGAAGTTTTAGTGCCTCTACACTTAAACAATCTTCTATCTAAATACGGAATACGATTACACATAAATCCCTAAACTAAATCATGCTTGGAAGACATTAACCTCACTCAAAATATGCTTCCTTACTTAACGAGCATATCATGTCATTAAGATTCTTAGAATGCCCCTAAGCATGCTTAATTAGCCAAGATTAATTAATCTAACGCATAAAATCATTAAACATGTTAACCATGAAAACAAATCACAATTAGGCATGTTGACATGAACATTAATGGGGCATTTATACTTAGGGGTTTTTATGAAATTTTGGCGGACCTCCTCTATTTATAGGGCCCCGAAATTATACAATCATTCACCAACATACCCATTACATATGGGTTTCATAAATCCATTCATGAACATACAATAATTCACCCCAAATCCTCCTTCATAACATACATATAATTAATCCATCTAATTACTTAAGCTAAGCTCATGCTCATCTCTTAACTTTCGTATTATGAATCCACAATCACTTAATCACAAGTAATTAATCCTTAATTCCATTATTCATTCAAGGTTACGAATGTTCACTGTCGAGAGAGAGGGAAATGGCAACATGCGGACTGTAATCCTGCGAGGAAGTCCAGCGAGAGTGGTCGCCTGAGGAGAAGGTGGCTGACTAGGGCTGTTGCTCGCCGGAACGGAGAAGGCCTGACCCCAGCCGCGTGTCGCCGGAGAGGGGCGGAGAAGGGAGGGTGACTAAGCCCGGGGTCGCGCAGCTCCGGCCGTGGCTGGTCGGCGTCAGATACGCCAAGCGCGGCGTGCATGGAAGAAGGGCGCAAGCCCTGTCGGAATCCCAGCGCGCACGGGGGAGAGAGAGAGAGCGGCCGGTCAGCGGGAGGGAAGGGTGGTCGGTTGCTCGCCGGTGGGCCGCTCAGGGTCGCCGGTCGGCGCGTGGGAGAAAGGCGCAGGCAAGGTCTTGACGGAGTGGAGAAAGAGAGTGATTTAGATATGAAGGTATTCAGATCGAGAAAGAGAGAGAGGAATGAAATTCACTTCATTCTCTCTCTCCTCACATGCTGCCTTATAACAAATTTTTTTATTATTTATTTATTTTTATTTTATTTTTATTATTCATTTAGTTTTCCTTTCCTTTAAATCACATGTATACTATTCACCCACATGATTACTGTTCAATCACGAGTGGGTGAATTATTTCTTGCCGAGGTCCACTATGATAATTCTCTCGTCCTCATGCCCGACCCAGATCCGTGAATCTCGGGTCAATGGTACTAGTGGCACGGGTGCACTGTAGTGTCACGGGGTCTGTTTCTCATCAGACCAGATCCTAGAATATCGGCCTTTAGTCAAATCCTTCGTCACGGGATTACTGTGGCATCACGGGGCTGTCTTAGTCCCCGACCAGATCCATATTTCCCGGAATTTGAATATTAGTCTATTTTCTTTTCTCAATAATTAATATGAATTAATTAATATACAATTAATCTGGGTTAATAAACACATAATTAACCTTGATTAATTAACACTTAATTAATCGGGATCGTTCATGCCTTGCGATTTTTCCCAAAATTTCACCCCTTACCTTATTAAATTGCCATTAAATAATTCTGAAAAAATAAATCTTTATTTATTTCGGGGCGGTTTTTACACTTGAACACCTTCAATTTAGTCAAAGTACAAAAATTACACACCTTCAATTTAATCAAAGTACAAAATTTGCACAACACCTTCAATACACTGTAATTAATTCATCTCAATACTCTTGGAAGAGGAAAACTCAAAAAAGAGGTCTCCTTTCAAACACATTCTTCAGCTTCTAACCCTAATGCACTTGAACACATTCAATTTCAGCGAAGTACAAAACTAGATGTCATTCATTTTCACCTTCAATGCCTAATTAACTTTAGAATCAAACATAAATTCGACATCTCTCCCCTTTAGCAAATGCTTCATCCCCTCCTGAAGAAATCAAAGCTTCCAATTGCGTCGCCGGCACTCTCGATCGAAACTGATGAATTAGGGCATCAATCAGGTTTGAAAAAGAAAGAAATGGGAAGAGAGAATGAGAAGCTGACGTGGCTTTTGGATAATATAATAAGTCCAGTCAGCTTCTTTGGCGGCCAACTAAGCAAATTAATTCAATTGAGGGTCAGAATTTGTAAAATCCATGAATTTTTGGAATAAGAATTTTATTTATATTCCGTAAAATTGTTCATAATTTATTTTCTTAAGCTTGAAGGATGAAAAATTAAAAAGTTTAAAAAAAGGGAATTCAATTAAATTTTGAGACCAACTAGGGTTAGTTGGGAGTCAGAGGGACCTTTTGGTAATTATTGAAAGTATTGAGGACTTGAAGGAAATTATCCTCTCTCACAAGAAAGGGACCTGGATGTGACCTAAGAAAAGTCAGGGACTTAAGGGGAATTGTTTCTCTCTCACAAAGACGGACTAATTCGTAACCTAAAAAGATTCAGGGACCTTCAGTAAATTTGGCAAGAGAGAAGGTCTTATAGAGATGAATCAACGGCTGAGATCTAGAGATCTTAGATCGTTGTAAATCTCAGGGCATTATAACGGCCTACAGAGAAACACGTGGCGATCGCAGATTTAATATATCTAATCGTGGATCAGATACGAGGACAGGAGGAGAAGTTAAGTGGGAGTGATCCCACGGTGCGGGCTCACAAGAACCAACCATCTAGAGTTGAGTCGCGATCTTGAGGTAACTTGAGAAGATCAGGTCGTTGGTTGTGATGAGATCATGACCGTTGATCCAATGAGTGTGCGATCCGAGGTTTTTATAATTTAATCTGGGCCGTTGGATGCGATTCATCCGATCCTTACCGTTGATCGATGAATACCTATCCCGAGGCAGGTGACTGCCGTTTCTCTCAGCCGCCTTGAAAGTGGAAACCGCCGCCGCGAGCGCCGCCGGCCGCCGCGAGCGTTACGCGCGGAAAACTCGGCCGTTAGCCGGCGGATCGGCTCGCGAACGCCACCATCACCTTCGGCCTCCCTCGCACTATAAAACCCACCCCTTGGCTTCTTCCATAGCATTGTAAAGCGAAGCATCGAGGTGGACGCCGGCGAGGGTTGGTCGGAGAAGGAAACGACGGCCATAGGGGGTCACAGTCGCCACTGATAGTACCGGAAGAACCGGAATCAAGGTATGAACTAACTCCTGGCTTCAATTTCCCATTAAATGCATTGTTAGCTCGGTTAGGGCTCGCCGGAACTGTAAAATAGAACTCGAGTGGGGGAGGTTCCGGGAGGGGGAATTGGGCACCGGGGATGCGTGCAAATTGTTGGGGCGGCCGAGACAAAGCTAATGCAGGTGTTGGCCGGCCGGTGGCAGCCTCGCCGGCGAAGATGGCTTTTCCGGTGGACTGTCTCCGGTGGAGCTTGGCCGTGACAGAGGAAGGAGATGACCAAAAAAAAATTAATTAATTAAAAGTTTTAATTAAAACCACAACTTAGGGTTGGATAATTAAAATAAAACTATAGAATAGTGTGACAATTATTTGATTAATTATTTTGTATAGTTAAAATAATTGTGGGAACTTTGGATGTGTGACAGCCTAACTTAAATGATTTAAGTATCTTGATAAGGTTTTAAAACCTTGGTAGTGTGATAAATTATTAGAATAATTAATTATGGTAGGATTAAATTATTCTATGTTTGATTAATTAAATTGGTTAATGGTTGATTAACCAATGAGAATAATTTTATAGTGTGACAAAAAAAAAAGAATTGAATTGATTAATCAATGAAATATTTTATTAACCTAGAATTGGTTAAATTCGGTTAATGAATGGATTAAGGTAAATTATTGTGAAACTAGTATTTTTAATTAATTAATGGGATTTAATTAATTAAATGAGTAAGTTGACTTAGCTCAGTCTGTTAATTAGGATGACTTGGGTCCAAATTAATTATGGCTAAGTTAGAAGGTTGGACTTGATCAATTAAGATAATTATTTGATTAATTATAGTGGGTTCAATCTAATTGGGTCTAATTGAGTTAGCAAATCGACTTTTTAACGCGACTTAAGATAAATGGATTGGACATAACCCATATGGTTGAACTAGTTTGTTAGTTAATTAAAATGGGTTAAGCTCCAGTGAGGATTGAACTCGATTAATCGTTTATGTGCATTTGAATTAAAATGTTGATTGGATTAACAGTTTTGAGGCCTAATGGGCTGGGCTCAAATAAATCAAATTTTATTCTTAAGATAATAAGAACAAGAATTAGGACTTCTTAGAGGGAACTAAACCCTAAACAGGGTAGGACCTTACACCCTAATGGTCATTGTTTTCCAAATGACAAAAATGCCCTTCTTTAGTTAAAAAGGAGCTAATGTCAAGCTAAACTATGAAATGGACTTGAAACGGGCCGAATTTAACTAAAATGTCTATAGATGACCAAGTAGGGTTTAGACTCGGCAAGTAGAGTAAGGTTGACTAGGTTTGATCAAGATAGGGACTTAGTCAACTAAAGGACATGGAAATAGGGAAAAAAGGACCAGAAACCTGAGAGGTGGTCTTTAGGACCCGTTAGTGGGCCTAGGCCCGACAAAAACGAGAGTCATGCATGTGCAACTAGAGACATAGGGTTTTATTAGAATTTTAACTCTAATAGAAACTCTATCTCTTAGATACTCTCGGGGAGTCCAAGAGGCATTTCAAGAGGTGACTAGGAGGGCTTCGAGTTCCAGTGAGAGGTAAGTACCTCTGCCTAGTGCCGATATCATTGTTTGATCTTTGATACTTGAGTAAATTACCTTGCCTAATTCCCACTCTACGGAGTGTTTTATTGGCTTTGATTTTGCCTCATTTGTTATTGTTTTCTTGACTTCGTGCTTGTGCACGTTACCTTCATGCCTTGGATGTTTGATTCCATATTCCTGCATGCTTGTATGCCCTTTGGGGGTATCGCTTCATTGATATCATAATTTGATATGATTGCATACACTCGTGTTTTTGTTCTCTTGGATATCTACTTCGATATTAGTGTATGCTTGTTGAGAGGTTAGCATCCTGTAGGGTGTGCTTGTGAGTGTTGAGTGTGCCTACCTGTTGACCGGCACGTGGCCGTGGAAGCACGTGAGCTTGTGCTTTGGCCGGGTTGGTATACATCAACTATGCTGTTTTAAGGATTCTCCCGTACTCGTAATCTTCGTTTCCCGCCAGTAGGGGTAATACTGGTACTCTTTGTTTCCCGCCAGTGGGATAAAACGCTGGTAATCTTTGTTTTTCCGTCAGTGGGATGATACGCTGACAAGGTACGTCCATGTTTTGGATAGTAGCACTACTAGACCATGGACCGAGGGTCGTTATCGGCTTAGGCTGATAGCTGACTAGGGAGATGACTTGTGAACTCTTAGGAGTACTTTGTTGAGATCTTGTGGTTAGGAGCCCTACCGTTATCATGGTAGACTCCTAGGATTTTGAATTTGTGCAGAGCGTGGCCCTGTTTGTGTGGATTGATGATCTTTGATTTGCTCATATTTGATTTTTCTTATATCATCTGTGCTGGTTCGACTTTCTTTGAGATTCCAGCAGGGTACTTACTGGGCTTTCCTTTCGAAAGCTCATGCACCTGCTTCTTTTCTTTCTGTTTCAGGTCCCGAGGGGTAGGTGACTCAGACTCGGGAGCCGTGCGAAGGGTTGGGTTGACTTGTTGAGGTTCGAGGTCCTCATTCTTCCTTTGAGAGAAAGATGTTTATATTGTAGGACCCTAATAGGGCCTTGATTATTGTAGGGCTTTTGAGCCCCATTGATTTGTTTCCGTTGTATAACTCTGATATTTTCGATTTTGAATGTTATCTGTTGTTACTTACCTAGGCCTTGTATTCGAGTTGAGCTTGTCTCTTCTTGAGTACGGCCGGTCTGTTCACGTGCCCGAGGTCCCGAGAAGCGGGTCGGGGCGTGACAGAATTCATATGGGTGACCTATCGGTGAAACAAAATTAAAGCTAAGTGACATTTTTGATATAAATTAAAGTTTGGTGATCGATTTGATAATTAAACATACTTGGGTGACCCACAAAAAATTTACCCAAGTCTAAGATGTAAAACAAGTTACAAGCAAGGTAGTCAAACCCGGACAGGCCCAGCCAGTTCAACCGAAAAAATCAGGAACCGGCCACATGGCCGGTTCGGGCATCTCCCACAAACCCGGATGTGGTTGAACCGGTCATAACCCTCTGACCCGGCTGGTTCAACCATGAATCGGTTGACCCGACTGAGTCAACCGGGTCATAGTCTTAAGGTTTAGTTTAAAATTTACACTTTTTTATTCTTTTACAATCCTTCTTTATCAACCGTGAACCTTATTCAGGTAACTATGGTGTTAAGGTGGCCCAACCACCCATTTTATACTATCCCATCTTATCAGTGTTATTAGAACCGGATCGGACCTCTGGTCTACCGGCTGAACCGGTGGACAGTTCGGTCCGGTTCTCAGATTTTAGGGTTTTTAAATTATTTTATTATTAAAATATTATTAAAATAATGTTTAATAATATTTTAATAATAAATATTATTTAAAATAATATTTTTTATTTTTTATTTAAAATAGTTTTTTTACACTAGTTTTTTATAATAGTTTTTAAAATAGTTTTTTATAAATTATTTTAAATAATTTTTAATTATTAATATATATATATTGAACCAGCACTGACCCGATTGACACAGCGGTTGATCCGGTGAACCGGTAGGCGATAACCCGGGACCTTGAACAGTTTAATGTCCAGGCCGATTCTGATAACATTGCATCTTATTCAAACACTTCCACTGGCCGATATGTGACTATTTTTCAAATCGCCTCCTCTCCCCAGCCTCTAGCCACATTACCACATTACCACATTACCACCAATTTTTCAAATTGGGCATAACTTTTCATTAAAATGTGATTATAATTTTTTTAAAACAATCCAAAAATAAATAAGAATCTATCTATATTTCTAAGCAGAAGAGAACGGTTACAATATTATTTTATTTTTCAAAAAATTCAAAAAAATGAGAAAATTAGAATGAGACATTTGAAATTTCTCAGATTTTTAATTTTTTTTTATTTTAAAATCTTATATGCGTTTTTCCTATATTTTCGGATGGTTTGCGGAAATTTCTTTAACTAAAATATCACGATATCACGATCTTTCAACACGACTGTGTCTTTACATTATCGTCACGATCTCTCAACACGACCGTATCTATAGATTATCGTTTTCAAGTGGTTATGGGAAAAGATTGTCTATCTTCTCTGTAAGGTCATTGAAACGAAAATCTGAGAAAGACAAAAGGATAGGTAATATTTTTTCCCCTTTTCTTTCTAGATCGTGTTGTGTTTTAATGTTCTCTCTAAGTAGTTCTTTATAAAGTTTTTTATTTTTCTCTTTACCATCTTCTTTTTTGTTGCAAATTCAAATTTAGATTTGATATAGATAAATATTTAAATGTTTTATTTTATAATTTTTTTATGTGCAGTTCATTAAATCAACGATCTGAGAGAGAGAAAGAAAATATACAGATAACGTTTTTTATTTATATTTTTACTATCTATTTTTTTCAAATTTAAGTAAATTTCATAAAGATTGCATGTTTAATTGTTTTTCTTTTTTAATTTCTAAGTATTTACAATTAAAGAAAATATAACTGATGATTTCTCTTTTAAGGATAGTGCTACGCTAAGATAATTCAAGAAATTTTGGTTTAGAAAAGAAAATATCTGTTTTCAGCAAATCTAAATGATTTTTCAGATAATTTTGTAAAAGATTGTGTTTCTTTCCTATGCTGTTCATTGGATCAGCGATCTAATAAAAGAAAGAAAATATACAAGTAAGTTTTTTATTTTTTATTTTTACTATCTATTTCTGGCATGATAGATGGATGGATGGGCAAGACCCGGAGAGCCAGTACCCTACCCTACAACATCTGATCAAAGATCACACCATATCTCTCCAAGCAGCACGGACCCTGATACAAATAGGGAACCCGATCCTCAAACAAAGACCCCTTGACAGAACAGGAGTCAGGGAATTGGAAAGCCTTGTGGTTGCCATGGAAGTACCTAACACAAACAGGGAGGATGAACGACGATGGAAGTTGGGGACAAATTTTTCCTACTCAACAAAATCGCTATACACCCTCATCGTGGATGGAGGGATGCGAAGCGCCTTCTCGAATAACCTATGGAAGTTACCATGCCCTAAAAAGCAAAAGCTGTTTGCCTGGCTAGAGTGGGACAACAAACTGCTCACCCTAGATAATTTGGCCAAACGGGGATGGAATGGGAATGAAACTGTATGTTATCTATGCAATGAAGCGGAAGAGACGGTTGATCACCTCCTTATCACATGCCCTCTGACTAAGCAAATATGGGAACACTTTTGCTCACTCTTCAACCTCGGGGGACACCCCCATTCCATAAAGGATATCTGGGGCATCCACAACCTGGGGAAAAGGCTCCACAAAGATGCACGCATGGGATGGAACTTGGCAACCATTGCCATAACCTGGAGTACCTGGCTTGAAAGAAATCAACGATGCTTCGGTAACAAACGTCGCGTTTGTTCAGGAATTATCCGAGGTATAAAATTTCTACTGCTTTCTTGGTTTGATGCAGCCAATGCCACCAAAAAGCTTAAGCTTGGGCCGATGGAATCCATGCTTAAAGGGAGCCTGACCCTTGACCGGGCAGACCTAACGGGTAGAACAAGGGAAGGAGACGATTTTGAGGACGACACTCAAGGGCAGCTAGCAAATGGGTGAAAGAACACCCCACATGTACCGGGACATCCCGGAAACTCGTACATAGCTAACCGCTATGTACACTATCTACACCATGTAACCTCAAGCAACACTCAATAAATGAACGTGGTTTATCCACTTTTTCAAAAAAAAAAAAAAAAATGTTTTCCCTTTTTTTCCATTCTAAGTATTTTAATAGATTGTGTGCAGATCATTTCTCTTGAGAATAGTGTTTTATTAAGATAATTCTAGAAATTTTGGGCTAAGAAAAAAAAATGATATTGAGATAATACTTTTATAGATTTGATAGATTGTATATTTGTATGTTTAAATGTTTTCTTTTTTTACTTTCTAAGTATTTTAATAGATTGTGTGCAGATAAATTTTCTTAATAGTGTTCTGTTAAGATAACTCTAGAAATTTTAGTCGAAGGAAAAAATATATTAAAATAATACTTTTATAAATTTATTTTAAGTTTTATTTATTTTTTATTTATATTTTTACTATCTATTTTTTTTTTCAAATTTAAGTAAATTTCATAAAGATTGCATGTTTAAGTGTTTTTCTTTTTAAATTTCTAAGTATTTACAATTAAAGAAAATATAACTGATGATTTCTCTTTTAAGGACGGTGCTACGTTAAGATAATTCTAGAAATTTTGGTTTAGAAAAAGAAAATATCTGTTTTCAGCAAATTTAAATGATTTTTCAGATAATTTTCTAAAAGATTGTGTTTCTTTCCTATGCAGTTCATTGGATCGGCGGTCTAATAAGAGAAAGAAAATATACAAGTAAGTCTTTTATTTTTTATTTTTGCTATCTATTTTTTACATATTCAAGTTTATATTTGATATAGATTGCATGTTTAAATGATTTCCCTTTTTTCCTTTCTAAGTATTTTAATAGATTGTGTGCAGATCATTTCTCTTGAGAATAGTGTTTTATTAAGATAATTCTAGAAATTTTGGGCTAAGAAAAAAAAATGATATTGAGATAATACTTTTATAGATTTGATAGATTGTATATTTGTATGTTTAAATGTTTTCTTTTTTTACTTTCTAAGTATTTTAATAGATTGTGTGCAGATAATTTCTCTTAATAGTGTTCTGTTAATAAATTCTAGAAATTTTAGTCTATCTATACATTATCGTCACGATCTCTCAACACGACCGTATTTATAGATTATCGTTTTCAAGTGGTTATGGGAAAAGATTGTCTATCTTCTCCGTAAGGTCATTGAAACGAAAATCTGAGAAAGACAAAAGGCATAGGTAATGTTTTTTCCCCTTTTCTTTCTAGATCGTGTTGTGTTTTAATGTTCTCTCTAAGTAGTTCTTTATAAAGTATTTTATTTTTCTCTTTACCATCTTTTTTTTTTTTTTTTTGCAAATTCAAGTTTAGATTTTATATAGATAGATATTTAAATGTTTATTTTATAATTTTTTTATGTGCAGCTCATTAAATCAACGATCTAAGAGATAGAAAGAAAATATACAGATAACATTTTTTATTTATATTTTTACTATCTATTTTTTTTTCAAATTTAAGTAAATTTCATAAAGATTGCATGTTTAAGTGTTTTTCTTTTTTAATTTCTAAGTATTTACAATTAAAGAAAATATAACTGATGATTTCTCTTTTAAGGACAGTGCTACGTTAAGATAATTCTAGAAATTTTGGTTTAGAAAAAGAAAATATCTGTTTTCAACAAATTTAAATGATTTTTCAGATAATTTTCTAAAAGATTGTGTTTCTTTCCTATGCAGTTTATTGGATCGGCGGTCTAATAAGGGAAAGAAAATCTACAAGTTTTTAATTTTTAATTTTTACTATCTATTTTGTCACGCCCCGACCCAGAATCCGGGACCTCGAGCACGTCAACAGACCGGCCGTATTCAAGAAGAGACAAATTTAACTCAAATACAAGGCCTAATAAGGTGATAAGCAGATAACAATCCATAACATAAAATAAACTCGTGTTCAAAAGAACATAGAGTCATCAGGGTCCGTAGGCCCTATAATAGACTGGTCCCTATACGGGTCCTACAAATAATAATGCTCATAAAGTAAAAGATAAAGGAGTCTCCTAGACCTCGGATCTCCCCTGTGTCCTCTCCTCAGGCTCCACCCCCTCCTAAACCTCGGAATCTGTAAATGAGGAAAAGTGAAATACATGAGCTTCAGAAACAAATCAAAGGTACGACCCCTGATACAGAAGCCCTCGGGCTCTGTAATGAGTTTCAAGAGAACTCAAGGTTCACTCCCGGCCAGTATGTCCAGCTATTTGCTGTAAATACGACCTTTTTGGTCGTTCGACCCTCCGGTCACAGGTCGGTAGAACTACCTCTCCTACGTGTTAACACGGTCAGTGTACCATGCCCACGGCGTAAGACCTCCGTGAGATTTGCCTTTCTCGTAAAGGCGGCATGTGAATGCCTGGGGGTCCTGTCCCTGAACAATCCCTTATTGGAGTTTCCCTAGCTCCACTGAGTCCGGGCAGTAGACCGTAGCAAACAGGGATACCAACATCCCTTAAGTAACCATACATGCTCAATAGAATGCCAAAAATAAATAATGATGCATGTATGTTATCAGAGGGCATAAGATATCAATGCATAAACAAGTCCAATAAAAAAAAAAACCCGAAACCGGGTGGGAACTAGGCAAGTGTACTTACCTCCGGTTTGTTGAAACTAGATGTCCTTCTAGTCTTCTCTAGTGTTCCAACAACTACCCGAGACTATCTAGCATACATAGACCCTTATTAGAGTCAAGTTTTCAACAAGTTTCTATGTCCCGAGTTTCACACGCAAGTCCTACGTTCTTGTTGGGCTTAGGCCCACTAACGGGTCCTAAGGTGTAACGCCCCGACCCGGATCCCGGGACCTCGAGCACGTCAACAGACCGGCCGTATTAAAGAAGAGATAAACTCAACTCGAATACAAGGCCTAATAATGTGATAAGCAGATAACATTCCATAAATTAATTAAAACTCGTGTTCCCAAGAACATAGAGTTAACAGGGTCCATAGGCCCTAAGATAGTCAGGTCCCTATACGGGTCCTATAAACAACAAAGTTCATAAAAGCAAAAGATAATGGAGACTCCTACAACCTCTGGTCCTTCGGAGTCCTCTCCCCAGGCTCTCTCCCCTCCTATACCTCGGAATCTGTAAATAGGAAAAGAGAAAACACATGAGCTTTCGAAGGGAAAGCTCAGTAAGCACCCCTGCAGGTCACAGTGTCATCAACAGGAAAAGACAATCAACAGGATCATAGCATCAACAATAAAGTCCTAGGAGTCTACCACAAGCAAGTCAAAGGTACGACCCCTGGTACAGAAGCCCTTGGGCTCTGTAGTGAGTTCTAGGAGAACTCAAGGTTTACTCCCGGCCAGTATGTCCAGCTTTTGGATATAAATACGACCTAGATGGTCGTTTGACCCTCCAGTCAAATGGTCGGTAGAACTACCTCTCCTACGTGTTAACACGGTCAGTGTACCATGCCCACTGACAGGTAAGACCTCCAGAGATTTGTTTCTCTGGTAAGGCATCGAGGGGAAAGTCGAGGGTCCTAACCCTGAACATCTCCTAAATTGGAGCTTCCCTAGCTCCACTGAGTCCGGGTAGTAGAACATAGCAAACAGGGACACCAACGTCCCGTAAACAAGCATACATGCTTAATGTGATTCAAGAAATGTATAAGAACAAAGATGTATGGCATCAGCGAGTGCATGTATCGTGATTACATAGCAAGTCCAAGAAATCCCAGCTACGGGTGAAAACTAGGCAAGTGAACTTACCTCTGAGAGACTAAATGTCTTCACTGACTCCTTTGGAATGCCTTACGTCTCCCCCGAGTATTCTGCATACATAGACTCTTATTAGAGTCAAGTTTTCTACAAGGTTCTAGTTTCACATGCGTGTCCTATGTCTTGTTGGGCTTAGGCCCACTAACGGGTCCTAAGGACCATCTCTCGAAGTTATCGACTCTTATTCCCGCTTTCTATGTCCTTTAGTTGACTTTTAGACCTACTTTGGTCAAACCTAGTCAACTCTAGTCTATTTACCGAAGTCTAACTCTGGTTGATCATTTTAATTAAGTTGGGCCTATTCAACTTGGTCTTAACCCCATAAAAGGGCATTTTAGTCATTTGACGACTTTTGTCTCTAAAGTTTAGGGTTCCATTTGATTTGGGCTCATTTAGCCCTCTTAGCTTCCCTACCAAATAATTTCCATAATTTAACCAATTATCTAAATCTAGGAAATTATTTAATTCCCATTTGTCACACTTCAATATTTCATAATAATCTTTATGTCACACCAAGATTTTAATCTTTTATTAAAACCTTAAGTTTTCTAATTACTGAATCATGAATATAAGTTTCTCAATTTAATACTTGTCACAAGACCCTAGTTTTATTATCATTTAAGAGAAACTATATCCTACTTTCAAACTTAGGAATAATCAATATTCCTTGGTTTTTATTTCCTGATTTTGGTCACGCTACCAAAACATTATCCATTATAATATTGGTTGTATAGCTAAATTCCCTTCTTAGCTATTTTAACTTTGCAAATAATCATTCTATTATTTATCACACTAGCAAAATATTACCCCCTATAATATTTGTCACACTCCCTAAGTTCCATTAAAATTTTTTGTGACATACCAATAGTCCTCAAATAATTATCTCATCTAATTAATTATTGTTTTGTCACAATAATTAACTAATTTTCTAGCTCAAGACTAATGGTTCAATAACGTTATTAGCTTGTCACACCAAGTTAATAATTCATTAACTTATATCTATTGTCACAAGTCCATAGTTTCCCCATTTTAATACCATATCTAGCTAATTGTTATTTATAATAATAATTAGCTAATATTTTAATTAAAAAGAGAGAAAAGCATCTAATTATTATATAAATGTCACACTATCTAGGTTTTTTTTTTAATAATTATTTTGTCACATCTCTATAGTCATGGGTTTTAATTAAAACATTACTATTAAATAATTTTTTTTTAATGTCATCATCTCCTTCTTCAACCTCTCTTCTCTCTCTCTCTATCGCGACCAGAGCTCAACCTCACCGTTCTCCCTCACGCAAGCAAGCACCGAAATCTGTCCAAACTCCATCCTCATCGCCGTGAGAATTACAACCACGGCCAACCGTTCCGGAGCGCCACCGGTCTCAGTCTTCTCGCCGGAATTTTAGAACCTCTCGGCCGCGCGAACGGCTCTCTCACCGATGCATGCAAACGATCTATAGACTACGTAAGAGGATGACATGTGCTTACCAACTAGTTGAAGACGAATTCGGCTAAGCAGTAGGCGCCCGTCCCTTCCGCTACAAGCACTCACCGCCTCCTTCGCCGAATCCCCGGGCCGCACTCCTTAGTGTTCTCCTTCTTCTCCCCGAGACTCGGTCTTCAACTCCGCTGAGAACGATCCCTCCCGCACTCCGTCAGCGGGCGAAGAAACGATCCCCCTCCGGAGCAACGCTCCTCTCTCTGACAGTTCGCCGGAGCAGTGAGTTTGCTCAACAATGATGCTGAGCAGGGAGGCTCACTGCCCTTTTTATAGCCTAAGGGGAGAGGAGACGACAGGCGTTTCAGGGCGGCTCCGACGCCAACGACCAGCTTCTCCCATGCATAACGGGCGGAGGAGATGGCCGGGCGCGCGCGAGCGTTATCCGACCGCCGGGAAGGTCGTCCGTCGCCTCGTGATCAGGTCGTAGAGATCAACGGTGAGGATGGCTGGTTGTGATCCAACGGCCATCTTAAAATCCTTTTTGCCTTGGATCTGAGCGCATCCAGATCAACGGTCAAGATCTTGTAGGGATTTAACGGTTAGATTTTTAGCCCATTGCCTCGGATTAAAACCATCGGGAGATGAGCGGCTGATAACAGCCCGCACCGTGAGGTCATACTTACTAAATTACTTTCACCTTGCCTCGTATATGGTATACGATGAGATGGATTTACTCTGAGCGCGCCACGTGGCTCCTCCACGACCGTTATAACGTCTCGAGATTTAACACGGCATGAGATAATTTAATCTCAGCCGTTCATTCACTCTCTATAGAGTTGTTTCTCGTGGAAAATTTACCAGCGGTCCTTGATACTTTTAAATTTACACACAGGTCCAAGACTGTGAGAGGGGAAAACTTCTTTAAGGTCCTCAATTCTTCTGAAAATTATTATTCAGTCCCTACAAACCCCATTTAATTTCCGTTTAATTTAAATAAATCTTTTAATCCCTCATCAACACTAATCGGGGGAAATAATAATTTTTTTTTTCTCAAGGAAATAACAAAATATTTATTTCCAAAAATTCACGGATTTTACAATCCTCCCCCCTTACAAAAATTTCGTCCTCGAAATTTCTACGCCGTTTACTCCTCATACAAACAACTCCGGGTAACGCTGCCTTATATCCTCCTCGCGTTCCCAGGTAGCTTCTCGCTCGGTGTGGTTACTCCATTTCACTTTAACAAAAGGAATAGTCCTACTCCTTAGTTGCTTGTCCTCTCGGCCCAAAATAGCTACTGGGCGTTCCTCGTAGGACATATCCTCTTGGACTTCCACCGGAACCTGAGGAATCACTCTGGTGGGATCACGAATACACTTCTTCAACATTGAAATGTGGAAGACATCGTGAACCTGAGCGAGGTCCTGTGGTAGAGCCAATCTATATGCCACCACTCCTATGCGCTCCAAAATCTCAAAAGGTCCGATATAACGCGGAGCAAGTTTCCCTCGTCGTCCAAACCTTACTACCCCTTTCATAGGAGACACTTTTAAGAATACCAAGTCTCCCACTTGAAACTCCTGATTAGATCTTTTTCGGTCGGCATAGCTCTTTTGTCTACTCTGGGCAGCCTGGAGTCGTTCCCTGATCATTTTGACATGTTCCTCCGTTTGTCTTACAAAATCAGGTTGTTTAAGTGTCGACTCAGCTACCAGCTTCCTTTCTCCCACATCTCCCTAACAAATGGGAGTTCGGCACCTCCTCCCATAGAGTGCCTCATACGGTGCCATCTTAATGCTTGCCTGGTAACTGTTGTTATAGGCAAATTCTATCAAACTTAGGCGTTCATCCCAAGATCCTGTAAAGTCAATCGCACATGCCCTCAACATGTCCTCTAGCACCTGTATGGTCCTGTCAGACTGTCCATCGGTCTGTGGGTTAAAGGCTGTGCTGAACGCTAATCCTGTGCCCAAAGCGGTGTGCAAGCTCTCCCAGAATCTAGAGACGAATCGTGTGTCTCGATCAGAGGTGATCGTCACCGGTACTCCATGTAATCTGACGATCTGGTCGATATATAGCTGGGCCAACTTTTCCAAGGATGCTCCTGTCCTTAATGGTATAAAATGGGCCGACTTCGTCAGCCGATCCACTATAACCCAGATCGATTCATGGCCTCTTTGAGTGCGTGGCAACCCCGTTACAAAGTCCATGTTAATGTGCTCCCATTTCCATTCCGGAATGGGTAAGGGTTGTAACATCCCTGCCGGCTTCTGATGCTCCGCCTTTACCATCTGACAGGTGATGCATTTAGCCACGAACTCCGCAACATCTCGCTTCATCCCCTTCCACCAGAAGTGGTCCTTCAACCCTCTGTACATCTTGGTACCTCCAGGGTGAATAGTGTAGCCCGAATAGTGGGCTTCCTCCAGAATTTCTTGTTTTATTTCTGGGACATTTGGTACACAAATCCTTTCGTCATATCTAAGGGTGTCATCTTCATGAACTCTGAACCGTGTTGGTTCTTCCTGGTCTACGTGTTCCTTGATCACCTCCAGTTCAGGATCTTGTCCCTGAGCAACCCTAATTCTCTCCAATAACGAGGGTCGGATATGCAAGCTGGCCAATGAGACATCCATTACAGGTAAAACGACCTCTAAATTGAGCCTTCTCATATCCTCCAGTAGCGGCCTCTGAATTGTTAACATCGCGGCAACTCCATATCCAGACTTCCTGCTCAGTGCATCGGCCACCACGTTCGCCTTGCCTGGGTGGTAATGGACACTGAGATCGTAGTCTTTGATTAACTCCAACCATCGCCGCTGTCTCATATTCAGTTCCTTCTGTGTGAATATGTACTTGAGGCTCTTATATCGGTGTAGATCTCGCAAGGAACACCGTAGAGGAAGTGTCGCCAGATCTTTAGGGCAAACACGATCGCTGCCAACTCAAGATCGTGTGTGGGGTAATTCTCCTCGAAAGGTTTTAGTTGTCGTGATGCATAAGCAATCACGCGCCCATCTTGCATCAACACACATCCAAGGCCAGTCTTGCAGGCGTCGCTGTAGACCGTATACCCACGATTGCTTTGTGGTAGCGCCAACACCGGTGCTGATATCAACCTCTGTTTTAGCTCCTGGTAACTCTTTTCACAGGAGTCGGTCCAAACGAACTTGGTACCTTTCACCGTGAAGCAGTTAACTTGGTCTTTGCTATTACCGAGAAACCCTCAACGAATCTCCGGTAATAACCAGCTAATCCCAAGAAACTCCGTATCTCCCGTACCGTTGATGGTCTTTTCCATTCCAAAACGGCTTCAATTTTCCTGGGATCGACTGAAACTCCAGCTCCACTTACCACGTGGCCCAGGAAAGCTACACTTTCCAACCAAAAATCACACTTGGAGAACTTTGCGTAAAGCTGATGTTCCCTCAAGGTCTCTAGCACTATTCGTAAGTGCTTCTCGTGGGCCTGGTGGCTTCTTGAGTAAACAAGAATGTCATCGATGAATACCACTACAAACTAGTCCAAATATTGACGGAATACCCGGTTCATCATGTCCATAAAGACTGCCGGGGCATTGGTAAGCCCAAACGGCATTACCAGAAACTCATAGTGCCCGTATCTAGTACGGAAAGCACTCTTCGGGATATCCGTCTCCTTAATCCTCACTTGATGATAACCAGATCTTAAATCAATCTTTGAGAAGACTTGAGCTCCTCAGAATGATCCAAAGCTCATCAATTCTTGGTAGAGGGTATTTATTCTTCTGATCACCTTATTCAACTCCCGATAATCAATGCACAACCGTAGCGACCGTCTTTCTTCTTGGCCGAAAAGAACAGGTGCTCCCCAAGGTGACATACTAGGTCTAATAAAACCCTTGTCCAATAATTCCTCTAGTTGGGTCTTTAATTCCTTAAGCTCCGCAGGCGCCATCCGATAAGGAGCCTTAGACACAGGGGCTGTTCCCGGTACCAAATCAATGGAAAACTCCAATTCCCTTTCCGGGGGTAGTCCCGGTAATTCTTCCGGAAACACGTCAGGGTACTCCCTTACTACCGGTACGTCTGAGACTACAATCTCCTTATCCTTCTTCATCTCGGAAATAGAAGCCAAGTAGCCTATACACCCACCCCTAAGGAGCTTCCGAACCTGGAGAGCTGAGATCTCCTGTACTAGGGAACAAGTGTGGCTGCCTTTAAAAGTAAATTCCTCTTTTCCCGGCATCCTAAATATAACTCTCTTCCCTCGACAGTCTACCACTGCGTAAACTGAAGAGAGCCAGTCCATCCCGAGGATTACATCGTAATCCTTCAGGTCCATTACATGCAGGTTTGCAAGTAATCTCCGCCCCTCAATTATTATAGGGCATGCCGGTACCATTTTCCTTACCATCATGGCAGCTCCTACCGGGGTGTCTACACACAAGTCCTGGGGTAGATCTATTGTAGGCAATGTGTACTTTCGTGCGAACCGCGCAGATACAAATGAGTGTGTGGCTCCAAGATCAAATAAAGTGCAGGCATAGAAAGAACTAACTGAAATGGTACCTGCCACGACATATGCTAATGCCTGTGCTTCCTCGGTTGTCAAATGGTAGACCCGACCATGGGTCATTGGCCTCTGCTGCTGTTGGGGTTGGTTTTGAGTAGAAGGCTGTCCTGAGGTCGCCTTCCCTTTCTTGTCCCCACCTTGTGATCTTGGTGGTGGTCCAACAGACTGTCGAGAAGCTTGTTGAGATCCCTGGGTTCCCCCCACCACACTCTGTCCTTGTTGACGCTGGGGACATTGGGCCTTTTGGTGATCCAAAGCCAAGCAGTAATAACACCCTCCAGTTATCCTAGGGCATTGGGACCTCTTATGCGGTCCCTTGCATTCGTAGCACTTAATGTTCTGGGTCACACTGGCTGAAGACCCTTTTCCACCAGATGAGGCTGTGGACCTGGTCGGCTTCCCATAGGGTCGGTACTTGTTGTCCGGCCTACGCTTTCCAGAGCTCTTTCCAGATGATTGGCCCTGGCTGTTTGTCCCTTTATCCTTTTTATCTTTTCCGGGACGCACTCAAGGCGTCCCTTGACAAGAAGCCTCAAGATACTTAGCCCTATCCAAAACTTCGGTGTAAGTCTTTAACATGTGGATATTCACAATCTTTTCGGTGATGGCCGCGGTCCGCCTCAAATTTCATTACTCGGCTCTCTTCGCCGGAACCATATCGTGCAAGAAGCGAGCCAACCGATCAAATTCAGTTTCATATTGCTCCACCGTGGAGCCTCCTTGAACAAAATTTGGGAAAATTGTTGTCCGAAATTGCATAAGATGTCCTCTCGAGAAATACTTGGCTAAGAACGCAGCCTGAATTCTTCCCAAGTCCTGAAGGCCTCACCCTTCCTCAGCCTAATTTCTCCAAAGTACCAATCTTCAGCGGGTCCTTGGAGCATGTACACGGCGGTCCTAATCTTTTCCGCCTCAGTAGTCTGGAAGACCTCGAAGGTCTTCTCCATCTCCCGTATCCATTGTTCTACTGCATGTGGATCTGCAGCCCCTTCGAAAGGTCGGGGAGAGGGTCTCTTGATCTCCCCTAGTAATCCTCTACTTGTCGTGGGGGTGGTTGGTGGTGCACGCTGTTGTCGGGTCTCCTGTATTAGCCCCAACATTTCCCTCATTAGTTCCATCATGCTCATGGGGGGTACCTCCCCCCTTGGGTTTTGGCCCTCTGCTTGAGGCGCCTGAGCATTGGATTGAGCAGGCACCTCCTGCTCGACTTCCATTTTGAGGGACTTCTTCCTCCATAGGAGGCTGTGGCATTTCGGTACGACGAGGTCGCCCTCGCCTACCCCTTCCTCTTCCCCTACCACCTCGACCTCCACGCAAGTGATCCATAGTTTAACTGTATAAGGATTACAAGGTTACTTTTTTATTTCCAGCAAGACAGATGATGATAAAACATACTTTTATTTATTTCAAAAATAGCAACTAGAGTCAACATACTAAAACAAAAGACACTAAAGGACATAATAAAAGTAGTTCATACAACACATAAGTTTGTAAGACTACGATTATTCTAGCAACTAAAACAAGAACTCAGTCCAAATGATGCTCGTCGGGCGACAGTGGGGTGTAGTCAGGGCACGGTCGATGTCCTCCGGACCCCTGGGGTCCCCTGCTAGGTCCTGGCGCCCCAGACGGACAGTAAAAAGCTAGATGCTCATGACTGCCACAGCTGCGGCACCAGAGGGCAGGGCGCCTACACTCCGTCATACAGTGCCCGTATACTCCACATCCATCGCAGTGAGATCCACGAGAACGGCGGGGAGATGGACCTGCGGCTCTCTCCGAATCTGAACCCCAATGCACGGCCGGTAGTCACGGGCTCTACACACGCTGCGTCGTGGAGGAATACTAGGCTCACGATCTCACCGCCAGCCAACGGAACCACAGGTCCCTACCGCCTCTGCATAGCGATGTGGTCCCTAAGTCCCCTGACCAAAGATGGTAACGTAGTCTAGAGCACATCGCAACCTTTTCGGGTTGGTGGCTTCCAGAGTCCTCCTCATCTCGGCGAGGACCTCCGCGGGCTCGGATGAGTCACTCACAGGTGGTGGAGTATTCTCCTGGACAGACTCCACCTCATCATCAGACGAATCACGGTATGATGGTCCCGACATCCTGCAAGTAAACCGGGTGTCAATCTAACGTACCACTATCTATACTACCCCAGTCCCGCACCCAGTCTATACAACTGGCTAAGGGCATCTAGGGTCTGCTATCTGCTCTATCTAGAGAACTCGCCTCGATACCACTTTTAATCAGAACGCCCCGCATCCCGCGTCCTCGCGCACGTCAACAGACCGGCCATATTAAAGAAGAGATAAACTCAACTCGAATACAAGGCCTAATAATGTGATAAGCAGATAACATTCCATAAATTAATTAAAACTCGTGTTCCCAAGAACATAGAGTAACAGGGTCCATAGGCCCTAAGATAGTCAGGTCCCTATACGGGTCCTATAAACAACAAAGTTCATAAAAGCAAAAGATAATGGAGACTCCTACAACCTCTGGTCCTTCGGAGTCCTCTCCCCAGGCTCTCTCCCCTCCTATACCTCGGAATCTGTAAATAGGAAAAGAGAAAACACATGAGCTTTCGAAGGGAAAGCTCAGTAAGCACCCCTGCAGGTCACAGTGTCATCAATAGGAAAAGACAATCAACAGGATCATAGCATCAACAATAAAGTCCTAGGAGTCTACCACAAGCAAGTCAAAGGTAATTGACCCACATGTACGAAGCCCTTAGTTACGTAGTGAGTTCTAGGAGAACTCAAGGTTTACTCCCGGCCAGTATGTCAGCTTTTGGATATAAATACGACCTAGATGGTCATTTGACCCTCCAGTCAAATGGTCGGTAGAACTACCTCTCCTACGTGTTAACACGGCCATTACCACGCCACACAGTAAGACCTCCGTGAGATTTGTTTCTCTGGTAAGGCTGTCAGGAAAGTCAGGGGGTCCTAACCCTGAACATCTCCTAAATTGGAGCTTCCCTAGCTCCACTGAGTCCGGGCAGTAGAACATAGCAAACAGGGACACCAACGTCCCGTAAACAAGCATACATGCTTAACAGGATTCAAGAAATGTATAAGAACAAAGATGTATGGCATCAACAGTGCATGTATCAGGATTACATAGCAAGTCCAAGAAATCCCGTTACCGGGTGAAAACTAGGAAAGTGAACTTACCTCTGGAGAGACTAAATGTCTTCCTGGACTCCTTTGGAATGCCTTACGTCTCCCCTGAGAGTATCTGGCATACATAGACTCTTATTAGAGTCAAGTTTTCTACAAGGTTCTAGTTTCACATGCGTGTCCTATGTCTTGTTGGGCTTAGGCCCACTAACGGGTCCTAAGGACCATCTCTCGAGTTATCAGCCCTTATTCCCGTTTCTATGTCCTTTAGTTGACTTTTAGACCTACTTTGGTCAAACCTAGTCAACTCTAGTCTATTTACCGAGTCTAACTCTGGTTCAGTCATTTTAATTAAGTTGGGCCTATTCAACTTGGTCTTAACCCCATAAAAGGGCATTTTAGTCATTTGACGACTTTTGTCTCTAAAGTTTAGGGTTCCATTTGATTTGGGCTCATTTAGCCCCTCTTAGCTTCCCTACCAAATAATTTCCATAATTTAACCAATTATCTAAATCTAGGAAATTATTTAATTCCCATTTGTCACACTTCAATATTTCATAATAATCTTTATGTCACACCAAGATTTTAATCTTTTATTAAAACCTTAAGTTTTCTAATTACTGAATCATGAATATAAGTTTCTCAATTTAATACTTGTCACAAGACCCTAGTTTTATTATCATTTAAGAGAAACTATATCCTACTTTCAAACTTAGGAATAATCAATATTCCTTGGTTTTTATTTCCTGATTTTGGTCACGCTACCAAAACATTATCCATTATAATATTGGTTGTATAGCTAAAGTCCCTTCTTAGCTATTTTAACTTTGCAAATAATCATTCTATTATTTGTCACACTAGCAAAATATTACCCCCTATAATATTTGTCACACTCCCTAAGTTCCATTAAAATTTTTTGTGACATACCAATAGTCCTCAAATAATTATCTCATCTAATTAATTATTGTTTTGTCACAATAATTAACTAATTTTCTAGCTCAAGACTAATGGTTCAATAACGTTATTAGCTTGTCACACCAAGTTAATAATTCATTAACTTATATCTATTGTCACAAGTCCATAGTTTCCCCATTTTAATACCATATCTAGCTAATTGTTATTTATAATAATAATTAGCTAATATTTTAATTAAAAAGAGAGAAAAGCATCTAATTATTATATAAATGTCACACTATCTAGGTTTTTTTTTTAATAATTATTTTGTCACATCTCTATAGTCATGGGTTTTAATTAAAACATTACTATTAAATAATTTTTTTTTAATGTCATCATCTCCTTCTTCAACCTCTCTTCTCTCTCTCTCTATCGCGACCGAGAGCTCAACCTCACCGTTCTCCCTCGCCGGCAAGCACTGAGCGCCTGTCCAAACTCCATCCTCATCGCCGTGAGAATTACAACCACGGCCAACCCTTCCGGAGCGCCACCGGTCTCAGTCTTCTCGCCGGAATTTTAGAACCTCTCGGCCGCGCGAACGGCTCTCTCACCGATGCATGCAAACGATCTATAGACTACGTAAGAGGATGACAGGTGCTTACCAACTAGTTGAAGATTTAATTCCGGCTTGGCGTCGCCCTTCCGCGCGCACCACCGTCTCCTTCGTCGAACTCGGCCCTACCCTCAGTGTTCTCCCTCTTCTCCCTGGAGACTCGGTCTTCAACTCCGCCTGAGAACGATCCCTCCTACACCCGTCCGCGGACGCGAAGAAACGATCCCCCTCCCGAGCAACGCTCCTCTCTCTGACAGTTCGCCGGAGCAGTGAGTTTGCTCGACAATGATGCTGAGCTGCCCTTTTTATAGCCTAAGGGGATAGGAGACGACAGGCGTTTCAGGGCGGCTCCGACGCCAACGACCAGCTTCTCCCATGCATAACGGGCGGAGGAGATGGCCGGGCGCGCGCGAGCGTTATCCGGCCGCCGGGAATATCGTCCGTCGCCTCGTGATCAGGTCGTAGGGATCAACGGTGAGGATGGCTGGTTGTGATCCAACGGCCATCTTAAAATCCTTTTTGCCTTGGATCTGAGCGCATCCAGATCAACGGTCAAGATCTTGTAGGGATTTAACGGTTAGATTTTTAGCCCATTGCCTCGGATTAAAACCATCGGGAGATGAGCGACTGATTACAGCCCGCACCGTGAGGTCATACTTACTAAATTACTTTCACCTTGCCTCGTATATGGTATACGATGAGATGGATTTACTCTGAGCGCGCCACGTGGCTCCTCCACGACCGTTATAACGTCTCGAGATTTAACACGGCATGAGATAATTTAATCTCAGCCATTCATTCACTCTCTATAGAGTTGTTTCTCGTGGAAAATTTACCAGCGGTCCTTGATACTTTTAAATTTACACAGTGTCCAAGACTGTGAGAGGGGAAAACTTCTTTAAGGTCCTCAATTCTTCCGAAAATTATTATTCAGTCCCTACAAACCCCATTTAATTTCCGTTTAATTTAAATAAATCTTTTAATCCCTCATCAACACTAATCGGGGGAAATAATAATTTTTTTTTTCTCAAGGAAATAACAAAATATTTATTTCCAAAAATTCACGGATTTTACATAAGGACCATCTCTCGGGTTACTGCCCCCTTTTTCCCTTGTCCTCTAGTTGACCTTAGACCTAACTTGGTCAAACCTTGTAAAATCCGAAAAAAAAAAATAAAAAATTAAGAAATAAAAGTGATAAAATTTTCCTAAAATTATTTGTTATTTTCTTAGAATCCAAATGGAGGATTTTTGTGAGAAAAATAAGTAAAAAGGGAATTAAAAACCCTAACTAGGGTTTATGAGGATCAGAAGGACTTTCTGGTAATTTAAGAAAGTCAGGAGGACTAAATTATAATTATTCCCTCTCACAGGCGTGGACCCGATTATGACCTAAAAAGAGTTAGGGACCGCTGGTAAATTTTCCTATAAAGAATCTCTATAGTAAGAGATGGACGGTTGAGATTATGTCATCCCAAACCGTGATTCATCTCGAGGCATTATAGCGGTGGATGAGGGGCCACGTGGCGCGAGAAGGTGCGTTTATCAAGTCGTGTTAAGGATCTCGAGGCGTGAGATGATGATCTGGCAGTTGGTAGAGACCTAATCTTGGTCAATCATCTTAGAGGGTGACGGATACGAGACACCTTACTAAATCTGGACCGATGGATGAACCCATTTGATCTCAGGCGTCGATCCGCGAGAGCCAATCTCGAGGAGAGTCCATAACTCTCTCAAACCGGCCGCGCGAGCCTCACCGGGTCTCTCGAGTGTTACCGGTGAAGAAAATGGACGTCGGTCGGTATGGTCGCTGAGGCGTTGAAGACGCTTTGAGCCGGGCCTCCTATCCCTATAAAAGGGCATTCTACCCTGCGGTTCGTCCTGCCACGACAAGTGGGTGATAGTCTACTCCGGCGAGAGACAGTCGGAGAGTGGTGGAGGAACTCACAGTGAGCTGTTGGGGTCCTTGAACAAGCAGCTGCTGTTGCTCCGACGACGAACAGAGGAAGAGAAGGGCGCGACATCGCGGAGACAGGAGGAATAGCTCTCGAAGGTCGCGGCCGAGCTCGTCGGAGGGAGACAGTTCTGTTTTTCCGGCGACTTCGACACCCACTTCATCGACAAACACACGGTAAGCAACGATAAAACTCTGTCGAAAGCCTTGATGTGGTTCTCGCATGCATATAAGTGACGGCGTGAGCTCACAGAAGAGACTTTCCGCTTCGGTAGGGATTTCTTTGATTTCCCGAGAGAGTATAGGCGGTGGCGCCAAAGGAGGAGAGGTCGGCCGTGGGCCTTACGCCAACGACGCCGAGCTCAGAGCCAGGCGGCCCCGGAGAGTGGCGAGAGCGATCTGGACCGCCGGTGGGTCTCGGTCACGAGAAGAGAGAGGGAGGTTGAAGAAGAGTTAGATTAAATAGTTAATAAAACTTAGGAAACGTGACAATAATTTTTTATATAATTGATGTTATAGTTAGATAATTATTTTTATATATATAACTTAGGGGTGTGACAGTGATTTAGTTAATTAAAATAATTTATTTATTTTCCTCTCTTCTTAATTAAAACATTAGTTGATTATTATAAATGATAATTGACTAGGCATGGTATTAAAATGGGGAACTTTGGACTTGTGACATTAAATAAAAGTTAATGAATTATTAACTTAGTGTGACAAGTTAATAATATTAATTATTAGTCTTGAGCTAGAAAAATTATTTGATTATTGTGACAAACAATAATTAATTAGTTGAAATAGTTAATTGAGAACTATTGACATGTCACAAATATTCTTTTTAGTGAAGCTATAGAGTGTGACAAATTTATTTGGGGTATTGTTAAGTTGGACGAGTATTGTTATTTAGTAACAAATATTTATTAAATTGCCAAACTTTGGTTGTGTGACATAATAATTAATAATTATTACGGAATATTGAAATGAAACAAATAGAAATTAGTTAATTAATTTCTTAAATTTGGATAGTTGATTGAGCGATAAGAATTATTTAGTAAGGAAGCTAAATAAGTTCAAAAAGGATTTTCAAATGACCAAAATGCCCTTCTAGGGTAAAAAGGGGTTAAGATCAATTTGAATAGGCCCAACTCAACTGAAATGACTGAACAAGAGTCAGACTCAACAAATAGACCAGAGTTGACTAGGTTTGACCAAGGTGGGACCAAAAGTCAACTAAGGGACACTGAAACGGGAATAAGGGCCGGTAACCCGAGAGATGGTCCCTAGGACCCGTTAGTAGGCCTAAGCCCAACAAGGACGTTAGGCATGCATGGACATTTAGAGAGATGGAAATTATTGGAACAATAATTCTAATAAACCGTTATATGCCAGATACTCTCAGGGGAGACGTAAGGCATTTCAAAGGAGACCAGCAAGACATTTAGTCTCTCTAGAGGTAAGTTCGCTTGCCTAGTTTCCACCCGGTGACGGGATTTCTTGGACTTGCTATGTATTCTTATTACATGCACTGTTGATGCCATACATGCTGTTCATATCTGTTCTTAAATCCTGTTAAGCATGTATGCTTGTCTACGGGACGTTGGTGTCCCTATTTGCTATGTTCTACTGCCCGGACGTTGGTGTCCCTATTTGCTAAGTTCGCTTGCCTAGTTTCCACCCGGTGACGGGATTTCTTGGACTTGCTATGTATTCTTATTACATGCACTGTTGATGCCATACATGCTGTTCATATCTGTTCTTGAATCCTGTTAAGCATGTATGCTTGTCTACGGGACGTTGGTGTCCCTATTTGCTATGTTCTACTGCCCGGACTCAGTGGAGCTAGGGAAGCTCCAATTTAGGAATGTTCAGGGTTAGGACCCCCTGACCTTCTTGACAGCCTCACCAGAGAAGCAAATCTCTGGAGGTCTTACCTGTCAGTGGGCATGGTACACTGACCGTGTTAACACGTAGAAGAGGTAGTTCTACCGACCTGTTGACTGGAGGGTCAAACGACCAATTAGGTCGTACTTATATCCAAAAGCTGGACTTACTAGCCGGGAGTAAACTCTGAGTTCTCTTTGAACTCTATACAGAGCCCGAGGGCATCTGTATCAGGGGCGTACCTTAGACTTGTTTGTGGTAGACTCCTAGGGTCATATTGTTGATTTTTGTGATCTCATTGACTGTCATATTTTCTATTTATGATATTGTGACCTGCAGGGGTACTTACTGAGCTTTCCTTTCGAAAGCTCATGTGTTTTCTCTTTTCCTCTTTACAGATTCCGAGGTATAGGAGGGGAGAGAGCCTGGGGAAAGGACTCCGGAGGACCAGAGGTTATAAGAATCTCCTTTATCTTTATCTTTGTGAGCATTATTGTTGTTGTAGGACCCGTATAGGGACCAGACTTCTATAGGGCCTACGGACCCTAATGACTCTATGTTCTTATGAACTCGAGTTTATATTTTATTTATGGATTGTTATCTGCTTATCACATTATTAGGCCTTGTATTCGAGTTGAGTTTATCTCTTCTTTAATACGGCCGGTCTGTTGACGTGCCCGAGGTCCCGGGATCCGGGTCGGGGCGTTACAAACCTGGTCAACTTTAGCCTATTTGACGAGTCTAGTTCTTATTTAGTCATTTCAGTTGAGTTGGGCTAGTTGCAAGCCCACTACGAAGTTTAGCTTGGTCTTAGTCCCTTGAAGGGCATTTTGGTCACATATAGTTAGTGTAACTATATTAATTAATTTATCTATTGTCACACTACTATGTCTCTTATAGTTACTTCAATTATACAATATTATTAATCAATTGTATGTCACACTAACAATTAATCGATTATTTGTCACACACATCTAAAGTCTCTTAGGGTTATTCAACAATTATTGGATTAATTGTCACACTCCCTAAGTTTCACTAAAACATTTGTGACATATCAATAGTATTTAAATAAATTATCTCCACAACCAATTATTGTTTGTCACAATAATTAACTAATTTTCTAGCCCAAAAATAGACTAGTGGTTTTAATAATAATATTAGTTTGTCACACTAAGTTAACAAACATCTAATCATTAAATTTTAATCCTTTAACGAAATATATATATATATGTATATATATATTTATTATATTATTATTATTATTATTATTATTATTATTATTATTATTATTATTATTTTTAACTAACTGTCACACAGCTAAGTTCTGATTAAAATCATTACATATTAATATTATCTCTTTTTTATAAACCTTCTTCTTCTTCATTTCTCCATCGCGACCGTGGTCGCCCGGAGTCCCGCCGCCGTCGCCGGAGGGGCATTGGCCGAGCTCTTCTACACCAAGCTTCCCCTCCATGCGGGATGCATTCTCAGGCCCTTTACCTCCCTGTCCGCCCATCCCTCCTCCTCTGTCCATGCCTCGCCGGAGATGATCGCCGGAAATGGCGACCCATCTTCCCGGGAGCACATTTCACTTGCAGAAGGTGCCCTGGGCTTCCTCTCGACCTCACGATCTCTTTGCGCCCATCTACACCAACATTCTCCCCCTCCCAGCGTCGCCCCACTAGCACCTATACTCTCACTCTCCGGCGAGCTCTAACTATAGTTCAAAGGCTTTCGATATGCAAATAGAAACAGGGAGGAGGTTCCTACCTCGATTTCGATTCTCCTGGTGATGACAAGCATGCATGTAAGCTCTCCCTCGGCCGAAAACCCTTCTCCGACGAAGCTCACCGGAGTCCCCGCCTCTCTTGTTCGTTGGTGTACTGAGACAGTGGGAGAGGGTCTCCTTTTATAACCAGCCTCTCCCACGGCCAGGCGAACTGGCAGCCATTTGGAACCGTTCCGCCGGCCAACGACCGGTTTCCACGCGCATAACGGCCGGAATGGGGTGGGGCTCGCGTTGCCGTTGGTGGCTGGGGGAGAGGGTGGCGCCATCTCGCGATCAGGTTTCAGTGATCAACGGCGAGGGTCTCTCGATCCACATCAACGGCTAGAACCGGCTTAAAAAACCTCGTATCCAGCAACCTTAGGATATATAGCTTGGATTTAAATCCATCCGACGGCCAGATCTCTTCTCAACCTGCCTCGTATCCGACACTATCTTAGATGGATGGTTACAAATCACCCGCACGGTGGGGTCGTCCTTACCCCACCCTTTCACCTTTGCCTCGTATCTGGTTTTCGATGAGATGGATTCCATCTCATCTCGCCACATGGCTCTATGAGAGCCTTTGTAATGCCTCGAGATAAAGCACGGTAAGAGATGTTTTAATCTCGACCGTTCATCCTCTCTTAATAGAGTTTTTCTCATGGCAAATTCACTAGAGGTCCCTGATACTTTTGAAATCACACACAAGTCCAAGACTGTGAGAGGAAACAATTGTCTTTCAGTCCTCCATACTTCCAAAATTTATGAGTAAGTCCTTCTAGTTCCCCATAAACCCTAGGTAGGGTTTTAAATCCCTTTTTAAACTTAATTTTCCTCATTTAAATTTCTAGGGAAAATTATTTAACTTAATAATTAATTTTAAGAAAACTTTAACACCTTTATTTTTTTTTTCTTAAAATTCTTGGATTTTACATATTTTTTTTTCAAATTCAAGTTTATATTTGATATAGATTGCATGTTTAAATGTTTTCCCTTTTTTTCCATTCTAAGTATTTTAATAGATTGTGTGCCGATCATTTCTCTTGAGAATAGTATTTTATTAAGATAATTCTTGAAATTTTGTGCTAAGAAAAAAAAAATGATATTGAGATAATACTTTTATAGATTTGATAGATTGTATATTTGTATGTTTAAATGTTTTCTTTTTTTACTTTCTAAGTATTGTAATAGATTGTGTGCAGATAATTTCTCTTAATAGTGTTCTGTTAAGATAATTCTAGAAATTTTAGTCTAAGGAAAAAATATATTAAAATAATACTTTTATAGATTTATTTTAAGTTTTATTTAACATCAACTTTGTTTTGATGTTATTGATATTGAAATAATATTTTCTGTTTTTTTAATAATCTATCTTTTATTAAAAGTGCAAAAAAATAAAAAATAAAAAAATAAACATAAAATAAAAAATAAAAATAGATTTCCGTTAAAAAATCCCCTCAAACCTTATCAAAATCAAAATATAAAGATTCTTTTATAATACTCATAACTTTTTCAAATCTAAAATTAAACATTATTGCTTTTTCTGGTTAATGTATTATTTGTATTAAATTGATTTTTTATTTTTTTTATAAATGTACTATTTCTAATTGTTTTGTAAAAGAATTCAGACTCTAACACAATTCTTTTTTTATTTAATTTAGTTTAATCCACAACATATATATTTTTTAAATCTAAACTTTAATTTATTATTTCTGATTTTTTTTTCATCTTTATTATATATACATAAATTTTTTTCATAATATATGTTGTTTAAATGATTTACTCCATTTTAAATATTCTCTTTTGTCGCCTGATGGTTTTATTAAGAGATAATATTCAATATTTTATAAACATTAGCACTTTTAAACTAAAATTATTTAATTTAAACTTTAAGTTCTATTAAAAAGATACGATCCATGTTTTTTTTTATTTTTGAAAATATTAAAAAAAAAGAGAAAAATTAGAATGGGTATTTGAAATTTCTAATTTATTATTTTAAAATTTTAATGCACCATCATCTATCTAATAAATATATTAATTAAAGAATCTTTGTATTGTTTAAAAAAAAATGAGAAAATTGGATTGGGGCATTTGAAATAACTCATAATTTTAAATTTTTTTATTTTAAAATTTTGAGATATCTATCACTCACTAAATCTATCAGTGGAATCTCAGTTTAGGTTCCCGAGACCTTTCTTATCAGCCAAGATTGTTGATGGGCGGTTTACTTTTTTGCGTTTAGGATTGAAAAAAAAGAATTATGATTTTTTTTATTTAGGCTCTTATTTTTATTTTTTTATTTTTTTATTGCTGTTGTTGGGAAAAGAATAATTTTGTATGGATGTATCATGTATTTATTAAATATATGATTACTCATTTAATATTCTCATCAAAGATAGTTTTATTTTATTATTTTAAGTGTAACTCTTTTCTAAAATTTATTTTAATTATTTTTTTAGCCTAAAATCTTGTGGTATCTACAACTAACACAGTTTAGGCCACTACATTTATCTCTTAAAATCTAAATTTCATATCAAACAAAATATAAATTTCTATTTTTTTAACCCAAATCATATCAATATTCTTTTAAAAATAATTTAAAAGATAAAATTTAATAAATATATTTCATAACTTTTGACTTATGTTTTAAACCTTTATAAAATATCATGTAGATAAAAAAAACAATCCCAACATTTCATTATAAATTATTTTTTTTGGATTTAAAATTTTTAATAATTTAAAAGTTTAAAGAACAATTTTTTTCATAAAAAATAATATTTAAAATCACTAATCCTTTTAAAAAAATATGTTAAAAAATCAAATCTAAAAATAATTTCTTTTAGAATTTAAGTTAACAAATTGTAATTTTGATAATTTTTAAATTATTAAATATATGAATATAAAAAATCTTAAAAAATTAAATAAAATAATGTATATATATTATTCAAGCAGATAATGAAATTTTGAGAAATGTGTTTCATATCAACTTAATTTTTTTAAATTTTATATCATTTTTAAATATAAATTTAAAAATTTATGTTTATTTATTATATTATTCAACATGTTTATTTATTTACTTATTTATCTAATTAACATTTATTCTTAGAAATTGTGAACTAATTATATGTTTTGATCTTGGTTAGCTTTTTTAATTTAGTTTAATGGGCAATGTTTGTTAATTAGATATTTAAATAAATGTATGTTTCATTTTTTTTGTTGTTTATGACTTATTATTGTAAAATCCAAGAAATTTTAAGAAATAAAGGTGTTAAAAATTTTCTTAAAATTATTTATTAAGTTAAATAATTTCCCTGGAGTTTAAACGGGAAAATAATAGTGAAGGAAAAATTTGAAAGGGGTTTAAAACCCTAATTAGGGTTTATGGGAGACAGAAGGACTGAATTGTAATTTAGAAAGTTTGGAGGACCTTAAAGAAGTTTTCCCTCTCACAGTTGTAAATAAAGTAAGTAGAGGGACTTCAGGATGATCTTCTATAAAGTGTTGGTTGGACGGCTGAGATTAAAGATCTCGGACTGTAATAGATCGCGAGGCATTATAAGGGACAGGATGGAGCCACGTGTCGTGCATGGATTTGATCCATCTAGCCAGTTGCTATCGCGAGGCATGATCAAAGTTTTTGGGGAGCCACGTGGCAAGTTAACGATCGCACATCTTGGTAGGATTCAATCCGAGGCGCATGATTAGGATCGGGCCGTCCATCTTTAATTGATCTGAGCCGCAAATCTAACGTGTGTTGGATACGAGGCAGAAGGGCTGATGTGGGGCCGTTGGATGCGATCTGTCCAATCCCTGCCATTGATCAATGGAGTGACGATCCCAAGGCACTGTCCCCCACCATCTCTCAGCCGCCTAACGTCTCCGGCAACCCCGTTGCATCCGCTGGCCGTTACTGCGAGAAGATCGGACGTTGCCGGCGAGCTTTATTACGCGAACGCCATCGTCTTTTCGCCTACTCGTGCCTATAAAAGGGACGGCCCCGGGCGTGAGTTGAGACAGTGAGGAATTGTGGAGTTTTCTTCTCTGGCGCCGGTGAGCT
Organism: Dioscorea zingiberensis; assembly: GCA_026586065.1. NCBI lineage: Eukaryota > Viridiplantae > Streptophyta > Magnoliopsida > Dioscoreales > Dioscoreaceae > Dioscorea > Dioscorea zingiberensis. Next base: position 35,141,968 of record CM048822.1, read on the forward strand.
AACAGAAGGGAGCTCGATCATCTCCAGCGTGCTTCCGAGCTCGCAGATCTTCAGTGGAGAGCGCAGGAAGAAAAGGAGGCCGAGAGAGAGAGAGAAGTCGCCATTCGTTCACAACCGACCAAGCTCGCCGGAAAGACAGAGAGCCTCCGCCCGACGCCAGGAAGCTCCTGTTGGGTGCCGCTATCGTCTGCGATCCTCTCGGTAAGGTTCCTTTCTCCTCCTTAGGCTTAATAGGGCACATGCATGCTTGGTGACGACGATCCGAGCTCACCGAAGTAACTCAGCCTCGGGGACAGAGACGCCGGAGGGGAAGAATACGCGGAAGAAAGCTCCTAGGTGGCGCCCGTCGAGACAGCGAGCTTTTCCAGGGAGGAGCGTGGCCGTTGATGGAGTGCAAACTCTCCGGCGAGGCTCGGGAGGGCGACGAAGATATAGAGAGGGAGGAGAGAGGTTGAAGAAGAAGAAGTTTTTTTAAAAAAAATAATAATAATAATATTAATATGTAGTTGTGTGACATATTAATAGAGTTAATTAAAACTAATGGACTTAGTTAAGTTATATTTTTTTTCCTCATAGGCTGAAATACTAACAGATTATTGTCACAATAATTTTGGATAATTGTTAGTATAGTTTGTTGATTTTTTTTTTTTTTTTTAGTGTGACAATTTAAATGTTTACTATAGTAGAATGATTTTTGAAGCATTGTTAGTGTAACAAAATCCAATTGATTATTTAAAATAATCAAGATAATTATGAAAGGAAATTTAGCTATGTTAAAGGTAGATGGTTGATTAAATATTTTGTCTCTAAACTTTTGAGAAGTGACAATTAGTTAGGTATTTGTTTTGAATAGATTAATGTTATTAACTAGGTGTGGCAATTATTAAAATGTAGAACTTTGGTATGTGACAACTAACCAGAAAGAAACTTGGCTATTTATAGTAAAGGTTTTAATAAAAGGTTTAAAACCTTATTAATGTGACAATAGATGAATTAATTGATTTATATAGTTACACTAACTATATGTGACAAAATCAAGTTGAATAAATTAGGAGTGATGAAAATTCCTTGGAAACTTAGGAAATGTGACAAATAATTGATTAAATATTTTGGAGCATAGTAATGCGATAAAATGAAAACCTTAGTGATGTGACAATTATTTTGATTAATTATTTTAGTATAGTTGTAGTAACCATATTGAACTAAGATATTGTGACAAAATAAGTCTAATTATCTTATGGGTAAAGACATAATCTTTTGATTAACAGAAATAAAGTAATTCAAAATGTTATTGTGGAAATAACTGTGATAGTGTGATAATTAAAAGATTATGTGGCTACTAGTGTAACAAAAATTAATTTTCTTGAACTTGGATATTTGGTTAATTACGGAAATATTTAGTAAGGTAGCTAGATAAATTCAAAGGGACTAATTAAGCCCTAAACAAGGTAGGACCTTAAACTTCATGGTCAAAGGTTGCCAAATGACCAAAATACCCTTCAAGGGGCTAAGACCAGGCTAAAACTTCGTAGGGGGCTTGCAACTAGCCCAGCTCAACTGAAATGACTAAGTAAGAGCTGGACTGGTCAAATAGGCTAAAGTTGACTAGGTTTAACCCAGTTAGGTCCAAGGTCAACTAAAGGACATGGAAATAGAGGAAAAAGGGGGAGTACCCGAGAGATGGTCCTTAGGACCCGTTAGTGGGCCTAAGCCCAACAGGAACGTTAGACATGCATGTGAAACTAGGGACATATAAACTTGATGAAGAACTTGACTTTAATTAGGGTCTATGTATGCCAGATACTCTCGAGGAGTTGTTGGCACACTAGAGAAGACTAGAAGGACATCTAGTTTCAACGAACCAGAGGTAAGTACTTTTGCCTAGTACCCACCCGGTTTCGGGTTTTTCCTTAGACTTGTTTATGCATTGATGTCTTATGCTTCTTTGATAACATACATGCGTCATTATTTATTTTGGAATCCTATTGAGCATGTATGGTTGTTTATGGGATGTTGGTATCCCTGTTTGCTACTACTGATCCTCTTGCGGGACTCAGTGGAGCTAGGGAAGCTCCGATTAGGGAATGTTCAGGGACAGGACCCCCTGGCGTTCCTATCTGCCTTGCCAGAGAGGCAAATCTCTGGAGGTCTTACCTGTCAGTGGGCATGGTACACTGACCGTGTTAACACGTAGGAGAGGTAGTTCTACCGACCTGTGACCGGAGGGTCGAACGACCAAAAAGGTCGTATTTACAACAAAGAGCTGGACATACTGGCCGGGAGTAATCTTTGAGATCTTCTGAAACTCATTAGAGAGCCCGAGGGTTTCTGCATCTGAGGTCGTACCTTTGATTTTGTTTCTGGTAGACTCCTAGGATTATATTGTTGATATTGTGACCTCATTGGATGACATATTTTCTATTTATGTCCTTGTGACCCGCAGGGGTACTTACTGGGCTTTCCATCCGAAAGCTCATGTGTTTCACTTTCCTCTTTTACAGATTCCGAGGTTTAGGAGGGGGTGGAGCCTGAGGAGAGGACACAGGGAGATCCGAGGTCTAGGAGACTTCTTTATTTTTTTTTACTTTATGAGCATTGTTATTTGTAGGACCCGTATAGGGACCAGACTATTAAAGGGCCCACAGACCCTGATAACTCTAAGTTCTTATGAACTCGAGTTTATTTTATGGTTTTGTTATCTGCTTATCATCTTCTTAGGCCTTGTATTTGAGTTGAGATTATCTCTGCTTGAATACGGCCGGTCTGTTGACGCGCTTGAGGTCCTGGGATCCGGGTCGGGGCGTGACAATTATATTATTCAACATGTTTATTTATTTACTTATTTATCTATGTTATGTTTATTTAAATATATTATGTTAATTTACTTTATTGATTTTCGTGTCCATTACTTATTTTTTAATCTTATATATTTATTTCATTAGTATAATTATTTATTTGTTTTATAATTAATATATAATTTGATGTATATTATGCCATTAATAAGTTTGATTGGATTCGAATACATGATATATACTAAGATATATGTTGTGCAGGTTTAAAGTAATGGATATATCAGGAGAGATATTTAGTTCACGATTACAAGCTAAATTAGCTAGACAACATCGGATGTTGTTATTATACAACTAGAGGAGACAACATACAAATGAGTATGACTATCGTGTTACAAAAATACACAAAATCTTACGTCATTATAGAATGACACAAATACGATTAAGAAGGGCGCAATTGCAGCATGTCTGTTCTGCTAGAGGAAAGGCTATTGTGCATGATAATGTTTACAACATGAATTATCATCAATCACAAATTCATCATGCTAATAGACATGGGGGATATCATGGAAGAAATAGAGGCATAATTGAACAACGAGATAAAGGAAAAGATAAGATAAGATATATTGACTCAAATACTTCAAATATACAAGACTCAGACCTTTTCCATGAACAAAATTCCATGGGGAGAATGAACATGGATCCATCTAACGGTAATCTTCAGGGCCAACACCTCAACGACAACGAAATACAAATAGGTAAAACCGTATTACAATATCTTTCATTATGTATACTGTAATATTTCTATGAAATAATTTAGTAAACTCATTTTTAGAGTATGATGAAGACGTGGAACGTAATATTATTGCAAACGAAGTAATACAACATACTTCTACAATAAATCAGTGTTCTCGAGGTATGTTTAAATAATTTATACTACGCAATGCAAAGATTGTCATACATTTGTTAAACAATTGCTATGCTTAGGTAATTGCCGAAAGGAATATTTTCAGCAAAGGTGGGAATTCTCTCATGAACGGGTAGAATGTAACTATTGCAAGGCACTAATGTGGATTGTGGAAAAAAACTAGCAATTCAAGTATTCGAAACCCGGCTTTCAATCTATGCTGTCAAAATGGAAAAGTTTCATTGCCATTACTATCCTCGACTCCCTACATTTTACAAGCGCTACTTGATGGAAAATATGACACACCAAGAATGAAGTTTAAAGATATGATAAGGAATTTTAACTGTATATTCTCATTTACATCAATGGGTGGCAAAATTGATTACAACTTGATTAATGGCAGAGGTCCATATTGCTTTCGTATTAGTGGAGCAAATTATCATCAAATTGGATCTTTATTAGCACCAGAGGGAAGTCATCCAAAATTTGCACAGCTATATATTATTGATTCAGAATATGAACTTCAAAGTCGAATGCATTGGATTCAAGAAAATGAAAAAACAAGATTTGACATAGAAACGGTAATGAAATTATTACAAAATATGCTTGATGCTATAAATCCATATGTATTTGTATTCCGATCAGCAAGAGAACTACTTTCTATGGATGGTAGTATAGATTTGAGAATACGACTTCTTGAAAATAGAAAAGGAAAACAATATTCCAGCCCAATGGCAAGTGAGGTTGCTGTTGTTATAATAGGAGATGGATCTGAAGAAGTTAATGGACGTGATATTATTTTTCACCCAAAAGCTGGTCCATTATAGAGAATCAGAGAAACACATCCTAGCTATATGGCATTGCAATATCCTTTATTGTTTCCTTATGGAGAAGATTGTTGGTCAAATACAATACCATATAGAGAGGATCGGAAAAGACAAAAAAAAGAGACTCTATATCAATCAGAGAGTTTTATTTGTATCGATTACATGAACGATACAATGAAACAAAAACATTATTCCATTCAGGAAGATTATTCCAACAATATGTTATTGACAGTTATGCTGCTATTGAAGCCGAACGTCTGCAATGGGTCAGGCATAATCAAAAAAGTTTAAGAGTTGAATTATTTCGAGGTTTACAAGATGCTATAACCACTGGAGAGACAATTGCTTGAGCTATTGGAAAACGCTATATATTGCCTTCATCTTTCTATGGTGGACCAAGACATATGTATCAAAATTATCAAGATGCAATGGCTATATGTCGTGCAGTGGGTTTTCCAGATTTTTTCTTTACATTCACCTGCAGAGATAAGAATATAAATATTGTAAAAGGTGCTACATGTGTAACACCCCCTTTCCACAAGGAGACCAATGTCACACCAGCTGGGCCGGGAGCGCACCCAACCCATAAGCTGTGAAATCTAGATACATAATATAAGGAAATACTCTAAATAGAGTCATAATCATAACATAACCTGCTCCCTATTGGGAGTCCAAACATGACCGAGATCATGTCATAACACAACACACCACAAGTCTGGGCAGCAAGGCCCCAAATACAACCATAATCCAAATTACATAACAAGTTCTCAAGACTATAACATAAATGTAAAACAGGTAGTCAAGCCAGAGCCATCTAGACCTCGACCCTCGTCCGTAGCACGACCTACTGGGCAGGCCCCTGCCTAGGTCCTGCAATGTAAAACAACAATCGAGAAGCTGAGCTATGCTAGCTCAGTGAATTGTGAACAATTCTGCCAGGTATTTGCGTACCTGTCCCATATATCCAAAACTCAACTCAAATGAGATACTAGCATGCAAACAATTCAAACATGAGATCTGTATGTTATCTGGAATCGATATAATATGCCTTTGTACTCGGAAACAGGACCCAAAAACCCATGCAAATACAAATGCTAATCATTATCATCCTTTGCATAGTATATGCAATTATATAGATATGCAAGACCTCCTGAAGCACTAGCCTGCACCCCTAGTTTCGATTTCCCCGGAAGAAACAACTATCAGGGGTTGTGTCCTGTCACACCTGATCCTTGAGCGCGGAGCGCCCATCCTCGACGATCAGAGGGAAGTCTCCCCGTGCCTGAAACGTCATGCATAATGCACCTCGCACTGATATGGGCTTCTCGAAGTCGGGATGAAATTTCATGATAAAACAGTTGAAGATATGAGTTTTCCTTTTTTAAAAAAACCATTTTTCTTTTTAAAACCTCTCCATCCCTAACCCAATATCAGTGCTCCTAATTCTATCCTCGCTGAGTCTTCCGGCAAGTCTAGCTAGGGTGCAGCTTTCCTTACTGACTCCTCCTTCTACCAATTTAAGGTGTTTCTTTATAAGAAAATATACTAGTTCAACTTTGTAATATGTACAAGAGTGAAATCCCCAATACTTATATAAAACAACAAAAGAGAAGAAAAACCATCGGCAAACACATTTCAAGTCAAAATCGCATAGAACATGAGAAATTCAAATACGAATAAATTCTTGCACACAGTGTAATGTACAGAAAGTCCACTCACAGAGTCTGTCAAGGATCCTAAGAATGGCTTGGTTCTCCTTCCGCGTCCGCGGGATCTTTTCCTCTTCCTAACATAATTAAAACAACTAAATAAATGCACGATTCGTGTTCTCCATGATTTGGATACATAGCTAGGAACTACGGAGCTTAAGAACACGGATTTCATATACTTAACTTAAATTTAGATTTTTACTCAAAGGGGCATACGAAATGTATTAGACACATAAGAACATGCTTCCTTATTCAACTAACATTATTTGTTTTCCAACCTCTTAGAGTGCCCTTGATCATGATCGACAAGTAACATAGTTAATCTAAAGCATGGACATTAAGCAAGGCCATCATGGAAGCTATTCTTACTTAAGCAAGTTTAACTAGCATGCTTCCAAGTACCACAAGCTTTCATTCATCTCCTTACTATGAAGACATGAGCATAGAAGTTAATAGCATGAATTCATATAATTTCCTACAAAGAAAATCGGGCAGCACCTCCCCTATATTTCGGACCCCGAAAAATACAACCAATCTCTCAACATTAACAACATTATCATGGCATCCTCATCTAATATCTCACAGCTCATAATAGACACATATACTCCTACTATCTCCCATTCCCCAACTTAATTTTCTTTTCCAATCAAAGCATGAGTAGTAGGGTTATTCCCCAAAATCTCACCGTTCACACTAGGTAGAGTGCCAGTGGCTGATGGCGGTATCGGCCAGATTAACTTACGATCAGTCCACGGAGGAAGAGGAGAGTAAGAGGGTGGTGGTGCTCGGCCCGGCTGGAGGCTGGCTCAGCGTCGGCTTCACCGGACGGCTCGGCCAGTGAGTGGTCGTGGAAGCGTCGGCGGTGTCCGGTGGGGGGACAGAGGCTGGCTTATTTGGAGGAGACACGGGCGGTGACCGGCGGCCGGCGGTGAGCTCTGGCATGGCGTGGGTGGGGTGTTCGTGAGCGCGAGGGAGAGAGGGGCAAGGGTGGAGAGGAGTATGAAATCTCATTTCATTTCATCTCCTCCTTGATGCCCTAAGTATCAAATGTCACATTTACTTTATATTAATTTATTTGATTTCTTTTCCCCTTTATTCCCTTTTTTTCTTTAACTTTAATTATTTTTTTCTTTGTGTCGTATCAACTTTAATCGATGAAAGTTGCCCCCTCACTTTATGTCTCGTCACCTTTAACCAGTCTCTCCTTTTTATGAACCATCGATCTAGATCCGAGAATCCCGGGTCGTTGACTCAGTCATCACGGCGTGCTGTATCCTCACGGGTCTGCCTCCCGTCAGACCAGATCCGCGATTGTCGGAACTCTATCGTTTGTCTGCTTCCCCTTAATTAATCTTGATTAATTGGCACTTAAGTAATTCACCAACAATCAATCTGACTTCCACTATTATCCACTTCGAACTAATTCGAATCGGAATGGACCGACCCCATAGTTGCGAAGTTGGATTCCTAGCCCCCCTTTAACTTCCGTTTTTTTTTTATTAATTGGAGTTTTAAACAAACAAATCATTATAAATTTTTAATCCATCTCATTATTTATTAGGAACCCAACCAAAAGATAACTCAGAATTTTCGGGGCGTTACAACAAGTTTTGAAGACCTACGTACAGTTGATGGTTTTACTTTTCCAACTTTTAAGGAGGCTTGCAATGCACGTGGATTGTTAGAGGATGACCATGAATGGTGTGAATCCTTTCAAGAAGCTATTGTTTGGGCAACATCAATACAGTTAAGACATTTGTTTACATCATTATTAATGTTCTGCAATGTTACAAATCCAGCTTCTTTATGGAAAAGATATTGGAAAAATATGACAGATGATTTTTTACACCTACTTACCGATCAAGATGGAATAAATTCACAAAATGTAGATCATGAACAGTTGAAGCAGAAAGGTTTATATGAATTAGAGAAAATCTTGAATACTAATGGAAGATCGCTCCATGAATTTCCACCTATGCCAACTGTACTTGGTTATGACAACAATTGCTTTAGTAATGGCCTTATACGTGAGCAACTAGACTATGATGCAAGTGCATGTAGAGATGAATATGAACAGTTATCTTCAAAACTAAACAATGAGCAGTGTATGGTCGTTGATTGCATCTTAGAGTCAATTCAACTCCGTAATGGAGGTGTGTTTTACATAAATGGAAGTAGAGGAACTGGCAAAACTTTCATATGAAAAGTTTTACTTGCTAGATTAAGGAGTGAAAAGAAAATAGTTCTTGCTGTAGCATCATCTGGAATTGCATCTTTGCTAATGGAGGGAGGAAGAACAACACATTCTAGATTTAAAATACCATTAAAAGTATCAGAAACTTCCGTGTGCAGCATCTCACAGCAATCAGAATTATCTGAGTTAATCCAGAGAACAGATTTGGTTATATGGGATGAAGCACCTATGGTACATTGTAAATCTTTTGAGGCAGTTGATCGAACTTTTAGAGATCTTATGAAATTACAAAATGTTAACTCTAAAAATACAGCTTTTGGTGGAAAGACAGTGGTATTAGGCGGTGACTTCAAACAAATATTACATGTAATTAAAAAAGGTGGACGAGAAGCAATAGTATCGGCAGGGTTGCAACGGTCAAATATATGAACTGCATGTACCGTACTAAATCTACACACTAATATGAGAGTTGCCACAACTACCAATTCACAAACACATTGTAAAACCCAAAGGTATTTTGTCCTTTTGAATAATGGTGGAGTGTCTTTATTTTTATTGGTATTGTAGCAATGGGAGAAAATACTATAATTTGGTAAAATGGAGAAGATGAAAAATAAAAGGGATTAATCGATTAAATCCTTAAATAAATTATTGGGACTTCTGAGGACCAAAGTGTAATTTTATTCTCTTTAGGGACCAGAGGATAATTTGCCACTATCACTGAGAAAAGGGCTTGTATGGAATTTTAGAGAATTCAGGGGACTTGAGGATACTTTTCAGTTCTAAATGATTGTTGAACTGAAATTTAATAGTGGAAAACATAGGGGGTTTTTAATAGAAAATTGGCAGCACCCATGCACTTGGAAGTCTTTCTACGCTGGTGAGTCGCGCGCCGCCGTGGGTCCAGTCAAGCTTATCGCCCGCACCCGTTTCACCGGTCTAGCAAGGGTTTCGCGCACCGTTCCAAGAGGATCACGACCCCGTTGTTTATTAGGCCGTGAGAAGCACCCTAACGCCGCCTCTCCATCTTCTCTTCTTCTTGTTTTTGCTTCCACTGTCCCCTTGGTTCTGGCCCAAAGGTACGCAGGAGGGCCACAAACGTCTGGACAAAGCCGAGGACAAGGAAGGAAGGGGGCGTTGGACCTGTCACCTTTTGGAGTGTAGCCGCCGGTCGCCGGAGGAGCGCGGTTGATCGCCGGTAAGCCCCCATGTACTCTAAACTACAGTTCAGTTTTGTGTTCATGCATGATTATAGCTTTTGATGGCCTCTGATTTTATGGAGGGCCAGTAATCTGAAATTCTAAAGGAATACATATGTGATCAAGTGATGATTAGAAGTGGTTTGGTAACTGTTATTCTCTGAGGACAGTGAATGAGATGGTCATTGTGAGTTGTGAATGTCTTGTCTTATTAAGGCTTTGATGAGGATCTGTTGTTCATGAATATGTTGGAAGTCTCCTGATTTTGATCTACATACAATAGTTTTTATTCTTTTACTGTGGGATATCCTGAGGGTGCGGGCTAGTGGCTATGATATGGGTTCTTCTTTATGATTCAAAGGGTAATACATGCATGCTTAGTTATTTGTTATGCCTGGACAGAGTGATCAATGAATCTTTTGATCAAATGGATGATCACTTGGTTAAAGTAGGGATCCGGGCTGAATAAGTTTCTGTTAAAACTTATGTTAGAGATAGTATTGGTCTGTGCATGATTTTAATAATTTCATTGTTTGAGGTTCTCTAGACTTGAGTGAGATGAATCTGTTTTAAACTTGGGCAGTGAACTTGAATCCTTCTTATATAGGCCTGGTGATTGAGTTAATCTTATTATGGATTTTCTTGGCCTTGCTGCCATTTTAGTTGTTTATGCTAATAGGTGAATAGTTATTGAAAATTTTTGGGCTGCTGTACTTGATATTATGTGTGATTGTTGATGAAGATAATTAGAGGTTAAGGTCACTGTTTGATGTGCAGAATACAAAGGATGAGATGGCCTTTGTGATGTGGTATGAATTTCGATTTTAATGGATTGCCAATGGGTTCTGAAGTTAGATAGAGATTTGGGTTCTCTGTGTGTGTTCAATGAGAGAGGAGGCATGAGACAGTGAGACAGTTTCCAGTACCTATGTATAAGTTTATATGATGATGAGGTTCTTGATTGTAAATTGAGGGTCTATGGAAAGTTGTGAACCTGGGTGATTTTTGTATTGTTTGAAGAACAATGGATAATAAATAGTAATATGTTGTTGGTTCGGATGAACCTGAATTATGGGTTTACACTTCTTGATTTTATTTGGTTAAGTGTGGAATCAGTAGATGCTTCTGCAAAATAGTATATATAAATTTAGAGAGAAAGAGAGAATAGTGTTTGAGGAGTTTTACTATTTATGAAACTACTATTCATGCTATAGTTGACTTTTATTTTATTAAAGAACAGAATGGGCCTGTTTGATGGGCTTTTGGGCCAATTTGGGGAAATAGTGGATTTTTCCTATTTAAGTAGGTATATGTGATTAATTAAAGGTTTGATTGAAGATTATGGGTCAGGCCCATTAAATAGTGTGTTTAATATGGAAATTATTGTTTCGAGCACCTGTACGAGTATTGAGTTGAGACTCGTGGCTGACAGATATTGTCGAGGAGCACGGTACTTCGACGGGATAGATTCAGAGCGTGCAGGTGGATTGCGATTAGAGGTAAGTCACTCTGCCTCGTTTTCACCCTTGTATGGGTTTTCTTGATTTTGTTCGATGCTATTTGTTAGCATGTTCTTGTATAGTACCTGTTGTTTGATTCCATGCACATACATGTTTGATTGTTTCTTTCCTGGTGTGTGCTTGGTTGCTCTGTTTGGTAGTGTTTGATCTACCGTTTGTTGAAATGCTTAGTTGGACTACCCACCCGTGGGCCGACACTTGATCATGGGCACATGGTCTTGTGTGTTGGCCGGGAGGTATATGCCAACTGAGTTCTGATCTTCCGCCCAGTTGCAGTGGAGTCCGAGACTCCGTATCCCTGTCAGTGGGGTTGATTTGCTGGCCATGTCGACACGTAGAGGTGGCGCTACCGACATGACAAGTTAGCCTCACGGCCATTGTTGTTGCGATCTGAGGCGCATTTCTTTTGTCTGACCGAAATTTGTCCGGGAAGTGTTTCTTGAGTACATTCTTGGACTTCTCATCCAGGGCTCTGAGGGCCGTAGCTGGATGTTAGGATCTGTTTGTTTGTATGGGGTGTAGCCCCTTTGTTTGATGATCCTATATTGTGATATCTGTTTCAGCTGACCATTATGATTCCTGCAGGGTACTTACTGGGCTTTCCATTCGAAAGCTCACGACTTTTCTCTTCTCTCATTTCAGGTCCTGAGGAGTAGGTAGACTCGAGCTCAGGGACGGCGAGAGTTGGGACGGGACGGGATATTGCTGAGGTTGGAGGACCTCCCTAGTCATTTTATTCTTGTGTGTGAGGACACTGTTTTTATTTTGTTAGGACCCTTGTAGGGCTTGGATTATGTAGAGGGCGTGTAGACCCTTATTTGATTTCATATTGTTTCCGCTGAGATTCTTATGGATTATTATTGATTATCTCTTGATTAAATGTATTATCTGCTTATCATTTTAGGCCTTGTATTCGATTGGGGCTCGTCTCCTTTCGGATGCGGCCGATCTGTCGACGTGCCCGAGGTCCCTGGAACCGGGTCGGGGCGTTACACACATCTTGAAATGTCAGAATTTGTTGAATGGTTAGAAAATATAGGTGAAGGTTTTGTAAGAGAAAACTCAACAGATACAAATGATGAAGAAGATCTGATCACTTTCCCAGATAATATCACAATTAAGAATGATGGGGCAAATCTAAATCATTTGATTGCACATACATATCCGAATTTTCAATCGAATTATACTGAATGTGTTTACAAAAACGAGCAATTTTATCATTGAGAAATAAAGATGTTGAAGAAATAAATCGGAAGATTGTGTCTATGCTACTAGGAGATGTGGAAAAGTTATTAAGCGCAGATTCAATTGCCTCATCTAACACAAATGATCCGACAGAAATTACACAACCATTAGAATTGTTACATAGTTTTAATTCTGAGGGTTTACCACAACATTGTTTGGAACTTAAAGTTGGAGTACCAGTGATTCTCATACGAAACTTGAATCAAGCACTTGGACTATGTAATGGAACAAGATTAGTCATCCAAAAAATTGGAAGAAAGATTTTAGAAGCAAAGGTTATCACTGGGCGAAATATAGGAAATGTGGTTCTTATCCCTTGAATAACTATATCTCCATTGGATGTTGATGTGCCCTTTGAACTAAGAAGAAGACAGTTTCCATTAAGATTGACATTTGCAATGACAATAAATAAAAGTCAAGGACAAACACTTGACAATGTCGGTTTATATTTACCTAGACCACCTTTTAGCCATGGGCAGTTATATGTTGCACTGTCAAGATGTACAAGTAAAAATGGTATAAAGGTTCTTATATTGGACAAAAACAATTGTCCCGTCAGCTCTACAAAAAATATTGTGTACAAAGAGGTATTAAGATAAATGAAAATTTTATGTCACAACGCAAATGAGGTAAGATAATATGAATTTTATATGATGTACTTCTACAATAATACATTTATTTGTCATTATTTAACTTACATATACAATTTACAGGTTTGATATGAATATGGATAATGGTCAAGACAACGTTCTTATAAATATTCATGATAGTAATGATTTGTTTTGGCCTCCCGAAATATCAAATGCACAAATAAGCGACAAGTTCAACATACAAGTGAGTTCACCTTCATTTTCATCTACTGTGAAAAGTACACCAGAGGCATTTTGCACATACATCACACGAAAGACATAATAAATAAATACATCTTTTAAAACATATCCCAAACAATAATATTATAAATTTTATTTTCTTAATGTAGGTACAAGGACTTCTTGCCACATAATATAAAATTGATATTGAGGCTCTTCAAAGCCGGTATGTAAAAGCCATTTTCATCTTATTGGCCACGTAATCAATAAATTCAATATCTTAATCTATTATACTCCTTTTTATAGATGGAAACATTCTATAGATGTCTCCACATATGACAATGAGCTTGAGAAACTACGATATATCTACCACAATGTGCAAAGGTATGTCTCGCTTTATTATTGGGGAACATGTATATGTATTGCCTATAGTGTACTAACTATTTTAGATTTATGATTAACTAAAAGAAATTTAAAAAAAAAAATGTTTCATAACAAATTCAAAAAACACTAAAATATCGCGGTAATGAAAAGTCTATTGATATGTAAGTATTATTTTAAATAAAAATATTAATTTAATGTTTTACAGGATGAACCGGTTGGAATATACACTCTTCAGGTTGATTTGCAATGAAGGCTCTCTAGGTTTAATTAAAGGAAGAATCGTCAAAATGTTACATCCTCACAAAACAGAGAAGAAATGGGGCGTTAATCAAGCATGGAAGATGGTATTTATGGATATTGAGGTATGCAAATATTACAAGTTATCTCAAAAGTGTGCATTTTGTGTTAATTACTATTTCCTATTCTTAACTATTATTTTTTCAATCTAGGGTTTCGAGATGAAGGCCATGGTAAGAAATGAATGTATACATTTATTAAAGGATATGCTTCAAGAAGGAAAGATTTATCAAATTTCGGGTGCGCATGCAAGAAGATCCCAAATGAAAAACAGATTGATCAACAATAAATGTATTTTGCACCTTACAGCCAAGAATGAAATTATAGAAATGAGTGATACATGGCCAAATATCCCAAAATACAACTACCATCTTATCCCTTTCAGCGATATGGAAGCTTATACAACAAGAGATGTTCAATTGATAAGTACTTATCCAAATAATTTTTTCGAGAACAATGATTCAATTCACCAATGTTAATTCTTTGAATATTTGGTTTTAATTACCTTTTCTTGGCAGATGCAATGGGAATCGTCATCCACGTAGGGAAAATCATAGACTTGGAGATATCATCATCTCACAAATCATTAAAGAGGGACATTATATTACTTGATAGAAGGTAAATTAATATCTCAAAATTGTTATTTTTTGTTTTTTTGAATTTACAACTCAATTATTGTAACTTACAGCTATGTTCCTATCACTCTTACTCTTTGGGGTCAACATGCACAAGTAGAAGGAGAAAAACTTGCTGATGGTTTTAAAAATAAGCAGATTTTACTTGGCCTCAGAGTCAAAGCAACAAAGTATAAAGGTATAACAAATTTCTAATTTTATATATTTACTTATAGTTCAAGCTAGATTTATCACAAAAAATTATTTGCAGGCTATGGATTGTCCTCCATTATGTTCAGTAAATTCCACATCAATCCATTTATCAATGAGAGCATCGAGTTATATCACTGGTATATTTCTATTCAAAATACTGAATATTGATATTTAAATATATTTATAATTACATTTTAATTTGCACTTTATGAATTTCAGGTCTAAAAATGACTTGAGAGCTCAATATCTCATTCCTTTTTATGCGAAATTCGGGCTATCTGCCGATCTAATTGATAGATCAACTAGAATATCTGTCAGTAGATTAAGATGCCTAAAAGATGATTCAATATCAGGGGTATGTTAATTAGATGTGTTTAAACCCTTGGGACAACTAACAATATGTTTTTTTAAATATTATGCAGAAAATTTTTTACAACATTGATGCAGATGTCTCATGTATTTACATCAATAAAGGCTACCAATATACAGCATGTAATTGGTGTCACCGAAAACTAGATCCTGAAAAGAGCAATAGATGCAATGGTTGCAGTATCCTAAGCCCTCAAGTAAAAAGAAGGTAATTTGAATTTATATATGAAAAAAAGGAATTATATATGTTTCACTATTTGTGTCATTTATTCTTTGGGATGTAAAAACCATAAAACAATAGATGCTTTCAGTTTTATAACTGTAAAATTGGATGAGGCATGATTTATCTTACATCATTGTTAAAATTGCCAGGTATGTCATACATATATAAATATGTGATGCTTCAGGAGTTGCAGATCTTACTTTATAAGGCAAAGATGCTGAAATTATATTAGGGAAAACACTTGAAGAGTTTTGCAACATCATGGAACAGGTAATAAAAAATTATTCTCATAATATATCTTAAACATTTTGATTGAATTATAGAAGACAAAGTGATATTGAATGTACACCCTGTTAGAATTCAGAACAATCTTTATTCCATGACTTTTTAGGTTAGATGTGTAAATTTGTCTTAGAATGCAAATAGGTAAGAACTCTTTCAATTTATTTCTATGGTAATGTTAGAATAAATATATTTCATAGCTGGAATATATTTATGGAATTAGGTGCTCTGAGGAAGTTTAAGGCATTGTCCTAGAATATCTGTCATTTATTTCAATTTAATTCCATTAGGTGTCCTATTTCAATTTATTTCAACGCCATATAGCTTATTGCAATTTAAATAATACAATTTAAGTTGTCTTAGGATGCTCTGAGGAAGTTGGAGGATGGCGGAAAGTCTGGCAATTCGTCCAGAATGGTTTGGGATTTCTTTCAATGTTCTATGGAATTAGGTAGTGAAAGTTTGATATTTTGGAGTTTGTTGTGTTCAGGTTCGTGCTAGAAACAATAATGACGATGATGATGATGACAGAGAACCTGAAAAATTGAGGTCAAAGAGTTTGAAGAAGCTGAAGGTATTTTGTTGTACTAAAGTATTGATTTGGGTGTAATCTCACATTTGATAATTTATTTTTCCTCTTTATTTTTCCACTTGGTCATAAGGTTGACTCTGAGACAGAAGAAAGTAAGCGCCAAAGCATAGAGGAACCAAAGGTAGATATTTTTCAATTTTACTAAACTGTTGATAAGTTAGCATCACTCAAAATGTTAGTTGGAGAATGTTAATATTGCACAAAAAATTAAAGAACTTGAAAGAGTGTGGATATACAAGAAACTAAGTGAAGGTTAATGATTTGACCATTTTGGTTGTTAGAAGACTTACTTTTTTTTTTCCAAATCTTATTGATCCTAGATTTATTAGTAGAATTGGTGATTGTGGTTGTGCTAATTACATTCTTTGCTTAATTATTTACACTTCTATAGGAACTTAGACTACCATATTGGTGCACATCCTTGCTTTCATTCCTTAGTTGATATTTTATATCCTTTTCCATATTTAAACTTGGCTTCAAACTTGCATTTGATTATAAACTTTTAAATCATGACCTTTCAATTTATTTCTATGGCATTGTTTTAATGACATTGTGCTAATTCTAATCCATCATTGGTGGTTAATCTTATGAATTGGAATGTGTTTGGGTAGAGGGATGAATTGGTAAATATATATTTTTCAAGGATTAAATTGTTATTTGAATAATTTGATGATGAAAAGAGGATTGGATTATCTAAGCTAAATTACGTAGTTCTACCCCCTATTTGCATATTAGTTAAATTAGTTTATTTTACATCAGTGTGATGTTAATTTTGTTTATGAAATACATGAATTGGGAATTTTACGCTACTAATTCATGAATTCACTTTTGTCCATGTTATTTTGATTTATTAATTTATTTATTGGATGTCATTTTTTCCTTATATATTAAATTATATCGGTAAACAACAGAAAAAAGGAGATGTGAGCGTCGACGAATATTTGGCTTCACGCATGTATGAAAGATATGTTTTTATCATATCCACTAATGACTTATTGAGAAGATTAAACGAATTGGATACACCGGTATATTGTGTACTTCAACTAAATGACGAAGATAAATATAGTCATTTGGAAGCAGCCTATCAAATGGCAATCAAACAAAAAAGGTTCAACTTCTTTATCATTTACATTCCATATTTTATCATATGCCTAAATTTTAAGAAAACTAACTTCTTTCAAATTTTCAGGCTTAAGGAATGAAGAACTATGAGAATCCGCGTGCTATTGTTTACTCATGCATGTAATTGTTTATTTTATTGGTTTTACATGTATTGTGTTGTACTGCAAATAATTTATTTGTAAGTATATGTAAATTGTGGATTTTGTTTGTCTAATTTACGGCTTCTTTGTTTAAATTTGAAAAAGATGCACTTCTTAGGGTTCATACAATTTATTGGCACTCACGTTGCTCAGGTTTTTTTAAATAGAAGCACATGGCCGTTGCGCTGCACCGGTTTTTTAAAATATGATATTAATATATGTAGGGTTTAGGGTTTAATACATATAAAAAATTATGTTCCTTATAAAAAATTTTGAACGTCGACGAATAATTAGCTTCACTCATGATATTAATATATATAAGGGACATAATTTATTATATGTACTAAACCCTATACCCTAAACCCAGAACCATAAATCCTATATGTTAGCTCAAAAATTGGTTCAAGCCCCAATTTCGAACAACATTTTGAATTTATAATAGGATGGGAAGAAGAAGAATCGAGAAATCAAGGAGAAAAACTCGAAGAGAAGATGAACACACAGCAATTTACGTGGAAAACCCCAAAGATGGGGAAAAAAACCACGATCCTCATTTCAGAGGATGAAATCCACTAAATCTCCTTCAAAGATGCAATGTAGAGTTCCATGAATGAGCTCTAAATCAAGGAAAATAGGGATTGAGGAGGAGGTGGAGAAGAAGACTCCAGTCGCCAGAGCAGCAGGGCTTCGCCGGATCAGAGATCAAATGCCTTTCTATTGGGGAGCAGGGGTATTTATAGGGTTTGGAGACTGGGGTGAAGCTTGGAGAAGAAGCCACTGAATTCTAGCACGTGGGAGGCATTTCGGCCACGCCCATTTCGGCAAATCCATTTCAGTGCTTCTAGAAGTTTCTAGACTCCAGCCGCCATCAGAATGCTTAGTATAATTGTCTCGTAATTGTCTAACCGTTTCATAATGGCCTAACTGATTTACCAACTGGCTGGGCTTCTAGAAGAGTCTGGAAGATTCATGCAGGAGTCTTGGGAAGAAGAGGAGAGGCGGTTCTTTCCACGAAAAATGTCTTAGGGTCCTTCAAGAGGACCTTGGAATTTAGAGTATTTTCCGAGGTGGAGGAGCTCGGCCACAGAGAAGAACCAAGCAAGGTGCTACAAGGATTGCCACGTGATCTGCATATGCCTGGTTGTAAAACCCAAGAATTTTTAGGGATTAAATTTTCTTTTGGGTTTTGTTTTTTTTATTTAATTGGAAAAAAAAATGAGGAAAAACCCCCAAGGTATAATCAAAATGAAATTGTATTTGGAGAAACAAAAGTTCTAAATTTGTTAAAAGATTCCCCAAACTTTGAATACTTGGATTTATATTAATTCCTTTATTTAGCTTGGTAATTAAACCAAGAAACAAGTTAAAAGCCCTAGTTGGGTATAATTAGGGCTACCAAGGGTATTTTCGTAATTATAAGTTGATTGGAGATATTAAAAAGGAATGAATGAATTCTATGGATGAATTCATGTTGATCAATTAGTAACTGAGTTAAGAGGGGAAAATGGAAGTCTAAAAGGGCTAAAACCCTACTTAGGATTAATGGGTGTCAAAAGGACCTTAAGGAATTATTAAGAGTTATGAGGACCGGGCGGAAATTATTCTCTCTCACAAAGGTGGACTAAATTGTAACCTAAAAAGAGAAAGAGGACCCCAAGAAAATTTTACGAGGGAAAACCTTAATAGTAATGGATGAGCGGCCGAGATTAAAGGATCTCGGATGTACTGAATCTTGAGGCATTATTACGGCCTCGGTGGAGCCAATGGCAAGTGTGAGTTCAATCTATCTGATCATAGACCAGATACGAGGCAAGGGGGATGGTTAATATGGGATGATCTCACGGTGCGGGTGTCTGTGAGCCGTTCATCTCGTGATCACGTTTAGTTCGAGGCAAAAGTTTTGGGATCAGACCGTTAGTTGTTGATCAAATCCAGGATCTCCATCTGAGGTTTGCTCGATACAAAGCATCAAAAAAATTAAATCCTCGCTGTTAGAATAGATCAAGAAATCCTTACCGTTTGTTTGTGAGATCAAATCTCGAGGCATCCCCATCATTCACCATGTACCGTGCCGTAGTTGTGCGCGTCCGACCCTACCTCCCGTACGATTCTGAGAGGAGGCCGTCGGACGTCGTTCAACCGCTCCGAGAAGTTTGCGAGCCCTTCGCCGTCTCCCTCGCCTATATAAGATGAAGGCCCGGGACCTAAGAGAGGCGTAGAGGAGAACGAACAAGAGAAGTTGTCTTTCCGTGAGGTGGCGATGGAGTGAGAGAGGGATTCTCTAAGCTAGTGGCCGCCGAATTGGCGTCCATCGTTGAACTTCGTGGTAAATTGCGTCGTTGATGTTTTTCGTGAGGAGCCGGACCGGGAAGCGAAAGAGGCTGCGGCTCGAGCTTCATGGGAAAGTCGAGGAAACTTTAAACTCGGCCTTCAGGGAGGCCCTCTGTGGTGCAGGTTATCTTCCTCGGTCTTACGGTAAGTCCTCACTTCCTTCCGAGACACTTAGTTACCGTCGTCATGCATTCGTGATGTTAGAGCGGGATCACTGGAGTGGTGTAGCTTCGAGGCCGAGGTTTGGGGTCGCCAACGGAGGTGGTGGGAGGAGATCGGTAGCTTGATGGAGCATAGGAAAAGGGCGACCTCGGCCCGAAGTTTTCCAGTGTGGAGGGAGTTCTTTGCTTAGGCCTCGTGACCCCAATAGAGGCTGTGATGCAGCGGGCAAGAGAAGGAGAGGGAGAGAGGTGGAAGATGAATTGAAATAAAATAAAATAATAATTATTTTATTTGATTAATTCGTTTTTTTTTTTTTAAACTATACTAGTGTGACAAAATAAAAGTTTAATTAGTATGACTAAGATTATAAAGTGTGACAATATTTGTTGATTAATCAGTAAATAATCCTATGGAACTTTATGGTTGTGACAATTATTTTGATTAATTGGTAGTATAGTTTTAAACATTTTTTTTGAAGCATTGGTAGTGTGACAAAATCAAGTTGATTATTTAGTATAATCAAGTTAGTTATGAAAGGAAATGTTGGTTATGGTGATGATGAATAATTGATCATTTGAAACCTTATAAAATGTCAAAATGAAATTGATTTAATTAACTAACGTAGTGGGAATGCTTGATTGGTTAATTAAGCTAACCTAGTTAATTAGATCTGTGTGGACATTGGAGTTAGTAAATGGACTCGGGTTAGACTAAACACTTTGGGCTTGGGTCTAACCTAACTATCAAGTTGGTTTAATCATCGTGATTAAAGGAAAAGTGTGGAGTTAGTTTACTTAGTCTAATTATGTTGGTTTAAGGTGACTTGGGTCAATTTGAGTTAGCTCAATCGTTTGGTGAAATATTAGTCATCTTGATCAATTTAATGTGTGGACTTGATTTGTAAACTAATCAAAGATTTTAACTAAGAGGGTTAATTAAGTTTGAAGGGCTAATTAACCAAATGGATTAATTAAATTAACTTGTATAGTTAGGATGTTGAATGGAAGTTAAAAAGTTATTTAACTAAACTTAATAGTATGAGACAAGATTAAGTTTAGTATGATTAAAATTATTTAGTAAGGATACTAAATATTTTAATGAGATTTGTTTTAAGGACCAATAATTAAGGAATAGGAAGGGTCCCATGGGGTTATGAATTTGAAAGGTTGGAATTATTTGGGTGTTATCTTGGGATTTATGGGGGAGGTTAAGAATGTGAAGAGTTGTAGAGGTTACACTTGTGAGGCCTATATAAAGCATGTAATCTTGAAGCTTGGCATAGAGCAATAGCAAGTTTGAGAAAGTTTATGGGTCATTGGGAATCAAGAAGAGAGATGGGAGGAAGGAAGAAAAGAGAAGAAAGCTTGAGAGACTAGGATCTTCTGTTCAAAGGAGTGTTGAGCATGCTCTATTTTCATTTCCATTTCCATCATTTTCACCGTTGGATCGCGCTGATTTTTGGTGAGATTGTTCTTGACTCCTTATTCTTCAATATGAACGGTTAAGATTGTTTTTGGTGTCCGGTAGAGTAGGTTTCTGGGGTGTGAAACAGAGCCTATCACTGCTGATTTCCTGCACCGACCAGTTCCATCATATGCTTCAATCGGATGATCATTTCTAGTCTGATCGAGCTGATTTTTGGTGAGCATAGTGAAGACTTGTCTCGACCCAATCTGAACGGTGGAGATCTAGTTTGGACGGTCAGTTTGTTTTCAGTGTCTGTCTACATTTATACTCGGTGAGTTTCTCTAAATTCCTGCATCTTAGCTGTGAGTAGTGATAAATATGAGGATTCATATGTGCATGCATGCATTGGTTATAAGGATAGATGGGGGAATGAATGAGTAAAGAATTGGTCCAAGGGTTGGAGTTTGATCACCATGGGTGGTTTCATGAATTGAATTTATATACATGATCATGAGAAGTGTAAATCCAATCTATGAAGTTAATTAAACTAAAATGACTTGGTTGAAAGTTAAAAGATTGGTTTCAATTGGATTTAATCGTTTGGAAATTGAACTTGGGTTGGTCTAACCAAATAGGCCTTAATGTAAATTATTAACTTAAATGAGTAGGTTAGTTTGTTGAGTCGACAAAAATGGGTTAAGATAAGGTGAACCCAATTAGTCTAATCAAAATGACTAACATGACCTAGCTCAAATGTCGATTATATTTGATTAATCGAATAAGCATATTGAATAAGACTAGGTGAAACAAGTTGGTTTTGGTCAAGTGGATCAAATGGGTTAGGTTCAATCCGATAATTGAACCAACTGAAAGGGGTGAAAAAAAAAAAGATGGTTAGGTCAAGGGACTAACCAAACTAAGAAGATTAATTAGATTAATTAATCAAGATCCCTAAGTCAAATTATGGACCAATCAAAGTAGGAATTGGGTCCAATATTGTAAAGGCCCAATGGGCTGGGCTCAATTGGTTTAATCAAACCAGTTTTGTTATTAGACAATAACAAAGAAATAAAAGGTAAGATAAAGGGATGTTGGTAGGGAGGAACTGAGCCCTTAGTCACTCAAGTAGTAGGGCAGGACCTTAAACCCTTGGATCATAGCCACTCAAATGGCGTAAATGCCCTTTCTTAGTTAAAAAGGGCTAAAAGTCAAGCTAGATTGTGTAGTGGGCTTCAAATGGGCGAATTCAACTAAAATGACAAGAGGTGACCAAGTAGGGTCTAGACTCGGCAAGTAGAGTAAGGTTGACTAGGTTTGACCAAGATAGGGACTTGGTCAACTAAAGAACGATGGAATAAGGATTAGTAACCCGAGAGATGGTCTTAAGGACCCGTTAGTGGGCCTAGGCCCAACAAGAACGAGAGTCGCATGTGAAGCTAGAGACTTAGGGTTTTATTAGAATTTTAACTCTAATAGAAACTCTATTTGTTAGATACTCTGGGAGTCCAAGAGGCTTTTCAAGAGGTGACTAGAAGGACATCTAGTTTCAACGAACCGGAGGTAAGTACACTTGCCTCGTACCTACCCGGTTTCGGGTTTTCTTGGACTTGTTTATGCATTGATATCTTATGCTTCTTTGATAACATACATGCGTCATTATTTATTTTGGAATCCTATTGAGCATGTATGGTAATTCATGGGACGTTGGTGTCCTTGTTTGCCATGTTCTACTGCCCGGACTCAGTGGAGCTAGGGAGGCTCAATTTAGGAATGTTCAGGGACAGGACCCCCTGACTTTCCAGACCCCTTACCGTGAGAAACAAATCTCGAAGGTCTTACCCGCTGCTGGGCTTGGTACATTTGGCCTGTTAACACGTAGGAGAGGTAGTTCTACCGACTACATGGCCAGGAGGGTCAAACGACCAACTAGGTCGTATTTACATCCAAAAGCTGGACATACTGGCCGGGAGTGAACCTTGAGTTCTCTTGAAACTCATTACGGAGCCCAAGGGTTTATGTATCAGGGGTCGTACCTTTGATTTGTGTTCTGGTAGACTCCTAGGATTATATTGTTGCTATTGTGACCTCATTGGATGACATATTTCCTATTTATGTCTTTGTGACCCGCAGGGGTACTTACTGGGCTTTCCTTTCGAAAGCTCATGCGCTTGCTTCCCATCTTTCTTTTTCAGGTCCCGAGGAGTAGGTGACTCGGACTCGGAAGTTGAGCTAGGGGTTGGGCTGATTTTGTAGAGGTTCGAGAACCTCATGTCATACTTGTTCTTGAGGGGGTGTTATTGTAGGATCCTTATAGGGCCTTGCCCATGTGTAGGGTATGTAAACCCTTATTGATTTAGATTTTCGTTGTAACTCTGATATTGTTCTTTATTATTAATGAACATTTGGTTATTATTGTTATCTGCTTATCATTTTTAGGCCTTGTATTCGAGTGGGGCTCGTCTCCACTTGGATACGCCCGATCTGTTGACGTGTCCGAGGTCCCGGGATCCGGGTCGGGGCGTGACACTGGTTATCTGTGTGCCACTTGTCCTCGTTTATAACCACCCCATCACTATATATATTAATATCATATTTGAGATAAACCTGAGCAGTGCGAGGGCCTTTTGCTTGTAAATAACTATGTAAAAGTGAAAAAGTATTTTAAAAAATGGATCTATTTTAGCGAAAATAGGTTTTAATAGAATTATTATTATTTTAAATAAATGGTAAAAAATGTTTATTTGCCATTTTTATTTTTTATAACTAATTATATCAGTTTAAATTAAAAACATAAATAAAAAAATTAGGTTCTTATATTAAAAATTGATCAAATTGATGAAAAAAAAATCTAAAAAAATCTATAATTAAGTTAATATAAGCTTCATATTAAGCGAAGCTTTTTACCTAATCCCATCTATAATTATTTTTTTATATTTTATTATTGACCCCAATTCAACCTCGGGCCGGTTCAACCCTTGACCTTGGTTACATGTAACTTATCTTTTTTTATATATGTAACCAAACATCAACCCCTTGTTTGGTTGGAGGTTTTTGGAGGGGTGAGGAGGGGTTTGAGGTTTTTTTTGTGTTTGGTTGAGGGTGTGAGAGGGGGTGAGGAGGGGTGTGGAGGGGTGTGGAGGGGTTTGGGGTTTTTTTTTTTTGTGTTTGGTTGAGGGTGTGAGAGGGGGTGAGGAGGGGTGTGGAGGGGTGACAAATCCCTCCAAACTCCTCATTTTCCACTCCCCCAAATCGGGGCTTTTTGGAGGGGTGGAAAAGTTTTTATTTTTTAAACTCAAAAAATCACTTGAAAATATCATCCTACCCTTTTATTTTTAAAATTCCATCTAAGTCCTAGCTTTTATACTAGTTTTAATATAATTGATATTAATTAGTTTAATTTTAACTTTTATACTAATATAATTAATAATAATAAAATTTGTATTGTTTTAATAATTAATATTAATTATACTTAAATTAATATAATTAATATCTTTAATATAATTAATGTTAATTAGTTTAATACTAACTTTTATACTAATATAATTAATAGTAATAAAAATTATATTGGTTTAATAATTAGTATTAATTATACTAAAATTCATATAATTTTTAGCTTTAATATAATTAATATTAATTAGTATTAAATTAATAGTAATAATGCACATTACACTTTTTCTCACTCCTTCCTCCAACCAAATATTGTCATTATTTGTTTCATACTAAAGGGTAAATTGGTCAAATGCACATTACACTTCTTCTCATTCTTACTTGCAACCAAATAAAAAAAAAAAAATCCTCCTTCTCACTTAACCAAACATAAAATTTTTCAGAACCCTTCAAATCCCTCCCCTCCAAACTCCCCCTTTGAACCAAAAGGGAAAAAAGTTTCATTTATATATAAAACAACTTACTTCACAGTCAGCGGCCTAATGAAGATGGGGGTGCTATTGCAATTTGGTCGATCCGTAATTTCTAGAAAGGGATCCGACCCGATAGTAAACCCAATCCTTTCCGTTGCCTCTTCTGAAAAACATTTCAATTCGGCAGGTCGCTCGCGGTGGTGCGAGATGATACTATCGCTTTGTCTCTCCTCTCCGATCACCGCCGGCGTTGCATTCACCTGTCGCTCGCCGCCTTCTCTCTCACGTACAAACCCTAACCAAAAATCCCTTCTCCAAGGGATTTCCTCCTCCGGTAACAACGCCCTTCAGTGCCAGCACTTCCAATCGTACGGGAATAGTTGAATCCTTTCTATTTTCCTTTAAATTATTTCTTCCTCTTTTTCACTTTTTACTTTTTTGGTTTTTGGGGAATTTTTCTAGGTGCTCGGGTTGCTCGCATGAATTGGGGCTGGACCGCCCTGCTGTCCTGCAAGACGTGAGCAGTTTCTTCCAGGAGCACGGCGTCCATGATTTCAGCTTCGATGGCGGTCGGCTGTGGGGATGGCGATGCCGCGCAAAGCTCGCAGTTCGGGGCACGCCAGACAGCCCTCTCATCGGGCTCTATCAAGAGGGCTCTCATAATGTCGTGGATATTCCCCTCTGCAAAGGTTGGCAAATAATGCTGTGTTTGATGGTTTGATTGAAGTGTGGTGTTTGTGTCTGTAACAAAATTTGTAGTAGAATGGGAATCATATGGATGTGCTTTGATGATAAAGCAAAATCTACAAGGAGAAATGCAAATTTTTTTTTTCTTCTTCAAACTTTGCAACCCAAGATCTTATGACAGAGCATCAACTTCAGTTTTTCCTGTTAAATATGGTACTGTTCAACAATTGGTTATACTTGCATTGGGAATAATGAAATGCAACTTTTTTTGTGGTTAAAGTTTGAAGGGAAATCTTGTTGCTAATAATTGGACGACTAGATCCTTTTAATTGTTTTATGTAAACATTATCTTTTACTTAGCAAATAAGTTTTTATGGGTACTTGATGTGATGTTTGGTTTTAAGTGCTGTTTTGTTAGAGGGCTGTCAAAATATAAGGCAAGTTGCTGTTATTTTATTAACTGTAGCTGATATTGTAAATTTCTTTTAGCCTTAGTTTATTTGGATTTTCTTTGCAGCGCATCATCCAAATATCAATGCTGCAGTTGATCTCTTAAAACAAGGCAAGCTTTAAAGCCATTTAGTTCTTTTTTTACTGCCCTGTTTGACAGGTTTCTTCTTGGTATCTCTTATGTTCTCTTTATTTAATTAGGTATTACCACTTTGAGCGTTCAGCCATACGATGAAGATTCAGGAGTTGGTGATCTGCGATATGTACAGGCGAGTAACTTCTTGTGGTGTAAACTCTATTAGCTACATTAATTCCAAGATCAATATCAATCAGACATTGCCCGAATTATTGAGTTCTGTCATCAACTCATCATTGTCAAGAAAATTGGCATTGCATCTTTTCGTGATGGGCACGAAAAAATTATGGTATAAACAAATTTAAAATGCTGTAGTGATGTGGTAATATAAAAGATCTCTTCTTTTTGGAACAAATTGGATCAACTATTTAGACTAACTTTAAGTAAAGAATGCTGAGCATTGTTAATCATTGTTAATCATGTACATGTTCAGCTGGCATTTTTTAACTTTATGCCAACCCCTTGTATTCATTGAAGTTCGTTACCTAAGCGTTAATAGTATTTGACAAGAAAAATTATTTGGTGACAAAATGCACCTTTCAGTTGACAATGGAACAAAAGGAAGAATTACAAGTAAAAGGTCAAGGATCCCCATGTTTGTAGAAGGTGAAGGACAAATGCCTATATGCTTCTCTTCTCCTTCAATTCTCTATAGGTTAAAAATTCAAACCTTATCTCTTGCAGGATAGTAATGGGGGAAAACTAATGTAACTTTATGTGAATTCTTTTGGATTCTGATGGGTTTTACAAGTAGAACGCCTTGTAAGTACTCTCAGTTGTTAGTACAAGGTGAGGAAAATGTGGAAGAGTTATTTTTCTTAAAAATGGATGTGTACTCATCTTACACTTCAATCAGGAGTCTTTATGGGAAAACATAATCAAATAGAACATCAACAAACCTCCCAGATAAGTTGTCAAAATGAAAACTTCCTATGAAAAAATAGAGGGAGAAATCTATATTTTACATGATTGTACCCAAGCTCTATATTGAGCTTGGTTCATTTCTGTAGGATAGACTCTTCAATTTCAAAACCCGAAGCAATATATTAAACACTGTTGGGTCTGATAGAAGCCCTAGTTTGGGATCGAGTTATGGGACCTGAAGAATGATATCTCTTCTTGATTCTACCCTTAAAAGGCTTTTATTTTTATTTTTCTTCCCCTCCCTATTTTCCTCCTTGTTAATAGTTCTTGAGAGCGCAATTTTGTGAGAAAGCTCATTGATCTTAATAACACAATTGAAAAGGAAATTTTCTAGCTTCCCCTTTGTTGAATCATAAAGTCTGTTTAAATATAGATTCAAGCAACAACATCCCCACAAAAGGAGGAGAATTATAGGGCATAACAGATAAGAGATAGTGGCTAAAAATCTGCAACTAACGATTAAAAAATCTGTAATTTAAAACAACAAAACATATACTTTAAACAGTTGGCTCTAACTCATTCTTTTGCTGACTGTGTCTTTTGTATGTATAAGAAAAGGGGCCACGTGGAGGTTTTGTTGTTGCTGATTTTTGTTACTAGTATTCTTCATAACATCACTCCCTCTTTCCAAAAAGCGTTTGATCTCAAACACAAAACCCTCCTAATGAATCAGAATGTGAGCATGACCTGCAATGAATTTGTGCTCTAAAAGGGCTTTTGTGTGGGAAGTATCTCCCCTTGGTGAACAATAGGCAACTTTGGTTCAACATTAACAGGCCGTGGAATTGTTTTAAGCATGAAACATGAAAGACAAGGTGTATTTTCATTGTTAAGGAAAGTTTGAGGCGGTAAGCTATCGTTTTCAACCTTTGCCTCAATGGGAAACGGTTCGTAATAGCGGGGAGAAATTTTCTTGTTCCTTTGAGAAGCCAAGGTCAACTGCCGATAGGGTTGTAACTTCAATAAAACCAAATCTCCAACTGCAAAATGGACTTCCCTGTTATGTTTGTCATAATTGTTCTTCGTGATGTCTTGGGCATGTAGAAGTGGAACTTGTTGTAAGTACTCTCAGCTATTAGTACAAGGTGAGGAGGATGTGAAAGAGTTCTTTTTCTTAAAAATGGATATGTACTCACAGTACACTTCAATCAGTAGTCTTTATGGGAAAACAGATAATCAAATAGAGTATCAACAAACCTCCCAAATAAGTTGTCAAAATGAAAACTTACTATGAAAAATTAGAGGGAGAAATCTATATTTTACAGGATTGTACCGGAGCTCTATATTGAGCTTGGTTCATTTCTATAAGACAGACTTTAATTTCAAAACCTAAAGCTCTATATTGAACACTGCTTGCAAAACTTCAATATTCATTAGGCTTACCACCTAAATGTCAATTGGCACATAGAATTCTTGCAATTCCCTTCTCATGTTTTTTATTTTTTATTTTTTTATTTTTTTATTTTTTTGGACGAGGTAAAGAGCTCTTACAAGCTAGGTAAATAAAATAAGAGATACAATCATACAATCACAACAATTTCAGAACTGCAGACCAGCTGCACCCACTAACTCCTCGATCCACCTGGGTCGATCAGCTCCTTTATGATACAAGGACAACATTGGGTTACTCCTTGCATAATTGGCCAAGGCATCAACAACGAAGTTGAGTTCCCTTGGATAGTACTTTATTTCCATCAGTAGTTGAGTCTTCATAAGTTGCTTAATGAAGTGTATGTTTCCTTGATAGCCTCCACAATCTCTGGAGGTATCATCAATGATCAATTGTAAAGCTTGTAAACAGTCAGATATAACTTTATCTGGCTTCACATTATGTGATCTACAGTAGTCCAGAGCATTGGCAATAGCTTGAAGTTCTGCTTGAAGACTTGATTCAGTTGGTGCAGTTGTACAAATAGCCGCTAGGATTGAGCTTTGCCCCTTGATGATTACAAGACCTATACCACAAAGGGAGGAGTCATTAGTCCAGGATGCATCACACATGACAAAAATAGTATGGTTGTACACTGAGTTGCATAAGTACTCCTCGATTTGGTCTTTCATCTTGCCATAGTATTCTTGAGTGGTAGCGAGAGCCTAATGGAAGATCTGCATAGGTTGAGTTCTCTTTTTGTTGAAGACAAGATTACATCTGGCTTTCCAGATATACCATGTACGTTTGGCCACCAATGCTTTAGTTAATAAAACCTTATCATTACGTGGTACAATATTAAGCAATAGCTAGTCTCCAAATATTATATTTTCCAA
Organism: Dioscorea zingiberensis; assembly: GCA_026586065.1. Classification (NCBI taxonomy): domain Eukaryota; kingdom Viridiplantae; phylum Streptophyta; class Magnoliopsida; order Dioscoreales; family Dioscoreaceae; genus Dioscorea; species Dioscorea zingiberensis. The sequence goes on from CM048822.1 coordinate 35,171,625, forward strand.
CAAATTAACATCCAAACCAGTATAGATTTATATCAGTTCCCAACATTGTTTGGAAATTTTGCAAAAGCACATAACATGCTGCAATGTTTCATTTGCCAGTCCACTTAAGGGACAGAGTTTGAGGACCAATGCCCAGGCAATATAAGAATTCATAAGTGGGAAGCTTGCCATGCATTAGTCTCCAAATAGGGATTTTTACTCTTGGAGCTATTGGGAGTCCCCAAATTTTGTTCCGACCCTGCTAGCTATCTGCCTCTGGAGTAGGACACTGATTTAAGAGGTCATAAACCTCCCTGGCAATGTTAATTGATAGCCCTGAAGAGGACCATACCCAATGTTTCGTAGTGTCTATATCATATAATATCCTTCTCATTCTGTCCCAATTCAAGGATTGACCAAAACAAGTAATGAGGTCAGGGTAATGCAGTTTATTCCCTATTAAAAAATCATTAATGCTCAAGCTTTCAAGAGGCAAATGCATATTGATGAATGTAAGCTTGAGAGATATAGCTATATTAAACATCTATGGTTCATTTAGGAAGCTGGTATTTAAAGGATTACAAGCAGTGATCAAAAAGTTGGATCTTACAGTATAGGTAGTTTTACAGAGCATTTTATAGAACCAAGATGCAAACCCCAATTGTGTAAATTCCAAGGATTAAAACCTCCATATTTGAGAAAAGCTATCCTTACCCAAATTTTATTGTCTTTATTTAGAAGATAGGAGATGTTCTTTGTCATAAGGGCAGTTTGAGCATATCTTAGATTCCTAATTCCAAATCCTCCCTCAGATTTAGCAAGTATAGTAGTGCTCCAATTTATAGAGTACAGGTTGCTACCAGCAGAGCCTCTACCCCAAAAAAATTGCCTAGATAATTTGGTTATTTGATCTACCACAGAAACAGGAACAGGATAACATGACATTGGGTATATAGGAATAGACATCAGTGAAGAATTAACCAAAACAGCTCTGCCAGCTAGTGATATGGAGGAGGGATTCCAGGCATTAAGGCTGTTTTCAGTCCTTGTAATTAAGGGTTGCCATTGATTAACAAGTATTCTTTTGGGGGAGATTAAAACTCTAAGGTATTTAAAGGGATATGTGCCAATTTTCATTCCAAGAATATTTTCAATGAAAGATCCAATTTTCCTATTAAGCCAAGTGGGAAAATAGATGGTGGATTTTTGCAAATTGACCTTCTATTATAAATGTCAAGGCATAGTCTACAGTTCCTGGCCATAGCCCTGGATGCTCTGGTAACAATGAGGACATCATCAGCAAACAATAGATGGTTAAAGTTGTTTTGTAATCTGTGGTCAAATCCTGGTATGAGAATTAAATGCATAGCATGGTTAAGAATTGCAGTTAGATTTTGGGAAACAAAGAAAAACAGGTAAGGGGATAGGGGATCCCCTTGTCTGACATTCCTACTACTTGGAATCCAATCAGTGGGCTGTCCATTTACTAGGAAAGAGAAACTAGTAGATGTAATACATGACTTGATCCAAGGACCAAGATAACCATATTTTAGGGAAATTCATGACTTTGAGGGTGGTTAGGATGACATTCCAGTCCAAGGTATCATATGCCTTTTCAATGTCTAGTTTTAAAATCATCTTAGGGAGGGATTGGGAATCATGCTCTATAGAGTGAGCAATCTCTTGGATTACAATTATGTTATTGAAGGTTGATCTACCAACTAGAAAACTTGACTGTTCAGGTCCAATGAGGCTACTAATTACACCTCTTAATCTGTTAGATAACATCTTGGAGATGATCTTATAGGCAACATTGCATAAGGAGATGCGCTTGAAATCTAGTACTCCTAGGATCAGAGCAACATAAGTTCTTCCCCAGGAGATTAGGAGATTGGCAGTTTGAAAGAAGTGTTTAATAGCAAGTAGAAGATGTTCTTTTACAACTTCCCAATAGAAGATGTCACGCCCCAACCCGGATTCCAGGCCTCGAGTACATGAACAGATCGGTCGTACCCAAGCAGAGACAAGCCCCACTTAGATACAAGGCCTAAGGAAGTACAACAAATAACAAATAATTCATAATATCTCAAAATAAAAATCAGAGTAGCACCAAAATAAATACAAGGGTCCAAAATACCCTACACAAATCCAGGCCCTACCAGGGTCCTAAAAAGAAACACAACCTCTCACAGAATGAAGCAAATAGATGAGATCCTCGACCTCAACAAAATCTCAGCCCTCGCACGATCCCCAAAATCAAACCTCCTGCTCCTCAGGGACCTGAAAAAAAAAAGGAAAACAAGAGTAAGTACCCCGCAAGGATCACAAGGAATCAGATATGATCAAGGACATATCAATCAACATATCAACAAACAAATGGGGACAACGCCCCGTATCATCACAGCCTAGGGGTCTCAGACTTACCACAAAGACCTAACCAACGATAGGGACCCCTAATCTAACAATAGCCCTCAGGCTCTGGAAAAAAGACTCAACGAACATCCTCCGGTCAGCAACACACAGCATCCGCTGCCAGTGACTAACCTGTCGCTCCCCGGTAGCGCTACCTCTCTTACATGTTGACATGGCCAGTGTATCAATCCCGCTGATAGGCAGGACAACCAGAGTATCATCCCTTTGGCATGTAATGCCGGAACGTCAGGGTGCCCCGTCCTCGAACGTTCTCTCTCAAACCGGAGCTCACCTGCTCCCTGATCTGGGCGGAAAACTTGCTAACACTAGGGATGCTAACATCCCGAAATCAATCATATATGCACCAGAATCCAAAGAAACAAGAGAATAGACATGCATGTATCCAAATCATCAACAAAGCATGATATCAATGAAATCACGCACAAACAAAAATAACAAGTCCATGAAATCCCGAAATTAGGTGGAAACTAGGCAAGTGTACTTACCTGAAATCGCGAAGTCTAGTGTCCCACGGAATCGCCTCCTGACGCATTCACGTCGATATCTGGTAATGACAAGTTCACTCTCAATAAACACATATGTGTTTAAGAACATGTATGTCTATAATGTATACTCAACTAAATAGGCCCGGCCCATTAATAAATCCAACCCTTAAATCTCACTAGACTAGACTTAACTAAGTCAACTTGGGTTTAAAATAAATCATCATCACATGGTTTCTCATAAAGTTACTTCTGATGGTATGAAGCTTCTAATTCTCTTTTGGTTAACCTCCAAGCATCAAGAACCAATGAAAAGGTAATTTGACTAGTAAACAATAACTCTTATTTCGATTTTCTCAACAATAATTCTTATCTCGATTTCCTCAAATACAAACTCACAGATCTGCATATATTTCTTATATATAATCATGTCATTACTCTCATCTCCATTCCTGGCTAATATAATATTAGAAACCATGCTGGAACCTTATCAAGACATAGCTATTTCCCTCTAAACTCCAACTAAAGCTACCAATAAAATTACATCTTCAAAATAAGCATTATCAATTAAGAAACCTTCTACAGAAAGACTATATACCCAAGCACAGATTCCATAAATTATTTTAACTCTAACCTCATCCACTCTTTCTCCAAGAATAGAAATAATAGAGTATGCTATAAATACCTAGGTTTTAATTATAGAGAACCCACCATAGGCATGAGTTCATTATCAGTAAACCACCAATAGAGACTCATTAGCAATATCATAACTTATTAAACCCATATCAACATCCCCTCATACATGCATGCCCACTATGTTTTAATCACAACACCTACTTGAGTGACTTTTTTTTTTTTCAAAAGGCATATTACCTCATTACTCATAATATCAAGAGTGTCAAATCTTCTTAACTACCCTCACTGATCCCTACTTGATAACATCAGCAAGACTCCAACGCCCAAAACCACTCCACTGCCTCATACCCTAAACCTTTGCTTGCAAACACCAACACCGGTTTCTATGCACCCTCGCCTACCCTCTTAGAAATAAGCCATCTTGAACTCTTTCCTTTATCAGACTAACATCCATCTTTCTCTGACCTCTCACTCAAACCCACTTCAAAGCACTCATATCCTCTTAGAGCACCACCATCACCCTAAACTCTAGTTTGCTTGTAATCATGAACCCTAGTCTCTTACACCAACTCATGCATGCACGACTGAGCACATTAAGGTCAGGGAATAGAAAGCTTACAGAGATTCCCCTACGCTCACGATGGCTTCACCGACGATGGGCTGCAGCGTTGACTGCGTTCCTTAGCTTTTTTCTAGCTTCATCAACCACCCCACTTGAGTCAGAAGTAAATAATGCATTGAGGACGCTCAGTGGAGGAGGGCTTACCGTGAGGTTGTCAGTCCGACGCTCGCCTCTTCTCTCGCTGTAGTGACGCCGGAGAGTAGAGAGAAGACCACGCGATGGGATAACTAGGCGGCGGTGCTGTGTAAAATGAGGGCAGGCATGGTTGGGGTCTCCTCAGCCTTAATCCTCCTTATAGCCTCAACAGATGGATCGCATGATCCTCCAATCTCGTTTATCCAGTTGGTTTCAAACGTGGAGAAACTATCGCAGCGGCGTGCGTTGTTGCGGGCGGAGAAATCGTTTCCCACTACACTCACGCACTTCGTTTCATCACGTGGTCACGAGGAGCCATTGAATGACTTCTTTAGTTTTCAAAACCAATCCAAGCCCTTCAATTCTAATGTTTTTCTACACGTGTATGCCCCCACTCGTTTTGATTCAAAGGGCTTTTAAACTCTTTTAATGGTAGCCAGCAACCTTGCTTGTAAATATATTATTATATTATATATTTATATATATTTTAAATATCAGAACAATCCCCTGATTGTATGTATAAATTATACAATAAATATTATATATATGATGAGTTTAGGGCCAAATCCCTATAACTTTGTCAATAAAATTCATGCTCTAATCACTGGAAGAGACCCAAACACTGGAAATATAGAACTTCAGAAAAATGCGGTCATACATTTAGAACAGCTTAGCCTGGCCAATTGGAAAGAAATTAAACCATTTCTCTTAGAGTACTTTCACTTTTGTTGTATCTCTGGCAATGCATTTAGTCAAGAATTAAGTAGTAAGTTAATGAGAAAATTACCTGGTGCATTTGGATTAGAAATTTCAGATAAATGGACTACTATGGAACAAGTTTTTCAACCTAATATTCCTCAGTGGACTATTGGACAGAGAGTTCAGTTTATCTTAGATGTACTCAAAGAAAAATGTACAAACATATAAATCCAAAGACAGCTTAAGAAAGGTGAATACTCATTCTGTAGTCAAATCTACACAAGTCAAGCTTATGGTTTAAAAGAAAGGAAACCATACAAAAAGAAATCTAAAAAGCCATTCTAGAAAACTTATTTTGTGTGAAAATCGAATAAGAGAAAACCATACTTGGTCCAAGACAAACATGTACGAAAATTTAGGCCTAATAGAAATTATCAAAATAAATTGTCTTGCTTTGCATGTGGTAGCGAAGATCATTTAAGCAACACTTGTCCTAGAAAGAAAAATAGTAGAGATCGTAACTCTATTCTAATCGAAACCACTCAGGAAGATTTGATTGCTATAGATGCTTTTATGTCCGACACTGAGTCTATTTACAGTATTGTTTCTGCTATTCAGTCTGGACAAGAAATTTATGAATCTGATAGTGATGATAGTGATAAACATACATTTGTTGATGACATGGTCGAAAAGGATAATCTGTTTAATTTTGATTTAAACTTTATGGAGATAGTTGAAATCCCTGAATTACCCCAAGTAGATCCAAATTTATTTCAACATTTAAACATTGAAAAGCTTCAGAGTGATTGTCTACAATTTTTTCACAACACCTCTGATTTATGGCACATTGGGATTGATTTTTATTACTTAGAATATATCTTTAAGCAGTACATAAAAAATATATGTATGCAAATTCCTAATGTCCCACAAATTCTTATAGCACATATAGACAACATTCCTATAGTCTCTGAGTTAGAACTTTATTATTACTTTGATAATAAAACACTGGTCTTAGAACCCAGTTTATTCCAGTCATCTCTCTACTCTTATCTTAATGATCCCTGGAATTTAAATTCTGATTATTTCCTAAATTATGACGCTGATAATGAATTAATGGATGTACAAATTTGTGATCATGATTGGAAGATTCGAACAGGTCTTGATAATATACCTTGTTTTATTTGCAATTTTTTTTCCTAGTAAGTTTAATAGAGCAAAATGCGCTTTATGCTATATAGAAGGATGTATTAAGTGTATTCAAACCAGATTTGATGTGGCTCTAGTCCCTGCTAACACTGAACATCGAATCGATAAAAGTCGTTTTCGGATTTTAGAAAGTAGAATTGATATCGTCGAAGAAGAGTTAAAAATAGTTAAACAAAATTTAGCCAGAAATACTCCCTCGTCTTCTTCTACACCTTTTGTTCATGACAACCAGTTATGTAGTGAATATTCACTTGTTGATAATGAACAAGTATGTAATAATGCAAGAATGTCCTATATCTCTGTTAAAGTAAAACTAGTCCTCCAAGAGGGGTTAGAAATTTATTTAGAAGCTTTAATAAATACAGGTAGTACACGTTGCATTATCAATGAAAAACATATTCCGTCACAGTACTCAAAGGAACTAGAAAAGTTACTTATGGACAACAAATGGATGGTAGTTACAACAGTTACTTGACTTATATCGAAAACATGAAAATTAGTTTTTATACAAATTGTAACTTCTTTTCGGATTACTTTCCTTTACCTCATGTATGGACGAGAAAAAAGATGAATAATACAACAGATTTTGTCTTAGGCTTAAACTTTATTCTGTCTGATAATGGACAAATGACCTTTACAAAAGATTATGTTATAATCAACCGATCTTCTCTTTTTCTTCCCATTACTTCAGTAAAGCCTCACCATATAGCAAAACGCCTTAAAATGGATACAGCAGAACCATGCTTATGTCCTATAAAAGGAACCTGTAAAACAGATTTAATAGAATTAGATGATAATGAAGAATGGGAAGTAGAACTTAGTTATAATGATACTCCAGATATAGAAGTAAGTTTCTTAGACAATATCAAGATATATAGAGAAATAATTTCTATTAGAAATAAAACAGATATTGATGTTCTTTTGAAGGAGTTAGATTGCCTTGAAATAATTGGAGGAAATCCCCTTAAGTATTTGGAAAATAATAAGATCTACTGCAAATTAGATATCCTTAATCCAAACTATGTAATTAAAATAAGAAAAATAGAATTTTCAAATTTAGATAAGGAAGATTTTAAGATACATATTGAAGATTTACTAAAATTGCAGCTTATTCGAAAATCCTTTTCCCCTCACAGATCTACAGCTTTTATTGTGAGAAATCACAGTGAAATAGTTCGCGGAAAATCTCGGATGGTTATAAATTACAAAAGACTTAATGACAATACAAAAAAAAGACAGTTATGATATTCCAGATAAAAATCAATTAATCAACAGTATTCAGAATGCTAAAGTATTTAGTAAATTTGATTGCAAGTCAGGCTTCTGGCAAGTCAAAATGCACCCAGATAGTGTTGAATGGACAGCCTTTTCTTGCCCTGAAGGACATTTTGAATGGTTAGTTATGCCCTTTGGACTAAAAAATGCACCATCAATCTTTCAAAGAAAAATGGATGAAAATTTTACCAAGTATGACAAGTTTGTTCTAGCATATATAGTTGACATCCTAGTGTTTAGCAAAAACATGGACGATCATATTAGTCATCTACAAATTGTCTTCGCTGAATTTATTAAACACGGTATTATCATCAGTAAGAAGAAAATGGAACACTTCAAGAAAAATGTCAAATTCCTTGGAATAGAAATTGGTGATGGAAGAATTAAGCTACAAGAACATATAGCTAAAAAGATTTTAGATTTTTCCGTCGATGAGTTAGGAGAAACAAAGAAGTTACAATCATTCTTAGGACTATTGAATTATGCGCAAAGTTTTATTAAGGATTTAAGCAAGCTGGCTGGCCCATTATATGCAAAAACATCATCAAAAGACCAAAAAACTTTTAACCTAGAAGATAGAAAATTGGTACAACAAATAAAAGATTTAGTAGTAAAACTCCCGGATTTACAGTTACCATTAGATAGTGATTACAATATAATCGAGATAGATGGATGAAGCCTCGGTTGGGGAGCAGTACTAAAGGCTAAACCTCATAAGTATACTAGTCCTAGTGAAGAAAAAATTTGTGGATATGCAAGTGGGCAAATATCGAGAAAGAGGTAATATTAGTAGTATAAACGCCGAAGTCTTAGCAATAATTTATGCTTTAGATACTTTTCGTATGCATATTTTAGGTAAGAAAGAATTCCTACTTAGAACAGATTATGAAGCTATAATCAGCTTTTACAATAAAATGCATGAAAAAAGTAGTAGTAAGCGTAGATGATTAAATCTATTAGATAGAATTAATGGTAATGGTTATAATATTAAGTTCAACACATTACAGAGTAGATAATCACTAGCGTGATGCCTTAAGTAGACAAATAATTGTTTCTAATACTAAACTCGCTTTATGCAGACGATCAAAGATCGGATGATCAATCAGTGCACGCTAAAAATAAAGGCGCATACCGCCGCCTTCTTTTCAACCCGACTTTATTAAATTTGGTAATATTCGTTTACAAAGTTTTCCTACGTCCAATCTCTCTTTTAAAACATTACCGCACATCTCACTCTCTGTAGAACAGCAGTGTCTCTTAGATAATCTCTGGATAGCGAAAAATAAAATTAATACAAACCCTAAATATTTTCATACTTGCATAAATGCATTAGCTGAGCATTTTAATACTTATAATACTAGACAGAATTTTAAATTTTATGCAGTAGTAGCTGGTTTCACAACTGGAATCTTTTCCACTTGGTCAGAAGTTTTAGATAGTATAAAAAATTTTAAAAATCCTCTTTATAAAGGTTTTGAAAATATTTCAGATACATTTAGTTTTGCAAAGCACCATCAATGTCCCAATTATTATATATCCCCTGCTATCAAAACCATCATTGGGTCGATAAGCCAACAAATTTAGTCCAATGCAAACCAAGAATTGGTAAAGACATATCAAATCATTGATGGTCGGATATTTGCCAAAAATATCAACAAGAGCTATCAATGAAGCTAAAACATAAATGGCTAGTCCCGCAAATGTGTTGCAGTAAAGACTCATCAAATCCTGTGATGGGTGTGGCTTTCCCAAAAAGCCAAGAAGATAAAGAGATAGGCAGTAGCAATTATAATCAGTTAGTAGCAATCATCCAAAAAATAGTTGATGATACTTTAATCAAAAGAGATACTCAGAGTACTTCACCAGGCATTAAGCTTAGCATAAATCCCGCTTTGTTAAATATGGGACAAAAGAATCTTAGTCAGAAAGCCACTAGCCCTGATCAAGACCCTGTTGAGCCCATCAAATCAGAAGAATCAGATTTGAAAAAGAAAAAGATAATAGAGCAGCCATTATGTGATTCTTTAGGAAGAATCTTAGCCATTAGTCATATTCCTTAGCTTTTTAGCCAATCATCCCTAGCATCTCGAGCATGATAGCTACAAAAGAAACATTTATCTTTACTTTTTAGCCAATCATTCTTTTCATTTAGCCACTTATAAAGCATGATAGCTACTACAGAAGCATTTATTCTTTAAGGATTACATAGCATCTAGCAACTTTTAACTTTTAACCACGAATCTTAATTTTTAGCCACAATAATTTCTTTTTCTAGCCAGAATCAGAATCTCCTTTAGATCACATCCACTACTAGCTCTTTATGACTAGTATCATAGGATTCTTTATAACTAACTTTTCTTCTCTATATATATAGACAGGTTCAGCTCCACTTCCAAAACAAGCCTCTCCCCTATGCAACACACTCCATTTCTGAAACGAACCACAGCCTCTAAAAACCTCCTCTCAATGGCATGTCCACAATCTAATAGCTCCACTCAGAATCTAAACTTAGATATCCTCATCAGCAATCTCACCCCAGCACAACAGAGCATATTCACGTACCTTCGCCCGTCTCCACTCTCAGTCCAAGAACTCCTCGCCAATGAACTTACTAATCTGAATCATGAAGTCCAAATCATGCCAGATGTCATCAAAACACAGCACTCGGTTGTTGACAACTTATTGAAGGCCCCGCAGTCAGCTGCCCATCTATTGCTCACTGAACTTAAGAAGAAATTGATCAAGCTCCAAGCAGAGAAAGATGAACTGTGTGCCAAATTTCATGCCGCCCAGCAACGACCATCTGAACTTCCTACTCACTTTTCCCGCCTTCTACCAGATACTCTTCGATTCATCTTCCATGATCCCGCAATCCAAAGATAACCGCTCGCTTCTAAGGATGGAGAATGCCAAAGCCACCGGTTCTTACCGGCCACCCTCAACACCATACAGTACCAGACTAGTCCCGGCGACACTTTCCTTCTGAATTATCTCCGAGATCAAGAACGGTACCTCTATCAGCAGCACTACAACATGTATGTCCCATATGGTGCACCGCCTCCTTCACCAGCTAACAACCCTGTAGCCAACAATGCCGCAACCACCACTCCACCACTTTCTACAGATGAAGAACTCGAGGCAGAACCTTGCCTCTGTGGATGTAACGGACCCCTTAGCCCCCATCTCGAGGCTGATGGCAAGGAATGGGTTTAAGGTTACTTTTTGTGCACTATAATCATGCTAGTAGTCTCTAACTACCCAAAGGCTGCCGCCCATGTGCAGTTGGTATGATCATATAGAATATTAATCATGAGAGTATCTCATGAGTAGTAGAATATCATCATAATATTCTTTCTTGGCATACAAGAAACGAATATATTCCTTCTTGAACCCCAAGTAAGGAATATGATGATTAGTGTGAGAATAATAATCATGACTATTCTTTCTTGGCATACAAGAAAAGAATCTCATGATTTCGATGCTTACTTGACATGCACTCCAAGTTTACTTGAGGTGCAAGTCTCTCTTGTCTATATAAAGAAGCTCATTCTGAGTTTCTAAGCATCGCCAAGCATCACCAAGCTTCAAGAAAGACTTGTTCTCCTTGAAAGCTTTGTGAGTTTTCTAATTCCTTTCAATATGTGTGTTATGCAAGTCCAAGTCCTGTAAACATTTGTTGAAGCAATAAAGCTTGGTGTGATTTCAACTTTCGTGTAAGCTCTCTTCTTTAGTCCCCTCGAAAGGGAAACCTCTTTTATCTTAAAGGTATGGCCTGCCAAATTATTTTCCATACTCTTTGGTTCATTATTGTGTCTGTATGTATTGCACTTATAATTTACTTTTCATTCACATGAAGAGGAGAATGTCATTGTTAAATCTATTTTGAGTCTCCTCCTTTTACTGTATGTATGTGGTTTTTCGGTTCTTACTTAGTCGGAAAGATGTAGTGGACCCGAATGAAAGTCCTTAAGATTGCCATAAGGAGTAGGTGTACAGTCCCAGTACGACATTAAGAAGTAGGTGGAAGTCTAGGCCTGAGGTTGTAAATTCCCAGCCATATACCCGTCATGCCGTGTGAAGGCGCCAAGGGTTCATCTTGGGTGTTCGAGAGGTAATGACTTTGTTCTTGTGTCGGACTTTGTCCTTATGTGCTCAGTCCTTCTCTGCTATTGACCTAGGTAAAGATGAACGACCCTACATATAGTTAAGGAAGAAGATGATAAACAGTGGATCCCGTGTGAAATGAAAAAAAAAAAAAAAAAAAGTGGTCATTTCCTGCAAGATAATCGAGTGAGTACCGAGTAGAGCATACACCCTCTTGAATACAGCGTTTTTGTGATTTCAAGAGGGTGTATGCTCTACTCGGTACTCACTCGATTATCTTGCAGGAAATGGCCATTTTTATTTTTATTTTTTTTCATTTCACAAGGGATCCACTGTTTATCATCTTCTTCTTTAACTATATGTAGGGTCGTTCACCTTTACCTAGGTCAATAGCAGAGAAGGACTGAGCACATAAGGACAAAGTCCGACACAAGAACAAAGTCATTACCTCTCGAACACATATGGGACATACATGTTGTAGTGCTGCTGATAGAGGTACCGTTCTTGATCTCGGAGATAATTCAGAAGGAAAGTGTCGCCGGGACTAGTCTGGTACTGTATGGTGTTGAGGGTGGCTTCAAGAAGAACCACCGGGTAATCGGCATTCTCCATCCTTAGAGCAGAGCCGGTTATGCTGGATTGCGGGATCATGGAAGATGAAACGAAGAGTATCTGGCAGAAGGCGGGAAAAGTGAGCGGGAAGTTCAGATGGTCGTTGCTGAGCGGCATGGAATTTGGCACACAGTTCATCTTTCTCTGCTTGGAGCTTGATCAATTTCTGCTTAAGTTCAGTAAGTAGCAGATGGGCAGCTGACTGCGGGGCCTTCAATAAGTTGTCAACAACCGAGTGCTGTGTTTTGATGACATCTGGCATGATTTGGACTTCATGATTCAGATTAGTAAGTTCATTGGCGAGGAGTTCTTGGACTGAGAGTGGACGCTGTAATGCGGAATATGCTCTGTTGTCTTTGGGGTGAGATTGGCGATGAGGATATCTAAGTTTAGATTCCGAGTGGAGCTATTAGATCGTGGACATGCCATCGAGAGGAGGTTTTGTAGAGGTCGTGGTTCGCTTTTAAAATGGAGTGTGTCAGATAAAGTGGAGAGGCTTGTTTTGGAAGTGGAGCTGAACCTGTCTATATATATAGAGAAGAAAAGTTAGTTATAAAGAATCCTATGATACTAGTCATAAAGAGCTAGTAGTGGATGTGATCTAAAGGAGATTCTGATTCTGGCTAGAAAAAAAAATTATTGTGGCTAAAAATTAAGATTCGTGGTTAAAAGTTAAAAGTTGCTAGATGCTATGTAATCCTTAAAGAATAAATGCTTCTGTAGTAGCTATCATGCTTTATAAGTGGCTAAATGAAAAGAATGATTGGCTAAAAAGTAAAGATAAATGTTTCTTTTGTAGCTATCATGCTCGAGATGCTAGGGATGATTGGCTAAGAAGCTAAGGAATATGACTAATGGCTAAGATTCTTCCTAAAGAATCACATAATGGCTACTCTATTATCTTTTTCTTTTTCAAATCTGATTCTTCTGATTTGATGGGCTCAACAGGGTCTTGATCAGGGCTAGTGGCTTCCTGACTAAGATTCTTTTGTCCCATATTTAACAAAGCGGGATTTATGCTAAGCTTAATGCCTGGTGAAGTACTCTGAGTATCTCTTTTGATTAAAGTATCATCAACTATTTTTTGGATGATTGCTACTAACTGATTATAATTGCTACTGCCTATCTCTTTATCTTCTTGGCTTTTTGGGAAAGCCACACCCATCACAGGATTTGATGAGTCTTTACCTGCAACCTGTTGCACAGGACTAGCCATTTATGTTTTAGCTTCATTGATAGCTCTTGTTGATATTTTTGGCAAATATCCAGCCATCAACGGATTTGATATGTCTTTACCAATCATTGCCAGATTGGACTAAATTTGGCTCACAACCCCAACAGTGGTTTTGATAGCAGGGGATATATAATAATTGGGACATTGATGGTGCTTTGCAAAACTAAATGTATCTGAAATATTTTCAAAACCTTTATAAAGAGGATTTTTAAAATTTTTTATACTATCTAAAACTTCTGACCAAGTGGAAAAGATTCCAGTTGTGAAACCAGCTACTACTGCATAAAATTTAAAATTCTGTCTAGTATTATAAGTATTAAAATGCTCAGCTAATGCATTTATGCAAGTATGAAAATATTTAGGGTCTGTATTAATTTTATTTTTCGCTATCCAGAGATTATCTAAGAGACACTGTTGTTCTACAGAGAGTGAGATGTGCGGTAATGTCTTAAAAGAGAGATTGGACGTAGGAAAACTTTGTAAACGAATATTACCAAATTTAATAAAGTCTGGTTGAAAAGAAACTGGCAAATTGCCCCGCTTTATTTTTGACGCACTGATTGATCATCCGATCACGTGATCGTCTGCATAAACAGGTTTAGTATTAGAAACAATTATTTGTCTACTTAAGGCATCTGCTAGCTGATTATCTACTCCTGTAATGTGTTCGAACTTAATATTATAACCATTACCATTAATTCTATCTAATAGATTTAATCATCTACGCTTACTACTACTTTTTTCATGCATTTTATTGTAAAAGCTGATTATAGCTTCATAATCTGTTCTAAGTAGGAATTCTTTCTTACCTAAAATATGCATACGAAAAGTATCTAAAGCATAAATTATTGCTAAGACTTCGGCGTTTATACTACTAATATTACCTCTTTCTCGATATTTGCCCACTTGCATATCCACAAATTTTTTCTTCACTAGGACTAGTATACTTATGAGGTTTAGCCTTTAGTACTGCTCCCCAACCGAGGCTTCATCCATCTATCTCGATTATATTGTAATCACTATCTAATGGTAAATCAGAATCCGGGAGTTTTACTACTAAATCTTTTATTTGTTGTACCAATTTTCTATCTTCTAGGTTAAAAGTTTTTTGGTCTTTTGATGATGTTTTTGCATATAATGGGCCAGCCAGCTTGCTTAAATCCTTAATAAAACTTTGCGCATAATTCAATAGTCCTAAGAATGATTGTAACTTCTTTGTTTCTCCTAACTCATCGACGGAAAAATCTAAAATCTTTTTAGCTATATGTTCTTGTAGCTTAATTCTTCCATCACCAATTTCTATTCCAAGGAATTTGACATTTTTCTTGAAGTGTTCCATTTTCTTCTTACTGATGATAATACCGTGTTTAATAAATTCAGCGAAGACAATTTGTAGATGACTAATATGATCGTCCATGTTTTTGCTAAACACTAGGATGTCAACTATATATGCTAGAACAAACTTGTCATACTTGGTAAAATTTTCATCCATTTTTCTTTGAAAGATTGATGGTGCATTTTTTAGTCCAAAGGGCATAACTAACTATTCAAAATGTCCTTCAGGGCAAGAAAAGGCTGTCCATTCAACACTATCTGGGTGCATTTTGACTTGCCAGAAGCCTGACTTGTAATCAAATTTACTAAATACTTTAGCATTCTGAATACTGTTGATTAATTGATTTTTATCTGGAATATCATAACTGTCTTTTTTTGTATTGTCATTAAGTCTTTTGTAATTTATAACCATCCGAGATTTTCCTCGAACTATTTCACTGTGGTTTCTCACAATAAAAGCTGTAGATCTGTGAGGGGAAATGGATTTTCGAATAAGCTGCAATTTTAGTAAATCTTCAATATGTATCTTAAAATCTTCCTTATCTAAATTTGAAAATTCTATTTTTCTTATTTTAATTACATAGTTTGGATTAAGGATATCTAATTTGCAGTAGATCTTATTATTTTCCCAATACTTAAGGGGATTTTCTCCAATTATTTCAAGGTAATCTAACTTCTTTAAAAGATCATCAATATCTGTTTTATTTCTAATAGAAGTTATTTGTTCTACCGAATTGGTTTATAAGATTGTCTAAATTAGGTGGAGGCTTAATATTTTTTATATTTTTAGAAATATTTTTTATTTCAGAAGTTGGGTAGGGTTATGTTACTATAAAGTCGGCCTCACTACTATTCCAGTAATGTCGCCTCATTTTCACCCATTATGAGTGTGTTGTTTACAAATCTAACCGTACGGATGGAAAGAATATCGAAAAATAATATAATATGTCAATTTTCATACAATTTGGTGACCGTATGATCATTTATCTTAAAGGATGAAAATTTAACCCGTTAAGATTTTTATAAATTTTCACCCGTTAAGATGAATGATCATACGATCACCAAATTGTATGAAAATCGACATGTTATCTTATTTTTCGATGTTCTTTTCATCCGTACGGTTGGAAACCCTAAAAACACACTCAAAATGGGTAAAAATGAGGCGACCTTACTTGAATAGTAGTAAGGTCGACCTCATAGTAACATGACCCTATATATATATATATATATATATATATATATATATATATATATATATATATATATATTACTCTTTTAATCTAACTTAGGAAAATCATTTCCTAAATATCTATGTATAAATAAATCCCATTAATTCCAAACTTGGGGAAATTTTCTTGAATTAATTAATTTAATCAAAGAAAATTAGGAAATATTTATTCCACCAATATCTTGGATTTTACACAAGATGTAAAATTCAACATTAAAGCCATCAGGACCAGGGCTCTTTCCTCTCGGCATGGATTTGAGGGTTTGATAAATCTCGGCAGCAGTAACAGGTCTAGATATGGGCTCTCTATCCAGTTCAGACAATATAGGCAAATCATTTGGTAGGCTCAGGGCTAGATTTTCAACATAAGTGTTACTGTTGGATGACCATAGATTAGCATAGAAGTCTGAAAAAGCTTGACCCTGGCTATCATATATAGCAGATTTTTTGTTCTTGTGTCCTCTTATTCTAGCTTGTCGATGAAAGAAACTAGTATTGTAATCTCCATGTTTTAACCATAATAATTTTGCTTTTTGGGCCCAACGGATAGTATTCTGTCTAAGAAGAGCAGAATGGCTATTGTATAGTCCCTTAGAGCCAAACTATTGAGATCAGTATAGCCCAGGGTGGGCTCAAGGGCCTCGAGGAAACTATTTTCTGATTCTGTTTTATCTATGTCCTTATCAATTGGGGTCAGGCCATTAATTTCCATTTAGAAAGTTGGGATCTGGTTTTAGATATAAGATGTATAAAAGCATGCATGGGTGAAGTCACTATCCTATTGTTCTATGCCTTATACACTAATTGATGCAACTTTCATGTTCAAACCAATATTTTTCGAATCGAAAAACTCTTTGTTTGCGATGGGAAAAATTTTTTGCTGTTAAAAGCATGGGGGAATGATCAGAGGATATTCTAGGAAGGTGTTTGTTATAATTAGTTTCGAAATTTGGCATCCAGGAATTATTGGCCAATACACGGTCTAGTTTGGCTCAACTCCTGGCTTGCCCCAGCTGATTATTACACCAAGTAAAAGTTGTCCCACAAAAACCCAAAACAGAGAGTTGATTTGAAGAAACAAATTCGTTAAACAGTTTTGATTTCGCAAAATAGTGTTGAGAACTGCCCCCCTTATGCTTTTCAGCATTGAGGATTGCATTAAAGTCTCCGGTTAGAATCCAAGGAAGATCAAGAGAGGAGAAAATATTTAAATCCAACCAATGAATTTTTTGGTTTTGGATATTTTGTGGGTTGTAAACAACCGATAGAATCCAGGGTTTGACAGATGAAACAATCAAGTGTAATGAAAATCTGGATAGAGCAATAGAAGTGACCATACCAATCCCTTTTTTCTAAAGGATGATGATTCCTCCAGACATACCCTGCGCCGGGATAACAACCCATTCCCACAGTTTGTTAAACTTATTGCATAGTTTCATTCTCAAGCTGCGTTAGCCTGGGTCTCCAACAAGCATACCATATCTAGTTGTGAATCTTTCATGATAGCTATAATTCTATTAATTGTCCTGGGATTTGAAAAGCCCCTATTCCAACAAATTATTTTAAGAGCATTCATAGTAGAAACATAATTTCAAAGGATATGAGTAAAGAGATCCTCATCAAGATGAGATTAAGTATTTCCTGGTTGGGCACTCGGTCCTTCTTCTGGCTTGTGGATTCCTTGATTTTGCTTCTTCTTGCTAGAGCTTCCAATTTTGCATCCTTTTGGATCTGCATTAATGACATATCATCCTTAAAGATTTCATCTCCTTGACCCTCTTCAGTCTCTGCTTCCTCCATAGGTTGATCGGCAGCTGTTTCTTCAACTCAACAGCTTGTGAGACCCTTTCCACCAACCTGGAATGGACATCCATTGGATCATTCTGATTCATTGATGCGTCTTCTTCCTGGGGTTGTGAGTGCCTGTGCCTGTCCAATGACGTGATAAGTCCAACCTTAGATTTGACATCTGCCTTAGTAGTCTCTTCAGCAGAAGTAGCATCAACGGTAACTTATCAGTCCCTTCCATTAGAGGGGGGCGCAACGGTTGGATTGCCTATACTCCGGGGAAGGGGGATGATCTCCTTGCCCTTATTTTGGATTTTTAGGTGGGAGCCAAGCTCATGATTAGGGTAACAAGTGGGGATCAAGCCTCAGCCATTGATGGGCCCTCGTGATGCATATTCCGTTTGCCTCATGATTGGTTTACTTTCCCAGCATTGAAGCCCCCTCTTCCTCCACGTATAGCTCGATCGCCAGCTGACGACCCCCTTATGTGTTCGTTGGAAGACTGTCCCCTCTGTCACGTACCCGTCGATATTGACCTAGGGGCAGGGACGGGGCCACGACCGTGGCCACGTATGCGGCGGGGATCTATCATCATCCAAGTCCCAAAAATCTCTTTTCCGGTTGTCTTCTCTCTCAGCTTCAATTGTTCATAAACATTTTCAACCTCAGGGTTTCCTTGTTCCTCCTTTTCAAGATGCATAGGCTGCGCACCTTTCATCCGATCCTCTTCAGTACTCAGACTGCAGGGGATCATATCACAGGAATTGACGGTGTGCCCTATGCGTCCACATCGGAAGCAGAAGAAGGGGATTCTTTTATACAACAATGCAACAAGGGTTTCCTCCTTTTCGTCTCCTACCCAGATTCCCGTCTAGAGAGGCTTTGAAAGGTCAATTTCTATACATAGGCGGGCAAATTTTGCTCATCCGACCTCTGTTTCAAGGGAATCCTCATTTAACATATGGGTATTAATTTTGAGTACCTGGCCAAGCAGAGAACCAAGATTTTCAAGGGAGTCATGTTCCCATAATTCCGTGGGAAGATGGTGGAACTCTATCCACACCGCTGCTGTCTCCAGTTTCTCAAATGCGAGTTGGAAGTTCTCCCTCCATGGTATAAGCTGGAGAACCATGCCATTAATGGTCCACAGCCCATCCCATAGCGCCTTCACTGCCATTTCGTGTGTTTGGAAGCACATGTAGTAGAAGCCGTTTGGCATATCAGAGATGGCGAAACTGCCAAATTCTTTCCAGAGGTTGGACAGAGCCGACCTCACTTGGTCCAGTGGAAGCGCCTTTCCAAGGAATTTTCCATATAAAACCGTTTGCATTCTCTTTTTTACTCGTGCTTGGAATTCGGCATCTGGTTTGTATCTCAGATGTGGGAGCTTCTTCAATCGTTCTAAGTTTTCATGCGTGTTGATGAGATCTTATTTCCAAAAACCTTTTCCTTTGGTTCGCTGGAAACAACACGGGACCATGATTTCCCTCTTTGAATAGGCGGAGTGTAGACCTTGGCTCCCGTCTCTCCGCCCCCACTCGTCATGGTAAGCGGGGGAGAGGCTTGGTGGAATGGGTGAGAAAAAGATCACAGTCGCACGGGAGCGACACTGAGGTCTTTGACACTTCAAAAAATTGATACCCATACCTAAACAATCTTCTTTCCACTTCAACTGTGGTGGGCAAATACAATGTTACTATGCTCTCCGAGCACCTATGTGGTTCAAATAATGTTTATTCTCTATCTAAGTTCTAAATTAATCTGAACGTCGATTTGACAGCAGAAAAGATAATAAGGGTTATTGAGAAAAAGTTTATACTTAAATACTTTAACCATAACTACCTAACCATTTTTACACCACCTCTATATTTCCACATGATCTATGACTATTGGATGAAGTACCGTTTTTTGCTTTGGGTGTGATGATAAGAGACTTGGCTTTTTCCTATGATCATAACTATGGGGTGCAAACCTAATTGTTCTTGATTTATATCAATTTCATTTCTGTTGTTTGAAAGTCTAGTTTACATGAAGAATATGACATCACAAGCACAAAGAAATTTTACACTGAAATAGTTTAACTATTTAGGCATTTCAACTATGCAATTTTTGGTCTCTCCTACCTCTTTTGGCTAGAATACTTTCCAGCTTCATCCATGACCGTCACATGACAGTATTCTTAATCGTAGCCATTTTGGTTCATGTTTGCAAGGCATAATGCTGATGCCAAATATATATAGAAACAGCTGCTAATACAGCTGCTCAATTTTCTTTTATCTTTGATTAGTCCAGTGTGACTGGATTGCATAGGATCCTCTTACATCTGAAACAAGTATTTTTGTAAGTTCTAATTACAAGAAATCACATGTGTTGGATTTATATTGTAATAGTAGCTAATCTACCTTTGTAATGGTTGGAAAGTGGATTTTGAAGTAATGGCTTATGATTGTTGTCTTCATCCAGTTTGTAATCTTTGTTCATGTAGACTAGATTTCATAGTAATGAGCATCAATGCTTTCTGGGTGAGTCTGTGTTGGCATCATTAATTTGTGGAGTTGCTAATAGTTATGTCTGAAGTCAATATTTAGAACATTTGTTTCTCTCATTTTTCTTTTCTTTCTCTGGTGTTTGCAGATGGCTGTGACCACGTATAACACATCTGTTCCTTTTGCAGAACGCTATCTGAAAGGTTAAGAAGTGCCTGCAGAATTTCTCTTTTCTCCAAGTGATACATGGTTGATATGAAAGAAAGGAATTTCTTAGCTGCTAAAAAATTCATAATCTTCCTTTACAGGGAAAGTGCAAGTATCATTGGTTTGGAATTCTAGAAATGAACAATCACGGGGTGCTGAGAAGTTGAATTCTTTGATGGAAGTAAGTTATGCAGATTAATATTATAGAATTTAGTTGGCCAGACTTCATTTTTCATAAATGAAAATTGTAAAGTTAAACTATCCCTTAGATATGTGGTCCTTCAACATTGTAGTTCTTGTGGAGAAATGGTGGACCGAACAGCAATATTCATTTAATCCATTCCATATGGGTTAACTTTCAGACCTCAAGCAGTAATGTAAGATTAATTTTCAAGCTTTCTCTTAATTCCCTGCACTTTTCTTATAGATACACTACTTTTGTAGCTAACACTTTTTTTATTTGTCATAGCTTTCTGCTGACTTTATGCTCTTTTTGTCTAACTGAAAAAGAATTATATTTATCATGAAATTGTATTTTTACTGACAATGCAGGCCTGCCATGTTTTTAAAGTATAGATCAAACTTTTTCCCACCTCATTCTAATCTGTTTGTGAGAAAAGCAAAATATTTGTTCAGTTCGCTTTTTTTTAGTTCTAGGTTAAGTTATTGCTTATTAGAACATTTTAGTTATGAGGGGATGTTTGGTTAGGGTTGGAATAAGTTGGATTGGAGGCTTTGAAGATTCAATTTGGTTAAAAGAGAACTTTTTTCTACAGTTTATGAAGTTTGACCTAATTAACAGTAATTAAAATAAATACTTAGCAATTATAATTATAATTTTCTAATTAATGATTGATCAAAGAGAATGATCTAAAGAGGATTCAATTCAATAGAAAATAGAGATTCATTTTTGGAACAGAAAAGGAACTAGTCTAATGGGATTCAAAGTCCAACCCAAAAAAGGGGTGGGGGTTCTGAATAATTTCCAAAATAATTTAATAATATATAATAGAATATAGATAATATTTTTAGTAGTAGTTAACTTTTTTTTAAATATTAATTAATGATTAAATAATTAAAAATTAATTAAATTTCATAAAAAAGATTTCTATTCCAAATTATTTTAAAGATGGTGTTTGGTGAGTGTTGGAATAAGTTGGGATAAACTAGTCTATCCCAACATTTTCCCCAACCAAACACTCCCTAAAATCTTAAAACTTACAATTTAGTCCTCTAGAAAATTTTCATTTAATGGACCTATTATTTTGTCACTCTACCCGTAAAAGCCTGCAAGTTTGCATATTTACCCAAGTGAAGGCTTCCTTTCTAATCTATATTAGGGTAAGGAACCAAAAATTCAAAATTCAAAAATTACCCTAGACTCTACCCTTAAAAGAGTCTCACCATTTGCATATATGGCATAGGTTTTTTAAAACTGATTACTCACTCATACCTTTTTAATCATTTATAAAATCCTATAGGGGGTGTTTGTATTTTATGGATGAAAAGTGAAAACGTATATAAAAAGTGTTTGGTTGCTAGGATAAGAAAAAGAGACAGAGAATTTTTATAGTTTGTTTGGAGGGATGGAAAGAAATAAATTAAATTTGTAAATAATTATAAATATTATAATTTAAATTATAATATCTAAAAATAAATTAATATTAACTATTTATAATTAGAAAATTAATGATATTTATTGTTAATAAATAGATAATAATAATTTTAACTCTAAAACAATAATATCTTATCTCCATCATTAACATATAATTATATATAAAAAAATATATACTATTTTATAAATTATAAAATAATTTATATAGTCATTATTTTAAAGGGTAATTAATTCAAGGTCCCTGGCATTGTTTACTTTAGCCCATGGGGTCCTTGGGGTAGGTGTGTGTGGGGAGTGTAGCAAATAGTGGGAGGAGGGGTCCCTGGATACTGTTTTCAGGGACCTATAATTCATTTTCCCTTATTTTAAATTATAAAATTATTATAAATATTCAAATTTAACAAAATTAAGCATTTAAATTAATTATAATAATTAATAATGGAACCACTTATCCCTTTTGGAGGGAAGCCACTCATTTCTCCAAAAGGGATGAGAAGATCCCTCTCCCAAAACGCCCAAACGGATATGTTATATTCCGAAATTCAAACACCCCCTAAGAGCATAACTGTGGTTAGTTAAGAAAAAGTACATGGAAAGAATTGGCCTGTAACCTGAATTGTATTGGAAAAAGACAATATTTTTAGGGGCATATATGTAAATGATTGTATTTAAGGAGTATAAATGAAAAACCACTGAAACATAGTGTTGTAGTAAATTATTCCAACAGGGTTTTATGTTATCTAATACTAGGACAGTTAAAGTTACTCCCAACAGCAAGCATTTGTTCAGACATCAAGTTGGCTTATACGAAAACAAGAAATCAGATAATGTTTCTCGTGAAGTCGGACTAGAATTTAAGCTTTTTATATGGAAAATTACCCCCTCATATCAACTATCTTAAGTTAGTACTTTTCTTGTCTGTGAAAGATGATGGACTGTTGTGAAATTTCAATATGGAGTTATTTGTCAGGTGAAAAATGAACTTGTGGTTTTTTCCTTTGAATAGTATAGTGTTATTTTTTTTTTGTCTTTCAAATGGAGTTCATCTATTATGAATATTCCGATTACGTATTTGTACCTCTCCTTTTCATGTTATCCATTTCCAGACATAATTTTTTTCTTTTTCATTAATGTATATCTTCTTCGTAGCAATTTATTTTCTTTTCTCGTATCATCTAAAAGTTCCTATATGCTTGCAGATAATTTTTGGAAATAGATGGAGGCATTTTTTTGGGGAAAGGGATTTCTGGGAACATGTTGGTGGGGTTGATATCTCCTTGGATCCATCAAGTTTTGGTCAGGCAAATACACAGGTAACAGTGATTTTCTGTTCATCTATTGACATGAAATGGTAGATAGAGAAGGTAACAGAAATACTAATTTATTGCTATTTGATATAGATAGGTGACAAACCATCCACAAATGTCAAATACTTAACTGGTTTATGCTACCTTCTTATCCATTTTTTGCGACAAAAGATGTAGAGATACTACTGCAGTATCATTCCATTCATGGCGGTCTTGGTGATAATTAAATTGGCCTGGTCGTATTGTCTTGCATTTGTCACAGGCTTCATCAAACTTTACCACTGCATAGATTTCATTTATTGTGTTTGGAAATTGGACTTGAGAGAATGATGCTTAGAAAACCAACATAAAATTGAACCTTGAAAAACATTATTAAATCATGCCTTCTGCATGGTTTAAGATAAGCTTTCGGTGTAATTATTGTAATTTCAATATCATTAACTTGGTTAACATTTTGACTCATAGCGTTGAAGGAAGTCTGCTTTTATCTCTTCATCTGTGACAGACTGAATCAAAACTAGACTTCGCATGACCAAACCATCTAATTGTCTTCGATGCAACATATCATGCAAATCTTGCTTTCTTCATTGATTCATTGTGAGTGTTCTATATGGTGCCTATATTTAGGCATCCAAATTTGATGACTATATAAACATTATGATTTAAGCAAAATAACCTGTCAAAATGTTATTACAATCTTGGTGAATATTCACTCACTGCATTACTCTCAATAAATCCTTTTTTGCTTTTGCAAGCATAATCAGTAGTTATTGAGCACAATTTAGTTGAAGTTACCTTCATTAGTCTGGGATTCTAGATTAGCTCAACCTTCTAATGTACACAACTATTTCCATTCTGCCATGTAGTTTGATAAATTTCTTTACCTAAATATGACTTCATTGCATCCTCTAATTTATGGTGTCCGCACAGGCTTTTGATTCCTTACTAAGAAAATTGCAAAAGTATGTCCCCTATGGGTCATCAGTTACTGATTTATATGCTGGGGCTGGTATTATTGGATTATCTCTAGCTGCCATTAGGAAATGCAGGCAAGTGCTGAGATTTTCTTATCATATAAACAATTTGAATTTGAAAGATTTTGTGCTGATAAGCATTAGTATATAGCACTGATCTCTCTCTTTCAGGTCGGTCAAGTGTGTTGAGATTAACAAAGAATCCAAGCAATCTTTCGAAAAGTCATTGAGCCGTTTACCTAAGACAGTGGATACTAGCATCAGTTGGCATAACACAGATGCATCAATTGTATGATCTCAATTCTCAAGTTTTTAAGAAACAAATCATTATGGGTATAGCTTTTCCACTAAACAGGAAACTTTAAAATTATATTTTGAGGTTCATTAGAATTACAGGAACCCCTTCATTGGTTTGAGGGATCAGATGTTGTTGTTGTTGATCCTCCTAGAAAAGGATTGGAGCCCTCTCTTGTTGATGCATTAAAGGCTGCTGCATTTTCTGGCGGCAAAATTTCCAAGTCAGCTGGGAGGTAACAATGGCTTTTTTTTTTTTTTGTTTTTTACTTTTTACTCCATAATTTTTAAGACTATAGAGAGTAAAAAGTGGCCTTTTGGCTTTGTATAAGAGTTTTCAATATGTTTGTTGGAAAGACCTTAGTCCATCTGATATTATTTTCTGCTTTGAATTGACTTATGAATTAATATGTGTGAGAAAAATAACGTTAGGATCAGATTTGTTTTTACTTTCCTATTTTTTAGGAATCTGTTAGTTTGTTATTTCCTTATCTTTCTAGTCTAGCCATGAGAATAAAAGGAACAACAGTTCCTATCTTTGTACCTTTTTTTTTTAATGTTAATGCATTGCTTTAATTTTCCTCTCCTTGGTTTAGTTTATATGGTATCAGAGCTAGGCGGTAGACCTGGATAGAATTTGCAGCCAGGCAGTTGTAGACCTTAATTGAAGTTGGCGTTTGAGAAAAGACTCGATGGAACAAGTGATGTGGTCCTTTGTTTGAGGGAGGATATTAGAAATCAAACAATAGTCCTACATCGACTATTGAAGAAAACTGCAGAGGCTTAAGTAATGAAACATATCTCCATTAGTATTGAGGCTTTTTAGGTTAAGCCCAAGAACAAAACTGTGCGGGCTCAGGCCCAAAGCGAACAATATCACACTAATGTGGAGATTCGAACTAGCCCTATAGTCATGTTTGGCTTTTCTTGAACGAAGCCCGGGATCTTCTGTCGATTCTTCTTCATTTTCTTCTTTCTCTTCTAAACCATCGGTTAATTTATATGACCATCGAGGAACCTTTTTAAAAATTTCTTCTATTCCAATAGATTTATTTCTAATTGTCGTTTGCTCAGTGAGATCAGTTGTAATTCCATCAATTAGCAATTTAAAAGTAACGGAGAATGGTTAGCCTTGGATCATTGACTCCGGGGCTACTGACCATATGACAGGTTGTGAAAGATTATTTTCATCATATACACCAAGTCCTGGAACTCATAAAGTAAGGATTGCTGATGGTTCGTTATCTAGTGTGGCTGGTGTTGGCAGCATTAACCTCAGAAATAATCTCTCTACTTGCAACCTTTTATGTACCGATTTTAACTTGCAATTGTTTATCAATCAGTAAAATTACCAAAGATGTTGATTGTGTGGTCAACTTTTCTCCTTCTGAGTGTGTGTTTCATGTTCGCGTTTCGGGGAAGAGGATTGGCAGTGCTAAGGAGCTTAATGGCCTCTACTATTTTAAGAATGATGTTTTCGTGCATGACAAAGTTCAAACTACTGTTGGAAATTTACCTGTGTCCCGTGATAAACAAGTTATGTTGCTTCATTTTAGGCTCGGTCATCCTAGTTTTTTATACATGAAATTTCTATTTCCTTCGTTGTTTAAGACCAATGATTCATTTCAATGCGACGTTTGTCAATTAGCAAAGCATATTCGTGCATCTTTTCCTTCTCAAGTCTACCATGCTTATAAACCGTTTTTCTTAATTCATAGTGATGTTTGGGGTCCGTCCCGTATTCCTAGTCTTTCTAAAAAAATGGTTTGTCACGTTTACTGATGACCACACAAGAGTCTGTTGGGTGTACTTGTTGAAAGAAAAATCCGATGTTGCAACTGTGTTTCAAAATTTTCATTCCTTGATCAAAAATCAATTCAACGAAAATGTTAAAATACTCCGAATTGACAATGGTACTGAGTATTTTAACACGGTCTTGGGTTTTTTTTTTTTGCTAAGAATGGAATTATTCATCAGAGTTCTTGTGTCAGAACACCACAACAGAATGGGGTTGTTGAGAGAAAAAATCGTCATTTATTAGAGGTTGCACGTTCTTTTGCTTTTTTAGTCTAATGTGCCTAGGTATTTTTGGGATGATGCCATTCTTACTGCTTGATACTTGATTAATCGCATGCCCTCTCGTGTGTTAAAATATCAAACACCATTGCAGGGTCTATCTAAGTCCTATCTTGAGTATCGTCTTATGTCTGAGTTAGATCTGAAAGTATTCGGGTGTACCGCGTTTGTTTATAATCTAGATTCATCAAGAGGAAAATTGGATCCTATAGCCTTCAAGTGTATTTTCTTAGGATATTCCACTATTCAAAAGGGATTTTGGTGTTATTCTGTTGAAAAAAGAAAATATTTTTTTTCTTGGATGTAACATTTTTTGAGTCTCAACCTTTTTTTTCAGAAATCTCTTCAGGGGGAGCAATTAGGTGAAGATATTTCTGCTTCCCTGAATTTCTCAAATCCGGTTTTGTAGGAATATTTTTGGGAAAAAGATCCACAAAATTCAAATCGGTCTGATTTATCTCCAAAATATCTTGAAAATATCTCTCAAATTTCAAATCAGCCTACTTTATCTCAGCAAATCTTGAAAATATCTCTCAAGATTCAAATCAGCCTACTTTATTATCGCCATCAAATCTGGAAAATATCTCTCAAAAATCTCCAGTTTTGTCTTCACAAAATCCGGTTTTCTTCCAAGGAAAATTTGATTAGTTTTTCACTGAATCTTCAAATTCGAAAAACTCTGAATATCACGTGACAGGGGGAGAACGTTTTGGACAGTTCTTCGTGACCTATTCACGAAGAAAGAATTCGAAAAATAAGAAGATATTGGCTTTTGAACACGGCCAAGAATCTAAACCGGAACAAGGTTCAAATGCGGAGCTCTTAGACTTGAATGAACCCGTGGCAGTGAGGAAAGGTGTGAGGACATGTACTAAACATCAAATCAGCGTGTTTGTGGCATATGATCATTTGTTTGGATCAGTCAAAGCCTTAGTCTCTAATCTGGAGAAAGAAGAAGTTCCAAAGGATGTTCAGGAAGCTCTAAGAAGTCCTGAATGGAGGAAGGCTATCTTGGAGGAGAAACGCTCATGAAGAATGGAACTTGGGACGTTGTGTACAAGCCAAAGGATAAGATGCCAATTGGATGTAAGTGGGTGTTCACTATCAAATATAAGGTTGATGGATCAATCGAAAGGTATAAGGCTCGCTTGGTTGCGAAGGGGTGTGCACAAACATATGGTATTGATTATCAGGAGATCTTTGCACCCGTGGCAAAAATCAATACAGTTCGGGTTCTCTTGTCAATTGTTACTAATCTAGATTGGCCTCTCCAACAGTTGGATGTGAAGAACGCTTTCTTGAACGGTGATCTAGAAGAAGTGTATATGGAACTGCCTTTGGGATTTGATGAAGAACGGAAAATAGGCAAGGTTTGCATGTTAAAAAAATCTTTGTACGGGCTTAAACAGTCACCTCGTGCATGGTTTGATTGATTTGCCAAGGTGATCAAGCAACAATCATATCAACAAGCTCAGACAGATCACACATTGTTCTACAGACATAATAATGGAAAGAGTATGTTTTTAATTATGTATGTAGATGACATGATTTTGACCGGGGATGATTTTGTTGAAATGGAAAGGTTGAAGAGATAATTAGCTGCAACATTCGAGATGAAGGATTTGGGAAGTTTCAGGTATTTTCTTGGCATGGAGATAGCAAGGAGCAAGGCCGGAATTACAGTTTCACAACGAAAATATGTGTTAGATTTGTTGACAGAAACAGGGTTGCTTGGTTGTAAACCTATGGAAACGCCTATTGACACAGGTGTAAAACTTGGAGCCCGTGAAGATCATAGCCCGGTTGATAGAGGAAGATACCAATGACTGGTTGGTAAGTTGATCTATTTGTCACATACTAGGCCGGATGGTGCCTTTGCAGTCAGTCATGTGAGCCAATTTATGCACTCTCCAACAGAAGAACACCTGCAGGCTGTGTTCAGAATCCTAAAGTACTTAAAAGGAACACCAGGAAGAGGACTATTTTTTAAGAAGCATGAAGAAAAAGGACTTGAGGTATACAATAATGCAAATTGGGCTGGAGCTGCTGAAGATTGAAGGTCCATGTCCGGATATTGTACCTATGTCTAGGGAAATTTAGTAACATGGAGAAGTAAGAAACAGGCGGTCGTAGCACGAAGTAGTGCAAAAGCTGAACTTAGAGCTGCTGCTCACGGGATCAATGAGATTTTATGGCTGAAGGTGCTCTTGGAGGAGTTAAGACTACCAGCAAGATCTCCTCTTAAGGTGTACAGTGACAACAAAGTTGCGATCAACATCTCTCACAATCCAGTTCATCACGACAAGACCAAGCATGTGGAAGTCGACATGCACTTTATCAAAGAGAAGATCGATGATGGAAGAATATGTGTGGTCTACATATCAACATCAGAACAAACGACAGATATTCTTACCAAAGGATTGACTCGAGCAACCTTTGATGAGTTCGTAGACAAGCTGGGCATGTTTAACTTGTACAGCCCAGCTTAAGGGGGAGTGTGAGAAAAATAACGTTAGGATCAGATTTGTTTTTTTACTTTCCTATTTTTTAGGAATCCGTTAGTTTGTTATTTCCTTATCTTTCTAGTCTAGCCATGAGAATAAAAGGAACAGCAGTTCCTATCTCTGTACCTTTTTTTGATGTTAATGCAGTGCTTTAATTTTCCTCTCCTTGGTTTAGCTTATAATATATATTACTTGGATCTGTTCTTTGGACCAGTTCTCTTCTGAAGCTGAAAGAAGAGAAAAGGCCATGGATTTTGAGAGCAAGGAAAGCTGCAGTTCAAATGGACAGCAAGACAGCCTGGGATAGAAGTGAAACATGGCCTCAAACACTTATCTATATAAGCTGTGGATGGGAAAGCTTTAAAGAGGTAAAAGTTTTGTGTATTCTTAACATACATGTTATAGGTATGAGCATATATTTGTTGTTTCCTGAAAAATTTTACTTTTTTTATAAGAAAATTATAGGAAACTACTTCACCTCTTATTAGTCTTGTGATTATTTCAAAAGCTTAGTTTGGTTGAGGAATAACTCGAGATATTTTGGTGTTATCCCAAATTATTCCCAAGTTCTAATCAAAACGGATCAAACAGAATAACTTAATTAAAAAAACCCTTTTTACAAAATTTAATTAATTAAATTAATGGAACCATTAATTAATATTAAAGTTATTAACTATTAATTATTATTAATCATTAACTGGAATAATACAACTTGAATTGAAAATATTTTATTTAATTAGTATTAATCTAGTCAAAGCTCATAATAACTTGGTTAACTTGAGATAGAAGTTTTTTGTCACTACAATTCAAATTTTAAAACTTATATTCCAACATATCCCAACTTATTTGAATCACAACGGAGCACCACTGAAAGAAGGTGAATGTAAGTGGTGGGAAGTGATGGTAAAGTGGGAAGTTTAACCTGACACCTTTTGAGTCTCAATCAATATTGAGGTTGTTGATTTTTATTTTATTTTTGCATTTATGTATTTTTTTTTGGTCAATTTATGTTTTTCTTTTTTAGTCTCTTTTGTTTTTCTAATCAATCTTTAACTAGAGCAACCATTAACAGGACTGCAGGTCTTTGTTGGCTGATAAATCCTGGCACTTAGAGAAAGCACATGCTTTCAATTTTTTTCCTGGCACTCAGAGGTAATTTTTTTTAATTGGTCAAATACAGATTCTTATTCGGATGGCGTGCATACTACAACATTTCTAGACTTTCTAGATTTCTATGCATGAGAAATGTTTCTTTTGACTAAAGCAATAATAAATCAACAGTAAAAGGAGACAAGCCTTTGAATTGCCTGACTAACAGCAAGTTATCTGTGCTACATAAATCCATTGGGCTTATCTTGAACCACATCATGTATTTGGTTTCTATCCATTTATGTACATCTTGTCATATCTTCATTTAGCAGTGGCATACTTTTAGTAGTATAGGATATCCTGAAAATTGGAAGTTAGAAAACACAATTTGGATTTGAGCTTTCCTTAGAGCTGAAGTTTTTATAGCTGTCTCTTAATTTAGGAGTCTTTTAACTAGTCAAGGTCTCTTGCTGCTCTTGCATAAATAGGCAACAGAGAACTAAGAATGGAACAACAATATAATTTGGGGTGCTGAAAATTTAATATGATTGAAATCATGATACATAAATGTTATGATAGCCCCTTACCATCTTCCAATAATTTCTCATCTCTTATAAAATGATCTAGATTTTTTTTTTTCTCTTGATTTGTTGAAACCTAGAAAGGGAGCTTGGCACAGTGGTAAAGTTGTCGCTATGTAACCTGAAGGTCACGGTTTGAGTCATGGAAGCAGCTTTTTGCAACAAAAAAAGAAAGGTAAGACTGCGTACAATAAACCTAAGTAGTCCGAGCCTTCCCTGAACACTGCATATAAAGGGAGTTTTATAGCACTGAGTTGCCCTTTATTTGATGAAACCTACCTAATACCCCTAAAATGAAATTCAAAAAACTCCAATATAGTCCATATTGTCACGCCCTGAATCTGGTACATGGCAAACCAACCTCACATTCTCAGGGTTTTGGCCCATTGACATGTAAGGCCTCAGAATAGAACCTGTTAAACACAACTCTAAACACTACACAATAAAATCATTCAACTACAACAAGGTTCCACAATCTAGATAAGATCCAAAAATAATAAGTCCAAAAACACTACTATCAGGCTCAACTACAATTCACAAGGTTTTCAAACTGTTGAGTGAAATAGGTTTTATACCAGAAACTACGAACTTCCCAGAAACTAAACTCTTCCAAGATGTCACAGTTAACTACTTGTGATATGGAAAATGGGAAAACAACTTCATGAGCATAACAACTCAGTAAGCATCCCAACAACTTGATTAATGGAATCATGCACGCAATTTAAATTATTTGTAGTAGACGAGATTTCAAATTTCAAAGAAACATTATTCCAAAAACCTTGTAATAGATAATGTAACATAGCAAATTAAAAATAAGGTTTAACAAATTAGGAAAATAGAAATCTTATGTTTGCACTCAAAATATTATATTGTCATCTTGCATCAAAGTCTTGAAACAAAAAATAAAGTTTAGCGGCTTAGGAAAACAAAAATCTTATTTTTGCACTAAAAAATATATATTGTCTTTTTGTATTAAATGCCTTGAAACAGAAAATAAAGTTTAGTAGATCAAGAAAACAAAAATCTTAGGTTTGCACTCAAATAATAGTCTTCTTGCATCAAAGCCTTGAAACAAAAAAATAAAAAAAGAGCAGCCCGGTGTTACAAAGCTCCTGCATTGTGCAAGGTCCGGGAAAAGGTCGGGTTTGACTTATTAGTAAAACAAAAATCTTATGTTTGTGCTCAATATAAAGGCTCGAGTCAATATATAAAAGAAAAGTGTTATTTTGTCGCTGGTTGTGCAATATATGGTCACAGATGATCAAAGACCGTTATTTTATTACTGACGGTACAATATAAGGTCAGGCACAAAAGAGGATCAAAGATCGTTATTTTATTACTGACAACACGATATAGGGTTAGGCTCAAAGAAGGCCAAAGACCAGTATTTTATTACTGTTCATATGGTACAAGGTCAGGCTCAAAGAGGGTCAAAGACCATTATTGTATTACCAACAACACGGTATAAGCTCAAAGAGGGTAAAAAACTGTTTATAACAAACTGAACAAAACTTCAAATTCCAAGGCAAAATACTTTTATATAGAAATAATCATAACTATTTATAGTTCTAGGTGCTGATTTGATAAAGTGGGTAAGTCATTCGAATCATAAAATGAAAATAGGGAATATAGGTTACACATACATGATTTGGGTTTTCATAGAAATAACATTTTTGCAAATACTTTTGTTTCATATTAGAGATAGTTGGGTTGCATAAATATAAAAATAAACAAAGTTACTTACATATTTGATATTATAAATTTATAAAAAATATTAATTGAGTCCGAAAGTTACATATAATTTAACAAATCAACATTAATTAAGTCAGAAGGTAACTTACCTTAAAACACACAATCCAAGACTAAATCACAAGACTAAATCACAAGACTTTACAAAATGATAGGAAAATCTAAGAGCAAATAATTCATTTCCCTTAGAGCACTTTGAAAATGTAACACCCATCTCTCTAATGAGACAGATGTCACACTAACTGGGCCGAGAGTGCACCCAGCCTATAAGTTGTGTATTTTAAACCTGATAATGATCATGTACTCTAAATAAACTCCATATGACATAAAGATAACCGGTTACACACCGAGAGTCATATTTAAACCCAAGTCATAAATAGAGTACAACACTCAGAGTTATGGGCAACTACGGCCCCAAATACAGCGGAAAGAAAACATAATTATATTGTCAAATACAACCCGACAAACTAGACACAAAGACGGGTACTCTAGAGCCAGCTAAACTTCGATCCTTGCTCGAGACACGAGCTACTATCCAGATCCAAGTCTAGATCCTGCAATAGAAAAACAGTAATCGAAAGGGACTGAGCTATACAAGCTCAGTGAGGAAGAACAACTCCGTCAGGTATTATACATACCTGTCATTTGTACTAAAATACTAGTACGAAAGCAGTGCAAGTATAAACCATGAAGGTCAACACAATTATCTTAAATTTGGATAAGCATGCTAACACGATCAGAAATCCGAAGAAAACACAAGCAATTCATATCATATCATGCATATAGTGAACATATATATGCAATGGCCTCGTATTGTATCAACGTGTAACCCTAGTTCAATACTCTGAATGAACCCAGCTGTCATCAGCTGGATAGCCGGATCTTGATGATCGGGAGACAGCGGAATAATCCGATCCAGTACCCGAGGCCTGACGACCAGTGGTATAATCAACCAAACTGTATCAATCGTTACGCGTCTCATATCCGAGACCTGACGACCAGTGGTATAATCAACCAAGTTGTATCAATCATCACACGTGCATCTCGTATCTGATTCGGGCACCCAAAAGAGTCGGGAAGGGGTTTTATATAGAAAACGATTTCGCAAACATTTTTATTTAAGAAAAACGGATTAAAACAAATCCCTTCCTTAACCCGATATCATCTACTATCCTTTATGGGCTCTATCCTGAGCCCCGCTGGATCAATCGTTTATGTCTAGCTAGGGAGCAGTCACGACACGGATGAATATCAACATCTACCATTTAAGGTTTCACTTTATAATAATCATGCTATTTCAGTTTCATAGCATATGCAAGTATGAAATCATTATGCAGCTATAGCGATAAAATCCATCGGCAAATCACAAACCGATATAAATCTCATAAGGATACGAGAAACCAAAATCACGGTAAATACATGAAATAAATCTAGATTTACGGTGAAGTCCCCTCACCTTAAGTCCTTCGCAAATTCCTAGGATTGACTCGGTCCTTCGGCAGCTCCTGCTGGACCTTTTCCCTTTCCTGGAATCGAAATACAAAATCTATAAATATGGAGTCCGTATTCTTGACTCGTACTCTAATTTAAACTAAGTAGAATACGGTAAAAGTACGGGATTAACTCTTCCTACTTACTATACTTATTTCTATCATTAACATAACTTGGAAGCTTAAGCATGCCTTTCATGAAAATTTAAGGGTCTCTAACATGCTCTTCTTAACAATTAGGGCTTCCTAATTACGTGAATTAAGCATGGAATTTCTAGAAAAATTGGGCAGCACCTCCTCTGTTTTTAGGGCTCCCGACTTACTACAAACATTCATCACATGCTAACAACTTAATTAACATCAATATATACATGCAATTTATCCCTTCACAGCCCTATTATTCCTTCCAATTCATACATCTACTTAGGTTATCCCAAATCTGAAATCCTAGGGCTTTACTTGAAGAACGCGTGGCGTTAAGATGGTCGCATAGGCCGTGAGACGAGGCCGAGAGGAGAGATCGCGAGGAAGATGGCCGACGACAAGGATGGTTGGCCTCAGGCTGTGCTAGCTGCAGGATGGCCGGTGGGGGACTCCGGCGGCGAGTAGCGCGGACCGGGCGGTGGGCAACTGCAGTGTGGAGGGACGGCGCGACCACCGGACTGAGCGGACGGCCAGCTCGCATGAGAGAGGCGGTGGGGCGAACAGGCGGCCAAGGGTAGGGGGCGGGGGCGGGCGGCCAAGTAGCGCGGACGGGCGTCGGAGCCGAGCGGGGACGGCACTGGGAGGCGGCAATGGCGGGCAAGGGCGACGTGCGGCCGTGAGGCGCGAGCAGAGTCGCGAGAGAGTAGTCGAGAGAGAGGGTAAGGAACGATGAATTAATTCAATTGAATTGATTTCTTCTCTTAGACCTAAGTCTGAGTTACCTTTATATAACATATGATATTATATTTTATTATTTAACTCTTTACTTTAACTTATCATGAAGCTTATCAATGATTTAATTAACTTATCATCTAAATTATTTCTCCTTTACGTCACATCACCATTTATTAATATTATCTTTTAAATAATGCACCGACCCAGATCCAGAAATCCCGGGTCAATGATTCCGGTCATCATGGGTGTACTGTAGCCTCACGGGGTCTGTCTCTCGTCAGACCAGATCCGCGAATACCGGCTTTTGACTCGTCTGATCTACTTTATCGGAACTCGAACATTTGTTTGGTTCTATCATATAATTAATCTTGATTAATTAACACTTACCAAATCTCCCAATTATTAACCGATGTTATCTTTACCGTTCACCTCCAAATATTCGAAGTGTAAGCGGCCTGGCCCAATAAGGCCTTCCCTAGGCCCATTAGTTGCGAGACTTGATTTAAATTTATTACTCCTTGATTTTCCTTTAATTGAGCTTTAAAATAATTAATTTATTTTCCATGCTAATTAATCTCATTAATTATCGAAAATTTTCTGATTTATTTACTTAGAAAATTCGGGGCGTTACAGAAAATCAACCTATCATAATATTATTATAGTTTTTATCAAACCAATGTCCAAATTATTCCCAATACTTTTGTTTCAATAATTCATAGACATGTTAGAGAATCTATGGGATCCACCTTAGCCTATTCTTATATGTTTTCTGTTATTCGTAATAAAAGTAATGTTGAACCTAACTAGGGTTTAGATTCCAATAATCATACTATAGTTCATAACAATTGAAAGGTAGATGAGATTTCAATATAAGCTCCCTAGATCAATCCGAATAAACTATAGATTTTGACATTAGTTCTACTCATTGTTTCTTAATTTAATTTAGATTCCATATCAAGTTTACTAGAATAAAAATCTTTTAAATTTCACACAAATCGGATTTCCGAATTTTATTTTCAAATTTACATTTCATATTTTCACAATCTATTAGGAATTCGGATCGTAGAAAATCCCAGATTTTCTCACTCTCAAAGATTTAGTCATATCTTTTATTCTACTGATCAATTTTGATGAAATCAAATTCATTAGATTTGTGGGGAAGAGGAGAATCTGAATATAAAGATTTTCATACCGTAAATCAAGTAAAAGTTCACCGAAATTGGCCAAAGTTATAAATCTGCAGGTTTTTGAAAGGTTTTAGTGGATCAATTGTAATTTTTAATCCAAAAATAAGATTCATTGGGTTCGTAAGAACAAGAAGAATCTAAATAATTTTATTTGGATATGATTAGGTGACAGAAAAGTATGCAGAATATGTCATAATTTCTCTGGTTTTAAATCTCAATAAGATTAATGAATTAATCTTAACTTCTCTAATATCACCCAATAATTTATGATGCGTTTAAAATTCTAGATCCCATAATTTATAAATTCTATCTAAAATTAAATAAAATCAATTAATAATTATAAGTTTAAAAGCTAACCTGAATATATCAAAGGTTTAATCTTTGGAGGAGGTTCATATAAAGATCCACAAGAGGCATTCATTGCTCTTTTTTCTATCTCAGTCTCAGCTGTCGAGAGGAAGAAATAAAACTATCGAGGCAGCTAGTGTTTTCACTTTTATTTATAACATTACAATAATGGTAAAAATTTATAAAACCCCCTTATAAGAATATAAAATTATATGGAGCCTCTAGTTGAAAGGTTTTAAAAATTCAGGGTCTTGCACATACCCTAACTCGGCTTTATAAAGAGTTGGTAAGACCTCTTTCCTGGGGTGGTAATAAACAGAATTGAGCATCCATATGTCCACTTTCCATGGTTAATAAGGAAGAACTGCCTGGAAGGATTATACTAAAAAAAGTGGAAGATTATGGCTGAGTCGGACTTAAAGAATCTTCAATTTTAACTACAAAAGAAGATCTTTAAGTTTGAATATAATTCTTTAACTAGATCCTTTTATTGAAAGGAGGGTTCTCCAGGGTTGCTCTCACATGATTTATAAATGATAAGTGTACCTTTTCTTTTTATGTTAAGACTCGAGCATTCCTGCATTGCTTGTTCTCCCTGATTTTTTATTTGTTTGATATGAAGTAAATTCATAGGGGTCTAACGACTCCTATCCATATTGGTAACAACTACCAATGTGGACGATTTTTTAAAGAGAATCATTAAACTTGTCCAGATTTATCACTTTTTTAAGTTTATTCATCATGATATGTTTGAACTTGCTGATGAACATGGAAATGGAAAAGTTATGATTTTTTTTATTGTAGTATAGTTTTCCTTGTTTAATTCATTCCTTCAGCCCCTTTCCTGAGGTATAAATCTGCCCAGCCTTGATTTCGGAGTTTTGGACCTGCTAAGTTTTTGATTGGCAATGAACCTGAATTTATGATGCAGTTTCTTACCCAACTTTCACAAAGAAGGGTTGGCAGCATATTCGCTTTATAAATACGAGGTTCGAAGTTCAAGGCACACCGATGCATAATAAAAAATGTCCTGCCCACATTTTACAAAACTAAATGGATATATTTTTAAATAAAAAATAAAATGCAGATGCATAATAATAAATCCTATTTTGTTCATCCCTGGTTCCTTATAAACATGGTGGCAGCAATGACTTGAAGAAGGAAACATATTCAGACATCCAAGAATTTGTTCATCTCAATGACCATTATTTTATCTTATCACGATTAGTTTAACCCTTATGTGATAAATTAGGATGTTTCCTGTAAACGTTCTTGTTGTTAAAATGTCTGATGAAACACATGCAGCATTGAAGTTCTAGCTGTTTTTAAGTGCGGTCGCCGAGTAGGTCATAAGAAGAAAAAAGGTAAAAGGAAGACTCTATAATTCAAGGCAACTTGAAGCTGTCAGTTGTGTTGGAAAAGAAAATTCCCATGCTGCGATTTGATGATGAAAAGGTAACTTACTTTATCTTGATTTGATGGAATGTAGAGTTGAACCGAAATTAATAATAATTTGTTGTGTTTTGCGCCTCTATTATTCCATTTATCAAGAAATATACCAGAAAAATACTCTAGTTGTACAGAGAAAATCTCTTAATTGAAAATTAATTAATTTGAGA
Source organism: Dioscorea zingiberensis (assembly GCA_026586065.1). Taxonomy (NCBI): domain Eukaryota; kingdom Viridiplantae; phylum Streptophyta; class Magnoliopsida; order Dioscoreales; family Dioscoreaceae; genus Dioscorea; species Dioscorea zingiberensis. Next base: position 35,209,798 of record CM048822.1, read on the forward strand.
GTGATCTTGTCTGGAAAACACTTCAACCCAGAAGGTATTCCTCATTTTAATTATAAATTATGACTAGGTTTTCTTGTTTTACAGTGTTGAATCTGCTGAGTGTCAAAATCCAAGATGTATCCCCCAGTACAGACGGAAATGTAAGAACTGTTGTATATTCAATGCTTTATTTGTGGTTTTCATTTTAATAGGGTTTTATTTTTTTCTTTTTTCTGATAATATAGGAGCATGCTTGAAACATGTGAGAAGATCAGCAGCGAACATATTTATCTAATTGAATAACTACCTTCTTCCAACCAGTGTCTAATTTCTGGTATTTTTTCTGATTTATTAATCCTTCATTTGATTCTATTCTTATAGGGTGCAGGTCTCAAGCAAAAACAGGCATTATTCTCCAGGTTTAAAGGTTTTAGTGGCAGTAGGATTGAAGTGCTGAGCAGAAATTTTGAGAACCAGTCTGTGGTAGTAGTACCATAGGCATTAGCCTCATGTGAACAGTCTTTATAAATGGACTTACACTGGTTAATTTAATAAATTTAAATTTAGATGTGGACTTACACCGGTTAATTCTCATATGAACAGTTTCTTTATGGGTTCAGTTGAATTCAGCCAACATTTATTTGGTTTACTTTTAATAGTACCACATCAGTAAATTAATTTCCTTATTTCACTAGGTAATTTTTTTGAGATAGAACAAGTTGCAGCAGTTTCTGTAGCCAAAATTTCCACCAAATGCAGTTATAAGTCCTCTAACATCTGGTTGGTATATTTGGTAGACCTGTAGAAGTTGACAATTTTTAGATTGATAACAGATAGGATGTGTTTTAAAGAAAATTGGCAAATGCACGTGAAGTTGACCTTGATTTAATACAACCAGGAATTAGAATCAGAAAGACCAAGCTCCATGAGACGCATTTGGATCATTATAGCATGTCAGTAGATTGGAAAAAGGTTGGTGCTTATGTATACATGAAAAGCTATCAATCAACACCTGAGCTTGTGATCAAATGGCTAAGCTTCTAGTAAGTTAGCACCAACGTGCAGCTCACATTATTTATAGAGGGAGAGCCCCACAAATTAAAAAAATATATATTTCTAAACAAGGTAATAACCCTACTAATACTATACATCTTGGGGAAAATAACATATGTGATGCACTGCTCATAGACATGGGCCTGGTGATGGTAAAGAATCAAAATATCATCAGGATTAAGCTATATGTCATCAAAGAAATAGGTTCTCCAAAACAGTATTTTCTCAGTAGTTCAGCTTTCAACTGTGGGATAGAGTCCCGACCCTGAATGATGCCCACCTCCTTTGGCATCTGAGTTTGGATAAAACGGTGATGCTTGCTCTCCAGAATGAGCAGACCTCCTTGACCTTGGATGGTTAGGTGACGAATTGTATGAAGCACTGAATTCAGTGCTGGTTAAGAATGAGGATGGAAGCCCATGAACCTTGGGTAGGCCAGTTGGATCATTGTCCAGACTATACCCTTTCTCAATGCTTTCTGCTTCCAGAGGCAACTCCTCCAACGTCTGGCATTAATAGTAGTAGATGATATAAAAATGCTAGAGAAGGAAAGACGATACAATGTGCGTATGAGTTTGCATACCCTGCTGGCCTGTTGCAGAACTCGTAATGTATCTTTGATACGCTTCCTTTTTGCAGCAACATCATCTGATTCTCTCAGCATATCTTCAAATAAATTTTCCCTGTTTGTGCATGATCAAGACATGGTTTTTTGAAAAAGGAAATTGGAACATAAATTGATGAGGTTAAACAAATAAATATATTTCATGTAAATTAAAGCTCAAATGACTGATACCTGTAAAGTTTCCTAATGAAAACATTATGCAACTCCCGCTTGGTATGATTAACCTGGGCGGAGAGTGAAAACGTCAAATTTACTGGATATGCAAAATGCATTCATGCTGCTCTGTCATGGGTAACAAAATACGGCAGAACAGATATTCAACCTCTTAAACATCTGAAAATTGACAAAGTTGATGTAATGTTTGTGATCACACTAAAGTTAGTGGTTGTACACCCTTTAGTGGCGTTAGTCTAAAATCTGAATGTGGGAAAGTACTGGACTTGAAGAAGTAAAACCAACTTTGATATTCAGAAATGAGCCGGAAATGATAATGATCATGAAAGATCCCTGGCTTTCTAAAGAGTAAGAACATTTACCAGGAAGTGCATAATTGCCTTGGGCACAGAATCCTCGATATTTTTTCTGACTATATCATAATATGACTTCAACAACAACTTCGTAATAGCTACCTCCATAGCCTCCAGTTCTGTCTGATTTTCCGAGATTTTCAAAACAGCAGGTGGCTGAAACATAGAATATAAGTTAACTGCATGCAAATAACCAATTGAATTTGTATAGGAACAAAAATAGAACAAGTTGCAAGCTACTCAAGCTTACATCTTTTAGTTGAATTGCAGAGGATGAATGTTCCATGGTATGCACGGGATTGTTATAAGGCTTGTCACCAGAGCTTTCTCTTGGAGGTGCCCGATTTTCAGTAGAACCAAATATTGAAGAAATGCCCCAACCTGCTCCTGTTGTACCACCTAAATTACCCAAAACATCGAATGATCCATAAAGGATTTCCTCATTTTGAAAGCATAAACAGAGGTGAAAATATTGGAAGTCATAAGAATTTCAATGTGACTACTAGTCATGTATATTATAGACAACTGAGAGATAAAAGAATGGTTTATATATTTAAAATACTTAAATTCCAATTAAAACATTATCTGATATGTCAGTCAGGTATTAGATAATGAGGATATGGATGCATGGAACAAAAAAAATCATCAATACATAATTTAATTTATAGTTCACTTGCCAGCAACACCAGGTCTCTCAGAGTCTGCAACTGGTCGAGCTCCCTGGACAGTATCCAACAGTAGATATAGCAACTCAGGTATCAATGAAAGATAAGAAAATTTGCACTCTCATAACCAACGAATTAATGTTGGAATACAAGAAAAAACAAAATTAAATTAAGATGGCTCAAACCTGATCAGAAACAATTCCATTAGCAACAGATCTACCCAGAATAGCTCGAGATTTTTGACTTTTTTCTGAAGTTTGCAGCTTATCAGAGTCCACCACATCCTACATCAATAAAATAAATTATCAGCCTCAAAAAAGAAAACAATACAAAAATACTTACCCCATCCTGACTATCATATGCTCAGTATCAAAGTTGATGAAACTCATAACATGACTTAATGAGAATTTATTCTTAAAAGAAAGCCCAATTCATTATGCAGAGTTCAAGATATCAGAGGATTAATCACATACTCATATATGACATTAATTCATTTTTAGAAATTGGGGAACACCCCTAACCACAACACTTTACAAACGAAACTGATAAATCATCCTGGATTATTGTTTATCAATTTAAACTTTTATGATCAGAAAACACCTCTAAGACTCCTCAGGACATCAGAAAGAGAGTTGAGAAAGATCAACAGAAGATTTGTCCAAGAGAAATGAAGTTATCTTTGTTGCACAAATTCATTGGAAAAATGTTAATTGGAATAAAGAAGTTAAAGAATGCTTTTGATTTATGTCCAAGATAAAAGACAAAAAGCAGTAATTTTAAGAAAGAAGAGATAGATTGCCAAGAAAGTTTGATCCAGTATTCAATAAAAGCCAAAAATTTTCAATGACACATTCAAGAGAGAGAGAGAGAGAAAGACAGAGAGACAGAGAGAGAAGCACTTGTATGAAAAATAGAATCAGTACCACCTGCATAATTTGAGAGCAAGACATCCAATGGAAGGAGGCCTTTCCGAAGTTAATAATACATTTTCATGCAGAACAAGAACATTTCTCCAATCTCTTATTTTATCAAATTTCTCACTTCCCTTTATTTTCTTCTATTCACTTTCATGAGAAGGGGAGCCGAAGAATAAATGGAGGGGGATTCTAGAGATGAGCCCAAATTATTGCACTTGAAGTGTAGGGATGTATAGGATAAAGAAGTCATGATAACTCTGCTTGGTATGCTCAGTTCATAGGTTTAGGGTAGTTTCCTGCAATTAATTTCTTTCACAGCATTCTATAGGTTTATGATTTAGATTTGCAGCAAGCAATGATAGATGTTCAAGCACTGTACATTAAGTTTAGAATTATATGGATTATCATATATTATGAACTCTAGAACCTATATCATTTTTAATGGCTAAACACATTTCAATAGGACTAGGTTTCATAGTGCTTAATATTGTTAAAAAGAAGAAGAAGAAGAAGAAGAAGAGGGGGATTCTAGAGATGAGCCCAAATTATTGCACTTGAAGTGTAGGGATGTATAGGATAAAGAAGTCATGATAACTCTGCTTGGTATGCTCAGTTCATAGGTTTAGGTGTAGTTTCCTGCAATTAATTTCTTTCACAGCATTCTATAGGTTTATGATTTAGATTTGCAGCAAGCAATGATAGATGTTCAAGCACTGTACATTAAGTTTAGAATTATATGGATTATCATATATTATGAACTCTAGAACCTATATCATTTTTAATGGCTAAACACATTTCAATAGGACTAGGTTTCATAGTGCTTAATATTGTTAAAAAGAAGAAGAAGAAGAAGAAGAAGAGGGGGATTCTAGAGATGAGCCCAAATTATTGCACTTGAAGTGTAGGGATGTATAGGATAAAGAAGTCATGATAACTCTGCTTGGTATGCTCAGTTCATAGGTTTAGGGTAGTTTCCTGCAATTAATTTCTTTCACAGCATTCTATAGGTTTATGATTTAGATTTGCAGCAAGCAATGATAGATGTTCAAGCACTGTACATTAAGTTTAGAATTATATGGATTATCATATATTATGAACTCTAGAACCTATATCATTTTTAATGGCTAAACACATTTCAATAGGACTAGGTTTCATAGTGCTTAATATTGTTAAAAAGAAGAAGAAGAAGAAGAAGCGTAAATAAGATGAAGTTAAGAAAATATCAAAAAGCAATAACCAAACAGTTTTAAAAAGATATGAACAATAAAGTTAAAAGAGTTAAAGAGCCCAGGTATAAAGGGACCATAATGGCGGACCACATTAATATCTCTTATGAAGAGTAAATTTGAGAAAAACTTGGAGTATTCCAAACAATTGAAGGTTTATTCTAGGAGGAAGACTTAATCTAATCCTACTAGCTTTGGAGTTTAGTTGTTGGAGTTATTTACTTAAATAGGAGCTTGATTTGCATTAGTAAGTTTTATTTTGTAATTTTTTCCTTATTTTGGGAGGGATTTTTATGCTTATTTTCATTTGAAGTTATGTGGGGTTATTTTAGACATTTTCCCTTTAAGGTTAGAGTATCCTTTATAAGCCTCAATTAATCAATGCACAGGAGGCACATTTGATTCAGAATCAGTTTCTTTCTTTGAGTGTTGCCTTTGAAGCCCTTGGAGGTTCTATCCATCATTGAGCCTTTTGTCTCTAGTAATCTAGAGCATTGACCAAATGGGGTTGAAAAACTCATTTGAGACTCTTTATTATAGGATTGGTACTTGCTTCTCTAGACAGCAAGTTTTCAACTGTTCGGAGTTTCTCTTTGCTAGGACCATACTAAGTTGATCCTAGGTTGGTAACTCCTGTTATTGTTCAGCCATATTAGCAATAGGCACTAAGTCAGACTTTGTTACAAAAGCTTGAATACACGACAATTCTATTTCAACATGTTCAAGTCTTGAAGTTGGATGGAAGCTATAAGCTGGTATACAAGCTGGAACATAAATGAGTTGATTGATTTGTATTACAACAAATTCAGCTGCTAGTCTAAAACATAAGCTTTAGGCTTGTAGTTGAGCTGGGCCGATTAACTACCAACACCTCTACCAAAACAATAGTCTAATTGTTAGAACTAGTTAGCCTTTGAAGTGAAGTTACCGTTGGTTACATGATCTTAATATTAAAAATACTTCTGATCATTCTATAGTGAAAGAACACACCAAATAGAGAACAGATATTATGTCTTCTTAAACAGCTCAAACACAACTGGATGGTCAACAGGTTATGTACTGCTGAAACTGAGTCCACAAATATCAGAATCATAATAAAAGCTTGAGAAAGGAGAAAAGAAATAGCATATCCAGAATAAGTTTTTTGTAATATTACCAGGAGTCTAAACAAGCACTGTGGCATGATATCAAAAAACAATTAGCATACCTGAAAACTCAAATAAAAAGAACTATACCTTGGGTCGAGGCAATGATGCTGATACCCTAGATAATTTGACTTGCTGTTGTGCAAATTCTACAGCTTTGCTACCACCAATGAACTTTGGGTGAGAAGTGTTTATATAATCCATCTGCAGGACCAATATTCAGATCACAGAAATGCAAGAATTACTGAGCCAATAGAAAGCTCCAATTGAAGAGACCCCAAAACAATAGATACACTAAGTTGTCATAAGTCAACATAACGAAGCACCAAATAAAATAGTTGAAAGAAGAGAAAAGAAAATCACAATCATTTCATTGTAACAAAACGATTATTCATAATAATAAGGAAAAGAATCATCTACGATGAAAATGATAGGCATTGCACATAGGTACTGCACATCACATTGTTAAAGAAATAATTTTTATTTGTAAACAAGGTACATGAAATACTGAGGTATCTATGTAATCTGCCTCATTAACTAGTTTGTTATTTGAGATCAGGGGAACAGATAGAATGAGAAGAAGGTTTTCACTCATTTTATTCATGAGAAAAGCAAAGCATATAGCATGATAGGTGGTCCATATAGTCTCAAGAACCAATTGATATGTTTCTCAGGACATGATTACGTGTCCTCTAGAGAAAGAAATTCCATATATTTATGGATGAAAGATTTCATTCCAAATTCCTAAAACAACAAATGATTTTAATATTCAAATATCTTAAAAATATCCAGGCTCCTCTGAGACCCTCATCTATTTTGGAAAGTACCAACCAGACAAAACCATGAAATAAAGGAAAATGACAATAAATTACAATGGACATTTCGCATCAACTGCTCACGCTTGCAATAAGTCCACTTTACAATGTCCACATCATGTAAAAGAAATCTAATTAAGACTATCAAAGAATAAAAATTACTAATGATAATCACTTGTTATTATGAACAAGGCATGTAAATATCAAAAACAAATTATTGAGCAATCAACCAACTTTCACAAGGAAAGTTAGCTAGCACATTCCCTTTCACAATGAGTGGTGGTGGGTTCGAACCACGTCTGTTGAATGCTTCTAGTGGCTTGTTCACATTTATCAAAAAAATAATAATAATAATAATAATAGTAATAATAATAATAATAATAATAATAATAATATTATTATTATTATTATTATTATTATTATTATTGAGCAATCAAGTTTGCACATCACAGAAATGTAGCATAGCATTTTGCAGACATCCACATCATAGTGGTCTAATCATGCCACAAATTACTACCGTAAAAATTCAATCAATAAAGTGCAATATAATATGATTTGTCAAGCTTGAAACCAGCAAAGAACAACACAACACAAACAGTAACATCAAAATGAAAAACTCTTTAAGAAACTTTCAACTAGGGCAGTTAAACAAGCCAAGCTGTTCATGAAACATTGGAGTTTGACTTGAGTTTTGGTTCACTCAAGTTCTTTGATTACTAAACAAACCAAGCTTCAGCTATAATATTAGACTTGATTTCTAAATGAGCTGAGCTCAAACAACAGTAGACTCATTCATGAATAAGGCTTTATATTATTATTATTATTATTATTATTATTATTATTATTATTATTATTATTATTATTATGTGTGTGTGTGTGTGTGTGTGTGTGTGTGTGTGTGTGTGTGTGCTGGCTTTTCTTTTCCTTTACAAACTAGCAGGTTTGGCATGACCCAGCTCCATAGGCTTTAATGAGCCAGCTTGAGTTCGGCTTGAGTGCGAAAGTTCAGGCTCAACTCAAGTGCAAGCTGAGCCCAAACTAGACCAAGCCGAGCTTGAGTGAACCAGGATCAGCCATGTACAGCCTTAATTTCAATGTAGCAGCTCAGAAGCAGAATAATTGAAAGCAGAAGCAAGGAATACCTCCATTTCAATGATATGAGTTATCATTGTCTCTGCTGGTTGAAGGCCCTCTCGTAAGAAGTTCCAAATTACCTCATCCATTTTCTTTCTAAGAAAAGGAAATCGCTGCAGCTCACTAGCTAAGCAGTGGTGGCTCATCTAACACAAAGCAGGAAACCATTAGTCCAGGAAAAGAAAAAACTGCAGTTGCTTAACCTTCAAAATGTTAACATTTAATTGATGGAATGGGAGTTTATACCTTAATTAATTCATCATATATAAATTTTGCACATTGAAGGCTTGGATCAAGCAAACGACCTATCTGCCTTCGTACAAGAACTTCAAATGGCACCTAGATGTTTTTTCAAGAAATAAACTACGCGTTAAATTGAACATATGAGAGGAAAATATGAAAGAAATTTTTATTTTAATCTAGGTAGAATCCAATATATTAATGTCTACCTCTGGTACAAATAAAGAACATCTGGGACCAGTGGAATTTTGGATGGCTATTCGAATGTCTTCATCAGTTACATCGCTGCATGGATCAACTTCCTACAAAAGAATTACATTAGATCTAATTACCCAAACAAGAGAAAAATGTAGAAGCTAAAGACAGAGAAGATAAGGAAATATCACTGCCTAACCAACAACAAACAACAACAACAACAACTAAGCCTTAATCCCATACTAGATGGGGTCGGCTATATGGATTCTCTGTTTTCATGTCGCTCTCAAATATGAAATAAAAATAAAATAAAATGAAATGAAATAAACTGAAACAAAATGAAATAAAATTAAAAATAAAAATACATAAATAAATAATAATAACAACAAATAGTCCTATGAGAGATTGAGATGTTAGAAGCAAACAGTATCCCTACAAACAAAGTTAAGCTAATGAAGGAAAACCTTTTAGCCGACTTATCGGTAATCCTATACTAGGCGGGGTCGGCTATATGAATTTTTTGTCTCAATGTCGCTCTGTCAAAAGCAAGATCCGGCTCAATATCTAACATACGTAGGTCCTTAGACACCACCTCTCTCCATGTAATCCTAGGCCTACCTCTACCCCTCTTTTTACCTTCTACAACTAAACTATCACATTTTCAACCCAGCACTGAGGGTCTCCTACGACGGTCCAAACCATCTTAAACGCCATTCTCGTATTTTATCTTCAATTGGTGCAACATGCACCTTCTGTCGGATGTGTTCATTTCTAATCTTGTCCAATCTTGTATGACCATTCATCCATCTTAACATCCTCATTTCGGCCACATTCATCTTATGCATATGTTGAAATTTAGTTGCCCAACACTCTCTCCTGTATAGCATGGCCGGTCTAACTGCCGTCCTATAAAATTTTCTCTTTATTTTGTTAGGCATTTTTTTATCACATAACACCCCGGTGGCACTTCTCCATTTCAACCATCCAACTTTGATTCTATGGGTTACATCTTCATCTATCATCTCATCATCCTGGAAAATGGAACCTAAATACCTAAAATGGTTAACCTTAGGCACTACCACCCCCCAAGTTTCACTTCTCCTTCATCTCTCCTAATTAGACTAAAATTACAGTGCATATATTCTGTCTTAATTCTACTTAACCTAAAGCCTTTACTTTCTAAAGTGTTTATGTCTTACTCAGTCTTGAATATGTGATACCCAATCTACCAATAAGCAACTTTACTCGTGCATTAAGGCTCACCCTCTCACAATTTGGAACAATACAGATACAAAAGCCAAAACTAAAAAGTATTTACACTTTTACAGTATTAGTTAAGCGGATAATGATACAAGTGGTGCTGTGATGTAACAATAGGAAGTTTGCCCGCCAAAAGTGAAGATTAAGGGGGTGGGTCAACTTATGAAACAAACTACATATATTGTTTACTAGCTGCAAGGACAAATTCTGCCGGTTCCGATGTTGTTCCATCATAAGTAAAATCCTATAACTGAAGACGAAACACCTCAAGCGTTTTGTCCAGTAGGTTGGACCAAGGCCTACAATGGTTTGAGACTAATTAGCTTGGGCATATATATTTTTCAGTAAAAAGTTTTAATTTTTGTTCCATTCAATGTTCTGCATGTACTCAGTTGTATAATAAAACAACTTTTCTATTCAGCCCTGATCTAGGGGCATTGGTTCCGACAAACCCAGACTCAGGCTTAGGCCCCAAGTCTATTAAGTTAATAATAAGTTAATATAAGCTGGAAACCTGCTGACTCAATAATAACCCTACACAGTTCAGAGAGAGATTTCCCTATAAGCATTGAAAAGGGTTCTGCTTTCAATGAAACAAACAGTAGAAACTAGGTAATTCAGCCTGCTTTCATTGCACTCTCTTTTGGTTTTTAGACAAGCAACCAGACCCTATGAGAAAATAATTACAATAATTAGAGTAGTGTACCACCCGGGCTTAGTGATGTCAGAGATGGAAAACCACTTGATACAAGCAAGCCAAGCCTGAATACAGTTTATGAGCCTAAGAACAAATAAGGAAAAGCATTTTGAACGTAAAAAGACCTCAACAATATAAAGTATTAATAAAATATAGGTTCACACAGCCAATATGGATCTAATTTATTTTAGATTTGACTATATTAAGCTCAAGTCTGGCCCTGATACCTAAAAATCTACACCCTGAAGTTGAGCAATTAAGGCTTGGTAGACCAACCAAAGCATAAGTTAAAATCAAAATTAGAAAATGAAGAAATGATGATAACCTCTAAACTCTTCACAAAGATTGACTGGAAGATATAGTGAATTCGTGCCCCACCAGAAAGCTCAGCTGTTGATAATTCTTCATTTTTTCCTTCCACCATTGAAGAAAAAGCTGCAAGAAAAAAATAGTATGGATTTCTTAAGTATGCCTTGTTTCATTTCATAACCGATACCATCACCTTCAAGAGAAAATTTTGAATTCACAACTTGGTCCACTTTTATGCAAATAGCATATTTCATCACATATATCTATTGGCTCTTGAACTAAACAAACTATAAATCCATCTGATATCAGAACTTGTAATAATAGACCAACTGTCATGAAGTTTCAACAAAAATATACATTTAAATTAATAAATTGATAAGAAAATATAAATTGTCAAAGCATTCAGTTATTCAGAATTAGAAAAGAAAATTTGTGATTGATATCTACTCCTTCGAATGCTTACTATGAGTTTATAGATATGTTTTGTAATAATAATGATTTCCCTGGAAAAATGCTCTTTGTTCTGATATAAGTTTATATATGTCCAAAGCAATTTTGATGTCAACCAAGAAAGTGCATTTTATGAAACAATAAGCCATTAATCATAGGATATAAGATATGCAATAGATAATAAAAAATTGATACTTAATTCTAAATAGAAAATGAGTGCATAGTTGTCTGGATATTCGCCAGCTTAATTACATATGCAACTCAATACACAGGCTGCTAACTATGTAAGCCACTTATCCTCAATATGCAGAGCATCATATACAGACCATGTCTATGACTGTTTACTTTCTGATTTTTCAGTCCCTTTGACAAAAAATTAAACTTTTCAGTCCTCCCTTTTTAAATTAATTACTTTTCAGGCTAATTTAGTGTCACAAACTTCTTGGATGAGGTAAACTGGGAAAATTCAACAAATTAAGTGACAAAACTATTTCAAAGATTGTTGCATTTCAGAGAGGATTTTTTGATTAATCGCAAAGTTGCATTCAACTACATTGAATTATTTTGATTAAGAACCAATTGTGCATCAATAATGACTCATAAAGGAGTAATGATGGATAAAGTTTTCTTCACATTATGTGGTAGCAGTAGCTAAATTCCTGCTCATTACATTGAAGCACAGTCTGCAATTAAACAAAATTGCATTTCAATCATTTTAACATCTGCTTCAGATGAAAACAAAGCCTCATTTGTAGAATATCAAGCTTGAAATGAAACTAATGAATTAAAGAAAATTTTGCAAGATCCAACTGAACACTTAAAGGTAATAAGGCACCCAAAGCAATTCATTGACTGCACAGAGCCCAAACTTTCAACAGGATAGAAAAAGAATGTAGCACTACCTTCACAATATTTTGTAAGAATGTTCAAGAGTTTGACTCCCTGACCAGCCTGTAATCAGGATAGTGTGTATAAGAATTATGAATAAAATTGTGAAAAACATGCCAAACCTTTCTAGCAAACAGACCCAGCATTTGTGACAAACAAAAAGATTAGAATATTATAACATAGAGAGAAAACTATGACGGAACTTATGATGAAGTGGAGCTGAAAAGAAAATGCTATTTTGGCTACGAAAAGAGGATACATTTTCCAGTTTTTTGTAACTAATACAAGATAAAAATAATGATTAAAAAAAAAACACTTGTGTATGCACTTAAATATGAAGAAAATATTTTAAAGAGGGCCATTATTACAGTGGAAGGTTTCTTAAGAGCACATTTGAACAGATATCTCAAGGTTCCATAGTTGACTTCAAGATCTCCCTTTTATTACATTGGTTTCAAACTTGCAAGTATGTAGTTTGTGATTTCATGTTTTCCTTTTAACTTTTTGGTTATTAATCCCTATTAAGATAAATTGTTGAGAGCTAAATGTTTATCGAATCATAAAAAAGGCTTTCAGTATAGTGAAAGGTTTCTTAGGAGCACATTTAGCCAGATACCTCGAGTGTTCATATTTCACTTTGACAACTGCACATTTATTTCATTGGTTTCATAACTTGCAATTAGGTATTTGGTTAGTTTGTATGTTCTTTTAAATTTTTTGTTATTGATCATTGTTAAAATACATTGTTGAGTGATAAGCTAGTAATGAATCACATAAGAATATAGCTTCAAAAATCAAACATATAACATTCTTAAATAAAAATAAAAAATAAAAAAATAAACCCCTCACATTGCTTATTATTGGCAAATGTATAAACCTATTAATAAAATGGCTATATAAGGATAAGAAAACATAAATGATGTCCAACTACAGAAAAATACATGCTTTGTTTGAAGTTAAGGAGATAGAAATAGATAGAAGTGAAGGTTAAGGGGGGATTAGGCAGTCAGCCGCATTGCAAATAGCTTTGCAAAGAATTGCTAATTTCAACTAAGATTAACAGGAAGATAAGACAATGTGCTTGTATGACGGTTCAACAATAAGACTTCTACAAAGCAATCACTGGCTTTCAACATGCCTTAAGGTAGCATGGTATGAACCACAGGTAAGATTTCTCATAAGTACCAACAACTTAGCCAAAATAATTACTAAAAGACAACAGTACGACAATTGGGGATTAGACTGAGAAATACCAGATACCTTAGATTCTGCAACATCACCATAGGCTGCATGTTCTTTTGCAACTGCTACTAACTGAGAATTGATACGAGACTTAAGAGCTGGTAGAACTGCCCTGATATGTTGTGCCAAAATCTGCACAGATACATGAATTTAGCAGCATATCCATCATTAAGCTACTAATAAAAGATTGAACATTGTTCCACACAAACTCAAATAAACCGGAGTCAAACAAGACATTGGATAGAATGTTGTAGTGCTTTTGGTTGATGGAAGTTTCAAAGATTTTGAAGATTCTCAAAGTAATAATTGACTGGAAAATAAATTCATGTTTGCTTACCTTATTTAATTTCTTCGCTAATTGTGGGATTCCACAACAATGCGAGAGACCATGATATATCTGTGATTAGCATCCAGAAGTTAATGAATTCATAAAAACAGATTTGCTCTTGAAAAATGGTAAACTGATAATTTGAGAAGAAATACAGGGCGATCGCGGAAGAAGCGTTCTTCATAGGCTAGCGCTTCTTTGATACTCCGGTTCTGGTTAATGTCCTGGCCAGTTGAAAACCACAAATAAATTAGATGTTTAACAGACAGTAGGCACCATAAAATGATCAGCTTCCTACATCCAAAGAAAGATCACTCAAAACTTCAAAGACCAATCTGCCGCTTTCCATTTTACGGCAATAGGTTTAGAATCAAATCTCATAGAAGGGTAGCCAGATGTGAACTGTCAAAATAACACAAGAATGCTCGCCTCAAGATCAAGAAAATGCTAGATCCAAAGTAAATCAAATGCACAGAAAAATAAAACAGATTCTGAAGAAGGTGTAAACTTGTATAAAGAACAAACAACCACAAACAACTCTCAACTTTTTTGGTTAAAGTCAAACATTCAAATGTCCTTGGTCATGAAAAGAAATGGACAGAGCGTGTGACACAACATGCGTTCTATGATGTGTCTTGCGTGTCCACTTGTTATGAATTTCATCAGATGAAACCTTTATACAAGCCAAGCATTCGTGTGAAATAGCTATCCAGGCATTTATAATGTAGATATTCTCAGTCAAGGAATCAAGACAACTAGAACACTCTAAAAAATTAAGAACATTCATTCATTCATAATCTATTTTCTGCATGTCTTCCATCATTTACCCAGAAAGAATTTAAAATGCCAATAAATAAGTCAATACATCAGAGGCTATGCAATAGAAGTCTCATCACACAGTATAGCACCTGTACAACTATGCTTTTAAACTTCACAAATTCTACACTTAAAAGAGTGGAGTTTCACTTAAAATTTCAAAATCTTCTTCATAATTAATTCATTCTTGTCTTCAAGCCAGTTGACCAATCAAGGTGTACATATAACGAATTCAAGAAGATTGACAAAAGACATACCTGTTGACTGCGATTCACTACACCGACATAACCAAGTTTAAGAGGGACCACCTTTCCCATTAAGAAGTTGCGTGCATCAGTGCCTCTGTCCATTATATCTAACTGAACCAATAAAAAAATTGGTTGTTATGTTCAACAACAAATACAAATTATCAACAATAACACCTGTGGAGGACAAAGTAGAAGTTAATAAAATGAGACCTTTGTGATGACACCAATTGTCCGAGAACCTGTTAGGGAAGAGTGGCATATCAAATCCGATGTTAAAATGGATAATTAATATTCACATCACAAGCATCCTTTTCCATGGACAAATGTCCATTTTTCAAAATTGGTGTACAAATGGAAAGTCAAGGATTTAAATAAATTACCATCTGGATCAAAGATCCTTGCCATTTGAAGTGCATCAGAATTTGATAAATCTGCATTTGCCGGTGAAACTGCTAGGATTATGCAAGTCTTGAGTCTGATGTAGGATGAAATCATGGTTCTGATTCTTAACTCAATATCACTCGGTTGGTCACCAACAGGCACTTTTGTTATTCCAGGCAAATCAACCAAAGTAATATTTAAAACATTGGCTGAGAATATCTTCAAACGAATCTGCTTGTCTGAAACACCCTTGTTCCATCCCGCTTCTCGATCTGTTTCAGCCTGTAATATTGAACGGCAAGTTTATTCTACAATAAATAAATAAAATATAAGGATAGTAAATGACAACAGAGGCATTATCAATAAAGGAGTAAAACCAATTACTGAAAGCAAAGCAACATGAGGAAGCTAGAGAAGCATTTAACCAAAAGATATAGCCAACATTAATGCCAAGGAAAAATAAATCAAGGAACCTGTTAAAAAGTTGGCTAGATTTTGATATCAGGAAGGAAAAAAAAAAAAACAACAAAAAACCATAAGTTTGGCAACTTTCCATATACTGCATTCTTCTTTTAAGGCAGTATGCAACAAGAGGAATTGCCTTGAGAAGAGGCCTTGCCACAGAAACTGTAGAATCATTAACATGCACGGGTAAATTTCCTACGTTATATGTTTACCTTTACTTATTGCTCGTCTTTTGGCAACCAAATTATCTGCCATACTTGTATCACAACATAACAAAAAAACACAGTGTTAGTTTGAGCACTCGCAAGATGGCTTTTCCCTTCTGATATCAAAAAGAATCATTGGATACTCAGAACTCCAATGTCACACAACCAAAACCATCAGCAGAATCTTGAATCCTTATATTTAAGCATGCAGTTGCATCTAAAAAATAACAAGATTTATAGAGTTTTGAAGGTTAGAATTTGCAGGTCCCAGGTTTACAACATAACCAACGAGGGGAATAAGAAAACATAATCACCTGGATCTCCTTCCGGATCTCGGAGAAATCATAGAACCTCTTCCCAGGCAAGTGAAGAAACTCCCCCCACTCCTCCGCGCCAGAAACATCGGCTCGATGAGGCCAGTGAACGAGCTGCAGAACCAGCGGCCTCCGAGTGCAAATATCCGACCCGCGCGGCAAGAAATCCCGACCGACGAGGGCCTCAAGGACGCTCGATTTCCCACTGCTCTGGCTTCCGACAACCGCGACCTGAGGGAGATCAATTGTGGAGGCGCTCCCCAACTGGGAGAATATGTCCTGGAGCTTGTTAACGATCGGAATCACTGAGCTCCCGATCGGCCCAACAGCCGCAGCCGGGAACTGCATCGATGATGTGGCGGCAGGCTGTTCCT
Organism: Dioscorea zingiberensis; assembly: GCA_026586065.1. Taxonomy (NCBI): domain Eukaryota; kingdom Viridiplantae; phylum Streptophyta; class Magnoliopsida; order Dioscoreales; family Dioscoreaceae; genus Dioscorea; species Dioscorea zingiberensis. The sequence continues at coordinate 35,226,297 of CM048822.1, forward strand.
CCGCCATCTGTACCGTAGCTCCGGCGAGATCTAGGGTAATGAAAACCCTAGCGAGGGATCTGCGATTGGATTTCAGAAGAGCGAGAAGATGAGAGCTCGAGCGCGGAGGCAGAGAGATATAAGAAAACTCGTGTGGGTTTTTGAGACGAGTGTGAAAGGACAGGAATGTCCTCAGCTCTTAGATCTATTTACATGGTAGACTTGTGATCCAGCCAATCGAGTTTCGGGAGGATATAACGGGATAAAAAGATGTGGACTTTGCTCCTAAATCATTGCTGGGGGAATGGAGCCTGAGCTGGTCTGATCGGCCGACTCTTCACTCGGTACTCGGCGGTGTTGTGTGCGCGGACGTTCCGCTAACTCAACCTGTGGCTGTGTCTGTATGTGTGATCCGAAGTCCGAACGAACAATCCAAAGACCTCGAGATCGTAACTTTTCGCCATGTAATTTTTAAAGTCGATCGGACCGAGATAGATGGGTTTTCAATTTGGGCTAAAAATAAAAGGTGATCATGTGATGATGATTTTTGAGAAGATTCGATTATGTGTTCTTATGGTGCGCTAGCTCACCTGTGATGGCATGGTTATGTTGCGTCATCACTACAGTCATGGGCCCAATTTCTCATAATCTCAAAAGACATATATATTTATCACATTATTATGATTATGATTCTGTCTTGTAACATGATTGTATTGGCCCCTTTTCAATAGAAAAGATATCAATCATTTACTTACGATAATGAGTTAGAGTCCATTTTTAAGGGTAATTTATAAATAATAAAATATCTATATATATGATAAGGGTGAAAACGGCCCACCAAGTGGACACATCCCGGCCGTTCGGTTGGCCAACTGGGTATATCCACGTGGAGACCCTCATTTCCGCCCATACCCTAATAATGTCGCCAATCAAAGGGAAGAGGCTCTCTAACCCAGGCCAAAATCTTACTCGAGAAGCTACCACGATCAAAGTGAGGCATGGGGAAGAGTGATAGGGAATTAATTGATCGAATGGCTGGAGCCATAACACAAGTACGGTTAATAAATGATCCAGGTCTACGAAAGGACTAAGCGCCATACTAGCGATGAGATAACCCACCATTAAAAATCCGTCAGACGGAAAAGAACTCTTGATTCTCGATAGGCGGGTTGGAACGGTACCCGCAGGGGCATACGAGCTCGTAAACCCAGAGAAAGGAGCCGGGTTCTTGAGGGAACACATTGAAAAAAGTGATCTACGACACGGAAGGGGCCGGGTGAGGGGACCCAACAAGGGGATGAACCCCACCATCACTTCCTCCCATGCAGCCCGTCATATCCAGAGGCATTGCGAGGACTCCCTTGAGGCTATAAATAACATAAGGGCACTATTAGAAGTAAAGGGGAGGCATAAAGAAGACCTTGGACGAAGCAAAAAGAAGAAGATTATAATCGACTTGTGGTAGGAGTTAAATCCAAGGGCATTGAGGCCCAACCCCCACTGGTTGTTTCCTTATGCGAGGTTTCTCGATTTTGGAAAGCATTGATGGACTCTCGGCAATTGTGGAGAATTGACCCGGTTAAATATAAATTTAAGCGTTGATGCGAGCAACCAAGTACCTATCTCTAGGTGGAGTGCAGATTTTAGCCTCATCAACAGGTTTGGCATATACGTAGGGGACGAACAAAAAGTCATGAGAAAGTCCAAAGCGCATCAAACGAAGCGGGAAGTAGTATAATTGGAGGGCCAAATGCTACCGCGGCCGACATCACTTCCCACAGCAGGAGGAAAGAAATATTCACAACGAGCAATACCGGGCCACAGCACGTCGTTGTGAACAACTTCACTTCGTGATCTTCAAACCATAAGACAACAAGTCCCCAGATCCCAACGCGCCACACAGTGCGCCGCTGGCACCCGATCCATCCGAAAAGCAGGGAGGCCGAATACACGCCCCAGCGGAGGACCGAGGGGAATGGCGGATGAGGCCCCCTGTATTGATTGGGAATCTTAGAAGAGCCGGACCACGGGTGAGTTCAAGGAGGGCGAAGAAAGCAGAAGCAAGAGGCGCGTGGTCCGAAGCCCAAGCTTCATCCCGTGTCCGCGTGAGGGCGTCCGGACCTCGCCAAGATCCCCGAAGGTACACGCCGGCCACGAAGAGAGAACGAGGCGTCGCGGCCAATCACGCGGAAGGGCGTGGAAGCGATGTGTCTCGGATAGCTACTCCCTTTACTAAAGAGATCCTTGAGGAGAGCATACGATAGTTTCCAACCACCCTCGATGGCGGCCTACCATGGAAAAACCGACCACACTCACCACCAAAAAGTCTTTTAGTTCCAAGATGCTTGACAGAAACTCGGATGCCGGGATGTGCTTAGGGCTTTCCCATCCACCCTTGAGGGCGCGAGATTGGCTCGCCGAAGCCTTCCACAAACTCCATCCCTTCTTTTAATGGCCGACCTATTTCTCGCTCGCTTTGCTAACCATTCCAAAAGCGAGAAGACACCCTCAACCCTCATGCGAGGTGAAGCGACAAAGGGGAGGGTCTTGGCTGCTCTACCTTGATCGATTCCTTGAGGAAGCGGCCAAGGTAGAAGACTTACCCCAAGAATGGATTTATAACCATGCTTGATTGAGGGATTACCAAGATTCTAAACCGTTTTCAGCTCACCTGGAATCACCAAGGAGTATAGCCGATCTTATGTCCCACGCCGGAAATACATCAATTGAGGCCGAGATTCATGAGGGTTGAGAGAGAGGCCCACAACAAGGAAGCCCAGGAGAAGCGACCATCGAGATCACGGAGGGGCCCCCAAAGGAGCCAGAGACCCTCCTGGAAAGTGGATCGGCCCGAAGGTCCCTTTCACCTCGCAGAGACAATATCAACTCCAAACCTCGGGAACCTGTAAGATACGGGCGATTACTGATACAATCATCATACCCCCCTCAACTGCCCATGAGCCATATCCTCATGGAGATCAGGCCAAGAAGTCGAGGCCGGGCAACCCGTAAGGAATTGAGGGAGGCGGAAAGGCGACAGCGAATCGCAGAATTCCACCGAGAGCTCCCCAGCCCACGATGCAGGGAATGCACCCACTGCAGAACGCTCTTGAAGAAATTTTGTATGCGGAAAGGAAGGCTCGAAAAAATACATTTACTACAAATCGGCGCTTACGAAAGAATCATACCCCAGCAGGAATAAACGGAAAGGAAATTGTTGGCTGCATCAGCGGAGGCCCCGGATGTGCGGGGGAAAGCTCTGCTTCACGGAAAAACTACGCTCGGATGGTGCTAACCGCTCAAATAAGTCCAACTCAAAGACACGGGGAAATCAGATAATCTTCTAGACGATAAGTAGGAAAAAGTCTGTCACCCTCAGCGATGGCCATACGATTATACGCCATTCGGTCTCAAATTTTGAGCTAAGGAGAATTCTTTCGATCTGGGAGCTCACCGATGTCCTTTTTGGAGTCGCTTTGAAAGGATGAGGTTCGGCGTAAATCACTCCTACGGTCAAGTCGCCATACGATAGGTTTCTCGGGAGGCGATTAAACTGTATGAATGCTAACTACTCACACTGTGGCGTTAGCGTTCGCGAGCCAAGGTCACAGCTTCTGACCAAACTTACAAAGAACTTAGTAGTACTACATCCGGGCCATACAATGCCATACTTGGTAGGCCGACTCTTAACTCCTTAAGGCTGGTATCCTACCACCTCCTCCTAAAGTTTCCAGAAGCCGAAAGCGGATGTGGAGAAGTAAGAGGAGATCAACCATCGGGCTCGACAATGTTATCTGACACCCTCAAAGGAAGGGACTCTTCAAAAAAGGAACGACCCACAGACCATGACTCTGGAAGAGTATCTGAGCGTCCAGTCAAGAGAGGATCACATGAGATAGCCGTCGAAGAACTTATCACGATCCCACTCAGCGAAGATCGGTAGGAACACCTTTATTCAAATTGGGTAGAACATCCAATGTAAATTGAGATGATGAAATTCCTGCTGAAACAATGCGATCTCTTTGCATGGTCACCGGAGGATATGCGAGTAGGAAAATCATCGAACACCGAGCGTGGATCCGCTTCAAAGCCGGTAATCGGGAAGCGAGAAGGAGCATTGCTACGAGCAGCGCAGTGAGAGGAAGAAGTCGATAAACTCCTCGTGAGCGAGGCTTCATAAGGGAAGTAGTTTACCCAAACCGTTGTGCCGCCATAGTCACAGTAAAGAAGGCATCGGGGAAAATGGAGAATGTGTGTAGACTATTAGACCTAAATAAAAGCCTGTCAAAAGACTCTTTCCCTTTGCCTTGATTGATGATCTTGTAGATTCGACAGCCGGGACATGAAATGCTTTCGATTTTACGGGCCGCCTTCTCAGGATACAATCAGTTAGGATAGGTACATGGAGACGAAGAAAAGACATCGCTCATCACTTGGTGCAAAGGGATATATCTTCTACTGAGTAATGCCTTTCGGCCTAAAAAATCACGGTATAACTTTCCAAAGGCTAGTCACGAGGGGTCTTCAAAAGCGGTCGGGAGGAATATTGAAGCTTACGTGGGCGATATCCACGGTGAAAAGCCCAAAAGCCAGGAAACCATATAGCAGACCTACAAGAAGCTTTGAATCCCTTGAAATATGGCATGCGACTCAACCCAAGTAAGTGCGGCTTTTGGAGTTAGTTGGGGAAATTTTGGGGTTCATGCTACTAGCTTAGCGGGTATTGAGGCAAACCCGAGGAAAAATCAAAGGCGATTTTGGAAATAGAAATCCCCAAAACCACGAAGGAAATCTGAGAGGTTGAATGGCGATTAAGGCCCCTAGGCGATTTATCTCTAGGTCAGGAAAGGAATCTTCCCTTCTTAGAAGCGTTGCGAGGCCCCAAAATGGAAATGGAATGAATGAGGATTGTGAAAATTTCGGCTGCAGCTCAAGGATTACCTTAAATCCCCATATTTTCATGCCAAACCCCAACCAGGGAAGAGCTCTACATTTACAGCAACAACCGCCATGCCGTGTGGCTTCAGTCCTCCTAAAAGAAGAGAAAGGGATTCAAAAACCGATCTACTACACCCCAAAGAAAGTACTAGGTGTGACAGGTATCTCCCATTAAAAGCGGCTTTTTCCCTCATCAATGCAACAAAGCGCATTTCGGTCGTACTTTCGAAGCACACAAGGTCACGGTCCCTATCGAGGATCAACCCACAGTATATCCTTCACCGACCGGAAGCCTCCGGGAAGGCTCGCCATAATGGGTAGTCAATTGGGATGAAATGCAATCAGCTACAAACCCCAGCAATCAAAGCACAAGTATTGGGTGACTTCATGAGTGGAGTTAATGCGGAGAAGCGGGGAAAGAATCACCTACAATGAGACCCTGGATCAAGCGGACACCTTCCTTCCCTGCATTGGACTTTGCATGTGGGCCGGATCGTACCGGAAGAGAAGCGAGGCCCGGGATTAGTACTCTGCGCTCCCCTGGGATAGCACACATCCACAATCCTTAAGTTGATTTCAAGGCAACAAATAATGAGGCGAAATATGAGGCCCTCATCAGCGAGGACTTGATTAGCTCGAGGTTTAGAAATCGAAATTGCGAGCATACACCGGACTCCCCAACTCATTCTTCGGACACACCACGGGGACTTGAAGCCAAGGAAAGAAAGAATATGATAAAATACCTGCAGGCGGTGGTAAGGAAGATCACCCCCGGCTTCACATTTTGGAAATAGTCAAAATCCGGCGAGAAAATAAGGAAGCCGACCTCTCCATCCAAAATGGGCGTCTTACGCTGGCCGATCTAAAGCGACCCTTCAACATCAAAGCGATGAAGACCATTGAAGGGCCTGGGAAGATGAAATATTGAACATAGAAGAGGAGCAATCTTTGGATTGACCCCATAAAAAATACCTCCAAGGCGGGTCCCACTCCCACTCCGAGGCCAAAGGAAGCTCGGATGATAGTCACGGTCGATGACCAAGTACGGTATAATGTGACGATGGCCTATACAAGAGGTCTTATACTCGACCACTTCTAAGGCCTACGGCCAATCGTCGGCGAGTCGTCTTACGAGAAATACATGAGGGCATCGGCAGGGGACCATCAGGGAGGAAAAAGCCACAGGGCATAAAGTCTTACAACAAAAGGGTATTCGGCCCACATTGTCACCGGGAAGCCGTAGTTTGTCCAGGAAATGTAGCATGTCAGCGCCACGCCTTGAAAATACAAAGGCGACCACCACACCGCTCACCCCAATAGTTGGCGAGACCCTTTCGCCACAGTGGGGAATTACATCCCAGGCCCGCGTTCCCTACGCGCGGTCAGGACAAATGAAGTTCCTAATGTCGCGCCGTGATTCACGCCACTAAATGGGTAGAGCGAGCCCGCCAAAATCACCGAGAAAGCGTGTGAGAATTTTCTCTACGAGCGGTTGTCGGTCGATTTGGATGCAGGGTGGCCTTCATCACGACGATGAAGCGGTTTGACAATCAAGCCTTCAAGAACTTCCTTGTACCAAATTAGGGATAGAAGCTAGGTGACATCGATAACACATCCCCAAATAGCAGACGGGTCCGAGAACCAAGCGGACCCTACTTCAAATACTAAAACTTCGGGTCATCGAGGGCCGGGAACAAAATTTGGGTGGAGGAAATTGAGTGCGTTATGGGCCTATCGAGCGACCTCCGGACCCGTACGGGGAGAAACTCCGTTAAAGCCTCGCTTTTTAGCGTCGAGGCGATAATTGAAATAGGGATGCGCTCAGAACCAAAGCATTTTCCCGAATCCAATGAAGAAAGACTCGGGTGGAGTTGGATCTTCTTGAAGAAGAGAAATCTCGAGTTACGTCTGACTGCTTACCGCCGAGGGTGAAAGCGCTTCTGATTCCGGGTGAAAGGAGTCGACTTCAGCTAGGGACTGGTCTTAAGGAAGAACGAGTTCGGGGCAACAAAATGGGACGGGAAAACTAACCCCGGTAGGAAGGTCCATACATAGTGAAAAAAGAAGTTAGGGACCGGGACCTACTACCTCACAAATATGGAAGGGCAAATCCTTAAGCGACCATTTCATGCGGAGTATTTACGTCGTTATTATCAGTAATGGAAGAAAAAACCTAAGTTTTTGTAAAAGAGTCACCCAAAAATACCACCCGATCTCCTCCACTGGCTTGCATAAAAAGTCCCCAGGAAAGGGCGGTCCCTTGACTGCGTAATAAAGTCCCCTCGAAGGGCGAGTCCCTCGACTGTAAAAGTCCCTCCGAAGGGGCCAGTCATTCGACTCGTCCAAAAAGTCCCCTCCCAGGGCCCGAGTCATTCGACTCGTCAAAAGTCCTCCTCCGGGCGAGTCCCTCGACTTCGCCGTAAAGTCCCTCCAGAAGGGCCGAGTCCCTCGACTCGCCAAAAGTCCCCAGAAAAGGGCCGGAGTCCCTTGACTCGTAATAAAGTCCCCTCAGGAAAGGGCCGAGTCCCCAGAACTGGCGTTAAAGCCCACCCAAGGGGGTGAGTGCCTTGGCCCTTACGAAAACCCCTCAAGGAAGGCCGAGGTGTTCCAAAAACTTCGCATCAAGCCTCTCAGAATGAGAATCAAATCTCCGACTCGCGTAAAAAGCCCCGCCCAAAGGAGGGTCTAATGCCTTGGCCCGCATACGAAAACCCCTCCAAAGGGAGGCGAGTATTTCAAAACTTCGCATCAAGCCTCCCCGAATGGAGATCAAGTCTTTCAGCGCCGCATGAAAGTCCCGACCAACTCGGAAGGAGCGGAAAAGTACCTCAAACAATCACTAGGGAGGAAAGGTCTTAAATCTCTAAAAACCTGGGAGTTCCCCTCGGAGAGACCAGGAAGGTTAGAAAAGCTCACCCGATATTAATTGGCATATAGAGTTTAAGATACATCTTAATTATGGTAAAACTCCTTGAGATGCAAGCCCATACTTGGGGATTAGTATACATACTTAGTTATATGTACTTAAGGCAAGGAAAATTACAAGAAAAAAAAAGCGTATTACATAGGATGCACAAAGTTCCCTTTGCGTGAAAACTTGGCTGACACACATCCCTTAGCGGGACCCGGTGGATGAGCAGGGGCCGAAGCACGAACCCTTCTAGGCTCATAATCATTTGAAATGGGCCTATAGGCTGGAAGGCATGCAAGGGTGACTAATTCCGACAACCATCTTTTCCAAAAATCTCCACACGAAAAAGTCTTATAGCCAAGGTAGGAGAAGATTAGCAATTCCCTTCCATGCGACCCGTAGTGCGTGGTAAACTCGACCATCGAGGGCCAAACCAGACCTTCCTTGGAAATTCCTCTCGGCGAGCATAACGAGAGCCAACTACGGCCATTGGGCTCCTAAGGCTTACATATGTTGAGCTAGATAAATCCAAACCCGAGGTATAGAGATGGGATCCTTAAATAACTTGAGTGAACTTCGGGGATCAAACAAAATAAAAAGAGTGGGGAAGAGAAGGAGAAGTCATTGGAAGGCGGGAAGGAGGATGGATGTGCGTTAATATAAGCCGCGTCCCTCGATTTGATATCAAATCCGATCAAAGAGTCAAGCTCGATTCAAAATGGCAACAAGAGACACAGCGAGACCACAGCGCGGCTTCACGGATAGGATAGACCGGTCCCAATAAAAGCCAATAAGCTAGGCTTTCCCCCTTTTAGGTTGTTTGACCTACTCTAGCAAATGGTAGATTAGTGTCACAGGCCATTGTAAGGATGGAATAGGAAAGAGGCGGGAGAATCCAAAGAATCGTCAGTTATCTGATCAAGAATGCGTTAAGCGATAATTATTTATAAAGCCGTTACCAAGTAAATTAATTACAAAAGTGATACATAAAAGACTAAGAGGAGAGAATGCTAGAAAGGTGAGCAGCCCTAATTTGCAGGTAGCCATTTCGCCCTCCTCGTCCTCCTCCCTCCCATTTGCCACCGTCATCGAGAGCAGCCGGATCGGTAAAAGGGCGAGCCGAGGAGACCCACTCCTTCAGAGCACCGATTTCTCCCGTAAATGGATACTTCCTGAAATGGGTCCCCCGTGTAGAAGAAGGTCATAAGGTCCCCCCACTTCCATGTGATGGTCAACCAAGAGTCCAACTACCGGATTCATGAACCAAATCTCCCGCATCTGCATCCCTCAAGAAAGTGACTCCCCATATGTGGCCACCGGGGGCCGATAGCTACTGGCTTTGCATTCACTTACGTCCAAATGTCCATGAAAGCGGAGGGATTTTTCGTGACGATGGTAGTACCTCTTAAGCCAAGCGCACGTAGAAGGAAGGGTGAAGGAGAGGGTCCATGGGATCCTTACCTTCATACGGCAAACCAAAGGCAGAGTAAAACCCGCTGCGGCTCCACTTAAATAACCCTCAATTAGAAATGCTTAACTTCGTGAACTTCGTTTTGACCCTTCGGAACGCGTGAGATCATTAAAAGCAAAATATTGAAACTAGCTCCGCGTCCCATCTGAGAATGGACCGGCGGCCGTTCCCGTTTCCCAAGAAAATAAATGAATAAATAAATACAAAATAAGAATAATAATGTAAATAGCGCCTTCCGAGGAAAGCCCCTTAAATGGATGACGTCATTGCATTGACACGGAAAGGAAGGGGTGAGTAGAGTCTGGGTTAAAGATATGATGGAAAATCGCGTGCCTTAGAAAACCTAAAAGAAATTGACTTTCGTTCTAACGGGTATTGGGAAAATAAAGGTCCACGATTCTTAGCTAATTGATACAAACCCATAAAAGCAAAGAACGAAAGCAAGGTATGATCACCACCGTCAATATAAATTGTTCTTACAAAAATAGCGAGGAAATCAAAAGAAGCATAAAGAAGAACATCCAGATTTAGGCGTCCTCCGCCGCCAAGGCGAGCCTCCTAAGCCCTATTCATTCGATAGCTTGATGGCCAGGGGAGACTTCTTCTTCCCTTGAAAGGTCAGGTCTAGCGCTAGTTTCCCAGGTTGAAACGAGCCTTTGTCAACTCCGGCTCCGTAGTAGTCTAAGCCCTCGGCTACAACTACAAAAATAAGAGGAGATAAAACCACTAATTTGCCGGAAAAGGTCCGCATGAGGCGAAGAAAAACCCTTACCCTCGGTGGGACCATGTCGTCCTTAGATTTCTCCGCTAAAAGCTATGTAAGCTTTGGTCAAGCGTCGGAATAATTCATGGAGGCAAGCGGCAGACCATGCTGGGCAAGGCCTTAAACATGCATAAAGTCCTCTCCCCTCTATCACTGTGACTTTGGCTCCGCCGCTAGCGAGAGCTGACCTCCAAGCCTCTTCGACTTGCACTTCAAGATGGTCCCAAGGCCTCCTCTTTTTTGGACTTAATTCTCTCCAAATCCCCATTAGCACGATCAAGAAGCTCATGTGACTTCAACTCACTTGAAAGTTTCTCTTTCTCAGGCAAGAGCATCGATCCACCGTTGGGACCAGCCATGTCCTTCTCAAGAGCAACAACTTCAGCTCTTGGAAGCTGCCGATATCCACCTCAGCGGACTGACGACTTCGGCATTTGGACAATTTTCCCATGAGTTCATCCTTCTCTTTTCTTGCCGCCTCCCTCTTTCCTCGTCTTCCTTTTCGGCCTTGGAAACCTTATCCTTGAATTCCTTGTTCTCTTTCCTTAGCGGCTTTCGGTGTCGCGGACCTCTAGGGTCAGAATCTTCCCGGAGATCATTAATTTCCATATCTTTCTCGATCCAAGACCTGCGGCACCGCGGATTAACAATGGCCACATCCTCACGGAGGAGGCGGTAGCGATCCGGCCAAAAAGAAGACCTAAGAAAATCGGCGCAAAGAGAAAAGGGAGGTTGGCACATAAAATTGAGGGCATTATCCCATGCACCGATCCGGCACACGGCGCTTGATTGGCTAGCGACTCCCTCCTTCCCTAGGCCTTGTAGTTTCAGGGAAATATCCTCCTAGCGCATGGCGTCGGCCATCTCCCCTACTATAGAAGGATCATGCCAGAAGCACTGACTCGGAAGGGGGACCGTAGAGGGGAGAATCCCGCTACAGTCGCCGAACTCCCTCTTTTGGGTCCCTCGTCCCTACCTTTCGACCTACATTAGGTTAGAAGGTTGTCAGCATACAAGTTTTCCACAGGCATAGGGAAAGGGTAGAAAAGAACACACCGGGAGGACGGACACCCTCCTTTCGACGGCCACCAGCCCGGTAGCTGGCCCCAGCAACTCTCGGAGAAGAAGGGACATCTGACGGATGGGGCCAAGGGATTTTCGGCAGGAGACCCCGTGCTTCCCTCATGGGCTTCCAGGGTTCCAGCGAACGCCTTCTTCATGGAGGACGGGGAGTCCTCGGCTTGGCCGGCGGAAAAGTGGCGGGGACTCGGTGAGCAGCGTCCTTTGGGAGGGGCCGGCTGGATCCGGCAATGGAACCTTTCCCCTCTTTTAGGAGCCATCATAGAACCCCAGCCGGGACATTACCCCGGACCCTTCCTTTTGAGTTTCTCTCTTTTCTCCTTTTCCGCCGCCTTCACGGACGGATCTATTGCCCTCCTTCCTCTCTCCGCGCGGGGCGGACCACATACTCGGCCGTGAGCTCCTTAAGCGGCCACATCCTCATTGTCCCGTCTGCAAGACAAAGAAAAATCAATGTGATCATATGCAGCCTTTGACTTTTTAAGACAAAAGACACGAACAACCCCTACCCTTTATAAAGAGGCAACATTTAGGAGGTTTTCCCTCGTCGAGTCATATCGATCGAAACACGAAACCCCTTTGAAACTCCACGAACTTAGCATCTTCCTCCTCGGTCCAATCCCATCCTCACACGAGTCTCGATCAGGGTTCCGCCCATTCGCGTCTGAGCGTCCCACCCGGATTAGCTAGAAACAAAAGAATTTGCTCTTCCATCTCTTGATGGAAGAAGGGACCTGCCAAGAACTTTTCCGGGCTGGCCGTAATACCGGTCGGTATGGGCTCAAGGTTTAGGGAATAAAAGGCGGAACCAACGGCGTCGGTGGCGTCGTAATGATTCGGGACCATGACAAAACCACAAATTAATCTCAAGAGTTCGGAGTTAGTTGGGACGGACCACGGTGGTGATAGTCAAGGATTTCCTTAACAAGCTTAATGAGCGGAGTCTGGGCCCAGCCAATGGCCGTCTCGGTAAATGGCAATTTCCACTTACCTCGGCACGCTGGATTCTCCCGCCGGCTCCGGCAAAGCGAAAGGGGCCAGGAATCTCATAACGGCGGTAACCTATTGACATCCACTTGACGAGAGAAGACTCACAAAGGCGAGATTTTCCCTCTCGGTTTTGAGGAACCGGGGATGTACCCTAGGAATTATGGGTAACTTCGTTGGACCATCCACCCGCAGCCACCGGAAGGAACTACATGGTGGCGACTAAGTTCCCAGTCGTGAGAGCAGGGGGCGAAGAAATGACCGGAAGCGGTCCTGGAAGAGGGAAGCGGGAGCGATGTGGGAAGGAAGGAGGAAGGAGAAAAAGATTCACAGAGTCTAAAGGAGGGATGTCCATTACCTGAAATGAAGAAACACAAAGAAGCCTTGAGAATGTCGCCAAAGAACGGCTCGGGAACCACCGTGGCCCGGGAAAAGCAGCGATGAAGAAGACAAGATAACATAAAACCCTTAACCAACCCTTGGCGCGGTGACCCCAAACTTTTCCTTTTCACCCGTCGGATCATCCAGCGAGCGGTGGGGATCGCCTCATAACGGCTTGATGATGCGGCCAGGTGGCGCATGCATTGGCAATACAAGCGTGGGACGGATCACCATGGATTCAGTCGGCCGACGTGTAATCCATGCGCGATCCTTGACAAGTGGACCCTAAAAGTGGGCCCATCATCATTTTCACCTACCCCACCCCATACCCTCGAGGCCTAATTGCCTTGAAAACCGCTTTGGATAAGCGAAGCGGCATATCACAATAAATGATGCACGGTCGGCGGTTTTAATAGATCACCCAAAAAGCGGGAAGCAAAACCATACGATCCATAAAGACGGATGGATACATTCACAATAATACATGAGAGTGAGGAGAGATAAAACAAGTTAAGGAAAGAAAAGACTACGGATTTCTTAGAATCCATCTGGACATAAGACAATAAAACTTAACACCTCAAGAAGAGGGCCCGATAGAAGACTCAGGCACAGGGCTCCCTCCCCGCTATTATCAACTCCACGGTCCATGCATCTACGGGCAAAAGTAAGGAGACTCTCTAAGACAACTGACTCCTTCCATAGATCTTAACCTTAAAATCTGACTCCCCAAGTAGGTAAAGACTAGGAGGTCCCAGCGCCACGTGGTGGTCAATATGAAATCCCCGTCCAACCCTAGCAAACCCAGGATGTCCTCACGTCATCATCCCTCGCTAATCAGGCGCTCCATCGCATAACCCGCTTTCGGACCCCGAAGTCGAGGCAGTGCGGGTCCAAGCCCGTCAAGAAATCTGTGAAATCCCGGAGGAATCCTGAGCATAAAAGTAGATTGTTCAGGAAGAAAGATCTTAAAAAAGGATTGGTGTCGAGGGGAAGCCATGTAACAGAAGATATAAAAAAAAGGAGCTCCCTCTCTAATGAAACATATAGGGCATCATGTGAGTAACAAGGGGAGTGCTTTAAGCAGAGACTCATAAGTCCCAAGACCTTGGTCACCGCCACAAAGCAGCTTTTAGATATGGCCTCACCGGTACTCATGGAACAACTTCCAAGAAGAGAGGGAATGTGATTCAAACTTACCATTTTTTATCCCCCAGTGCTTTGCTTCTCGAGTCGATAATAAGTAGCAGCTTCGTTCATCACTCAAACTACGAAAGCGCGCAGAGGCGGGACTAGTGATAAGGGTGAAAAGCGGCCCACCAAGTGGACACATCCGGCCGTTCGGTTGTGGCCAACCGTATATCCGGCGTGGAGAACCCCCTCACCCAGCCCATGCCTAATAAGCTGCCCACCTCAAAAGCTCTCTAGCCGACCAAAATCTTACCTGAAGCTACCAATGATCAAAAGTCGGAGCATGGGAAGAGTGATAGCGGGAATTAATTGATCGAATGATCGTACATAACACAAGTACGGTTAATAAATGATCCAGGTGCAGAAAGGACTAAAAGCGCCCATACTAACCCAAAGAACGAGATAACCCACCATTAAAATCCGATCAGCGAGAAAAGAACCCCACTTGATTCTCGAGCAGAGCGGGTTAAAGCGGTACAAGACAGGGGCATACGGCTGCGTATAGCTTGAAACCCGAGGTTCTTGAGGTTGCTTGAGGGAAAAGTGATCTCGGCGGAAGGGGCCCAATTGGGGGGCCGAGACCCAACAAGGGATGAACCCCACCCATCACTTCCTCCATAAAGGCCGTCATATCCAGAAGGCATTGCCAAGGACTCCCACGGGCTATAAATAACAAGGGCACTATTAGAAGTAAAGGGAGCGCAAAGAAGACACGGACCCAAGAAGCAAAGAAGATTATATCGACTTGACCGGAAGTGGAGTTAAATCAGCATTTCATTGCCCAACTTCCTGGATTGTTTCCTTGTCTGGGTTTTCGATTTTGGAAGCATTGATGGACTCTCTCGGCAATTGTGGAGGTCTGACCAGTTAAATATAAATTTAGCCGTTGATCTGAAACCAGTACCTATCTCTAGGTGGGTACCGATTTTAGCCTCAACAATATATAAAAATAATAATTTTAAAAAATCATTTTGTTTGGATTGTTATGGCATGACAAAGTCTATTTTTTAAACTAAGATAAAGCTCGCCTTAAAAAAGATTTTCTATGAAATTCAAAAAATAAAAAAAATCAGATATCTATACTAATTCCATCACTTTAAACCTGTTTAAAATTTAAAAATTAGATAATCATATTAAAAATATTAAAATTAATTTTTAAAATCTTAGCTTCTTATGAAAAATTAAATAGAATGTCAAATTTTATAGCAAATTCTATCCTCTTGTATTTAAAAAAAAACCATAAATAATTATTAGATTTTCATATTAAAATTAATCTTCATTAAAAGCCTAGAATTATGTTTAAAAAACTTTAGAAATCTGAAAATTAACTATTATGATGACTTTTAAATTTTATTATCATATTTTAAATATTTTTCCATTAATTTAAATTTTTTTAAATATTATATTAATTTTATCATGAAATTCTAATTTTTATATATTTTTTTTAAAGGCGGATAGAATGAGTGTTGATATATAATTTTTTAAAATTTTAGCTTCATTCTCGATTTATTAAAAAAAAAACATCCACATCAAACACTACCTTCCTGTCAAATCAACCTCATTTTGCTAAATAGCTTTCTTACAAAAAATATTTCTCATAATTCTCTAATTTTTTTTAAATTGTCTTTTTCTAACTTAAAAGATTTTTTTTCATCATCATCCTCATGTTTGATTGGTTTTAAAAGGATGGGAATAGCATTTCACTCGGTTGTTGGCATATAAAACCTTTTAATATGTGTTTTTTAATTATAAATATATGTTAGAATCAGACTGTTACAGAAATTTAAAATTTAAAATTTTTTAAAAATGTCAAAAAAAATTATATTGGAATTTCAGAATTTTTCTCAAAATTTTCGAGCAGAATTAGCTCCGTAAGATCACACAATCACACTTTCCCAAAAGCTTAGGGCGGCTGTGAAGGATAGGGGAAGGCTTTCGGCACGACTCACCATAGCGCAAGCTGTTGCGAAAACTTTTCAGGACGACATGGATAAAGTGTTGCGGGAGCAAGCGGCTGTTGTAACATCAATCTCCAAATCAGAGGACACGTATCACACCAGCAAGGTCAAGGTAATGAACCCTAAACCTAACGCTGTAAAATTGGTAAGTAATCAAAAGATATTAAGTAATTGCGGAAGCTATTAAAGCAAACAAATCATAAACTCAAACTCAAGATACTGTTTAATACAACTCCAAATAAAAATACTGTCTCAAATACACTGATAACAGTACATAATCAAGCACTACGACACAGGGAGTCAAAGCCAGCTACAGGAAATCTCCAAATAAACTCACGATTAGACAAAGCCCTCTATCTGGTCTCTTGTCTATCGCCTGCATAAAAATGTCACGAAAGAGGGGCTGAGCTACTGGAGCTCAGGGATCTGGGAACAGTACTGTCGGGTATAAAACTGTACCCGTATAATAAAATAAAACTGTAAAAATTGAAGCATAAAACTATGCACATATTATTAACTGAAAATAAATACTGAAATCTGAAAGTAATGCTGAGCAACTAAAGATGTTGGTCAGTGTATTATCTTCAATCTGTTTTAATGATGTCAATATGCATAGAAATCTCATATATGCGTATCTCATTATCTGTTTTTTTTGTGCTGTGACTGATTTTTGAAATTACCCTTGATAATCTGTACCAATAGCCTCTACAGTGGATCTCTAATCCCTACCGCGAGGTGGGTAATACGGAGTCAACTGATCATCACAATACTATCATCACAAACTACACATCTACTTCAATACTACGGGACCAGCAACCAACGGGTAGATCTATCCACGCTACACAGGGTCAAACTTATATACCTACACTAGGCACTCCGAGAATATGAAAAGGGGGTTTTAATTTCATAAAATGGAATGTTTTAAAACAGATAGTTCGGTAATGAAAATCAAAGTTTTAAATCACCCATTTCCTAACCTAATGTCATACTCTTTGGCTCTCTACGAACCACCACTGGTACCGGCAGATATATCAATAAAGTGTAGTCTATTTATTTCTGTATTTGTTTCTCTTTTTTGTTATTGATTACTGTGCATGAGTTCTGAAAGGGAAATTTATTCCCAATTGGAAGTCTATCAATATGCATGAAATGATTTCCAAAAACTTAGGGAATTTTCATAAAAGCATCTAACTCATGCTTTTCAATATGAAATCAATACTGTAATAAAATACGATAAAAACTCGTATTGTACAGCTAGTTCTCTCACGTGAGTCTAATTGCTCTAAAGCTGGCTTGATCTTTCAACAGCTCCTGCTTTACCCTTGCCCTTGCCTTCACTTTTCCCTAGTAATTGAAATAGGGAAATCATGAATACGGAGATCGTATTCTTAACTTGTACTCTAATTTAAACCCAATAGAGTACAGTAAGGTCATTAAACTCTCTAAGCATGATTCTTACTTTAACATATAATACATGCTTCTAAAATTCATAAATACTATGATTTCATTTCATAGTTTTAGTTCTATCGCTAAGAATACGATAAAAAAATATGAAGAACTACAGCATGCTCGTATTTCTCCATACTCTTTACAATTCTTTACTTATACTTAATTATCATATTCATAACTTGTTAACTAGCATATTAAACATGGAAGAAGTAATTAACTAAACATGAAGGCATGTAACTAGAGATTAAATAGATTCTTAACTCCTATAAATTTTCATGAAAAATCGGACAGCATCTCCTCTATTTTTAGGCTCCCGAAATTATACAATCATTCACTCATTAATAGCATAAACTTATCCATACGACAATCATACAACTCATTAACTCTATAAATGCAAATTACCCTTTAATCTCTTTAAACCCCCACCAATTACTTCATGATTTCTCTCACAAACCCATAACCACCAATTTACCCTAAATTCAACCAATTAATAGGGCATTTTCCCCAAGTTAGGACTCACACTCGTAAGGTTGATGAAGGTGTGCCGTCGTAGGCCGATGGTGACGCACAAAGCTGCAGGTTAGCGGCGTCGACGCACAAAGGGGCAGCGGGCGTTGGTAGCCGGCCAACTTAAGGGCAGCGGTCAGGAGCTCAACGGCTGAGGGGCCACTGGTAGGCCTTGGCCAGCAGAAAGAAAGGGCGGTGGCCCGTGAAGCTTCGTCAGAAGAGGGAGCGGGTGAGGGAGAGAGGAAGAGATGAAAGAGGAAAGTCTTCCTCTGAGCACAAGAGAGAGAGAGAGAGAGTTGAAAAGTTTTCATCTCTCTCTTTCTCACATATGTTATAAAGATAATAGTTATTTTAGGTTTATAATATTTTGATGTAAAATATTATTCTAATCCTTTAACTAAATTATCTTTAAAACTTAATTAAATAACTTATCTTCAATAATATCTACCACTAAAGACCAAACAACTTTATTTGATCTTATCATGTTACTGTGCTATCACGAGGGCGACTAATATAATTATCTGGCTCATCTCTATCCTCGACCCAGATCCGAGAATCCCGGGTCATGCGACCCCAGTGACACGGGCGTACTGTAACATCACGAGTTGTCTCCTCTCCCGACCCAGATCCGTTTTTCTCTGCTTTTGACTAGACCAGGTCTACTTTATCGGGACTCTAAGTTGTCCGGTATCTCCCACTTAATTAATCTATATTAATCAACATTTAAATTAATTTCTCATTTAATTAATCTGGCTCTACAATCTATCCACCTCCAACTATTCTATATAAAAGTGGCCCGACCCAATAAGGCCTTCTCTTGGCCCTATAGTTGCGAGGTTGGATTTCGGTTCCATTTAATCATGATTTTCTTTAACTTTGAGGTTAAAATAATTAATCTGTTTTCTGTGCGAATCAACCTCATTAAAAATTTGAAAGTTTACTAGATATTTATTTAGAAAGATCTGGGGTGTTATAGCTGCTCTTGAAGAGGCTCGTGAGAGGGCCGTGGTAGAATAAAAGAGTGTATACAATTCCAGGCTCACATCAAAGAGATGTCCTCTTAGGTTATATGTGCCCATCTGTCCTTCGTTGAATTTCCAAACGTGCTCCTCTCGAGGCATGGAGGACAGCTGAAGAGGGCTTCAAGATCTGTTACGAGATTGCTCGTGAGCGTCCAGGGCTAGACCTCACTAGCTACCTTGGTTCTCTAGGAGGCTCTTCAACACCTTGTTCCTTTGTCTCCCCTTTCCTAAACTTCTTTTGTACCGCTTCTTCCCTCTTGTATTTTTCTTAGTTATAATGAAAACTTTCCTTAATTGGGCAACTTTTTGTTCCTTTTGTATGGTTCTATGGTGCATTAGTGATGAGAACCCAAGCATGTACATTTTCTTTCCATGTCGCACGTATTTCCCTTTTCCTTATTGATCTCTTCGTGTCCGAGCAAGGTCGAGGGCTTTTCGTCCTACCTATACTCTGGCAGGATTGGGGAGATTTCAACGAGAAGAGCTTGGTCCCGAGCTCGTGGAATGAGCTCGACCCTTAGAAGGGACTTTAGACGAGCCCATAGATGGAGCTGGGCCCTTTGAAGGGACTTTAATGAGCTCCTAGGGAGAGCTCTGCCTTAAGAAGAGACTTTAACAAGCTCATAGATGAAACTTGGCCCTTAGAAGGGACTTTGTCGAGCTCATAGGGAGAGCTCAGCTCTTAGAAGGGACTTTGATGAGCTCGCAGGATGAGCTTAGCCTTTAGAAGGAATTTTGACGAGCTCGTAGGGAGAGCCCGACCCTTAGAAGGGACTTTGACAAGCTCGTAAGGAGAGCTCGGCCCTTAGAAGGGACTTTAACGAGCTCATAGGAGAAGTTCGACCCTTAGAAGGGACTTTGACGAGCTCGTAGGAGGAGCTCGATCCTTAGAAGAGACTTTGACGAGCTAGTAGGGAGAGCTCGGCCATTAGAAGGGATTTTAAAGTGCTTGTAGGAGGAGCTCGACCCTTAGAAGGGACTTTAGTTTTCACCCTAGAGGGGGATACACTTCAAGAACAAGTCCAGCGCCAAGATCGACAAGGCTTTGTGGTCTTCCTCTCAAGGAGGGATGATCCTTCCCTGAAGATGCCATCGATAAGACTTTCCTTCCCTCACGGGGGATGATCTTTTCTTGTGGGTCAGCTTGGCGCCCACATCTACGAAGCTTTATGGTCTTCCTCTCATGGAGGAATATCTCTGTAACACCCATCTCCTTTTCAGGGGACACGTGTCACACCAGTTAGGTCAAGGGAATGAACCCTAAACCTAAGGCTGTAAAACTGGTAATCAATAATAATCGAGTATAAGCGGAAGCTAATAAAGCAAACTAGTCATATCATATTATAAATTCAAACTCGAATACTATTTAATACAACCCAAATAAACATATTGTCTTAAACTTAATTGTCTCAAATACACTCATAAAAGAAACATAAACAGGAACTAAGACACGGGAGTCAGAGCCAGCTACAGGAAATTTCCATATGATCTCGAGATTAGACAAAACCCTCTATCTAGTCTCCTGTCTATCGCCTACATAAAAATATTGGGAAAAAGGGGCTGAGCTACTGGAGCTCAATAATTTGGGAACAGTATTGTCGAGTATAAAATATACCCGTATAATAAAATAAAACTGTAAGAACTGAAGCATAAAATATGCATATTAAATAACTGAAATTAAATACTTAAATTTGATAGTGATGTTGAGCAAATAAAATGCTGGTCAATGCATTATCTTCAATCTGTTTTAATCATGTAAAATGCATAGAAATCTGATGTATACATATAACTCATAATCTGTTTCTCTGTACTGTGAATGATTTCCGAAATTACCCTTGGTAATTTATACCAATAGCCTTGATGGTGGATCTCTAATTGCTATAGGGAGGTGGGTAATTTGGAATCATCTGATCATCATAATACTATTATTTCTAACTACACATCTACTTCAATATTGTAGAACCAGCGACCAACAGGTAGATCTATCCACGCTACACGGGGTCAACTTATATACGTACACTAGGCACTCCGAGAGTATGGAAAAGGGGTTTTAATTTCGTAAAAATGGAATGTTTTAAAACAGATAGTTCGGTAATGAAAATCAGAGTTTTAAATCACCTCTTTCCTAACCTAATGCCATACTCTCTGGCTCTATACGAGCCACCACTAGTACCAACAAATATTTCAATAAAGTCTAGTCTATGTATTTCTGTATCTATTTCTCTATTCTATTACTGATTACTGTGCATGAATGTTTTTCCAAAACTTTGAGAAATTTATAAAAATTCTAATTCATGCTTTTCAAACTGAAATCAAAACTGTAGTAAAATGAAAATACGATATAAACTCGTACTGTACATCTAGTTCCCTCACCCGAGTCTAATTTGCTCTAGGGTTGGCTTGATCCTTCAGCAGCTCTTGCTTTACCCTTGCCCTTGCCTTTACTTTTCCCTAATAATTGAAATAGGGAAATCATGAATACGGAGACCGTATTCCAAACTCATACTCTAATTTAAACTCGATAGAATACGGTAAACTCATTAAGCTCTCTAAGCATGATTCTTACTTAGAATCTACATGCTTCTACAATTTATAAATACTATGATTACATTTCATAGCTTTAGTTCTATCGCTAAGAATACAAGAAAAATATGATAAACCATCACATGCTCGTATTTCTCCATACTTCCAACTATTCTCTACTTATACTTAATTATCACTTTCTTAACTAGATAACTAGTACATTAAGCGTTGAATGGAGATAATTAACAAAGCATGAAGACATGCAACTAGAGATCAATTAAATTCTTAACTCCTATAGATTTTCATGAAAAATCGGGCAACATCTCCTCTATTTTTAAGCTCCTGAAATTATACAAACATTCACCATATAACAACTAGAATTTAAGAAATCATCTATCATACATTCCATGGCATCATTGACCACTTTTTCATAACAATAAACCCCCAGTTTACTTCATGGTTTCAATTGCTTCCTGCCCCCAATTCCTTAATAATCCTTCATTCAAGGTTGGAAAAGCTCACTAAGATTGCTCGATGTTTAGGTGCAAGCTCGAGATTATGGAGGATTCCTCACCAGAGACAGGAGGCTGACCAGATATGAGAGCAAGGGAGGTTGATGTCGTCGGACTGGTCACCGGAGGCTTGCTGCAGGCGGAGGGAGCTGGAGAAGGCCGACGGAGTGGGTAGGCTTAGAGCAAGAGGCGGTGGTGGAGATGCCGAGGGGAGCAGCGGTGGTGCCGCGTGAAGGAAGAAGAAAGTTTGAGCGTGAGTCTTGCACTGGTGAGTGGTCTCATTTGGAGGTGGGTCGTCGGTCAGCTCGAAGAAGAGAAGAGCGTGGGTTTGGTAGTTCTAGGGCTTGGGTAAATTTGGGAATTTGATGAACGAGAGAGAGAGAGAGAGAGAGAGAGAGAGAGAGAGAGAGAGAGAGAGAGATAATAATATCACTCATGCTTACTTTATAATCTAATAATGTATAAAATACCTTATCATCCCACTATTTTGTCACATGGGTAATTAAATCAATATTATCCCCTCCCCTTTAATAAAGTGACAACTCTCTCTTTCTTTAGCTACTTAATTAATATATCGTACCGCCACTGTAGCGTCACATGTGTTACTGTGGCTTCACAGGAGAATAATTGTCTGGCCGAGTTCCACATTCCTCAACCTTTATTTGTTTCCTTTGGTCACGGGCTTACCGTGGCATCACGGGGTTGTCTCAAACCCTAACCCGATCCGAACTTACCGGCTTTTGACTCGGCCAGATCTATTTTATCGGGACTCTAAATTTTGTCCGATATCTTCCATTTAATTAATCTGGATTAATTAATACTTAATTAATTTCTCATTTAATTAATCCGGCTCTGCTAACTTTCTACCTCCAACTATTCTAAGTAAAAGTGGTCTGGCCCAATAAGGCCTTCTCTAGGCCCTATATTTGTGAGGTTGGATTTCGGGTCCATGAAATCCCGATTTTCTTTAACTTTGAGGTTAAAGTAATTAATCTATTTTCTGTGCTAATTAACCTCATTAAAAATAAAAAAAATTATTGAATATTTATTTAGAAAAATTCGGGATGTTACAATTCTCAAACTCTTAGGAAATTTCGTCCCCGAAATTTTTCACTTTACAAGCAACTAAAATAACTAAGGGTACTGTTCCCTCATCTGATCCTCTCTTTCCCAAGTGGCTTCTTCCACTTGGTGATAACCCCATAGCACCTTTACCAGAGATATTATTTTGTTCTTCAAAGCTTGTTCTTTCCTGTCGAGAATACAGACTGATCCCTCCACGTACGTCAAATCTGGTGCTAGTTCTATGGCTGGCCCCATTAGAAATTGATTCGGATCCTTGATGCACTTCAGCAATAACGATACATAAAAGACATCATGTAACCTCGATAGTTCTTCTGGTAAGATAACTCGATAAGCTACAGGACCTACCCTATCGACTATCTTATACGGTCCTATATACCGTGGGTTCAACTTCCTACGCTTGTGGAACCGTAGCACACCCTTCCATGGAGATACCTTAAGAAATACCTCGTCTCCTACTTCAAACTCTAAATCTCGGCGGCGGGTATTGGCGTAGCCTCGTTGCATGTCTTGAGCTTTCCTGAGGCGCTCTCTAATGAGATTGACCTTCTTTGAGGTGACCTGTACCATCTCTAGGCCTAGAATCTTTCTTTCACCTTCCTTATCCCAACATAACGGAGTCCTGGATCTTCTGCCGTATAATGCTTCATACGATGGCATACCTATGCTGGTCTAGTAACTGTTGTTGTACACAAACTCCAACAGTCCCAGATTCTCATCCCAGCTCCCAAGGAGTTCTATAATGCATGCTCGGAGAAGATCCTCAAGTATCTGAATGGTCCTCTCCGACTGTCCATCTGTCTCAGGATGGTATGTCATGCTAAAGTTCAGTCTCGTCCCCAAAGCCTTATGCAGGCTCCAGAAATGAGAGATGAATCTCGGGTCTCTATTTGATACGATGGACATGGGTACGCCATGTAGTCTCACTATCTAGTCTACGTACAACCACGCCAATCGATCCCAAGAATAAGTTATCTTGATCGGGAGGAAGTTGGCAGACTTGGTCAGTCTATCTATGATAACCCATATGGCGTCCTTGCCTTGACTGGTTCGAGGAAGACCAGTTACAAAATCCATGGCTATCCTTTCCTACTTCCATTCTGGGATCTCTAGCGGTACCAATAACCTCGGTGGCTTCTTGTGCTCAGCTTTGATCCGTTGACAAATCAAGCACTTGGCCACATACTCCGCTATCTCCTTCTTCAGCTTCCTCCTGATGTAGTTTTCTTTGATATTGCGATACATCTTCGTGCTTCTCGGATACATTGCATAAGCTGAACAATGAGCTTCCTTCATAATTTGCATTTTGAGGCCCTCATTATTTGGTACATATTACCTGGTATCTAGCATTACCGCTCCATCGGAGGAGAGAAATCTCTACGTCTTTCATTTTGCATCTTTACAGCTAATTGCATCAGTCTGTAGTCATGCCGCTTCGCTTCCTTGATTTGAGATATCAGCGTCGGCCATAGATGGAAATTTGCCAATAAAACCCCGAGCTTATCCACTGAGAACTGGACCCCAGTGGATCTCAACTCGTGAAGTTGGGAAAAGTTGGTGGTCCCCAACCGTGCCATAGTCTTCCTGCTCAAGGCGTCAGCTACTACATTCGCCTTGCCGGAGTGGTACTCGAAAGTACAATCATAATCCTTCAACAACTTCATCCACCGTCTTTGCCTCATGTTTAACTCCTGCTGGCTCATCAAGTATTTCAGGCTCTTGTGGTCGGCGAAGATTTTACAAGCTTCACCATACAGATAGTGTCACCATATCTTCAAAGCGAAGACCACGCCGCTAGCTCCAGATCATGAACATGATAGTTTACTTCGTGAGTCTTGTGCTGCCTAGATGCATAGGCAATAACTCTACCCTGCTGCATCAAGACACAACCCAAGCCCCTATACGAAGCATCACTATAAATTTCAAAACCTATGCCTACGGTAGGTAAGGTGAGGATAGGAGTAGACACTAGTCGGTTCTTTAGCTCTTGAAAGCTCTACTCACATTCCTCGATCCACTCGAACCTTGTATTCTTCTTCAGCAACTTGGTCATAGGCTGGGCGATTGAAGAAAACCCTTCCACGAATCGCTTGTAGTAACCGGCCAACCCCAGGAAGCTCCTAATCTCCTTGACTGTGGTTTGAACTTGCCAATTAGTTACCGCTTCAATCTTCTCGGGATCCACGTAGATCCCAACCGCTGAGACAACATGTCTTAAGAACTTCACTTCTCCCAACCAAAAACCTCACTTTTTGAGGTTGGCATATAGTTGCTACTCCCTTAATGTTTGCAGCACTATTCTAAGGTGATGTACGTGCTCCTCAACGCTTCGAGAGTATACCAATATATCATCGATGAAGACCACAATAAACTGGTCTAGATAGGGTGTGAATACTTTATTCATTATCCCCATGAACGCTGCTGGTCCATTCATCAATCCAAAGGGCATCACCAAGAATTCGAAATGCCCGTATCGGCTCCGAAAAGCTGTCTTTGGTACATCTTCCTCCTTCACTAACAACTGATAATAACCCGACTTCAAGTCGATCTTTCAGAAGAAGCACGCTCCTCGCAGTTGGTCGAAAAGGTTATCGATACGGGATAGAGGATATTGGTTCCTGATGGTGACCCCGTTCAGCTATCGGTAGTCGATGCACATCCTTAGGGAGCTATCCTTCTTCTCCACGAACAATATGGGCGTACCCCAGGGGAGACACTGGGTATAATGAACCCCTTCTCACGTAGTTCCTCTAATTAAACTTTCAGTTCCTTCAGTTCTACTGGAGCCATCCTGTAGGGCGCCTTAGAGATCGAAGTTGTTCCTGGGTATAACTCTATAGAAAACTCCACACCCCTATACGGGGGTAGCCTAGGTAGCTTTTCGGGAAATACGTCTGAGTATTCACACGCTATCGATATTTCTCGTACATCTTTCTTGGGGGGCTTCAGCTTCCACCATATTCGCCAAGTAGGCTTCTTCCATCTCCTCCATCTAGGCTCATCTTCCGTAGAAGAGAATTTCGGCCTCCCCAGGTCCCTGGAATCTCACCATCTTCATATAGCAATCGACGGTGATATGGTGGATCGATCGACAATAAATCCCTAGGATTGCATCAAAATCTAAGATCCTCATTAGGATCAAATCTGCTGCTAACTCTTGGTTTTCTATCTTCACATCGCATCCCTCATACACTACTTTTACAATGATAGAACTACCGATGGGTGATACTACAACTATAGGCTGAGCTAATCTAGTAACATACACATCTTCTGGCATATTCAATGAAGTAGCTGTGTAGGAATGCGTGGAACCAGAATCACTAAGAATGCAGGCATCATTACCATAAATCTGAGCAATACCTACAATCACGTCTGGTGTGTCTACAATCTCCTGCTATGTTATTGCGAAAGCTTGGGCCTGCAGCTAGGAAGGAACTCCTCTGCCTCCTCCTTTGGACCTTCCCCTGGAAGATCCTCCTCTGTTGCTCCCAGTGCTACCCACGACAGCGTATCCTGGAGGCTGTTGTGCACTCTGGCCTCCAGTTTGGAATTGAGGAGTTGTATAACTTCCCTGAGTCAATAGGGGACATTGCTTCACATGATATCCCGGCTGCTGTCAGTGATAACAGATACCAGCTCCAATGCCTGCTCTACAAACTCCAAAGTGATATCTCTTGCTGGTCTGGCATTGAGGCCTCTTCTAACTCTGTCCACCTGAAGAAGAGCCACCACTATTACTGCTGTTGCTCTTCTTGAATGGCCTCGTGCTGTCGCCCATCTGAAAGCGGGCGTATTTCTCTTCTTAAATTTGTCCAAATGATTGTTCTGTCTCTGAAAGCTCATCTCTACTCTGAGAGCACCCTCAACTAGGGCAGTAAAATCAGTAAATCCAGATACTGTGACTATATTTCTGATCTCATCCAAGAGTCCTTGCTCAAACCTCTGACACTTCTCATATTCCTCATTCATATAGGAGGGTGTATACCTTCCCAAGTCTGTAAACTTGGCCTCATACTCGGCCACTGAGAAGTTCCCCTGAACCAGACGTAAGAACTCCTGATGCTTCGCGTCTCTGTAAATTCGGGATATGAACTTCTAGTCAAATGCCGCTCGGAACTCAGTATAAGTAAATGCTGTCTGATCTGTACGGCGCCTCATGAGGGTCAACCACCAATGTAGGGCCCCCTGTCCTAGTAGCATTGTGACAGTAGTCACTTTCTCCTCCTCGGGGCGCCTTAAGGCCTGGAAAACTAGCTCCAAGTACGTGATCCAGTTTTCTGCCTCCGTTGGGTTAGTGGTTCCCATGAATTGGACTACTCCCATCTGCCGAGCTCTACTAACAAAGTCATGTTCTCTAGGCCTCGACATCTAGTAGTTAGGAAAGGCCGCTAATGATTGCGTCATCTGGTCGAAGAAGTGTTGCATTCCAGGGTTATACCCTGGTCCAACTTGCATTCCTGTTTAATATCCTGGTCCATGTTGCGAATGGGATCCTTCCGCATGGACTTCTTCTTGCTCCTGAGCCTCCATATCTAGCTCCTTTACGAGTTCCTCTCATGGAACTACGGGGGGTCTACCGCGTCTCTTGGGCAGTATTCTGAAAAAGGGAATGTATCAGTAATATTCTTTAGCACTTAAAGAAATTATTAAGCTTTACTCTATTGACACATACTCCCACCCTAAGGCTTTGACTACCCTAAGACCTCCTAAGATTGACTCTCTCGTCTCTGATACTACTAAATGTAACACCCATCTCCTTTTCGGGGGACACGTGTTACACCAGCCAGGTTAAGGGAATGAACCCTAAACCTAAGGTTGTAAAACTGATAATCAACAATAATCAAGTATAAGCGGAAGCTAATAAAGCAAACTAGTCATATCATATCATAAATTCAAACTCGAACACTGTTTAATACAACCCAAATAAACATACCGTCTTAAACTTAATTGTCTCAAATACGCTCATAAAAGAAACACAAACAAGAACTAAGACACGGGAGTCAAAGCCAACTATAAGAAATCTCCATATGATCTCGCGATTAGATAAAACCCTTTATTTGGTCTCCTGTCTATCGCCTACTGTAACATCCCGAATTTTTCTAAATAAATATTCAGTAAATTTTCAAAATTTTAAATGAGGTTAATTAGCCAGAAAATAGATTAATTATTTTAGCCTCAAATTAAAGAAAATCGGGATTTAATGGACCCGCAATTCAGCCTCGCAACTATAGGGCCGAGAGAAGGCATTATTGGGCCAGGTCACATTTACATAGAATAGTTGGAGGTGGATAGTCAACAGAGTTAGATTAATTAAACAAGAAATTATTTAAATGTTAACTAATCCAGATTAATGAAGTGGAAGATACCGGACAAAAGTTAGAATACTGATAAAATAGATTTGGCTTAGTCAAAAGCCGAGAAAAACGGATCTGGGTCGGGAGTGGAGACAACCTGTGATGCTATAGTACGCCTGTGTCACTGGGGTCGTCGGACCCAGGATTCCTGGATCGATGAATTATTGATAAGATAATAATATTAAAAAATGATGTGACCTAAAGCTAAAATATAATATTGATTATTAAATTCTTTTAGAAGATAAGTTAATTAGTTGAGTTTAAAGATAACTTAATTAAAGGATTAGAATAATATTTTTATATAAAATATTATTTAAATTATAAAAATCTATACCCTTATAAACAGATGTGAGAAAGAGAGAGATGAAAAAGCTTTTTCAATTTCTCTTTCTCTTTTTCTCGTGCTCAGAGAAGTACTTTCCCCTCCTTCTTCTCCCCCTTTTCTCATTTCTCTTATGGCGAACTCCACCCGCACCTCCCCTTACTTGCGGCCGGCCATGCATGGGACTTGGCCTTGCGCCCGGCAAGAATCGAGGCACGCAGCCCCGGTCAGCAGCCTGACACCCCTCCGCCAGGCCACGCTCCCTCGGCGTCCGCCCAAGCCCGTGACTACTCCAACTGCTCCACCACGCCGCCATGATGCCGCCCGGTAGCCCTTCTTTGACCAGCTGTGCCACCGGTTTTCCCCCTCGCTTGACCGCAGCCAGCTGCTATAGACCTGCACCCCTTTACTCCGCCCAAGCTTCCACCGGCCTTCGCCTCGCAACTGTCCACCGCCGAGCTGCAACTAGTTTGAGCACCCTCCACGTCGACTAGATCCCCTCCTTCTATTGTGAGCATTCATGGAAGAACCCTACTCTAATTAGTTAATTGAAGGTTGAAATTGGGGAAACCCTAAATAATTTCATGAATTTAGGGTTTGGAGTTGGATGGTTGATGTGCATGTGTAGGCTTTGAAATGATTGAAGATTAAGAGGAAATTTCATGTATGGACATATGTAGTTAATTGTTTTACTTAAGCATATTAATATGGGTGTGAATGTTTGTATAAATTCGGAAGCCTAAAAATAGAGGAGATGTTGCCCTATTTTTCATGAAAATTTATAGAGTTAAGAATCTAGTTGATTTCTAGATACATGTCTTCATGCTTAGTTAATTATCTTCTTCCATGCTTAATGTGCTAGTTATCAAGTTAAGAAGATGATGATTAAGTTAATGATTTTTGTATTAGTTATGTGCTTTCAAAGCATGAATTACTTGTTAGAGGAAAATCATGCCTTAAGAAGCATGAGTTATGTGTAAAGAAAGAAATCATGCTTAGAAAGCTTAATAGTTTACCGTATTCTATCGAGTTTAAATAAGAGTACAAGTTAAGAATACGGTCTCCGTATTCATGATTTCCCTATTTCAATTACTAGGGAAAAGTAAAGGCAAGGGCAAGGGTAAAGCAGGAGTTGTCGAAGGACCAAGCAAGTCTTAAGCTCGGACTAGACTCAAGTGAGGGAACGAGCTGTACAGTACGAACTTTTGTCGTATTTTCATTTTATTACGGTTTTGAATTAAGTTTGAAAAGCATGAATTAGAATTTTCTTGGAAAACTTCCAGTGTTTTAGAAAACCATTCATGCACAGTAATCGGCAACAGAATAGAGAAACATATACAGAAATATATAGAGACTACACTTTATTGATATATTTGCTTGTACCAGTGATGGCTCGTAGAGAGCTAGAGAGTATGGCATTCGGTTAGGAAATGGGTGATTTAAAACTCTGATTTTCCGAACTATCTATTTTTAAACATTCCATTTTATAAATTTAAAACCCCCTTTTCCATACTCTCGGAGTGCCTAGTGTACGAATATAATTTGACCCTGTGTAGCGAAGATAAATCTACCTGTTGGTCGATGGTCCTGCAGTATTAAAGTAGATGTTTAGTTAGAGATGATAGTATTGTGATAATCATATAATTTTGTATTACCCACCTCTCAATAGCTATTAGAGATCCACCGTGGAGGCATTTGGTACAGATTACCAAGGGTAATTTCGGAAATCATTCACAATACAGAAAAATAACTTATGAGTTATATGCATACATCAGATTTCTATGCATTTGACATGATTAAAACAGATTGAAGATAATACATTGACCAACATGTCATTTGCTTAGCATTTCTTTCATATTTCAGTATTTAATTTTAGTTATTTTATATGCATATATTATGCTTCAGTTCTTATAATTTTATTCATCTATATGGGTATATTTATACCCGACAATATTGTTCCCAAATTACTGAGCTCTAGTAGCTCAGCCCCTTTTTCGTGATATTTTTATGCAGGCGATAGATAGGAGACCAGATAGAGGGTTTTGTCTAATCGCGAGATCATATGGAGATTTCCTGTAGCTAGCTATGACTCCATATGTCCTAGTTATGATTATGTATTGTTTATGAGTGTATTTGAGACCATTAAGTTTAAGACAGTATGTTTATTTGGGTTGTAATAAACAGTATTCGAGTTTGAATTTATGATATGATATGACTAGTTTGCTTTATTAGCTTCCGCCTATAGTTGATTATTGTTGATTACCGGTTTTACAGCCTTAGGTTTAGGGTTCATTCCCTTGACCTGGCTGGTGTGACACGTGTCCCTTGAAAAGGAGATGAATGTTACACCTGCATAAGGACAAAGGGGTTGAGCTACTGGAGCTCAGTGATTTGGGAACAGTACTGTCGGATATAAAATATACCCGTATAATAAAATAAAACTGTAAGAACTGAAGCATAAAATATGCATATTAAATAACTGAAATAAAATACTGAAATATTATAGTGCTGCTGAGCAAATAAAATGCTGGTCAATGTATTATCTTCAATCTGTTTTAATCATGTCAAATGCATAGAAATCTGATGTATCCATATAACTCATAATCTGTTTCTCTATACTGTGAATGATTTCCGAAATTACCCTTGGTAATTTGTACCAATAGCCTTGGCGGTGGATCTCTAATTGCTATAGGGAGGTGGGTAATTTGGAATCATCTGATCATCATAATACTATTATTTCTAACTACACATCTACTTCAATATTGTAGGACCAGCGACCAACAGGTAGATCTATCCACGCTACACGGGGTCAACTTATATACGTACACTAGGCACTCCGAGAGTATGGAAAAGGGGTTTTAATTTCGTAAAAATGGAATGTTTTAAAACAGATAGTTCGGTAATGGAAATCAGAGTTTTAAATCACCCCTTTACTAACCTAATGCCATACTCTGGCTCTATACGAGCCACCACTAGTACCGGCAAATATTTAAATAAAGTCAGTCTATGTATATATGTATCTATTTCTCTATTCTATTACTGATTACTGTGCATGAATGTTTTTCCAAAACTTTGAGAAATTTATAAAAATTCTAATTCATGCTTTTCAAACTGAAATCAAAACTGTAGTAAAATGAAAATACGATATAAACTCATACTGTACATCTAGTTCCCTTACCTGAGTCTAATTTGCTCTAGGGCTGGCTTGATCCTTCAGCAGCTCCTGCTTTGTCCTTGCCCTTGCCTTTACTTTTCCCTAATAATTGAAATAGGGAAATCATGAATACGGAGACTGTATTCTTAACTCGTACTCTAATTTAAACTCGATAGAATACGGTAAACTCATTAAGCTCTCTAAGCATGATTCTTACTTAGAATCTAATACATGCTTCTACAATTTATAAATACTATGATTACATTTCATAGCTTTAGTTCTATCGCTAAGAATACAAGAAAAATACGATAAACCATCACATGCTCGTATTTCTCCATACTTTCAACTATTTTCTACTTATACTTAATTATCACTTTCTTAACTAGATAACTAGCACATTAAGCATGGAATGGAGATAATTAACAAAGCATGAAGACATGCAACTAGAGATCAATTAAATTCTTAACTCCTATAGATTTTCATGAAAAATCGGGTAGCATCTCCTTTATTTTTAGGCTTCCGAAATTATACAAACATTCACCATATAACAACTAGAATTTAAGAAATCATCTATCATACATTCCATGGCATCATTGACCACTTATTTCATAACACTAAACCCCCAATTTACTTCATGGTTTTAATTGCATCCTACCCCCAATTCGTTAATAATCCTTCATTCAAGGTTGGAAAAGCTCACTGAGATTGCTCGATGTTTAGGTGCAAGCTCGAGATTCTGGAGGATTCCTCTCCAGAGACATGAGGCTGACCGGATCTGAGAGCAAGGGAGGTTGGCGTCGCCAGACTTGTCACCGAAGGCGTGCTGCAGGTGGAGGGAGCTAGAGAAGGCCGACCGAGCGGGCATGCTGCCGGCCGGAGCAGGGGCTGGCGGAGACGCACGCCATGGGCGGAGCAGGGGCGGGTCGCTACTACGCATGAGGGAAGAAGGAGGGCGGAGGCTGGGGCGGCCTGGGGCGTGAGCGCGGAGCCTCCTGGCTGGTGGTCTCGCCAGAGGTGGGTCGCCGGTCAGCTCGAAGGAGAGAAGGGCGCGGGTTAGATCGTTCTAGGGCTCAGGTAAATGTGGGTATTTGATGAACGAGAGAGAGAGAGATAATAATATCACTCATGCTTACTTTATAATCTAATAGAGTATAAAATACCTTATCATCCCACTATTTTGTCAGATGGGTATATAAATCAATATTATCCCCTCTCCTTTAATAAAGTGACAGCTCTCTCTCTCTCTCTTTAGCTACTTAATTAAATATATCGTACCATCACTGTAGTGTCACATGTGTTACTATGGCTTCACGGGGGAATAATTGTCCGATTGAGTTCCACATTCCTCCGCCTTTATTTGTTTCCTTTAGTCACGGGCTTACCGTGACATCACAGGGTTGTCTCTAACCCCGACCCGATCCGAACTTACCGGCTTTTAACTCGGCCAGATCTATTTTATCGGGACTCTAACTTTTGTCCGATATCTTCCACTTAATTAATCTGGTTTAATTAATACTTAATTAATATCTCATTTAATTAATCCGGCTCTACTAACTTTCTCATTTAATTATCTTCCAAGTAAAAGTGGTCTGGCCCAATAAGGACTTCTCTCGGCCTTATAGTTGCGAGGCTGGATTTCGGGTCCATTAAATCCCGATTTTCTTTAACTTTGAGGTTAAAGTAATTAATCTATTTTTTGTGCTAATTAACATCATTAAAAATTAAAAAACATACTGAATATTTATTTAGAAAAATTTCGGATTTTACAATCTGTAACACCCTAATCCTTTCCAGGACCCAGGTGTCACACCAGCCAAGTCAGGGAGTGAACCCCGGCCTAAGGCTGTATAAAGACATAATTTACCTATAATCAAACTAATATTAGGGAACAAAAATCCAAGTACAACATTATTACAAACCATATTGTTTTAATGTCTCACACAAATCCAGAAGGGAGTTAACATACTCCTCAAATAAAACATCATAAGACAAGATAATCAACGCGGGCCAAGTAGTCAGAGCCAGCTAAGAGGGGGGGGGGGATCCAAACCTAACTTCCCTCTAAACAGGGCCCTGACCCTGCTTACTACCTGCACAAGGTTAACAAATAAAGGGTGAGCTACAGGAGCTCATTGAGGTACTAACACTACTGTCAGGAATAACAAACCTGTGCACTTTCAATTTGAGATAATAAAAATATCGAAAGGCGAAATACCAAAACCGAATAACACTTAAAACATGTGAAGCAACATGCTGATCATGATCCAAGTCATGGTAATATTTATTGAAATCATATAATATGCACTTATACATTTATTTAATCTTTTGTCATCATCAGAACGGGAGATGAATTCCACACAGGTCAAGGTCCTCCCAGGTTGGACCGTATCAACAACCATGGGGTGACAAGCTATGGAAACAACTCCTCGTCCTGGACATAGATCAATTCCACACAAGTCAAGGTCCTCCCAGGTTGGACCATATCAACAACCATGGGGTGACAAGCTATGGAATTGATTTCTCATTATTTATCATATTAGTGTCATCTACACCTCTACTTTCATACAGCGGCACCAGAGTGGAATAAACCAATCAATCAGTATCTCTCTGGTCGGATCAACTCATCGGCCGTGAGCTATACGAGTATATACGTATACTAGGCACTCGAAGAGTACGGAAAAGGGGTTTTGTTTTCTTGAAATCAGAAGAATTTGAAAACAGATAGTTGGATAATTAAAGAAAATCAGAGTTATGTAAACCACCCCTTCCCTACCTAGTACCGTACTCTCTGGCTCTATCATAGAGCCACGTTTGGCACAAGCATGTATTCAAGTAAGATGCAACGCACTAATATGTCTATCATGGCAATATATAAAAATGTGCAATGTTTCCACATGCTTTTCATGAACATGAATTCAAAATTCGAATAAATTGGTAATCATGCTTGAAAACTGAAAAGCATTTCATAATATCATAACGATTTCATAACATGAAATCCCAAAGATCAATACGACCAAAATACAATAAAATGCGAAAATTTACAGTTGTGTTCCCTCACCTCAGTATTGTAGATCCCTAGGATTGGTCGGGCTCTTCGGCAGTAGTGACTTGACCCTTGCCCTTCCCTTGTCCTAGAGAACAAAATACGGATATTCAGGAATACGAATCCGTATTGTTAACTTGTATTCTTATTTAAGCACAAAAGAATACGATAGGTTCTATCAATCACATTTAAAGTATAATTCCTCTTAGTACCACTTCGTATTTCTAAGGAGTGAAGAATACGGAATTTTAATTTCAAACTTAGCTCTACACAACTTCTCGCATGCTCTTTAATTATAATTACATGCTAACTAAAATCATGAAGGTTTATTCAACTATAGTTACCAAGGATTTCCGTAGAAATTTCGGCAGCACCTCCTCTGTTTGGAGGGCCCCGGAAATTATACAAACATACATGGATCTACTTCTAATTATTCATACAATCACCCTTATACAGGGATCTGCCTCCATTCCCGGTTTAATCATCATCCTCGCATCACACTTAGCAAGTAGACAGCCACATTAGATGTTATTTGAATTAACTAATCCATTCCCCTCCGAAATTATTTCTATGCATAACAACCTTACAATTCGGTACCAACCTCACTGATGTTCGGAGTTGTTGGAATTCTTCGTCGAACAGTGGACCGAGCTAGCTAAAGGGCAAGCGCTCGGCCTAATGGTGCCTACCAGACGTCCCTAAACAGATCGGAGACGAGGGAAGGTAGCAGCGCGTCCTGGTGGCGTGCGATGGTCGCCTGAGCTACAGGTGGTGGCTGTGCGCGATCTCCAGGCCGGACCTTCACCGGAGAAGAGGCCTCGTTGCCCTACTGTGCAAACGGATCAGGCGCCGATCTCCCGACGCAGGCCGCGTCGCTTCGTGGGAGGCTGACAGGGAGCAATTATGGCGGCCACCAGCACGAGCAGCTGCAGATCGCGGTGAAGGGGGCGCTGAAGGGCTGATCGTGGCAAGAAGGGGAGGGCTGAAGAGGCAAACGAGAGGGAGAGGGAGATGATACTCTTCTCTCTCTCTTTCCCTTTCACTTTATAAGATTTCAGCTTACTTTATTAAAGTATATTATTTTATATTAAATATTATTATTTGAATTGCTGCATGT
Organism: Dioscorea zingiberensis; assembly: GCA_026586065.1. Lineage (NCBI taxonomy): Eukaryota > Viridiplantae > Streptophyta > Magnoliopsida > Dioscoreales > Dioscoreaceae > Dioscorea > Dioscorea zingiberensis. The sequence continues at coordinate 35,262,039 of CM048822.1, forward strand.
GATGTTCTCTGGACTATACAAGCAAGGAAACTAGCCCTTTCCTCGACCAGATCCGCATTCCGCGGACTGAGGCACTCCATTATTAATTACTATTTTATTATTCTATTATTCTATTACTTTATTTCTTCTTTACTTCCTATCAGTGGTCACGAACCCTACTGTAGTTTCACGGGTCGCACTATGCTCCCGACCGAGATCCCGGTCTTCCGGCTTTTGACCCGTCCATCCTACTTTATCGGGACTCGTATTCTTGTCCAGTATTCTCGACCAATTAATTGAGATAAATTAACTGTAATTAAATCCTCAATAATTAATCAACCGTAATTAATCTCTCTAGTCTATCTCTTTCTATTCCATGTCCAATTTGGCATGGCCCAAATACGGCCTTCTCGGCCCAAATGGTTGCGAGTTCGGTCTTTGGTTCCATAATTTCCTGATTTTCCTTACTTTAGTTTGTTAAAATAATTAATCTAATTTACGGGTTAATTAATCAAATTATTTTCTCCAGAAAATAATTTATTAAATCATGAAAATTTTCAGGGCGTTACACAATCTCTCCTGTAGACATTGTCAATAGGACTTTATGGTCCTCCCCTTAAGAAGGACGATCTTTTCCTGACGATTGATCAAATGTTAGGGTCAACAGGACTTTGTGGTCCTCCCTTTTTGGGGGATGATCTTGTCATGCGGACACAATCGACAGGACTTTGTGGTCCTCCCCTCAAGGAGGATGATCTTTTCTTAATAACTGATCTATCGCCAGGGTTGACAGGACTGTATGGTTTTTTCTCACGGGGGATGATCTTTTCCTTATCATTCGGATTTGTCCGATGGCTCTGAAGGGACTTTGACGAGCTTATAAGGAGAGCTCAAGTCTAAGATAGGTGATGAGTGTGGGATCAAAAATATATACCCGCCTGGCATCGAGTTTGTGAAGAGACACCAGGCAATATATCGAATCACAAATGATGTTTATTTGATTTATTTATTTTAAATATTGTGGGTTTTACATTCCTAATAGAGGCAAGCCTCTATTATTAATTACCTCAGATAGAGTCTTAGGAACCTCCGATTAAGGGCTCAAATACAAGTAGAGGGGAATAAAAAATGATTTGATAATTCATACATTGCATAATATAATAATTTATTACATATAAATATCATATATATATATATATATATATATATATATATATATATATATATATATATATATATAATTTATTTATTTATTTATACAAATGATGCTGCCTTCCATCTTGGGATATACGCTTTGCCACTTTGGGTTTATGTTTCTTGGTTTGCCTCAAGATACTTGCTTGGCATCTTTCCTGAGATTTGCACCGATTTAGGATTTATCTTTGTATTGACCATCTCAAGATGAGTGTTTTATCACCACCCCAAGATATGTGTTACTTTGAAATTTGTATTTATTAGCTGCCTCAAGATGCTTGCTCATCTCCACTGCAAGATTTGTGTCGCTTTAGGATTTGTATTTCATCGGCTGCATCAAGATGCACATTCCATCGTCACATCGAGATGCGTGCCACTTTGAGATTTGTATTTCAGATGTGTATTCCTTCGTCCCATCAAGATACGTGTCGATTTGGGATTTGTATTTCATCATCCACCTCAAGATGCATGTTCCATCGTTACATCGAGATACATGTCGTCATGAGATTTATATTTCATCGACTTCCTTGAGATGCATGTTCATCATCGCCTTGACATACGTGCCCATTATTGCCTCGAGATGTAACGCCCCAGAATTTTTACGATTAAATAAATTATTTTCTGGAGTAAATTACTGGGATTAATTAGCACATAAAAGAGATTAATTACTTTAACAACTCAATTAAGGAAAATCGGGAACCTAACTGATTAAAAGTTCAACCTTGCGACTATTGGGCCCAGCGAAGGCCATATTGGGCTGGGTCACTTTCATGTATATAGTTGGAGGTGGACTAAAGAGAGAGAGGTCCCGGAATACTAAGTAGAAGAATTGATAAGTGCTAGTTAATTTCAATTATCTGGATGGATAAACGGGACAAAATGTAAGTCCCGATGAGGCACGACTAGCAGAGGCAAAAGCCGGAAGATAGGGGTCTCGGTCGGGTGCAAAATTGCGGCCCGTGAATTTATAGTAGGTGTGTGACCACTAAAAGGATGTGAGAAATAAATTAATTAAGAAAATGATAAAATAATAAGCTAATTATTTAGATCCACGATAAGTGGATCTTGTCGGGACTTTAGTTCTCCTCCCGTGTTCATACAGTAAAAAAAATAAATAAAATAATAATCTAATTTAAATAATGATTCTTTAATAAAGTTGCTTTAGTTCTTTGTTTTTATATAAAAGACAAAGAGAGAGAGAAGAGAGGGACTCATCTCCTCTTCCTCCCGATCTCTCCCTTACGGTCCCTCTCCTCGCTCACGATCTCGTCCCCCTTCGATCTCCGGTGAGTGTTTCCCCCGGATGGAGCCAAGCTCCGACAGCCTCGCGCCGCCTTTGCTCGTGTTCACAGTCAGCTCCGCCCTTAGTCGCGAGCCACGCCGCCCGAGGTTCAGCCACGCCGGAGTTGTTCCCCCCGTCGGCCGCATGACCTCTCGGCCTCCTCCGCCAGCAGGCGCCTGCGTGGACCTTTACACCGCCGTTCCTTCAGGCCGGTACCCAGCCACGACCGTCTTCTCCCCACCGTTCACCGTCAGCTGCGCCGTGTCCCTGCTCTAGATGCCTGTGAGCTCTTGTGAGGGTCGCATCAGCAGCCACTGTCCTTCGAGGTGTTGCTGCTCGAGCTGCAGCCCAACGCCGACGAACAGGCCCATTCTCTGCAAGTAAAAACCCTAAATTTGAATTGGGGAAAACTATAATTAGTTGCATGATTAAAAGGGATTTATGGGCTATTAACAGGGGATTAGAATGTGTATGATAATGAGGTAAATATATGCTTAATATGGGTGAATGGTTGTATTGAAATTAAACCTTAGAAACAGAGGAGACTCTGTCGAATTTTGTCGAATTATTTTGAATAACCATGCCATGCTTAGCAAGTAGTAAATTCATGTTTAAAGAGCATGTTAGAGGTTGTTTGATAGTTGTAGTTAAATTAGAGATTAATTCTCTAAAGTGGGAGAAATTTTGTATTATGATCCTTTCCAAATACGATGTCCATGCTAGGGGAAAACATGCTCTATTCAATTGATAAATTCATTGTGCTCCAATGAGTTAGATTAGAGTATGCTTTAAGAATATGATTTCCGTATTCCTAAAAGGTCCGTATTTTATTTTAAGGACAAGAAAAGGGCAAAGGCAAGGCCGCTGCTGTGGAAGGACCTAGCCAGCCTTAGGAACTACTCAGACTAAGGTGAGGGAACACAATTGTAAATTATCGTATTTCTTTTCGTATTTTTATTGTGCATATTGCTTGGGAATTCATAATATGAAATTATTACTTTTCATGAAATGCTTCGAGGTTTCAAGCATGACTTACTGATTTATCTGGAGTTTGAAATTCTGTTTATGAAAAGCATGTGAAAAACACATAGATATTATAGAAATTGAAATGATAAACATATTAGTGCACTGCACCGTACTCACATACATGCCTGCGCCAGAGGTGGCTCTACGATAGAGCCAGAGAGTACGATACTAGGTAGAAAAGGGGCGGTTTTCCATAACTTTGTTTTATTAGTCCAACTATCTGTTTTCAAACCCTCCTGATTTCAAGAAATAAAACCCCCTTTCCGTACCCGTCGAGTGCTTAGTATACGTATATACACTTATATAGCTCACGGTCGTTGAGTTGATCCGACCGGAGAGCTATCGAGTGTTGAGTTGGTCCACTCTGGTTCCGCTGTATGGAAGTAGAGGTGTAGATGACACTAATATGATAGATGACGAGGATTTGATTCCATAGCTTGTCACCTCCACAGTTGTTGAGTTGGTCCAACCATGAAGGCTATTGGCTTAGAGATGGTCAGCCATGACATATGTGGAATTCATCTCCCGCAGACGAGGACTTATTTCCATAGCTTGTCACCTCCACGGTTGTTGAGTTGGTCCAACCGTGAAGGCTGCTGGCTTTGAGATGATCAGCCAGGACATATGTGGAAATCATCTCCCGTTCTGACGACTAAAGCGTAAAGAGATGCATATGTGCATATCATTTGATTTTATTGGATATTGCCACGATTCATATTTATGATCAGCATGCTGTTTTTCATGTTTTAAATATCGTCCAGTCTTTGTATTTCACATTTCGATATTTTATTATCTACAATTGAAGGCATACAGGTATGTTAAACCTGACAGTAGTGTTAGTACCTCACTGGGCTCCTATAGCTCATATTGTTGTTGTATGTTCTTTTGCAGGTAGTAAGCATGGTCATGGTTCTACTTAGAATGGAAGATAGGGTCTTGATTACTTGAGTCGGCTCTGACCACCTGGCCCAGGTCGTGTATTTCATTTCGTGTTTTATGATTTGAGGAGTATTGTTAACTCCTATCTAGACTTGTGTTGTATTTTAAGACTTTATGGCTTGTATCGGTAATGTATTTGACTTTATGTTTTCCTAATATTAATGTTGATTATGAGTAAATACTTGTTTTATACGGCCTTAGGCCGGGGTTCATTCCTTGACCTGGCTGGTGTGACACCTGGGTCTTGAAAAGGATAAGGGTGTTACACGAGATTTGCATCATTTCAAGATGTTGGGTTTTATCAGAGATGAGCAGAGGATATATATATATATATATATATATATATATATATATATATATATATATATATATATATATATATATATATATATATATATCAACATGGAGCCCCTTCCACAACGTCAATATACAAAAGGTAGCAAGATTGTTGTGTTGCTGCATGGGTGATGCATGGATTTTGGTCAAGTATGTGATACTTAGTCAATGGGGTAGTGAAATGTATTCAAAATGGTGTTTATGGGAGAAGTTATGCATTGTCTTGAATCAAGAGTTGTAGCTAAGTATCAAGTCGGTTGGGTTGAATCTTGATGAAATGTTATAGTGGAGCCGAATTGGTTCCATAATAGGTATTGGACACATAGTTTGAGAAGCTAAGTGTGTTTGTATGTGTGTTTATGGGTACCTCGGGATTTGTGCACAACCTTGGAATAGATTGTAATCCTTTTGGTGGATTGGATACTTGTGTGTCTATAACAATCCTTCTTGTTATATATAAGAATGTATAAACCCATTTATATGTCCTGGTAACTACTCCTTGGAGAGAAGGTGCTCCCCTGCTAAAACTCACCACACGCATAGATAGCTCTTCCCCACTTATTGTTGTAGGTGGGGGTGGCTTCATTAATGATAACAAAGACTGGAAATCCAGCCCGTATGGGATCATTCAAGAACAACAATAAGCCATATGAAAATCAGGGCCTCACAGAGGTTCTAGTGAATTACAACCCTACCCCATAAGCACACAATCGGACCCACCGGCCGATGGACAGTGCTACAGGATTCAACTCCAGATCATGGGCGAATGTGGTCTGTCCCCACCAACCACAGGTAGAGGAGTCAGTAACAGTGACAGGCTCCCTTTTAGAAAAGTTGATGGTATCAGTGAAAGAATCAATAACCATGGACGCGGACTTTGTTGAGAGAGCTCAAGCAAAAATGAAAAACGTCCTCTACACCAAACTACTTGGGAAAACTCTACCACTGGATGCCCTTAGAGGAACCCTCTCTCGTCTTTGGCAGCATTTGGGGAGCTTTACTATAGCCAATATGCCTAATGGATATTTTATTATTAGATGCTCCTCAAAAGAGATAAAGATGTACCTACTTCTCGAGGGGCCCTGGGTGGTGAGCGGACTAGTCTTACATCTCATTCCCTGGAGAGAACACTTCCAGCTTGTGTTTAAGAAGCTGAGCACAACTGCGGTACTATGGATCTAGCTCCGTCACTTTCCTCCGGAGTACTAGGATTCTGAGGCCCTAGAGAATGTAGCCTACTTCATTAGGACTGTGATGAAGGTGGATGAGAAAACATAAGAAGGAACTCGGGGGAAATACATGAGGTGGAACTGGATAAACCACTAAAAAGAGAAGTCTCGGTTTACAAGCCATTCTCTTCCGCCTCTGTATTTGTGGCGGCAGTATATAAGAGGCTGCCAGTATTCTGCTTCACTTACTGTATTATTGGAGACTTGATTGACAGCTGTGATAGGAATCAAAGGGAGGGCTCTAAAACCAGATCGCAGTACCCAGAGCCGAAAGGCAAGGGAAAAACGGTTGTAGAAGCCAGAGATCCCCATCGGAATACTAACTCCCCTTAGGATCAAATCGGAAACTCTTCTGAGATACATGTGGATGAATCAAAAGAAGATAAGGACATAGTTGGGCTTTGGATGATGGCTAAATGCCACCCAAACCGGGGAAAGACGCAGACCTTACCTCGCCGGAGCTCTGGTGAGGGCTCAATATGGAAGACGATGGGCTCGAGGTTCGAAGACTTGTAGGATGAGTTAGAAGATGTGACCGTTGTGATAGTTGAGGCCTAGGGCCACGCTTCAAACGATCATCAGACCGTTGGTCCAGGCTCAAGGCACGTGGCGCACAGGGAATCATTCTGGGGATCTGGACATGGAGGGCGTGGTGCAGCAGCTAGAGGAGGCTTGATTCCAAGAGAGCACTACAATGATGAATTGCTAACGGACCCAGATTCTCGATTCGGACTGGAGTAGCATGACGAAGGGAAGATACAAGTTGACCGATAGCTGTCCCATTGGGCACCAAGGCAAGGACGAGGTGGTCACTTGATCATAAGATCATCTCGGACCTGTCTGATGTCTAGTGAAGGACAAGATGATGTATTCTTGGAAGGACAGACATAGGAGATGGAGGAGAGCACACCTCTGAGACTTATGCCCTCGATCAATCGTGAGGACCTTAACTAGCGAAACGAAAAGGAAAGTCCTCTAGCCCTAATTCTTGTTATTCCTAGTAGATCTTACTTTGATTTGGTTGATAAAATCGCAGATATCCTTGAAGGAACATGAGATCCTAGACGTAGGGAGGAAGGAAGGATGGAGATAGAGGAGCCACCAGATCCTAGATCAAGAATGGAACTGGAGGAGAACTTGGATACCCGCCCAGAAGCCAGTGGGAAACGGAACTCCACTGAGCACTATCATGCCCCAAAGAAGGGACGAAAAGAGATTGGAGATGCCTCACAAAATCAATGTTCAAAATGAGAATTCTCCAATGGAACTACAGGGGGGCCTTCGGCCGGGACACGGTAAATCGCATTCATTGGATGCTAAACAACTTGGACTTATGCTTTATATGCATGCCTTGTAGAGACTAGAACATACAGCTCCAAAATTTTGAAGTTCTGTGAAAGATTCAAAAGAAAATAGGAATGGGCAGTCATCCTTGCTAGAGGTTACTCAAGTGGAATCATTATACTCTGGAGAAAAGATATAGGACTGGTTACCCATATCGCAATCTCCAGGTATGCCCTCCACCTCATCCTCTCCTAAATTGATGGCACAACTTGGATTATCTCCACTATATATAACAGCCAATTGGCGGTAGAACAACAACAAACTTGGCAGGAATTGTCAAGGCTCTCCTCAATTCCCTTTCCTTGGCTCATCAATAGTGACTTCAATGCAATTAGGAGGTTAGAAGATAGGAAAGGTGGATCAGAGGGTTCAAAATTAGGATTAAAGTCCAAACAGTTCAACTCGTTCATGGTAAACAATAATATTATATATGGAACTAGAAACAATAGGAAGTCCCTATACCTGGTGCAATAACCAGACAGGGATAGCAAGAATCTTTAGTTATCAAATTAACAAATTATCTAAAAATCAATATGATCATTGGCCCCTTCTTCTAGAATGTAAAACACATAATAAAAGATCACCCAAACCATTTAGGTTTAAAAATCACTGGATTGATAGCCCTGACTGTAGGAAAAGCATAGAGAATATCTGGAGAGTAACTAGCTTCTCAAACCCCCTACATGATTTGAGCCATAGAGTCCAAAATCTTCAAAAAGGCCTGAAAAAAAGTGTAGAAGATCCATTAATGCAATTGAGGCGCACATTAAGACCACCGAGCATGAAATTGAGAGATTGGAAACAAAAGATAGCATTGATCAGCTTCAACCCAGAGAATGGAGCAATCTCAGATTATTATACAATAAACACCAAGCATTGCTGAGACAAAGCACATCTCTTTGGGCTCAAAAGTCTATGGTGAATTGGCTTAAAAATAGGGATAATAATTCTAAATACTTTCACCAAATCACCAAACAACATAGGAGAAGAAATAGGATTAATCATGTGAAAACTGAAGATAATGAAACCATTACTTATCTAGAGGCTATTGAGGAGCAGTTTATATCCTTTTGCAATAACCTTTGGAAAAACAAGAAGCATTGGGACTTTTCTAAACTACTCCAGGAACTTCTAGAAGAACTCCCAAAGTTGACAGAGGATCAGAAAAGGACAATCACTCAACTAGTCACTAAACAAGAGGTATATAAAGTATTGCATTCAATGCAAGCTTGTAAGTCTCCTGGCCCAAATGGTATGAATGTAGAATTTTTCAAAGTACACTGCATATTATTAGGGGCTCTATTTTAGAGCAATTCAATTCTTTTTTAACAATGTCATGCTACCAAAAAGTTGGAATCAAACCCATATTTACCTATTGCCAAAAAAATAATTCCCTTAAACTGTACAAGATTTTAGACATATTTCACTGTGTAACGTGAATTATAAAATCGTAACAACAAATACTTGCAAATAGACTCAAACCTATATTAGAAAACATTATTGGGCATGAACAAGTAGCCTTTGTTAGGGGTAGGAGCATATTTGATAACATTTTTCTAACTCAAGAGCTTACACATTCCTTAGAACACAACACTCAAGATCCCCCAATGATGTTAACAAAAATTGACATGGAAAAAGCTTATGACATTCTAAGATGGAACATTATTGCTGCAGTCCTCTCTAAAAGGATTTCCCTAGTCTTTGGATTAAATGGATCAAGGCTTGTATTGAATCTACTACTGTTGCATTTATAATTAATGTTAGAGTGGGTAAATGGGTGAAGCTTGAGTCTGGGATAAGACAAGGAGACCCTATATCTCCCTACTTATTCATCTTGGTTTCTCAAATCTTGACTAACCTACTAAACAAGGCCCAGTCTCTTGATCTGTTGAAATGAGTCAAGATATCTGAATCAATCTCCATTAACCATGTACTTTATGCTGATGACTTGTTGCTTTGTAGTATTACTTCTAGAAGCAATGCTAGAACAATCTTACATTGCCTACAAATCTACTCTGATCTAACTAGTCAAAGGGGTAACATGAAAAATTATGATGTCTATTTTCCTTTCTGGTTCAACAGAAGGGTTAGGAGGTCTATAATTGAAATATTAGGTATCAATCAGGGACACTTTCCCTTTAAATATCTAGGGTTTTGGATATCTCCTAAGGCCCTCCCAATGAGCATATTTGATCCACTTATAGAGGCAGTGGAGCGGAAAATGGCTCACTGGAGACAGAGGAATTTATCTATGGCTGAGAGGCTCACCCTTGTCAATTCTGCCATTATGTCTATGCTAGTATATAGTCTCAATACTTTGCCATTCCAAACATTGTTTTGGAAAAAAAAAATCTCTAGACTATGTAGGAGATTCATTTGGGCAATGGTGGAACCCATCTTATTGGTTGGAGGACAATTACCCACCCTAAAACTGAGGGAGGATTGGGTATTAAAGATCTTAAGAAAATGAAAGAGGCCCTTATTTCGAAACATACACTTGATTTAAACAACAATGCTGATAAGAGTTGGATTAAGTATATGATATTCAAATATGGAAAGCCAAACATTTGGGCACCCAAAAAGATTGCTAAGGCATCTACTAGTTTCAAATCTATGCAAAAAGCTATGTTAACAATCATAAAATATGTTACTGCAAAGCAGATTTTGGCTTCTGACTCTATTTTACTTGACGCCTAGATATATAACACTCCTCTACAATATAAGCCCACTTTCCTTAACATAGATATTGAGCTAACTAACATGGAAGTTCAAAACTTGACCTTGGAACAAACTTGGGATGTGGATCTAATCCATGATCTGTTTCCTCCCTCAGTGACTCGCTCCATCTTCAGTAAAAGTATTAACTGGGAATTGGAAAATAAGGTATGGGTATGGCCTAAGCATACTGGAGGAAGATCTTTGACTTCTACAATCTATGAATCCTGTGATAACAATGGGAAGGATAACTCATGGGAAGGATGGACACTTCTTTGGAAGCTAGACTTGGCTCCAAGAGTGAAAATCTTCTTATGGAAACTCCTCCATAATTGTTTGCCAGCACAGAGAAAATTGTACATTAGAAACATTGGGTCCGATGACCCCTGTTCATTATGCTCGATTGAGGTTGAAACTTGCTACCATTTATTCCAAGGCTGCAGGTGGATCTTACTCACATGGACAGAAATCAAAAGAGAAGGATTTCTCAAAAATTGGAATGTAATTGATGATGACTTAATAGAAGGCAATTGGATCACCAAAAGTCTTTTAGGAGGACATCATATCAGTGAGATTGAGAAATTAATCTTGGCTAATGTATTATGGCAGGTATGGAAGGTAAGATGTGACTACATTTCAGAGGAAAATTTAATAGCTCACACTGATTGCTAGGAAAAGCATTATTGCTGCTGGAGAATATCTTCAAAGGAACCATCCAATGGAGGAAATAAGCAGGAGGACACATAAGAGATGGACTAGGAAGCACCATGATCATCTCTTCTTCACAGATGCCTCATGGATAAACCAGGTAAGTAACTCTGGACTGGGCTACATTATCATGACTAATGATGCTCATCTTTGCTGTGCAGGAGTTAACTAGAAGTTGCCAATACTAACTTTGAGGGAGAATTGAGGATAGTTGGGCTAAGTCTAAGGAAGCTGATTGCATTGAGAAGTACCCAAGTGTTGATTCACACACACAATGTATGCCTTGCGTGAGCTCTACAACAAGACAAGGACGAGATGTATACAAGCACGAAGGAAATTATCAGAGAATGCAGAGGAATATTGAACCTGATGGGAAGCTGGGACATTATCTACATTCCAAGGGAGAAGAACCAAGCCCCGGATCAGTTGGCTAAGTGGAGCAGAGCCACAGGAAAAAACTAGAGTTTTCAAGAAGTTGAAGAAATGCCACGATAGCTTAGCGACATAGTTTTGAAGTTAAAGAAGTCTATCTGTGTTGAAGTCTTGTAGCTGAAGTTAAGCTCTTTTTCCTACAAAAAAAAAAGAGCATAAACCCATTCATGCTTTATGGCAAGAGTTATGCCGGGATGACATGTATATATTATTATATAATTTTTTTATATAATATTAGAGTTGGTAACAGGTTGGCAAGGCCTGGGCATGATTCATGCTAATATTGAATTGATTTTTTTTTGGAGGCATCTGAGCACACAGCCACATATTTTTGGAGAATATCCATACAAAGTTCATAGTACAAGGAGCTTCTTCTACCATGATTCTCCAAGCATCTTCCACCAAAAGTAATGGTTATATAGATGGTTCCTCAAGCAATGAGCAATGGGGTCCACATGACTATTAGAAGGACTATCAGAACAGGATGCTCTTCAAACAACCTTCATTTTAAATGAACAAGTATACTCATGTACTCATGTTTCCTTGGCTATTCCATCATGATCAATCTTCATAGAACATAACCATTGAAGTATCAGAAATTGCTAATAATGCGTGAGATAATTTTGGCTTCTCTTAATAGTTTTTTTTATAGTCAGGCTTAAAGTACTTTTTAAGACATTTTATCAAACATGTTATATGCATTCCACACAAGTATTTGGCATAACCTTTGAAACACTCTCTTAAAAATTTACAATCATACATCTTTGCGTAGTAATATCAACCCTATGGCATTCTTCGTGCTTGTTAATTCCTGTAGTAGCAGTTGGATGACAGCTTCAATTTTACCCTTTTCTGCAACAACAACTGAATCTTTGTTTCACATTTATTTATCATAGCTCTTATAACTCCTACAACAGCCCTTTTGTCTTTTATACATATTCCATTCCGAGATAGAAATTCAAGACATCCCTTTGGTGCGCATGGCATAAATGAAGGTTTTCTGCCCCTCATTGCAAGCTTGCCAATACTCAAAGAATGAAACCCATCAACATCTTTCTTAGTGCTGAAACATTCTCTTCATTTATATATTTTGGCAAGGGAAGCTGGACCAGTATTCCATGTACATCGGGGTTAGCATTCAGCTCCTGAACTATAGCAATGACCTTATTTTCAGCCTCATAGACATTTTATCCTCGCAGACCTTTGTGAGTCCTTGCACATCCCCATAATCACCACTGCAAGTCCCGACCCCTTGCCATACTTCCCCGAGAGCGATGACACTTCATTAGTGATCTCTCCATGGCTCTCCTTCGCTATGGCTTTTCCATCGATGATCTTCACCATTGCCAATGAGGACATGTGCAAGGGTTTGTCCGATCTGAGATGCTTCTGGATCAGGATGATTAGATCCTGATCCTCATTCAAGAATAGTATGACGGCGAGATATCTAGTGCGCTTCAGTGCAAGGGAATCATCATGGGTTATCTTCACGACATGGAAGTTAGGCGGATGATATACTCTTTCATTCGGCAGCTCCCGTCAGGGTTGGCAATACCGCTCTTGAGGGTTTCGATCTCGGAGAGGAAGATGCGATCCTCCTCCGCCTTGGAATGAGCCTCGCCAATGGATTTCATAAGGTCGAGTAACTCCTTGGCTTGCCCCTATTCGTGCTGGGAGCCCATGGCAAACTCCCTTTTGATGGAGTGTAGCTACTCCAACTTCGATCTCGGAGAAGACGATGCCCCAGATCTGATTTGGATCTGATGGTGCGTAGCTTTCTTTAATTGCACTTCATTCTCGAGGAGGCGATGGCGGCATACGTTTGATTTCTTATTGATAAAGATGAAGGCTTGGCAGAATAGGGATGTAGAACAGAAGGATTTCATCTCCCTTTCTTCTTATCGACCTCCTCTGCCGATGGTTGTTGAAACTTGGTAGGTCATCGGCGATTACCTCCTCCTTCGACGATAGTGACAACTTCGTCAACAACAGTAGTACCATTATGCGCCGGGTGGTGCTCCATTTTCGGCAGCAGTAATGACAGCTTCAATGACGATACCATTGTGCTCCGGGGTAGTGTTCATCATACATAGCGAGGCGATGCTCCTCCTTTGGTGATAACGGCGACGGCTTCAACGACGACGTACCATCGCGCTCCAGGGTGGTGTCCATCTTTTGCAGCGACAACAACGGGTTCGGTGATGACACCACCACGTTTAGGGGTTGTATCCGTCTTTGGCAACTCATAAACCAAACAAGGGGGGGGGGGGGGGATAACGAAGAAAAAGTATAGGAGAGGAAGCTTGATCTCCTTATGCTACATATTCTCCCCCTTGATTTTCATCTTAGTATTCCTTTTTATTGACCCAAGGATAACCTCCAACAGTTCACAATATTATGTGGGAAAGACTGGGTCCCCAGCGTAATGATAGGAACATGTGGAGATTTTATCAAATCAAAGATGAACTGGGTGGCTAGATATAGGGACCGGAAAATCAGACTAGGTGTGTAATGGGTTCCCAGGACCAGAAATCAAAGATGAACCCAAGTGTCTGGTAGGGGAGGGCTAGAAGGGATCATCTCTTTGGGAGGACGAAGGCTGGGAGATCATCTATAAAAGTCAGTCGGCAAGCAGAAGAGAAGCAAGGAAAGGCGGTGCTCTTTTATATTATCAATATACTTATATAAATATATTATATATAAAGCATTAGAACCCACCCTTCGTTGTCTTGGAGATTCAGGGGTCATATGTAGCCTTAGAATTGAGGGAGAGTGAGGTCAAGAGTCATAAGTAGAGAAAAGAAAAGAGAGATGAAAAAAAGAAACAAAAAAAAGAGCGATTAATATATATGTGTTATATATTATATAATATATGAAGAAGAAGGCCCCTGCTGCTTCCTCATTGTTGAGCCGCCGAAGTCCCGGCAGATCACCGTTTGGCGGCCAAGATCTAATCAAGCATCGTCGCCATACTGACTTCCTTATAGATAATCAAGCATCGTCGCCATACTACACCTTTTCGCTACCGAAGTTTCGACGAACATCACCACCGAAGATGGAAGCTGTCGCCTAGATTCTAGCCTCCGAGATTGATAAGATCGCAGGCGGTGGCCTTAAAGATTTCGAGATCTTCTCCTCCCTGCCAATCCCCGGTCGATTGCCAACGGGGCGACCAAGATCAGCCCTATCGCCGATAAGTCACCTAAGATCATTACCATTGCCAATGAGACACCTGAGATCAGAGCTTCTTTAGCTCGTTCGGATCCAATCTCAAAAAGAGCTCCAACAGCGCCTACTGAGCCGAAGAGAGAAAGAGAAAGCTCGAGAACTCAATAATGGAGAAGATTAAGCACTCTCAAGGCCCAATCCAAGGATTGGGCCTGCCCATAGTCCACATCGGTGTTGCCAGCTTCCCTACTTTAACCTTCCTGCATGGTTTTCCTGAGTTATGGTTCACTCATGGTGCTCGACCCTAAGAAGGGACTTTGACAAGCTCATAGGAGAAACTCAGCCTTGAGAAAGGCACTTTGGCGAGCTCACGGTGCTCGACCTTTAGTAGGTACTTTGACGTGCTCGTAGGAGGAGCTTGGCCTTGAGAAGGGACTTTTATGAGAGTGGTTGAAAATACTTAGTTGTTTAAAGATGGGAAAGATAAGATAGCATGTGAACAAAAGATGACACCTGATTTTCATTGGAGAATAAAACAATTACAACAATTAGTAGCATCTCTTAGGTAGGTCAGGGTGTTCTTCTTTCATCCGCATTACAACCTAGGTCCGACCTATGTTGTTCCCCCGGACCAATCTCTCAATAAGAAAATCTAGGCTAGTGATGCGACACGCTCATGCAAGACCTATATAACATGTATCCGTGATCAACTTAAAGCTTACTTTGTAGCCTTAATGCAACTAACAATAATTAAAATCAAAACCAAAATTGAAGAATTATGTAATAGTTAGGTTGTTTTGCAAGCTAGCGTGGGCATATGAAATATTTTGTAGGATCAGGGGAAATCATAGAAGCTTCCCAAGCTAGGTTGTCACTCTAGTTCAATGCAGATTTAGATGTAAGTTCAGAAGTTTCAGCAAGGTTTTCACTCTAGTTCAATACAGATTTAGAGGTATATGTCTAGACCCTAATGGTTTTAATGTAGAATTTTTCATTAAATATTGGAATATTATTTGTGAATAAGTAGTTAAGGCAATTCCATACTTCTTTGAGCACCACATTTCCCTAATAGTTGGAACTAGACACATATATGCCTTATAACCCCCATCATGTTAAGGATTTTAGACCTATCTAATAATGCAATGTAAACTACAAACTCATCACTAAATACTAACAAATGGGCTGAGACCACATGTGCCAGGCCTAGTTAGTAAGGAACAAACTGCATTCATTCCTGGCAGGAGCATATTTGACAACATCCTCATTGTTCAAGAGCTAGCCCACTCCTTAGAGAAATATACCAAGTCCCCACCAATGATGATGATAAAGATGAATATAGAAAAGACATATGACATAATGTGTTGGGATATTATCATTGTTGTTCTCCATAAAATGAACTTTCCTAACAGATGGGTCACATGGATTAGGGCTTGCATTGAGTCACCAATATATGCATTTCTTATTAATGGTAGAGTGGGTAGATGGGTCAAGCCAGGAGCTAGAATAAGACATGGGGACCCAATGTCTCCTTATCTTTTATATGTGTATCCTAGGTTTCGACTAACCTACTCAATAGTGCAAATTCAATGCAATTAATTAGAAGCTTCAAGGTAATTAATGCAACTCTAGAGATCAATCATATTTTGTACATAGATAACCTGCTACTATATTGTAGAGCTTCTAGAAGAGATGTTAGAGCAATTAACACGTGCATGAATATGTACTCTTCTTTGACAAGGCACAAAGCAAATTATGCTAAATTTGAAGCATACTTCCCTAGTTGGATGAATTAGAGGATTAGGAACGCAATAGGTTACATACTTAACCTCTAAAATTTTTTCATTCCCTTTCAAGTACCTAGGTTCATGGATCTCTCCTAACAAGATCCCTGCACACCAATTTAGGTTCCTAATAGACAGGGTAGTCAAACAGTTAGCACATTGGAAGTCTTTAAACCTATCTATAGCTGGTAAAATAACACTGATTAATTTTTTTATACAATCACCACCAATGTATGGCCTGAATACTTATACAATTCCATATACCATACTAGAAGACATCTATAAGCTAGTTAGGAAGTTCATCACTAGTGATGGGATACATATTAATTACCAACTGGGCCACTATTACAAGGCCCAAACTAGGGGGGGGGGGGGATGGGTATTAAAGACCTTAATGTGATGAAAACAATACAAAACACTCATTAGAACTCCTAAACAATAGGATATAATATGGACACAATTAATGTGGGAAAAATATGGAAAAATTAGAATATGGGAGGACACAAACCACACTAAGGTCCCTTGGTCATTCAAAGGTCTTGTCAATATGGCTAAACTGAGAGGTAATATATCTCCTGCAAACATTACTTTAAAAGCCTATGTAGAGCTGGATTCTGGGCCGTGTCATCCCGGGCCCAGCACGGCCCATCACGATTCGGGCCGTGCCTGGCACGGCCCGAAATGAACAGTAACCAAGCCGTGCCTGGCACGACCCAGGTTCGTGCCCGTGTCGGGCGGAACCACCCCGGCCCACAGGTCGGCTTCGCCCCCGGGCTGGCCCGAAATTGGCCATGTGGCAGTACCATATTCGGCCATGTATCAGGTTTTAATTTTTTTTAAAAAAATATATAATATGTATATATATATACATATGAGAGCATTAAAGTGGGCAACGTGACAATTTTTTCTGATATAAAAAAAATCAGGCAACGGCTCTATGAGTCTCTTCCTTTTTTTCCTCTCTATTGTCACTTCATCTGACTTCGCTTTTGACGTTTGACTTACAACCACCTTTGAGCTTCATCTATGGAGCTCAAGACCAAATTTTTCCCCATCTATTGACTCTTCAATCGTTCGTAGGAAGTGCTTCTGAGTTTCTTCTGTCGGTGTGAAATCCAAACCACCAAGCAGTTTTATTCGAGTCTGCCAAGCTTGCTAGTTGGGATTGTTGTGGCTTCATATTGAGTTGTTTGTTTGCTTTTATACAAATTTCATACATCCAAGTGATGAAGACCAAGGGTCCATTGATTTTTCATTTTTTCCATTCCTCTTTCCAAGCATGTAGTTTTCCAGTTTAGTAGTCCTATTAGAGAAACATTCTCCTATGTCCATTTGATTTTTTAGTTGTTTCTAGTGATATCAGTGTGTTTTCCTTTAGGTTTAGCTTTGTAGCTTTGTCTTTTTCCCCATCTATTGACTCTTCCATGCCTAAATGACACATGACAACTTTTTTTTTTAAATAATGAGTTGAGATTAAATTTAGGTCTTGTTGGAGCTTTTCAGAATTTTTTTAAAAAATAAAGAGTTTTTTTTAATTTTTTAGAATTTTTAATAATTATTTTGGAAATTTTAGTTTTTTATTTTAAAAAATTATATATGGGTCGTGCTTGGCCCGTGTTGGCTCTAGCCTGGCACGACATGGACCGGACCAGGTCGTGCCTCGTGTCAGGCCGAGGCCCTGCAAATTCGTGCAGTGCCAAGCTCGACATGAAATTATTTCGAGGCGGGCCTAGCACAGCACAAAACTACCTAGGCACGAGACGGGCTCATGCCGGGCTGGCCCAGCAGCCCATTAGTCCAGCTCTAAGCCTATGTCATGCATGACCCATGGTTGTTTTAACTTGCTATTAAACTGAAGCCTATGTTCTTTAGTATAAACTATGATTATGATGAAATGCAGGTATCCCAGCTAATATTTGAATAGAGTTGGGATATGGAAATATTAAATGACATGTTCCCATAAGGGGTGGTAGAGCTCATTCAATCTAGAAAGGTGCCTCATTTGTTACAACAAGAGGAGTGGAGATGGAACCCTGGCATTTAGGGTAGAACACTCACTATAACAGTATATAATCATATATGGAACAAGCATAAGAGGCCCAATTGTAACAACCCGGGTTTTCATAGCATATATAAGTGACTTTTTATGAAGCTGATTGTTCAGTTACACATGCCCCAGGATTTTTTTTAGTTTAGATGTTCAGAGATTAGGTACATTCCCGTACTGACATAGTTTCATTCATCAATTTTATAGTCCACATCTACTCAGAGTCAGCTATACACTTAACAGCCACGTCAATCTCCAGATCCGTACTTGTGTAACATACATATTTGTCAAACATAACACAATTCATACTTGACATACTTGCATAAATCTTAACATAATCATGTCACAAACTGATGTGAATTACAAATATATCAATCGTACCTAGTCCGTATGCACCCAATCTCAACAGCACTACCCGTGCTCATACTTTCATTCACATAACCAGCCTCCCCCGGCTACATACATTAAACATGGTGGTCCCACGGACCTAAGCCCCGACATAGGCATGTTTCAACCGGTGTACACGTGACATAGACACTGATGAACATACGAAACATTAAACGTTGCTCTGCTAGGAGCAAATACGCGTACATATCAAAAATACCACTTTTCATAATTCAGCGATAAAGCATTCAAACATAACTGTTACCACTTAACATAAACTTTGTCACGTACCATTTGTATAACTTTTACCATTTAATATCCATTCAAATATAACTTTACCACTTAACATTTGGTCATATTTATTCAAACAAAAACCTTATCACTTAACATTTATTGAAACATAAACTTTGCCCACTTACATTTATGCAAACATAACCGTACCACTTAGCATTTAGTGAAATGTAAATTTCACCAGATAACATTTCTTACCATGTAACATCCATTCATAAACTTTACCATTTATTCAAACATAAACCTTATTAATGTAAATTTTACCACTTTACCACATAATATTAATGGTCAGGGCTAACCGCCATGACACCATACTTTCTTTTGTCAGGCTAACCGCCATGACATCATTACCCAATGCATTGGGGGGCTCCGGGCCCACCCGTCAACATAACATTTGTTCATTTCCCCTTTCCGGGGACATATCGTATTTTTCTTTCTGGGAACATAACAAATTTGTTTATTCATAAAAATCATAAATGAAGCATTTCAATATAATTAAACAAGAAACACATAAACTTTACCACATAATATTAACATTTGTTCATTACTCCTTCCCGGGGACATACGCTCATTTCCCCTTTCTAGGGACATTCTTCTTCTTTCTTCTTTTTTTTTTAAAAACAAAGAAAATCATAAATGAAGCCTTTAATACTGGAAAAATCATTCGCCAATTAACTGGAAAAAAAAATACCAAGGTTCATCTACCGTCAACTCACCTGATAATCCCTTCTATTGTAGTTGGAGTTTCCCACCTACTGTAGTTGTTAAACGGACAGAGTTCCCTCTAAATTCATTACTAAAAAACATCATAAAAAAAATAAAAAACAAAACCCACTTTCTCTCTCTCCTCTCTCTACTCTCCCTCTTTCCTTCTCTTTCTCTTTTTTTCCTCCTTTCTTTCTCTTCTTTTTCTCTTTCTCTTCTTCTTTTCCCCCTTTTACTTCTCTTTCCCTCTCTTCCTTTTCTTCCTTTTTTTTCTTTTTGGCCTGACCGTTTCTCTCTCCCTCCCTCTTTTTCTCTCTTTCTCTCTTTCTCTCTTTCCTTCGCTCTTTCTCTTCTCTTTCTATCACCTTAATTTCTCTCTCTCTTTCTTTTCCTCTCTCTTTTCCCTGATCTCTCTTCTCTCTCTCTAGTCCTCCTCCTTCTTTCCTCTCTCTCCATTTCTCTCTTCTTATCTTCTTTCTCTATGGCGACCGGTATTATAGAGAAATTTTTATTTTTTTTATTTTTTAATTAATTAATTAATTGGAAAGTGGGAAGCAACTTCCTCTAAATATCTTCATTTTTTTTACTTATTATTATTATTATTTAATCAATGAAACTTCCTTTAACCTTCCTTATTATTTTTTTCCATTTTGTTTTTCTTTTGCAATTTCTCATTTTAACCCCCAAAATTTTATTAAATTCATTTTGATTTATTCCCTTAATTTGAAAAATCCGGGTATCACACCAATGGGATGCTTTGAGGAAGCTATGGAAATTAAGAGTCATCTCTATGGTGAAAAATTTCCTAAAGAAGGTATTTTATAACAGGTTGCCTACAAAGAAGCTACTATATGAAAAAGGTAATAAGTCAAGATAATCCCTACCTGTTCTGCAAGCTCACTTAGAAGAGCATTAGTCACATACTCTCTCACTATATGTGGACCCAAAAGGTTTGGGAGAATGTTAAAGCTAAAGGTTTTATACATAATTGTGAAGATAGTATCATTAATTTGTAGGTTGGTATTAGCTATGGAAAGATAGTAGAGGAGCTAGAGGATTAACCAACACTGATCAGGAGATCATTGCATACACAATGTGGAAAATTTGGAAAGCCAGATGTAATATGATTTTCAGAGCAAGAAGCTTCAAGTCGGCTGTTATCACTTCAACAGCAATATGCCTAGCATTAGAGCCGCAAACTTGGAAGAAAGACTTAGAAGAACTTAGGACCAAAGGGCAAAGATGGGAAAAACATATTAATAAACACATACTACTCACGGATGGTTATTAGAAATTAGCAATCAATAGAGGAGAGATAGGATATATAATATTGACTAACACTGGCCAATTTTGCTTGGTAGGTAGTAATATGTGCATGGCAAGATCAACCTTCAAAGTAGAAGCTGAAGTTATGAAACAAGGACTAAAAGTTGCACTCTCATTGGAGCAGGAAGATAAATGGTTGGGCACTAATAGCTTTGGTGTAGTGAATACACTACAAACATGAGAATGACTGGATTGGAGAACAAACAAAACCTTTGATCGCTCAAGGAAATCCTCTATGGGCTTAAGAACTGAAGCATTGGTCATGTCCTGAGCAAAACTAATACCTTAGTCAATTGGGTGGTGAAGGAAGTTGCATTGAGGGAAGCTGAGAAGAAAATTGTAAAGTTCAAGTCTCTCCCACAGAGTTTTTGTGAAGACTTCTACAAGTTAAGAGCTTTTGTTATAGCTAAGTAATCATAGCTCTGTATACCACCCAAAAATAAAATAAAATAAAATAAAATTGTAATTTAAAAATAATATAATAGATTTTACAAATATAAAAAAGAGTTCATTAAATTCATGTTGTAATATATAAATAAATCTTCTAGCCCCGTAATATATTCAAAACTTGGGAATATTTGACCTCTAGTTTTTACATTTTTTTTTTCTTTTAAATCATTTGTTTTTTTATAATGTTTTAGTTTACCTTTTATATTTGAAATGTTTTCCATAAATAATTAGATAAATTTGAGAGGATATTTTTTTGGGGAAATTACAAAAAAGTACCCTATGGTTTGTGACTTTTTCAATTCGGTCCTTGTGGTTCAAAATTGAGCCCTTACAATAGTTTCTTGGTTTATCACTTTAGTCTGTAATACGGTCGTTATTAGTGTCGTTTGGCCTAGAAGCATGTTTGAAAGATTTCCAAGTATGGATGGGAAGATCATTGAAAAATAAAGCTAAGCATCGATTTTTATACAATTTGGTAACCGTTTGGTCCTCCCACTTAACGGTTGAAATTCTGGACTGTTCAGATTCCTATAAAATAAGAACCATTAAGATGAAGATTCTACATGTTCCCAAATTGTATGAAAATTGGTAGGCTAGCTTATTTTTCGATGATCTTCCCATCCATACGGTTGGAAATCCTTCAAACATGCTCTAAGAGACCAAACGGGATGCGACCTTAAATGCACAGTATTACAGGATACTAAAGTGATAAACGGGCAAACCACATAGTCGTTGTAGTTCAATTTTGAACCACAATGACAGAATTGAAAAAGTCACAAACCACAAGGTATTTTTTTATAATTTCCCCTATTTTTTTGTTGATAATTTTACCCTTGCTCATATTTCATATTGAATCACGTGTTAGCCAAACTCTGTAGAAACTGGACAATTAATATATGTTTTGTTGGAGAGTTCATGTTGCAACAAGAGGAAAAAAAAATGTAGTTCAATTGATCAAATTAAAAGTTTAGGGACCTTTGAAAAACTAAGCCTAAAAACAGGGTTAAATGGAATTGGTTTAGATTTGGTAACATTGACTGATTGACTCTGTTTATTGAAAAAGCTGTTTCAAGTTGAGCATTAATTAAGTTTGCTGAAATCTTTCACCATTTACCTGGTCAAACCTGAAAATCAGAGAAATAATGTTAACCCAGTTTAGTTTTTGTTATAACCACAAAAGTGTGGGATTTAATTAACTTGAGTTAAAAAACACAAATCCAAATTAAACTGGGTTAATAATTCTACAACATATTGATTAAAGTGAGCAAATAAATGGATAAAATTAAAGTAATAGAAAACAACAATAACTCCCATGGTTCTATAGCTGATGATGCAACCAGGAGATGTACATAATAACATGAAACTCTCATATATATGTAAAACTCTCTCATATAATATCTTTTCAACTGATTTGCAAAAGAAGTACTTTTGAATCACATCGATGATAAAAAATCTTAGTTACAATACTAGGCATGGTCTTTAGAAGTTATAGACTGAGAAGAAGGTTGAGAAAGCAGTGACATCAACCCATCTTGGGAACAGGCTCTTCAATTTCTTTGCATCATCAACAAGATACTGGTCAAGTACTGCAACTTCCACCCTCAATGCTTCAGAAGTATTAGCCTGTAGAGTGAATAAAGAAATTGTCAAGATGAAAAGAAAACTGATAATTATGTAGCATGATGAATTTGATTTTAGAAAGAATGCGCAATTTGAAGAAAACAGATGCTGCACAACACAAAATTTCCTTTCCCAATACATTGTGAGGTATGAAAACCAATGCCTGATTTCATTGAATTTCTGATGGCAGGAAAGTTGGTAAAATTAAATGCGAGGCGGGATGAGTATATATATCACCTCCAACCAAAAGGTCCAATTCTCATGGCTGGTTCCACTAAGCCTACAGATGTATGATGGTGGCGTACCACTGGATGTTTCAGGTTCTGCAAAATTTTAACAAGATTATGACAGCTAAAAAGGTTTACAAAATGCCAGAAAGCAAAGCAGAGAAAGAAATTGTATTCACCTGGTAGCCTATTGTCAGCAAAGGACCAATTCGACAATGGACCCGTAATATTGAGGACAGCTACCGAAATCTCCTCCAAAGAGCTGCATATATAGTCAGATTAGAAGCTCCATGTTGGGTTAAATGCACTATTGGTTAACGAATTACACGGCTTTGGTCAAATTAGTCTTTAAACTAAAAAAAAGCACAAAAAAGTTTCTAAACTAGACCACACTTTGATCCCTCTCTATCACGGTCATTAACGGTGCAAATAAGAAATCATTTTTAGCTGATGTGTATGAGTGGATTGACGTAGCAGGGAAATGTTAGCGACCGTGCCACATAACATGTCACATGTCACATATTTTTGTTTGTTTTTTTTTTTTTTCGTTTTTGATTTTTATAAAAACTATAATATGCTGATGTGGCAACTTACACCACATCAGCACTAGTCCGCCATCTCATATCTTTTCCTTTACATAATTAAGTGCATTATCTCTTGCTTTTCTAAGTTGAAAGACATGGCGGACTAATATTGACATGCGTAACTTGCCACATCAATGTCATATATATATATATATATTAAAAATAAAAAAACCAAAATATGTGACATGGCACAACCACTGATGTGTTGACGCACGTTAGGCAACCTTTACACGTCAGTGGGAAAAAAATGATTTTTATTCATACCATTAATGACTGAAGGAGAGAGACTAAAGTACCCATTCGTTTTAGTTCAGGGACTTTTTTGAACCATT
Source organism: Dioscorea zingiberensis (assembly GCA_026586065.1). Classification (NCBI taxonomy): domain Eukaryota; kingdom Viridiplantae; phylum Streptophyta; class Magnoliopsida; order Dioscoreales; family Dioscoreaceae; genus Dioscorea; species Dioscorea zingiberensis. The sequence goes on from CM048822.1 coordinate 35,286,138, forward strand.
ATATATTTCAAGTACCGAAGTCTTGTAGTTCAAGGACCAATATGGCACTTATCCTATAAATATTTGTAATTAGATCTTTTTCTATGAAGTATATATGCATCATCATTACCCAAGATAGAGCTTTAGATAAATTTTGCGAAATTCAGTTTGAGGACTGGAGTCAGTGTCATAGCGCCACAAGTGAGGAAAGTCTTTGTAATGCAATATGATATCATTAGCTGGAGCAGGGAACTTCAAACTTCCATAAAACAAGAAGGACAAAGGATATGCTGCCTGCAACAAAACAAATGTGCTGGTGAGGAAAACTCATATTTTATTATTAATTCGTAAGTTCTGTATCCGAGTAGTGGCAAATAGCATACAGTAATGCTAATATGAAAAAGCAAACAAATAACGGGAAATTCTAAAAATAGTTACAGAATATAAATTGGTGACATAACAAGCTTGGACATGTCATATATGAAAGCCTACCCACAAGAAAAAAATAAAATAATAATTAGAAAAGAATCAAATGATCTTCATTTCAGATAGCAAAGAGTCCATTCTGGATAATTATTTCCCAAACAGATGATGTGAACTCTGGTCGTACTCTACAGCTTACAATTTCATTAAGTCATAAGACCATAAGAGGGATATACTGCTTGATTCTGGCACATCATTTTACCTGATAAATTGTTTTATAATTTGTTCAACTATTGAATACAAAAAGTTATCTTGCCTGATTGTTGCATTCCTTTCAAATGTGCCAATTCATATAAATATAATTGAAGTTTTTGCTTCATACCAACGGTTAGATGCAAACCAAAAACATGTCAATTGGGTTCTAGCAAACCTAAAGCTTAAGGAAATAGAAAGACAGACCTAAACTTATATATTTATATTCAAATTTACTAAATAAACCTATGTAAAACTATTAGTTATCTCTAATGTCTCCAAGGACAACTTATCATAAAAATATCATATGGAGTCTAATTGTGTACTCTGGAAGTTCATGAGAAATATTTGGAGCATCTCTTCCTATACAACCACTTTTTAAGGAGTATTTGTGTGCATACTATCATAAATTATATTTGAGGATGAAGAACTATTAATAAATCTTGAATGTTAGGAAGGCTACAAGGTTATCCCAATGGCAGTTAGGAAATGTAGGATAGAGGGGAGTTGTTGTGGTTTGGTGGGATTTCAAGATAGAAAGAACATCTATATATATTTCATTGGAAGCTTTTGAAGTATTTAGTCTTCACCATCAAATGTTTGATTTCAAAGTGGGCTTAGAGTATTGAATGGTCCTACTTGCAGAAATCAGAGAAAATTGAGGAATCTGTAAATAATAGATAGAAGCAGTGGTCCTTGAGTTGTTAGGATAATTTGCATTATGTGCTTTTTGTTTAGTGGATTGGACTGACAGTGTTTGATCATGCGCAATAGATCCCCCCAATTCTATAAGATGTAGATTTTTCAACCATTATTACTCTTCTACTGGTATTTTGATTAGATATTGACCATGATCTCTACACTTCTTTATCACATGTTATCATACAACTTCTTCGAATATGCTCCACCATTAAAAAAAAGAGGGATTTTTTCTTGCATAAACAAAACGACAAAAAGAAAATTAAAGGATTATACGATAGTTCCTTTAGTTCTCAGAACACATTGTAGTATGTAAATAAAAAGAAACAAATAGTTCAAGTACTAATTTTCATACCAGCCAAGAATTTCTGTCAGAATGTTTAGCCATTTCAAAGGGAATCTCTGAGTCGATGCTTAAAAACTTTGCTGCCTGGGGTGCATATTTGAAAAGAAAAGACAATGAATTGGCATCCACTACAGAGAAATCATAACTAGAGTCCAGAATTTGGCCATCTCCTGTCAAATGAACAACACAAGAAATTTAGGACAAAAAACAAGAAAATGAGGTATGGTAGAAAAATTTCTAGTGCAATTGCTTAAGAAATTGCACACACATGCAAGCTGGAGGATAGAGAGCCATACGTCCTAAAGCTAGATTTCATGAAAGCATATGATAACATTCACTGGGACACTTTGTTCAAAGTTCTCAGAGTCAAGGGTTTTTGGCAGCTGGTGGATCTAACAGATCAGATGATTGCTACACCTGGAAAAACTAGGGTGTCAGTCAATTGCACCCCAACTCAAAGTGTCCATAGAAGCAAGGGTCTAATGCACGGGAATCCATTGCATCCTTTCTTTTTCTTTTAGTTGCTGATATACTTCCTACATTATTGGAAGACCTAGAGGGGTTGGACTTTTCCATAGATTCAACATTAAGAAGACAGAGATACGGCATCCTTGATTTCACAATTTGTTGATGACACCTTGATCATTGGAAGTTCAATTGAAACCAGGTGTTAGCTCTCAAATTTATATTGATAGGATTTGAAGTTGCTACTCGGTAGGTTATTAACCTTAAGAAAGTCGTTTGTTAGAGTTGTATATATGGTGACGGTACCCTTATTCTTATCTTGGGTGTTCCTATCAAACTCTCTACCCTATTTGTATATATTCTGATGTACATTGTTTTCCATGATGATCAATAGAGAATATCTTATTTTTTCCCTTCTCTCTTTATTTCCTAACATGGTATCAGAGCAAGGATTTTGACTCTTAGTGCTCCTCATTGTCGCCGGCCATATCCTTGTTCAGTCAGCCGTCGGCCTCCTCTTGCTTGTGTTCGTGATCACGTGGCTTTCTTCGATCTACCCGCGGCCTCCCTGCTGCATCTTATAGCCCTCGCGGGTATCCTTCGATCCTCCTTGCTACATCTGCAACCCCCATCTCCTTTGATCTCCACTCGCGGCTTCCTCCAGTCCTTTTTCTTGCAATTCGAAGTCCTGTGTGCACGTAGGATGTTCGTTGTTTCGTTTCTTCATCTCTATTGTCTTGTGTACACCAAGTGTTCGTTGTTTTGTCTTCTTATAGCGGATGTTTCCTCCAGTCCTCCTCAGTTCTCTGGTGACACTTCTGCTTCCTTGTCTGTGCCCTAGTAAATCATCCACATGGCTCATCAATTGTCATAAAACAGGCCTTCCTCTTCTGCTTCCTTAGTACATATCAATTCAGAGACTCCTCTGACTGATTCAAGAGCAACATCTGCTTCTGTAGGTATCACAACTGCCTCTTGGTTACTAGACTCATGGTGCTTTATTTCATATGACCTTTGATGCCTCATCTCTTCACTCATGCTAACTTGTCTCCCTTGACCTACAAGTTATCATTGCCAATGGTACTACCCTTCCCATTACTAGCTGTGACATCCTACAAACTCCCCATTTCTTCATCTTTGGCGTTGCTTATATTCCCAAGCTATCGACGAACCTCATCTTCGCAAGCCAGGTAGTCTCGCTTGGTTACCTTGTTGTTTTTTATGAGCTCTCTGATAGGAACCAACAGTAAATCTTAAGGAAATAAGAGAAATTTTATTGATAACTCGGCCTACTGTTTGAGAGGAAGACCAACCCTCCCGATCTACGACGACTACTCAAAGAAAAGAAACAAACTCCACATGAAACCCTAATTCTCTTACTAATGATCTATTTATACTAAAACCCTAATAACATAAAAATTACCAAACTGCCCTTAAAATATCTAATTACTCTCAAACCTAACATTACTCCCCTCCCAAAAAGACACCTTGTCCTCAAGAAGGAACCACGAAACTGCTCACTTATCATATGAAACGGATCCCACGTTGTGTCATAATCCGATAAATCCTTCTATCTTAATCCAGGTGAGGGTGCTCCTCCTCCTCAATCTCGCCTTCCACCACCTCTTCGCTACTTCCCTCCTCATCACCAACCATCAAGACTTGTAATGACAGAGCTTAACAACAGTGTCCTGGGGAAAGTTTCTCATCACATCAGAAGCATAACCCCTTCGTTCTCCTATCCTGAAGCTTTAACTCGGTGAGGCCTTTGAGAGTTACTCCCGGCCATACCTCACTACCTGGGTCCTTCTGGCTTTCTCTCTGCAATACCAATGTCTGAGTCTGTGGCCAGACCGCCACGGAGTTGGGACGATATGAAAGACCAACCGAGTTTCTTTTACTGACCCGCTCGGCTGCGTTCTTATCTTCAATCATCTGTGCTAACTCCATCGTCTCTTCGATCCCCCTCAGACGTAATAAGCGCATGGCTTCCCGGATCTCTGGCTTCAGTCCTTTCAGAAAATTTACTTCCAACACTGCGTCTGAGATCCCTCCTAACCGCCCAAACAACAACACAAATTTCTCCCTATATTCCATGACCGTCTTATTCTGGGTGAGTGCAAAGAATTGTTCATGCAAACCTCCCTCCTGAGTGGCCCGTAACCTCTCTAACAATCTGTCCTTGAATTCGCCCCACGATCTCAATGGCAGTCGGTGTTCTCGCCACTAAAACCACGCAAGAGCCCTTCCCTCCATGTATAGAGCCACCGCCATCAGCTTCTTCCTCTCTGATAGCCCATTGATGGCAAAGTAGCGCTCTACTCTGTATATCCATCCATAGGCATCTTCCCCTTCAAAGATGAGTACCTTCAACTTCCTAACCCTGGAGTCTGCCCAAGAATGAAACTAGCCCGCCCCGTTCTGCGACATTGGAGGACGCCATCCACCTGATTTTTCTCCCTCCATGAATCCAGTATACCCAGAACAATTTCCCCCTTCCCTAGCCTCACCGCCATCATATCCCCACCCTTTATCCACAAAAGTGCCACCTCCCGGCCAACCCCTGCTGGATCCGCCCTGCCCCTGCTGGATCCGCCCTGCCCCTGCGTGGATTCGCCCAGCACCGGCCATGGTCCGCCCTGGCCGATCGCGAACTCCTCTGGCCCGCCGTTGCCCACCTATGCCCTGTTGGACGTGGGACCCATACCCACTATCCTATACATCCAAACCTGGCTCCCTAGACTAAAAGGCCTCACTTTATGTCATGTCATACCAGCTCCAATTGATTCTCACAACCAACGGATAGATTTCCATCCGTTGGAATTGCTTCTATATATATGCATCATGTTTGCAAACCCTAGCGTACCAACGGTGAACCATCACACTTCTTCCTCCCCGTCTTTGAAACATTTCAGTTTCTCTCTTTTATCTTCACTTCTTCAGACCTTCATCAAGCTCTCAATCTTGGGTGATACTTGGACGCATCTCTTGGCCGAACGTGCTAGGCGAGGAGACGATCTTGTAGCCGTGGTTTGTGTACCTTAGCACAGGAGTGAGGCCAACAATCTCGCACGAGGGAGGCTAATTCTGTGTTAAGGCAGTGCTCTTGCACGCCAAGCCCAGGCCAGATCATTCTAATCTAATTTCTTTGTGTTTGCAGTTTTCTTGAATTTATTGCTGAATATTTGAGCTGTTTTTGCATGCTATTTCAGTGAACATTTCTAACAATTTAACACAGAATTAAGCTTCTCGTGGTAGCATGCTAAATAGAGTTTTAAATCTCTGATTTGCTGTGATTCTGTCTGGAAAATCTGCAAGTATTATTGTTGAAATTTTTTCTGTTCTACTCATCTTTGATCTATTGTATACATGCTTGAAAAATCCTGCTAAGCAATACTATTAAATAGAACTGGAATCTGAAGTTGTATGCATTTTTAATTCAAAATTCTCTTTGAAACTCTAGAATTTTACGCTGATTTCTTTGCTTAAAACACCTTATTTTTCTGTTACCTTTCTTTGGTTACTTACTGTGTTTTATTGAAACATCAGAATATTTGTTGCAATTTCTTTACTTTTGTACACCTTTATAAATTTGAATTTGCAAGGCATCTATATTCTGCTGAAAATCTGCTTGTATTGTTCCATTTTGTGATTACTTTAGTTGCCCTATAAACTCGATTCTCACTCACTCACACAAAATGTCTAGTGCACAATCTATCACTTCATACCGACCTGAGAAATTTGATGGTAAGATGAACTTTAGGAGATGGAAAACCCAAGCCGAGTTTTGACTTATCACTCTAGGTCTTCGATTCGCCTTGTCACCACGATTCGACTCCTCACGAACAAGGGGTCGATGCCCTCAAATGGGATTGTCAATTTCCTATGACCAAACTGAGCCTCCTAACAAGAGTTTTGAGGAAATTGATTTTCACTGTCGCCATAGAATTCTTAGCATTCTTTCTGACCGACTCTATGACAAATACTTTGATTACAAGAGTGCTAAGGATATATGGACTGCCTTAGAAAAGGAATATGGACCTGATAATGCCACTAGATTTTTTAAACACCTAAGCATAGAGTTTGAAAACTATAAGATGGTGGATGGTATAAGCATGGGTGAACAAATCCATACATTCCAGGATTACCTAAGTGCTATAGAAAAATGTGGAACTGTCTATAACGAGAGTCATGCTGTCTCTATACTTTTGAACAAACTCCCTCCATCTTGGACCAACTTTGCAAACAACCTTAGACACAAAATAGATAGTCTGAACCTTATGGGTGTCTATAACACTATTAGGATTGAGGAGGCAAACCGATTATTCACAAACATTGCCGAACCTCAAAAGGGTAAAGCCTATCTGACTGAACATAATGATAGCCCTAAGAGCTCCAAAGGCTCTAAGAACTCCCATCACTTTTCACCTAAAGGGAAATCCTTTAAGGCTAAGGGCAAACCTCCCCACACTCGCCCTCAAAAGTCTCAGCAACCCAATTCCTCATCTTCTTCTAAATCTTCTGGGAAAAATACTAAACACTGTTTTGTTTGTGGTAGGACAAACTATATTGCTCGTGATTGTTTCTTCAAGAAGACTGGACCTCCTCAGAAGAACTCCGGTCCACCCAAACCGCAAGCCAATGTGCTTGAGATGGGTGCACCCTCCTCTGGGACCCACTTTAGGTCAGTCTCCTTTATCCCTTCTGTTCATCTAGCTTACCAAAACTTAGAATGGTTTCTTGACTCTGGAGCTAACGTCCATGTGTGTGCTGAACGTTTCTGGTTTTCCACTTACCAGGTCTCAAGTGGAGGAAGCGTGACTCTAGGAAATGGATCAGTTGCACACGTGCTAGGGAGAGGGAGAATTGACTTGAAGATGACATCTGGGAAAACCCTCACCCTACTGGATGTTCAGCATGTACCTGATATTAGAAAAAATCTTGTTAGTGGTTCTCTACTTATCCAATGTGGTTACAAAATTGTATTAGAGTCTAGTCGTCTTGTAATTTCTAAGGGAAACCTTTTTGTTGGTAAAGGCTTTGTATCTGGTGGTTTGTTTAGACTTAATATATGTGAACCTTCTGATTTATCTCTTAATGAAAATTCTGATTTTGCTTCTTCATCTTCTGTCATGTTGAGTGTTGAGTCCCCAGATGTTTGGCATGGAAGATTGGGTCATGTGAACTTTGGAACTATTAAAAGATTAATGAACCTTGACTTAATTCCCAAATCTAAGATTGATCAATGCTCCAAATGTCAGATTTGTGTCCAAGCCAAACTACCCAAGAAACCTTTCCAACATATCAACCGAAACACTAACTTACTTGATTTGATCCATAGCGACATTTGTGATTCTTGTAGGATTCCTACTAGAGCTGGAAACCGATATTTCATTACCTTTATTGATGATTACTCCAAATATTGCTATGTCTACTTGATCAAGTCTAAAGATGAAGCCCTCAACAAATTCATGATTTACAAAGCTGAAGTTGAAAACCAATTAGAGAAAACTATTAAGACTCTTAGATCAGATAGAGGTGGAGAGTATACCTCCAATGCAATGTCTGTGTTTTGTGAACAAAATGGCATTGTACATGAGTTTACTGCTCCTTATACACCAGAGTCAAATGGGGTTGCTGAAAGGAAAAACAGAACCTTAATGGACATGGTGAATGCCATGTTGTTAAGTTCTGGAGTATCCGAAAACTTGTGGGGGGAGGCATTGCTCTCAGCTTGTTTTATCTTGAATAGAATACCTTTTAAGGACCGTAGCACAACACCTTATGAACTTTGGAAAGGAAGAGCCCCTCAGCTCAACTACTTCAAAGTGTGGGGGTGTTTGGCTAAGGTGAAGATTCCTGACTTTAGGATTAGGAAGATAGGTCCAAAAACAGTTGATGCAGTGTTTGTAGGATATGCTCTGGATAGCAATGCTGGGAGATTTCTAGTTATTAACTCAGAGGTGAGTGAAATAGCTAGAAACACCATCATTGAAGCCAGAGACGCAGCATACTTTGAAAACATATTTCCTTTAAAATCTACAATATGTACCACTCCATCTGTGCCTCTGACTTCTCACTCTCCTTCTGGACTAGTTCCTGCTCCTATGGAGGAACCCAGAAGAAGTAAGAGAAGGCGAGTTGAAAAGACCTGAGGTGATGTTTTTGGCACTTTCATGATAGAGGACGCCCCTAGCACTTTACAGGAAGCTATGGCTGCTGCTGAGTCAGTTTGCTGGAAAGAAGCTATAGATGATGAGTATCATTCAATTATGAGTAACATCACATTGATCCTAACTTCCTTGCCTCCTGGAAATAAACCATTAGGATGCAAATGGGTATTTAGGAAGAAACTGAGACCTGATGGATCCATTGAAAAGTTTAAGGCTAGGTTAGTTGCAAAAGGATTTAATCAAAAAGAAGGATTAGATTACTTTGATACCTACTCACCTGTAGCTCGCACTACCACCATTAGGATTCTAATTGCTATTGCATCATCCTTCAGTCTTGAGATCCACCAGATGGATGTAAAGACTGCTTTCTTGAATGGTGATTTAGAGGAAGAGATTTACATGGAGCAACCTGAAGGCTTTGTTGTCCCTGGACAATAGCACAAGGTTTGCAAACTTGTTAAATCTCTATATGGACTAAAGCAAGCCCCTAAATAATGGCATGCCAAGTTCGACTCTACAATCATCTCTTATGGCTTTGTTGTAAACAATTATGACAGATGCATTTACAGCAAAGTGGTAGATGGTGGATGTGTGCTAGTATGTCTATATGTGGATGATTTGTTGATCTTTGCTACTGATTTGAACCTAGTGAATGACGTCAAGAATTTCCTAAGTAGCAAATTTGACATGAAAGACCTCGGAGAAGCAAATGTAATACTAGGTATCAAACTTACTAGGTCTACCTATGGTATCACATTGTCACAGTCTCACTACACTGAGAAAGTGTTGGAGAAATATGGGTATCTTGACTGCAAGCCAGTAGCTACACCCTATGATCCTAGTGTACATCTTAAGAAAAATGAGGGTGAACCAGTCAATCAAGACCTCTATGCTCAAATCATAGGTTCCTTGATGTATCTGTCCAACAGAACTAGACCCGATATTGCCTATGCTGTATCTAGATTGAGTAGATACACTAGTAACCCAAATCAAGAACACTGGACTGCCCTTGAGAGAGTCCTTAGATTTCTGAAGGGGACTATTCCTCTTGGACTTAGATACACTGGATACCCAAATGTTGTAGAGGGATATACCGATGCCAATTGGATATCTGACTCAGTTGACTTAAAATCAACCTCCGGCCAAGTATTCCTACTTGGTGGAGGAGCTATCCAATGGAAATCTGCTAAGCAGAAGCTCAATGCAAGGAGCACCATGGAAGCTGAACTGATTGCACTTGATTCTACTTGTACTGAAGCTGAATGGATTAGAAACCTATTGTCTGAAATTCCTGTCATGCCTTCTCCTATGCCTCCTATTGCTATACATTGTGATTCTAAATCATTGCTCGAAGTTATGCGGTGAAAGTACAAATGATAAAATGAACAGGCATATGCGGATCCGGCACAAGTCAGTGTGGAGACACTTGAAGCACAACGTTGTGAGCATAAGTTATGTAAAGTCAGAGCTAAATCTTGCGGATTGCCTGACTAAAGGGCTATCGAGACAAATGATAGCCGAAGCGTCGAGGGGAATGGGGCTTAGCCCATAAAGGTCAATAACAATAGTGACCCTACTTCTTTGAATGGAGATCCCAGGATAGAAGTTCAAAGGGAAGCTATTGATTGGTTGACTGGGAGAGCACCCTATATGTATTAGAGATACATACATCATTACTATTATTATTACCCCATTCCTATGGCGCGTGCTCTCATGTAGTGGTTAGAGGTTGAGCATAGCTCTTAATGAGATCAAAGGCTAAGCTTAGCGAGATATTACACTACTAATATCTTTGGAGATCTCACCTATATGGAGATAGCTGTCAGGCCGCAGCTATGAGAGTTTTGGGCAAACTCTCTAGTAATCTCCATGAACATGGTATCGAGCGCATGACCAATAATGCGCCAACCCTGTTATGTTCAAGTATCACATAGGATCCTCATCAGAGTGGAATTCTGATTCAAAGGGTTGTAGTTCAAGACTTAGTTCACTACTATCCCTATCAGTTGGAAGCTTTAGTGAAGGGTTGAGGTTCAAGTCTTTAAAGACACCTCAGCTTGATCTTATGAAAACCCAAGGTTGTGTTTTCCTTGTTTTCTCAAAATCTCTTTTGATCACCAATTCAAATGTGCATGTGTCGCACTTCTGGCACCTATTTCCTTTTGAAACTTGTTCAAAATTTATTCAAAGTCTGTTGAAATTCTTGCATTGTCCACTGGTAATATCCAGGTTATGAATGTAGTGGGGGATTGTTGGACGTGGGACCCATACCCACTATCCTATACATCCAAACCTGGCTCCCTAGACTAAAAGGCCTCACTTTATGTCATGTCATACCAGCTCCAATTGATTCTCACAACCAACGGATAGATTTCCATCCGTTGGAATTGCTTCTATATATATGCATCATGTTTGCAAACCCTAGCAGCCAACAGTGAACCATCACACTTCTTCCTCCTGTGCTGAAACATTTCAGTTTCTCTCTTTCATCTTCACTTCTTCAGACCTTCATCAAGCTCTCAATCTTGGGTGATACTTGGACGCATCTCTTGGCCGAACGTGCTAGGCGAGGAGACGATCTTGTAGCCGTGGTTTGTGTACCTTAGCACAGGAGTGAGGCCAACAATCTCGCACGAGGGAGGCTAATTCTGTGTTAAGGCAGTGCTCTTGCACACCAAGCCCAGGCCAGATCATTCTAATCTAATTTCTTTGTGTTTGCAGTTTTCTTGAATTTATTGCTGAATATTTGAGCTGTTTTTGCATGCTATTTCAGTGAACATTTCTAACATGCCCAGCTTGGCTGTCCCTCGTTGAAGCTACTTTGCCCCACCCCGCTCCGCCCAGCCCCGACCAATGTCTTTCTTTGGCGGGGCGTGTCGCCCGACCCGCCTCCGCCCGGCTGCCCCGAAACCGCTTCTGCCACGGACTTCGCTGGCCCGGACCAAGGCCCCAGCCAAATCTGAGCTCCCGGCTAGCCGCCGCTTTATCTCGATCCCTCCGTCGTTGCTCCCCATGCTGGGAAGCCCTCCCTCTGCGCCCCCTGATCGGCCGCAGCCGACCACTCCTGGTCGTGCGACGGTGGTGTTCTCTATCCTTCGCCAGCGACACCGTCACCGCCCGTCGTGGGTGCCAATCCGCCGGAACCCTTACCCACCCCGCCTCCCTGATTCGCCGCTGCGGTCCGTGGTGGGTTGAGGTGAAGCTCCATCAATTTCAGCAACATCGTTTCGAAGGAGGTGAACTATTGTTGGATCTGTTGTTGAACGGAGTTAAATCGCTCATCAATGGTGGTTTTGAACGAAACAACCTCCGCTTCCAACTTCTCTTAAAGCGCGTCTATCTTCTTCTCTGCCATTGTCCCAAGACCTTGCTTTGATAACAATTTGATAGGAACCAACAGTAAATCTCAAGGAAATAAGAGGAATTTTATTGATATTTCGACCTACTGTTCGAGAGGAAGGCCAACTCTCCTGATCTACAACGACTACTCAAAGAAAAGAAACAAACTCTACATGAAACCCTTAGTCTCCTACTAATGATCTATTTATACTAAAACCCTAATAATATAAAAATTACCAAACTGCCCTTAAAAATATCTAATTACTCTCAAGCCTAGCACTCTCATGTCATGTGAAGGATAGTCATACAAGGATTATATTGGAGCTGGTGATTGCCTTAGTGGAGTATATATACTTGATCACCTTCGTCTTCCTTTTCCTACCACATCAGCTGCAACCTTTACTTTTAGTCTTTCATTTCCTTCTCCAACTACATCTTCTCTTTCCTCTGTTGACATCACCGACATGGTCATCTCAGTGGCTCCCGCCTTTCTTCTCTTATTCATCAAGGCGTTCTTGATTGAGTATCCATTAATCATCAATTTACATGTACAGGTTGTAAGCTTGGCAAACTGTTACAACTCCGTTGTCGTTCTAGTGAATCTAGGTCATATGCTTCATTTGCTTTAGTTCATTCTGATACGTGGGGTCCCGCACCTTTCATATCCAAAGGCGACCACCGCTGTTACATTGTGTTTATTGATGACTTTTCTCGTTACACATGGGTTTACTTTATGAGCTCGCATGCAGATTTTTTTCTGATATATGTTGAGTTCCATGGTGTCCACTCAGTTTTCTGCTTCCATTCGTATTTTTCATTCAAATTCAAGAGGGGAGGGAATATCTCTCCTATGAGTTTCGTGGTCTTCCTGCTTCTCACGGGACTCTTAGCTTTCACGTCCCTGTACTCATGCTCAAATGACACCACGGAACGGAAACGTCCGCAACATTATTGAAGCTGCCCGCACACTATTTATTGCTTCCCATGTTCCTTCACATTTTTGGGTTGAGGTTGTTTTCACTACTATCTATCTCATTAACTTTCCTCCCTCTACTTTTCTTCAGGGTCCTAGTCCTAGGGAGTCCAAAATTGTCGTCAAGGTAAGAATGAGGAAATAAAACCTGGGTAAAGTATGGCATGAAGCATCACTATCAATTATCACAAACAATATCATATTAACTGAATGCTTGTCACTATTATGAGAAAACCATTAAATAGAAAATCTGGTAGCTATACATCGAAACTCTATATATGGAAAACAATCTATATACAACTATATATTCACAGCTATACACAAGAAAGCTAAGAAGGAAAACTAATATGTATAGCTAATAAAATCAATTTGTATAACTAATGTAAACTGATTATAGTGTCATTATCGGAAATACATAGAGAAGAGGGAAGAAAATAAAGAGAAAGGAGAAAATCTCAAATCTTTCTTATTCTCTTAAGCAACAAATACATGGTCTTAAATAGAAAGCGACATAGGAAAAAATAAAGTAACAAACAAATAAGGTAACAAAAATAAGGTAACAAAATTATAAGGAAACTAACAACAATGAAATAAATTAAATCCCTGATTTTATATACTAAAATAAAATAAAATTACTGATTTTCCTACATTTTACCTTAAGTTGGTGCATAGATATCAATCATGCCCAACTTGCTTACTAATTACTCAGAATTAGATTTTGCGAGACCTTTGGTCAAGATATTAGTTGTTTGTTGATTAGAGGGCACAAACGACAAGCAAATAATTCCGGTATCAAGTTTCTCCTTTATAAAATGACAATCGATCTTAATGTGCTTTGTTTTATTATATTGGATAGGATTATGAGAAATGCTTATTGCAGCCTTGCTATCATAATACAACTTCAACAAAAGCTCAACACTCTTCTTGAGCTCTTCGAGAATTCTGTAAATCCACAACACTTCACAGATTCTTTGAGCCATAGCTCTGAACTCAGCTTCCGCACTACTTCTAGCCACAACATCTTATTGCTTTTCAAGTTTACCAGATTTCCCCACAAAAAGGTGCAATATCCTGAAGTTGATCTTCTGCCAGTAACTAATCCTGTCCAATCTGTATCAGTAAATATATCAATACTCCTTTAGCTGGTCTTTTTAAAAAATAGACCTTTTCCCAGGGGTAGCCTTTAAATCTCTTAGAATTCGATAGATAACCTCAAGATGTTCTTCATAAGGAGAGTGTATAAGCTGACTAACAACACTTACTGAAAAAGCAATGTCTGGCCGAGTATAAGACAGATAAATTAGTTTACCAACTAATCTCTGGTATCTACTAGTATCAACAGGAACACTTCCTTCCTTACAAAGTTTTATATTGGGATCCATGGGAGTCTCAGCCAGTCTGCAACCACTCATCCTTGTTTCCTCTAAAAGATCAAGAATATACTTCTGTTGGAAGACAACAATTCCCTTTTTTGAGCGGGCAACCTCCATACTAAGGAAATACCTCAGTGCTCCCAAATCTTTGATCTCAAACTATGCTGCTAAGTTTTTCTTTAGCCTTTCCATTTCTACCACATCATCACCTGAAGAATGATCTCATCAACATAAACTATCAATGCAACAACCTTTCTTGCAGAGGAAAATTTGGTGAATAAGGTATATTCTTCTTATCCCTGAGAGTATCCTGGTTTCTTGACTGACTCAGAGAACTTTTCAAACAATGCCTATCGGAGATTGCTTAAGACCATACAGGCACTTCCTTAGCATACACACCTTTAAACCAAATCATTCCTTAAAGACTGGAGGACTATCCATGTATACCTTTTCTTCGAAGTTACCATTAAGAAAAGCATTCTTCACGTTTAGTTGCTGCAAAGGCCAATCCAAATTAGCAGTAAGAGATAAAAGTACTTTAACAGTATTCAGCTTTGCAATTGGAGCGAAGGTCTCTGAGTAGTCTACACTATAGGTTTGAGTGAATCCTTTGCCTTGAATCTCTCCACAGAACCATCATAATTGTACTTCACAGTGAAGTCCCACTTACAACCCCCAATAGTCTTTCCAACGGGTAATGCTATAACACTCCAAGTGTTGTTTATCTCAAGAGCTCTCATCTCCTTAAGAACAACCTCCTTCCACTTTGGAACTTTTAGAGCCTCCTCTACATTTTTAGGAATTTCTATACTGGACAACTGTGAATAAACTGTTGGAAAGTTAGTATTTTAGTGATAATCAGAATAAGGGATTAGCTAATAAGCAATTTCACTATTTTAGGGATTTTTATGTTAGTTGTTATGATAGCAATCTTTCCTATTTTTATTTCTTTCTCTCTGTATTTAAACATTTCAGTGAATCAATAAAGTTATGTTATTTTTACACTAAAAACTACATGGTACCAGAGCCTTTACTAAACCTAATTTTCCATGGTGAAAACTGCAATGTCTGGGTCTCGACAAATGTCGACAACATCTGATGCATCCTCCATGAAAGTCCAATCCTCAATAAGCATTGATGTCTCACATACAGAGTCCCAAACCTCCTTCGCAGTCTTCATAAACATGTGGGGCTTGGCGATTGAGCTCTCCATTGAGTTGAGTAGCCACGCAGTGACAAGAGAATTTTCAAATCTCCAAGTCTTATAGGCTGGATTATCTTCATCAGGCGCCTTTACCTTGCCTGTCAAATACCCCAATTTGCCTCGTCTGTCAATCACCAACTTCACTGATTAAGACCACTCCAAGTAGTTTCTGTCATTGAGTCGACAGGGGATCATGAATGGTGCCACGAAGGTCCAAAGTAATTCGGGAGTTGAAGGATTAGCGTTGATGACGAAGAATGTTAAAATGGAGAATGACAAGAAAAAGCCCTGGCGTGATCACTGCAAAAGATTTTGGCATACTCGTGAGACATGTTGGAAAATCTACGACAAGCTACCGGGAAGGAAGAAACAACCCAAAATGGCAGTTCAAACCATGGTTGAGCCTTCTCATGATTCACAAATCAACTCGGGACAATAACATTTCACGAAGGAATAGCTAGAGCATCTTGTAAGAATGATTCAATCTTCCCAAATTTCATCTTATGAAAGCCCATTTAGAGTTTCAACTTGTTATGGAAAACGTTGGTTTGTTACATTAATCGATGATCATACTCGGGTGACATGGGTTTACTTATTAAAAGACAAACATGAACTAGAATTTGTGTTTAAGAATTTTTATAATATGGTTCAAACATAATTTCATACAAACATTCAAATCTTTAGAAGTGATAATGTTAGGGAATATTTTGCAAATGTCCTAGGAAAATATTTTGAAGAAAAAGGAATAGTGCAACAAAGTTCTTGTAATGATACTCCACAAGAGAATAGTGTGTCTGAGAGAAAAAATAAACACATTCTTGAAGTTACACGGGCCTTACTTTTTTCTACTAATGTTCCTAAATATTTATGGGGAGATCCAGTGTTAAGTGTCGTGTACTTAATGAATAGGTTGCCTTCAAAGGTTTTGAATTTTAAAACACCTCTTCGCTTACTTCAGAGCGAATTTCCTAAGTTAAGATTAATCCAAATCGAAATTATAGTAAACTTGATCCCAAGGCCAAAAAATGTGTGTTTGTTGGATCTGCTTCAAATCAAAAGGGATATAAGTGTTTTGATCCAATTTCAAAGAAAACGTACATTTCTATGGATGTTCAGTTTTTTGAAAATAGACCATATTTTAGGGCTCATCTTCCATGGAAAAGAGAAAAAGAAGATTCTCTAAGTTTTAGTTTGGATAAGAATTATTCAAATTCAAATTCAAATGAAGATCATTTTCTAAGTTCTAGTTTGGATAAGGATTATTCAAATATAAATGAAGATACTTTTCTAAGTTCTAGTTTGGATAAGGATTTTTTATTTTCTGCTCTTGCTACACTCCATATCCTTGATTTTTGTCATCTAAATTTTCTCCAACCAAATCCAACCAACCACTTAGACACAGTTGTAAAAGTGATATGGATTTAAGGGTGGGAGAAAATGTGTCTACTGATAAAGAAAGGTTTGTAATTATAAAAAGAAATCCCATAATTTTAGGAGACAAAAATAACAATCAATTAGAGTCAGAGGGAGCACGTGAAATTCATTCTCCACAAAATCTTGTTTCACAAGAAACACAAAACAAGTATCAGTATCTAGATACATCTCAAACACCTTTCGATAGTGATCGAGAAGGAAAACACAATGGCCTGGTTTATGAATGGAGAGGTCCAACTTAAGAAATAGAGTCCAATATGCCTCTGTAAAGCCAAGAAACTGACAAGGGACATCCTCCATAAATTGGTAAGAATTCATATACTCATGATCTTTTTGATCTTCCAATAGCCCTTCAAAAAGAAAAACGATCTTGTGCCAAGTATCCCCTTTCTAACTTTGTTTCATATGAAAGGCTATCTCCTAGTTTTTCAGCTTTTACTACAAAAATTTCAACAATCAAAATTCCTAACCATATTCAAGAAGCTCTAGTGAGTCTAGAATGGAAGGAAGCCGTACTTGAGGAGATGAGTGCTCTTAAGAAGAATCAAACGTGGATTGTAGAGGAGCTCCCAAAGGGAAAACCTATAATTGGCTGTAAGTAGGTATCTACCACGAAATTCCGAGCAGATGATTCATTGGAGAAATACAAAGCGAGATTGGTCGCGAAGCGATTTACGCAAACCTATGGTATTAATTACACAAAAACATTTGCTCCTGTAGCTAAGCTTAATACTGTTCGGACCTTATTGTCTATTGCAGTAAATTTAGATTGGCAGCTTCAACAACTAGATGTCAAGAATGCATTCCTGAATGGAGACTTGAGGAGGAAGTGTTCATGAAACCTCCACTGGGATTTGAAGACAAGTTTGGAACGAAAGTTTGCCGACTAAGGCTTTATATGGACTTAAACAGTCACTACGAGCTTGGTTTGACAAATTCACCAAGTTTGTAAAGAAGCAGGGTTATGTTTAGGCACAAGCTGCCCATAATTTGTTTATGAAATTTTCAGATTCAAGAAGAGTGGCAATTCTGATAGTCTACATTGACGACATAGTCCTCACCCGAGATGACCAAGGAAAGGTGGAGCAATTAAAGAAAGGAGTGTCCAAGGAATTTTAGATTAAAGACCTTGGCGAGCTACGATTTTTCATTGGCACGGAAGTGGCAAGATCCAAGAATAGAATTATTGTCCTCACAACGCAAGTATATCTTGGATTTACTTGAAAAGCAGGTATGAGTGGATGTAGACCAACTGATACGCCCATTGATCCTAATAAAAAATTAGGAGATATCAAGCAAGGAGCTCCGTTAATATTTCTCAATACCAAAGGCTAGTTGGGAGACTAATTTATATATCCCATACACGTCCAGACATAACCTTTGCCGTAAGCTTGGTGAGTCAATTCATGCATTCTCCTTATAAAGAACATCTTAATGCTGTTTACAGGATCAAAAGAGTGAGAATCGAGGAGTTGAGGTCTACAATGACGCAAACTGGGCTGGTTTGGTGGTTGACAGAAAATCAACTACGGGCTACTACACGTTCATTTGGGGAAGTCTTGTCACTTGGAGGAGCAAAAGAACAATCTAGTGGCAAGGAGCACTGCTGAAGCAGAATTTCGAGCCAAGACAAACGGAGTTTGTGAGATACTTTGGATACAAAGTGTCCTGAAGGAACTAAGGAGAGAGATTCAAATGCCTATGAAGTTGTTTTGTGACAATAAAGCTGCCATTAGCAATCCACACAATCCAGTTCAACATGATAGGACTAAACACATCGAAGTGGATCGCCATTTTATCAAAGAAAAGCTAGAAGCTGGTGTCATATGCATGACGTTCGTTTCAACTTCAGAACAGATAGTAGATGTACTTACCAAAGGACTGTTTAGACATTTGTTTGAGTCATTAGTTACCAAGTTAGGCATGTTTGATGTTTATGCGCCAACTTGAGGGGGAGTGTTGGAAAGTTTGTATTTTAGTAAGAATCAGAATAAGGAATTAGCTAGTAACCAATTCCACTATTTTAGGGATTTTTTTGTTAGTTGTTATGATAGCAATCTTTCCTATTTTTATTTTTTTCTCTCTGTATTTAAGCATTTAAGTGAATCAATAAAGTTATGATGTTTTTACACTAAAAACTACGTAATCGCAACAAGAGATGAAGACGAATATGATACTGTCAAAAATAGAGGGAAGAAGGAAGAAAATAGAGAAAAGAAAAGCCTCAAATCTATTTTATTCTCTTAAGCAACAAGTACAAGGTCTTAAATAGAAAAGCTACATGGGAAAAAAGTAAGGCAACAAATAAATAAGGTAACAAAAATAAGGTAATAGAAAAATAAGGAAACTAATAATTAGGAAATAAACTAAATAAGTAAACTAACAATCAGGAAATAAATCCCTGATTTTAGGAAATGAAATAAATCTTTGATTTTCCTACACTCCCCCTTAAGTTTGTGCATAGATATCAATCATGCCCAACTTGCTTATTAAACGCTCAAAATTGGATCTTGCAAGACCCTTTATCAAAGATATCAATCGTTTGTTGATTGAAGGGTACAAATGACAAGCAAATAGTTATGACATCCAATTTCTTCTTAATAAAATGACGATCGATCTGAATGTGCTTTGTACTATCATATTAAATATGAACAATGCTTATTGCAGCCTTGCTATCACAATAAAATTTCAATAGAAGCTCAACACTCTTCTTGAGCTCTTTAAGAATTCTGTAAATCCATAACACTTCACAGATTCCTTAAGCCGTAGCTCTAAACTCAGCTTCCGCACTACTTCTAGCCACAACACTTTGCTTCTTGCTTCTTCATGTTACCAGATTTTCCCACACAAACGTGCAATATCTTAAAGTGGATCTTCTGTCAATAACTGATCCTACCATATATGCATCAGTAAATACATTAATACTCCTTTGGTCGGTCTTTCTAAAAAATAGACTTTTCCGAAGGGTAGCCTTCAAATATCTTAGAATTTGGTAGACAGCCTTAAGGTGTTATTCATAAGAAAAGTGCATATACTGACTAACAACACTACTGAAAAAGCAATGTCTGGCTGAGTATAAGATAGATAAATTAGTTACCAAGTAATCTCTGGTATCTACCGGTATCAACAGGAACACTTCTTCATTACAAAGTTTCAAATTGGAATCCATGGGAGTCTCAGCTGGTCTGCAACCACTCATCCCTGTTTCCTTCAAAAGATCATGTATTTTCACTAAGAGACAACAATTCCCATCTTTGAGCGGGCAATCTCTATACCAAGGAAATACCTCAGTGCTCCTAAATCTCTGATCTCAAATTCTGCTCCTAAGCACTTCTTCAGCCTCTCTATTTCTACCACATTATCACTTGTAAGAATTATAACATCAATATAAACTATTAGTGCACCTAACCTTTCTTGCAGAGGAAAATTTGGTGAACAAGTTATGGTCTGCTTGTTTTAGAGAGTATCCTTGTTTCCTGATTGACTGAGTGAGCTTTTCAAACCACGCCCTTGGAATTGCTTGAGACCATATAGGGACTTCCTTAGCTTGCACATCTTTGAACCAAATCTTTCCTTAAAGCCTGAAAGACTATCCATTTATCTCTATTCTTCCAAGTTACCATTAAAGAAAGTATTCTTCATGTCTAATTGCTGCAAAGGGCAATCCAAATTAGCATCAAGAGATAAAAGTACTCTAACAGTGTTTAGCTTTGCAATTGGAGTAAAGGTCTCTGAGTAATCTACACCATAAGTCTGAGTGAATCCTTTAGCCACCAATCTTGCCTTGTATCTCTCCACAGAACCATCGGAATTGTACTTCACAGTGAAGACCAACTTATAGCCTACAGTAGTCTTTTTAGCGGGTAATGCCATAACACTCTAAGTGTTGTTCTTCTCAAGAGCCCTCATCTCCTCAAGAACAACCTTCTTTCAAATTGAAACTTTTAGAGCCTCCTATACATTTTTAGGAATTTCCACACTGGACAACTGAGAGGTAAACACAAAAAGAGATGAAGACAAGTTTGAATATGACACAAATTTTGATAAAGGGTATTTAGTACAAGACTTAATATCTTTCCGAAGTGCTATTGGTATGTACACTTTGGAAGACTCGGAAGACTCAACTTGACTAGTAGATTTGGAAGGAAACTGACCTGTATTGGATTCAAGTGGTGGATTTTTCCTCAGCTTGGAATCATGGCTGTGCTGCAGAGTTTATTCTTCTCTTTTCCTATGATTCTTCTTCAAGGATACCATTCTTTTCCAAGTTCGATCACTATCTTTGAATCTGCTACTTATCTCTTTGCAAGAGTCGTCATGTTGCGGCATTAAAGTTGGTTCTTCAATATTTTTAGTTTCTGAAGGTTGTTTTTCACAATTTTGGTTTAAAAATATAGGCCTAGTTTCAATAGAAACATCCCTCATAATGAGAGTGTCTCAAAAAATAATCATGGGCCTTATACTTTTGGTGTCATAGTACAAGTCTCAAACACTATCTGAAAGAAACATATCTCCTAAATCAAATGAATCTTTTCTTAAACTCTCTCTCTCTCTCTCTCCCTGAATATGAATATCCTTAAAAAAAAGGTTGTTTTTCAAAAAATGTGACATCCATAATTACAAAAACCTTTTTTGATATTGGATCTAAACATTTATAGCTTTTTAGTGTTGAGAGTAACTGAAGAAAACACATTTCCTTGCACATGGTTCAAGCTTTCCTATATGAACAAAGGTTGTGTATCCAAAAATTTTTCTAGTAAACCCTCCTCTGACACCTCTTGTTTTCTCCGGTGAAACGCTCACACACAAATTTGATTGTTCGTTGGTCTCTTCATTGCCAAAACCCTTGTGCTTTTTCCACTGCTCACCACCATCAAGATCTGGCTACCACCACCACCACCACCACCACTTTCAATTCCTGACCTACGTGCCAGAATATCTGAGGTGACCTCTGCTTCAACAAAGCTTTAGAGAACCAGAACATTAATCCAAATATAGTAACTTTATCCAAATTACGACCATCCGACTCAATGGAGATAACTTTCTTCGTTGGTCTCAAAGTATTCGGATGTATATTCGTGGACACGAAAATATAGGGTATATCACTGGGGACAAGAAAGAACAACCATAGAACATCCGTTGTTTGCCCCATGGGATACTGAAAACTCCATAGTAATAAAATTGTTAGCAAACTCCATGGATGAAGATATCAATGCTAACTATATGTGTTATTCTACAACAAAGGAATTGTGGGACAATGTGAATCAGATGTATTCAGATCTAAGCAATCAATCACATGTCTTTGAGCTAACCTTGAAACTAGGAGAAATTCAACAGGGAGTAGATACCATCACCAAACAT
Organism: Dioscorea zingiberensis; assembly: GCA_026586065.1. Taxonomy (NCBI): domain Eukaryota; kingdom Viridiplantae; phylum Streptophyta; class Magnoliopsida; order Dioscoreales; family Dioscoreaceae; genus Dioscorea; species Dioscorea zingiberensis. Next base: position 35,308,159 of record CM048822.1, read on the forward strand.
TTTAATTCATTAAAGAGGTTATAGCAAGACCTTAAACTTTTCAATACCTATGAGTGGATTTCACCCGCAGATTGCAGCCACCACAAGAAAATAGTAGAGGATGGCCGCATCTATAAGTTTCATCCTGGTCTTAATATTGAGTTCGATGAGGTAAGAGGAAGAATCATTGGAAGAAATTTGCTTCGATCAATTGGTGAGGTCTTTGCTGACGTTAGAAGGGAAGAGAGCCGTAGGAACGTTATGCTTGGCAAGAAAAGTACGAATGTCCCAGTTGAAAGTTCGGCTTTGGTAGTTAAAGCTACAACCAATAAAGTCACAAATTATCATCCCAAGGACAAGGAGAACCCTCGATTTTGGTGTGATTACTGCAATAAGCCTCGACAAACTTGTGCAACTTGTTGGAAAATTTATGGGAAAAATGCAAACCGGAAAAACAATAAACAAGGTGAGAAGAGTAACCAGTAGTCGTCTAATTATAATATAGTTGACTCAAGACCAATCAGTAAGGAGTAAATTCATAAACTCTTGAAGCTATTAAAGACTAATTCATCATCCGGTAATCCAAGTGTTTCCTTGCCACAAACAGGTCCATATCCTAGAAGTTCTTTCTTGTTTTCACTCTTCTTCGTGGATTATAGATTCTGGAGCCTTTGATCATATGACAAGTTCTTCCCATCTATTTAATCTTACTCTCCTACATATTGCAATTAAAAAATTAGAATTGCGGATGACAGTTTCTATTTTATCGCAGGAAAAGGAACCATTAAATTGACTGGGATAATTACTCTACAATCTATCCTTCATGTTCCTAAATTAGCTCAGTAAACTTTCTAGAGAATCTAATTGTTGTATTACTTTCTTTGAATCTCATTATAACTTTTAGGATCGGGACTCGGGGAAGATGACTGGGCGTGTTAGGATGATTGAAGGTCTCTACTACTTTGATGAAGTCTCTATTAGTAATAAAAAAAGCTCAGGGCTTTAATAATATTAGTTATCTTTCTGTTAAAGAACAAATTATGCTTTGGCATCTTAGGCTACGACATCCCAATTTTTTCTATCTTCAATATTTGTTTCCAAAGTTATTTAAAGGAGTTGATTGTTCCCTTTTAATTGTGAAAGTTGCATTTTAGCAAAATATCATCTAACTAACTTATCCCTAAATATCAAAAACAAATAAGGTCTACAACTACTTTACATATTTTACACGTTTTCTACAATCCCTTGTCTTCCAACAATAGAGCAAACTGCTGATGTGTTAACTAAGGAACTACCAAAAAGACAATTTGACAAGCTGATTGACAAGCTGGCTATGGAAGATATCTTCAAACCAGCTTAAGGGGGAGTATTGGATTTTTAATTTTTAGTAAATATTAGCTATCCATATTTATGTTATATTAGTTGTCAATATTTATGGTTACATTATCTTTTAGATTTTTCCTTATTTGTAGTTGGCCCATCTCCTATATAAGAGGAACTTGTATCACATTCTAATTAGTTTTGACAATATACACTACTTTTCCCAAAACTCAACCCTCCGGTGATCGTGCTTCTTTACCGATCACCCTACAATCATCTCAAATGTCTTTCGGTCCAAACACGAATTAGCCTTCAGATAAGTAATCATGGCTTCTAAAAACAGTATTTTTACTTCTGTAATTTCCGGATCACTTGTTATCAAGTCCGAAAAATTAATTGGTAGTGAAAATGATCTCTCTTGGTATACATCTATGGAATTATGGTTCATGAGTCAGGGTTATAAAAACAATATAGTTAAAAACGAGGAAGATATTTTTGTTAAAGACAAAGTGTAATGAAAAAAGATCAATGCACAAATATGCAGCATATTATGGCAATCCGTGGAACCCAAAGTTTAACATCATCTTTGTGCTTATCGAACAAGTTTCAAATTTTGGACCTAGGCTAACAACCTATACAAGAATGAAATTCAATGTTTTTACAAACTTATTTATGACATTCTTCATGTTAAACGACAAGGTATAGATCTTTCTACCTACATCAAAAGGATTGCTCTCCTCAAGGAGGAGTTCTTGTCTTTAATGCCTCCTAACTAAGAATCCGTCGACGACAAGATTCTTACTACTGCTTTAGTGCCCTCATTGGATGATTTTCCCACTTGCCGCATATCTCCTTTATCCAGACAGTTACATTTAATGACCTTTGATATTCCTCAGTTTTGGCCTCTTAGGCAAAGACTCGAGACGGCTATGATGGTGGGCATAATCGAGGACAATGTCCTTAATATATGTACTATAATAAGATTGGTCACAATAAGGATCGGTGTTAACAACTACATGGGTGACTTCCCTGCCAACATTGCACAGTTGACACCGAGTTGCCTATTTATCTGAGGGCCACATATCTTAGAGTGTTACCTTAACTAACAGTGACTATGATGTGTATCTCAAGTATGAGGTAGTCAAGGCATCTTACGTTACCTTTGTTGCTCAGACCGGTAATCTCATTGTTTGTTTTACTCAGTCTTCTTCTATTGGCCTATGGATGAAGCTTTTGATCACCTATTTACTTTTCTTGCTAATTCTTTTGTTTTACCTGCTATCATTTTAATCATAGGTTCCAAATTAGAATTGCGGATGACAGTTTCCATTCTATCGGAGGAAAAGGAACAATTAAATTGACTGGGACAATTACTCTATAATCTATCCTTTATGTTCCTAAATTAGCCTGTAATCTATTATCTGCCAGTAAACTTTCCAGAGAATCTACCTGTTGTATTACTTTCTTTGAATCTCATTACAACTTTTAGGACCGGGACTCGGGGAAGATGACCGGGCGTGCTAGGATGCTTGAAGGTCTCTACTACTTTGATGAAGTCTGTTAGTAATAAAAAAAGCTCAGGGCTTTAGTAGTATTAGTTCTCTTTCTGTTAAAGAACCAATTATGCTTTGACATCTTAGGTTAGGACATCCCAGTTTTTTCTATCTTAAATATCTTCTTCCAAATTTATTTACAGGAATTTATTGTTCCATTTTCATTGTGAAAGTTGCATTTTAGCAAAATATCATCGATCCACATATTTACTGAAACCTTGCAAAGCCTCCAAACAGTTTTACTTAATTCATAGTGATGTTTGGGATGCTTCTAAAATTACTACTCATAGTCGAAAACGATGGTTTGTTACTTTTATTGATGACCATACACGTCCATCTTGGGTCTATTTAATGACAAAAAAGTATAAGGTGAAAGATTTTGTTAAACATTTCTACAGTATAATTGAAACCAAATTTCAAACTAAAATTAGCATACTCTGATAATGGAACTTAATATTTTAACGAACACTTGGGTGGTTTTCTGAAAGATAGAGTCATTTTTCATCAGTATACTTGTCAGGGTATCCCTCAACAAAATGACACTGCTAAAAGAAAAAATAGACACTTACTTGAAGTAGCATGTGCCATAATGTTTTCGATGCATATTCCTAAATATTTATGGGGGTAAGCAATCCCCACGACTGCCTACCTAATAAATAGGATGCCTACTAAAGTTTTGAATTTCAAAACCTCACTTGAATTCCTTAAAGATACTTTCCTGACAACTCGCATATAATCTACGTTACCTATCAAAGTTTTTGGGTGCAGTACATATAATTACATACCTAGTCATTTCCAATCAAAACATCATCATAAAGCTATTAAATGCATTTTCTTTGGTTATTCTTCAAGCAAAAAGGGCTATAAATGTTTTAATCCTCAAACAATAAAACTCTATGTGAGTATGGATGTCTTTTTTTGAAAAACTACCGTATTTCACCCAAAATTCTCCTCAGGGGAGAAACATGATTTAGAAGATAATTTTTGGGATATTTATGTTCCTTTTCCCAATGTCATTTGTCTTGATTTCACTAGCCCTTTAATGCCAAGTGAAGAAGTTTCTCATTGAGGGGGAGACATACTACAAAATGATCCCACTGATCTAATTCCTGAGTTTAAATTTTATAATAGGACTCTCAATCAAAGGAACAAAGACTAGATAGTTGACTCTTCATGCAACAAGTCTGAAACTCCGAGGAATGGCTCTAAAAATTGAGGTAATCAATCTTTATCCCTGTTTCGTCGAATATTCAAAATACCTTACCTGTTATATTTTATCCCGATGTTCCTATAGCCATTAGGAAAGGCCTTCAAAGTTGTACTAAATATCCTATTACAAACTATCTCTCATACCAGAAATTGTCAAATAGTCATAGAGCTTTCACTTTTGGGATAACCGACTTGTTTGTTCCAAGGAATATACAGGAAGCCTTAGATGATCCAAATTGGAAACTAGGAGTTATGGAGGAGATAAATGCCCTAAGACAAAATGGTACTTGGGGAATAGTAGATTTACAAAAAATGCAAAAATAGTGGGATGTAAATGGGTATCCATCATAAAATGTAATGCTAATGGTAGTGTTGAGAGATACAAAGTCAGACTGGTAGTTAAAAGCTTTACCCAAACCTATGGCATTGATTATAAGGAAACCTTTGCTCTAGTTGCTAAAATTAAATCCATCAGAGTTCTCTTGTCTCTTATTGTTAATTTAGTTTAATCCCTACACTAACTTAAGGTGAAAAATGTTTTTCTCAATGGTGATCTTGAAGAAGAGGTGTTTATGAGTTTACTACCAGGGTTTGAAATGAAACTCAAGAATAACAAAGTATGCAGATGAAGGAATCATCATATGTGCCCTTGGACATAAAGTTTCCTAGAGTGCAATTGAATAGCCCTTGTCCTCTAACATAACAATCTAGTACAAATCTTAGAAGAAAATCAATATCATGTCTGCAGAGCATATAACCCAAGATTCCTATCATCGAGTGTTTTCCCTGTTCTCTTCGTTAACTTTTTATTGCTTTTTTTAGGTATTAGCGTAGTTTAGAACTAAAACCTCAAATTTTGATTGAATGAATGGACATAGTACTTTGGTAGGCTAGCAATCAATTAGTCAGAGTTCCACTGCTTGAGGATACGTCATTGGGACTCACTTTTATTACTTTGACAACACATACACTTGTGTGAGTGTGTGTACGTGCTCAACAGGGTTATTTATCCAAATAAAGGATGTTACTTGTCTCCTTAAATGAAAATATTCTAGTTGGTTTACCATGATTCAATTATTGTGATGGAAAATCTTATTTGACATCATTAGAAAGGGCCTATTACCCCATTTCCTTTGACTCAGTGAGATGGCACATATCTTCTTTGATTGTTATTTTTTGAAATCATTCCAGTCTCATTTCCTTATGATTTTAATAAATTATTTCCCAAGAGTCAATGATTTATATTGGCATATGCTCATTATTACCATAATTTGGTGCATTTAGAAAGAGAAATGCTCGTATTTTAAATCTAAATTTGCTTTTCATGATTGCATATCATTGGTATTTTCATTCTTTTAGACGTTTAGTTGAATGCTATTATAGATCTTAAGCATTTAAAACACAATAATGCCACCATACGCATTTGCAAAAGCTTAGACTTCAAGCAGAAAAAAACTTGGCATGGGATGCATTGTGAAGTGGATAGTTTTTGGAATTCTTTGCCCTCTAGCTAGCCTTTTAGTCACCATCTTTTGTCCAGTTTAGTTGTTTGCTCATTGTACTCTGTGTCTGGCTGTTTTTGCTCCACTTTGTACTACAATCACAAACTTAGTGGTTTTATTAACTTTATCATGCAGGTTATGCATATTTCTCAAAAAAAAAAAAAAAAAGTTTTAACTACATAGATATTAGTGAGATATGACAGGATACATATACAAGGATAGTCATGCAATATAAGTATGAATATAGTTCTTCGTTTTACTTGTTATCTTCAAAAGTTTAAAAATGTGTGTTAGCTAATTGCTTTACAAAAGTTAAATTTAACTCCCACCTTCCCACCCTCTTATTTTATTTTTAATTTTTTTCATTTCTTTCCACACCAAGAGTTTATAAACAATTGAAAATATTGTCACAACCCTATTTATTGGGTTGGAAGTATTATTTCACAAAGCAAGGGACATCAAGGGGCAATAACTAAATATAACTCAAATAACAAAGTACAATGAAAGGACTTGTGACTTGTGAGGAACCACTAATAATAAAGTAAGTCTAATATTATCGTGTCCACTGGCCAAAAGATAATTCATAATAGATGAAGCAGTATTATCTTAAAACAATCATATAGATGCAAAAGAGATTATTTTTTATGTTCCAAGCACTAGGACTCACAGATAAATGATATTGAATGATGATAAACCTAAATGAAATTCCGGAGCAGATTAATGGCTTAGTCTCTATACTTATGTGTAGTATTCATTTTTGTCTTCATACTTTGAAAATGTACAATAAAGTACAAGAATATTTAACATACAATATACGATATGGGCTTCTCAATGATTATTTTATCAAGACCTCGCACACTTAGCTGACACAGAAGATAACGTGGCCTAACCAATAAGCAACTCATGTGGCATCATCTGCAATGTTTATTCTTTAAGTTGCTGGCTAGCAACTTATGCCTTGCCGGTAGATGACATGGTGTAACTTCTTGGCTGTTGAAAGCCACAACAGCTAAGTGGGTCATGTCATCACAAAATAATCTTAAAGAAGACCCATGGTGTACACTGTATGCCATATGGTGACATGTCACTATGTCAGTTATACAGAATAAAGTGAATAACAATGAAATGTATAGGAACCATATCAAACATTTTCAAAGTACAAGAACAAAATGAACAATATGTTGAAATAAAAGGACTGAAAATTGAGTCAAGCCCAAATTAACACAATATTTGGATCATATTATCCATACAGTTATCTGGAATCATTTAATTTCAAAATTTTATAATTATAGAAACATAATTATAGTCAAGGACAACATAATCCTGCAAAAAAAATGTCTCAAAAACATACCTGTAATAAGAAAAGTTTGCTGAAGCACAACCCTTTTTGGAGCATCCTTACTGTAGGGGAAGAACTGCGAAGACAATGCCAAACCAAGGATAGTAAGATGTACCAAGAAATGGATAATGGATGATCTGGCCAAACACTGGCTGAGAACAGGGATTAATGGTCCCGCACACAGGCAAGTCACCATTCCAATAACCACCGCCACAATGATATCTGGGATAAAATATCCTGTGAAAATAAACAACCTTATTGTACAGTTGAGTTATATTTTCCACCAACAACATGACAAGAGCCCTTTGACTGAAAGGAATAGAAAGGCAGGAGCCTCCATGTTGGAGCAAATAGAAGAGACATTCCTCAAAGTGTATAAATGAATGTTTTAGCAGAAACTATGAATTATGAACTATTACACAAACCACAAAGCTAAGATTTATTAGCTAAAAACTAACTATCTATATTAAGGAACAAGTTTCCTCACATCTATGAAACAATATCCAAAGATAGCTGACATTTCTTAAAGTTGAATTTTCTTTTTTTTTCCCTAAAAAATTACCAAGATTAAAAACCACTACGAAAAAAAGTATTTTATGTTCCAATCTACAAGCTTATGACCCAAGCATACATTTTTTTTTTTGCCAATATTTGCTTAATTAAATGATGTGGATCTATTAGGACTATAATCTCTAATAACAACTACATCAAAGATAAAGATGGAAGATGGCTATTTTACATCATAAGCAAAAAACAAAAGGATGATTATTTCAGTTGCAGAACCATTGTGCAATCATCAGACCAAAGTTCATCTAATTAGCATGAAAACATAACAGGCTTTAAATAGGTTAGTTCATTTATGGGAACTGATGGAACTAACCATAAGGCTGTGGAAGGGAACCCATCATACCCATCTTTTCAATCACGAATTGGACCAGAAACCCACCAAAATAGAGAAAATATGCAAGGCATGGTAATGAAGGGATCACATATCCTGTCAAAGACCTGCAAGTTATTCATATAATATCAAAATACTTGCAATGAAAGAGATACATGCAGAAAGATACTACTCTAAAGAGCTGTTGTTTTTCTGGACAGAGCATATATGAACCACTAATAGTAGCTCTTAACATTGAGTCCAATTCAAAAGGCCCCTTTCCATGTGCAACACACGTAAGCACATAAAGTGAAGTGATGCCACATTTGCTCAAATACATCTTCTAAATGAAGCCAACAAGTAACACAACTACACAATGGGCAGAACAAGTCAACAATCAAGTTTACGTTTGTTGGCTGACATTGTCTGGTCAAGCATGACTCATCTCCAAGATAACTTGCTAACCTCATAGAGAAGTAATGGTGTTCTTGCATGCTAACAAAATAGACTGTGTCAAGGTGCAAAATAGACAAGGGTAGGTGTGTTCAGAAAGGGCACGATCAACTAGGTTACCATGATAGCTACAATATGCCCCATAGCAAGCATATATAATTCAACTCAAAATCAAAAGCAATCAAAGACAAACTGTTATGATACTTAATTCAATGGGTTATGAGAAACAATCAAAGATAGATCATTAGCGTAGTACTTCAGTTATAAATCTAGGGTAGGGAGATAAAATTAAATTGAAAGCCACTGAAAATATTTCTTGAAGTTTCACGGATAAATCATTTGTTTAAAGGTGAAACTAGAAAGAGTACATTGAGTGAAATAAATCAAGGGTGAATGTGAAATAGTACACTGAATTGCTACACATATTGGCAACCTCAAATGGTATTTTAATGATAAAGTTACTGATAATTAATAAATAATAGAAAGGTTAAAAAAGAATTCAGTTTTGAAAGGTAAAATCAGATAAGCTTTCTTGTTGTTGCAATGGAGAGTAATCAAGAGTTTTTATTTTTTCTTCCTTATTAGATTACCCATAGTAGCATATTTAAAGAATATACAAACAGGCCACAAGATCAAGAATGACCAAAAATTCTCTTAAAATCTTGGAAATTAGATGTTTCCTGATTGAAGCTGTAGAAGTCTATACACTCTTTGTTAGCTATATCTAAAGCTGTTTACTTTTGCTAATACCTAATAGTAAGGTCTATACAGAGAGTGACTTTTTGGAACTAATACATTTTGTTAAGAACAAGGTTGGCATTTTATGCTTACATTCAAAGCACATGGGTCAGCAATATGGTTATCTTGTTATTTGAAGAATAAGTGGACATAATGTAATGACATTATTTTCAAACAAAATACAATATTTTTTTTTCCCAAACTACCAAAAAAATAGAACAGTGCTCAGAAACGAGCAGTCATGTCTTATATACTCCAGATGTGAGGCATGATGAAGAAATATACTTTTGTAATATGATGTTTTTATTTTGATTGGCATGCTCTTCAGGATTGTATTTTTACATTGGATGCGCTCACAAAAGAGGTAGTGAAAAATCTCAGAGTAGCACGCAGGCTGTGTGATGATTCTAATGAAACGGTTGAGCATTGTTTGTGTTAGTGTAGGTTTGTCAGGGATGCAATCTGTAAAATCCGAAAAAAAATTAAGAAATAAAAGTGATAAAATTTTCCTAAAATTATTTGTTATTTTCTTAGAATCCAAATGGAGGATTTTTGTGAGAAAAATAAGTAAAAAGGGAATTAAAAACCCTAACTAGGGTTTATGAGGATCAGAAGGACTTTCTGGTAATTTAAGAAAGTCAGGAGGACTAAATTATAATTATTCCTCTCACAAAGCGTGGACCCTGTTATGACCTAAAGAGTTAGGGACCTACTGGTAAATTTTCCTATAAAGAATCTCTATAGTAAAGAGATGGGCCGGTTGAGATTATGTAAACCGTGATTCATCTCGAGGCATTATAGCGGTGGATTTAGGCCACGTGGCGAGAAGGCATATGCTTATCAAGTAGGTGTTAAAAAGGATCTCGAGGAGATGATGATCCGCCGCTGTAGAGACCTAATCTTGGTCGTTTCATCTTAGAGGGTACGGATACACGAGACACCTTTACTAAATCTCGACCGATGAATCTAACCCATTTTGATCTCCGTCGATCCGAGCCAATCTCGAGGCGAAGTCCATAACTTCTCAAACCGCCGCGAAAGCCTCGCTCGGATCTCTCGGCGTTAAAGGCAAAAATGGACGCTCTGGTATGGAGATCAGCGCTGAAGACGCTTTGAACCGCCTCCCTATCCCTATATAAAAGTGGCATTCTACCTCAGTTCGCCACAGCTAAGTGTGTGATGATCTACTCCGCGAGCATGCCGAGAGTGGGAGGAACTCGAGTCATGGGTCCTTGAACAAGCAAATTGCTAAGTTTGTTGCAATGACGCAACAGGAAGGAAGAAGGCACATCGCGGAGACAGGGAGGAATAGCTCGGAAGGTGCTGCCGAAGCTTGCTTGAGGAGAGAGCGTTTTTTTCGCGCACGCTTCGCCACCCACTTCATCGGTAAACACACGATAAAGCAATCTATACCGAAAAGCCTTATGTGGTTCTCGCGACATGCATATAAGTAGCGGCGTGAGCTTCACCGGAGAGCACTTTCCGCCACAGGGATTTCTTTGATTTCCCGAGAGAGAGTATGCAGCTGGCGCCTAAAGTGAGAGGTGGTCGTGGGGCGACGCAGCCGACGCGAGCGCCCGTCCGGCGAGAGCCCGAGCGCCCCGGGGTGGCCGAGATCTGCCTGAGACGGCGGGTGGGTCTCGGCATGGTAGAGAGAGAGGGAGGTTAGAAGAAGAGTTAGATTAAATAGTTAATAAAACTTAGGAAACGTGACAATAATTTTTATATAATTGATGTTATAGTTAGATAATTATTTTTATATATAACTTAGGGTGTGTGATGATTTAGTTAATTAAAATAATTTATTTATTTTCCTCTCTCTTAATTAAAAACATTAGTTGATTATTATAAATGATAAATTGACTAGGCATGGTATTAAAATGGGAACTTTGGACTTTGTGACATTAAATAAAAGTTAATGAATTATTAACTTAGTGTGACAAGTTAATAATATTAATTATTAGTCTTGAGCTAGAAAATTATTTGATATTATGACAAACAATAATTAATTAGTTGAAATAGTTAATTCGAGAACCATTGACATGTCACAAATATTCTTTTGTTTAAGCTATAAGGATGTGACAAATTTATTTGGGGTATTGTTAAGTTGGACGAAGTATTGTTATTTAGTAACAAATATTTATTAAATTGCCAAACTTTTGGTTATATGACATAATAATTAATAATTATTATGGAATATTGAAATGAAACAAATAGAAATTAGTTAATTAATTTCTTAAATTTGGATAGTTGATTGAAGCCATAAGAATTATTGAGTAAGGAAGCTAAATAAGTTCAAAAAGGATTTCCAAATGACCAAAATGCCCTTCCTTCGAGGGTAAAAAGGGGTTAAGATCAATTTGAATAGGCCTAACTCAAATGGGAAATGACCGAACAAGAGCTTCGACTCAACAAATAGACCAGAGTTGACTAGGTTTGACCAAGGTGGGACCAAAAGTCAACTAAGGGACACTGAACGGGAATAAGGGCCATAATGGATATGGGACTAAGCATGGGTCCCGTGGACGCGGTATAGGCATGCATGGACATTTAGAGATGGAAATTATTGGAACAATAATTCTAATAAACCGTTATATGCCGATACTCGTGGGAGGCGTGGGCATTTCAAAAGGAGACGCAGAAGACATTTAGTCTCTAGAGGTAAGTTCGGCGCCAGTTTCCACCGCTGATGATCGGATTTCTTGGACTTGCTATGTATTCCTTACATGCAATCGCTGATGCCATACATGCCGCTCATATCCATTCTTGAATCCTGCTAAGCACGATGCTTGTTTCACGGGGACGTTGGTGTCCCTATTTGCTATGTTCATCAGCTTCGACTCGGAGCTAGTGGAAGCTCCAATTTAGGAATGTTCGTAGGTTGGGGACCCCCACCTTCCTCGATGTACTTTCCACGAAGAGAAATCTCCTGGAGGTCTTACTGTCGATGGGCATGTGGTACGCCCGCGGTTAACACGCGTAGAAGAGGTAGTTCTAGCTCGACATTTTGATCGGAGGGTCAAACGCACTAACTAGGTCAGATTTATATCCAAAATTTGCCGACATACCGCCGAGAGTAAACTCGAGTTCTTTAGGACTCACAAATGTGAGTCTCGAGGGCTTCATAATGTGTCTTTGACTTGCTTGTGGTAGACTCTAGGACTTTACTTGATACTATGATCCCGTTGAGATCCATTTTTCCTATTGATGACACTTTGTGACTGCTAGTAATTTAATGAGCTTTCTCAAAGCTCACGGTTTCTCTTTTCCTCTTTCTGATTTAGGTGTATAGGAGGGAGAGACAGGAGCAGTGACCGAGTACCGAGGAGAGGTTATAGGAGTCTCCTTTATCTTTATCTTTGTAAAGATTATTGTTGTTGTAGGACCCAGTATAGGACCAACTTCTATAGGGCCTCTACGGATTCTAACGACCTAATGACTCTATGTTCTTAACTCGAAGTTTATATTTTATTTATGGATTGTTATCCGCTATCACATTATTAGGCCTTGTATTGAGCCGAAGTTTATCTCTTCTTTAATACGCTGGCCGATTGACGTTCTTTGAGGTCCCTCGATCCGGCTCTGGCGTTACACAATCACTCAAGTCAATCCTTCCTTTTTCCATCTACCTGCTGGTTCAACATTAATGGAGTTATGGAATGGTGATTTTCAAAGGACACTGATTGGTAAAGGTATTAGAACAGCCCATGGCGGCATAATGTTATCATGTTGGCGGGGTTTTTGGGGAGAGAGGAATACATGGATTTTTGAATTAAAAAAAAAAAGTTAGGCCGGGAAAAGACGTTTGAAGTACCTAGTTCAAAATTTTAAATAATTGGAGGCATATTGATAAATTAAAACTTTAAAGGGCCTTTTTAGTTTTTGCTTGAAATATTAAATTTTATAAGCTAAGGACCCTTTTGCAAATTTTAAAGGGTTTCATTATATAATTGAAGCCCTAATATCTATTCACCCAATTAGCCACCACCTCTTTCTTATCTCATTAGAAGGAGAGAATAAAAGAGAAAAACTAACCTCTCAATCATTCAGGACATCCACTGAGCATTGTTCCTATCGTGGTAACCACTGAGAATATATGATAGGTGAACCAAAAGAAAGCGCAAGAGAAACCTTCAGAATGGGTGAATGTGTGTTCAAGTTCATGCACCTCCCACTTAACTCATACATTACTAAACGAGGGTTTACATACTTCTAACTACACAATATGGGACTAAATAATAAAACAAGAAGACCAACACTAAGTAAAGCTATACTATACAATCATATATTCAACACATTCCCCTCAAGCTGGAGCATATAAGTCATATGCACCAAGCTTGTTACAATGTATTTAAATCAAGGAACTTTGAGAGCTTTCATGATGTGTTAGTTGATCAATTGAATTGATGAAACTAGTAACAATACATCCTAACAAGATTTCCTCTCTAATAAAATGACAATCAACTTTTGTGTTTGGTCCTTTCATGGAAAACTGGATTAGATGCAATATGTAAGGTTGCATGATTATCACATATTAGTTTTGTATGTCCATCTTCTCCAAATTTTAAATCTTGGAGTAGTTGTTTCAGCCAAATAAGTTCACATGTTGCCAAGGTCATGGCTCAGTACTCAGCTTCTGCATTTGATTTGGCAAGTACATCTTGGTTCTTGCTTTTTTAGGATACTAAGTTATCTTTAAGAAAAACACAATACCTTGAGGTAGAATGCCTGTCTAAAGGAAAAACAGTCCAAGCAACATTTGCGTACCCAATAACTTAAGTGTGGCCTTTAGCTTCATATAGCACACTTCGACTTACTGCTCCTTTAATATATTGTCAAATGCGAACAACAGCATCCCACTAACTACATTTATAGCAAAAGAGATAAATGGTCACGTGATGGTGAAATAATTTAGTTTACCCACAAGTCTCCGAAATCTTCCCAAGTTTGCTAGAGGTTCCCCATGCCCTAGTACAAACTTAACATTCAAGTCCATGGGTGTTTCTATGGACTTACAATCTAACATACTAGCTTTTTCCAAGATGTTTAAAGCATATTTTCTCTGTGAAATAGCAATACCTGCACTAGACTTAGGTAGAGCAGTGTAGTTAGAATAGTACGATTCTCGATACGAATCGTACTATTCGTATCGTTTTTCATACCCAACGGTTTGAATCTTATAAGAGAATCGAGATTGATCAAGAATCGTTAATGAATCGCGTGAATCGATCCTGAATCGATAGATTCGATATGAATCGGGAAGATCAATGATTCAGTTTTTGTTTTCTAAAATTTATTTTTATAACTAATTCTATCACTTTAGGTTTTTTTTTTTTTTAATTTGAAGATTAGCCATTCATATTAAAAGATTGATATAAAGTTTGTTAAAAACTTTGAATTTAATAAATTATCTTAAATAATTTTCAGATTTTAAAATATATGTTAAATATAAAAAGTAATTATTTTTAAGTTTTTTAACAAAATATTATTTTTTTAATATGAAGATATAATATTTATTCATATTTTTATATAAAAAATATCAATTCCACACCAAGACACCTTAAAGAATTATGGCAGCTCAAACTCAGCCAATATCTACAAACAAATTATTTTTTTAGATATAACTTTATTATATTTAAACATATATCTATGATTCCAGCTAGATTGGTCTGAAATCCCTAGCATGCTGTCCATTATCGTTTTTTGAACTTGGTTGTCTTTAATTTTATGTTTAATGCATGATTTAGGATTTATTTTTTTAAATTTATTTTGATAGAATCTATATATATATATGAAAGGTTGTACCGAATCTTACGATTCGATTCGATTCATGATTCTCGATTCGCAAACTTGAGAATTCGATTCACGATTCGAATCTCGATTTGACTATCTTGAGGTAGAGATGTTATTTAAGTGTCTGAATGTCATCCTGATCACTGTCTGTGATAATAATATCATCCATATAGACCACTAGATAGATACATTGACTCGAAGAGTTATGCTCATAGAAAACAAAATGATCAACTTCACTCTGAAGCATTCCGAATTTATGAATAATAGAGCCAAAGCGATCAAACCATGCTCAAGGAGATTGTTTTAAACTATATAGAGAATGACGCAATCTGCACACTAAACGATACATCTCTTGAGAAAAAAACCATACAGTTGCTCCATATAGGCTTCCTCTACTAGATCACCATGAAAGAAAGTTGCTTGATATCCCGGCTAATAGAGAGGCCAATGTCGTATAGTAGCCATAGAGAGAAATAATCAGACAAAAGCAATCTTAGCAACTAAAGAAATGTGACCATAAATCTGAGTATAACCCTTAACAGCTAAGTGGACTTTAGGTCGATCAACGTGTCCATCACGATCCACCTTAACAGTATCTATCCAACGGCAACCCACTGTAGTTTTACCAACAGCCAAAGGAACCAAAGTCCTAAGTACCATTCATATGCAAAGTAATCATCATCTACCATGGCTCGCCACCACCATAGATTTAAAAGGGCTTCACCAATGCTTTTAGGTGCAAAAACAAAAGACAAAGAAGAAACAAATGCTTCATCGGGTGAAGATAATCGATAGTAACTCAAAAAAATATAAATAGGATGAGGATTACAAGTAGATTGATTACCTTTCGAAAAATAAAATGTAAGTTATCAATTGGAGCAGGGCAAAGGAAGATATAGTCGATGAGACAGGAAGTTAGTCACCAAGGACTTTGGAACCTACAACAGCTTCAATAGGAGACTGAAGATGATAAACTTAAAAGAGAATGAGAGGCAATATCAGCAGGCGTGAAAATTTAAGAAAGAGGCAAGACCTCAGAAATGGAGAGAGAGGCTCAACAATGGATGAAAAGAATAGTGACTGCTCAAAGAAAGTTACATCTGCTGAGAGAAACTACTTGTTAGTATCAAGAGAATAACAACAATACCTCTTATGAAACTTGGAATATCCCAAAAAGATGTATTTTGTGGCCTTTGCGGAAAGCTTATCTTGCCAAATGCGAGGTTGTGTACAAAATAAGTACATCCAAAAACATGAGAAGTAATAAAATAAAGAGGTTGTGTGGGGAAAGAATGAAATGCAAAATTTGGTCATGCAACACGGAAGAAAACATACGATAAATCAAGTAACAAGCAATGAGAACAACTTTTTGCATTGAGCTACTCCATTTTGTAGAAGAGTGTAGGAACACAATAACTAGTGAAGAATTCCTTATTAAGGCATAGAGGAAGTAAAAAGTGTGTAAAAATATTCTTAGGCATTATCACTACGTAAAACATGTATAGTATAACATTACATTGAGTTTGAATTTGAACACAAAATTTTTGAAAAATTAAGAATAATTCAGATCAATTCTTTATAAGGATCAAGTTCATCGAAAGGTTATAAAATACTAAAACCCCAAGTAGAACTAGTACGACTAGGACCCGAATCATCATTTTGGACAATTTCAAAAGGCAACATACCTTGATTATTGAGATGTTTTGGAAACGAAACACGATTATGTTTCCTCATTTAACAAGACTAACTCAAGAGATGACAAAGTAGATGAATGAGGAGCCATCTTTCCGAATTTGGAGGGACTAGGATGGCCTAAATGTGAATAGAGCAGGCGAATCAGTAGAGATTCAAACAACAAGAATTGTAGGTGATACGGGATGATAAAGGCATTGAGACTCACACCTAATACCAATCGTCTTCCCTGACCATAAATTTATCAGAAAATGTGATAAAGTAATCAAAAGTGTGGGTCATCTACAAATAAGATTAAAAGGACACTCACGAATATAAAGTACAAAGGTGAGAAGAAGAGTAGTGTAGGAAAATAAAGGATTTTATTTTATTTTAGTGTATAAAATAAGGGATTTAGTTTATTTCTTGGTTGTTAGTTTCCTTATAATTATGTTACCTTATTTTTGTTACCTTATTTGTTTATTACCTTATTTTTCCTATGTAGCTTTTCTATTTAAGAAAGAGAATAAAAAAGATTTAAGATTTTCTCTTTTCTTTTTATTTTCTTCCCTCTTCTCTTTGTATTTCTAAATGGTACCAGAGCCCTAGGTTCAACGATCAAGTGATTTTTTCTTCGTCCTTCATGGCAAACCAGGATCTGTGGAGAACCGAATAACCATGGTGTAATCAAATAAAATATGTTGCAAGATTTATAGCAAGCGCCAAAACAGGAAGCGAGGGTCGTGTACTTCAGGTTAGTATCTCCGATCAAAAGAAGCATTCTCTTTTAAGCTCATTTCTTTCACCAAGGAACAAATAGACCAACTGTATAAACTCCTCGAGTCTCAAAAAGCTCCTTATTCTATAGCTCAGAAAGGTAATTATTTGACAACCTTAGTATCAATCCTGATCATGCCTGGATTATTAATTCGGGTGCAACCAATCATATGACAAGAATGACAAGCCTTTTGTCTTCATATAGTTCTTGTTCAAGTAACAAAAAAAAATAAGATTGCAGATGGCTCTCTTTCAGCCATTACAGGGAAACATTTGTTATGTTATCTCCAACACTCGCTCTTTATGATGTCCTTCACGTTCCTAGACTATCTTGTATCCTTTTGTATGTCAGTAAATTAGCTCAAAATAAACAATGTCAAACAATTTTTTCCTTCTCATTATGTATTCAAGGATTTGAACTCAGGGAGGATGATTGGCAGTGTTAGGCAGAGTGGAGGACTCTACTTCTTTGATGATGGATCCGAATCAAGACGACAATCTTAACAAATAAGTTCATGTTTTGAATCTACTTCTGTTTTTAATCAAGACATCATGTTATAGCATTTAAGGTTAGGTCATCCAGGTTTTTGATATTAGAAACACTTGTTTCCTAATTTGTTTGGTAATAAAAACCCTTCTTTATTTCATTGTGAAATATGTGAATTTGCAAAACATCACCATACATATTTTCCTTCATAATAATATAAACCATCAAAACATTTTACTGGTATTCACGGTGATGTTTAGGGTCCTAGTAAAATAAGTACACTTTCTAACAAAAAGTGGTTCATTACATTTACTGATGATTATACAAGACTTTGTTGAGTGTACTTATTAAAAGAAAAGTCTGAAACTGAACGAGTTTTCAAAATCATTTTCAAAATGGTGCAAACACAATTTCAAACTAACATGCAAATCTTCAGAAGTGACAACGAATACTTTAATATGATCCTAGGGATTTTTTCTTAAAAAATGAATAATCCATCACAGTTCTTGCATAGATACACCTCAACAGAATGGTATTGCTGAGAGAAAAAACAAACATCTATTAGAGGTAGCTCGTGCATTACTTTTTCAACTAAAGTTCCTAGGTATTTGTGGGGAGAGGTTGTTTTAAATGTTGCATGGTTAATTAACTGAATATCATCCAAAGTTTTGAAATTTCAAACTCCTTTCCATACTTTCACAAAATGTTGTCCTACAGCACATCTTTCAGTTGATCTACCTTTAAAAATTTTTGAATGTACAACATTTGTTCATGGACATAGAAAAATAGGAAAGCTTGAACGACGTCCAAGGAAATGTGTTTTCATCGGTTACCTCCAAAACAAAAAAAGCTATAAATGTTTTGATCCGATATCAAAAAAAGTGTTTGTAATGATTGATGTCACATTCTTTGAGAAACAACCTTTTTTTGAAGGATATTCATCGTCAGGGGGAGAGTTTATGTGAAGATTCATTTGATTTAGAAGATGTGTTTTTTTGAGATAATGCGATTGAGACTTATACCACGTGGTTTGAAAAATTCACTTAGTCAGTTAGAAGATGTGTTTTTTTTAGATAATGCGATTGAGACTTATACCACGTGGTTTGAAAAATTCACTTAGCTAGTTTGAAAACAAGCAGACCATATCTTGTTTACCAAATTTTCCTATGAAAGAAAGGTTGTTGCACTAATAGTATATGTTGATGATATAATTCTTAAAGTAATGTTGTTGTAGAAATGGAGAGATTAAAGAAGAGCTTAGCAGCAAGGTTTGAGATTAAAGATTTGGGAGTGTTGTCATGCTTATTTGTAGTTAGTTAGGATTTAGTTTATTTTTTAAATAGTGTAGATAAACTAGTAAGGATTTAGTTTGTTAGTTTCCTATTTTTTAGGAAATTTTATTTCTATTCAAAATAGAATAAATACTCAGCCACATAGTTGTAACAAAAAAATTATAATTGATTATGAGGAATAAAATTCACAGCAGTGCTTTTTCTTTTTGTGTTTTCTTCGTTATTAAAGCTTTTATAGTATCAGAGCTTTAAAAGCTTTTTTAAGTTGAGGAAGACATGACAAAAATGGCCAAGACCGGAGCAAGGAGAGGCGACAGTTCTGAGGTGTCCTCAGATGCTTCTCAACCTACATCTACAATTGCTCCCACTGCTATCTCAGATAATTCTATCTTCCTTCAAGTCACCTCATTCAAGCTTAATGGCCGTAACTTGCTTCATTGGTCCAGATCCGTCTAAATGATGATTCGCAAGAAAGGAAAATTTGGTTACCTCGATGGTTCAATTCAAAAACCATCCATTGATGATTCTTCTTATCCTACTTGGGACATCAACTCCTCGATGGTCATGTCGTGGCTAATTCACTCGATGGAAGGTCCTATTGTTGAAATCTACCTATTGTATCCTACAGCCAAGAGTATTTGGGATGCAGTTTGTTGGCATATTCTGATCTTGAAGATGCATCTTAACAGTTTGCCAAGCTGTTGGTTCAGTCACTCACTATTTCAACTCTTTGACACGTTTGTGGCAGGAACTTGACGTTTTTAATCAACACAATTGGCATGATCCAGCTGATGGTGAAATTTAGATGCTTTTACGAGAGCGCACATATGATTTCCTTGCCGGCCTTGACAACTCCCTTGATGAAGTTCGTCGCCGCATTCTTGGTCTCAAACCATTACCATGCAATGATGAGATATTTGTAGATGTTCGGCATGAGGAACATCGCAAATAGGTTATGAATGATTCTTCTCCTTCTATTGACCGTTCTGTTATGGTTGCTTGCTCTTCAGATGGTTGCAACATTCATCTAAGTCCCCTTATGCTGCGATCACTGTCAAAAGCCTTATCACACCAAGGCTACATGCTGGAAAATCCATGGCAAGCAAGCTGATTGGGTTCCACGAAGTCAACATAATGGAAAGAACTCGCACGCTACAGTCTCCAATTCTGTTCCTGAATCCTCTTTTGATGCTTCTTTCTCCCCAGCTCAATTAGATCAACTAAAGAAGCTTCTCTCCACCTCAGGCACTCATGGATCATCACTTATGATGTAACAAGGTATTGCACTGTCTTCTCTTACCGATCCAAACAATCAAGGTGAACCCTGGATTATCGACTCTGGAGCTTCTGATCATATGACAGGCAATCATCATTTTTTCTCCTTATATACATCTAACTATAGTGATCGGTTTGTTAAACTCGCCGATGGTTCTTTTATTCTTGTTGCTGGCATTGGTTCTATTTCTCTTGAACCTTGTTTATGTCTCTCTAATGTACTTCATGTACTTGGCCTATCATGCAACCTAGTGTTTATAAGTAAGCTTATTGCTACCTTGAATTGTACTGTCAGATTTTCACCTAAACTTTGTATGTTTCAGGACAATATTTCGGGGCAGATGATTAGGAGTGCTAAGGAGGTCTTTGGTTTATACTACTTTGTGAGTAAGTCTATTTCGGGTAAAAGCTGCTACACAGTTGTTGGTTCTGATTTCCTTTCACGAAGCCAACAAGTCCACCTTCTTCATTGTCGCCTTGGTCATCTTAGCTTCCTTTATTTAAAGCGTTTGTTTCCAAATTTGTTTCGTAATAATGACTCATTTTCTTGTGAGATTTGTCAATTAGTAAAGCATATATGTGTTTCGTTTCCTATTCACACTTACCATCCCTCTAGACCTTTTGCTCTTGTTCATAGTGATCTTTGGGGTCCGTCTCGTATTTCTACAATTGCTCATAAAAGGTGGTTTCTTTCCTTTATTGATAATCACACTCGTGTTTGTTAGATGTACCTTTTACATGATAAATCTGAAGTTGTACAAGTTTTTGAATATTTTCATGCCATGATAAAGACACAATATGATGCTAATATATAGATTCTTCGCACTGATAATGGCATCAAATACTTTAATTCTGTTCTTAGCACTTTCATACTTAAGAATGGTCTAATTCATCAAAGTTCTTTGTCTATTCACTACAACAAAATGGGGTGTCTGAGCGTAAAAATCGTCACTTATTGTAAGTTGCTCATTCTTTACTTTTCACTTCAAATGTTCCCAAGTACTTATGGGGAGACACTGTTCTCACCGCTTGTTATTTAATTAATCATCTTCCCTCTCGTGTGTTAGGATATAAAACTCTTCTTTCTATATTACATGAATCTTTTCCTAATTCTCGTGTGTTTTCAGACCTTGACCTAGGTGTGTTTGGGTGCTCGGTGTTTGTTCATATTCATGATTATAATCGTAGCAAATTAGACCCTCGTTCCCTGAAGTGTATTTTCCTTGGTTACTCTTCCACACAGAAAGGCTATCGTTGTTATTTTCCTGAAAAATATAAATATCATATCTCTCGGGATGTCTCCTTTTTTTTTTTTTTTTTTTTTGGACGTAAAGAGCGGGTGGCTAGCCACCTACTAGATAAGAACCAAAGGGGCGGGGATCGGCCCGGGATCGAGCTCCTAGCAAAGCGAGCGAGCAACTAGTGCTGCGCAAACACAGTGCCATCAACTGGAGACGCCACAGGTAATCCCCCCGCATCACCTCGAACCCGAGACCGGGTCGAGGGCACGGAACCCACGACCGCATCACCTCGAACCCGAGACCGGGATGTCTCCTTTTTTGAAAATCAACAATTTTTTCCTACAAATTCGTTTAAGGGGGAGATTTCCGGTTCAACAAATTTATGGGATAAGGATAAGTTAGGAAATTCAAATTTGAATCGTCTTAATAACTTAGGAAATTCAAATTTTAAAACTTCAGATCATCCATATAATTTAGGAAATTCAAATTTTAAGATTTCGAATAATCTGCTATGGAAATTTTT
The DNA here is from genome assembly GCA_026586065.1 of Dioscorea zingiberensis. NCBI lineage: Eukaryota > Viridiplantae > Streptophyta > Magnoliopsida > Dioscoreales > Dioscoreaceae > Dioscorea > Dioscorea zingiberensis. Next base: position 35,330,188 of record CM048822.1, read on the forward strand.
TTGGGATCCTATTCTATCAAATCCGATCATCTTAAACCAACCTTCCTTATCTTCTCCTCAAATCTTAAAAACCAATTCTACTCCACCAAATCAAGTAATCCAGAAGGTTCTTCTAATGGAGCTATCATACCGTTTGCCAAAACTTACGCTAGAAAAAAACTCTCACAGGGTGGATGAATCACTCTTCTCACCTTCAATCATCTGATCCGGTTTCAGGTAATGAACTCACCCAGCTTAATGACCTTGATATTCCTATTGCTTTAGGAAAATGAGCTAGAACCTGCACTAAGCATCCAATTCCAGACTTTCTTGGATACTCTCATCTGTCCAAATCTATGCAGGCTTTCGTAAGTCATCTCTCAAGCACTGAAGTCCCAAAGACGGTACAAGAAGCTCTACAAAACCAGAATTGGAATAATGCAATACTAGAAGAACTATAAGTGCTCAGAAAAAATGGTACATTAGAAGTGGTTCAGAAATCAAAAGACAAAGTTCCAGTTGGATGCAAATGGGTGTTTACGGTAAAGTATATGGCTGATGGCACAATTGAACGCTACAAAGCTAGACTCGTAGCAAAAAGAAACACACAGACATATGGGATTGATTACCAAGAGACATTCTCCCCGGTTGCAAAGATTAATACCATCTGTGTCTTATTATCACTAGCAACAAACTTAAATTGTCTTCTCCAACAATTAGACATGAAGAATGCTTTCTTGAATGGTGACCTCGAAGAAGAAGTATACATGGATCTACCACCAGGTTTTGATGATGAAGCAAGCAGGAAAGAGTATGCAGATTGAGGAAATCCCTCTACGGATTAAAACAATCACCAAGGGACTGGTTCGATCGCTTTACTAAAGCTATTCAACATCATGGATATAAGCAAGCTCACTCATATCACACTTTCTTTTACAAGAACCAAGATGGTAAGCTTGCTATTCTAATTATCTATTTTGATGACATTATTCTAACCGAAGATGACATGGCTGAGATCACTCGAATTAAAAAGAGGTTGTCCTATGAATTCGAGATGAGAGATCTAAGAAATTTGAGATATTTTCTAGGTATGGAAATCACTAGAAGCAAAGTTGGAATTACAGTTTCACAAAGAAAGTGTAGGAAAATCAGATATTTATTTCCCAAAATATATAGGCGAATCAGGGATTTATTTTATTACCTAAAATCAGGGATTTACTTTATTTCCTGATCGTTAGTTTCCTTATTTAGTTTATTTTTGTTACCTTATTTGTTTGTTACCTTAATTTTTCTTATGCAACTCTTTTATTTAAACCCATGTATTAGTTGCTTAAGTGAATAAGAAAGGTTTAAAGCTTTTCTCCACTCTCTTTATTTTCTTCCCTCTTCTATCTTTATTTCCGACATGGTATCAGAGCCTTAGGTTCAACGATCTAGGGATTTTTCTTCTTCTTTTATGGCAAATCAGACTCCGTGGAGAACTGCTCTAACTAGTTCAACCAGAAGTGAATCAACGGCGACAGGAGGCAGCGACATCACTCCAACTATGAACTCCTCAGTATTTTTCATCAGCTAGGAGAGCTCTTCGAATTCACTCCACGTCAATATACAGCGCCTCAAGGAGAAAAATTATACAGAGTGGTCTCTAACCGTTCGGCTGATTTTGGAACGCAATGACAAACTCAGTAATGTCACAGGAGAGGTGACTAAACCGGCTGAAAGAGACCCGAGTTTAAAGGCCTGGAAATCGAAAAACTCAATGATTATTGCATGGTTGGTTAATTCCATGGAACCTACAATCGGAAAGCCTTTCATGTTTTTACCGACGGCTAGAAAGTTTGGGAGACTGTCAGGGATACATACTCAGACCTTGAAAATTCCTCGCAAATTTTTGGTATAAAATCGATGTCATGGCATACAAAACAGGGTGAAAAGGGCGTAACCACCTACTACAATGAATTAATGACCTTGTGGCAGGAGTTGGACCTCTGTTATGATGATGTGTGGAAGTGTGCTGAGGATACTATTCGGTTCATGAAAAGGCAAGAGAATGATCGTGTTTTATGTTCTTGACTAGACTCGATAAGGAGCTTGATGAAGTGAGAGGTTGAATCTTGGGAAAAACACCTTTGCCAACTATCCGTAAAGCTTTTTCAGAGGTTTGGAGAGAAGAAGCGCGACAAAGTGTTATGCTCAATAAATCAACCTCTGTGTCAGCCAATTTAGAGGTGGAAAGTTCTGCTCTTGCTACAAGAGGTCTTCACCATGGTGCGATCACTGTAAGTGCCCGTGGCATACACGTGAAACATACTGGAAGATACATGGCAAGCCCCAAAATTGGAAAAAGAAAACTCGAAACGAGGGTCGTGCACTTCAGGCTAGTGTCTCGGATCAAGAAAAACAGTTTCCTTCAAGTTTGTTTTCCTCCACCAAGGTTCAAGTTTGTTTCCCATCACCAAGCAACAAATAGGCCAACTGTACAAACTCCTCGAGTCTCAAAAAACTCCTCCTTATTCCATAGCTTAGAAAGGTAATTATCTAACAACAACTCTCCTTAGTATCAATCCTGATCGTTCCTGGATTATTGATTCGGGTGCAACCGATCATATGACAGGAAGGTCAAACCTTTTTTCGTCATATAATCTTTATGCAGGTAACTAAAAAATTAAGATTGCAAATTGTTGGAGTTTTATATCTAGTTTTAATTTTGTATTTATGAGGGTGATCACCACTAACAAAACCTAAGCACTTAGGTAAGATATGGTGAGCCCCTATTATATTTAAAAACACTAACTCTCTCCCATCTATCCGATGCAAGACTATTTTTAACTTCCAACACCCCCTCTCAAGTTCAACTGGTCTTCTGCTGAGCCAGTTGTAACTTGCCTAAACTCTTATCAGATCAAAGGCCCGGCTTGCATGGTCAGAAGCTACTTTGGCTTGCCACGTCAGAGGTCGTCTTCAGCTTCCCTGATTTTTCATACTGGATCAGAGGCTAACGTCTGCAGCTTGCCTATCTTTGAGATTAGAGGCTGTCTGCGATTAGCATGCCTTTTTACTTTGGGGATGTCTGGTCCAGGATCTTAAGCTCTGATACCATGTTGGAGTTTTATATCTAGTGTTTATTTTGTATTTATGAGGGTGATCACCACTAACAAAACCCAAGCACTTAGGTAAGATATGGTGAGCCCCCATTATATTTAAACACACTAACTATCTCACATCTATCCAATGTGGGACTATTTTTAACTTCCAACACAATGGCTCTCTTTCAGCCGTTGCAGGGAAAGGTTCTGTAGTGTTATCTTCAACACTCACTCTTCATGATGTCCTTCATGTTCCTACTATCTTGTAACCTTTTATATGTCAGTAAGTTACCTCAAGATAACAAATGCCAAACTAATTTTTTCCCTTCTCATTGTGCATTCCAGGATTTGAACTTGGGGAGGATAATTGGCAGTTCTAAGCAGAGTGAAGGACTCTACTTCCTTGATAATGAATCCAAATCAAGACAACAATCTCAACCAATAAGTTCCTGTTTTGAATCTATTTTTGTTTCTAATCAGGACATCATGTTATGACATTTAAGGTTAGGTCATCCAAGTTTTCGCTATTTGAAACACTTGCTTCCTAATTTATTTGGCAATAAAGACCCTTCTTTATTTCATTGTGAAATATGTGAATTTGCAAAACATCCCCGTACATTTTTTCCTTCACAACCGTAACAACCATCAAAACCTTTCACCATTATTCACAGTTATGTCCGGGGCCCTAATAAAACAAGTACACCTTCTAACAAAAAGTGGTTCATTACATTTATAGATGATCATACTAGACTATGTTAGGTATATTTATTAAAAGAAAAGTCTGAGGCTGAACAAGTTTCTAAAAAATTTTCAGACACAATTTCAAACTAACATACAAGTCTTCAGAAGTAACAATGGAAAGGAATACTTTAACATGATCCTAGGGAATTTTTTTCTTGAAAAAGGAATAATTCATCAAAGTTCTTGCATAGATACACCTCAACAGAATGCTATTGCTAAGAGAAAAAACAAACATCTACTAGAGGTAGCTCGTGCATTACTTTTTTTCAACTAAAGTTCCTAAGTATTTGTGGGGTAAGGCTGTTTTAACTGCTGCATATTTGATTAACCGAATGCCATCCAAAGTTTTGAAATTTCAAACTCCTTTCTATATTTTCACAAAATATTTTCCTAGTACACGTCTTTCAGCTGATCTCCCTTTAAAAGTTTTTGGATTTACAGCCTTTGTTCATGAACATAGAAATATAAGAAAGCTTGAACCACGTGCAAAGAAATATATTTTCATCGGTTACTCTCCAACACAAAAAGGTTATAAATGTTTTGATCCAATATCAGAAAAGATGTTCGTAACTATGGATGTCACATTTTTTGAAAAACAACTTTTTTTTTAATGATATTCATCTTCAGGGGGAGAGTTTAAGGGAAGATTCATTTGATTAAGGAAATGTATTTTTTTCGGATGATGTGTTTGTTTCACAAAATTTTGAGACTTATACCACAACATCAAAAGTAAAAGGCCCAGGATCCTTTTTTAAGACTCCTCTCGTTATGAGTGATCTTTCTACTGAATCTAGGCCTACATTGTTAAATCAAAATTGTGAAAAACAGCCTTTAAACTGATAATAAGGAAAAACCTACTATAATGCCACAACATGATGACACTTGTAAAGAGACAAGTAATAGGTTCAAAGATAGTGATCAAACTCGGAAGGGAATGGTGTACTTGAAGAAGAATTATATAAAAAGGAAAAATGAATCTACTCTGCAGCACAACCATGATTCTGAGAAGAGGGAAAATCCACAACTTGAATTGAATACAGGTAAGTTTCCTTCCAAATCTAGTAGTCAAGTTGAGTCTTCTGAGTGTTCCAAAGCTGACATACCAATAGCACTTTGAAAATGTGATATGTCTTGTACTGAACACCCTTTGTCAAAATTTGTGTCATATTAAAACTTGTCTTCATCTCTTATTGTGTTTACCTCTCAGTTGTTCAGTTTAGAAATTCCTAAAAATGTACAGGAGGCTCTAAAAGTTCCAAAGTGGAAGGTGGCTGTTCTTGAGGAGATGAGAGCTCTTGAGAAGAACAACACCTGGAGTGTTATGTCATTACCTGCTGAAAAAAACTACTATAGGTTGTAAGTGGGTCTAAGGATGGCAACCCCCGACCCGATCCGCTCCGAATGGGGCGGTTTTTTTTGTTGGAGAGCGGGGCACGGGGCGGGGCGGGGCGGGGATTTTTTATGAGAAGGGCGGGGCGGGGCGGGTTTGGTAAACACCCATTTTAAATCCGCCCCGCCCAGCTAAAAAAATTACAAACATACCCTCTATATATATATATATATATATATATATATATATATATATATATATATATATATATATATTACAAACATACCCTATATATTATATTATATTATATTATATTATATTACATAGTAGGGCGGGGCGGGGCGGGGCGGGGTATGAGGAAAAACCGGCGGGGCGGTTGTGGTATTCATACATGTGGTATTTTGGCGGCGGTGGCGAGGTTCAGGCGGTTGTGGTAAAGGCCTGCCCCGCCCCCGCCCCGCCCCATTGCCATCCCTAAGTGGGTCTTCACTGTGAAGTATAATTCTGATGGTTCTGTGGAGAGATACAAGGCAAGATTGGTGGCTAAAGGATTCACTCAGACTTATGGTATAGACTACTCAGAGACCTTTGCTCCAGTTGCAAAGATGAACATTGTAAGAGTACTTTTATCTCTTGCTACTAATCTGGATTGGCCTTTGCAGCAACTAGACGTGAAGAATGCCTTCCTCAATGGTGACTTGGAAGAAGAGGTATACATGGATAATCCTCTAGGCTTTGAGAAAAGATTTAGTTCAAAAATGTGTAAGCTGAGGAAGTCACTATAAGGTCTTAAGCAGTCTCCAAGAGCGTGGTTTGAAAAATTCACTCAGTCAGTCCAAAAACAAGGATACTCTTAGGGACAAACAGACCATATCTTGTTCACAAAATTTTCCTCCGCAGGAAAGGTTGTTACACTGATAGTTTATGTTTATGATATCATTCTTACAGGTGATGACGTAGTAGAAATGAAGAGACTGAAGAAGAGCTTAGTAACAGAATTTGAGATCAAAGATTTGGGAACATTGAGGTATTTTCTTGGTATGGAGGTTGCCCGCTTAAAGAAGGGGATTGTTGTCTCCCAGCTAAAGTACATTCTTGATCTTTTGGTGAAAACAGGGATGAGTGGTTGCAGACCAGCGGAGACTCCAATAGATCCCAGTGTGAAACTTTGGGAGGAAGGAAGTGTTCCTGTTGATACTAGTAGAAAACAGAGATTAGTTGGTAAACTAATTTATCTGTCTCATACTCGGCCAAACATTGCTTTTTCAGTAAGTATTGTTAGCCAGTTTATGCACTCCTCTTATGAAGAACATCTTGAGACTGTCTACCAAATTCTAAGATATTTAAAGACTACCTTAGGGAAAGGTCTGTTTTTTAGAAAGACCGACCAAAGGAGTATTGATGTATTTATTGATGCAGATTGGGCGGGATCAGTTACTGACAGAAGATCCACTTTAGGATATTGTACCTTTGTGTGGGGAAATCTGGTAACCTGGAGAAGTAAGAAGCAAAGCGTTGTAGCTAGAAGTAGTGCAGAAGCTGAGTTCAGAGCTATGGCTCAAGGAATCTGTGAAGTGTTGTAGATTTACAGAATTCTCGAAGAGCTCAAGAAGAATTTAGAGCTTTCTTTGAAGTTGTATTATGACAACAAGGCTGTAATAAGCATTGCTCATAACCCTGTCCAGCATGATAGAACAAAGCACATTGAGATTGATCGTCATTTTATAAAAGAGAAACTTGATGCTAGAACTATTTGTTTGTCGTTTATGCCCTCCAATCAACAAACGTCTGATATCTTGACCAAGGGTCTTGCAAGATCTAATTTTGAGCGATTAATAAACAAGTTAGGCATGATTGATATCTATGCACCAACTTGAGGGGGGTTGTAGGAAAATCAGAGATTTATTTCCTAAAATATGTAGGAAAATCAAGGATTTATTTTATTACCTAAAATAAGGGATTTCGTTTATTTCATGATTGTTAGTTTCCTTATTTAGTTTATTTTTGTTACCTTATTTGTTTGTTACCTTAATTTTTCTTATGTAACTCTTTTATTTAAACCCATGTATTGGTTGCTTAAGTGAATAAGAAAGATTTGAAGCTTTTCTCCACTTTTTATTTTCTTCCCTCTTCTCTCTTTATTTCCAACAGTTACACTATTTTTTCCTACGTAGCTTTTTATTTAAGACCATATATTTGTTGCTTAAGAGAATAAGAAAGATTTGAGATTTTCTCCTTTCTCTTCATTTTCTTCCCTCTTCTCTGTGTATTCGCGACAAAAGATTTGGAAGAACTTTAATGCTTTAAGCATATACCAAAACTAAAAATAATAAAGTGAGAAAATTCCAAAAACTTAATGATAACGAGGTGAGTTTGATATAGTGAAGTATTAACAAGTTTTTCAAATTAAACATGTAGAAATAAGAGAATTAGAAACTACCAGAATGCCTTGTGTGAAAAATACTTGATTGTCAAGCGAAAGCAGAGCCAAGAAAATATCATGGATGTTGATATCAAGAATGTTAAAAATCCTCCACTTAATCCTACAATTAGACATGCCTGCGAAGAAGACAAAAAATCATATCACTCGTAAAAGGTATAAGTTAATACATTGATCATTAAGAACAATGACGAAATTACCTGTGAAAAGAAAAATAATGAGATACTATGTGCAAAGTAACAACAAAATAAATAAAAGGACGATTGGAAATACTAGTAGTACCAATAAGTAGCAGCTTATCAATGCATCTTGGTCAATTTATGTTCGGATGCATCAACAAAAGCAAGAAATATAAATAACTTTAGGCACCCATTACTTAGGGTGTAAATGAGCTAGACTTGAGCGACAAGGTTTGGCTCAAACCTGGTTAGAATTCTTTTCACCTACCTCAAATTAAGCTATTTTGAGAGAAGCTTGAGCTCATAAGATTTCAAGCAGCTTGAATCTGGCTGGAGCAAAATACCCCAAATTGAAATGGGTTGGGAAAAAAGGGTTCTAAAATCACACGTATGGAAGGTGATTCAAACATATACCTTCGTTGGAAAATATGAAAGCCCAAAAGAAGTTACTACCTTGTGATGTGTGTTAATGCTTTGACAAATATGTATATTATAGAATATGTTAACGGACTTCCAAACCAAGCTCGAGCTAACTAAATTACTCTCGAGCTGCTTGAAATTGATTAGGAGGTTAAGAAAATAGTTTAAGTTCAGCTTGCATATTAAGCAATCGAGTTATACTTGGGCTAAAATTAGGCCAAATTTGAGTAGCTAAGAAAATATTTGATTGTTTGAGATCCCTACACATTTTCTAATCAATATATCTAACATAATACCCTGAAATACTCTTTCTTATATCCATCCACAATATTGGCAATGGCCCAGAATAAAAGCCACTCCTCTTTTTCCATATCCTTACATTTAAACCTTTATTTGACTATATAGAAACCGATCACATTAACATATCAAGTTTACTCTTTGTTTTAAGTTATCATGAACCCATTTGCACTTTGAACCATTACCTCCACAATCTTTATCTAGAATTGATTTGGTCTTTCTCTTTCGCTGGATCAGAGTCTTCTTTAATGAGAATTTGATGATAGCTTGAATTATCTCATAATATGTCGTATAGGAGAAATGAAGGATGAAGGAGCAGCTTGGTTACAAGCATGAATATCAGAGGTGGAGTAAGATGATGAAACATTTGGTCTAAATGTTTAAGTCCTTTGTTTTAAAACTCAGTTTTATCCGATCCATGTAGTTCCAATTTCCAAGTCAACTTTGTTAAATTTTCAAAAGGCCAAAAATTGCTTTATAAAAAAACCATATGGGTATGCTCATGACTTAGGCTAGTGTTAAAAAAAGCGTTATGCTTGGGAAGAAATGATATGAAATATAGTTATAATTATTTTTCTACAATTTGAACTCTCATATGTACAGAAGTGTTCTTGGTCTATAACATGTAACTTCGCTTTAAAGATGGAAATAACAGTATGTAGGGTCATGTAAAATTATGTCCTGTTAGTTGAATCTATCATCTACACAAAACTTGCTTTCAGCTCTTTTTCTCAAGCAATTGATACATCATTTGTGAAAAGAGAAGGGCATAACATATACACAACATTCTTAGTAAATTAGCAAGTTCATTTGTTGTCAAAGAGCAAACTAAAATTACTCTTTTCTTTGAATTATTTCCTTAATTTTCATATCATCCCAAAAGGTGTAGAAACTCTATCTTTCTACACATCATCTTGCTTGGCCATATATATGATGATAGAATTTCTTATTTCTTTTCTTTTGCTAACTTTGAATCAATGTCGAGCTGCAACGATTCCCAGGTAACACTTTAAGTTTGTGTGCTTAAAACGATTAGAGATTCGATCCTTGGAGTGTTATTGTTCTTCAAATAGGTTTCTTCATGTTACTCTTATTTCAACTCCTGTTCTGATGCTATCTGAAGCCTTGATTGATCATAGCTGAACCACTAAAACACTCAGTGGCTCGCATCAACACTAGTAATGCCCAAAGCAATCTCGAACAAATTCAATTCAGTGATCATCCAATTAACAAATTAAGGAATTAGCAACAAAAATCTTTAACACCCCCATTACATGCATTTAGGTTAATGATTCTGTTCATCAATGATTCTAGCATGTGTCCTTGTTCCGTTTATGGAGAGATCAGACAATACAAATCCAAATAACAGCAATTTGATACATATGAAATACACAATGTAATTTAGGATTTTCAATTTTTATTATCATCTTTCTATTATTGCTCTCCACATGGAGATGACTAAACAAAAAACTGATGGAGCATGTTATCTGCAACATACCTGGTTGCTCCTCTTCAAGAGAGCCTCATTACCATCAGAGAGGAACGATGAAAATGGTAGCAGATTCTCTGCGGACCATCTAGTTTAAGTTACACAAAGGGTATAATTCTCCACTTGTGGACTGCTACACCACATGATTTCAACATTAAGTTCTTTTTCTTAAATTTCAGATATTCATGCATACTAGATGAACAAAAGTAATATTAAAAACCCACTCTGAATATAGTTATTTGAACCACTATCAGCAAATTGTAGGATAGTTACTTTACTCAGAGGGATAAACATCAGGATTATTCCTTTCTACTGATTTGCATTATTTGTCAATCTATTGATTTTAATCATTAATCAATTAATACTATGTAAAGAACTTAAGAACTTACCCCTTTCTGTGGAGTTTTGCATATCAAATCATTAGTGTGAAATATAAGATATACCATCTTGAATGAAATGTCCCAAGACAACATGAAGAATAATCACTAATAATAAGAATGTATTATCATTACTCGATGCCAAAAATCGAGTCTGCCATGTACCTACCATGGTTATTAACCCATAAAATCCAAATGCTCCCCAAAAGTATGTTTGCTCAGATAGAGTCTGCAATATTCACAATCAGCAAACATATCAAAAAGGTAAAACACCACAACTTGCCAACAGAAAAAATGTTATGATCAACACTAAAGGAGAGATTACTGCTAAAGTAATTAGCATAGAAACAAATGTAGGTAATGGCTTTAATTCATTGAAATATGAAAATTAGTTATGTCTCTCTATGTATTGGCTTTACATTGCTATCTCCATACCACTGTTATCTGGTATGGTTATTATCAATGACCACATCTACGCATTATGCAGCATATTTAGGTCAAATGCTTCAAATGACATTATTCTTGCAAGTATTATAAATGGAAAGAACAGCAAAGGAAATTCTCAAACTCAGGGGGCAGTTCCCTATATCAGAGATGCATGTAGGACGAAAAATAAGGACTAGGGATAAAAAATATATATATATATATATATCTACAGCTGTTTGCAAATATTAAAACTCATATTCTCAAAGAAAAACAAAGATTTCAGAGATCTTGTCTGTTAGAAATATTGTTGAAGTGCAATTCTTTAAGTATTGGTAACTTATTGTGTTCACTGAGTCAAAAATTCTTTGAAAGCATAAGAATAGTCAGGTCTGCATTTCATTACATCTAAGCCAAGCTGTCCCGCCAACAGAGGGGAGAAATTCTCATTCTATATTGCAGAAGTAGTATTAATTAGATGTGGGATATCAGCTTACATACACCCTGAGTAATTGGGTATCCATTTTTGTTGTCCTTTGTTAGATCAAGTAGCAGTATAAAGGTCTACTATGGTGTGTTCTGCAGGAGAATCATGTAATTGACAACAAGAACTTTTGGTAATCGTTAGCAGGACTTGGACTAATATTATTCCTAGATGAAAATTGTTCTAACTAGCCGTAGGAAAACCAGGATAGGACTCTTTTGTTTTACAGTTATGCTTTCAAACTCTATAAGTATAAGTAAAACAGACCTACTCAACAAGTATCAGATATTTCTCAACAATGTACCAGACTTTCACTCTGATCTTTACCGAGTCCTTTTCTTGATATTGCCTTCATTGCCAATCCTTTCCTCCATCATGTCAGCAACTCGAATCCACATGGTTTAGGCCTATTTTTTGAAGGACCAGGAGAATTCCAAAATCTCCAGTCTTCCTTTATACTTAATGGTCAAAATAACTTAGTTTGGTCACAACATGTCCAAAACTTTCTCAGAGGAAAAGGAAAAAACAACCATCTTACAGATTCGGCACCACAAAAGAATGATTTCAAGTTTGCTGCATGGGATGAAGAAAATCCAATGATTCTGTCATGGCTTTGGAATTTTACGCAATCACAGATGCGTGGGACAAGCATGTCCATCACACATCTACAGGCATATGGGATGCTATTAAACACAGTCCAAAGTGCAAGATGCTGGCCAAATCTATGGGATAGAAGCAAAGATTTCTGCTACAAGGCAAGGTATTTTGTCCATAATCAAATATTACAATGCGTAGCTTGAACTCAGTAACTATCAGAATTTTAGGGTAAAATGCAGTGCAGATATTACCAGGTTACAAATGTTAAAAAGGTGATGATCTTTCAAATCACAAAGGACCTGAATGTAGAATATGATCAAGTTCATGTCCAAATTCTTGGAAAGGAATCTTTGCCATACTTAAATCAGTTTTTTTCAAATATAAGAGCAAAAGGCAAAAAAAAAAAGAAAAAAACAAAGAAATGTCATGCTACAAGCACCCTCAACTAAAACCTATTCCCGAATCAACTGGCTCTTTTTCTAGCCATGGGATGTTCACCAATGGATCAAAATAGATCCGTTGGATTGCAACCTATATAAAATCTCTTGCTCTTTGTTTTGAGAACAAACAAAAAACCCTAGCTGCAACTTCTCATCTTTGACTGTGAACTGTTTTCATCTATTTGAGCTTCATTTCCTTCAATTCTTGTGTGACATTTGCACAACCTCCTTACTGGACATCCTAGGTGAGAAGCTCTACGCATTGGATTAGTCGTACCCTATTGAACAGAGAAACATCAGCAAAACCTTGCACAAAGAGGCAAATTCGGTCTTAGGGCAGTGCTAAGCACACCTTGAACTAGGCTTGGAGATTCTACTCTAATTCTTTCAATTTTTGTTCTAATTATGGGCCTGTAGGCTTAATTATACATTAGATTTGCTAGCCCAAACAAGCAATGACAATGACAGTGTGGTTTCACTCTCTTGTCATTCAAAAGGGATGTCAATTGATAAAATCACACTTTTGGCCACACCAATTTCATTTAGGGCATCATTCTTATAACATATCATAACAGTTGTCAATGTGAAGTATATCGAATAGCTAAACATAAGTGTGTATCATTTCCTTTTTAAGTCATTTACGATCTCCCGCTCCTTATTTATCCATCCGTACTAATGTTTAAGGCCCTTCAACATTCTCGATATTGTTGCGGCTCGAAATGACAAAAGAAGGAATTTGTAATCCTCAAGTAATGATTCTCCTTAACTAAATGATGTTGCCAAAATGAAAATCTGACACCATAAAAAGTCAAGACTAATTATTTCATGAAAATATGCCTAAATCATATAGGAATGAAGTTGTCCTTATCGCAACCTACCTAAATAAAATTGGTTACAATCTCATAAGTTAGACAATAAATCCCTAGGAACTGTCTTTACTAAAATTTACCAAAATATGATGGTTTCAATTGAATTCCACCCAACGTATTTGGTTGTCTTGTTTCCGTTCATGTTCACTCTCTTCACTGGGGTAAACTTGATACAGGAGCTCATAAATGTGTATTCATTGATTGTTCTCCCACAGAAGAAGGTTATAAATGTTATCATCTAATCTCTTGAAAATAGCACACATAGATGGATGTCACCTTTGATGAAAATCAGTCATTATTTACAAATCCTTCTCTTCAAAAGAGATAATATAAGACATGAAAGAAAGGATTGAGCAAATTCTCAACTTTCCATATTTTCATCTTTTCCTTCAACTCCAAATCTAATCCTTGAGTCTCATACTCAAAGACATCTACGATAAACTCTAAAAACAAGAGATTAGCAATATGGTCACTAAGCCATTGCAAGTCTACTCAAGAAAGAAGAAAGGCCTGGATCCATTGCAAGTCCAAGAACCTAAACCAATTATAGATACAGAAATAATTTGTCATCTCCATCAAAATCTGAATCATTAGAAAAAACAATGGCTCTTAGAAAAGGAAGAAAAAAAATGCATCCAACATTCTATTTCTAACCACATCTCCATTGAAAAACTATTTTCATCTCCTAAATATAGATCCACACAGAACAAAAGGCAAAAGTCTAGCTACAGTAGTCCTATGGCAATGATAAAAACAATGATTTGCGTATAGATCTCAATAAATTATCCTATTAAGTTATAATCTGAGTCTCTCAATTATCAAAAACTGAAAACTAATAAAAAAACTTATGATAGAACATTGAAGTAGCTAGATGGAAAATGCAGTCTACAACCTCCTTATGTTATGATCAAGGTTCTAAGCTATACATGGAAGGAAATTTAACCATCCCGAAACAGCCCAACAAAGTTAATTAAAATATCTACTTTATACATGTTTAGGCCTACAGAGGTGGAGAGATTGGAACTCAATATTAAAACATAAAGAAAAAAAAACCAATTTAAGCAGTAACTGGCTCAGGATGAAAGATATAATGTAATTAGCTAATAAAAACTGATAAGACCATGAGAACAGAATTGAAATAACCTCTTTTGATTGTCTGTTTGGTACATGTTGGGAGATCCCAAAGAAGATTCCTGGAAACAACAAACCAACAAAAGAGCTGGGCACAAACATAAGGACAGCTAAATAGGGGTGAGCAAACCTGCATTTAGTCAAGATATCACCATGAGGCAATGATAAGCTTAAGTGAAATTATCAAGCAATGAGACCAAAATATATATATATATATATATATATTCATAATTCACTGAAGGCATCAAATAACTTTTAAGAACAAATTTTCATAAGGCCATTAAGCATTTCTACAGGTATCATCACTCATAAGTTTTAAGAACTCATATCTCCACTAATATAAAAATTAAATATTCTTTGTGCCAAATGATAGCCTATGCTATAACATCAAATGGCTTCCTGTTCAGTGAAAAGGTCTGAAGCAACTCCAGGCCGAGAAAATTAACCTTTCCAATTACAATAACATCAAATGATATAATTATTATATAATTTATATATGTTGCAAGAATAATATTTTCTGAATATTATCAACTTGGAGACGGGCCTCATGCTCGACATTCCGAGGGTAGAACTGGGTATAATAGCTTTCTCCAGGGCTTTCACTGAACCCGACTTGTCTCAATATCCAGCCTAGAAAGAAACCTTCCTCGAGTCTCTCTCCACTTTCAGGAAGTTGGTTACATCAAGTTGGTAAAGTAACCAGGGGAGTCTGATGGCCTCACACCAGACTTAGAAGGGCCAACTATACATTTCTGGAAACCATAGTTCATCAAAGCATGATCAAATTTATAAAAGAGAGTTGTCGTGGATTGGTTTATTTAAAATAAACCAAAATAGGACTTATTTAGTTTACAAATCTTTTCCTCCTCTAACTTTCAAACTATAAGATTGAATCCTCTAAACTTCACCCGGTAAATACCAACATAAGAGTTTTTTTAAATATAATCACTTTTCGAAAATAGAGATTCCATATTGTGTCTATATGTTCATGGGTCAATGTTATTTTGTATTTTTATGTTCAATATCAGTAAACCCTTTTGACTGTCATCTGCACTTCTAAATCTCATGCTCTAGATGTTAATGCAGATTATAAATTTTGAATCTTTGATAACAACTGGGATCAAGTAAAAATGGGTCCAGTGGTCCTTAATTAGATATAGCATGAACCAAGTAATAAATCACATAAACAAATGGATATGCAATCCACTAGCAAGGGCTATCTTGTGAAAAACCCATCGAGAACTCTTTTTAGGTGTAACTATTCTCCCTGCATTTAAATTTTTACTACTGAAATAATGGCAAATAAACTTTTCTGTTCAATGGTTACACAACTTGACTATAGTGTAAGCTCTAAATAACGAATCCAAATTGATTTAGGAAATTTGTATGTGGAAAAATAAAGAGGAAGGATCTCATCTTCTCGCACATTTACTTAGAGATTCAGGTGGCAACAAATAATGTTTATTGAGCAATCCCTGTTTGTGGCAATTGTTATTAGATATGATATCAATTTTTAAGGACTTAGTTATGATTGAAGTTTGCATATGTTCCAATTATATTACAAATTTGTAGTGGTTTTTCTCGTTGAATTTACTTGATATGCTTTAGAGATGCTTGCAGTTAAAATAAAGTTGCAGTACTGAGGAATTAAAAGATATTCACAGATACAAGGTGCGGACTTATTGTGACTGCATAGGTTGAATATCTAATAGATGCACAAATGGAACAAATGCTTGTATTGTTAACAATAAATATGAGTGATAAACCTCTACCAACTCATTGGATAGCCAGCAATTAGCAATTTGATAACAGTGAACACAACTGGAATGATAATTGCAAGGAAAATTCCAATAGCATAGAGCAGTAAACCTGAAAATTAATCAAAAAAATCAGAGATCTACTAAAGCCACAATTAATGATCTGCTCAGAAGGAATCTGTTAAACCAGAAAGTAATCAATAACAACCAGCGGATAAAATAGAAGAGAAATTCAAAAAGTTCTTCAACGACAACATTTAATGAAAAAGAAACGATTTAAAATATCTCACCATCATTATAAGAAACATCAGTAGACCGATTGGCCAAGAAATACACAATGTATAATAGATAGTTGATTAACTTAAAAATGGCTAATTAATAGCACAATCAATTATCATATCAATCCAGAGGTGCAGAATTTTCTTCATCATATGAATTCTTAGATGAGCATGTTAAGATACTTGTCCAATGCATACTGATTTTTATTTACTTGAATGCCAGCTGCTATACCGAATATTCTGGTCTAGAGCATACCAAAAGAATAATTATGATTACATATAAATTAAACCATCAGAAAGTTCTGCATATAATTTAAGAAAAAGAATGATAGAAGGGAAACATGATTACAGGCCTCATAAAATGGTTCGAGTTAAATGTAAAAGTGCTAGGACGTAGCGCATAAAATAACACTGATGGAGTTTTAGATGTCAATTAGTAAAACTATTAAAAACAGTCACATACTTACGATACCAATTATGGAAAACTACATGGTGTAATGTGAAGACACACGGGTTCCAGACACAGTAGTATCAATTTTTATGATTATTTGAGTTATGTAAGTAGCCAGTATATATTCAAATTCACACAACGATTTCTGATCTGTAAAGGTATTCTTACACACACCTGTTTTTGGCCATACAAAAATGGCATGTTCAATTGATAGATTCTCATCAAGTTACAGGACAAAATTGAAAATCATAGAATAGAGGTATTCCATTAGTGAAAGAGTAAACATGTTTAACCGAGTCACTCGTGTATCACATGGGCAGTTCTCTAGCTAAAGAAATCCATCAGTTCATCAGAATAACAATGAATCGTTTATCTACAAATTCTTGGAGGTAGTCGATGAATGAAAAAGAATTAATTTTATGAATTTGTGAAGCATCTTAAAAGACATTCACATACAATCAATGCAACACCATACCCTTCAATAAATCAGACAACGCTAAGAACCAGGAAGCCACTGAAATATTTGGATGACAAATAAATAGTGGCATAAGAAGGAATATGAGTATAGGCAAACAATGAAGCACCAGAGCAAATCTTCTTGAATAGAATATCTGTAAAAATAGAATGAAATGACAAACAAAATGAGAAACATGTGTCAGTTTAATCATATACTCAACATTGCAATAAAATATTTGAGGGCAACCACTAGACATGTGGGAAGCTAAACTTAAAGAGAAGTACAGAACAGAGTCTGCAATCTGAACTTGATGAAATCATTTACCAAAAACCATGACATGTAATCAAAATATACAGCTCGCTCTTCAATGGTTCCTTCTGCAGATTTAAGGGACCTCTCTTCTGCATTTAGTAGCATCGGAGAACTAGCAAATGCAGCAATCAAATGAAACAGATTCTCACCACGTGCTTGGATACTCCCAGGACTGTTGTATATAATCATTGATATATAAAAAGTTAAAAACTATTCTGCGAAGAAATAATATTTTGGAGAATTTAGATAGAAAATGAATAGTGTTTCTTGAGCATACAATATCCTTTCAATTGTATCATAAGAAGTATGATAGAAATAGCCCCCAAGAACAAAGATAATATCAAGCCCTGGTATATTGCCATAATCCTCAGCAAAAATCCTATAATCTGTATCACCAGGGATAATGCCGAATACATCCTGCAAGTACAAGATTAGGTAATTTAGCTTCAAGGATAAATCGGTAAATGAAAAAAAAACTCATAAGAAAGATAGACAGCCAAAGATTAATTGAAGATTTCTACCCTACAAAACATACTGATGGATAATTAGCCTTATGCAATCAAAACATCAAAAGAAAGAATGTGATAATTCCTTGCTGGCCTTTCTACTGATGAATGACAACTACGATCGTCAATAATATCCCTGAGGTGATAGAAATACAAGAAAGTAGAACACCATAATATTAAGCAGCCATTACCAAACTCCTCACATTTTCCCTTCAAGGACATTGAATAGTAGATTTACCAGTTAAGAGCAGTTTGGACAATAAAGAAATGGAAATAGCTGTAATAATCCAATAGGGACTTGCATGTAGTAGATTTATACTAGAGAGACTAAAATGTAATTTTCTAGGGACTCTTTTGTAATAAATTTAGTATAGGAACTAAAAAGTAATTATAAAATAAAAATAAAAATGAAAAACCAATGTGGAGGTTGTGGAGATGCTGACATCTACATGAAGGACAGAGAACTATGTTTCTACTTTATTTCTCTCTTTTCTTCATTTTCTCCATCTACTCCTCTAAATTTCTTCTCAAAAATCAACTCATTTTCTTCAATCTCAACCTTTTCTCGGCCTCATAATGTTTTTCTTTAGAAATCTTGAACTATTCCTGTCCCTTTAATTCCCTTTAATTGAGGGACTAAATCAGTTTTCTTCTTTTTTTTTTTTTTTTTTGGATCTTATGACAACGAAGGCTCAATCGAGAGAATAGTCCTTCATAGCATGTTATATGTAGTAGATGTGGAAGTTTCAGGTATAAACATGTCATAATTTTGCTTGAAATGGGTTAATACTTTCATGTTGGCTGTTATATAGAAAGGTGTAGTAATGGATACAAGTAGGGTGTAGAACTTATGTGTCTCGGTTTTGAGACTGTATTTTGCTATTTCGAGATCTTGTAGCAGAGATTTGAGTCGTAAGTAGCAGGTGCTTGGAGCTTTGGAAGTAAGTATTCCACCTATAAATTGTTATAACTTATCCACTTATAAACTAAAGTAAGTTAATTCATATATAAATGGTTTGATTATCAATTTTATCCTCTTTTTTTTAAAGAATCTGAAAGCTATATATTGCCTATACAAATTGATCCATACAAATATATTAGACTCATACTTTATATGCCTGAGCTTTAGATCCTAAACACTTCTGAAACCTGGTTTTAGAAATTTATTAACATTATTTTAGATTTAGTGTTAACTGTTATTCTAAAATGTTAATTAGCTATAATTACTCAAGTCAATCTATATTTTTAAGAGAAAAAGAATGGGCACCAAGTTTTTTTTTAAAAAAAAAACACTCAAAAAAATGAGAAAAATAGATTGGGGTATTTTAAATTTCTCAAAATTTTAGATTTTTTTAATTTTTAAAATTTTAATACACGATCATGTTCTTTCATGTACTTTCGGGTGGTTTGCAAAAAGTTAACTAGTTGTTGTGGTTTCATTCATTGGAATGATGGTATGAGAAAAAGAAAATATATAAGTAATGTTTTTATTTTTTTTCTTTACTATCTATATTTTTTTAATTTCAAGTTTAGATATGATAGATTGTATGTTGTTTAAATGACAGTGATATCGAGGTAATGTTTTTTATTTTATTTTATTTTTTCTTTATAATCTATCTTTTCCAATTCAAATTTATATAGTGATTTCTAGGTGGTTTTGCTAAAAGATTTTGTTTCTCCTCCAATTATTGTGTAGTTGTATCATTCATTGGAATTACGGTATGAGACAAAAGAAAACTGTTGATTTTTTTATTAGTCCCACATCTAATTTTTTGGAGTCCACATTGTTTGGGGCCTTATTACACCAAAAGCCCTAAGGCTAATGGTGTGGACCCCATGTTTATATTTAAGCACTTCCTTTTTTGTTTTAAGTCTCCGATGTGGGACTATCTATTTCCAACACTCCTCCTCAAGTTCAATTGGGTCTCTCTTGTGTGGACAAGTTGTCACTTGCTTCTTATCATGTCAAAGGCCGCCAGCTTGCGAGGTTAGAGGCTACTTTTGGCTTACCACGTCAGAGGCCATGAATAGCTTGCCTGTCTTTTTTTTTCTCTTCATAATTTAATTTTTTTTTTTCAGGGGGTAGACTGATCCCAGGATAATTGTGCGCTGTCGAGCGACTTACTAGCTCTGATACCATGTTGATTTTTTGATTAGTCCGGTCCCACATCTAATTTTTTGGAGTCCATATTGTTTAGGGTCCTATTACACCAAAAGCCCTAAGGCTAATGGTGTGGACCCCATGTTTATATTTAAGCACTTCCTTTTTTGTTTTAAGTCTCAAATGTGAGACTATCTATTTCCAACAAAAAATATATAGGTAATTTTTTTTTTGATAATTTATATTTTTTCAATTCGAATTTAGATAGTGGTTTTCATATGATTTTGCTAAAAGATCGTGTTTCTCCAGTTATTGTGTAGTGGCATCATTTATTAGACCGACGGTATGGGAAAAAGAAAATTATTTTTTTGCTTTACTATCTATATCTTTTTAACATAAAGAAGCTGTAAATGAGAACATACAGGGTGGATATCATGGAAGAAATATATAGGTAATTGTTATTGTGTTTCTTTACCACCTCTCATCAGGGATGTAAAAACCATAAAACAAGAGAAGCTTTCAGGTTTATAACTATAATCTTAGTTAAGACATGATTTTATTTTACATCATCATTAGATTTGGCAGGTATATCATACATATACAAATATGTGATACTTCAGAAGTTGCAGATCATACTTTATATGGCAAAGATGTTGAAATTATATTAGGGAAAACACTTGAAGAGTTTTGCAACATCATGGAACAGGTAATAAAAAATTATTTTCATAATATATCTTAAACATTTTTCCTTGTTATATTACCTTATATTAGTAAATAACAGAAAAATAGATATATGAGCATCGAGGAATATTTGGCTTCATGTATGTATGAAAGATATATTTTTGTCATATTTAGTAATGGCGTATTAATAAGATTAAAAACGTTGGAGACATGAGTTTATTGTGTGCTTCAATTAAATAATGAAAATAAATATAGTCATTATGAAGCAGCTTTTTAAATGGCAATCAAACAAAAAGGTACAACTTCTTTATCTTTATATCACATATTTTTCCAAATACCTAAATATTTAAAAACAAAAACTAACATCTTACGAATTTTCAGGCTTAAAGAATGAAAAACTATGACAAACTCAAATTATTGTACATCCGTGCATATAATTTTTATTTTTATTTATTTCACATGTACTGTACATAATTTATTTGCAACTATATGAAGATTGTGAATTTTGTTTGAATAATTTAGAGGTTCTTTGAGTAAATTTTAAACATATGCAATTTTGGGGTTTTATATATGATAGGGGTAAAAATGGTAAGGCATGTGGCGTCCATGTAGACACACGCACTTCAGAACCATAGGCGATCCTCCATACGAAATCTCGAGGCATTCCTCCTTGGGTCCAGGGCTTAATCGGATTCAGACCACCGCACCCCTTCCGGGAATCGATCGCCATGGGCTCACCGAACCAGAGGACAAAGTAATGTCACACCGAACCACCGCGCCTCCTCGGACCCAAGCCAGCTCGAACCGAGCCAATGACAGAAGAGTCCTCCACCAACAGCTACCCATCAGATTCAGAGCCCCCTTGTGCACTACCCAGCCACAGCCAAAGGAAAACTTCTAGAAACCTCTAAAAGGATAATCGGTTAGAGCCAGTTTGGAGCCGAGGAGCTAACTTGAGCCGTAAGGCAGACAGTGGCCTGAGCCGCAAGTACAACATCGACTCGAGCCAAGGGTGGTAGATTAGGCTACAAGCAGCTTAAACTTGGAGCCCAAGCTCCCTCAAGTCTATAAAAGAAGGGAAATACCTCACCAGAAAAAGAGGATCTCCCGACGGCGAAGCCCTGCCACTTTGAAAGTCCAGACCACTTCTTCCTCTCCATGTACTCAGCTCCAATACTGAACTTTCACCCCTCTTCCTTTTCTATTGTATTAAAGGATAAATAGTGGATTTCACTCCTACTAACAGAGCCCGTGGTTTTTCCCCGATTTGAGGGTTTCCACGTTAAACCAATGTTTATTTCTCTAATTGCTTGCTTTTCTCTTTGATTTCCACTGTGTTCTAAGTCCCAACCGCAATACAAAATCAACCGTTCGAGTGAAATTGGGAGCAAAACCGATTTTCACCCTAACAGTTTGGCGCCGTTTGTCGAACACGAACAAGAAGTCCTATGGCTACTACCAGGAAATAGACGAGAAGCCTTAAAGTAGAACAGAGAGAAGCGGTACCCCCTAACACCGCCACCGTCGCTGGGGAGGCTTCGCCCATCTTGGAACAAGTATCCATCGCCGCCGAGCAGGGATCCCCAGTCCACCTCCAGGATGACATCCCCCAGGAACGTAGGTTCCGGGCCATGGAAGAGAAAATTGAGCGGCTGGCTCGAATCATAGAGGTCGTCAAGCGAAACACCTCCCATTTGACTGCACCGCCTGCCGTCCCTCAACCTTATGAGGGTCGCGGAAGATCAGTAGCTCGCTCGACGAGACACCAAAGAAGAACCTGCAGAAGGAGCTCAAGTCTCGCCCCCCTCTTCCGGCAGCTCAGGATCCCTTTGGTCGCATGGGAGACATGACCGAGGGGATTCCCCTTGGCCACATGGCAACGCGATAGCAGGCCAGGGAAACATATCTGGAGAGGCGACCGGTCCCCCCTACTTCGCTTTCACCTCGTCGGCGAGCCTATTCTCCCGAGCACCGGTCACCGATGCATCGTTCCCCGCGCGGGAATCGAGCTCAAGGCCACCAGTCAGACAAAGAGAGGGTCATGAGGACCGTACCTCAATTACCCTCCCCTCTCATTCGAGCAATAATAGGAGGTTCCTTTCCCAGACAGCTTCAAGCCACCAAACATCCGACAGTATGATGGCACCACAGATCCCCAGCAACATCTAGAGACATACAGCGCAGAGATAATGGTCAACAACGCCACCGAAGCCACACTATGCCGAGCGTTCCCAAAGACCCTCACCGAGAACGCATACGAGTGGTTCAAGGGCCTACGAATTGGCAACCTAGCCAGCCTTCGAACAATTGATCAGCCTCTTCTCCCGTCGCTTCACCCACAGCAGAAAGTCAAAGAAGAACCAAGTGATACTCCTCAGCTGCAAAAAAAGGGAGGGAGAAAACCTGCGGGATTACCTCGACCGCTTCAACGACGAACTAGCAACCGTGACTCATCCCGACTAGTTTCTTGTCATCGGAGCTGTGGTGAAGAGGCTTTGGGATGGGCCGTTTAGAGACTAGCTCTCACGGAGGGTCCCCCACGATTTTGCCGAGCTCCTCGACATAGCCGAAGAGTTCATCGCCTTAGAGGAGATGAAAGCTAAATGGAGGGAGGAAGCTCTACACTGGGAAAGGATGTTTCGGACACAAGAGCCCAGAGGGGCGAATACAGGGAGTCCCGATAAGGAGAACCGAGGAGGGATCCACCCCGAAGAAATGTTGACAAGAACTAGGGCAGGCCCCCTCGGGCAGCTGATAAAGGACCCTGAGCAAGGTATAACAATTATATTCCCCTAAATACTTCTCGGGTAAACATTTTGATGCAGATTCGAGACCAGAAGATCTTGAAACAACCCCCTCAGATGAGGGATTTTAATCGGAGGAGGCGCAATAAGGAGTTCTATGTCTACCACAGAGACACAGGGCACACGATTGAGAATTGCATTCAATTGAGGGATGCAATAGAAGACCTCGTCCAAGGAGCGAAGCTCAGGTGATATCTGGGGGCGGATCGAACTGATGAAGATACCTACCCCCAACAGCGGAAGGTACCTGAAGATCAGATCCTTATCCAATTCATTGCTAGAGGGCCAAGGTGCGGAGGAGAAAGCTCGGCCTCCAGGAAGAATTACGCTCGGATGGTGGGCTCGGTGCAGGACATTTTTTCCTTAAAAAGGCCCCGAGCGTCCCCTACCATTTACTTCTCGGACGAAGACTTCAAAGGTGTGCACCAGCCACACGATAATACCCTCGTCATCTCTGTGAAAATCAGCGTCTACCGTATATACGGAGCTCTAATGAACACCGGGAGCTCGGTCGACATCATTTTTTGGGATGCCTTCGAGCAGATGAAGTATGAGGCCGAACATTTGAAGCCTGTGAAGTCGCCCCTTGTGGGGTTCAACGGAAGTCCACTCCAACCCAAGGGAGCGATCACTCTCCCGTTGGCCCTTGGCAGTCCTCCCGGGGTGGCCTCTGCTTTGGTCGATTTTCTGGTTGTTTAGTGCCCATCAAGCTACAATGCCATCATGGGAAGACCTTCCCTCAACCTCTTGGGAGCAATTATCTCCATCAATCACCTGAAGCTAAATTTCCCGACTGAGACTGGATGTAGACGGGTGAAAGGGGTCCAAGCCGCTTCTCGACAGTGCTATGCCACCATGCTCAGGAACCGGGGAGAAGGATGCAGCAAAGCTACCGAGGCTCTGACCGTGGAGGAGTTACAAGAAGATGAGAGGCGCGTCAACCAACCCTCGTTGAATATCTGAAAGCACAGCCTCTTGACGAGGCCCAACCAGAGCGAATTGTTCAGCTCGAAGCCGAACTCGGTTCAGCGATACAAGAAGAACTAATGGCCTTTCTGAGAGACAACTGCGATGTGTTTGCTTGGTCGGCTGAGAAGATGCCTGGGGTTCCGCGGGAAGTCATGGAACATCAACTCAACGTGGACCCCGAGCACAAGCCGATGGTGCAAAAGAGGAGGAACTTCGCGCCGGATCGACTAAAGGCCGCCGAGGAGGAGATGGACAAACTGCTGAAAACCGACTTTATTGTAGAAGTGCAATACCTGAAGTGGTTATCTAATGTTGTACTTGCTAAGAAGTCCACCGGAAAGTGGTGCATGTATGTTGATTTCACTGATCTCAATAAAGCTTGCCCTAAAGATTGCTACCCCTGTTTCACATAGATAATTTCGTCGACTACACATCTGGCTATGAGATGCTCAGTTTCCTTGATGCATTCTCTGGATATAATTAAGTCCAAATGACAGAGGCAAATGAGGAGAAGACCTCCTTCGTCACCAGTCGAGGAATCTACTGCTACAAAGTCATGTCGTTCGGGCTGAAGAATGTCGGAGCGACTTTCTGGATGCTGGTGAACAAGGTCTTTAAAAATTAAGTTGAGAGGAATGTCGTGGCTTATATGGACGACATCCTCGTCAAGAGCGAAAAAGCCGAGCACCATACGGCCGACCTAGCGAAAACTTTCAAAGCTCTTCGAGCGCATGACATGAGTCTCAATCCAAACAAATGTGCCTTCGGGGTCCACTCCGGGAAATTCATTGGCTTTATGATCACCCAGTAGGGGATCAAAGCTAACCCCGAACAAATCAGAGCCTTCCTGCAAACAAGATCCCGAGAAGCATCAAAGAAATACAAAGACTCAACGGGCAATTGGGTACCCTCAGACACTTCATTTCAAAGTCCGGGGAGAAAAACCTTCCATTTTTTCGAGCCCTGCGAAAGGCCCTGAAGGTCGAGTGGACGGAGGAACATGAGAAAGACTTGGCACAGCTGAAAGACTACCTCCAGTCGCCCACCTTGCTCGCAAAAAAGAAGCGCAGAGAAGATCTCTTTGTCTACCTAGCCGTCACAGATATGGTAGTCAGCTCGGTGCTCCTGAAGAAGGAAGATGGATTACAAAAGCCCGTCTACTATACAAGCAAGGTGTTCTTCGACATTAAATCGTGATATCTCTCACTAGAGAAGAAGGCTTATGCTCTCGTCGTCTCGGCTCGGAAGCTTCACCCATATTTTCAAGCCACAGGATCACGATGCTCACTGATCAGCCCCTGAAGCAAGTGCTCCACCGACCAGATGCATCTGGACTACTGACAAAGTGGGTGATCAAGGCACGGGTACTAGCTGATTTTATCACCGAATTAACTGTGACAGATGCCAAAGACCTTCAGCCGAAGGACTGGAAGGAGCCAAGGAGCTCCTTCCTCCTCAGTGGATCTTGTATACAGATAGTTCGGCGACAAGCGAGACTGCCGGTACGGGGATCATTCTACGTTCGCCCTCGGGACGGAGCACATCGACCATTCTGAAGATCGGTTTCGAAGCCACAAACAATGAAGCCGAATATGAAGCTATCATCGTAGGACTACAACTGGCTCGAGGCTTAGGTGTGTAAGACTTACAGGCCAATACTGACTCACAGCTAGTAGTTGGGCACTTGATAGAGGAGTTTGAAGCAAGGGAAGATAATATGGTGAAATACAAGACGATGGTGAAGAAATTGATCTCTAGCTTTTAAAAATTTCACATCTCTAAGATTCAAAGATTCGAGAATCAAGAGGCTGACCTTTTATCGAAACTCGTTTCCTCGGATGCTGATATTGGTAAGCCTGTCAACCTACAACATTTGACGATGAAGACTATTGAACGTCGGCCCGAAGAGGAACTGCTAGAGATGGAAGATGAACCAAGATGGATAGACCCGATCCTGACCTATCTACGGGATGGGACCCTACAAACTAACCCGAAGTAAGCTCACCGAACAGTTACTAGAGCTGATCGATATAGTCTTCTTGATAGGCAACATTACAAAAGGTCTTATACTCTACCTTTCCTTCGGTGCCTGCACCCCATGGAAGTAAATTATATCCTCCGCGAAGTTCATGAAGGAATCGCAGGGGACTATCTTGAAGGAAAAGCCCTCAGCCACAAAGTTCATCAACAAGGATACTGTTGGCCTACCCTATCCAAAGATGCCAAGGAGCTTCTCAAGAAGTGCGATGCTTGCCAACGCCACTCTAACATCTAATGGCGCCCTACCACCTTACTGACACACGTGGTCAGCACGAGGCCATTCGCGCTATGGGGAATAGACATCCTCGGCCATTTCCCCGTCACCGCTCAACAAAAGAAATTCTTGATAATGGTGATCGATTACTTCACCAAATAGGTCGAGGCCGAACCGCTATCGGCTATCACAGAGAAGGCATGCCAAAGCTTCTTGTGGAAGTCTATCATCAGCCATTTTAGGATCCCGATGGCGTTCATAACTGATAATGGGCGTCTGTTCGACAACGCCGCATTCAAAGCTTTATACGCTAAGTTTGTGATCCAATCTTGACTCACGTCAGTCACTCACACCCAAGCGAACGACCAAGTTGAAGTTACGAACCGGACCCTTCTCCACAGCCTGAAGACTCGGGTCCTCCGGAACGGTTTAAGTTGGGTCGAGGAGATACCGGGTGCTCTGTGGGCTTACCAAACCACGAGCCGAACACCAACCGGAGAGACTCTTTTCGCCCTCACCTTCGGTGTTGAGGTCATCATTCCTACGGAGATTGGGATGCCCATGCCGAGGATGCAGGTTTTTGATCAGGCTGCCAACAAAGAACAACTCCGACCTGAGCTTGATCTTATCGAGGAAAAGAGAGATTATGCTAGTATTCGAGCCGCGGCATACCGCCAGAGTGTCAGATGCCTCTACAACTCTCGGGTCAAAAAAGTGACTTTCTAGCCCGAAGATCTGGTCCTTCGGGCGAAGAAATTCTTGGGCAACAAGAGTCGAACCGGAAAGCTGACCCCCAACTAGGAAGGACCTTATCTCATCAAAGAAGTTGTAAGGCCCGGCACCTATTGGCTCTCCAAAATTGATGAGCGAAGGCTCAAGCTCCCCTACAATTCCGAGCACTTACAGCGGTACTATCAATAATATTAAACTTTGCTTCTTTATCATTTTATTTCCTATTTAGTTAAAAATCCTTCGTAAAGGTGCATTTCGCCCGAAGACACACTCACGCTCGGATCGCAACAAAAGCCCTTCGTGAAGGCGCATTTTACCCGAAGGCACATCCACTCTCAGATCGCAACAAAAAAACCCCCTCGTAAAGGCGCATTTCGTCATAAGGCACATCCACTCTCGGATCGCAACAATAGCCCTTCGTAAAGGAGCATTACACCCGAAAGCACATTCACTCTCGGATCGCAACGAAAGCCCTTCATGCGGGCGTATTTCGCCTGAAGGCACACCCACACACGGATCCCTACAGAAGCCCTTCGCAAAGGTGAATTTTGCCCAGAGGCATTCACATTTGGATCGCGACGAAACGAAGCATTCTGCCCAGAGCTGAGGAGTCGCGCCCAAAGGAGAAGGGAAGAAACGAATCGAGAAAAGACTCAGGCGAGGCAATGTCACATCCGAGAGAGTGTACGTAACGCACATAACAAAAAAAAAAAAAAAAAAAACACAGGAAAGAAGAGTAGACAAAAAAAGAGCATGGGCGGAATCATTACGTTTTATTTAAATATGCGAGAAGAAAAAAGTACATGTCCCCAAACCACCCTTAAATGGAGGATTCGGAAGAAATGGAGGATTGTGAATCCCCACCCTCATTCGAGCAAACATCGGGGGCGAACTCCTCTATCTTTCATTCCTACCCGAATATCTCAACCTCAAACATCACCCCCCCAGATGGAAGAAGATCAAGCACTCCACAGTAGACACGCGGTGGTCCACTAAAACTCCGACCATCCCTCCCAAAGCCATACCTCCCTAGAGGTCCCATCCCGGACCAACGCGACGCCCTTCTCAGGTCCGTTCGGCCCCTTCAGCCTTGCCAACCCGGTAGCCACGCAGCCTTTGAGCCAACAATACCCCGGAGGGAATAGGAGGCGATCAGAAGGGCTCCTAGAGCCAAACAACACGTAGAAATATGGGCGAGAATCGCTACACATCACATCCAGAGTATGGATGAACCTCAAGGGCCCTACCCCATGCCATTTATAGGCCTGGTCGCGTCTCTTGTGAAGCTTTAATGAAGAAACCTCAGTTTCCGGGACGAGGTCATCGGGACTGACAACAATTATGGTGAAAGTCAAGGAAAAGCCCCGTGGACGTCAGCAGGTGTACGGACATCGATACAGAGTTTAACTGCCACCCCTCTGAGCGACCGCTCCGATCCATCGAGCCAACCACGGACTACAACTACCCTTCCCTAGTTAATAAGGGTCCTCGTTGGGAACCGAGTAGAATCTCACCCAAAGGACACCTGGCTACCAACATTCGAGCGTGAACCACGACGCCCCACACAAAGGCTAGTGTAACTCAGAATCAAAGCCGAGTTCCTTACTCGCCAGGGGCTCACAAGAAACCGAATCCCGACATTTCAAAAGAACGACAAGACAAAAAAGACGGGATTTCAATCGGAGGATAAGACAAAACTCCATACAAGTTTTTATTAAGTTAAGTCCTCTACAGAAAGTTTAGTCTATACACCGCCCAGCAGAGACAAAGAAAGAGAAAATATCTGAATCAAATAACAAGACACAGTACAAAATTGGGAGCCATCCAAGGAAAAGTAAGCCTCAGAAGCCATGCCATAAGAAAGAAAGTCAAGGGAAAGAGACTAAGAGTTCCTCACCATCGGCGACTTCACCACCCCCCTCTTCAGAGCCCGCGCCGGAGAAATCCCCCTCTAGGAATTCGTCCCTAGACTCGATGTCCGGGTTCTCCACGGTGAGGACCTTCAACCCTTTTTTAAAATTAATATTGAAGTCCACAAGAAGCTTCTGCAGTACCAACTCCTGAAGAATCCTGAATGCCTCGTCGCCACCACGTTGGAACCCCTCATTGTAACCACCATCTTTTTCTTTGTATACAGAGGAAGGGGTTTCCAACTCCCTTATTTGTTCCCGCTGGCCTGTGGTCTCCTTATGCTCGCATGCTCGGCTAGCTCAAATTTAAACCTTCTTTTTCTCATTTCGCAATGTACCTTCTTGGCAAGGGCGGACTCAAGGAGGCATTCCTTCTCCTCCCGAGCCATAAGGGAATCATCCTGGTCCTTCTCAAGATCGGCGACAGACTTCTTTGTCGCATCAAGATCTGAAGACAACTGTTCAACTCGTTTCTTCATCGTCGACCACCCAAACCTCAGCCTGCAAGCACCAATCTTCTAGCGCCTGCCTCGTCTTCTCCGCCTCCTCATTCCCAGCGGAGAGCTCCTCAATCCGCTTGGAGAGACCTTCAACTCTAATTCTGCATTTGTCCCTGGTACCAATTAATTTTTTGCATTGAATGGTAGATGACTCCAAGGAGTCGACAACCTTCTTCTCCCCCTCTAGTCGAAAGACCGTCGCACTCAGCACCTTATTGTCGGCCGCAAGGCCCCTAAGCATGGCCCGGTTGCCCTCCTTCTTCTTGAGGATCCTGGCGACCTCCTCCATTAGTATGCTAAACTGTACGAGAACAACGCTTAGCTATCAGTCGACATATAAAAGTTCGAGGACAATACCCTAGTAAATACTTACGGAAATCGCAGACAAACGCAAATGATCCGCAAGATCCTCGTCGTCGAATCGCCTAAGTGTACACGGCCGCATCCGTTCCAAGTATCTCCAACGAGAAAGCGCCGGCCTCGGGATCGTGACAGAATATCCCATCAACAGGATTGATCACAATCTTCTTTCCCCACTCCGAGGTAGAAGCGCCTGACTACAAGGGACCCCACCTATTCCGGCCTCTAGGAGCTTCGAAAGGGGGTCTCTCGCTCACCGCCTTCTCCCCAGCGTAGCGACGAGCCTCGAGAACCCCTTGGGCCCCTTCTGAAGGAGCGGCCCCAAAAACTAGTACTATCGACGACGCACCAGCAGCGGGAGTGGTTGGCATTTCCGCCAACCTTGTCAGCTTCTCCTTCCATCTGGCACACCTGGCAGGGGAGGGATTCTCCACTTCTCCACTTCTCCACTTCTGCTCTAACGAGGCCCACCTCCCCTCTAGCGGACTGGAAGACCGAGGCCTCCTCGGTCTCCTCGAGAATGTTGATCAGCTCGGGGGACGACCTTAGCTTCTCTTTCGAAGCAACCTACTTCTTTCGCTTCGTATGGGAGGTGCCCCTCCTCGGCCTCGACAACTTCCTTGCTCCTCTTCTGTGGAGCAGCTTCCATCGGAGCCGAGAACTCATCAAAGTACCCTTTGGAGCACCGATATTGACACAAGACACCGACACGACACGACACGGACACACCGACACAACATTTTTAGAAAAAGCAGGACACGGACATGTTGGGACACGTTGAACACATACATATAAAAATATTTATATATATAATATTTCAAAGAATATAATAATTAGATTTCATTTCATCATATTAAATATGGATAATGAACAATAGGTCCCTGAAACAATGCCAATATCCCCATAGGTCCCTGGGATAGGTGTTGGGGTTGGTGTAGCAAATAGTGTGCTGGGAAGGGACTTGGTTACTGTTTCAGGGACCTATAAATAATTTGCTCTATTAAATAATTTATAAATTTTACATAAAAAAATCAAAAAATAAAAATAAAATAACAATTCTATCAATCAATATTATTATAATTAATTCTAATATTTTTCTATTAATTAAAAACATAAAATGAAATAAAAGTCTATTAGGTGATAAAGGGTCAAGAAAGGACACAATTTGTTAAGAGAAAAATAGAAAATTGGGCAATTTAGAGATTCCATTTTTGGTTTGAAGGTATTTATGGCTTTGATCATTTTAAAGAAAAGATTGTTTAAAAAGTTGGGTTTTAAAATTTGAAAATAGTAAATAACGAAAATGAGTTAATTGTTGATTTTATGGAAATGTGGGAAAAGAAGGCCGGAAGGAGAAGGAGAAGGAGAAGGAGGAGGAAGAGGAAGGAGAAGGAGGTCGGGGGCCCTTCTAAAGGGGGTGAGGAGGCCCCATCGAAGGCAAAGGGGCCCGGTGGACCAGTTCTTCCGAGGATCAAAGGGTCTAGTGGGCCTTCTGATGGGTACTTAAAGTCAACAATTAACTCAGTTTCCTTATTTACTATTTTTAAATTTTAAAACCCAACTTTTTAAACAATCCCTTCTTTAAAATGAACAAAGCCATTAATACCTTCAAATCAAAAACGGAACTCTAAATTGCCTAATTTTCTATTTTCTCTTAACAAATTGTGTCCTTTCTTGGCCCTTTATCACCTAATATACTTTCATTTCATTTTATGTTTTTAATTAATAGAAAAATATTAGAATCAATTATAAAAATATTGATTGATAGAATTGTTATTTTATTTTTTATTTTTTATTTTTTAATGTAAAATTTATAGATTATTTAATATGATGAAATGAAATCTAATAATTATATTTCTTTGAAATATTATATATATAAATATTTTTATATGTATTTGTGTTCAACGTGTCCGTGTCCTACTTTTTCTAAAAATGTCGTGTCGACGTGTCCGTGTCGTGTAGTGTCGGTGTCCCGTGTCAGTATCGGTGCTCCATAGGATCCAATCACTGTGTTCGATAGAAGAAATGTGAGGCAAATGATCGAGTATATATGTTTCTTGCAGGTGTTAATCATAACCTAGATGAAATCAAAGGAAGGATGCTTGGTAGACGTCTTCTTCCCTTTATTCGTAAAGTTTTCTCTAAGGTACCATTAGAGGAAAATCAGAGGAAAATCATATACAGCAATGAAGCATCGGCCAATCCATGGATTGAAATATCAGTACTGATTATCAAAGAGACAGAGCAAGAAGGTAAAAAGAGGAAGAAGCCTTGGTATAATCACTGTAAGAAGTTCAGGCACACAAGGGAAAGCTGCTGGAAGATTCATGGCAACCCACCCGGTGGAAATAAAACGACCTAAAAGAGCTTTTCAAACTGTGATTGAGACTTCTCAATGAGCAACAAGTCACGTCAGGATAGTCTCATTCACAAAGGAATAAATAAAGCAGATCCTGAAACTGCTTCAATCCCACAAAATTATAGTTCTAAAATTCTTTGAAGCTCATTTGCTCAAAATAGTAATCATATTCCTATATCTTCTTTCACCTGCACTAAAACTAAAAACACCTGGATTATTGATTCAAGTGCTTCTAATCACATGACCGGATGTTCAAGCCTTTTTTCTTCTTATAGGCCTTGTACCGGAGATAGAAAAGTTAGAATAGCAGATGGCTCTTTTTCAGCCATTGCTAGAATTGGAGATATAAAAGTCTCGTCCTTTTTAAACTTATCTAATGTGCTACATGTTCCAAAATTATCCTATAATCTCATCTTTATCAGTAAGTTAACCCAAGATCTTAATTGTTGTGCTAAATTTTTTCCTTTCCACTGTGAATTTCAAGAACCGATCTCGAGGAGGATGATTGGCAGTGTTAGAGAGTGTGATGGTCTCTACTTTCTAGATGAGAGAGCGTAATCGAATAAAGAAGTTCAAGGGAACTCTAGCTTGAAGATTGCTTCTACTCTTAGTAATAATGAGATTTATTTGTGGTATTTTAGATGAGGACATCCAAGTTTTCATTATTTAAAACGTTTATTTCCAGATTTATTCAGAAATATAAATCCCTCATTATTTCAATGTGAAATTTGTGCATTAGCAAAGCAACATAGAAACACTTATCCTCCAAGGATATCAACCATCCAAACTATTTGCATTAATACATAGTGATCTTTGGGGTCCATGTAGGGTGTCAACATGCTATGGAAAACGATGGTCATGCCTCTACCAAATAAAAAGTGGTGTGTCCACATTTATGAACACACACACAAAAATGGAAAAAAGAAGAAGAAAAATAACTAAGGTAATACCTGAAGTTTGTATTGCAAGTAAAAGAGCATGAAAAAGAAAGTTGAAAACACACCATATTAAGAACAAAGAAAATGATAGTTTTAGTACCATATAAGAACAAAGAAACCAATAGCTCTGTTACCATATTAAGAATAGAGAATATGAATTAGGTTTTGAACTAGGTTAATGTTACAAGAGGATGAGGCCCGGAAAATATAAAGGTTACAAGAAAGGACGCTCACTCTATGTTAGGATACAACTATATAAAAAAACAATCTAATAGACTAGCCTAATATGTATATAACAAAAATAATAGAGTTAGCTCTGCAAATGGCTTTTATTTTGGCTTATTTCTTGTTAGGTGAT
Source organism: Dioscorea zingiberensis (assembly GCA_026586065.1). Classification (NCBI taxonomy): domain Eukaryota; kingdom Viridiplantae; phylum Streptophyta; class Magnoliopsida; order Dioscoreales; family Dioscoreaceae; genus Dioscorea; species Dioscorea zingiberensis. The sequence continues at coordinate 35,364,197 of CM048822.1, forward strand.
CCTCAACCTGAATCAGAACCAGGAAACCTAAATCAATAATCAAAGTTACAAACACCATGATGCTTACATAGTGCGACAAAGATGTATTTGTAGAAATCTGCACTATTCATCATCAAATTTACCAACCATAATGTAGCCATTGCCATAGATCTGCTACTTGCACTAACATATACCTTCAACTATAAGAGAGTAATGTTTGCATCATTCAACATATTATTGTAAATTCATTTTTAAATTCATTTTACACTTGTTAATTTTTCATCAAGTGAAATGAGTGCACACCCATGGCATCATTTTCATAAAATGATTACAAAATTGAATTTGTTTTTCTTATAAAGTATCTCCTCTACATATGGAACACCACTAGTATAGGAAAAATCATCTCTTGGAGTTAATATCCCATTTTATCTTTCTGGTAACTTCCCAAAGTATTCATCCCACGTAATGGTCACTAAATAAAGCAACACAACTCTTGTCTCAATTCCTTCTTCCATCTTAATCTTCTAGAGTGAAAGCAACACGAAAGTTTTTCGAAATCCCAACTAACATTTTGAGCCGACTAGTAACATGAATGTGTAGAAAGGTATTGAGAATAAGGTTATAAGTGATTAACACTATAACCATTTGAAAGTGTTCATGTGCATAATACGAAAATAACTTTAGCGACTAGCAACATTTGAAAATGCATGAAAGTAGTACACCACAAATTGTTCACATTTGCAAGTACATTATACAATAACATAACTAACTATCCACTATTGAAATGTACAACAATATGATACCAGCAGTCCTTAAATAGTTTCTATGAAAGACGGCATATAATAAGGGAATGCAAATTTTAACCTTCCCCACACTGGCTCACTACTGTTTTATGGGAAATGTGATTTTTGGTCATTTATAGATTACATGGTGAGGATTAAAAGAGTTGCAAATTATCATATGTGAGCATTTGCCAACAAAACACATTCTCCTAAGCTAAAAAGTTGTAGGTGTTCGGGTGGTGAGGAAGAAAATTCGCTCCTATTCTTTCAAGGCTAAGGCACCTATAAATAATTCCTCATCGATAATATTGGGTATTGGATATAACTTCTCCATGCATTTTTGGTATAAGAAATTACTGTTATTCTCCTTGTATTGCTTAACAATTTTACTCTTTCAGTTGCTTAGATCAATAAGTCGGTCAAGGACTTTAAAGATGACATCCAAACTCTTCCACCTCAACAAGGGTAGGCTTAGTGTGTGGGTATTCTTATGTTTAGCCCTCAAAACATGACATCACAAGATCTCTCTTCATGTCATTTCCTTAGAGTGGATCAAGGTCAATCAATTAATCAGGTCCTGAACTATCAGATGAACCCGATTCCTCCTCGGTTTTGGCAACTACTTTGTCCTAGGTGAATAGCCAAGAGTATACTATAGTTGGAACTAATAACAACCATCAAAATGAACAATGCTTTAATGTCATTCTGTGAATACATTGGTAATGGCCAAACTTTGTTGATAGAGTACCAAACAGCCAAATTGTATGCCCATATAGCACCAAACAATGCCAAATAATATAAAAGCTACTAGATCAAACAGTGTCAACAATATCAAATACTACTGCTAAGGTAACCACAATCAGAAAGGCCTATTAAAAAAAAACACCATGAGGTTCTTGATACCCATTTTTTAAGCAAATAAAACATAGAAAAACTAGGAATTCAAAGAGTGTTCTTTGAGATTACAATGGAGGCTTTTGCAGTTTCTAGAAACGAACATGAGCATTAGGGTTAGCAACCTAACACTAAGATATTATCACCTGCCAATACTAAATTAGAGTAAAAAGATAGTAAGTGATAAGATAAAAAATAGGGCTATATTATTAACATTATAATATCACTCTAATGCACAACCTCTTAAGCAGGCCTGAGTACTTTCCATACACTATTACCTAGATGTCTGAATTTAAGTGCAATAATTCAAAATAGAAGTTTATAAGTTGATTTCGAACAAAGAGTTCTGTATAGCACTTTACTTCAATAAAATCTCTAATAACTCAACAAAATGGCGTGGACAGCTCAATATGTTATAGGTGATAGAGAACAAATGATACACAATCTAAATATTGAAAGATGAAAACACAAACAAAACACTGAGTGAGAATTGTGGTACTTCTGCTGCACTGATTGCCATTGGATGTACTGCAGACTGAGCATAGATAAAGGAAGGCCACGAGCCAGGACCAGATCTGCAGACTAGATCTGTCAATAGGAAAGATGCTTAGTGAGCAGAAAAGAATAAATAAATAATTAACAGAGGGATATAGTCATGCAAAAAGTAACAAACTGCACTGAAGAACTAACATAATCAACAATTTAATTCAATAGGATATATCAAGACAGTATGCAAATAAGACAGAATCCATGATCATACAGCACAAAATAATGATTTATAAAACACAAGAACAGTGTTAAAGATTTTGAAGAATGTTTAACCATTTTGACCGTTAATTGTGGATATGGAGGAAACGGGAAAAGCGTAACTGTTTTGCACATGTAATTACACCTCGATAGGTTAGCCAAACTAACAGAATCTGAAATTCATGAAATGAAAATAGTTGTCTCTATTATTTAATGTTCTTCAAGGAATGACCAATCTTCTACAAACCAAATGAAGTATCTGTCATTTGAATTTTTAGTTTTATGATTTTAACCTCAGGTAAAAATGCAAAACAAAAAACAAAAAAAAGGGTAAAAAATGGTAAAAAATTAATCAATGAAAACCTTTATCCAAACACGGCCCAAATTTTGAATAGGAGGAACAAAGTGAAACATGACTAGTTTGGGGCACTTCGCGAAAAGATTTGAGTATTTGCAAAAAACAGGAGGGCAAAAATAAGCAATGCTCTGGATAGGCAGCAAGCCACATGCCAATTTTTCTGAAGCATTGCAGTAAACTGTGGCTAGGCAATGATTGTTGAGAAATGAAATTGCAAATTGAGGCAGTTTTTGCAGCACAAGTTTCCTGAGAGGGGAAAATACTGCAATATTGCCAGATAAATTTGTTAACTTTTACTCTGATCAGGTCAAATCCTAATTTTAAAAAAACAAAAAAAAAAAAAGGCAGCCCAGTGCTACAAAACTCCCGCTATACGCGGGGTCCGGGGAAGGGCCGGACAACTTGGGGACAACTTGGGTTTATTGTACGGAGTCTTACCCTCCATCTTTGCAAGAGATTGTTTCCACGACTCGAACCCATGACCTCCAAGTCACATAGCGACAACTTTACTGTTGCGCCAAGGCCCCCCTTCAAATCCTAATTAAGCAAATATAAAATTTCCACAAAACTTCCATTGAAATTAAATAGATAGGAATTCCAGGTGAGAAAAAGATTACAAATCCACAACTATTATTGCTAGGATGACAGTAAGAAACCTCCCGATTTATTGGTTGATAGCAAACTTCCAAAAGAAGATTAATTATATAGGTTTGATTTGTGTGACTGTGTCCCTCAGTGATATGATAAAAATTGGAAATTAATGAGGAAGCACCTATTAAGAAGCAGCCATTAAGGGCAAAAAACCATTCCAATATGTTACTCACTTAGTATTTCATGACTCTCCCTTGATTTTCTAACACATAGCCCACATGATCTATTGTAGAACATCATGAATCATAAGTTTGTTTGTACTAAGACCTTCAAATTTATATCTCATTGTTGGTACCCTAGTATAGAGATCTCAAATAAGAAAATATTAAGTATCACATGAATATAATCCTTTATTTATAGTGTATACTAATGTCTCATGCTTGACAAACAATTCATTATATTATTAAAGAAAAGAGGAATCCATTTGCATAATACAAGAGAAAACTCCAAATGGTGTAAATGGAAAACCATAGACTGATGGATATATATGTCACAGAAACTTGCATATGACAGTTGATCAATTAATTTGATGGACTTCCTGACAAAGCATAAACTTCACCCAGCCCATCCATTGTGAGAAGTAATTTGTGAGTCAGTCCAAGTTCTTAGAACTCTCACATTTCTTGTAACTCTCACATTTCTTGGGATTCTCCTATCTAGTACCTTGCCTAGTTCCTAGATCATTAAAATAGTCATATATTCTTCATGTTTCATGCTTGTATGTCTTTTGAGTAACTCTATGCTAGTCATATAAAAGAGAAAGATTAAAGAACATGAAGAGGAAACTCTCCTTAAACTTAGAAGCAATTTTCCAGCAATCCTTGCAGTGAGCCGTCTTCTCGTTTTTCCAACAAAATCTGGTATCATAGCTGAGTTCAAACTTAAGCCATGTCTTCTACATCTGGGACCATGTTCTCTTATTCTTAAAGTCACGTTCCTATCTTTGAGGGAGAAAACTATGGTTACTGGGTTGATCAAATGTGTTTCTTCTTCGTATCCCGTGATTTATGGGAGATTGTTGAAGAAGGATTTGAAGAATCAACAACGGCAAGCACAAGTTCAAAATCTTCCTCTCAATGGCAACCTCAAGACGATGAAAATAAGAAGAAGAATACCCTTGCTCTGAGCTACTTGCATCAAGGGGTCAGCAAATCAATTTATCCAAGACTGTTTGGGATTTCTAGCACAAAGACAGCATAGGAGACTTTTTTTTTTTTTTTGATAAAGTGCATAAACCACTTTCCTTTATTTGATAGGGAAAATGAAGTACTACACACGCCCCATTGGGGTGGATACAGAAGCCCTTAGTTGGGCCGGATATGGGAGGTGACTCCCAGAATACTGGCTGATCCCTGGGCAGCGCGATCCACCGATGGGGGACCAGCTAGATACTCATCCTCGAAATCAGTGTCGGGAGGTCTCGGCGTCCTTCCTTCTGTGGTGGTAGTGATGCTGAGGCTGTGGCTGACAAGGTCTCTCAAGGCTCGTAGATGCATCTGCCTAGTGGCTGGGGCACAATTGATCCATGAGAGGAGAAGGAAGTCTACTTGACGGAGGAGTCGCTGATAAACACGTTGTTTATTATTGAAACACCGCCTGTTCCTTTCTGTCCAGATATTCCAGGTAATTGCCATCGCCAGCAGCTGCCAACCCTTGCGGATGTCCCCACCCAGGTTCTTCGCAATCGATGTACGCCCCCATACATCAATACCAAAGATAGTTCATTGTGAGAAGTAATTTGTGAGTCAGTCCAACCCCTGCATAGGAGACTCTTCAAAAGGAGTTTTAAGGCAATACCAAAGTGGTCTCCATTAAATTACAATCTTTATGGAAAGATTTCGAAAATATTCACATGAAAAAGACCAAATCTGTAAGAGATTTCTCCTCTAAAGTTGTTGAAATCGTGAATCAAATTTGAACATATAGAGATGCTCTGAAAGAAATAAAGATAGTTCAGAAAATACTTAGAAACTTACGCTCCAAATTTGATCATGTAGCTGCAGCCATAGAAGAGTCAAAGGATCTTTCCACTTTGACTATGTTTGATTTATGTGGTTCTTTAGAATCACATGAAACAAGAATAAAGAAGTCATCCTTCCAATCCTTGGAACAAGCCTTCCAGTCCAAGGTGAATGTCTCTAGAGGTGAAAATCAGCATAAAAGAAACAATAGTGAACAGGATAAAGGTCAAACCAGCCAAGGAAGAGGCCATGGCAAAGGATGCGACCGTGGAAAAGGTTCTCAATCACAATGGCAGCACAGTTTTGGTACTTATTGTATCATTTGCAAAAAAACAAAATCATGCATTGGCAGATTGTTATCATAAATGCAAACAATGCAAAATTCCAAATCATTCTCAAAGAGATTGTTGGCACCAAAAAGGAGAAAGACAAGAAGCAAATTTTACAAAAGAATATGTAGAAGAGCAAGTGTTTCTTACTTGTTTGAATGCTGCAACAAAAGAAGATAAAGTATGGTTCGTTGACAGTGGATGCAAGAACCATATGACCAGGAATAAAAAGATATTTGTGGAGCTTGATGAGAACATCAACAATCAAGTGATTCTAGGAGATGGAAAAGCTGAGAAGATTCAAGGAAAAGGTGTTATTGCTATTAACACCAAAACAGGCCAGCAAAGGTACATTCATGAGGTTTTATAAGTGCCTAATCTTGCTCACAATTTATTAAGTGTTGGTCAGCTGATTTAGAAAGGATATCAAGTCAATTTTGAAGGCAAGGAATGTAGAATTTTTTATACTAAGAGTAAGTCACTTATGGCCAAGGTGGAGATGTTAACAAATAAAGTTTTTCCTCTTTCCTTGTACATGGCATTGCAAGCAGAAGCAGATAAATCTCACTTGTGACATTTGAGATACAACCACTTGAACCCAAAAGGACTGCATTTGCTACAACAAAAGAAGATGGGGATTGGCCTACCAAAAATTCATAAGTGTGATAAAATTTGTGAAGGATACATATATAGGAAGATGCACCATCTTCCTTTTCCAAAATCTGCATGGAGAGCCAAAGCTCCTTTAGAGCTCATACATGCGGATATCTTTGGTCCTACTAGGACCCCTTCTCTTGGAGGAAAGAGGTACTATGGATTTATTTTTTGAATCAGAAATCAGATGCATTCACTACCTTCTTGGAATGCAAGGCTCTTATTGAAAAAGAAAGTGGCTTCCAAATCAAGTCTTTAAGAACTGATCATGGCGGAGAATTCATATATCACCCGTTTATGGAGTTCTGCAGAAAAAAGGGGATTAAAACACAAGAGGCATTCAAAATGACAAAGATAGTAGATGAAGGAGCTTGTAGATCTTCCAAATGACAAAGGAGCTTGTAGATAGTCATGATTAAGAAGAACCAAACATAGGAGCTTGTAGATCTTCCAAATGACAAAGATGTTATAGGGATGAAATGGGTCTATAAGACCAAATTTAATGATGAAAGAGGCATTCAAAAGATGAAGGCCAGATTGGTGGCAAAGGGCTATTCACAACAACCCGGGATCGATTTTAATAAGATGTTTGCTCCTGTGGCAAGAATGGAAACCATTAGAATTGTCCTCTCCATTGTAGCCCAACTTGAATTACAAGTCTATTAGTTGGATGTAAAATCAACATTTTTTCATAGAAAGCTTGAAGAAGAAGTGTATGTTAAACAATCTGAAGGCTTTGTAATCAAAGGAAAAGAAGAAAAAGTATATCAGCTAAAGAAGGTATTGTATGGTTTGAAACAAGCTCCAAGGGCGTGGAACAGCCGCACTAATCACTACTTTCAGGAAAATGGAATTCAAAGAAGCCCTAGTGAAATAAAGAGGGATGGACAAAATTTTATCATAGTGTGCATTTATGTTGATGATCTTATCTACATGGGAACAAATTTGAAGTTAATTACAGATTTTAAAAGCTCCATGATGACAGAATTTGAGATGACGACTCTAGGAATGATGAAAGATTTCCTAGGGATCCAGGTGAAGCAAAAGAAGGGAGAAATTTTCGTCTCTCCAGAAAAGTACTTGGATGATGTTGTGCAGAAATTTCATATGCAGAATTCCAAACCTACTGCCACACCTTTGGTTGTAAATGAAAATTTGAAGATGGAAGATGGAGCTAAAAAGGTTGATGATGCAATGTTTAGAAGCTTGGTTGGTTCCTTGATGTATCTCACACACACCAAGCCTGATATCATGCAATCAGTTAACATTGTTTCCAGGTTTTCAAGTTCTCTAAGCACTTTACATTTTGCTGCAGCAAAAAGAATTCTTAGATACTTGAATGGAACCATGAAACTTGGAATCAAATACACGAAGGAATTTGAAAGATCCTTAATTGGATTTTCAGATAGTGATTGGCCTGGATTTACAGATGATAGAAAGAGTACTTCCGCTTATATTTTCTGCATTGGATCAAATATAATTGCTTGGAGTTCAAAAAAATAGCAGACAGTTGCACTTTTTTCAGCTGAGGCTCAATATTCAGCAGCTACTGAGGTTGCATGTAAAGCTGTGTGGTTAAAAAGGATCCTTGAAGATCAAGGGCAGAAACAAGATGGTCCTACGGTGATCCATTGTGATAATATATCAGCAATTGTAGTGTCCAAGAATCCAATTTTTCATGCCAGATCCAAGCACATTGAATTCAGAGTTCATTTTATCAAAGATTTAGTTCAGAAAGAAGAAGTTCAGATGGAGTTTCTAAGCACACTTGAGCAGCCAGCAAACAAGCTTACCAAAGCTATTGCAGTAGAAAAATTTAAGAAGCATAAAAGACAACTCCGCCTCACAAATTAAGAGGAGAATTTGTGAGAAGTAATTTGTGAGTCAGTCCAAGTTCTTAGAACTCTCACATTTCTTGGAACACTTACATTTCTTGGGACTCTCCTATCTAGTACATTGTCTAGTTCCTAGATCATTAAAATAGTCATATATTCTCCATGTTTCATGCTTGTATGTCTTTTGAGTAACTCTATGCGAGTCAATGTAAGAAAAAGATTGAAGAACTTGAAGAGGAAACTCTACTAAAACTTAGAAGTAATTTTCCAGCAATCTTTGCAGTGATCCTTCTCTTTTTTTCCAACATCCATCTGGCCTTCAAAGGTTGAATGGTAGCCAAACGGTGCTAGTAGATGCCTAATTGATAAGCCGCCTTAAATACAATATATAGACATAATTAATAAATAAAAAAAAGGAAAGGAAGCCTTGGCACAACGGTAAAGTTATCGCCATGTGACCTAGAGGTCTTGGGTTTGAGTCGTCGAAACAACCTCTTGCAAAAATGTAGGGTAAGACTACATACAATAGACTTAAGTGGTCTGACCTTTCCCCAGACCCCGCATATAAATAAATAAATAAATAATTGTTTTTAACTGCAATTCAAACACCATTATTAGAAAGTTCCAAAAAACCAAAACCTCGACCACATTAGCTACTCAGATTGACCAAGTTGGCTGACATGGCCAAAGAAGGGTGATTTAAAAAATTCAGTTTATTAAGCTTTTTTTGGAAATTTTTCATTAAGAGAATTGTACTAAAAGGGATACCAATGAAAAAAAATGTTTTTGAATGGATATTGTTAGTTATAGTTATGCATTGTAATTTGAATGTCATAACTAGAATAGGACCATGTACTAAATATTTAATGAGAAGAAGTTATTGTTGGCAAAGGGAAATGTGAGTTTGAGATGGAATAAGTAGAAAAAACAAGGACAGTTTTGTGACAGAATGTGACTCAAAAGTACAGTAGCTTGCTAGCGTTCATCATAAATAAGTAGATATCAGTTTTAGGAACTTATTATTGGGGGATATATAGGGTACATCCTGCCAAGAATTCAAAGAGCACAATATCAAAGTACAATTTCTCATTGAATTAAATTATAGACAATAAGCATAGCATGTAATGTTGTCAAAGATATCATTTTAACAATATAAAATGTAGCATACAGACACATGCTTAAATCATGAAAAATAATTTCATTCCTAAAAATACCAAGGCCACCAGTTCCAGATGCTTCAATATTAATAAAAGCTCCAATTGAATTCTTCCATCTGTGTGTCTTTATAAACCCATGTGAGCCCTGGTATAACAAAAGCACGAAGAAAAAGTAAGAAACATTTTTTAAAAATTAAAATAAAAAGGAAGAAGTAGCACAAATTTGACATATATGCTGAAAGCAATATATAGCTACAGCAACTGTTTAATCATTCAATCACATAATAAAGCTGAGACAAAGGAACATAACAATTTCTTAAGAGTGGTTGTTTTCATTTCGGAGTTAACAATTTCACGTGTCATATAATATCTACATAGCGTTTTGTCACGACCTGCCAAGAGATCCATGACATCTACGAAGTGGATGCTAAAATGGAGAAATTTGGAATAATCTAGAGAAGTCCAGAAGAATCCGGAAGAAGGTTCTAAGAGGTCGTGGTAGCTCCAAGTATACTTAAGAAGGTTCTAGAACTCTCTTACATCTTACCTCTAGGTCCTTATAGAAAGTTCTAGAAGTTCAACCATGACCGTTGGATTGGATCAATTTCCATCATCCATTGAGGAGGTGGAAACCATATAAAGGGATAAGACCCCCTAGCCATTATAACCAAGAACCTAAAAACCAAGAAGCTTCAAAACTCATCCACTCAACAAGTGTAGTTTTCTCTCAATTCAATACTAAGGCTTGCTTAACTTGTTCAGTAGAAGAAACAAGTCCAAGCGTCGCACGGGTAGTAAGTGAAACTCTCACCCATGACAATCTGCTTGAAAGACCTTTAAAGGATCCCCATTCCCATCTTTTTCCAAAATAGTTGTTATATATATAAAACTTATGTAAAACAAAGATAATATTTTTAATGATTAAATAATTATAAAAAATAAATAAAATCATATAAGAATATAAACAATTATTTTAAATAACAATTTTATTTTATATCTTAAAATTAAAATTAATTAAAAATTAAGGGTACGAAGCAGGAAAAGGGTCGGGTCCCCATTCAATGGGAAGAGAGGTTTTCTTGAAGAAATCCCCCCATTGATAGAGCCACTGTGTTTAGTACTGCTTAGGAACATGTACTTTGTACCATAGCCTCCATGTTACATTAAAAGCCTCAAAAGAGGTTAAAGTTTGCCCATATATAAACAATATAGTAAATGAGATAAGATAGGTTGTTTCCAATTCTACTGAACAAAGCTTACACAACATTGTACAACATGAATTCAGAAGTGAAGATTAACTAAGGATTGGAAAGCCAGTGAAATCAAAACATGCACAAGGGAACCTTCATCTTCCAGAAAATCTTTCCTGATGGGCATCACATTCCACAGTTCGTTGAAAACATTTTAGAACCCAGCAAAATGAAACGTCCATAAACATTCCATCCTCATTTTCTAACATCAGAAATAGTAGTTAGAGATATGTACTAGTGTAGTTAACATCAGATAATTAATTAGATAATTATGATTCTGTTTTGAAATTGCTTTAAATTTTGTTTTGAACTGTTCTTTTAGATAGGATTTGAAGTCCTTAAATCTACGAGTTTGGTGATTTCCAGGTGATTCTTAATAGTGAGACTATCACTGAATATTAATGAGAGATTCACAGATCTTGTCTCAAATATGTTTAATTCCCAAGGTCTCAAAACTCTTCTCGTGAGCTAATTTTAAGGATTTTCTATTCTGTGCATTGGTTGCATAAGAAGTTTAAGGTTCAAGAAACTTTCTTCTAAGCTAACTTTAGGAATGAGGTCACCCCTAGGTTGGTTGAGACAGTTTGTGCCTTACTGAAAGATACTAGCACAACCCGAAACCTTCTAATGAATGTTAATGCCTTGCAAAAGTCACCCTGAAAATCCCATCATAATTCCCTCCTCAGTCCAACAAATATAACACAAACAAACCTTGCCATTGCAGATTTAACTGATGCACATTGAATGAATGCATCTCTAACTAGCAGAACTCCATTTTAAAAATGTGAACTCGTCCTTGGTTTAGACCTTGAAACATTCCAAATAATCAGTCTATGAAAGTATCTCTTTGATCACCTTGTTGAAAGAAGCATTTGGATGACCAATTAAGTGTCACCACTTGTCTAACTGGCACATGTCAAAATTTTCAAGATTCATCACGCACCCAAGGCACCAAATTTGTTGTGCATAAAATCTTCATCCCAGTTCATGGGGTTCATGCCCACTGTTTATCACCACAGCAAAGGAACTTCCTTCTCCATTTATCAAGCTCCAAGATCAGCCACTAGGGGAATTTATGAAATGCTATAGGAAAGGTCAAAGAGGTTATAAGAACTGAACTAATCTCTATCAAAGAGAAGCACCAATCCATGCTTGCGGCATGGGTTTAAACTTACTCAAGAACAGTTTGTCAAGAGCTACGCAAAGGTGAAAAGGAGCTCAGCTGTATAGCCAAACACTTTGTAAGGAAATAGCCCAGCTAACATCCAAAGAGATCCAACAGATCAAATCCTCTTGTAGTACACTCTTCTAAAAGTTTATATATTCAGCCCTGACATTGACTCAAAACTGAGAAGAACAAATTTAAGAGGTGAGGCGTTCTACAAATCAGCCATGCTAAAAACAAAGGTATTCTCAGGCCCCAAAATTTGAATGTCATTTTTTCTGGCAGACTCCCTCAATATATCCATCCTTTAATGCCCTACTTGTGAGCCTAGATAGAACATCTGATACTCTGACCAATAAGTATTTGTCTAACAGATCCCCTTAAGGCCTTTCACCCTCTTAAACCCTGTTGTGGGCTCAATTTTTGTTTAACTGAATGTGCCATTTCAACACAAATACTTTTGATTCTAATACCTGAATCGAGTTATCGCATTGGATGTTGCAGCATGCACCCTAAAATCTAGTTTGAGCTAAATCCCTCCCAAATTTTAGCACTGTATGCATGGAGGATCTCTTGACCAATTGGCAGAAAGTCTAGCAACCATCTTCCTCCAATAAAGATCTCTCTCTAGATAATTTATATATGGAGTAACATCAGGGAAAACCATTCTACTTTTTTTTTTTCTATACTGATTTGAGTGTCAGATTGGATACATTTGAAGGGCCGTTTTCTCTGCATCAAGTTAATGTACTGGGTTGTATTGCTAAATTGCACTTATTCTCCTATTTGAACTCTATCCAGACATGTTACATATGAGATGTAACTGTGTGTTGAATCCCATTTCAGGAGTTTTGAAGAATGAGGCATTTCATTAGAGTGTAAGACATTGAAGTGTAAGAATATGTAGACAGGATAACTGTTGGTTCTTATCATGATGAAGGTCAAACCATCGACCCAAGTTTTGCAGCACATTAAAGGTCATATACATATTCTAAGTTGATCAAATGAGAACTCAATGTATATACAAGGGAGGTCAATCGTCACATTCCAGAATTTAGGAAAATTATCTGTGAAAAATAAACCTGAAGAAAACAAAATTTGATAAAGCAATATAGCTATAGTTTGTTACCAAAAGATAAAGTTCTTCTGCTCCATTGAAAAGAAAGATTATTGGCCGAGGAGGAAGCCAGCAAGCATCAACTAGAAGTCGTGCCATTTCGAGCATTGATGCTAGAAAGAAGAGAAAAGTAGAAACTAAAAAATGCAACGTAAAGAAATAGAAATAGCAACAGATGTAGCTGATCAACAATAAATAACAAGCTGGAGTTACTTTGAGTGCACTTACCAACACATGAGCCACAATCTCCAGCACCAGGAGAACCAAGAGGAGCATCAAAATGGCCATTCACTAACACAGATGGATCACTATCTGTAGAATTTTTTGATGAAATCCTGTGGTATAATGGACATCCAACTGTTACATTTCAGATTCATTGGTAGGAAGTAGTTGGAGTAATAGAAAAGATATGCTTTGAAATGATTCCAATAATAATCTGCATGGTATGGTCTCACAACTGCAAGACCAGAAACTTTCTTTCAATCTCTCCACTTTCATATTAAATTATTTTTTTATTTTATGTCATAAGCATAAAGGCATGTCAGAGTAGAGGTTATTTATTAAACTTCGAGCTTATTGTCTATAATGTACTGCAATTAGGAACTATAATTACTCATCAAAACCTGGATCATTCATATTTTTGCTAAATTGAATTCCCTTGGCCATATGTAGATTGTGCAACTAGTGAATGAAGTTTTTCAATCTGATTGGTAAGAAAGAACTCAAGATTGGAATAATTTATGTCATCTTCAAGTTTTTAACTCCACCTAACTGCTCGTTTATAGTGCCAATGGGGAAGAATTTGTGGGCCAAACACATGCTAATAATTTAGTCCTATCTCCTCTCTCAAATTCCAAAGGAAGAGGGGTGTACCCATGTTTATCCATTTAATATACCTCAAGAATATACACACTTACAACAGCAAACTAGAGTTCCATCTTGGAACAAGAAAGGCTACTGAACTACAAAAATTAACTTATTCTATTTGGTATTTTAAGCTTTCTAATTTACAATGACTTGGCATTCTACATAGCCTTAGCCAACGATTTCACAGCCATCCATTGACTTGGCCCAGTATCCAAAACTCAGAATTTTGTGGATGTGAGGTACCTTCAAGTGGGATTAAAGCTAATCAAACCTAAAATGAAAACTATTCAAAAGCACTGTAATCCCTTCTGATACATAGGAACAATGAATTTCTCTGGCAGAAATTATGAAAACGGGGCACTTCTACTTGGATCTTACCTTCAACCACTGACCATAAATGTTCTTTTCTTGTCGACAATTCAAAAAAGTGACTCATTGGCAATGCAAAAATCTTTAAATAGAAAAGGGGAATTATTGGTCACAACTTTCTCTAAGTTCTTGTGATCCAACATTAGAAGCAACTCAAAGAGAAAGATTTTCACTAATCAGAGAGCTTATGTGATAGTTTCAACCAACATATACATAATCATATAGTTCTTAGATAAAGAAACATTGATTTCCAATACTTGCATGGGATGTTTTGGTTTCAATAGCCACAATCAACATTGGCGAGCAACTTGTAGTAGCCAAATCATTATTTATAGAATGATAGAATCCTCTAATTATCAAGAGGGACACATGAAAGAAAAGCAATTAGTTGGAGAGAATTCTTGACTAGAAGTTGATTGATATTTAGGAAAACCGGAACATTTTTTTTATTTTTGCTATGTTTGTGAATTCGAAAGGGAGCCTTAGCACAACGGTAAAGTTGGCACCATATGGCCTGGAGGCCACAGATTCAAGTCGTGAAAACAGTCTCTTACAAAAAAAAAGCAGGGTAAGTTTGCGTACAAAAGACCCAAATGATTTGACTCTTCCCCGGACTCCGCACATAGTGGGAGCTTTGTAGTACCAGGCTGCCCTTTCCTATATTGGTAAATTTGAAGGTATATTTAGGACAACTTTAAGAATCAATCATACTAACCTAGTATTTTCTCCATGTCACAAGCATGAATGCACTGATTAAGTTGACCTTTGAATTTTCTGTTATCTGTCTTGAAGAACCAAGATGACACGCAACACTCTTTACAATTGCAGCTGTTACTCAATCATGTAATAATGGGATTAGCCTCACCCTTTACTGCTTTTATCCCTCTGTATACATCAAACCAAACATACAAAGTATAAATCCACATCCAATATCACTCAAAAAAACGCACTCTCAGATTCCCCCATCCTATGCGGTTTGACCATGCTTTTTTTAAATCCAAGTTTGACTGCCTAAAATCTTGGAATGCAGACAACACTAAATGACTAGTGATCTCATCTATGATTGGTTCTACATGAGCACAAATGATACTCGTCAAAATGTAAACACATGTATGGCATAGCAAATTTTAAAATAAAAATTATTGACACACACTTATAGGTACATGTATATAATTTAAAAAATTTGTAAATACAATGTTTCAACCTAAAATTTTCAACTAAAATATGATAGCCAGCTTTTCTTGGCCCCCAGAATCACATGCACTATCATAGTTAGGTTAAAGTTTCCTTTCACAAGCACTAAATTGCTACTCTTGCACCCTTATATTTAATTAATGATAAAGGAGGCTATATTACAAAGTTATGTAATAAAAATAAAAAATAAAAAGAATCCCACAAACCACTTCATCGAGCACTCAGCATACTAATCTGTCATTTAGGAGCAAGTATCTCGCTAACTCCTACAAAAACCTATTGCAAAACCATAGTTTATATAAGACATTTAGGTTTTAGGTTTTGCTCAATAGTTCATTTGAATGAACAATGCTATATAATAGTAATTTGTGATGTGGAGGGTTGTTTTAAGTTGTAATTCAAGTATGAGAACTTCTGAAAAGATATTTTCCCTTCTACAAATTGCTAGATACTGTTTTCCATAACAATCAAATCCTCATATTAGTTCCTGCCTCAATTGCCTTTACCCTTGATTTGTCATAAATTGTTGCAATTCTATTCTAACATTGCCAAACTTCCTTTAAGTTACAAAAATATACATTGCATTCACACCAAAAATAAAAAATAAAAAAGTAATATGATAAAAAAGAAGTTGAAATCATTATGCCATATCCTATGCAATAATTGGACAAAATCAAACACTCCAATCGACTGTAATACATGCCTTCACTTTTTTCATGTAGTTTGTGAGGATTA
Source organism: Dioscorea zingiberensis (assembly GCA_026586065.1). Taxonomy (NCBI): domain Eukaryota; kingdom Viridiplantae; phylum Streptophyta; class Magnoliopsida; order Dioscoreales; family Dioscoreaceae; genus Dioscorea; species Dioscorea zingiberensis. Next base: position 35,380,241 of record CM048822.1, read on the forward strand.
TATATAATATAAGAGACATACCTCATGAGAATATTCGTATGATTCCGATACCCAACAGATATGCTATGGTCCAAATATCTCATATTAAAAGAACCATTAACAAGAGTTTCCTCAACCTCTACTCTGCAACATAAAGAAATAGAAATCACTATGCAAGATATATTGGAAAGTTATATAGGTATGCAATTCTATATCCAAATAGAAAGAAAGGTTATTATTGATAATAGACTAACTAATAGTCCCACATAGGTTATATATATGGGTTTCTCTTCCTAATAGCTTAAACTTTTAGGTTTAATAAAGACAAGCTAACATTGTTCAGTTTGTATCTAACAAGGAATCAAAGCCACTATGACTAGTTTTTACAATATAGCTAGTCAAAATACTAGCATGTGTTTGGTTTGCATCGAACAATTGAGAAATAACAAGTGTTATATAAAATATAATTAATAAATGGGGAAGCAAGTGCATGCGTTAACAAACAAATAGAATCAAATAGAAGCAAGCAATACACAAAAAGAAGCTTTATTACACAGAAAATGTGTAAGTGCAAAATTATCCCTTTTCAGTAAGTTGCTTCTTTTTGTAGACTTTCTTCTTCATAATATGTGATGCTAAATACTCACCATCTCTAAAATGTCAAACAAAACTCTTCATGATATGTGATGAAAATTTGATCCTTAATACTCATCTTCTTACCGAAGAAACTAAGCCACTCATCATCTTCACAAAGAAAATATTTAATGCTCTTTGTTGGCTAAAGACATTATTTCATAACACAGGCTTTCTTAATCTCAATTGAGATATATACACCATACATAGAGCTTTGCACTTGTATACAATTGTGTGAAGAAGAAGCATAATATTTTATACTAATTTCACTTCTTGCATTGGTATTTAAAAATGTGTTTTCCTAAGGTTACTATTAATATTATATTTTCACCAAAATTTTAACCTAGCATAATAGAAGCAAAAAACAATCACATAGAATAACTTAATCTTTGCCTCTCACATGTAGGAGCATGAGATATTTAATAGTTAATTTAAAAATGTTTATGGCATTTTTCAAATTCAACTGTTGAATCTTTTTACCTTTAGTTCTATATTTACAATGAATGACAAAGTAAACGCACTTGCAGGTCATAAATGAGCAGATTGGATTTTCAATTTGATGGAGACACACACATGCTCAGAGCCACGATTTTCTTATGCTTGTGAAAGGCTTGGATCTAAAGGATAAGAAGAAGGCTGAAGATGTTTAGAATACAGAAGAGACTTACATCATAAGTCAATTTAGATTTATTAAAAGCATAACTACTAAAATTTTATAAAAAAATACTTGTTTGAAGAAAAAATTTTAAAATTTAGCACCAATTAGGACAGCAGCATATGTATGAATTAATGGGAATTGATGACACAAATTAAGTACTTCTAATCAATTTGATAAGATTTCAAAAACAAGAAAAATGTCTGATGAGAATAATTTTGAATTCTCAGAAACCAGTACCTCTATTTCAAATAGAAATCTTCATTCATCTTATAAAGGATTATTTCATCGGTTGATTTATTTATGGTTACAGATTATGGATTCAGAATAGTTATTTATCATACTAATTCAATGTTAAATTGGTTATTAAATATTTATGTATGGAAAACTTTCTAAGGGAATGGTGAATGTGACTCTAGTATTATTGCTTCCTCATTGATGCTGGTATCTTTTTCTAAATTTTGTAGTTTAAATGCATTACACATAAGAGAATTAATCCTACAGTAGTAGTTGTCACAAGGTATGGGATACTACCCTTAAAGTTTTCACTTCACCTATGAAAACACCCGTGAAGCACCAAGACTTCGAACTTGGTCTCAGCCTATTCCTTTTCCTCACCGAGAGATTCAACTTCTCACAGCAGAATATGAAAAGAGAAAAAGAAGGTGACACACACAAGCACACAATCTCAGAGTTTTTGGTTAAACAATAGTATTTATCACAAGTGTGTACAAGTGTCTTTGCATCACTCCTGATGCCTTTACAATGAAAGTTTGGCCCTTTATAAAGTCATCCCAACACCTGTCAAGAAAGCAACGCATCCCTCTATTGCATGCGCGGCTCTTAGCCCGTGTGCATGCGTGTTCGAATCGCAACACTTGGTCGGCGCATGCGTCTCTGTGCTCGCGTGTCTCTTCACATCTGCGTATGCACCTCCCTGCACGCACGCGTCCCTCTGTGTGCACACTGTTTCGCAGACACACACGCCTCCCTGCGCACGCGTACCTGTGCGCCTATGCGCACTTGTCTATATGCCCCCTTTGGCCTGTGCACTTCTTTCGCGCATCCCTTGACTTATGCACTCCTTCGGCGCATCCTTTCACTCCTGTGAAGTGTTGGAAACTTCTTCATGCCTCTATAAGGGAAAATGCCCTTTCACAACCCCAAGGACCCCTTTAATTTAAGGGTCCCCTTAGTAAGGGTCCTTACAATAGTTTCTTGATGAATAGCATACAAATTGTATATTATGGCTAGCTACATTTATAGTTGTTTTGGTGGACCGTGGCTTAGAAATTAGAATGACTTGATGGGCGCATTTTGAGAGAAAAGAGGTGAATGGCATGTAGTATTTTGTTTTTAAATAAGCTGGTTACGGCCTTTGTACTTTAAGTGGTCCAACCCTTTTCTAGACCCCGCACATATCAGGAGCTTTGTAGCACCAAGCTATCCTTTTTTTTGTAATGTAATATGATATTTAACTTACTTTATGTGTCATATTTAAAGAAATATTTGTACGTGCTTGACAAGGAAGGGACAACACAATGTTGCAGCCCTAAGTATAATGATTATGGTACTTGTAGCCAAAAAAAATGGTTTAGAAGGATACAATCATGAATGCTACAAGAACACTTGGATAAAAAAGATTTAAAGAGGGGAAATTAACTAGGAAGATTAATGTAAAAGACGAGATACACGAGTATAAAAGTGATATGTTCTACATTACGAGGTTGACAATCCTAAAACCTAAATAGCTTATATTAAAGGGGCTCCCTAAGGATACACTAAATCTATCAGTGAAGGAACAATTGATAATTGTCTTACATAAAATAGGATATAGAGGACTTGATCACACCTAAAGTATCTAAGCAATGACTTCAAAAAAGAAGGGAATCACATTCTCAAGATAATAACATAAAGGTAAACAAAACTGAATTCATTCATTAACTGATTAAATAGAATGATTTTTCCTTTTATACAGACTAGAGTCCATATCAAAGTAAAGTTTGATTACAACTAGAGGAAGACTTTTCTAACTAGAAGTTATCAAGACTTCAAGACTTAATAGAGAAATTCAAATTGGAATAAAATTCAAAAACCGACCAACCAAACTTGGCACTCTTAAGAGGCTAAGAACAAAAATTAACAAAGTACCCACAATGTTAATTTTAGCTCTTAGGATAGTTCTAATTCAAGTCATGCTATGCAAAAATCTTAGGAAAGCTCCTCATATTTTCATTTTACTCCTCGAAATATTCATCATCTATGCAAAAAACTTCTCGAGTTAAAGGATTTTCAGAGAGGTCTAGAATAATAGGAAATCATTTCAATTTAATTGCTATATTAATTTTTCAAAATGTCTCATTCAACCTTACCCTTCTGCTTCTCCTCATCTTTCCCTCCTTTTCCATGAAATCTTTATCATTTCAATTTATGCTTCCATTAAACATAGTTAAAAATGTCTATAAGAATCACCTTGTTTTGATTAATCAAAATCAGCAACCAATAAACGAACCATTAAGAGCGAGTTTGAAGTCATGTTATGTGAATAAGTAAGATATACTATATACATTCAAATCTCAAAGTCCAAGAAAAATCTCATTAAAAGCATTTATACAAACGCTAGTGAAGCATATCAAGATTTTCCCTCTAAATAAAATCCTATAATGCTTTCCCCTTTAGTGATGTCTACAGTCCATATTTAGTGTTTTATAAATTTAAGGAAAAGTTTAGAGCAAAAATGATATTTCACATGTCAAGTTAGAACATAGCTTTATTTTAATTAGGGGGATCAAATCAAGGGAGCTTTTCACACATACAATAGAGACTTTGAGTTATATATAATTTTTTAAAAAGTTAGGAAATTATATACCAACATGAAAATTCTAATGAAGGTATATGCAAAATACCCCAAAATAAAAAAGACAATAGAAGAACTAGCATTTCCAAATAATTATGCAAAATCCCTTCACATGTGACAACAAAACTCGGTTTTTAGAGGAGGGGGGGTGTTTGCTTGTAAATATTCATTCTTTGGATGGGGATATACAAAGATGAGAATAAAGTCAAAATAACCAATATTAATAAACTATTAATAACCTTGGATGATTGAGATTGTTTAATTGGTCTGATCCTCCTTAATAACTAATATTTAATTAAAATGATTTAATAATTAATAATATATATTTATTAAGTTAATTAAGAGGGATGAGAAAGGTGAAGGATAACTTATTTGGCCATTAGTCAGCATCCATGAAATCAGGGACAGGATGTCCCTTTTTCTTTTTAAAAAGCACGACTAAACACAAAAAAGTAATAGTGAAGGATATGGAGTTCTTCCTCAGACAACCTAACAGGCCCCTAAGTCATCTTCCATGATTCGCACAACGAGGTAATCACCATACGCGTGAGAGAGAGAGAGAGAGAGAGAGAGACTTTACTTCCTTAGAAGACTCTAAAACCTCCAATTTAGTTTGAAACCTTTTCAAAAAGATAAAACTAGATTAGGGAATTACCCAAAAGAAGAAGAAGAAGAAAAGATGAACTAATAATAATAAAAATAAAATCTCTTGTGATTTATCTGTCAGGAAAGCTTTGATCCTTTTGATATACAGGACACTTTTGAGAAGATTTCCCTCTAACAAAACTGTTAGCATGGAATTGAATGATAAATATCCCTTCATATGTAGAAGAGTATTTTTAGGCTATTTCATAAAAAGAATTAATTTTTTGTTCACAGTAATGTCCTCCGATGAACAACCTAAATGGCAAAGTAGGTATGTAATAATTTATCATAAAGGAAAAGGAACAAAAAAAAAAAAAAGTTGTGTTTGTGCTCACTGACCTAATATCCGGCGCTGCTCTTGCCGCGATTGAATCCAACTGCCCTCTTATGTACCTAGCCGCCTCCTCCAATCCCGGCTTCCCCTCCTGCAGATCAGAAATCAAAACCAAGGAGTGGGACAAAACCAATCGACCACGATAAGTAGCCAACCTGGCGGCCATCGATGTCGACAGTGAGGCGTCTGACGTGCTCCAGGGCGCGCGCCTCGGAGAAGCAGTCGAGAGGGGCATCGGCACCGCGAGGCCGTACGTTGCGCAGGCGCACGGAGTCGTAGGCCAATTGCGAAAGGACTGCACATGTGGCGGCGAGGAAGAGCAGGCAAGCGAAGGCGGGAAGGTCCGCGGCGCTAGGCAACAGCCTCATGTCGAACACAAAGCCGTGAATCTCGCTTGACGTGCGCCAACCCTTATAATTTATACATAGCTCACCAACACGGTAAAGTTGTCTTGTGAAACTACCGTACCAGGATTTTAACCAGTTTGACCGGTTACTTTCTCTTTTTCATTTTCTCGGTCAGTTTATATTAAAATTTTATGTTAATAATTCAATCTTAATAATATTTTATAAATTTTTCTTTCACCATACAAGATTAAATCTCAGGCCTACACTACACCTGGTACAATCTCGTGTGTTGATGCAAATTGTGGGTGACTGGGTGTCACGTCCCGAACCCAGTTGGGATCTCGACAGACCGGTGTGGGGATGGGCTCCACTATGTATGCAAGGCCTCAGGACCTATGTACAATTATTACAAATACCTGAAAAATATAAATTTATTATAAATACTCAAATGTTCAATCCAACATCCATAATGACCGAACAAATGGGCCAAGTCTATAAAAATAAATCAGTACAGTTTAATTTATTCAAAACATTAGAGATAATCAATAGGACACTAAGGAGCTCTAGACATCTCATATACTCACCGACTAACTACTTCTCGTCATCTGGAAAAAAAAATAATAAAAAAAAAATAAAGGGGTCAAGCTTGGGAGCTCAGTAAGTACCCACTAAACAGTGAACTATGCAGTGTTTAATATAATAAGTACAGTTGAAACAAAACAATAAAAGAAAAAGTATTCATAAATAACTCAATAGTTTACAAAAATTATAATTTCTGAAGTTATCATAAAAACATCGTTTATTTATACTCAAAATACTACAATCTCCCAAACTTGCTATGACCACTAACAACCCCGGTGGTGTGAGTCAGAAATAGAAGGTTGTTATTATAACCAATAGCACGGGAAAACAGAAGGCTACTATTATGACCGACAGCACAGGTGAACTAATCATAACAGATACGTGTCGACACGATCAATGTTTAACCCTCATTGACGAAGGTCAGAACACAGACAGTTTGGAGATGTACTCGAAAATCCGAATAAATGTCACGGAAAAATAAGTCATAAATAATAGAATAGCTATGTCGAAAGTATGTCAAAGCAGACAGATGTCAATAGTCCTCTAAACCGAACATACATGCATAGTTCAGTTTTGTACAGAAAATAGATGGAGTAAAGTTTCTTCGAAATATCAAATAAAATAAATAATTCATTTATAATGGAAATAATTTATATAAATTTATAGAAAAAAAAACGTTGTTTAATTTATAGGTGGAATACTTACCTCCAAACTCCAAGTTTAATCAAAGCGTAACTCAGACCGTTGTATCTGTAATAGGATCTAAAAAGCCAAAAATGTACTCTTAGCAACTAAGGTACATAACTTCTACATATTTATAATTAATTAACTACTTCCAATAATTTTTTATTCCGGATACACATGCAATATTGGGTCTTATATATGACCAATAAATAGAGCATGCACGTCACACATCAATGTCCAAAATTTAGCCCATCAGAAGGTTTCAATTAGTTGAGTAGGGGCGGCTCAAAGGTAAAGCGAGTGAAGCGACCGTTTTAGGCCCCCAAATTTTAAGGGCATCATATTTACTTCTTATCCTCTAAGATTATTTTTTGAAATCTTATTCTTATAACTATAATAATAGATTATTATAATAAATTGATATTTACAAATTTTAATTTTAATTTTAATGTGTATTGGAGGCCTTATACAAAGTTTAAACCTTAAATTTTTTTAAACTTATCATTGTAGTTATAATTATAATTTGTATGATAAATTAATATTTAAAAATTTTAATTTAATTTCTATTGGAGGCGTCTTACTACATTTCAACCTGAAAATTTTTAAGACTTTATCATGCTAATAATAATTATTATTTGTTATAATATACGGATATTTAAATTTTTTTTAATTTAATATCTAATCAATTATATATTTTTTATTAACTAACTTCTTAAAATAAAATATAATAAACTAAAGTTTTAACTTTTTTTTAATTTAATACATAATTAAATATATCTTCTCTCAACTACCTTATTAGTTATTTAAAAACTAATCCCAAAATGATTAATTACAACAGTTGATAAATTGGTAAGTAACCGTCATTTTCTCTTTTATAAAAATTTAATTAATAACTTCACATCTAAAAAAGTTAGAAAAATAAATTTTAAATAATTCTTTTTATAGTAGATAATTTTTTTCTATATTTTTGACAAAAAAAATTCTCTTTTTGTAAAATAACCTATTATATTTCTATTGTTTAAATTTTTGTTTGTTTATTTAGATTTTTTTTTTCTTTAGTGGTTATACCCATCAAAACCCATAAGAATTATCATATTAGTATATAAAATAGTTAAAAATCTCTTATAAGTGTTCGTTAAAAAATTAATAAAATTTAATTTATATTAAATAATTAAAAGCCCCAGTTTAAAATTTTACTTTAGGTCTCCAACTCTCTTGAGCCGTCCTTGTAGTTGAGTTGTTAATATAAAACAAAAACGTCATATTTGATGTTACCTACAATTGCAATTATATTTAGTAGAAACTTAACCTAAAAGTGTATGTCCATAATTGATAACTAATAAAATTTATTTACACCTTACAAAATTTATTTCATGAACACGTAAGCCTGAAAAATAGTCCTTAATTACCATTACATATCTAGATTGAGTTAAAATCTGGAAAAACAAAGAAAAAAGGTCGGCTGGCAATGGCAATGGACGTAAGATATAAGTCACAGAGACTTGAAACCAAGCTGATGGGTTGATTCTATAAAAGCTAATGCATTTTGTGCTTTCTAGTAAGGAATAAATTTTACCATACTTAAACCACTTAAAAGATGTGAACTACAATCAACCAAATATAATATATACTAAAGCATCTGTTTGAGATCATATAACTAGCACTATAGCAATTCAAAGACTAGTAACTAGTGAACAGGCAATTGTCCATCTAAATGAAAATTGTGAGCAAAGAACATTAGGCTCTCAAATTTTCAACGATACTGAGCACATAAGGTAGAAGCATCCAAACAAGACTATATGATGTAAATCCTACAAAATGGGGATTGGAGGGAAAGAGTTCCAAAATTCCGGATCCAAACTGATGTAAGGCATGGGGCATTGTACACAAAGATTGAATTAAGAGTGGAAGATGAGAGACAAGAATCTCACCTTGACAACCTCCCACTCAGAAACCTTGATCGTGCCTCTAGATCGACGAGGTATGCTCCTCTGTTCACACAGAGAGAAAATGAGAAGAACTAGGGTTACGGATGAGGGAGGCGGCATGGGGGATAAAATAGAATTCTGTAACTATTTTAGATAAGATCTTTGACCTATCATTAATTAAGATAAGTATTAACCAGTTTTGCTTTTTAATTATTGCATTTTTATATATTTGCTTTTAACCTTTAAAGTGTATTATTACAGTGGGCGATTACGAGATCATGAATCCCTTATATGTCGCGGTAATGGCCGAAGTTATCATCCAGTAATAGTGGGAAGCATCGCGGTAACAACCGAGATCACCGCCCACTGGTAATGGCCACAATCAGTGGCAACGCTCCCCAGGGCTATAAAAGGAGCGAAGGAGCCACTACGCCAAGGAGGGAATTCCTTCTGCAAGGTATTATCCACTCAAAACTCTCCTCTACATTCTCCCGCCTTACCCTCTTTCCCTCACTAACTTGAGTGTGGGGGCTATACCCTGGCACGAGCGCTTGCCACCTTGCTCACTGTCTCTGCAAATCCTTTTCCAAATAATGAGTGACCTATGACGACCTAGTTCCATGAGAAGACCACCATCTAAAAAGAAGACATTCACAACCTGAAAGAATCTTTTCCTAGTCTTTGATTCAACTAAAGTTTGTTTATCTCATTCGTTGATCAAGATCAATCCAAGTCACCAAGAGGGACGGATCTTAGTATCAATAGGTTGGCATGTTCTGTGGGAAAAGACCGAGAAGTTATGTTGATAATGGCTAGAGCAAAGTGAAGCCATGCTCAAGATTAGGTGAATGACACCACCACTAGGCCCAATAGCGTACAGGAGGCTAAAGAGGTCCATTTGGACCAGCCTGCAGTTGTTGACTCCAAGGCCCACACTATCGAGCTCTAGAAAAGAAAATTGAAGCTTTTACCCATGCTCTTAAGAGGATGGAGTAGAAGGCCTCTCAGGCCCCACCACCACCACAGAAAGGCTTGGTGGATGCTTCATATGCAAGGCATAGATCGAACACACGCGCTGTAGAGCATGAGGGAAAGACTCGAGCAAAAAAAGAAAACGTTAGCCCGTCCTTAAGTAACTCGGGGTTACCTCAACCTCAGCCATAGTCCGAGACTTCTCCGTGATGTCCTCGGCGAGGAGCCACCTCTCAGGGACATGGGAGCAATTGAGATACACTCCTCGGGTGATCTTTCCTTCAATCCCCGAGATCCTGGACGCACCTCTTCTACCTGGGTTATGAATGCCATCCGTGGAAGCTTAAACGACACTTTGGACCTAGTTGACCACTTGGAGGCATTCAAGGTAATGATGTTGCTCTACGGGACACTGGACGTAATTAGGTATCGAGTATTCCCGGCTACTCTGTGAAGCGTGACGCAGACCTGATTTATCAATCTTCTCTTGGAATCAATTACATCATTTGAGGAGTTGTCCGACCTCTTCGTTGGCCACTTTGTGAGAACCAAGAAGTAGGGGAAGATCTCGGTTATGTTAATAAGGATCAAGCAACATGATAGAGAAAGCTTAAGCAGCTACATCTATTGCTTCAATATAAAGATGTTGGGGATTCCTCACCTCAACCAGTTTTTCCTCATAGTCGTACTCATAGAAGGGCTACGCAGGTCGGCGTTCCAATTTTCTTTGTACAAGAAGCAGCAAGAAGATCTGGCCCACCTCCTTGCCCAGGCCGAGAAGTATATCAACGCCAAGGAGATTCAGGCCACCCGGAGGGAGGAGGTCAGATGGAAGAAGCCCAAAAGGAAGCCGAACTAGAGCAAAGAGACTTCGAAGTAGCTGAAGAAGTTGAGACTCCAGCCCCGAGAGATCCACAGAATAGGGAAGCCGATGAGGATCTGAAGCTATGCTCCCTTCAACGACAGCCAAGCTGATATCTTGATCCAGATCCAGGATCAAAAGAGGGTGAAATGGCCAGCCAGGATGAAGAACCCCATTGGTCAAAAAGACAACAAGAAGTACTACAGATTTCACCAGGATTGAGGGCACAATACCGAGGAATGCATCCAGCTGAAGGATGAAATTGAAAATTTGATCTGACGAGGTCATCTTTCACAGAACCTTAGAAGAGACCTACAGAAAGAAGGTTGTCCTTTATGAAAAGAAGTCGACCCCATGTAGGGGCCATTCACTACATCGTCAGAGGTCCAGAATATGAAGGCGACAACACCTCGTCCCACAAGAACTATGCTTAGATACCTACCTGAGTTGAGCCTCTAGCAAAATTTCAGAGAAGGCTTACCGAGACTTCATCTAGTAGTCTATCATCTGGAGATTTGGCATCCCCGTCACCTTCATCATGAACAATGGGTGACAATTCGATAACCAGGGCTTCGAGTTTTGTACAAAGCTTGGTATTGAGGAGAGATTAACGTCCGTAGCTTACCTACTAGCTAATGGACAGGTCAAGGTAAAAAACTAGACCATCCTCTATAACCTCTAGAGCCAAGTTCAGCAAGCTAAGACCAACTATGTAGAGAGCTCCCAAAACTTTGTGGGCATACCAGATGACTAGTTGAACTACTATAGGGGAGACGCCCTTCAGCATCACTTTGGAGTCGAGGCAGCAATCCTAGTTAAAATTAGGATTTTGATATATCAGGCACAAGCGTTTGACCAGGAAGCCAATGATGGAGGTCTTCGAGCCAAGCTCGACCTCTTAGAAGAGAACTCAAACTCAGCTAGTCTTAGAGCAACGATATACCAACAGCGAGTCTAGTGCATCTACAACTCCAAGGTACGAGAAGTCGCCTTTCAACCTGGAGATCTTGTCTTGCGGAAGAACATCTTCCATGACAATGAGAGTCGGGATGGAAAGCTGACCCGCAACTAAGAAGGGCCCTACATTATGAAGGAAGTCATCATACCTGGCATGTATAGGCTGACCAACCTGTAGGGCAAGAGACTCAAGAAGTCGTTCTACGCAAAACACTTAAGGCGTTATTTCTACTAAATGTAATTATCCTTTTGAAAAATTACATATTGTTTTTTATCTATGGTCTCTTGCGTTGAAAAGTCTCTATGGATCAAAGCAGGTCTTTACCGCTAGTACCAAAGTCCTCCTGAGGGCCAAGTTGGCAGGTTTTCAATACTTGTATAAAAAGTCTCTAAAGAGCCGAGTAGGTTTTCATTGCTCGTATCAAAGTCTCCCGAAGAGCCAAGCAGATAGGTTTTTCATTACTTGCATCAAAGTCCCCCTGAGGGTCAAGCAGGCCTTCGTCGCTCACATCAAAGGCCCTAGAGGGCCTAGCAGACAAGTTCTTCATTACTTGCATCAAAGTTCAATTGAGGGTCGAGCAGGACTTCGCCGCTCGAATCAAAGTCCCCTTGAGGGTTGAGCAAGACTTCGTCACTCGCATCAAAGTCTCAAGAGGGCCAAGAAAACAGGTTTTTTATTGCTTGCATCAAAGTCCCCCTTAGGGCCGAGCAGGTCTTCGCCGCTCAAAAGTCTCCTCGAGGTCCGATAGGCGGGTTATCACTGCTTGACTAGAATCCAAGAAGATCGATCTTCGCTACTTGTACGAGCCCCATCGCCCTTCTCAGGGATTAACTCTTCAGCTCAAATTCAGTCCTCAAGGATCAGTCACACCAGTCCCCTTTCAGGGCACGCCGATATCGACCGTTAAAACCCTCAAGACTTCGACACAGATGTGGTCGCTAGGGATCATGTTACACCCGTCCCCTCTTCAGGTCACGCAGATGTTGACTATTAAAACCCTGTCGATCTCAATATAAACGACCCTCTCTATAGGGCTCCCTTTTCAAGGTCCGGTTATTCAGCTCTTTTCAGGGCGCCCTTTTAAGGGTACATATTAAGTCACCAGGAATCAAGTCACATCCATCCCCTTTCACAGCACGCAGATACAGACTACTAAAACCCTATCGACTTCGACTAGATGGCCCACCTCGCAAAGCACCCTTTTTTTATACACCCAGTAATTCAACTCTTTTCAAAGCGACCTTTTTACGGCAAGGTGTTAGCTCTCAAAAGAGAGCTATTTTAGAGTGTATTTTTCCACTTGTTTAGGACCGAAATGTATGATTTCGAATATTAATTAGACTGTTTTGGTCCTAAAATGCATTACTTAGTTAAATCAACTGTCTCACGTGATTTAGTTGTGTTTCTCATATGTTTTTGTATCTTCTAAGGATAAATCGAGTCAATTTCTTATGTATCAGGTGAACTAGAGCAGCTAAGGATAACAATCACAATGTTACATCGCAGCATCGCGATGTTTGAGAAGATAAGAGACACCAATCTCAGTTGAAGGACAGTATTGTGATGCTTACTACAAGCAACACGATATTCAGAGAAGACAGAAGGCCAAATGTTCAGCCGGTATCAGTATCACGATGTAAGAAGGGAACATCGCGATGTTTGTATTAAGACCGGAAGCTGAAATTCTCTAGAAAAGATAGTATCGCAATGTTCATGAGTGATATTGCGATGTTGAGGAAAAGGGGCTTCTTAGGGAAATATGGCAACATAGCGATGCCCGCAAATCACATCGCAATGCTTTTTGACAGGAGTACCTAGAGTTAGTGAACATTATGATGTTAGTTAGTGACATCACGATGCTCGATGCTAGGGGTATGTAAGGAACTATTTTTCTAGGTTTTGGGGCATCTTGTTCTCCATGAGTGGCTGCGCGTAGAGGGCGATGATCCGAAGGCTTTGAATGGCATTTTGAAGTTGGGGTTACATGAATCAAGAGGGGGAACCATATCTTTTGTGATCTTGGATGTTTATTCTCTGTTTATGTGCTTAGATATGGATGCTATGGTTAATGTTTACATTGCTTGGTATCTTTCCTTTGTAATGGTAGCGTAAACATCTATTTCTAGGGTCGTATGAACTCATGACTTGAAATCTTAATTATCCTTTGTTTGCTTTGATTGAGATGTTATGGGTATGCTTACGATTCAATATTATCCTCATCGTTCATTGACGAGCGATGACAAATCTTTGTTCTCCTTATATAGACATATGTAGGTGAGAGTTATATGTGAATCGTGAGGTGGAATGGAGTGACAGCCGTAGCTATCCTTGGCTTAGATATAAGCATTGATAGTGCATGGTAGTGGTAGTGTAGAAGCCCTATAATGCTTATCCTTTCTCCATAGACATTTGGGGAGGTTTGAAGCATGTTCCATAGACATAGGGAACTTGTAGAGTGCACCGGGAGTGTGAATAAGTGCAAACCTGCCATTGAAACCCTTATCCTCAACATGGAAATCTTAGCAAACATAGGAGAAAACCTTTACAAATCATTAAGCAATACAACCCTAGAAGTCTAATTGATTGAGTGCACCCCTAGCAACCTTCGCATTCATTCTAAATTTTCCAAGACTTTCAACACAATCACTTAATTAAATAGATTCACTCTTCAAGCACCTTAATACACTACAGCTTAACTAGGTTTAGTATACCTGTCCCTGAGGAATCGACCAGGCACTTGCCGGAATTGTATTACTTGCGACAACGTGCTTACGTGTGGAGGCCCAAGTGCTAGCAATCGTAGCTGATGGTCAACACAAGGATGAGCCCTTTGTGGTCAGATCATCACCTGGACATGTTAAGAAATGATGGTTAATTATACCCATCGGATCTTTTATTCACGATCTTTTTCAGGACCAAGGAGAAGAGCAAGAGAAGCAGAGTGCTCCTTCCGTACTTAAGGCAAGCCCTCACCTTTGAGCACCGAGAATCATACCCTCAGTTCACAGTAAACTAGTTGAACTCGCAAGGATAAACTATGAAGAGTAGCAAGAATAAAGGTCAACAGTGCAGAAAGCCTAGGCCAATGAATAAAAGGCTTACACAACCTTTTCGGGAACAAGCCACTCGAGGGGAAGAGATCATACAGTCATCACACAAGTAAGTAAAAGAAAGCATTTTTTTTTATTGATAACATTTACCTCTCCAAAGAGAGCTAATTTATTGGACTTATGCATATTGTTTAGAGCTAAATTTTGTGTTAATGGACAAGATTTGTGTACACATTAGCTCTATTTTTATATAAATATACAATTTGTGGTTGCTCTACTTGAGTTGTGTATTTTTACTAGAACTTATGTATTTTCAAGTACTAATTCAGGCATTCTATCTGTGTATTAGGAGAGCATATTTTTGGCTACCTTATAGAGCATTGATAAATATATATTTATACATGTTTGCATGCACTTTGTCTATCTTTCTACATGGTTTTCTCTATTTTTGCACACTGTTGGGTATTTAGTTGTGATTGGACAGGTAAATGGGTACCCACGAGAAAAGAAGTGAAAACCGGAACAATTCAGAGTGCAAAGAGTTGGGAGCACTTTTTTACAGAGAGTGACAAGCTCCCCACATGGGCATGTCAATTCAAAAGCGCACATAAATTGATAAATTCCAAGATCACGCCCAAATTACTCAAACACAACCGTGTGTTAGATGATACGGCCATGTGGAGCCTGTGTGCAAGACTGTGTATGTCTCGGGATTAGCCGAAATCGCAACAATTCAAATCCAAAAGACTCCAGATGATGTATACGGGGTCTACATGCACGGCCTGGATATGACCATGTTTTGTAGAATTGAAACCTATAAAAAGGCTACCATAATACATATTGCAAGGGGACTTTTGGCGATTCTTCTACTGATGGCTAGGGTTTCTGGCGGAGATTGAGGCAAGGGAGGCATCTATTCGGGGAGTAGTTTACTATCTTTTATCATGTCTTCCTCTTTAGATCTTGTTAGGGCTCTCTTTAGAATGAGAGGCTAAACCTCCTATGGGGCCTTAGACTCTAGATCTCTAGGATGAACTTGTGATTGTTTTCCTTTTCTTTAACACATAGGCTTTCCTTTTCGATTGTTCTTGTGAATTGTCTATGAGTGCTTAATGCTTTTGGTTTGTTAGTGTGAAAGCGTCGATCACATAATTAGAGTTGCTTGATGCATGAAGAAAGATCTCGGTCAAGCTAGACCTAGTCATAAATAATAAGGGGTGTGTGCACGCCGAGTAATTGTGTGATTCATGGTGTTGTACTCAATATCAACATACTCTCTTAATTAGGGTAAAACCTAATAGTGGGAATCATAGAACCTATGCTAATTATTAGCATAATGCAGTCGTACGACAAAGTCAGTGTATAGGACTAGGGTTTGGCTGTCACGAGAGAACGTGATAAAACTAATTTAAGATTCTTCACGGTCCAAGAATACATCAACTAGATAGCCTATATTAGAAAAACAATAGAGCAACGGATTCCTAGAGGGACAAAGATCCAGTGCGCCTTGATCTCTGCATTGATTAAACACTAGATTGCCAACTGTTCACTTTAGTCTAGTTCTCTTTAGATTTGTAGTTGGGATTGGATCAACATCTATATTTTTAGGCTAGATAATAGGATTCGAATTAGTACTAGCTCTTTTGGTCCCTATAGATTCGACTGCCCTATCTTCAGGGTACTTTACTACTTAAGCGACTTTGTGCGCTTGTGGATAACAATACGCATAACAATCAATTTTTTGGCGTCATTGTCGGGGACCGGCTATTCTAGGAACATTAGGGTTCTATTTTTCCAACAAATTTTATTTTTTACTTTCATTATCCATTGTATCTAATTGAGTGTTCTTATTGGATCATTAATGTCTTCTCTTTCAGGACACGAATATTACAACCAATCCAATGTATCATATTATGAGCAACCTTTGTTGGAAGATCCCCTTGCATATTACATTCATCGTAATGAAACTAGCTTAAGAGAGTTTAAAGAGGTTGAGGAGTTTGACTTGGAGGAAGAGGTGAATAAGTTCAAGGCAAGCACAGATATATTCATACACGAGTTCTTCGACGAACTAACCTCTATCTCCCCATTGGAAGTTTGTGAACCAAAACTCGTAGAGCAAGTTATGTCCATCTTTACGAGTACAAAAGATGTGGTTGGATGGGATGTGAAAAGTCTGTTGCCTCAACAACTCATTTGGGCAGACTTGAAACAATGCAAGGATTCGGAAGCAAGAAAATTCACTTAAGAAGCAGCCAAGGAAGTCGGCAGGGAAACCAAACGATAGGAAGAACTTGACGAGGAGACATGGGTAAGATTGAAGACATTAATAGAGGAACCTCCAGATTTGGAGTTGAAGAAGCTACCAGAGCACATAGAGTATGCCTTCATGGAGCAAGATAACAAGCTTCTAGTTATTATCGCCCCCAGTCTAGAAGCAGAGTAGAATGGAAGATTGTTAGATATACTAAGAAGGTACAAAAGAGCTAATACATGGAAGATAGTCGATATTCGAAGGAGCAATCCATCATTCTACACGATCAAAATCCTCATGGAAGATGATTACAAGTCCAAGGTGCAACCTCAGTAGAGACTGAACACCAAAATGAAGGAAGTGGTAAAGGCAGAAGTAAACAAATTGTTAGATGCCGAGGTAATCTACCCCATTTTTGATAGTGCTTGGGTAAGTCCTGTCCAAGTAGTTCCAAAGAAGGTTGGCATTATAGTAGTAGAGAATGACAAGAACGAGCTGATCCCAACAAGAACCGTTACTAGATGAAGGGTGTGCATCGACTACTGAAAGCTCAATGATGTCGCACGCAAGACCGCTTCCCATTACCTTTCATCGATTAGATGTTGGAGTGGTTTTCAGCCCATATGTACTTTTTTTTTGACGGGATATCAGGATACTTGTAAATCCCCATCGCCCCTGAGGACCAGGAGATAACCACGTTCACATGTACGTACGGTACATTTTCTTAACACATAATGCATTTTAGTTTGAGTAATGCTTGATAAGCGTTCAATTCATCATATTGTTATATCACTTCTTTGTACACTATGTATTTAATTTGGAGTAATTCTTGCATGTTGACACCTAATTAGTGTTAATTCTTAATTGCAGGGCATTGGAGAGCTTAGAGAACAAAATGGAAGTAACGCGGCACAAATCAAAGCTAAACTCCAATTTACTGAAGTCGTGCGGGCTAGCGTGGGCCCACACGCGCCTGCACGAGGTAGGAAACGGGCAGCTGTGCACTCGCACACACCCACGCGAGTACTCTGAGCACACACCTACAATCTTATAGAGAGCTTTACAGCCATTCGTGCGCCCACATCACTGAGCGCACGGGCCTGGAAATAGGGCGTGCGAACTGGCGTTCGCCCATACGACCGCTCACACGCCTCGTACTTCAGACGTGACATGACCGAGTTTTAGGGATGATTTGAGTCCGAATTTAGCTAATTTGGACACTAACCATGTGAATTGACTTGGACCTTATAAATAGCTAATTTAGGGTTTGAGAAAGGGGCTTGGAACTTAGAACTCATTACCTCTCTTGGAGGCTCCCACCCTTCCTCCATCTTGGAGATTAGGGCATCATTGAAGACCTTGGAGCAAGAAGGTGACGGCAAGTATCGAAGAGGCATCTACACACACACGGCCAACGGTCGTGGCCAACGATGGAGGAAAGGGTGTTTCATATTATGTTTCATTTCTTTCTCTGAACATTATGTTGAATTTGTGTTCCCCTTTGATGGGAAACTAACTTGTTAGATACTTGGGCATGATGAACCTCTGGATTTATATTTGACTTTGCATGTATGGATTTCTATATTTGAATGAATGTTTTAATGTTTTGAGAACCTATTGGATGTAATGTACGATATTGATGCTTTACGTTGTGACAACTCTAAGTTTCAATCTAGATCTATAGGGGTGTAGACAACTAACGCTCCCACTATATACATATAGATCTACTTCAATAAGTGGGGGTTGTGAATATGCCGAGAGATCGAGTATTTAGGCGAGAGACTCCTTTAGATTGATTATTCCCACAACTCTTCCAAGATAAGTATTCCCTAGAACATTAATGTAATGATGAAATTAGGTTAGTAACACGCCTCGATGGAGGGTATGAAAGCATTGTAGGAATTCTTGGTCCATAAACCAACATTCACTAATTAGAAATCCATACTTGCCCCAATTTATGAATATCCGGAGGGGATTCATTGCCCTAGTATCTCCCCTTTATGATTGATTGCCATTACTACTTTCATCAAGTCGGTCTCAAGCCATTTTCAATTTTAGAAATTAGATTAGGATCTTATCAACCTTTGATTAGGCTAGGTAGCAGACAATTATATAGAATTAGTGACGTGGGTCTTTGTGGGTTCGACATCCGACTTTCATAGTCCACTTTACTACTTGGTACAACCCGTGCACTTGCGGTATAAGCATAGCCATTAGGTTCAACATCAAGTTTTTGGCGTTGTTGCCGGGGACCTTTAGGTCACTAAGAATACTAAGAGTTGTTAGTTAGTCTTAGTTTTAGGTTTTTTAAAATTTTCCTTTTTAATTTTCTTTCATTTACTTTATTTTGCTTACTCTGAGCATTCCCACTACTGGTTCTTGTTCTTTCTTATTTGTGCGAGGACTTAGTGCATGACCCGAGTGAATCTAGCAGGTTTGGTAGAAGGTGATAGCGAGATCGAGTGCACTGTGCACCGGAGAATTAGAGAAGCTCAAAGCCCACTACAAGAGATAACTCCATGACCTTCTTCAGAGTCAGAGAACGTCTTCTTTATAGAGGTGAACATCGAATAGAGAGAACCCCCAATCATGGCGAAAAGGAGAAGAATATTACCCGACTATGAGCGATCAGAGTACACAGGGGAAGAATTCAGTATCCACCCGCCTCAGGTTGCAAACAATTTCGAAATCAAGGCGACTACCATTCAAATGATTCAAAATCAGGCCCAATTCGACGGACGCTATGACGAGGACCCTCACGTGCATCTGACACACTTCATTCAAATTTGGAACATGTTTAAGATCATTAGAGTCTCTGACGACGCCATACATTTGAGATTATTCCCGTTTAGCTTGAGAGAAGCAGCATACAGTTGGCTCACCTCGCTTCCTGCAAGGAGTACAAGAACCTAGAGGGATATGCTGGATAAATTCCTAGGCAGATGCTTTCCTCCAAGTAAAGTAGCACAAATCAAACAAGAAATCTCTGTGTTCAAGCAAGGTGAGAACGAGTCATTGTTTGAAGTATATGAAGATTAAATGATTTATTTAGACACTGTCCACACCACGGTATGGAGCCATGGGCTAAACTCCACACTCTGTATAACGGGCTGAACAATCACACCAGGCAGCTGGTGAATGCCACTACTGGTGGTTCCTTAGGCAACAAATACCCTGAGGATGCCGAGCAGTTGATTGAAGACATGGCCAAAACCGAGTCATCATGGTCATTAAGAGGGAGGTAACCTGTTAGTGATGGAGCTAGCCCAGTTCACCAGGTGTTCTTACAGTGCAAGTAGCAGAACTTTCAAAGAAGTTCGACCAGCTCACATCAAAAGGATCGCCTAGTTTAGCTTTTTTACAAGATAGTGGTGAGAAGATCACTCACGGGCAATATAAGTTTATGTAAATATTAGTGTTTTTTGAGTATATATATACAATTAAGAATTTTAGGAGGATTTATATGAAATTATGAATTTTATGCGGATACAATGTAGTTATACAAGTATGTAGAGGTATATACATATTCCATGACATTTAAAATAAATCACTTAAATATTGCGCTTTTTAGATGAGACATGAAGACTTCTCTCACACGGTCACTTAAATCTTTTTTGCATTTTTTACACCTAGCCCGGGTGCCTTTGTTTTCAATTTCAATAATATCAAAAAATTCCCACACCCCCGAAGTTCTCTTCCTACCGCCGGCACTGGCACCGGCACCACCAATAGATGGTCCGGCACCATCACCGGCATCGGATTCATCGACACTCGGGTTAGTGTTATCATAAAGATAAAATGGAGTAGTATCATCATCCCTAGGAAAATTCGATGAACCGGCCATTAAATATAAAATTTAAAATACGGGTTTCGAATTACCTCAACTACTTGTGGAAGAAATTTATAAAGCCGGAAAAATTGAAGAAAAATAAGCCCGGCTCGGGTGATCTCCTTGAAAAGTAGTTGAGGTCCTTGAAGATTAGTGAAGACTTGATCTTGATGAAGCTTGATTCGATTGTAGGCTTGAACTTGAAAATTTAGAAATAATTTGATGAAGTTGGAAGGTTGAAGCTTTGAATCTTTGATGAAGCCTTGAATCTTGATTGCTTGAACTTGGAATTTTAGAAAAAAAAATTGATCTTGATGAAGCCTTGAATCTTGATTGCTTGAACTTGGAAATTTAGAAAAACTTTGATGAAGTTGGAAGGTTGAAGCTTTGAATCCTTGATGAAGCCTTGAATCTTGATGGCTTGATCTCGAATGAGAAGAAGTAACCTTGAACTTGAAATTCTTGAATGAGAGATTGAGAGCAATTAGAAGAGAATTAAGAGCTTAGGGCTTTAGAGATTAGTTTTTGGTATATGAAAAAAAAAATTGGAAGAATGAGAGGTTTTATTTATAGATTGAGGGGTTATATTTTTAATACCCCTAATACCCTCATAAACTAGTTGTTGGAGAGGGTAAATTTGTCATTTTACTTAAAAGACCCAAATACCCTCTAATATAGCCGTTTTATAGTTGTTGGAGGGGGTAAAAGGGTCATTGAACCCTTTATTTGCATTAAAACAAAAAAAACAAAAAACAAAAGAAAAGTGGTGGTCCCGGCCCGGCCCACCAACGGTCACAAGGCGTCTTAGCCGCCCTGCACGCACGCTGGCTCAGGGCCATGGAGCGCTGCCCAAAGACAGTTCGCTAGTAGGCGCCTACCACGTACCGCTTACAAGAAGTGGCCGGCACGCGGCTCCAGGCGTCGTCAGTGCAGCGGCGGCACGGCCCGTTTGACACCTCTAATTTGACCATAAGTCGTTACGTGAACTTGTAATTCATCTATTTACACCATACTAAATTAGCAGTTAGGTGTTGTTTAATTTCTTATATTTCAAATCACAATAAAAGTGGAATTATATGTAATTAAAATGATTATATTTAAAATTATAACAAAGTTGTTTGATTTCCTATAAATGAAAATGATATACTTAGTTTTTTATTTTTAATTTGATATAATAAATTGAGGGATTATAATTACCATGTAAAGTGAATGGTGGAGTTACCCCCATTATCTATCATTTTATATTTTAAATTTTTATTTAAATTTTTTAATTAAGTAAAAAAATTATTCAGTGAAAATCAAATTAATAAATAAAATGTTTTTATAATATGAAAAACTAATTAACATTAAATAATATTATTTAATAATCAAATTTTAATAAGTTAATATTATTAAATATTAATATTTAACAATATTAAACAATATTATATAAATTTTTAATAATATTTATATAATATTAATAAAATTCATTTGTTGGAAAACGTATTAATTAATTGTAAAACATTTTACAATTAAGGTTTGTATAAGTGAATGGTGGATTTCAGCTGAGAATTTGGTTGTATAAAGTTGAGGAGGGTGGTAAGAATTGGAGATACAGTTTTATGTAAAACATTTTACATAAGTGAAACTTTTAAATCAAACCAAACATGGGATTTTCCAATTTACTTGTAAAACATATTACATTACACATAACCAAACAGCTCGTAAAGCCCAATTTGGATGACTGACAGTCATGGTTTAGTAATTTATGGTATGGTATAATATTATAATTATTGTTTACCATGTTTGAAAAGATGGTATGGTATTGTATGGTTAATAAATTGTGAGTGGTGATTCCATTGTACCGATTCCACCATGGAACCAGTACGTGGCATCACTCCAGCCACACATTTGCCTCTAACTTAAAACAAAAACATGTCCCGAAGCAAATGTGTGGCTATGGTGCCGGTACCATGGGATCATAACGCATAAATTGTTTGTGTTTGTTTTAATGGTATGGTATGGTTGCGGAAATAATAAAATGACAAAAATACCCTCAAGAAAGTATAAAGAGTGCGAGCTGGTAGTAATGGAGAAGATACCAACGGTGAACGGAGGTGGTGACAGCGATTGGAAGTGGCAGTTGTGACTTTTATTGGGTGGAAATTAGGTTGCGTTCTTTGATTGCTGGAGAGAAGAGGGGATTGAAGTAAATTTGGTATTTACAAAAATTATTATGGATATTTTCAACAGAAATTAATTTAGAACATTGGGAAACCACCAAATCGGTGGTTTGAAAGTTTTATCAAAAACCATGGTTTTTAAACCATAAAAAAACCATGGAAAAGAATATCATCTAATGGAAGTGAAAACAAATAAGGAAGTAAACAATACTATATATTATGAAACCATGAGAAACCATAAAACAAACAAGCCTTAAGTGTAAATGTACACACGTATATTACAAGCTTAATTAAACAATTAAACAAAGATAACATCTCAAAATAATAAACCATATATTTGACTATTAAACAATTTACATATCATGTAATATCTAAATATCATACAGATCCTTACATGCCCATGGTTTAACTTGCTAATAATGCAAAAGTAATATAATTATACCAAGATTAGTTATTCAAACATTATATGGCAGCTACTCAAATTATCTATAAAATTATGTCTTGCAAGCTAACCCTTTAACTTTAGAATAATTTGGGCATTTATTGTGGGGTGCCTTCTACACTACCGTGAAGGCATCGGTGCCGTGGAAAACTTGGCACCCAAAAAACTGTAACCCAACATCTACACCTTACCCTAGTAGACACCCAACGGTAGCGTGCCGAGGGTTACCACAGCAAGCTAGAATTTGCCTTATTGTGGTTCACTTTTAGAATATGTGATTTTTGTAGGTGCACCTTTGAAAAATATTGAAATTGCGTATATACTCTTGAAAAACCAT
Organism: Dioscorea zingiberensis; assembly: GCA_026586065.1. Classification (NCBI taxonomy): domain Eukaryota; kingdom Viridiplantae; phylum Streptophyta; class Magnoliopsida; order Dioscoreales; family Dioscoreaceae; genus Dioscorea; species Dioscorea zingiberensis. The sequence goes on from CM048822.1 coordinate 35,403,751, forward strand.
AATTACATATATACCAACAGGTTTATGATTTTATAGCATATATGCCCATAACGTTAACATCAAGTGTTCAATAGTAAGTTAACAAACGGTAGCCATGTGAAAAGATCATTATAACAACAACAACAACAACAATAACAACTAAGCTTTAATCCCATACTATACGGGGACTATATGGATTCTTTGTCTCCATAGTTCTCTCCAAAATAAATAAATAAATAAATAAATAAATACAACAACAACAACAACAACAACAACAACAACAACAACAACAACTAAGCCTTAATCCCATACCAGATGGGGTCGGCTGTATGGATTCTTTGTTTTCATGTCGCTCTCAAATATGAAATAAAAATAAAAGAAAAGAAAATGAAATAAACTGAAATAAAATGAAATAAAATAAAAAATAAAAATACATAAATAAATAATAATAACAATAGATAATTTCTATGAGAGATTGGGATGTTAGAAGCAGCACAGTATCCCTACAAACAAAGCTAAGCTAATGAAGGAAAACCTTTTAGCCGACTTATCGGTAATTCTATACTGGGCGGGGTCGGCTATATGAATTCTTTGTCTCCATGTCGCTCTGTCAAAAGCAAGATCCAGCTCAATATCTAACATACGTAGGTCCTTAGACACCACCTCTCTCCATGTAATCCTAGGCCAACCTCTACCCCTCTTCTTACCTTCTACAACTAAACTATCACATTTTCGAACTGGAGCACCTGGGGGTCTCCGGCGTACGTGTCCAAATCATCTCAAACGCCCTTCTCGTATTTTATCTTCAATTAGTGCAACATGCACCTACTGTCGGATGTGTTCATTTCTAATCTTGTACAATCTTGTATGATCACTCATCCATCTTAACATCCTCATTTCGGCCACATTCATCTTATGCATATGTTGAACTTTAGTTGCCCAACACTCACTCCCGTATAGCATGGCCGGTCTAACTGCCGTCCTATAAAATTTTCCCTTTATTTTGTTAGGCATCTTTTTATCACATAACACCCCGTGACACTTCTCCATTTCAACCATCCAGCTTTGATTCTATGGGTTACATCTTCATCTATCATCCCATCATCCTGGAAAATGGAACCTAAATACCTAAAATGGTTAACCTTAGGCACTACCACCCCCCTAGTTTCACTTCTCCTTCATCTCTCCTACTTAGACTAAAATTACAGTGCATATATTCTATCTTACTTCTACTTAACCTAAAGCCTCTACTTTCTAAAGTGTTTCTCCATAATTCTAGCTTTTGATTTACTCCATCTCTAGTCTCATCCACTAGGACAACATCATCCGCAAATAACATACACCATGGGATGTCATCTTGAATATAACTAGTTAATTCATCCATTACTAGGATAAACAAGTATGGGCTCAAGGCTGATACCTGATATAGACCCACTGTTATAGGAAACTCCTCCGTATCGCCTCCTACTGTTCTCACACTTGTAACCGCTCCCTCATACATATCCTTAATAATATTTATATATTTTACATGAATGTTTTTCCTTCTAATACCGACCAAAGGACTTGTCTTGGTACCCTACCATATGCTTTCTCTAGGTCAATAAAAACCATGTGGAGATCCATCTTCTTTTCTCTGTAGATCTCCATCAAGTTTCTTAATAGGAAAATGGCTTCTGTTGTGGATCTACCTGGCATAAAACCAAATTGGTTCTCTGACACCTTCGTGATATACCTGAGTCGATGCTCTATTACCCTCTCCCAGAGTTTTATCGTATGACTCATTAACTTAATACCACGGTAGTTGGTGCAATTTTGAATATCTCCCTTATTCTTATAAATAGGAACCAAAATGCTCTTTCTCTAGTCGTTTGGCATTTTCCCCCTTTTTAGGATAGAGTTGAAGAGTTTGGTTAACCACTCTACCCCTACTTCTCCAAGGCACTTCCAAACTTCAATCGAGATACCATCTGGGCCACAAGCTTTTCCAGCCTTCATTTTTCTCAGTGCCTCCTTGACTTCGCTAGACCTAATCTTATGTGTATAGCAAAAGTTCCTTTCTATCGTTGATGCATAAAAATCCGTAAAGTTATCCTCATGACTTGCATTGAACAAGTGATCAAAATAGTTTCTCCATCTCTCCTTGATTTCCTTATCTCCTATAAAGACTTGTTAAGACTCATCCTTAATGCACTTGATTTGATTCAAGTCTTTCCCTTTTTTATCCCTTAGCCTTGCTATCTTGTATACTTCCTTTTCCCCTTCTCGTGTCCCTAACTTTTGGTATAAATCAGCTAGGGATTTACCTCGGGCCTCACTAACCGCTTTCTTGGCCTCCTTTTCTGCCTTTTTATACTTTTCAAAGACTTCTCCATCCTCAGCTGTGGGTGATTTCTTATACCAATATCTTTTCTCTTTAATAGCCTTTTGAACCTCTTCATTCCACCACCATGATTCCTGTGGTCGAGGTCCCAGTCCCTTAGAGACCCCTAGGAGCTCACTTCCTATTTTCTCAATATGATTCAACATCTCTTTCCATAAGGAGTTTGCATCATTCACTTTCACATTTGTGCCTCATTCTTCCTATATTTTATCCTTAAATGCTAATTGGTTGGTTCCTTTTAACACCCACCATCTAATCCTACTTTGCTTAACCCTCATTTCTGTTTTTACTATGCCCTTTTTCTTCACATCCAACACTACCAACCTATGTTGTGTGGTTAATGCTTCTCCAGGTATAACCTTGCAATCTTTACAAATAGATTTATCCGTTCTTCTTGTAACAAGAAAGTCAATTTGGCTACAATTACCCCCATTCTTAAAGGTAATCAAGTGTGATTTCCTTTTCTTAAAGCAAGTGTTGGTCAACACCAAATCATGAGCCAAAGCAAAATCTAATATAGATTTTCCTTCCTCATTCCTGTTGCCATATCCATAACCTCCATGCACTTGCTCGTAGCCATTACTAAGTCTACCTACATATCCATTAAGATTACCCCCAATAAAAAGCTCTTGTTCACCTGGAATCCCTAGAACTACCATATCCAAATCTGCCCAAAACTTGACCGTATCTTCTTCTCCTAAGCCTACTTGAGGGGCATACACACTCACTATGTTAATTATTTCTTTTCCCAACACTAGCTTCAAATGTATAATCCTGTCTCCTACCCTTTTCACTTCAACTACGTTGTCCTTCATTTTTGGTTCCATAATTATACCCACACCATTTCTATGTTTATCCCCTCCACAATACCATAATTTATAACCTGTGTTACCAATATCTCTAGCCTTGTTTCCTATCCACCTAGTCTCTTGCAGACATACTATATCTATTCTCCTCTTTTTTAGAGTGTCAACTAACTCCATAGATTTTCCTATCGAAGATCCTATATTCCAACTACCAATCCTAATCCTATTCTCACTCTCATGGACTAACTTCTTTACTCGCACCCGTCCACTAAGATGCGAGAACCCTTGCTCATTTAACACCACATCTGGGCGCCGGTGTAGCGCGACTAACTTCTTTACCCACACCCGTCTATGATGTGGGAACCCTTGCCTATACTCCATCACACCCCAGGCTGCGATGTGATGAAACCCCTTGCTCATTTAACACTAAATAAATAAATACATAAAAAAATAATACATAAATAATAAAGAATAATAAATAATAAATAAATAAATAATAAATAAATAATTCTATGAGGGATTGGCATGTTAAAGCAGAAAAGTATGCTACCAAACAAAGCAAATGAAAGAGATTTTAATTAATTGGCTTATCCATAGTCCCATTGTAGATGGGGTCAACTATATGGATTCTTTGTTTTCATGTCGCTCTGTTAAAAGTAAAATCTGGCTCAATATCTAACATCCCTAGGTCCTTAGACACTACATCTCTCCACGTAATCCCAGGCCTACCTCTACCCCTCTTCTTACCTTCTATAATTAAACTATCATATTTTTTAACAGGAGCACCTGGGGGCCTCCGGCGTACATGTCTGAACTATTTTAAACGGCCTTCTCTTATTTTATCTTTAATTGGTGCAACATATACTTTTTGTCGAATTTATTCATTTATAATCTTGTCTAATCTTGTATGACCACTCATCCACCTTAACATCCTCATTTTTGCCACATTCATCTTATGAATATGTTGAACTTTAATTGCTCAACACTCGCTCCCGTATAGCATGGCGGGTCTAATTGCCGTCTTATAGAATTTTCCCTTCATTTTGTTAGGCATCTTCTTATCACATAACACACCCGTGGCACTTCTCCATTTCAACCATCCAGCTTTGATTCTATGGGTTACATCTTCATCTATCATCCCATCATCCTGAAAAATGGAACCTAAATACTTAAAATAGTTAACCTTAGGCACTACCACCCCCTAGTTTCACTTCCCCTTTATCTCTCTGACTTAGACTAAAATTACAGTGTATATATTCTGTCTTACTTCTACTTAGCCTAAAGCATCCCTTCTTCTTGTAACAAAGAAGTTAATTTGACTATGATTACCCCCATTCTTGAAGGTAATCAAGTGTGATTCCCTTTTATCTTAAAGAAAGTGTTGGTCAATACCAAATCATGAGCCAAAGCAAAATCTAATATGGATTTTCCTTCCTCATTCCTGTTGCCATATCCATAACCTCCATGCACTTGCTCATAGCCATCACTAAATCTACCTACATGCCCATCAAGATCTCCCTCAATAAAAATCTCTTGCTCACTTAGAATCTCTAGAACTACCCCATCTAAATCTTCCCAAAATTTGACCTTATTTTCTTCCCCTAAGCCTACTTGAGGGGCATATGCACTCACTATGTTGATTGTTTCTTTTCCCAACACTAGCTTCAAATGTATAATCCTCTCTCCTACCCTTTTCACTTCAACCACTTTGTCTTTCATTTTTTATTCCACAATAATACCCACACCATTTTTATGTTTATCGCCCCTACAATACCACAATTTATAACCTATGTTACCAATCTCTCTGGCCTTGTTTCCTATCCATCTAATCTCTTGTACACATATTATATCTATCCTCCTACATTTTAGAGTGTCTACTAACTCAATAGATTTTACTGTCAAAGATCCTATATTCCAACTACACATTCTAATCCTACTCTCATGGACTAACTTCTATACTCGCACTCGTCCATTAAGATGCGAGAACCCTTACTCATTTATCACCACATCCGGTTGTCGATGTGGCGAGACTAACTTCTTTACCCGCACCCGTCCATGATGTGGGAACCCTTGCCTATACTCTATCACCTGGGCAGCGATGTGATGAAACCCCTTGCTCATGTAACACTACATCCGGGTGCCGATGCACGTGCCTAGGTGAGCACGGCCCAACGGTATATCTCAGAGAATCTATATCATAAGTGTGGTAATTTTATTCTGGCTATCAACCTACCGCAACCCTCCTTTTTTCGGGCTTGGGACCGGCTACGCTCGCATTCGCTCATCGCATAGGGGGAGTTGAAAAGATCATTATACCTTTAGCAAATACATGAAAAATTTTGATATAAAAAAAATAAAAAAAAAGGAAAAAATATAAGAGACATTTCTTTCCTCATAGTTTAAATTTAAGTATAGTTAAGGTCTTTGGGTTAACAGCAGTTTACATATCTCAACAACAATGGCATATATATATATATATATATATATATATATATATATATATATGCAACTAAATAAAAAATTTGGGGCTATATTTACTATTATTGTTTTTCTAGGGGTATATATGCAATTAAGATAGTTTTGACTTCTGAGGGATATACATACAATTTTCCCCTAGAATATTTGACTAATTTAAATGAACACTTGAACAATTAAACCATCAAAAAAATATACAATTGAAGTGAATAAATAAAAAACTTTAGAAATATTGTTTTTATGGAAATAGCAACAATGATAAAAACGGCTTCCACTTGAATGATGATTGGAGGTGGGCCCAAAAGAGGAGGATAAAAAAATAAAAAAAATAAACAAAAAATAAAAATAAATAAATAAATAAATAAATAAATAAAAATTAAGACGGGTGGAGAAGAGGTTTAAAATGTTTAGGAGGTGCTGGTGACTGGGGCGTTCACTTAGGGGTAAGTGGTTGGGGGAAGTGATCCACTTCGGTCACTTCTGACGTTTCTTTGCACGTAAGTGGCACTTCGGCCCACTTTGATGAAGTGGCCACTTCCCCCATTTTGTACTAAGGCCACTTCGGTATAAAATGCAAGTGGCCGTGGCTTTTGTGGGTTATTATTATTATTATTATTATTATTATTATTATTATTATTATTATTAGTATTATTATTATAATCATTATTATTATTATTATTATTATTATTATTATTATTATTATTATTATTATTATTATTATTATTATTATTATTATTATTATTATTATTATTATTATCATTATTATCATTATTATAATCATTATTATTATTATTATCATTATCATTATTATTATGATTATTATTATGATTATTATTATTATTATTATTATTATTATCATTATTATTATTATTATTATTATTATTATTATTATTATTATTATTATTATTATGATTATTATTATTAATATCATCATCATTATTATTATTATTATTAATATCATTATCATTATCATTATTATTATGATTATTATTATTATTATCATCATCATCATCATCATCATTATTATTATTATTATTATTATAAAACATTTGGAGGAGTGGGCTTCTAAGTGCCGCCCACTTCAGTGAAATGAACACCGTAAGTCACTCCCCCCACTTCTAACTGTGACTTCCACCATTTCAGCACTTCAGACTTCCCTCAGACTTTTCCCCCAAGTGAACGCCCAACATTTAGGGGCTCTACAAGGAATCAAGTACTCATCATAAAAAAGAATCAAGTACTCATCATCAAAAGTCTGTTGTGAACTCAGTGAAATGTATTGTTATTGCAGAAGCATCAGAACAACCAATTTATTTGGTTTTTTTGGTTTGTTGTTAGCTGGTGTATATGAGCAGTATTTTAAATGGAGGTTGAGTGAAGGGTGAATTCTTGGTTTGTTTTTTTTTTTGGATGATGAATATACAGTGAATTATTAAATTGAGTAGCTTCTTAAATGGAGGATGAATGTATGGTGAATTCTTAACTGTTGTAATGATTAATGTATGTGTTTAGTTAACATTTTCTAATTTATTTCTATTTTATCAGAATTTATGGTTTTATGTCAAAAATTGCCCATTATTGAAGTTAAGCTAGTGGTGATATTATGTTTCTCTGTAGATTATGTTTCTTTTTAGTGTGTGATATTAAAAATAAAAAATAAAATTGAAAAAAATTGGATAATGGGATAACCTCACCACTTACTTCACACGGTGATTATATAACCTAACTTATATCAAACCAAACAGTGGAAAAGAAAAGACAGCACTTACACTTACATCAAACCAAACAGCTTTGAAGTAAGTCAAAATACAACATTTTAACTTACCTGTAAGTTGGACTTACCAGTAAGTTCACTTACTGCTAACCAAACAGCCCTTTAATGGTGGTAAAGGTGGCACCAATGATGGGTCTTAAAGATTGAAACCCTAACTTTTGTGAAGAATGAAGGAAAAAATGACAAAAAAAAAAAATTTACAAATTTGGTAGAGAAAACACGATGATAGTGTGTACCAGTGAGGGTGCGGAACACAATCACGATGGCTATGAAAATAATAATAATAAATAAATAAATAACAGACTTTTGAAAAATTAGGACTAATTTTGAGGAGAGTTAAAAAAAAGAATGATCGAGTTATTTAAAAATTAATGAAAAAAATGATGACAAGAATTAAAAGGCAAAAGGTAGTCCTAGTCCTTGTAAAGTTTTATGAGACTCCGTGTTTTTTGTATTATTGGACTAATTGGTGGTTTAGATTTTCACTAAATAAAACATAAATATGTTATTATCTCAATCAAAAAGGAATTTATATCCTAGAAATATCTTTGCAAGGTAGCATCATTAAATTAAAAAAAAAAAATTGTTGAAAGAGCCATGTATATGTATAATAAACCTTGTACTAGGTTTAGGGACTGGAAGTTGGGGAAGAAATAGAGGATACACCGTTAGATGTTTAGTTGTTCTAAAGGGTAACTGATTTCAGATGCTTCCCCGTCCTTCTCTTCTTGTGGGCTGCATGCATCTCCTTGCAGTTGCCTTTTCCATCACAAATCTTTCTTTCTATGCCATCCAAAACTAGTAATCCCAATAAAATAAATAATGTTAAGAGATTGAACAAACCTAAGAAACTAACAGAACATGTTGAATGAAAGCCTTACCAAAGAATTGTTCATATATCTCACTTGGCTACAAAATACTTCTGCTTGACGGTGAAGAAACCTGTCGTCCCATGATTTTTTCAGCAGCAGGGCCCTTCTCACGAACGAATTTGATGGACTCGGACAGTCTGTTTAGAAGGTTCACTAGTGCAATTACTTCATTCCGTTGCAGTTGCAACTGTGAGGTTAAGGAAGAAACTACATTAGTAAAGTACCAATTGAAAACAAGGCTCTAAGTACATAAGCAAACACCAACAGACAAACATAATATATGGGAAAAAAAAAGTTAAGGCACTGGCCAAAAGAAGTAATAAAAGTACAGTATAAGTTGCACAAAGGTTTGAGAATCTATTCCCAATGAACTGTTGATCTTAGGATGGAATGACAAAACAAGTGAATCACTCATGATGTAACTAAAGGAGACCTAAGAAATATTCCTCTATCATCACTATCTACTGTTTTGCTTCTCTGTATAGGGCTGCCCAAATAAGATTGTCTTCATAATCTCTTGCCTAATTACAATCCTTCATGGGACAATAGTAACAATGAATGCAAAGGTCAAAGTATTGAATTACCAGTAATGTGACTTAAGAAGAATCCTAGAACATTCTTCTATTATCCCAATGTAAGCTCTAATTGCCCTGGATTAAGCTAATTGCCTGCCCTCTCCTGAGAGGATTGTATTAATCGTTAATCTCATGGCACGCACATGCCTTCATGCAGGGCAACAATGCCTTTATCACTAAAGTCTAAACATGATAAGATCCACTTACTACCTGAGAATACTTTTCATGCATATTGGACAGAGAATTTGCAACAAATTCATTGTAATTCGCATATACGAATTTTTTTACTGCAACAAATAAACAAACCTACAAAACAAACCAATAGACAATCGTACAACAAGAAGAAAACGGGAAAAGGACCTCATAACCATCTGCACTACCTACAAGTATTGTTATAAGTGTGATCCTTCCAATCTGGAAATATATCCGTTAAAGGAGGATGCAATGAGAGGATGCAATGACGGTGGAGTTTTGCTGACATTTCAATTGGGATTAATTCACTAGTAGAAGAGATGATTTAATGCTAATATAATGAAATCTCAGAAAACAAGAAAGAGTGACCTACAGGTTGATTCAAGTGGTTTTGACTGTCAACAGAGAAAAGGATCTTCAATGCGGTGCCAAGACCTAGAACTTGTAGCTTCCCCCAGAGGCGGCATTTTTCACATCCAACACAATCCATCAATGCACTGCCATATGATCAAAAGAAGTAGGTCAAACTTACTGATCAATGCTGGAATTATGACCAACCAGAAGATCATATGCTAGATATATAACCTTATGTTTCTAAATTGCTTCTGAATTTGCTGTTTCAGTTCAGGCCCACTTTCACCTTGCCAGAGCTTTGCTTCGTCAAATGGCAGTGGGCATGCAGCTTGTAACTTGGGATTATAGAGTAGCTGCCTCACCAATGAATTTGTTTTAAGGTCTTCTTCTGAATTGCCAGTGTCATACTCTGCCTGTTCTAGATACTCTGCAGCCTGAACCAAATAAAGGGAACAAGCGTCATCAAATAAATGTAAAAGAGTGAAAGTAGCATGGATGGAGTCAATTAAGTATAAAGAAATATAGGTAAGAAATTATTTCGGACGCGCACACAGACAGACACGCAGGTCATGTATCTTATGCAAGATATAAAAGCAGTAAAGCTATCGATGAAGGCAGAAAGGAAACAAATGGTGCTGATGAGGATGCAGAAAGCAAGATTGCATACATCTTGTGGTACATTTGGAAGTCAAGATGTAACATTATCTTCAAAGGCCAAAGGATGCAGGCAGACAGAATAATTGAAATGAGTCTTAATGCAGCAAATGAATATATAAAGAGAATTCCACCACTAGAACTGGCAGCAGAAAAAACAGGAGATATATGGAAGAGGAGTAACTATAAATATATAATGTGGACAGATGCAGCTTGGAATGAAATAGGTAAGGTTGCTGGAATTGCGTATACTGCCATTACTAATGAAGGATGTCTCTGTATTGCAGGAGCAAAGCAGGTGGAAGCTGGTTCAGCATATGAGGGTGAAATGAAAGCAATATTGAAGGGCTTAGAGGAGATGATCAACTATGGAGCAAAGGAGATCCAGATACGCACAGACAACATCAGTGCTTCCAGAATTTTGGGTGCAAATGAGGAAGATAATGACTGGAGAACCACAGACACCACTAGAAGAATTAAAGCAATGGCTTCACTGCTGGAGAATTGGGAAGTAAAATATATTCCAAGGACAACAAACATTATGGCTGATACAATGGCTAAAAGAGCAAAAGATAGAGAAGAGGAAGAAAAGTTTGAGAATGTAGCTGAGATGCCTGAACACTTGCAGGAGATGTTAACTAGATGTGTTTCTGAGCTTTTTGCTGAATATTGAATAATAAAGTAGTCTAAATAGACTTTTACCACCAAAAAAAAAAAACTATCAATGAAGAACTGAAATCCTTAAACATGGTCATAGCTCTCTTCATGCTGGCTCCATGATGTCATTCAACATAATTAACTGAAATCCTTAAACCAACTAGTAATGAAGTTCAAATTCTAACACTAAAAATTGTAACAATCCACCTGATTCAAATTAGATGGTAAGCTAATTTGTAATTTCAAGTGAAAATATTTAAGAGTCTCTTTGGCTTGCAAAATTTGTGCCTTGGAGATAAGCTCATAACTGTATCTCAAAAATCAGCGACCACAAACTGCTAGTCCAAACTCTTCCTGAAGATGAAGGAATTGTTTTTCTCCATGGCTACTTGAATATCTTTGATTGAAAACTAATTAGGTACATTTTCTACCAGCCAACTGTTGCAGGTTTTATGGCAGTCCCTTCTGGTCCCTGAGACACGCGTAAAATGTCATTCTTATAAAATTCATTATAGGTTGATATCTAGCCTCAGATTTTATCTATCAATTTCACAAAGAATTCTCAAAGTTGAACCCTATATAGGGGTATGCGATAGAGATGATACTAAATATGTTTACCTTTATGCTTAAAAAATATACTGTACAAGTTAAACCAGCTTATTAAAATCATTAATCACTCCTTATCACCTGATGCTGCCACCTAGGATTCTTCTAGTTTAGTATGCTAAGAATAAAATTCCCTTTGAACTCGATGAGTTAGCCTATGAGACTTATTGGGAAAAGTGATTCAAAATTAAAATAACCTATCTCATCTTTCATATGGTACATAAAGAACAACTTTTTCATTGTGAAACTAAATACAGCTGAGTAGTCAATCCGAATGTCTTTTCTTCAGGATCCATTCAAAATACATTCATCCTCGATGCACTTGGAAACTATTTTCAGTTGGACTTCTCAATCTGTCATTAAACCTCAAGAGCTAGAAAGAATTAACATCCCTATCTGACTAGAAAAATCCATGCGATTTGTTGAAGGTTGGAAACAGGGACCTTCTCAATGAGGAAAATTTAGTCATTAGGTTATGTTTAGAGATGTTCTTATAGATTTGTAGGCACTTCTCAATGAAGAAATTTAAACCATCCATTCCTCATGGATTCAGTGCCAAACATAATCATGTGTGTGATAGTTACACGGAAATAATTTTCATTCTAATAATGCTACCTTGCTTTAGTACTTGCAAACTTCATAACAACAAATCAAATAAACTGTTATTGTTGAAATATGCCGTCAGTACCCTTCAACATTTTCTTTTAATCTATGTTGAATATTTGCATGATTCAAATAACATGTTTAAATTTGCATGCATTCAAGAAGAAATAAGAGCAGGAAGCTTGATTTCTATGAAGGGTTCCTTTTTTGCAACTCATTATCAAGTTTAAACTTCATACTTCTAACTTCAATTCATTTTTGAGAAAAAGAATCTGAATTCTTGTGGTCAATTTACTCTCCAAAGATTATAAAATACGAGTGACAACTTAGCTAAAGAAATTCATGCAAAATGAAAGTGAAAACAAAGAAAAGTTTGGGCCAGGAAAATGATATTGCTAAATATAATTGTTATGAGAACTGCAACCACATATGCAAGCAAACTACCTTTGTTGCTGCTCGAAGAACAAAGAGAAAAGTGAAGTACAAATTTTTAACACGCTCTGGGTGTCTTAGTACACGATCATACAATAGCTCGAGATTTTGCCCCCACTGAAACCACAAAAAAATAATAAATCAGAGACATACTTCACATAAAAACAATTTTAATAGTTCTAGCAGGAAAAAAAGCTACTGAAGCTGGGGAGGGAGTTTTAAAATAACCAAGTTGGTAGCCTCATCAAGAAGATAATCATAAGCTATGTGTACTGAAATTGAGGAATGCAGCCCTGAAATCAATTTGTATAGCACTCTTTTCTCTGGGCAAAATTCTCCTGTTGGATCTGAAATAAAAATATATATGTTATATATTAAACAATTCATGCATATCTTGTGCAGTTAAATAGCAGGCCCAAATATTAGCATTCCTGAGAATTTAACTCAAAACAAATTTGGACATTTAAACGTTCCAGTGAAATGGTGTTTATGAAGAAAAAACTTATCTCATATCTGGTCTGCCTAAGCATAATAAGAGCATGATAATAAAAGTAGAGATAGGTTATCATATTGTGCATGTAACACCAACCCCAGACACAAAGAGAAGTAGACCACACACAGACACAAAACAAAAGAAATATACACACACATGAAACAAAAGAAATTCTTGTTTCTCCATTTGTGTTTAAAAGATGAAGGGATAAAATAGTCAGCATAAGCAGGAAGAAATATAACTGAATAACTTGCTTGTCTCTTGTTTAAAAGGTGTTCTTTCCCAATGGATTTCAGAAAGTTGCTCTAGAGTCACGCTATAAACTAATCTTACATTCAATTTTTGGAAAGTTTAGAACTTAAAAATATAAAACACCTTAACCCTCATAAACCTAACATTGATACACTAAGAATCTAATATGTTTTAAAATATCCTCAGCTCTCATTAATTCTGGGTGACTAATCCAACAACCAAATATGCACACGCTTAGAGAATGTATCAACCCAACTACAAGTTTCACTTGCAACTACTACCATCAACATCATAACTCCTTTGCCTTAAAAATACAAAATACACGAAATAAAACACTGCTAGAACCTATCATAATCCAAAGAGTGCCAATAAATTTGATGAATCACAAAAAAAAAAAAAAAAAAAATCATGTTAAATAAGATCTCATAACCAAGTACACTATTGAACTAACATTTTGGGCAATTTTCCGTGTAAATAGCTTCCCATATTCGCCTGGCTGAAGGTCCAACATAGCCAGTGTATCGTTCAGGGTTTAGCTGGAGGTTTACATATGTCATCTCAGCTGTAAGAAAAATAAAAAAAAGGGGTCATTTATTAACATCCATTACCTCCGAAAGATTGCAAACAAGTAACTCATCAATAAAATAAATGAACAGGATAATCTACAAAATCCATACCATTATCAGTCTCATCATCATAAGTCCAAGGATTGTCAATCTCAACCCACCCACGGAAAGCTTTGCTATCTAATGTCCGGTCCACAGCAGCCTGTGGCTTTCCCTCCTGACAAATCAGATTATCACTTGGAAGCCCATGAAAAGGCTTCTTAAATGGCTCTGGAAACTCATTCTCTGGACACTCGCAAACACTGCAATCTCGAAGACGGCACATCCCGTCATCAGGCCAGAATGGGCAGTCACACCATAATTTAACCTATGAAAAACAAGTACAAGAAGTAAATATATTAAATAGGAAACTTCAGTATTACAGGACTGGCTTAAATTTCAAAACAATGTGTCGATCCGTGCATATGACAGATGTAGAAGACAGCATAAAAGCAAAACAGAAGAACATCACATAATGGATAAATCACATATCAGTTTTGTCACCTCATGCTGCAAGATTAAACAAAGATTTCCTAACAAGAGAAGATTAAAAAAAAATAAGCAACGTTACTACACATTCTAATATAATGTTTATGCAGGTATTATCATGAGTTTGCTTGTATAGATTACAGAACTGTGGGGTAAGCAGAACAGATATGAAACAATTAGTTTCGATAAGCTTTAGGGATCTCAAACATATTTGAATTTATTATTATAGATTTCAACAAGTATCAATCTTTAGCTCTAGCATGGAAACATGTTAATTCCAGAGAACAATGATCTGCAGCCATCTATTTCAAAATCATATCGTCCATAGCACCAGCTAATCAAGCATATTACATCCGGGAGAACATGATACGGTAATTAGGAAAGATTCTAAAGAATTACCTTGAAATATCGAAAGAAGGGCATAGTCACAAGCTCTTGTAATATGGGGTGCAACACTTCCTTATTGAGAGAATCAACCGTCTCGTAATCACAACAACAATCCTCCACGATCCCGGTATACTTTGTCGAATCCTAAACAATTTCTCCGTCAAATCATCACACAAAACAAAGCAAATTCCCAAATTTCAACCATTTAGAAAAAAAAAAAACAAAAAGGTAATAAAAGAGGAACTACCGAGCAATCACAGGGCTTCCCATTAAATCCGAAAAGCGGGATCTTAGGTGAGGTTCTGGAAGTCACCGCCGTGGCAAGAAGCACCGCGATAAGCGCCCCCAGTGCCCACACCGACCTCCGCCACCCACGTCCACCGCCATTTCTTCCATCGCCCTCCACTCTCTCCATAAGATAGGAATAGAAACCCTAGAATTGGAAATCAAGACTCCAAAAACTCTAAGCACAAGTGCAAGAATCGCTTCTCTTAGAAGTCTTCAGAGGAGATGATCAAAAGATGAGGAGAGAGAGAGAGAAAAAGAGAGAAACCGATGGCGGGAATGCCTCATTCCCGTGGGTTGCAAAGCCCATGTTTATTTAGAACCGCGGCTGGGAGTGGCAACAGGTGACTTGGGGGGGAAGAACGTCAGGGTCCGCAGTTGAACTGGTATTAGAAATCAGACGACGCGGTATTCTTCGCCATTTTCCAATTTTTTAATTTTATTCAACGGGGAGAGAAATAAGAAATCAGAAAGAATATTTTAATTTAAGAAAACTATTTATATATCCCTCAAAACTATGCTAATTGCATTATACCTTCAAAAAAATTATAATTATATATGTACCCCCAAAATTCATATTTAATTACGTCTATATCTCTTATTAACTCAAATATCTTAATTAAAGTTAAATTTAAACTAATAGGCAAGAAAATATCTATTAAAACATAATATTTTCAGGGTTTTATTAGCAAAGTGTTATAAAAACTATAGAAAATAATAAAGAAATGTAAGGCAAAAGGAGAGCAAGATAAGAGAAAGTAGAAGGAAGCTTTTCTTCTTCTTCTTCTTCTTCTTCTTGTTATTGTTCTTATTAGATACAACCACATATATATAGTTACAAGAGAGAATGAAAAACCACCTTATGGGCAAATGAAACGATAAGAAATGAGGAGTTAAAAATAAAGGGGGTAAGGGTAACGTAAGGACATTCACTCTAATAAAATATTTCATAACACTCCCCCTTGAATGTCCATTGTATAGGAATCTGCCTCGTTAAAACCTTACTAGGAAAAAACCCAGTGGAAAAAAATCCTAGTGAAGAAAAAAGAGTACAGCTTTCCTGATATATGCTTCCTGTGCTGCTTCATTAAAACCTTGTTAGGAAAACCTAGTGGGACAAAACCATGACGAAGGAAAAAGAGTACAACGCGTATACGACTCCCCCTGAAGAGGACATTATTGAAGATCCCTGAGGCGACGCATCCCAATCTTGCGAACAAATTTCTCAAAAGTTGAAGTGGGTAATGCCTTAGTGAATAAATCTGCAGGATTTTCTCTAGATTGTATTTTCTGAACATTAATATCACCATTTCTCTCAAGATCATGTGTGAAAAATAACTTCGGTGATATATGTTTTGTTCTGTCACCTTTGATATATCCTCCTTTCAATTGAGCTATACAAGCTGCATTGTCTTCATATAATATTGTTGGTGTGTCCTTCGGGAACAACAAACCACAAGTTCCTTGAATATGGTGTGTCATTGATCTTAACCAAACACATTCACGACTTGCTTCATGAATTGCAAGTATTTCTGCATGATTTGAAGAAGTAACAGCTATGGTTTGCTTCATAGAACGCCATGATATGGTTGTTCCTCCATGTGTAAACACATAACCAGTTTGTAATCGGGCTTTGTGTAACGCCCCGGTTTTTCCTGTAAATATTGTAAAAATATTAAATTAATGTTGATGCTTATTAATCTACTAAATAGTAGTAACATGAAAATTGAGGCTAATAGGCTTTAAAACTCGCAATAGGGTTGCAAGGTAATGGGTAGACTTCTAAATGGAGAAATGAGGGATAAGTGAGTAATGTTAATAAGAGATGAATATATAATATTTGATCTAGGCATGTGAAAGCGATTAATCTTTTCATGTACTAAGTTGGGAATTAGTAATGGTCATAAAGAACAAGTGACAATGTCAATAGCTAGAAGCGGTGACAAATAAAATAAATAATAAAGCCTAGGTTTATCTTGATAAAGGTGTGACAAACTAAGTATAACAAATATATTTCATTTTAATAACCCAACTTAGGCTTGTGACAAATGGATTAAAGGGTCATGGGGTACATTGGAGCTATAGATGGGTTTTGTGAGATTAAAGGCGAGGAGCTTGTGTGGTCTTTTGAAGAGATTAGAAAAGAGGGAAAAGAGAGAGAGGAAAGGTGGGGAAAGAAGAGGTGCGGAGGTGGCAATGAGGGGAATGAATGAATGAAAAATGGCGATTCTGGAGGTCGCGATGGTGGCGGCAGAGCGGCGTATGCATGCGTGCGAAGGAGGCGGGCGTGCAGGCGCATGGCGAGCGCTCCCAGTACTTGGCGTGATGCGTCGAAGGGAAAAAGCAGAGAGAGAGAGGGAAGGGCTGGAATTGGCGGCCGGAGTTACAGGGGCGACTCAGAGCCGATCCCTCTGCCCCCGAGCTCACGGCAACGCCATCGACATCCACAAGGCCTCTATTCTCGGACCTCCAGCGTGGCGCTAGCCCACTTACCAGTGGCTGACTCAAAGTCTACTGTTTGAGTTAGTTTCCGGCCCGAGTAGGCGATCCACCACCACAGCCCGGTTTGAGAAGGGGCTTGGCCGATTTGACAAGGTACATAAGGCTTTCGGTTGGTTGATGGCTGGTGTGGCAGGCTTGGTGTTGTTGTTGTGGTTGATTTGTACTTGACTATGGTGGTTTTTGTTAGTGTATACATGTAGCTATATGAACTCAATGCAAGGGAGTATGTTTGTATGAATGTTGTTGTACACTTTGGGAACTCTAAATGGGCCGAGGAGATGCCTTGTTAGCAAGTGGCATTTGTGCCTAGTTAGCCCATTTCTTTGAAATGTATACGCTAAGGTTGATGTTATCTTTGTTTGTTTGGTATGCAATGAGGAAGTTAGGTATCACTTGGTGATCGGTGAGATTGTTTTAGTTGGACATATTATTTGAGAACCTAGATTAAGTTAAGGTTGTTAATCTTTTGTTAATTTAATCAACATTTGTAGGGCTATGTCATTGTAGTATACAATATCTAGAAGGACAAAGTGATCTAGGAACATGAATTAAGTGGAGGTGCCTTGCAACATGGTTTGATGTTTTGCTCATAAGAATTCTTGTTGAATTTCATTACATGGGTGGATGTTAGGTGTGTAGATATGCATGATGTGCGGGATGGTGCCATTAGCTTGAGGCATTTGCAATGTCCTATGTAAGAGTAACAAGTTTAGATTTGTTTCCTAAGAAAGACCAATTCATGGTACATTGATAGTTGTGATATGGTTGATGAGAGTTGAATTGAATAGAGGCCGATGCCAATAGAATAGCTTAGCAAAATGCCAAATTATAACCATGGGTTTGGTTAATAATGGAACTTAACATTATCCATTTTATCAATTTGCTCTGAGGTCCTTTTTAAGAGAGTTTCATATTGTATTACACTTGTTGACAATAGTTATTGAAAAGCTAAGCCTACTCAACCCAGCAATCACTTTGTAGGCTTCAAACTAAAAGTGGATTTAAGCCCATGAACCCTTAGAGAGAATTAACCAAGATGAGTTCATATAGTATGAACTAGTACTTGATTCGATTACAATTGTGAAAAAATATTATTTGATCACTAATAAATAATCTTAGGGATGGTAAGTTAGTCTTGAATAATTCATCACTATTTATGGGCCTATGTAATTTATGCTACTAAATTAATAATGTATTGGAATAGAGTACTATTTAGTTCCTTGAGACTTCTTGATGAGAGTTTAATGGTTAATCCATCATGAGAATTGCTTTATTCACAATTTCATGTTCTCCTTGAATATATGATATGTTTGGGCGTTGGGCCTTCATCTTAGTAGACTTGGGCCCATGCTTAGCGTAGAAATATTATGCATAGGAAGTGGTGTTCCAATAAATTAGTATTTATTAGATATAATTGTTTGTACTAGGTAAAAGGAAAGAGCGAAGTGAGGACTCCGAGGAAATTCTAGGCAGGACTTGGATTACTTAGGACTACTGGGTGAGTGGACCTCTTTGTATATTCTTGTGTTTTATAAGATTCATCGTGTTTTGATTATATCCTTATGGGCTATGATCTATTCTCGGTTTTGAGAATGCTGATTATTCTGACTATTGTAGATTGATGTTTTACGCATATGACTAAATGTAGATCATTGGGGCAGATATGAGATAGATATAGGGCGTGAGCATCGATCTTTGCTTCCTGTTGAGCCTTGATCCTTGCAAAGGCGGTCACGGCTCCGTTGAGCTAAGACCAGCGTGATCTAGAGTAGGGAAAGGTTTTCTTTGATTTTAAAATGAATTTTACGGCATCAAAATCTTGTTTTCAAAATGAATTTATCTTAAACCCTTTCCCAACTCTCTTTGGAGTGCTCGGTACCACGGTGAAGACGGTCGAGGGAAACCTCGCCCATACAGCCCGCTCTGACCCGGTCGGGGGATACCCGTGAAGCTATTTATCCGAGATCTTGCAAGTTGATCCTCTGAGTTGCATTCTTATCGATAGGCGCTCACATATCTAGACATCTCATGAGACGGGCAGACGAGGCATGTATTTTATTTGATTGACTCTTGAGGTTTTCTACCGGACATTGCATTAGATAATCATCCTGCAGGAGGTTAATGCATGAGCGTCCATGCTTTCTTGTATTTTCTACATGTATATGAGTAGAGATTACTTTCCATATACATGATTATATTTTCGAGGCCAATGTGTCCTCATTGGACCTATGTTGTTAGAGTCACATATCAGGCGAGCTCTCATGGCTCGGTCCCTCTTCTTACTCACCTTGAAGCGGTGTGAAGCGGAAGTTCGGGTGCAAGCTAGACACGGTGAGATGTGAGGTCTTAGTTGGCTCTGGCGTCCACGGTCATTTTCCCTTTCCGTTGTGTACTCGTAGATTATATGTTTATTTCATATTTGACTTTTGGAGACTAGACCCGGGCGTGTGATGCGTGGGAGATTAATGTCGATTGACTCTTTTGTTTGGAAGAGTTCCAGGTTTATTATGACTTAATATTACTGTCTCCGGTTATTCCAGATTTTAGATGATTTGGCGACCTTGGGCTCGGGGATCTCCTTGCAGGGAGGCTGTTTGGTGTACGACAATCCTCATTAGGATCAGGGTGTTACACTTTGTGCGGGTCAGATAAATAACCCGCATCTGCATATCCAATCAATTGTCCGTCTAATTCACGTGTATAAAATAAACCTATATCAACTGTTCCTCGAAGATTACGTAGTATATGTTTAATACCATTCCAATGTCTTCCTGTTGGTGCAGAACTATACCTTGATAAAAAATTTGTAGCAAAAGCTATATCTGGCCGAGTACAGTTAGCCAGATACATCAAGGTACCAATTGCACTAAGATATGGTACTTCTGGACCAAGTAATTCTTCGTTATCTTCTAGAGGTCGAAAAGGGTCTTTATGAATGTCAAGAGATCGAACAACCATTGGGCTTGTTAATGGATATGCTTTATCCATATTACATCTTTGCAAAACCCTTTCTGTATATGTTGATTGGTGGATAAAAATACCACCCTCTAAGTGTTCGAACTGCAGGTCGAGACAAAATTTTGTTCTCCCCAGATCTTTCATTTCAAATTCCTTTTTCAAATAATCAACGATAATTGGAAGCTCTTCAGGAGTTCCAATTATATTTAAATCATCAACATATACCCCAATTATCACGAATCCCTTTTCGGATTTCTTTGTGAACACACATGGGCAAATAGGGTCATTCTTATACCCTTCTTTTAACAAATATTCACTGAGGCGATGATACCACATACGCCCAGATTGTTTCAAACCATACAAAGATCTTTGTAACTTAATTGAATACATGTCTCAGGAATTTGAATTGCATACTTCAAGCATCTTAAGTCCTTCTGGGACTCTCATGTATATATCATTATCCAGCTGGCCATATAAGTATGCAGTAACAACATCCATTAACTGCATTTGTAATTTTTCATGTACTACAAGGCTAATTAGATAACGAAACGTGATCGTATCCATTACAGGGGAGTACGTTTCTTCAAAGTCAATACCAGGTCTTTGTGAAAACCCTTGTGCAACAAGCCTTGCTTTATATCTAACCATTTCATTTTTCACGTTTCGTTTTCGCACAAATACCCATTTGCATCCAACTAGTTTAACATCTTCAGGTGTTTTAGTTATGGGTCAAAAAACTGCTCGTTTCATGAGACAGTTTAACTCTGTCTGGATTTCATTTTTCCATTCTGGCCAATCTTTTCTTTTTCGACATTCCTTAATAGATTTAGGCTCAATCTTCATTTTCTTTCAAAAGATCAACTGCCACATTATATGCAAAGATAAACAGTTGTTTCTTTTTTGTCCCAATTTTTTTCCATTTGAGACATAAATTATGGAAATTTCCTGATTTTCCTCATCAATTTCAGGATTTTGAACTTCTTCTGGAAGTTTGCTATCATTTATTTAAATGTCCGTTTTCTCCCCCTTTTCTTTATGATCATTTGTTCCCCTTTTCTTTCGAGGATTTTTATCTTTTGAACCAACTGGTCTTCCACGCTTCAGGCGTATTTTAGATTCATTTGTTATAGAAGGTCCTTCTGGGACATCAATTCTAATAGGGGCATTTTCCGCGGGTACATGTGATTTTGTTATCCTTTTTGGATCAGAGAATGCATCTGGTAGTTGATCTGCAACTCGCTGTAAATGAATTATTCGTTGAACTTCCAGTTCATATTGTTTTGTGCGAGGATCAAGATGATTTAAACCAAGAGCATTCCATGTAATTTTTTTTCCAACATTTTTATTTTTCCATTTTCTCCCCCTAATGTTGGAAAAATTGTTTCATCAAAATGACAGTCGGCAAATCGAGCCGTGAAAACATCCCCTGTCAACTGCTCAAGATATTTAATAATAGAAGGGGATTCATATCCAATATATATCCCTAATCTTCTTTGGGGGCCCATTTTAGTCCTTTGTGGGGGAGCAATTGGGACATATACTCCACACCCAAAAATTCTCAAATGGGATATATTTGGTTCTTGCCCAGAAACCAATTGAAGGGGGAGAATTTTTTATAACTTGTTGGCCTTATGCGCACAAGTGATGCGGCATATAAAATTGCATGTCCCCAAGCATAGACTGGAAGCTTTGTTTTCATTAACAAAGGTCTAGCAATTAATTGGAGCCGCTTTATAAATGATTCTGCCAAGCCATTTTGAGTATGAACATGAGCAACAGGATGTTCAACTTTTATTCCAATGGACATGCAGTAATCATCAAATGCTTGGGATGTAAATTCACCAGCGTTATCAAGCCGTATTGTCTTAATGGCATGGTCAGGAAAATGTGCTCGTAATCGAATAATTTGAGCCAACCACCTCGAAAGCGCCAGGTTTCGAGTTGACAATAAGCAAACATGAGATCATCTCGTTGATGCGTCAATTAATACCATAAAATATTTAAATGGCCCACATTGTGGATGAATTGGTCCACATATATCACCATGAATTCTCTCTAAAAACATAGGAGATTCAGTCCCAATTTTATTTGGTGATGGCCTGATAATCAATTTACCTTGAGAGCATGATGGACATGAAAATTCATTTGATTGAAGAATCTTCAGGTTCTTCAATGGATGTCCATATGAGTTTTCAATTATTTTGCGCATCATTATTGATCCAGGATGGCCTAACCGATCATGCCATAGAATAAATTCATTTGAGTCAGTAAACTTCTGGTTTACGATAGCATTTGCTTCAATTGTTCTAATATAATATATGTATAATAAATTCCAGATGAGAATGCGGGCAATTTCTCCAATACTTGCTTATTACCCGAAGTAATAGCAATAATATATAAATATTCTTTGTTTCCCACATTCAACGTCTCTATATGGTATCCATTGAGACGTACATCTTTAAAACTTAATATATTTTGTTGGGACTTTGGAGAATATAATACATCAGTTATAATAAATTTTGTTTCTCCAAGAAACAATATATTTGCTCTTCCGGAGCCTTCAATCAAATTTATACTGCCCGATATTGTATTGACATTGGTTTTACCCGTTATTAAACGGGAAAAATATTTCTTGCTCTTAAATATTGAGTGCGTTGTTGCACTATCAACAAGGCATACATCCTCATCTTTGATGTTCAATCCAACAATGGATTTAGCAATATCCATATATTCTGCAAAATAAATATAAAGCACACATGAAAATTAACCTGATAAAAGAAGCTTCTGGTTCTTTAATAGATGCCCCCATGAATTTTCAATGATTCTTTTTCTTTTATTGGTGCTTGATAAAGGTCAACAAGGTGCCTTGGTGTACGACAGGTACGTGACCAATGCCTTTTTACTCCGCATCGATAACATGAGTTTTCGGAATGGCTACTTGATCCACTTTTGTCTTTGAACTGCTTTTCTTCATAATTTGTCCACTTCTGGTGGTAAGATGCATCAGTATGATTACCATGATTTTTCTTATATTTATTCCAGCCATGGCCTCTTCTGCGACCACGACCACGCCCATGGTTGCAACCACGTCCTCGTCCAGAATTTTCACATGCCATCGCATTCACTGCAGGGAATGGAGTGGAACCAGTAGGACGAGATTCATGATTTTTCATCAGTAGCTCATTATTTTGTTCAGCTACAAGCAAACACGAAATTAAATCCGAATATTTTGTGAACCCTTTCTCTCGATATTGCTGCTGCAGGAGCATATTCGAGGCATGAAAAGTAGAGAATGTTTTCTCTAGCATATCAGAATCAATAATCTTTTCTCCACATAATTTCAATTGAGAACAGATTCGAAATATGACTGAATTATATTCACTCACTGTTTTGAAATCTTGTAATCGTAAATGCATCCAATCATAACGAGCTTTCGGTAAAATAACCATCTTCTGGTGGTTATACCTTTCCTCCAAATTTTTCCATAATTCAAGTGGATCTTTCACAGTTAAATATTCAATTTTTAAATCCTCGTGCAAATGATGTCGGAGGAAGATCATTGCTTTTGCACAGTTTTGTAAGGATATTTGGTTACCATCCTTGATGGTTTCTCCAAGTCCATTAGCATTCAGATGAATTTCAGCATCAAGCACCCATGACATATAATTTTTTCCCGAAATGTCAAGGGCAACAAAATCAAGTTTTGCAAGATTTGACATGATAAAAAAATGCTTTGTTTACTTACGTGAAAAATGTCTCCAACACAAATATGCCGAGGAATGAGATTAGTCAGAACTTGGTTAGAGCCTCGTGCTGATAACGTGTTATAAAAACTATAGAAAATAATAAAGAAATGTAAGGAAAAAGGAGAGCAAGATAAGAGAAAGTAGAAGGAAGCTTTTCTTCTTCTTCTTCTTCTTGTTATTGTTCTTATTAGATACAACCACATATATATAGTTACAAGAGAGAATGAAAAACCACCTTATGGGCAAATGAAACGATAAGAAATGGGGAGTTAAAAATAAAGGGGGTAAGGGTAACGTAAGGACATTCACTCTAATAAAATATTTTATAACACAAAGAACCTTATTACTAAGTTTTGAAGATTTATCGTTGCAAACCCAACAGCCATCACCTCTTTAAAATATGGGTATTTCACTTGAATCTTTTCTCATTGGCTCTCTGTAGTCTTAGATATGTGCTCAAATTTTCTCATGTTGGAACTGGAGGTGTTGTCAAGTTGTTGCCATTATATAATTTGTATTATTCTTTGAATGGCCTACATTATTATGTTATTTGATTACAAGTTGAGATGCTAGAAATAATTGGCTTATGCCAATTTTGGGAGTGATTTCTCTATTATTGAAGTTTGAATGTTGGAAATCATGAATGAATTAATTGTATTAGTGGTGCCTGCAATATGTTGACAAATTACATTGTTTATTTTCTTATTTAGATTATTCTCTTTGCCAAAATTGGAGTAATCTTAGGAATTTATGTGATAGAATGATTATGTTGAAAATGTGTATTATATGTCATGAAAGTGCTTGACTTGATAGTCTTTTCCGAAAACTTGGCTTTCAAAACTAGGTGAGTGGCGCGATTCTCGGTCAGCGGCAGGGGACGGCGGCGCACGATGGAAAACTGATGATGAAACGACAAGATGACCGCTGTCGACGGGCGCCCAAACGCACGGACACTCAAAGAATTGAAAGGGAACCCAGGCGCACAGAGACACGAAGAGACGAAGGAGGGCGACGGAACGAAGCATGGAAGAGGAAAGAGCCACCGCGATGCTCGTCGGATACTTGCTACGGCGAATATAGAGGAAGCTCCTCTCCATCATATGCTGCTATCGTAAGGGGAACTTCAGAAGACACAGGCCCACCGCAACGGCCACCACCACCACTACCACCCCCACCACCACCTCTACCACCATCACCGCCACCACCACACCGACCAGACCGGGACCTCGTTCATGAGGAATGGAAAATGATGGGCCGCAAACGACAACGCCACAATACTGACATGCACCGGCCCACATGGAAAGACCGACCACTACCTCAACGACGCTCGCCACCCACTCTACGCACCCTCCTCAAGACGATCAATGCTGCCCAAATTGCACCCGTGACATCAAGTGCATCGCTTGTGTCTAAAAAAAATGTATATAAAATATATATACATTGAAAATAATAGATGCCAATGTTTGAAAGGAGCCAATAATGAAATATTATGAAATATTTTTGAAATGTGTTGAAATTAAAATATTTTAATTTCAAATAAAAAATATGTATCCTGTCATATCCCGAGGCAAGGACACACAAATCCTAAGATAATCCATGGGCACAAATCCCGAGGCAAATCCAAGCCAATCCAAGGGAACAAATCCCGAGGCAAATCCAAGACAATCCAAGAAAACAAATCCTGAGGCAATATGGGAAAATATAAATATAATTCCCAAAAAAAAAAGAAATAAAAAAAAATCAAAATCAAATCAAATCAAAATTTGGATGAATTTAGAAAAAAATCAGTCTCATCAAATTAAAATTTAAAGATTGATCTTGGCCAAGAAAAAAAAAGAACGTCAATAAAAAAAAATCAATTAAATCAAAAATTTAAATGTTGGCCAAATCAAGAAAGAAAAAAAAAATCAATCAAATCAAAATTTGAATGTTGGCCAAATCAAGAAAGAGAAGAAAAAATCAATCAAATCAGAACTTAAATCATGATATTATCAAAATTAAAAAAAAAAATCAAATCAAATCAACTTGATTTTTCTAAATCAAATAAAAATTTAAATTATGATTTATCATTTATCTAATCCTCTCTTATTCTATAAATAAAGGGGGGAGAGGAGAAGAAAAAGGGGAGAGGAGAAGGAGAAGAAAAAGAAGGAGATGAAGCTCCCCCCACTCCGGTAAAAAAGAGAGAGGTATTTTCGGTTGCGGACACGACCAAGTTTGTCTCTAATGGCCATGCCGAAGGAGACAGACTTGGGTCCGTCCATAAACCGTAATACCGCATAAAGATCATCCCCTTTCGCCGCCACCAAAGAGAAGCTTCACCGCCGGAGGTGCACGTCTCCGCCTAGATGCCGACCTGCAGGCGATTGAGCCCTAAAAAAAAAGCTCCACTGCCTTCCATCATTGCCGCCCATGCCCTCACCCATCGAACGCCGTCGCCGGAGAAAGGACACTGCCCCAAGGCATGGCGGTGTTAAGAAGCCCAATTGTCGCTGTTGAGGCCTCGTCGCCACTGACCGTCGTTACTGGAGAAAGGGACACCGTCCCAAGGCGTGGCTGTGTCGAAGAACTACTAATGATCGCCGTCGAGGCCCTGCTGCCCCGGAGAAAGAAAAAAAAAAGAAGAAAGGAAACTATATGACCCCAGCCGTTGTCATGTTCCAACACTGAAGAATTCCGTTGATCGAGGAACCTACAGCGCTCGCCATTGTCTAAGTATAATGACGTTGTGCTGGCAACTATTGCAAGACCCTTTTTAATAAAAAAAAAAGCTCTGCAAAAGAATCAAGCTTGATGAAATCGTTGCCTATGGTGCTGTTGTCCAGGCTGTCATCTTGAGTCATGAAGGGAATGAGAAGGTACGAGAAGGTCCAGGACTTGTCACGCTGTTTGATGATGAAGTCAGAGCCTCCGGGTTAGTAAAAGATTAAAAAAAGATGGTGGTGCTACAAAGAACAATGTTGCAGAAACTATGGAAGAAGGATAAGTTGCTATTGTAACCATGAAAACAAAGAAGACTACTGCTATTGCTGTCCTGAATAGGAAGCTGTTCCTGCTGTAATAATGGAGGGGCTGCAACTCCATAATGAAGCCGTGGAGAGAAAAGAAGCTGAAGGGAAAGCTGCACTGCACATAGAAAATGAATATTTCCACTAAAGGATTGAATTTCTTTCAGAAATTATATGATGATATTGTGAGAAAGTATGTTGAATTGTTGCTAGAAAATGATGTAAAATGTATAATTGAAAGCCCCATAAACGTGGTGTAAATTTTTCTAACATGGAACATGCCTATAATCTGTTTGATGGAATGCTTCAAAGGAACAATTTTTTTATGATGACGAGCATTCAGTAATATTTTGGAACAATGAACGATGCCCTCTCCCAATGATCTTGGAATTCTTTTCTCAAAGTAGCTGATATATGGAAGGCTAGAAAACTCTCTACTTGGCAGAGATTGAGATAATGATAGTTGAACTTGAAAGTTTTGGCAAGGGTCTTGGAAAAGAATCAGTCTTGATAATTAAATTGGGTTTTCAGGACGTTTCCTATAGTGATGAAACTATAAAAAAAAAAAAAAAATTGAAGAAACTGACAGCTTGCAAAACTCATGGTAATGGAAGAATTTGAAATCAAATATTAAAATAAAACACTTGCTAGAGAAGGCTTGGCTGCAAATTGGTCCAACATCTTAATTGCAAACATTGTGCAACTGATGGAAGGCTATCAAGCTTGGGCTGCTCCACATAGAACATTTTAGAGCTGCTGCAGTATTGATGTTTATTGTATGGCTCATCTCCAAATCATTCACTGTGTCCTCTTTTGAATATTCAACAATTCCATAATTCCATATTTCCTTCTGAAAATTTAAATCAATAAAAAAAAAGAAGCACAAGCATATGTAATCTACTTTTCAACAGAGGGGCATTTCACAAGCATGTGAATCATATAATTGCATGTGAGGCTCCTTCGTAATCAGATATTTCACAATCCAAGGAGGATATGTATTGCAAAGAGGAATGAACTAAATTAGTCTTGTGCACAAAGTTGATGTTATGTTTGTTGATGCCTATTGATAATAAAAAATATATAAATATATGCAAAGCAAACAATTCTAATAGCTTGAATCCTTCTTATAGAGATAGCTGGTAGAAAATGATAAAAGGAGGGCAAATAAATGGAGGGCTTTTTAATGTGCAGCTTGACACTAAAAAAAAAGAGGGATGAAAACCTGTGAACAGGGAGGTTAAAAAACAAAAGAGAGAGAGAAATTAAGGAAAAAAAAGGAAACGAAGAGAGATGAAATGAAAATAAATAAAAATAAATAAAGATAAAGAGAAATATCTCTCTCTCTCTCTCTCTCTCTCTCTCTCTCTCTCTCTCTCTCTCTCTATATATATATATATATATATATATATATATATATATATATATAGACAAAACTGTAAGTCTGATATCCTAAAGCAGTATGAATCTGGAGACGGTGATGGAACACGTATCTCGAGGCGGTTGACACGATCCCCAAGGTGGCGATGGAGTACTCATCTCGAGGCGGCCAATAAAATATATCATGAAGTGACATATTTCGAGGTAATGGTGGAACACTTATCTCGAAGCGGCTAATAAAATCCAAATCTCAAAGTGGTACACATCCCGATGTGACAAAGTAACACACATCTCGGTGTGACTGATTGATTGGGTGCTTATATTGCATTCTATTGGTTGATTTTCATATCCAAATCATGCTCGAATTGTGTTATCTATGCATATTTTTGATGAATTTTATATAATTGGATCATTTGCACCCTTAGCTTGTATTTGGTGTTAATTTGATGTGTTTGACATGTTTGAATGAACATGTGTGATCTTGGATGATTTTTAACAATAGCATAACTTTCAGAGAAATACAATTAAATAGCCCTCACACATGTATTTCCAATGTGTACTTGATGCTCATATACTTGGTTTGATTAGATTGTGTTCAGATCAAAATTTGGCATATCAAACGAGAACCGAAATACGAATTTTACTGCTTTTTTTCCATTATTTTCAGGGTTGAAGTTAAAAAATCATAACTGGCTCCATTCTAATCAGAATCTTTTCGTACAAAGTATCGTTGGAAAGACAATTTCAAGATCTTCAACTTTGTATCAGACACTGTTCTCGTTGGAGGAGGTTTTCATATCTGAATTTCGGCTTGAAATTGACTGAAGTTTTTGACCGAAATGCGCATGTGAGCGAGGCAGACAGAGATGGAGTAAATTGACCATAACTTTTGGTGTTTTTATCAGAATTTCTGATGAAAGGTACCGTTGGAAAGATCATTCAGAGATCTACAACTTTTCCAGAAATAGCCATCATCAAAAATAGGATTTTGATTGCCGAAATTGCCTCTGGAGTTCTCATGTCTTTTAAGAGCTTATTGATCCAAATTCCAGATCCATTAACCCGTTAAGCTCTTAAATGGATCTTTTGTTTTGAAGACCTAAAAGGGACACCTGAGAGCAGAATCAAGGGGAGAGCTTCTGGTGGTTAGAGAAAAAAGAAATTTAGGTTTTCTTTTTCATATATTTGTAAGCTTGTATTTTCTTTCTTTAATGTTTGTGATTTAGATCATATGTATACTTAAGCACTTGTAGATCTCTACCTGATCTTTCTTTCTATCCGGATTGCTTTTCTTGGATTTGGTTTGGTTTTAATGAAAAGTTTGGTTTGATTTAAGATCTTGTTTCACTTTCTCTTTGTTACTTGAGGTATAGATCCTCAAGAACCATTCCCTCTAGTTAGGGAAAGCTTTGATGTTTTGTATAGAATTAGAGGTATAGATTCCTCTATTTCTAGCAGGACTTAAGTTGAAGTTTCCTAACTTGGGCTAAGTCTATAGGTATAGAGCCCTCTAATCTTCTCGTTGCCAACCTTGAGGCTAGCCCATCAAATACTTAGGGGTATAGATTCCTTGATGATCCGATTGTCCATGGCTAGTGACTCTTGGTTCTACCATGCCTAGAAACAAAGATTTGACAAACCATTTGGCTTCTAACCTTTGTGTCTTCACATGATATGATTACATATTTTCCTAGACTAGGGTTCTAGTGACAGGGGATGCTAGCTAGCGATTGATGATCCATAAGTAGTCACGATTTGAAAGATAGTGAAGGTTGAGTCTACGTCTTCCCCAATCGTTATCCAACCTTTGTTTTTATCCTATTTATGTTGTAAAACTTTGCAAACTTTATCTCAAAACAACAAAAACATCTTCTTTATTGTTTCCCTTTTTGTATCTAAAAGTTCCTTGTTTTGGATTTCATTGCTCCTGTGGTAAATGATCTTGGGACTCACCTCTTTGTTAAACTTTGACAACTCTTTGCGCTTGGGAGTATAAACTCATACATATCCGAGAGAGAGTCAAGTTTTTTGGCGCCAAGCTAAGCCGAGCAATCGGTAAATTTTTTCAACCTGGAACAAAAACAAAAGAAGTATCGACGAGGAGGTGCTTGAGTCGCTCTACAACTACATATTACCTTTACACAGTCGGTGACTTCTATCCTTGTTTTAAATTCTTAGTGTGATTGTGTATGCATATTTGGGTTAGAGATTCATCAATCGGATTGACACGTTCTTGATCACACAATTTACTTGATAGTAAGGCTTGCTACACATGCTAGCAATATGTCATTTCCGCGGACTGCATATGGGAGTGATAATGAGGACATCAGACCTCATGATTCAATCCCCGAACAAGGTAGGACACTCACATTGACTACTGTTCAAATTCTAATCGTGCTGTGCACCTTCATGTTTTGTTTTTTTCTGCCAATGCCAACAATTTTACTTTTTAAACTGGTATGATACCCTTAATTCCACATTTTCATGGAATGGATTAAAGGAACCCTTACTTGCACATTAAGGAGTTTGAGGATGTTTGTTCAACATTTATGGATAGATCTTGCAGAGGAGAAGTGATAAGATTAAAACTCTTTTCCCTTCTCTCTCTCAAAGACAAAGCCAAGACATGGCTTAATTCACTAAGGCCGAGGTCAATAGGCACTTGGAAGGAAATGCAAACCTAATTCCTTAAGAAATTCTTCCCTTTACATAGGACCACCTTTGCTATAAAGAGGCAAATTGTAAATTACAAGCAAAAGGAACATGAAACTTTCTACCAAAGTGTTGGGAAAAGGTTCAAGGACCTTTGAATTTATGCCCCTCGCCATGGTTTTAAAATCGGGCGCTTTGGTCGTAGTTTCTTTTATGAATCTTTGGATCCTAAAATGCGTCAATTTGTTGAGACTATGTGTAATGGAGTTCTTTACTAAAGAACCTG
The DNA here is from genome assembly GCA_026586065.1 of Dioscorea zingiberensis. Taxonomy (NCBI): domain Eukaryota; kingdom Viridiplantae; phylum Streptophyta; class Magnoliopsida; order Dioscoreales; family Dioscoreaceae; genus Dioscorea; species Dioscorea zingiberensis. The sequence continues at coordinate 35,435,150 of CM048822.1, forward strand.
ATGATGCTTTTGACTATTTTGACTTTCTTCGAATGCCCAGTCTTGGGATTCAGTTGATCCACATGATAGGACAAAACCTGTAGAACATTCCCCTGGTATGTATTCATTAAGAGATAATGATGATTTGAAAGCTCGACTTGCTATGCTTGCTAGAAAAATTGATGCTTTAGAATTGAAAAAAGTGAATGAAATTCAGTCATCTAACCTTGATTAGAAGTGTTCTATATGCTGCGATACACAAGGTCATATAGATCATGATTGTCCTCACTCCTGACATTCAAAAAGAAATTCTACATGGGTCTAGTAGTGAAAATGTCAATTTTGTTTCTAAATCTTCTCTCCCAACCTTGGCCCAACACTTATAATGTAGGTTGGAGGAATCACCCCAACTTTAGTTGGAGGAATGATCGAGGCTGCTACTAATCAATTCAAATGTACCGGCCCCAATACAATCAACAAGTAAATTTGCTTCTACATATAATTATCAAGCTAGACCTCAAGTACCCAAGCCAAGCTTGGAGGATACTTTGAATCAATTTATGCATACTCAACTAGCTACCAATGCCCAATTGCGGCTAAAGACATGACAATGAGACAAAGCAAGCAATTCATGATATTCAAAGTGCTATAACTAATTTAACTATCACTTGTAGGTGCTTATGCGGGACAAAGGAAAATTCCACTCAAGCTCAACCGAACCCTCACAAAGCCCGTGATGGCACATGCCAAGAAGGAGGAGAGTCCTCCAATACAAAGCCGATTACAAGCGGCTACTACCTTGAGGGAAGCGGAAAGTGATTGGAAAAGCGGATGAGGAACCAAAGGAGGTGGTAAACTACGAACCTCAATCTTTAGAAAAGTCAATTCGTAAGACAATGAGGTACATTCTACTCTGTTCCATTTTCCTCAAAAGGTTAGCACCTATGCATAAAGACAAGCATCAAAATTTGAAATCATGGAAATCTTTAAGCAAGTTAGGATTAACATACCTTTGTTAGATGCTATTCAACAAATTCCTTCTTATGCTAAATTTTTAAAGGACTTATGACCTTTGTAAAGAGGAGGTTGAATGTTCAAAAGAAAGCCTATCTTCTATGACAAGTTAGTTCCATTATTCCGTGAATAGTACACCTCCTAAATATAGAGATCCCCGGATCTCCCACAATTGCTTGTACTATAGGCAAAAGAAAGATTTGGACATGCTTTGTTAGATCTTGGATCTAGCGTCAATTTGTTGCCTTTTGATATATATATGAGCAGTTAGGCCTAGGAGAGCTTCAACCTACTTCAATTATGCTCCGGCTTGCGTGATAGGTCTATTAAGGTTCCCAAAGGAGTGGGTTGAGGATGTCTTAGTCCAAGTTGATAAATTTTATTATCCCGTGGATTTTGTTGTCCTTGATGTGAAGTTGACTAAAGGTCCCTGCTTACCCAAGCACCTATCATTTTAGGAAGACCCTTCTTGGCTTAGCTTCAAATGCTTTGATTAATTGTAGAAGTGGAATTCTAAAAGTTAAGTTTTGGTAACATGACTTTAGAATGGAAGGTGTTTGATGCTTGTAGGCAACCTAGGGATCTTGATGAAATTCAAGAGAGTAATCTTGTAGAATCCCTGTTTGTTGATGATATTGATGAATCTTGTGTTGAAAATGGTCTTATGCTAATTTAAAATTATTTGATCATGCTTCAGATTTGAAAAGATGATAAAACTAATTTAGAGTTTGAAATCACTAAAGATTCTTGTTTTGTTTCTCTGAGGAAGAGTACTTTGGACTCCAAGATTTGAACCTCTCCCACATTTTGAGAAATCAATTGACCTTCTTCAAAAGAATATCCCGAAATGACATTGAAGCCTTTACTCCCATGAGCCTCAAGTATGCCTTTCTTGGACCAAATGATACTTTCCACTGCTATCATTTACGCTCACTTAGAGGATAATCAAGAGGAGAGGTCGCCTAAACATACGCGTGAACATAAGAGCTCTATTGGTTTCGGACGATGTCGACATGCAAGGTATAAGTCCTATCATTTGCACACATAGAATATTTTTAGAGGACAATCACGAAGACATCTGCGTGAGATGCAACGCAAAGCAACCTCTATTACTAAAGAAGTAGTGAAGAATGAGGTTTTGAAATTACTAAGCATGGGTATCATTTACCCTATTTAGATGGCAGATTGGTCGACCCCTACCCAAGTTGTCCCAAAGAAGTCGCTTGATCAGAAGTTAAGAATGACAAAGGGAGTTGATTCCAACTCGATCCCTTAGTGGTTGGCGGATGTGTATTGATTATAGGAAATTGAACGCCACTAGGAAAGACCACTTTCCTTTGCCCTTTCTTGACCAAGTCCTAGAAAAGGTTGCAGGGCATGCATACTATTGTTTTCTAGATGGATATTCAGGATATTACCAGATTGACATTGCTCCTGAGGATCAGGAGAAGACTACTTTTACATGTCCATTTGGTACTTTTGCATTTAGAAGAATGCCTTTTGGTCTTTGTAATGCCCCTGCCACATTCCAGAGATGCATGCTTGGTATTTTTAGTGATATGATTGATGATTTTCTCGAGGTTTTCATGGATGATTTTTCAATTTTTGGAGATTCTTTTGATTCATGCATGATAAACTTAGCTACTGCATTGGGTAGATGTGAGGAGAAGCACTTGCTCCTTAATTGGGAAAAATGTCACTTTATGGTGACAAGTGGTATTGTCCTTGGACATGTTGTGTCCAAGGGAGGGCTTAAGGTTGATCCAGCCAAGATTGAAGTTATTGCTAAGCTTCCTGTTCCTAAGAGTGTTAAGGATATTAGATCTTTTCTTGGACATGCTGGATTTTACAGGAGGTTTATCAAAGATTTCGACCTAATTTCAAAGCCCTTGAGTAATTTGTTGAAAAATAATCAATTTGTTTGGAGTCAAGAGTGTCATAATGCTTTTTGATACCCTTAAAACCCTCTTGACTCTGCACCTATTATTCAGCCCCCATTGGGATTTACCTTTGAAATTATGTGTGTAGCCTAGTGATACGGCAATAGGGGTCATTTTAGGACAAAGAAGGGACAAACTCCCTTATGTAATTTATTATCGAGCAAGACCTTGAATGATGCTCAAAAGAACTACACAACAACCGAAAAGGAATTGCTTGTCAGTAGTCTTTGCACTTGAGAGATTTGATCATATGTACTTGGTTTTACCTATTATTTTAATTTCGTTGACCATTACTGCTCTCACAAGTATTTGTTGAAAAAGAAAGATGCCAAGCCAAGGTTAATAAGGTGGATCTTGCTCCTTCAAGAATTCAACATCACTATTAAAGATAAGAAAGGAGTGGAGAACGCGTTGGCGATCACCTATCGAGGCTTACTATTGCGATGCCACAACACCACCTTCTATCCTTACTTATTCATTTCCCGATGAAAATTTGTATGTTATTCACTTACCTTTGGTATCTTGATATTGTTAATTATTTGGATTGGGTAAGACCCCACCTACTTGGAGTAATAATGACGCTTAAGAGGCTTAAGAGAGAGGCAAGGTCATTTTTCTTTGATGATCCTTACCTATTTAAATATTGCAATGATCAAGTAGTTAGAAAATGTGTGCCTAATAATGAGATACCTAGTGTCTTATCTTTTCCGTCATGGATATGCTTGTGGAGGCTATTTTTTAGTAAGACTGTGAGTAAAAGGTTTTGCGATCCTGGATTCTTATTGGCCTAGCATGTTTAGGGATGTTTTTAATTTTTGCAAATCATGTGAAGCATGCCAAAAGCTAGGATGTGTTACTAGATGCTAACATGATGCCCCTTACAACCTATTTTAGAACTTGAGATTTTTGATTGTTGGGGTTTGGACTTTGCGGGACCATTTCCAATGTCTTTTGGGAATGTGTATATACTTATTCTTTATTGATTATGTTTCAAAAATGGATTGAAGCCATCCCCAAAACAAACCATCATGTTGTGATTAAATTTTAAAGCAAAATATTTTTGCAAGATTCGGTATGCCTAGAGCAGCGATTAGTGATAATGGTACCCATTTTGCATCGTGCTTTTTCGGAGTTGATGAAGAAGTATGGAGTCCACCACAAGGTGTCCACTCCATATCATCCTCAATCTAATGGGCAAGCCGAGCTAGCTAATAGAGAAATAAAGTTGATTTTGCAAAGGCTGGAACCCCTCACGTAAGGATTGGTCTTCGCATGTTGAGGCTTTATGGGCCTATAGGACCTACAAGACCATACTACTCTGGTATGTCTCCATACGAGTTAATATATGGCAAAGCACGCCATCTACCCGGTGGAACTAGAGCATAAAGCTTTATGGGGAATGTAAAGAAATTCAATTTTGATGTTGTTGAATGTGCGTGAGGAAATTTTGCAATTATGTGAGCTTGAGGAATTAAGGCGGGGACGCATATAGAAAACTCTAAATTAGCCAAGGATGAAAACATTGCATGACAAGCACATTATTAGGGAAAACATTTCAACTGATCAAAAAGTTTTTGTTGTATATAACTCTAGGTTGCATCTTTTTCCGAGTAAACTAAAGTCCAGATTTGGACCCTTCATTGTTAAAAAAGCCTTGCCTCATGGTCTTGTTGATATTTTTGACCCAAAACTTGGAAATACTTTTTAGGGTTAATGGTCAAAGGCTTAAGCCTTTTCAAGGTTCATTTTTCACTGAATTTCTTGCTGGCCTTGCCTTTAGGTGAACTGTTTATACTTAGCCTTTGTGACCATTTCTTGTAGATAGGTACATTTTCTAGTTGTTGTTTGTTTTGTTTATTTTCTAGTAGTATGCTTTATTGTGTATAGTACTACTTGTATTATATTGTTTTTGACATTCCTTACAGTTTGAGCCTCCTCTCTATCCACATTGAGCGGTACACTTCCCTTTATCCCACTTCTTTATTTCTTGGTATTCATTTTCATGCATTGACTTTTTAGTTGGGAGTGTGGGGGTACTTTGTTATATACATGATTGATGCCATGTGTGGAACGCATTATGTTGTGATGATACTATGCAATCATTATATGATTTTTGGATTTACCTTATGCTAGTTGGGGGAGATTTCATTATCTTTTTATATATTCTGCTTTCCCTAAGTTTGAGTGTTCATTGATGTATACTTTGTGGATATGATATCATGCTAGGCTGGATTCAATTCTTGTACATGTTAAGGAGGAAAAGGTCAATTTTGCTTGACTTGTGTGGACTGTTTTAGCATAATCAGGGCCCTCTTACTTGTTCCAATTTCAAGATAGGTTGGCTTGTTTTACCTCTAGTTGTAACTATTTTAACACAAAGGGAGACTTGTATTTTGATTTAGATATGCTTTTGCTTTTGCGGCCTTATTCAAGCCTTCCATTGAAATGTAAAGTTGTTGATGGGGAAGTAACAAAAAAAAAAAGAAGAAGCAATCGAAAGTTAGGTTGCCACCAAAAATGAAAAAAAGGACAAGTAAAAGCATTTGTAGGTTACCTCTAGTTTGATCGCTGGGAAAGGGCTACCTACCTTGTGTTTATGAAAAAAAATATATATATCAACCGAAAGTTAGGTTGAGTATCAATGAATGTGAACCTTTGTATAGTGTGTAGTGTAGAAAGCCATTTCGCGAGTTTTGCATTGGAAGATGTGTAAATGCATGCAATGTGGATTGAGGCATGTGAGTCTTGTGTTATTGTTTATATATCTTCTTCAAAGTACTTGTTTCTCCCTGTCAACGCACACACATCACACCTATGTATGAAGCCATACTTGTCTTGTCTATTTGGAGGCAGGGATAGAGGACTACCTATCTAAGTCTTGTCCAACTTGTCCAAGTTTGATTTACCTTTACTTTCCTCTACATGTATTCATGGCTATGCATACAATTTTAAAAGTGTATTTTTATGCTTATATATCTTTTGATTACTCAAGTTTGCTAGAGACTAGCAAAGAGCAAGTTGGGGTGTGATTAGGTGCTTATATTGCATTCTATTGGATTTGATTTTCATATCCAAGTCATGCTTGAATTGTTTTATCTATGCATATTTATGATGAATTTTATACAATTGGATCATTTGCACCCTTAGCTTGTATTTGGTGTTAATTTGATGTGTTTGACATGTTTGAATGAACATGTGTGATCTTGGATGATTTTAACAATAGCATAACTTCTGAGAAATACAATTAAATAGCCTCTACACATGTATTTCAATGTGTACTTGATGCTCATATACTTGGTTTGATTAGATTGTGTTGATCAAAATTTGGCATGTCAAAGCGAGAACCTAAATACAAATTTTCTTGTTTTTTTTCATTTTTAGGGTTGAAGTTAAAATTATAAATGGCTCCATTCTAATCAAAATCTTTCGTACAAAGTGACGTTGGAAAGACAATTTCAAGATCTTCAACTTTGTATCAGACACTGTTCTCGTTGGAGGAGGTTTTCATATCTGAATTTCGGCTTGAAATTGACTGAGTTTTTGACCGAGCTGCTTGAGCAGCTGCTGAGATGCAAAGTAAATTGACCATAACTTTTGGTGTTTTACTCAGAATTTCTGATGAAGGTACCGTTGGAAAGATCATTCAGAGATCTACAACTTTTTCCAGAAATAGCCATCATCAAAAAAATAGATTTTGATTGCCGAAATTGCCTCCTGGAGTTCTCGATGTCTTTTAAGAGCTTATTGGATCCAAATTCCGTGATCCATTAACCCGTTAAGCTCTTAATGGATCTTTTGTTTTGAAGACTGAAAAGGGCCTTTGGAAAGCGGAATCAAGGGGGAGAGCTTCTGGTAGTTAGAGAAAAAAAAGAAATTTAGGTTTTCTTTTTCATATATTTGTAAGCTTGTATTTTTCTTCTTTTAATGTTTTGTGATTTAGATCATATGTATACTTAAGCACTTGTAGATCTCTACGGATCTTTCTTTCTAATCGTTGCTTTTTCTTGGATTTGGTTTGGTTTTAATGAAAAGTTTGGTTTGATTTAAGATCTTGTTTCACTTTCTCTTTGTTACTTGAGGTATAGATCCCTCAAGAACCATTCCCTCTAGTTAGGAAAGCTTTGATGTTTTGTATAGAATTAGAGGTATAGGATTCCTCTATTTCTAAGCGGGACTTAAGTTGAAGTTTCCTAACTTGCTAAGTCTATAGGTATAGAGCCTCTAATCTTCGTTGCCAACCTTGAGGCTGCTAGCCATCAAATACTTAGGGGTATAGATTCCTTGATGATCCGATTGTCCATGGCTAGTGACTCTTGGTTCTACCATGCCTAGAAACAAAAGATTTGACAAACCATTTGGCTTCTAACCTTTGTGTCTTCACATGATATGATTGCATATTTTCCTAGACTAGGTTCTAGTAGCGAGGGATGCTAGCTAGCGGGTGATTGATGATCCATAAGTAGTCTGATTTGAAAGATAGTGAAGGTTGAGTCACGTCTTCCCCTAAACCTGTTATCCAACCTTTGTTTTATCCTATTTATGTTGTAAACTTTGCAAACTTTATCTCAAAACAACAAAAACATCTTCTTCTTTGTTTCCCTTTTGTATCTAAAAAGTTCCTTGTTTTGGATTTCATTGCTCCCTGTGGTAAATGATCTTGGGACTCACCCTTGTTAAACTTTGACAACTCTTGCGCTTGGGAGTATAAACTCATACATATCTGAGAGAGAGTCACTGATATAAAATACAAATCTCAAAGTAACACACATCTTGGAGTGACTGATATAAAATACAAATCTTAAAGTGACACGCATCTCGATGTGACGATGGAACACGCATCTTGAGGTGGATAATGAAGTACAAATCTCAAAATGATACGCATCTTGATGCGGCAATGGAACACGCATCTTGAAGCGAATGATGAAATACAAATCTTAAAGTGGTATGCGCTCTCGATGCATCCGATGAAGTACAAGTCCTAAATTGGCACAAATCTCACGGCGGCGATGAAGCATGCATCGAAGCAGCCGATGAAATCCAAAGTGGCACATATTTCGAGGCGACGGTGGAACACTCACCTCGAAGAGGCCGATGAAATCCAAATCTCAAAGTGGCAGAGCATATATTCCACGACGGAAGGCGGCGCCATTTATATAAATAAATGAATAAATTATGTACATCTATATGATGATATTTATATGTAATAAATTATTATTTTCCATGATAAATAAATTATTTTTCATTGCCTCTACTTGTACTCTTTTTGCCCTTAATCGGAGGTTCCTAAAACATTGTCTGGGGTAATTAATAATAGAGGCTTGTCTCTATTAGGAATGGAAGAACCCACAATAATAAAAAAATACGACATTTGTGATTCGATATATCTCTTGGTGTCTCTTTACAGACACGATGCCGGGCGGGTATTTTCGATCCCACACAGACGAATGCCGACGTGACGTGACCTGCCGGAGGTGCGGTGGGGTGGGCCACAAAGGAAGAGATTGCCTTGCAGAGCGTCGCCACACTCTCGCCATCGACGATAAAACCACAACTGAAGCTGCAACCTTGGCTGCAAAACCTTCAAAATAGAGAAACAAAAAAGTCAAAACCGAGCCCACACTTGAACAAGCACGGCCAATGGCGGGAGATGCTACAGCCCGGAGGAAGGGGATTGAAGACGACGACATGGAACATCTCTTCATCTCGGTTTCCCTAGACACTGGCATCCTGGAAGGAAGGGAAAGGATGAAGGCCTTCTCGATCATCACCATCGTTGAATCCAGGGAAGGAATGGTAACGACCGCGAATATCACTGATGTGCTGTCATGCCTCGTGATGAACACTGGAACTGGAATGTTAAGCTGCTTCGTGACGGCCGCTACATCGTGGCTTTTCCATCGGCGGAGCTGCCCGGAAGACTGAAAAGGCAGGACTCCTCCGAGTCATAGCCTTCGACCTCAAGCTTGAACCCTAGACGCCAGACCTCTGGCAAATCGGCCAGGCGGAGGGAGCTACAAGATGGGTGGTGGTCAAAAACCTCCCCATGGAATGTTGGAGCCGCGACGAGACGGCACACTTCCTGAAGCCTGCCGGAGACCTTGTGGCCGAGGACAGATGAAGCCAATACTATGGAAACGACCTTCGAGTACTTCTTCGAATCAGGAGGCCGCGCCGTATGCCGTCAAGCATCCACTGTAGCATGGGCATCGGGCAATTCACGTACACGATTGAGTTGGACGCCGGCCAACCGGCGCTACCATGGGATGCCGGTCGGCAAAACTCCACCTCCACCACTACGGTGAGAGAAGGAACTCCGACTAGTTTTTCCGGCCAGCCCCAAAGGCAACCCCCAGTGAACAGATTGGACAAAGGCAAAGCGCCAATGACAGAAGACGAGGAAGCTCCGACGAGGCCCAACAACCGCCGGCCGTCCAAGATCATCATAACTGAACGGGCAACTCAAGAGAGTCCTAGCCGGGCTGCTCGGAGCACAGGGATCGAGGAATACCGCGAAGTCGGGGAACGGACGTCGCAGAGGCGACCACTGATGGCGACAACACTAACCAGTAAAGGTACGAAGACGGCGGAGCTGACAAGTATGGAGGAGATGGGACCGCAAGCAACGTTAGGCCTGCTGACCCACATGGGTGATCCGGTACCATCTGACTCAGCAATGGTGTGTACCTTTGAAGACACATTGGGCAAAGGTGAAGGTGACGCGGACCCATTCCTGGCTGCGGCGTGGAGAGGACCCATGAAACGGATAGGGGAATTGTGCTCGGTTGAAACACCAGACAAACTGGTCCAGCCGACTCCAGCGCACATGGGCGCAAACCGAGATCAGGTCCACGGTCCATCCGCACCCATGCGCCATGGCTGTGGGCCCCACCGTCCCACACGCAACGCGTGTGAACCACTGCATATACCCGGACAATCGCATATGGCGCTCTATTGGGGGATCTTTCTACATGGAACGATTCACGTTACCTGTAGATAATACCCGGGGAGGCATTTGCATCGGTTGGAGTGCAACAATTTTCAGCCTCATTACTGCTTTCACGGACTCCTTCTCAGTGACAGTGATTCTGGAATGCAAGGAAAATCGGAGCAGATGGATGATCACTTCGGTATATGGCCCTTGTGAAAGAAATCGTAAAGAGGTCTTCTGGGACGAGCTGAGATCTATATGACAACGTTGGCAAGGACCGTGGCTATTAGGGGGAGACTTTAACTCAACAAGAGATCAGGCAGATAGGAATATATACACCAGAGATACACAAGACCAAAGAAATTTCAATAACACATCACAGAACTACAACTTTATGACCCGCCACTGTCCGGGAGAAAGTACACCTGGACCAATGGGAGACAATCCCCAACCATGATCCGGCTAGACAGATTCCTCCTATCACCGGAATGGATGGGGCCCATCCATGCATATGGCAGACCGCTCTGCCAAGGATCCGATCAGACCATGTGCCCCTCACCCTGGAATGTGGAAGACATATACTTAAACAATTCCCCTTTCGATTCAATAGGAGTTGGGGAAAAGCAGAGGGCTTCTGGGGCATGGTGAGTCAATAGTGGCAATTGAATGACTTTGCGGGGGCAGGAGCATATATGTGGGCGAAAAAGCTAACTTTAGTACGAAGACGACTAGGAGTATGGAACAAAGAGGAACAACAGATACAACGCAACAGAAAGGAGGAGCTCTTATGCAGAATAGCGAACCTAGACACCAAAAAAGAACAACACCAACTATCCACAGCAGAAGAGGAAACACTCCAAGCCAACAGGAACGAGTACGACAACCTGATCAGACAGGAGGAGGAACACTGGCGGCAATGCTCCAGGATCACCTGGCTTAAGGAGGGGGATAGAAATATGAGTTTTTTTCCACTCCATTGCCAATCAGAGAAAAAACAAAAACTGGATCCATCAACTTGTAGTTGAAGACCAATTACATAACACACAATCCGATATAGGGAAAGCAGTATCCGAACACTTCACAACCCTCTTCGGAAGTAAAAGGCGGCACAGATACCGCACAGACTGGTCGAGAATGTTTGCAAACTCACCCCCCACAGATCTTTCCCAACTCGATAATGCTTTCTTGGAGCAAGAAATCCTCACAGCCATTCAGCAACTTAACCCGGAAAAGGCGGCGGGACCAGGTGGATTCCCAATGACTTTCTACCAACATGGATGGAACTTCACCAAAGAAGAAATACTCTAGACTTTTCACGAACTGTACCAAGGATCTGCAGACCTTGAAAGACTGAACTGGGCTCACATTATTTTGATTCCTAAAACAGGAGAAGCCTCCTCTATTAGAGAATACCGCCCTATAAGTTTGCTCAACTGCTCCATTAAAATCATCACCAAGGTTCTGGCCAACCGGCTCCAAAATGTGATCTCCGACCTAGTGGATGAAAACCAGACGACTTTCATTAAAGGGCGGTATATCCAAGACAGCATTATAGCAGCAGAAGAGATTATCTACAGTATGAAAAAGAAGCGAGGAGTCTTGATGAAAGTAGACTTTGAAAAAGCATTCGACGCAGTAGATTGGGAATTCCTTCTCGAGGTTCTGCAAGCAAGGGGCTTTGGACCTTGTTGGATAGGGTGGATCAGAAAGATCCTTCAATCCTCAAAATCCAATTTCTTAATCAACGGAACCCTATGGGATACGTGCGGCACCAAAGGGGACTGCGACAAGGGGACCCACTCTCACCAATGCTATTTATCCTAGCCACGGATGTCCTTACCACAATGGTAAAACATGCCATGCGGGAAAACATATATGAGGGATTCAGAGTAGGCACGATGCGTGGGGAACGAGTCTCGACTCTCCTCTACGTAGACGACCTCCTAATGCTCAGTTCAGGGAAACCGAGTGACTTTACCACAATGAAGCTCATCTTCCACCTATTTGAAGGACTCTCTGACTTGAAAATTAACTACACCAAAAGTGTCATCATACCAATCGGAATAACGGAGGCGGAGGCATGCGAACTGGCCTCAACAATGGGATGTTAGCAAAGCCCCCTCCCTATTACCTACCTTGGCATCCCGCTTGCAGGTAGTAGGCCTCGCAAGGCGGAATGGGAAACACTCGTCCAAAAGGTAAGGAACAAATTAGCTTCATGGAAAGGAAGACTGATGTCCATGGGAGGCCGCATCATCCTACTCAACTCGGTCCTTTCGGCAATCCCAAATCACTGGATGACCATGTACAAGCTACCAATATGGGTCCTACGACGTATCGAAGGCATTCGTAGGGATTTCCTTTGGAGGGGAACTAACCCGGACTCCAAAGCCTACAAACTAGCCAAGTGGGACACTCTCACTAGACCGAAAGACCTAGGAGGGTGGGGCATTATTAACATGAAAGCATTCAATGAAGCCCTACTTGGTAAATGGTGGTGGAGACTCCTAAATGGAAAGACCGGAATCTGCGGAAGGATCATCGCACAAGCTTACTTCAGGAACGGGAAACCACACCCCTTCAAGCCGGCATCCAACCGATCCTCCTTTTTCTGGAAAGGAATCTCCAAACAACGTGACCTAGTCATGGCAAATGTAATAGCCACCCCAGAGTGAGGGGACACTATCCGACTCTGGCTCGACAACTGGATTAACGGACACAACCCCTGCTGAAGATTCCCAGAATTTCGGACAATGTGGACAAAGAAGGAGATTACGATCCAGGAAGCACGACAATTATACGATAGAGGACTACCCCTCCTTAACCCGGGGCCCTTGTCACAAGGGGCTTGGGAGCTGTGGCAAGGGTTACAAGAGCACCTTAACCACGGGGAAACCAATCTGTCAGACACTCGAAAATGGAGGCTCACCTCTTCCCAGGACTTCTCTGTAAAATCCCTCTATTATTTCCGAATGGACGATGGTATAAGGAGCTCCCTCCCCATATCCTTCTGGAAGCAACCAGCCTCACAGAAAGTTAAACTCTTTGCCTGGCTGGCTTGGGAAGACAAACTTCCCACGCTATACAATCTAGCAAAGAGGAATTGGCAGGGGGAAAGAACATTCTGCTATCTATGCAACTCCCTCGAGGAAACTACCGACCACTTGCTGCTTAAATATCAATTCTCAACAGAAATATTGTCCCACTACACACAACTCCTGGGGCTCGGGCACACCCCTAACAAGATACAAGATCTATGGGGGCGTGCATCGATGGGACAAAGTTTGAGAAAAGAACTCCGCAAGGGATGGCACCTGCTGGTGCTGGCTGTTACCTGGAACCTATGGTTGGAAAGGAACTCGAGATGTTTCAACGACAAAAGATGCATTTGTAAGCGAGTCATCCGACATATAGATTTCCTCCTCCTCTCTTGGTTTGACAGCTCCCAGGCCAGCCACCAGACACAACTACAGCCTATGGTCTCCCTCATCAGACACAGCCTCACCCTAACAAGAGAGGACCAAAGGTCGAGCCCTCCAGGAGACGATTTCGAGGACGATGAGCCCGTCAGGTCGAGCCAGGCAGGGCCACTAGCGCCCCCCATGTAAAACAGGGCCCAACAAGGGACCCATGTAAAATTGTACCACTGTCTCTCTTAACCTTCGATCACTCAATAAAAGAATGTGGTTGATCCACTTTTTCAAAAAAAGAAAGGGCTTGACTTGATTTTGTAGTTCAATTTAAATATCATGTTCTTATTTTTTAGGAGTTTCTTTAATAACTTATGCCATTGAGTTAAACTTCTTCATCTATAAGACTCATTTATAATCTAGTATCCTTATTATCAATCTACTCACCTTAATCATTTTCCTTTTCCTCTTATAATTTCTTATTATCTACTTTTCTCTGTTGCAACTTTGATTGAGATTTGAATAAGATAGTAGAAGCGTTTGTTGGAACAAAGACACTTATTCAAGTAATTTTATAGATATAGTTATGTTTATGATTTAAGTCACAACAAATTTTTACTATAATGGGAATTGACTGAAAAAATGTTAAACTTGTGCTTCCTTTGCTACCTAATGTAGGGTAGAAATTATATATTCTTTTGTTTTCCTCAAATTTCTTTCCATCCACTATAACTCATGAAAACTATGAAGTATTTCTCACACATTATTTCAAACTTTAAACATGATGGTAGAAGGATAAATTTAACCATAGTTAAGGCTTTTGATTAACAACGGTTAATAAATTCTAGCAGCAGGGGGTATATACAAAATAAAATATAAACTTGGGGATATACCTATAATTATGATTTTCCAAGTGTATATACACAATTAGTATAATTTTGAGAAATCTACAAACAATTTTCTATATAAAAAATCATGATGGTTACTCTAGAAATATATAATATCATGGAATGATAGAATTAGGGACTGTTTGGATAAGCGTAATCATTCCCCCTATAAGGGTATCCATCAGGGTCGGGAATCATTCCCCTATAAGGGAATGTGATTCTCCAACACCAAATGTCTCTTTTACCCTCATCTTTTCAAATATTTTATAAATAAATAAATTTATTCAACTTAAATTATTAATCACAATGATTAAACTGGGAAATCATTAAAGTGATATATTAATATAACATTTAATTATATTAATGAAAATGAATAATGATATTCGCAATATTTTATAAATAATAAAATGATTAAATAAATTTATATTTATAAATAATAATTAAAAATAATTAAATTGAGATATTTATTTAATTAAAAAATTGATTAATATTGACATATTGGTTTAAATAATTAATTATAATATTTAAATTAAAAAGGTTAAATTGATATATTTATATTTAATTATAATAAGTGAAATGAGTAATGATTTTTGAATATGTCATAAATAAATAAATTTATATAATTAAATAGTTAATTAGAATGATTTATTTAATTAAAAAATTAATTATAATAATTAAATCGGATAATGATATTTAAAGTATTTATAAACAAATAAATTTATTTTTTTATATCATATGTATAAAAGTAATTTTAGCACAACTATTTTCTTTACTTTTCACATTCACAATAAATTACCTATCTTATTACATACTCATCCAAACAACCCTTTCTCCCATTCCCTTTATCCTTTCTATTCCCATTCCCTTTTCCCATTCCCATTCTTTAATCCAAACGCACCCTAAATTTTATGAAACAACAATGATCCTGTCTGTTTAACCTCAAATATCTAACTTGATCTGCATTGAGTTTTGATTTATTACTTGTTAAAATTGACATTTTTTTAATGACAACTATATACATCTGTAAACATTATTTTCAACTCAATTTATCATTGTGGATGAATAGTGATATATTTTTAAACTTTTAAGTACAACATGGATTAGAGAACGATGGCGAATGTGTCTCATTTACTTTATTTATTAGGTCAAATACCCTATTTAGCCCCTCTATTATTACAATTTGTCCCTTTGGGTCCCTCTAATATAAAACATGCCTTTTTGATCCCTTTAATTTTACGTTTGTGTCTTTTAAATCCCTCCCTTCGAAGTTTATAGGGACCAAAAAGGCCTGAAAAACATAAATAAAGGGACCAAAAAGGCTTGTGAAAGGATTTAAAAGACACAAACGTAAAATTAAAGGGACCAAAAAGGCATATTTTATATTAGAGGGACCCAAATGGACAAATCGTAATAATAGAGGGACTAAATAGAGTATTTGACCTATTTATTATCCTTTAGGAATGCTTGGTTTTATGTTTACCCTTCAATTTTTTTTATCTCTTAATTCAAAGGATAGGTAGGGAGAGAATCAACAGTGTATACAAGTTAACGTTCAAGCACAGTAGGTACTTCAAAGAAATTAAAGGTGGTACAAAATTGAAGTACTATTTAGGAAAAAAAAAGAGTCTATTATTGTAGATACTGATGTATAGAACAAAATGAACATGGAGGAGGTTCTATCCTAATTCTTCATTTTGATGTTAAGAAGTATTAATATTAGACTATTTTAGGGACATATTCATAATTTACTTATTTGATATGGTGGTACAGGTTTAAATTTGTTTTTATTATTCATAAAATGTGCAATTGGGAAAGCATTAAAATGGTGATAAGGTTTTTTAGTTGGTTGCTTGGTGTTGATGTATATACATAGCAAATTTATTTTTTGAATTCTTTGTTTTAATGTGATGGAATATTATTATGAACTATTTTCAAGGCCATATTTATAATCTACTTATCTGTTAGGGGAAATTATCTATAGATCCATGGCACTGTTTCCAGGGACCTTAAAGTCAAACACACACACGCACCAAAAAATAATAAACAACCCACCTCAAGGACCCCAAGGCAATTAAGCTACTATTTCAGGGACCAATACTTAAAAATCTATATCAGTTATTGTATTGCAAGTCTAAATTATATTTGAATATGGATAAAAATGTACAATTGCGAATGTATATATGTTGATTCAATTTTTTTAAGGGTATATTTACAATTTAGTTGATTAATATAGTGTTTAGATTCTTCCATTTGTTTTATTTAATTTTTACAAATAATGTTTTTATGAAATTAAAATTTTGGGGTATATTTATAAGCATAAAATGGTAATTTCTCTTGTAGAACAATTGTAAAAATAGAAATATTTAATTATTTTAAATTTCACATTCGCAAAGGAGGAATTTATAAATTTATAGTCAAGTGAACTTATCAGTAGCAGGTATGATCGTCTTTTCACACAAAAGCATAATGGTAATTTCAATTGTAGAATAATTACAAAAATAATAAATATTTCAACTATTTTAAATTTCAAATTTTCTGAGGGGTATTTGTTAATTTATAGTCAAGCAGTATTTCAATATATATATATATATATATATATATATATATATATATATATATATATATATATATATATATATAGTCATGATAGAGTCCGGCCGGCCTTATCACTATTTATTTACAGTCGACTCATTTTGAGGCATTTGGAGAGTATTTTTTCCAAATCCAACCGTATGGATGGAAACAACATCGAAAAATAAGATAACATGTCGATTTTCATAAAATTTGGGGAGGTGATGATTATTCATCTTAAAAGGTGAAATTCTGAACCGATAAGATTTCTATAAAATTTCACCTTTTAAGATGAATACTCATCACCTCATCAAATTGTATGAAAATCGACATATTATCTTATTTTTCAATATTCTTTCCATCCATACGGTTGGATTTGAAAAAAAATACTCTCCAAATGCCTCAAAATGAGGCGACCTTACTTGCACAGTAATGAGGCTGACCTGACTGTATCAAGATTATATATATATATATATATATATATATATATATATATATATATATATATATATATATATATAGCCCTGTTCCTTCGGATTAACAAAATTGTGTCCCCTTCATCGCACCTCCTGAACTCTATTTTTGAAAAATTAGATAAGGTAAGTACCATTTCCAAACAATTAGAAGAAGTTTCTAGTAATTTAGATTTTATCAAAGAAATACAAAGGATTTTACAAACTAAATTAGATAATTTTCTCCAAAAGGTTAGTTTCGACGATTTTCCTACTTCTGAAATAAAAAATATTTCTGAAAATATGAAAATATTAAGCCCGCACCTGACCTAGACGATCTTATCAACCAATTCGGTGGGTTAAACTTGAAGGAAAAAGGAAGTTAAACGAAAACCATGGCTCTTTTACCAAGTTCCTCCCGAGCTATCCAAAAAATAGATAACCCTCGAGCTAGTTTCAGTGGAAATCGTTCTCAAAACTTTCTTAGTAATATTCTCCATAAAAATAATGAGGATAATTAGATGAGTTAATAGATATTGATCGAGATATAGAACTCTTTAGTACACATCAGCTCCATCTGTTAAATCCTAAAGTCCTTTACAAAACAAAATTTTTCGAAGTCAATAATGGTTTATTCCGACATTATTGCGAAGTACAAATTAGTTGTACTAGCACCGATATGGTGAGTTTAAATCTTGTAGATGATAACTCCCTTATAACTCGTTAAAAAGTTTAATCTAATTCATCTCGGACTTTTAGTTATCTGCATTAAAGGTTTAGGACGAAAAGGTTTAGGTACTAAAGTTTTATGTTGTGCTTATGATGCCCGTTAGACAGGCATTGAACAAGCGATGCTAGGTGTTACTGAAGTCGATATGAATAATAATGGTGGAATTTTTTATTGTAGTCCAGATTATATAATGAATATTATAGAATTTGCAAACAATATTAAAGTAGGCATGCAAACCAAAGGATATGAGCGCTTCAAAGGAAAAAATTTACTTGTCTGTATTGGTTTCTTAGGTAAGGTAACTAATACTAGTAGTACTCATTTTAAATTACGCATAGACGATGTAGTTAACTTAATAGCTAATAAAGGCATTAAATTACTTAAACCAGCAAAATTTTCATCAGAAACATTAGCAGGAGAAGAATGGAATTTAGATCTCTTTTCTAAAAGAGAAGAAATTTTAGTCCCTGAAGATTCCTTCATGTATACAAATAATAAAGGAGAAACGTCATTACGTTTTACTCAATATAAGAAAAAGAACCATGATCAAGAGCACGAATCAGAGCTTGAAAGGCTATCTGAAGATCTTGCAAATGAATGTAGCATGGTCAACATTGAGTTGTACGACTATGAAATACCAGAAGATCCAATTCTTTATCTGAGAGAACTAGAAATGTTATTGTCCCCTAACGAGTTATTAGAACTAGAAGAACATTTAATTACAAGTGGACATATAAATGAGTTAGAATCTTTATACTATGATAACACAGGAAATATTAGAAAAGCTATTTTTGGATGTTTTAGATGATAACATATCCACCAAAGACACCGTAAGCCTAAAAGAGTTAATGGAAGGAGATAGTAGCACAGTTCACCAAGGTCAAGCACCTTTGCCTATAGTTTATAATTATAGTCAAGTGGCCCGAATGTCTTACACTGAAAGAATTCAAGTTCCAGACAACATTAAACAAAGAGGCAAGCGAATGCCTTTAGAACAGTTGATAAAATTTCAAGGAGAAAATCGAGGACATATTTTAAATATCACAGCACATGATCCACAAATATGGTCAAATGTTATTGATGTATGGAAAGGTCAAGTCGTCTCCGATTATATATGAAATTTTAAAGACTCTGATACAAAAGAAATGTTCAGATATTTGGAAACATTCTTAGGAGAAAGGGTAAAAGCCTTAGGGGAAAATTATAAACGTGAACAACATTTAGAGTTTCAATATATGATGAGTTTAGGACCAAATCCCTATAACTTTGTCAATAAAATTCATACTCTAATCACAGAAAGAGATCCAAATGTTGGAAATATAGAACTTCAGAAAAATGCGGTCATATATTTAGAACAGCTTAGCCTAGCAAATTGGAAAGAAATTAAACCATTCCTCTTAGAATACTTTCATTTTTGTTGTATCTCAGGCAATGCATTTAGTCAAGAATTAGGTAGTAAGTTAATGAGAATATTACCTGGAGCATTAGGTTCAGAAATTTCCGTGGAATACTATGGAACAAGTTTATCAACCCAATGTCCCCTAATGGACTATTGGACAGAGAGTTCAGTTTATTTTAGATATACTCAAAGAAAAATGTACAAACATACAGATACAAATACAGCTTAAGAAAGGTGAGTACTTATTCTGTAGTCAGATTTATACTAGTCAAGCTTATGGTCTAAAAGAAAAGAAATCTTATAAAAGAAAATCCAAAAGGCCTTTCAAGAAAACTTATTTTGTACGAAAATCAAATAAAAGAAAACCATATTTGGTCCAAGATAAACATGTACGTAAATTCAGGCCCAATAGGAATTATCAGAATAAATTATCTTGCTTCGCATGTGGTAGCGAAGATCATTTAAGCAACACTTGTCCCAAAAAGAAAAACAATAGAGATTGTAACTCCATTTTAATAGAAACTACTCAGGAAGATTTGATTGCTATTGATGCTTTTATGTCAAATACTAAATCTATTTATAGTATTGTTTCTGCTATTCAGTCTAGACAAGAACTTTATGAATCAAATAATGATGATAGTGATAAACATACATTTGTAGACGGAATGGTTGAAAAAGATAATCTGTTTAATTTTGATCTAAACTTTATGGAAATAGTTGAATTCCCAGCATTACCCAAAGTAGACCCAAATTTATTTAAACAATTGAACATAGAAAAGCTTCAGAATATTTGTTTGCAACTATTTCACAACACCTCTGATTTATGGCACATTAAAATAGATTTTTATTACATAGAATATATCTATAGACAGTACATTAAGAATATTTGTATGCAAATTCCCAATGACCCACAAATTCTTATTGCACATATAGATAACATCCCTATATTTACTGAGTTCGAACTTTACTATTATTTGGATAATAAAACACTGATCCTAGAGCCTAGTTTATTCCAGTCATCTCTTCACTCTTATCTTAATGATCCATGGAATCTTAGTTCAAAATACTTTCTAAATTATGATGTTGATACTGAATTAATGGATGTACAGATTTGTGATCATGATTGGAAGCTTCGAACAGGTCTTGATAATATACCTTGTTCTATTAAACTTACTAGGGAAAAAATTACAAATAAAGCAAGGTATATTATCAAGACCTGTTTGAAGCTTCCGTTTATGATCACAAATCTGTACATCCATTAATTCAGTATCAGCATCATAATTTAGAAAGTATTCTAAATTAAGATTCCAGGGATCATTAAGATAAGAGTGAAGAGATGACTGGAATAAACTGGGTTCTAGGATCAGTGTTTTATTATCAAAACAATAGTAAAGTTCGAACTCAGTAACTATAGGGATGTTATCTATATGTGCAATAAGAATTTGTGGGACATTGGGAATTTGCATACAAATATTCTTAATGTACTGTCTATAGATATATTCTATGTAATAAAAATCTATTTTAATGTGCCATAAATCAGAGGTGTTGTGAAATAGTTGCAAACAAATATTCTGAAGCTTTTCTATGTTCAACTGTTTAAATAAATTTGGGTCTACTTTGGGTAATGCTGGGAATTCAACTATTTCCATAAAGTTTAGATCAAAATTAAACAGATTATCTTTTTCAACCATTTCGTCTACAAATGTATGTTTATCACTATCATCACTATTTGATTCATAAAGTTCTTGTCTAGATTGAATAACAGAAACAATACTATAAATAGATTCAGTATCTGACATAAAAGCATCAATAGCAATCAAATCTTCTTGAGTAGTTTCTATTAAAATGGAGTTACGATCTCTACTGTTTTTCTTTTTGGGACAAGTGTTGCTTAAATGATCTTCGCTACCACATGCGAAGTAAGATAATTTATTCTGATAATTCCTATTGGGCCTGAATTTACGTACATGTTTATCTTGGACCAAATATGGTTTTCTTTTATTTGATTTTCATACAAAATAAGTTTTCTTGAAAGGCCTTTTGGATTTTCTTTTGTAAGATTTCTTTTCTTTTAGACCATAAGCTTGACTAGTATAAATCTGACTACAGAATGAGTATTCACCTTTCTTAAGCTGTCTTTGTATCTGTATGTTTGTACATTTTTCTTTGAGTACATCTAAAATAAACTGAACTCTCTGTCCAATAGTCCATTGGGGGACATTGGGTTGATAAACTTGTTCCATAGTATTTCACTTATAGGAAATTTCTAAACCTAATGCTCCAGGTAATTTTCTTATTAACTTACTACCTATTTCTTGACTAAATGCATTGCCTGAGATACAACAAAAATGAAAGTATTCTAAGAGGAATGGTTTAATTTCTTTCCAATTTGCTAGGCTAAGCTGTTCTAAATGTATGATCGCATTTTTCTGAAGTTCCATATTTCCAGTATTTGGATCTCTTCCTGTGATTAGAGTATGAATTTTATTGATAAAGTTATAGGGATTTATTCCTAAACTCATCATATATTGAAACTCTAAATGCTGTTCACGTTTATAATTTTCCCATAAGGCTTTTACGCTTTCTCCTAAGAATGTTTCCAAATATCTGAACATTTCTTTTGTATCAGAGTCTTTAAAATTTCGTATATAATCGAAGACGACTTGACCTTTCCATACATCAATAACATTTGACCATATTTGTGGATCATGTGCTGTGATATTTAAAATATATCCTCGATTTTCTCCTTGAAATTTTATCAGCTGTTCTAAAGCCATTCGCTTGCCTCTTGGTTTGACATTGTCTAGAACTTGAATTCTATTAGTGTAAGGCATTCGAGGCACCTGAATATATATATATATATATATATATATATATATATATATATATATATATATATATATATATATATATATATATATATATATTAATGAACAAAAAGTCCTTCTAAGTTCAATGAATCTACACATGGTCCATCCAAGTTTGTTATTTCCCAGAACATCCCTCCTTTTAAATCAATTACTTTTCCCCCCTTCCATCCACTCACGGGGTTACTTTTGATAGGATTTGACAAAAATGCCCACCATTTTCGATCAACAAACAAAGGGAAACCCGAACTCATTCTATAGAATACCAATATCTCATAATTATAGTCGTCTTCACCACTGGGAGCTTCATTGCTTCCTCCATGTTGCTACTCCACCGAGCTCCGTCGATCCAAGGAGCTACTTCTCTAGAATTAATGGCGTGTGATAAGTGCACAATTGTACATGTATTTTCACCATATTTGCATAAACTTATCTAGATATTTTGTGTCAATTCCTCTATTTTGCTACTTATATTTTGGTACTTCTCTGGGTTTGTTTTATGTTTAAGTAGGCAAAATAGGTGTCCGAAGCAAAAATAACGAGAAATGGGACAAACCAAGGCAAAACAAGCCAAAAAGTGCTTTTACAGATATATGCGCGGCCATAGTACAATGTGGCACACCCGTGCACATGCCCGTGCAACTCTCTGTACTCAAAACTCGACAAAATCATTTGGCATGGGCGTGCGGATGCTTGGCACGCCCATGCACAACACAACCACAGCCTACAGACGAGCTGCAATGTTCTGAAAATTATTTAAAAAACTTCAGAACTTCAAATACGATCTCCACCGTTCAAATTAAAGAAGAAAAGTTTAGAAACATCCAGTAAAAATTTTAGGTCAATCTGAGGTGATTTAGTTACCCGATCATTCTCTTGATGAAGACCGCACAGACCTGAAATTTCAGTCCGAATTATCCTGAATTATCTTAAGATTATCTGGATCCACTCCAACTCAAATCAGAAGTAATCCAAAAGTAGGAGAACTATTTTTTTGGAGATTTCCAACCTATATAAACCCAAGGGAACAGGAGATTAGATTATCTTTGGGCGGGGGCCCAGATCAAGATCTTTGGACAAGAGCTCGAGATCGAGACATTGGTCAGAGTAGCAGAAGAGATTGAAGGATGGAGGAGACATCAAGAAGGCAAGCCATGTTTCTTAATTATGTCTCCTTCTGTTTTCTTTGTTGATGTATTCATTAGTATGAGAGGCTAAACCCCTTTGGTGGTGCCTTGGAAACATGAACCCTAGGATTTCTTTTAGTAATTGAATTCATTATTTATTAGTTTCTCTCATGGATAGTTCTCGCGATTTTGTGTTTTGATTGATATGATTGTGTCATGCATGAGCCATGGTCACTGATAAGTGTTCATTTGAGCATTATTTTATACCATATTCATGCATGTTTATAATGAGTTTTGGAGGAATTTTAGCCCCACCGGTACTTAAAATGGGTTTGTTTTTGTAAACAGGTTAAAATATGGAGACTCTAGAAGAAAGGAAACTTTATAAGGAGAATTCGGGCCAAAACAGAGCATTTCAGATAGAAATACCATTCCATACAGAGTCCCATACGGACCGTATGGACCTGGAAAATGAAGGCCCTCTTCTTAGTTCGTATAGGACCTCGTATGGGTCCATACGGAGTCCCATACGGATTGACAAAGGTCCGTATAAGGTCACCTAAGAGATATATGGGCCCGTATATGATCCCGTATATGGGACCATATGGCGTAAATTTCCAGCAAAAGTTTGAATCCAGCCAAGGGCAGAATGGGAAGGGGACGCCCCAAAACCCTATTAGGAGGTATAAATACGAATCAAAAAAGAGGTTTTTAGGGGGCCTCCTTGGAGAGAAAGAGAGGGAGAAGGAAAGCTTCATCATCTTCATCACCTTGGCTTGGAGGAGAGGGTTTTTGAAGGGTCTCTCACCTCAAAACTCTAGAAGGAGAGAAGAAGGGGCAAGAGTTCAAGGAAAGAATCAAGAGGACTACCAACGGTGTACGTAATAGGGTTTTTCATTATGAGTCTTTTGATTCCATCTCTCTTTGTTATGGATTGTTGCTCTCCATTGATGGAGAGCTAATTTGTAGATACTTGGGTATTGATGAACCCTTGGATCGGTTTTAATTGATTTTGCTTCTATGTTGAATGCTTGGATGAATTTCTTGATGTCTATTGGATGTTTTACATTGATGTATTAATCCCTCTACGTCGCGAGAGCCCAGAGAGATTTTTGTAGTCCATATGGGGGAAGATGCGAACGCCTCCTCATGTGTAGACTATCTCCAATAGAGGGGATTATGAGTATAAAGGGAATCCGGATACTAAGGAGAGCGAATCCTTTAGATTTCTTATTCTCATAATCCTCCCAAGAGGTAGGTTCCCTCGAACTTCATCGGTAAGGGCACTAGGTTTAGTAATTCACCTCGAAAGAGGGAGTGAAAACATATTTGGAACCCTTGGCCAATAATTCTCCAAGTATTGACATAGTTAGCATTATTCATCTTTGAGAAATCCAATGGGGATTCAATCACCCAAGTATCCCCTTTTATGATCGATTATCTCTAAGACTAATTTGCTTCCACAATTTACACTGTTAATTTCTAGGTTTTAGAATTAGTTTAATCACCCAATCTTTGATAGACTAGATAATAGACAATTAGTGGGTACTAGTACTTCCTTCTCCCTGAGGATCGATAACCCAACTTCTTAGTCCACTTACTACTGGATTCGACCTTTACACTTGCGAAAATTACGCATCAGTCACATACCTTGCTAGGTTTAGCAAAGCATGTTCGTGCTTAGGGTTTTGATTGCATGCCTCATCTATGCATAAGATTCATGTCTGTCTTAGTTAGGTTACAACTAGACATAGGTAATGAGTTTGATCTGTATACCGAGAGATCGAATGTGGCGTCTAGATGGCGCAATCGTCAAACTCCCAAGAAACAACTAATAGAGAACTAATAATTAGAATTTTATTGCTAATAAAAGAAACCTAGGGGGATTGAGATACGAGGAGCCACGCTAAATCTCCTATTTCTCACAATCAACTGTTCACCGTAGCCTTCGTTAGGATCAACAACCAATACAATTTTTGAAGTTTCACACTAGATAGCAAAGAATAGTTAGTTCTAGATTCCTGTCCCTGTGGATTCAACAACCCTATCTTTTGGGTACTTTATTACTTGAGTGACCCCATACACTTGTGGGTAGTTGTCACGCACTCTGTTCGTGCATCAGCGTGTATTATAGCCTCCGCGCCCCTCCTCCTTTACCACCAGATTCTCTCCCCCTCTCCATCGCCTCCTACGCACTCTCCCTCCTCTCGTCCCCTCCTCCTTCAATCCCCGCCATCATCTTCTCCACTTCCTCCTCATCTTCCTCCCTATCTTTCGCTCTTCTCCTCTTTCATGTCTCTAGTATCCTCGCCTCCATGCTCCACTACCACCTCTACATCTCCAAGGGCGACGTAGTCTGCCACCTCCGCTCACCAAGTCAACCTCACCAACCCCTCTGTCGCCTTCACCACATCATTCGCCACTAAGTTCCCTCGCCATCTCGCCACCGTCCTCCTCGAATCCCCTCTCTTCCGCTCCTTTCTAGAGACTGGAGCTCCTGCTCCCTTCTCCCTCCCTCCTGTGGAGATGAGTAACTATGGCCTTCTTGAACTCCACTTCCGCGATCTGTGAAAATTCAAGGCTCCAGCATCCCCCGGTGCACGACTCACAAGCTTCTTGAACTCACTCTTCACCGCCACCGTGACCTAAGAAATCAAAGTACCGAGTCTCTACACCTGCTCCGGAGGAGACCACCCCGTGTTTATCAACATCATCATACACGAGGTCATGCCTGAGCAAGACAGCAACATCAGCGAGGTGGCGGGAGCCAAGGAGAGTTCGGTTTGCACAGTGGGAGTGTTGTTTGGCGAGGGTTGTCGGCCATGCGGAGAGAAGTGGATCTATCCTGCCGCAAAAGCGTTCGAAGAGGGAATGGAGGACGATGATGACGTGGCGAGCGATGGGAGCTCGGATCTCTTTGAGCTGGAGAATCTAACGACCATCGGGTCCGAAGGAATTTCTAGTTTGCGGGGATAAAACTAAAAAATTAAGTAATAATAATATATGATTAAATAATAAAGATCATGGTTCCGGCTACAGGAGGGGTAAAGTTGGAAATAAATAAAAAATTAACTGATGATGTGAGGCTGAAGGACTTAAAAATAATGTAACAAAAAAGGAGGGACTATCTGGGAAATTCAAATGTCAGAGGGACTGTCTGGAAAGTTTTGAAAATTACAAGGACCTATAATTAATTTTCCCTATATATATATATATATATACTTAATTTTTTGTAGTTTAGCATATTACCTTCAGTGTTTATTTTTTGGAATTTGTTTTTTTTTTAGCTTCCTCTTAGCATACAACCGAAGCATGTATTATTTTGGGTGAATCTTGTATTATTTTGGGTGAAGCGTGTATTATTTTGTGTAAAGTGTGTATTTTCTGGCTTATTAAACAACTGAAGCGTGTTACAATTGGACCAATAAACTCATAACAATACACACACACTCTCACTACCAATCAGGAACCCCAAGCCCTAAAAAATAAACCCTAAACCCCAAAGAATAGACACAAAATCAGAAATCACGCACATTGTTACAACCCTAAACTCGAAAACAAACATCAACCCTTGCATCACACACTTTAAACCCGCAAAACTGAAGAACTTTTCTTCAGAAAAGGCTTGCCCTAAATCACATATCATAAACCCTAAAAACCGAAGAACTTTTTTTTGGGATAGGCTCACCCTGAAGCACATACCCTAAACCCCCAAAATCGAAGAACTTTCTTTTGGAAGAGGCTCGCCTTGGAGGTAATTGCTGGATGCTTCGGAAAGATGGTCTTCCCGGTAGCTGGTAGAGATTGAACGTTGCAAAAATGGAGAGAAGAGTAACAAAAACTAGCGATTTTTGTGACATTGGGGAGAAGAGCAACTATTGAATATTGATGGGCACTACAGGAATTTCACAGCTTTTTTAACACCTTTTGAACTGACATGACATCTAGTCAAAAAGTAGGGGCTTTTTGAGAAGTGGGAAAGTATCAAGGTTTTTTGAGTAGTTGGAAAGTTTTCAAGGTTTTTTTGGAACTTTCCTCTCTCTCTCTCTCTCTCTCTCTCTCTCTCTCTCTCTCTCTCTCTATATATATATATATATATATATATATATATATATATATATATATATATATATAGTCTGATACAGTCCGGCCGGCCTTATCACTATCCATTTATATTCGACTCATTTTGAGGCATTTGGAGAGTATTTTTTTTTCAAATCCAACCGTATGGATGGAAAGTATATTGAAAAATATGATAACATATTGATTTTCATACAATTTAGGAAGGTGATGATCATTCATCTTAAAGGGTGAAATTCTGAACCGATAAGATTTCTATAAAATTTCACCCTTTAAGATAAATACACAACACATCACCAAATTATATGAAAATCAACATGTTATCTTATTTTCGATGTTCTTTCCATCCATAAGGTTGGATTTGAAAAAAAAAAATACTCTCCAAATGCCTTAAAATGAGGTGACCTTACTCTTATATATATATATATATATATATATATATATATAGGAGTGTTAGGGTGAGGCCGGTCGGATCACTGTACAGATCGGGTCACCTCCCATTTGTGCACTTGGAGAGTGTTTCATGGATTTCCATCCGTATGGTTGGAAATCCTTGAAACACTTTCCAAGTGCCCAAATGGTAGGCGAACGGATCTGCACAGTGATCCGGCTTGCCTCACCCTAACACTCCCGTATATATATACCCTCTTTACAATTGAACCCTTCATTTACTTAAAATTCATCGAACATGATTAAAAGGGGAATCAAAGATTTAATTAATCCATAAAGTATGTGGATTTTACAGTATATTTGTTTTACTTTTTATATAAATATATTATATATTATATAAAAGTTGGGCCCTCACAATATTATATATATATAATAAATAAAAAATCCACGGGGGGCACATGCCCCTCAAGCCCCAATATGGCCTTGCCACTGCATCCAAGCTATAGATTCCCTAGAACGCTAACGTAGTGAGGATACTAGGTATTATTCGCCTTAGAGAGGGATCAAATACACCGTACGAACCCTTGGTCCAAAAATCTACAACTATTAAACTTGAGATTCTTTGTTTATATCTTTATGAAACCTGAGGGGGATTCATTGTCTAAATATCCCCTTGCTATGATTGATTGCTCCCAAGATTTCACCCCGTCTTTAGTAAGTGTTGACTCTTAGGTTTTCTTAGTTTTAGTGATTTGCTTAGTCTAGGACATCACCCAATTGTGATTACACTAGATAATAGATAGATAGTTAGTACTAGTACTTCTCGGTCTCTATGGGTTCGACATCCGACTCTTTTGAATCCAGTCTATTACTTGACACGATCCGTACACTTGCGGAGAACGCATCAATGCCCCATAGATTTTACCGATCATCTTTTCTACTCTCATCACGAGTGATGATCCAACTACAATAGCCTAACTATCTCGTGGGTTTTACTGATCATCATTTCTACTCTCATTAATAGCAATAATCCAACCACAACAAGTTGGCCTAATGCCCACGAGCTTGTCTGGTAATCATTTCTACTCTTAACGAGAGTGACAATCCGACCTCATCGGGTTAGTCTCAAATCCCACGAGTTTAATTTTCTAATTGTAATTTCTACTCGTGGCGAGAGTGATAATCCGACCATGATGGGTTAGCACTTTGCTTAGAGACAACTGTCAAAAGATCTCTAACAGTACGACGTTGCAGTCAGCTCATCCCTAGAAAGGTAGTTGAGCTCTTATTCATCCCTTGGAAGGTGATGAGATTATCCCTGAAGAGGTTATAATGATTAGCTCGTCCCTGAAAAGGTGACAGAGTGCACGTTCGTCTCTAGAGAGGTGACAAAATCATCGCTGAAAAGATAATGACGGACTCGACTCGTCCTTGAAAAGGTGATGGAGTCCGTGTTTTGCCCCTAAGGAGGTGGTGAGGTCCCCACGAACAGTAAAGGCTCGCCTGTCAGGTTTTGGGCTAAGCAGCAATTTCCTTCTTACCATTTTCGTGGAGAGTTTGATACGAATCACAAAGGTCCCATATGTTCAGCCCTTTGGGACTTTGGCTCGAGTACGTGGTTGTACATTGGTCTGTAGAGTAGAAAAGATTCCATTATGAGTAGTGCTAAGCCACTCAACCCTTAAGAGGGACCTTGAGATGAGTACGAGTAAAGTTGTCCAACTCAGCCCTTAAGAGGGACCTTAAGACGAGTACGAGAAAATTTGTCCAACTCAGCTCTTAAGAGTGACCTTTAGATGAGTACGAGAGAAGCTGCGCTACTCGGCTCTTAAGAGGGACTTTTAGACGAGTACGAGGGAGGCTGCGTTACTCAGCTCATAAGAGGGACTTTGAGATGAGTACGAGAGGAGTTGCACTACTCGGCCCTTAAGAGGGACTTTGAGATGAGTCAAAATAAGAGATAGTAGACAGAAAACATTATCTTGCGACCCCTCAAAGGGGGAGAGTAATGTATTCTGGCAGTAGTGTCATTAATAGGGTAGTTCCTTAAGTCAAATGAAAGGATAGACAAGATGTCACATGACATGTCGGAGGACAATTCCTTCCTTGTTAGGAATCGACCTGTCTACTTAATTCTCTATGCAACTCGGCTCTTGTTAGTTACACCACTCTCTCCTTAAGAAGGGTCACCTAGTACTGTCGGGTGGTCAGTTGATTTCCTCGAAGCTTCCCGCATCCGTGCTTTGTGGGAAACTTCATCACTAGGTAGTTGATAAGTATTTAACTGATCATAATTCTAAATCACTTTCATGTACACTTTGCATGTTATTTGGTGAAAATATAGCCTACCAGTACTTGATAAGTGTTATTTTTGATAAACATGTCATAATGAGGATGTGCCGAGAGAAGGGGGACTTTTGAAGGTCATTTGAAGCCCAAACAAGGATTTATGAAGCCTATACGAAAATTGTGAGGAGGCAGCCAGTATGGAGCAGACAAAGAAGCATACCAGCCAATATGGAGCAGATAGAGGAGCATACTAGCCCGTATGGGTTTCACACTAGCCCGTATGGAGGTGCCCAGATCTAAATTTTTAGTCTATTCTGGTCCAATACGGACACAACACATCGCAAATATTTTCCAAAGGTTGTGAAACCTATAAATATTAAAGTTTTAGGGTTAAGAAGAGGATCTCTTGGCCTTTGGCCACCTTTTTTGCCATCTTGGAGATCTAGGTCTTGGAGCATTATTGCAGATCTATTGATGACCCTCGACGGTGTAGAGAGGCGAAGGCTTGAAGGAGAGGAAGGTGAAAGCTTTATTGAAGATTTAATCACTAGAAGCCACCAACGGTGGAGGGAAGAGCAATTATCTTTACTTTGATTTTGATTCCCTTTTACTTCTTTGTATTGGACTTGCTTTCCCCTTTGATGCGGAACTAATTTTCTAGATACTTGTGTATGATGAACTCTTGGGTTAGGGCTTAATGTTGACATTGATTTCTATGGTTGATTAATTAAATGTTATTTCATTGAGATCTATTAAGTGTTATTCCTTGCATTGGATTTCTACGTCGCGATAGCCTGGATTTCCTATCCGATTCACCGGGGAAAGAAGCGAACGCCTCTCCAGTGAAGGTATACCCCAATAGAGAGGGTTGTGAGTACGCCGAGAGATCAGGTACTTAGGTGAGCAACGCCTTAATATACATTGTTCCCATAACCCTTTTAAGACATAGATTCCCTAAAGCATAATTCAACAAGGGTGTTAGACATTGATTACCTCGAGAAAGGGATTTCATATACCTTAGGAATTATAGGTCCAAAACCTTCTAATTATCAATATGGAGATCGTTATCTATACACTTTAGTAAGAACCCAAGGGGGATTCATTGCCCGAGTATCTCCTCTTCTGATCAATTGTCTCACGATCTACTCTCGTTATTAGTAGTCTTTAGCTATTTAGGCCATGTAAGTGTTTAGATTAGTTTAGAACTTCACCAATTTGATATTAGACTAGATAATAGATAGATAGTTAGTACTAATACTTCTTGGTCTCTGTGGTTCGACAACCCGCTCTCTTAAGACCACTTTATTACTTGTTGATGACCCGTACACTTGCGGAGACGGATACCAGTGGTAAGTTATTACCACTACCTGCAACGCGTTCAAAGCTGGTCTCCCTAATATGATGTTGTAACTGGAGGGACACCTGACCACTAAGAAATTTGTGGTGAATGTAGACTAGCGGGATAGGTTCCCACCATGAGCGGGAGGCTGATTACTTCTTCGGGCTGCACCGAGCCTTCCGTAAATCAGACTAGGGGAGACCTCACAGGGTGCGACGATTCCGGCCAGAGTCCTAAGTTCTCGTAGGCATCCCAGAAAATGACGTCTGTCGAGTTCCCGCTATTTATGAGAACTCTTCTAACCTTATATCCGACGATAGTAACGGTGACCACTAATGTGTCATCGTGAGGTTGGCAAACTCCTAGATCGCCATCCGAATAGGTAGTGGGTTGTTCCACATGACACTTCTTCGGCGAAGGCTTGATGCGGGATAACATCCACGCATATCTCTTCCAAGACGAGCTATTCTCGCCGCCGCAAGCAGCCCCCCCAACAATTATGTGTATCACACCCACAAGAGCATGTTCTCCTTGTGGGGAAGGCGGCCACTCCTCCTGCGGGTTCCTTTTCAAGTATTGGGTTAGATGTCCTTGGTGAATAAACTTTTCGATCTCGTCCTTAAGCATGATGCACTCGTTAGTGTCATGCCCATGATCTTAGTGGAACTGGCAGTACTTCTTGATAACTTTTCGCTTGGCCGAGTACTTCATCTTCTCGGGCCACTTAAGCATCTTTGAGTTCTCTATGCTCATGAGGATCTAGGTCCAACTCACATTTAGAGGGGAATAATTGCGGAAATGAGCCTCGGGCTTGCTGACGTCATCCCGAGTGGAGAATTTTTGCTTGTTGAACTGCTTCTGCGGTTCCTACATGGGATTTCTTTCTTTCTTGGGCCTCTCAAGTAGGACCTCTTCTCGTTTAGTGGCCTGTATCTCATTAGCATTAATATATTTTTCCGCTCTGGTGAGGAGGTTGATTAGATCTCTCGGTTGTCTTTTAAACATAGGGAATTGAAAGAGAGACTTGCGCAGCCCCCCCATGAGAATGGCGACTGTGAAGGCCTGATTTAGGGCAGGTACTTTCGGGGTCTCCATGTTGAATCAGTCGATATAGCTATAAAGGGTCTTTCCTTCTTGCTTCTTAATCCTCACCAGCATAGCAAAGGTATTCCTTTACTTCCTGCTACTCATGAAACGACTAGCGAAGAGCTCACTTAGCTCATTGAAGGATGAGACAAATTCTAGCTGCAGGTTAGAAACCATATCTGGTTTTCTCCCCTCAACGTAGTCAGGAAGGCTCGGAACATAATTTCATTTGAGGCTTCGTGAAGGAGCATCATAGCTTTGAAAGACTCGAGGTGATCGATCTTGTCCAAAATGCCATAGTAAGTCTCCACCAAAGGCATTTGGAACCTGGCAGGAGAGACACTTCAAGGATATCGAGAATAAATAGAGAAACGGTTTGAGTAATACCTCCTTCGTTCCTTAGCCAATTGAAGAGTGATCTTACACCAAAGTTGAGGAGGCTCCACGGATTGATCCCAGGGTTGCGTCAACTTGAACTGCTATCCGAAGGGGAGTTCTCCTCTCCTTTCTTGGTGCGAGTCCTCAATTCCGATTCACGAGTAGTAGTTCTCCTCCTAGTCTCGGGCGATTGAACTTCATAATTCCTTGGTTGTTAAGGAGATTGAGGACCTCGCAGCTCCTGTTCCTGAAGGGCTCTAGTAAGTACCTCTAATTGCTTTTGTAGTATTCTGATCTAGACATCCCAAGGATCCTCCTCCAAGACGGTAGCCCACTGTAGAGGGGTGTTCCCGATATCGGGGATCATATCTCTGCCAGTAATCTCTCCCTTGGTTTGAGGAAGGATCGAGTTCTTCTTGCCTCTTGCTATCACCATGGTCGACACAGCTTCTTGATCGATTTTCCTATAGATGATACCAATTTTTGATATGTGGATTTGGCTCCTCCTCGGGATCAGAGCCAATCCTGATCAACTAGTGAGATTTGGTAGAGATGGTAACTTCTTCAATTGGAGACGGGAAAGACGATCAACCGCCGGTGATGATACAGGCGCAAAGAACTCTAGCTGCCACCGAAGTTGGATGTCGATCAGAACCTTTGATGCATTCATTCGGCTCCTCCTTAGGATTGAAGCAATTATGACCAACTTGTGAGATTTGATAGAGATGGAAGCTTCTTCAACTGAAGATGGGAAAGATGATAAGTAACCGATGATGGTGTTAGCGCAAAGAACTCATGCTGCTACCAAAGTTGGATGTCGATCATGATCTGCAAGAGGAAGTTCGGGGTCTATCCCTTGACTCTTCGACAATCAAGTCAGACTTAGAGATTCAGGAGAGAAAGGGAGAGATCGAGAGTCTCTCTCTCTCAGGGATCAAAAGAGAGGAAATCATAATAGAGAGTGAGGAGTCTAGGGAGTGTAGGGAGTGAGAGGGTGGAGAGAGCATCCTCCTCTCTGCTGGAGGAGAAGTAGAAGCTCCGAGAGTCCAGAAGAAGTCTCTCTCTCTCTTTCTCTCTCTCTCTCTCTTGAGCACCTTTTATACCTTTTTTCCCCAAGGCCATTTGACTGTTGGATATGACTTGGATGCCAAGCAAGCCATTTCTTTGGTACCAAGTAAGTGCCAGCTCACCTCCAGCTAGGATAAAGCCTTTTAGTGACTTGGAGAAGCTCTCTAGAAGTTCTCTCGGTGCCTTCTAGAGGCTCTTCTGATAGTTGTGGCTGCATGGCTATAGCGATGGTTCCCATCTTTCAACCGTTGGGATCATGCCACGTGTATGACAAGATTTTTCCCATAATAGTATCTATTATCCAATTTTTGCAAGTGGATGGCTTGGTCATTTTGATAAATATTTTAATTTATATTAACCAAATAAAAATAATTTAAATTCAAAACTAAAAAAACATAATTTTCTCACATTTCATTTTCACTATTCCAACTCTATTAATTTTTTGATATATCAAGCCTTTCTATCACAGATTCAGTACAACACTTGTTTTTTTTTTTTTAACAAACTCTCTTCTCCTTCTATAATATAATATTTGACTTAGGTTACTTTATTCTCTTTCCACAACTTTTTTTTTTCTCCAGAATCTAGTTTGTATGTACTATTCTACTTTCTCTCTCTACTATCTTCTGCAGTAACAAATCAACACCTTTTCTCTAACTAGAGTTGTCAAATGGGCCGGTCTGGCACGACCCGTAATCGTAGAGAGATGGGTCTAACATAAGGCACGGCCCAACTCTGTTGGGCTCATATCGTGCCAGGCAGACCCATGAGCTTGTGCTAAAGGATCCTTGGATGTGCGCAGGGACAGTACCAAGGGTGGTTTAGTAGGGGTTTTAGCCCTCCCCGAGTCCCCGGAGTTTTGGCAGTTTGAGAGGGAAGTCCCCCTTTCCATCGGAGTCCTTTGCCGAGTCTGCCCCCAGTCCCAGCTCCCTGCCACCGAGGGCCTCGATGAGTTCCACTGTTGGGGGTCTGGTTTTGTGCTGGCCTCGCCATGAAGCGCATCTACGATGGCGTCCTCGTTCCCAAGGACCCCTTCACCCATTCATCGGGATTCCCAAATCCTTCCCCAGAATCAAGCAACAGTACTGGGAGGGATTCCTGGCTCGCATCGTCGCGCTTCGCCCCATTGGCCCGATCTCCACTAAGTTCCTCACCGAAAACCCAACTGTCCTGGTCATTGGAGACTCGGTGTTTTTCTACGGGGTGCTCCTTGAAAAGAACATCGATTACTAATTAGAGAAGATCAACAAGGGGGCGAGGGATTATATTTTGGGAAAGAATGGGAGGCTTTCGCCATAGTACATAAGGGGGAGGAACGCATTGGTTTGGCTCTGAAAATTCTATGATGGGTTGATTTGTGACTGTGAGCATTTGGAAGGGATTTTGGGTAAGATTATGGGAGCTGAGAGGATGGTGATGTGGCATACAAGACAGGAGGATGGTATTGGTATCAATGAAGTTTGTAAGGATAAAGCCATTCGGATTGAGGTAGGATTATTGTTGCAGGCTCATGTTGCAGGCTCACTTCCCCATTAATGAAGCTTGGATTATCTTAGGGATTAATTAGGATTATCTTAGGGGTTAATAGTAGTATTAGTGGTCTAATGAGTCTTGAGTTTAATTCTCTGTTATATAATCAAATGGGATGTTGTTATAGAGCAGTATCTGTTTGTTAGAGGACATGGGGTACACGTCATATGTTTGTCTTATTTCCTCTGAGAAGTTGTTACAAGGGGTCTGGTCTGTCTATATATGTTTAGAATGCAAGGAATGGAAACAACAAGAGAATATTTCCAAATCTCCTATCTTGTCTTCCTCTCCAAGCCTTCGTATCCTTCCTACCTTATCCTCTCAATCTCCTCAAATCTCCTCAAATCCCTCTTCCTCTGTCTTCAATCTCTTCTTATCTGATCTATCACCTCCTTATCTCCTCTCCTACAGCCCAATCTCAACCTCACCTCCTTCCTATATTGCAACATTTGGTGCTTTCATTGTCCTCTCCTCCTCTGTGTCGGAAAATATGACGACCCGCTCACGAGCCCAAGAAGATTAAGTCGCATATCTGGCCGAGATAATAGAGTCCCTAATCGCCTCCTTAAAGCAACAAGCGGAAAAGTTGGATATGATACAAAGCAATCAGGCCTCCCAACAATCGTTGTTGCAGGACCTGATGGTCAGGGTGGCTAAACTTGAGCAACCACCACCCGCCACCACCTCTGCTGCCCCTGCCTACCACGCCCACCCCTTCCATTTCACATACCTCGATGATGCCAGCCCTTCCACCGCCCACATCTACTCGTCTGCGAAGTTGGAGATTCCCCAGTTTGCGGTGAAGATGCCCTCGGGTGGCTGTTCCAAGTAAGCCATTTCTTCACTTTCCACAAGGTCCCCACCGACCAAAGACTCACGATGGCAGTGTTTTACATGACTGGACCCGCACTGCAGTGGTACCAGTGGATGCACCTCACCGTGCAGCTCTCCATGTGAGATGATTTTTCCCGGCAACTCGAAATCAAGTTCGGACCGTCAACGTATGTCAATCATAAAGCCCAACTCTTCAAGCTTCATCAACTAACGACGGTGGCGAAGTACTTAGGGGAGTTTGAATGCCTGTCATCTTGGGTCTTAGGGTTGCAACCGAAGAATCTCCTGAACTGTTTCCTTGAGGACATACAACGCGAACTCTACTTGCTATGGCTGACCACCCTCCATGAAGCAATCAGCATGGCCAAACTGGAGGATATCAAATGCAACGCTGCGAGCTCATTTTCTACTGCAACTCCGCCTCCCTTGTTCGACTATTTGCCAGCGTTGCCTACCCCTGTTGCACAGCCACCTCTCTCTATCAGAAGGTTATCGCTGGCCAAGATAGCTTCACGATGAGAACGAGGCATGTGTTTTAATTGCAACACAAAGTTTATACCGGGGCACACTTGTCATCCTCCCCAATTCCTCTGTCTCTTAACCGAGATGGACGAAGACCTCCTCCAATCCTCGATCTAGGCCTCGACATTCAGCATGGCTCTTGGCCCCCGCTCAGCGAGACAGTCGCTGTCCATTCTCAATTTTCACATGGATTTGTCGAAATTCCACCTTGAGGGCAAGGTGTTGTTTGAAGAGGAAGGAATGTTGTAGGCTCACTTCCCCATTGATGAAGCTGGGATTATCTTAGGGATTAATTAGGATTATCTTAGGGGTTAATACTAGTATTAGTGGTCCAATGAATCTTGAGTCTAATTCTTTGTTCTGTAATCAAATGGGATATTGTTATAGAGTAGTATCTGTTTGTTAGAGGAGATGGGGTGCATGTCACCTGTTTGTCTTATTTCTTCTAAGAAGTTGTTACAAGGGGTCAGGTTTGTCTATATATGTTTAGAATGCAAGGAATGGAAACAACAAGAGAATATTTCTAAATCTCCTATCTTGTCTTCCTCTCCAAGCCTTCGTCTCCTTCCTACCTTATCCTCTCAATCTCCTCAAATCTCCTCAAATCCCTCTTCCTCTATCTTCAATCTCTTCTTCTCTAATCTATCACCTCCTTATCTCCTCTCCTGAAGCCCAATCTCAACCTCACCTTTTCCGATATTGCAACAATTGTCCAAAGGGTGCAGCAATGGATTGCCGGAGGTGTTGGATTCTTGGAGACCAGCAGGGATGGAAAGTTGACAGTTTTTACAACAATCCCTTTGTTTGATTCGAGATACTGATAGCAAACTGAGAAGAAGGACGGGTTGGCATTGTTGGTACCGGAGACTGGGTTGAAGGAAGTGGAAGTGAAGGCTTAGAGACAACAGAAGAGAAGAGAAGATTGCCATTGATGTTTGTTGTGAAGTTCATTCAGTAGGGTGACAACTCTGATGGGATTTCTCTTGTTCTTTGGTGTGTTCTGAAGAGGTTGAGAGAGTGGAGTTCAATAATGATTGGATTGCTGATCAACAGAATGTTCAGAGGATCTAAGTCTGCTACATTAAAGTTATGTCTAGCTTCAGGTATTCCTTTAGCTGTTACTAGGACAAGCGATTATTGCATTTAGTTGGCAATGGATAGTTTTACTTAGATTTTAAGATTTTAAAACTCAACTGAAATCTGAGAAAAGTTGATTACTCGATGAATTTCAATATGTATCAATTGCTAGGTAGTGTCAAATGGTATTTACTTTCAACCTTCAACTTATTTTAATACTGATATAATGAGTGTTCGATGTTTTATTCTTTTTATCAATGTGTGTTCTTAAATTATGTTTATTTCAATAAAAAAATTATATTATCACATTATTTTATATTAAAAATAATTATTATGTTAGATGAATTTTTTTAGTTTTGTTGTTAGTCCCCTCTACCAATGAATCCTGGTTCCATCCTTGGCTGTGCGTCACACACGCAACCAGAAACCGGCATCTGGATGAGTGAGACTGAGAAGGAACTTGGAAGCTAAGAAGCACTTCGGGTTTTGATGGTTTTACAGTGAGGGGTCAAGACTCGAGCAACACTCGCAAAGCTCGCTAAATTTAGAATATAGATCGACGATGTAGAGCTGTTGATTGTGTTTGAGACGATGCTGGACGGTTGATATGAAACCGGTATTCAATTCAATTCAAAGGCTTAAGCACTTCATTGTTCACATGATAACATAATTTATAGGGACTAAAATGAATAAATTCAATTTTGGAATTATAGAATCATTGAAATGCAAATAAGGGCACAAATTCCAGCTTCTTATCACTTCTCTCTCCAGCGGGAACACGACCTTCGTTTTCCATCCATTCTCGATCTCCACCTTCTGGCGAGTACTGGAACTTGAGCGAGTGAGGAGGGAGAGGGAGAGGGAGAGGGAGAGGGAGATAGTGAGAGTGGGAGGGAATAGGCTAGGCAGGATCAAGGCACGCTTATTCATCAGCTTATCCTCGGCGTAGAGCTCCAGCCTTTTGCTACCGTTAAGAAGCACGATTATTCTGATTCATATACTTCTTCCCTAACTTGCAATTTTCTGCGCCAAACACGATTTTTTTTGCTTAATATTCCCCTTTCACAAAAAGGCTTTCTTTGGAAGTACTTTTAAAGTAAATTAAATATTTATTTTCAACTGTTTTTCAGTGTTTGACCGAACTTCAAAGAGAAGTAACACTGTAAAAACACAGTTTTTCCACTTTTCTGATAAGTAGATTCATACCACTTTTTTGAAAAAACTTTAGGACAAAATGTCTATAGAAATTTGGATAAACAACACAGATAGTCATTAAACTATGTGTGAGTTCTTATTTTGGTCACTCAACTAAAAAAAATTTCTTGTCATTCATTCCTATAAAATGCACATTGTTTTGTAAAAGTTAATAAGTTAATAAAATGTTCATTTCTTTCTTCTTTTTCCTTTTTTTCACCTCTTCACTAGAGCCCTAGTCCGTCGTCCCGTCAAAGAATCGGACAAGAGAGCGAACAATCGCGAGAATAGTAGCTGGAACGGTGACCATGCAAGCGAGGAAGTGGAGGTAGGTGACCTTTTCGCTGGTTCTTCGTTTCTCCTCCCCCCTCTCACATTCTTCTTCTCTTTATAGTTAGTTGATTTATATCTTCATTGCGGGAAGAATTGACTTCAGAGATGTTGTCTGGTTATGGTAATAAACCTATTGATCATTGTCTTCATGATCTAGTTACTGATGAGTAAACAAGATAGGTTTTTTGAGAATCACAAAGTCAGCGACTGTTAGCAAACATATTGAATTTAATGGTTTTTGGGAACATCTCAGGTGAAATCCTTGGCCAAAAAACTATATGAAACAGTGGGCTGATTCATTGATTTTGATGACTTGATGTTGAAAAGAGAAAGAGATGTATATTCTATTTCTATGATGGTTTGAGAAGATAGATATAAATTAACATTAATTTCAAAAACATCCAGAGATGAGCATTTTATTAACTTATTAACTTTTATAAAATAATGAGCATTTTACAGGAATTAACCATAAGAAAACAAATTTAGTTGAGTGACCAAAATAGGAATTCACACATAGTTTAGTAACCATCTATGTCGTTTACCCAATCTGACGTGGTAAGTTGGTTGTGCCACGTCAGCTTGCCGTTAACGTTGTAGGCCATAGTGACCTAATTGGAAGAAAATAATAAGTTAAGAGAGTCAATTGAATTTTTTTTAGTTGAGTGACCAAAATAGGAATTCACACATAGTTTAGTTACCATCTGTGTCGTTTACCCTAAAAAAATTTACTGACCAAAGTTGTCTTTCGCATCAAAATTTACCTTTAAGTGTTTTTAAAGTAAAATATTCAAAAATGAAATTACCTAACCTACTCTTACAACAAAAGTGTTTTCTTAAAACTTAAAAAACAATAAATAAAATACCTATTTTTCTCTGCTCAACACAAATTTCTCTTTAAATCTGTTTAACTTTCTGTATCTCCTTCTTAGATGTTCAGTTGTGTCAAGATGCTTGATGTTCCAGATAGAACTTTGGAAAGTGGCACATCTATTTCATTAGCTGCACCACTCAAGCAGTCCATGAGAAGGTTTTCTTACCAATTGAAGATTGAAGACCATGTAAAATATAGTATTGACCTCTATCAGTTACCAAGTGGAAATTCACACAACTATTGACCACTTCTATTCTTCTTCAAGGCCCAGCTTTCCATATTTTCCCTCAGATCCCATGATACACTAGCCATTTCCCAGTCCCAATTGTCCTTGATGTCTACATTTCCACTTATTTGTTTCTTGTAATCCTCATTTTCCTGAAAACATTAAAGTAAATGAAGAATTGAGAACACCACATGAATCCCTAAAAACAAACAATTATAAGAGATGAACAAATCGCTGCAATTAAGAAGGCCATGCATTTCACTTACTATAAACTATGTTAGCTTCTGACTATTAAAGTTGAGTCTAGACATGCATTAGACAATAGATAGACATTTCAAAAAGTCAAACTGATTTACAGTTCTCAAGATTGTTTGAAACACACCAAACAAGTGTTACAAAAGTTAGAAACATGTCAGACATCAAATTAAGCAATATTAAATGCTGTCAAACTAGGTATAATTATACACTGATCATCTAGAAACTTGTACTTGCCTACTTAAGCTTAGTAATTGGAAATAGACTACATGCAATTGCTACTGATTCTCAAGTACTTATGCATAGAGAATGGCAATCAAATATTTATAGATAAATGATCCAATGATTGGCACAGCATTAGTCAAATCTAACAATACATCACATTTGCCTACTACCTTGTATCACCTTCATAGCCTATTCAGTAAGCAACCAAAACTTGTTATTTTGCAAAATTTTTCAATGAGGAAGCAAGAGCATGCCAAAACTCAATTTACCCAACTGAATGTTTCATCAGCATGGCATACAATTTTTCAAACTTTTCTCCATCACTGATATAACCATAAAAAGGAGATATAAAAGCTCCCAGACTTTATAAAATGATGAAAATGCCTTCAAATTTATCACCATATCACATCTTCGAAAGAAACTGATGCCTCAAATAAAAATTTTCAACAATAATTTCTTTCAATCTATAATCATATAACATACTCAAAATAATTGATGTTTCAAATAAATTTATTCAAAAATCAGCCCAATGATCATATCAGACATTCAAAAGAACTGATGCCCCAAATACAAATTTTTAAAGATGTTGTCTTCGAGTATATATCATATCACATAAAGGGCAGCCCGGTGCTACAAAGCTCTCGCATTGTGCAGGGTCCGGGGAAGGGTCAGACCACTTGGATATATCATATCACATGCTCAAAAGAAATTATGGTTCAAATACAATTCTTCACAAATAATAACTTAAAATCTATAATCATGACACATCATTGAAAGAACTGAGACTTCTAATATAAATCTTCACAAATAATGATTAGTGTAAATCTAAATACAAATACTGAAAGAGGAAGATATTGATGCTGTTAAAAAGTTATCAGAACAAACAGAGCCTACTAGAGATTTGATGTAGGTCATTCATAAGTAAAATCAGCTTAAACCCTTAAGTCAGATAAACAACAACGAGTTTTAATGTGGTAACCTTGGGAGAAGAGCTTACCACTGAAGAAAAATCAACCAAATGACCACCAACTAAATCATCATACAGTGATATCCTTGATGTAGGGACACCACCTTCTTTGATTAGTAGCATAAACAAAGATAAGACAAACCATCTTACTAAGAACACTGAAATTTGAGATGTATGTTTGGGCTAAAGCACTTTTGAACTTTATAAAATTAGGTATAATCCTCAGAATAGTCCCTCTATTTTAACCAGGTGGCCTTTTTAGTCCCTCTATTTTTTGATTTTGGTCTATTTAGTCTTTCTGTCAAATAGGAGTTAAATTTCCCGTTAACTTATGCTGACGTAGCTTTTTATAATATTAAAAAATTATTTATAAAATAATAATAATAATAAAATGAGTATCAGGTTCGGATCCGGATGATGATAACGGATCCAAACCCGTTACTGAACACTTTGATCCGTTATCATCATCCGGATCCGAACCCGGTACTGATTTTATTATTTTTTATTTTTTAAAAATAATATTTTAATATTATAAAAAGGCACATCAGTATAAGTTAATAGAAAATTTAACTTCCATTTGACAGAGAGACTAAATGGATTGAACTCGAAAAATAAAGGGAGATAAATGACTCAAATTATATTAGAGGGACTAAAAGAGCCACCTGGTTAAAATAGAGGGACTATTTTAAGGATTATACCTAAAAATTATGAATCTCACGAATTATGAGACCATGGTACTTCATCAATTATTCCCTTGACAAAAATTCATATATCTATTTCTACAAAACAGAGAACAGTCTAGATCCTTACTGTTGTTCAGGCTATCAAAAAGGCTAGATTCTAAATGTTTAAATAGCTTAGGCCACAACAAAGACATAAAAAATTACATCCCCAAATTTTTAACCTAGTGTAGTTTTTTCTATTATAAATTAAACGAAATGCAGAACATAAACTTATTATGTAGTGCCAGGGAATATAGGTATGATAGTCACCAAGAAAAGTAGAAAAGTTATTCACTCTAAGAAATACATGAGGACTTATGTAATCCCCATTTCTTTCTTTCAAAATCAACCATTAACCATTTACCATAATAAAAATTGTATCATATTGTTGGTGGATAGAAACACTTATGCTTTACTGGCTGATATAAACTTCTTCAACGGTGGAAAGCCAAAATTAGCTTATTGATAGTACCAAAAGCAATAATATGGGAAGTCATGAAACAGGGATCAACAGATAGTAAGAATAATTTACAGTAAGCTCGAGAAAAGTCTTATAAGTATAAATGATGTGAAGTTTAATCAATTGCTTACAATTAAAAAACAAAGTTGAAGGAAGTAAATCTTTGTTGTGTGAGAGATCACTTAATGCCACTCAAGAAGGAAAACAAGCTTAAGCTAACAGGAATTATTGTGGATTGGTCTAAAATAATTTAATCTCCTGGAAGACATGATTCTAGGTATCGGAATTAATTATGCAAAAAGGGTCAAAAAATATATTAATCCTCCAAACTGAACCCACCCACTTTGTTTAATATGAATAAGATCATCTAAAAGAAATGGCTATATTCCGCAAGAATGCTACTCAAAGTATTGTACAAAGCATTACCACATTTGCAGGATTCAGTCCAGCAGCTCGTACAGAAAGAGGTTGAATCACAATCTTGAGTGCTGTTTCCAAATCAAGAAAACCAGCTGCCACCATTCGCCTTAACACCCTGGCTTGGGAATATTTCCCTCTTGAGAAAGTCAGAAAAAAAGAAGACATAAATGAGTGTATAAAACAGAAGGAAAGCCTTGATGCAACGGTAAAATTGTCGCCATGTAACCTGGAGGTCACAGGTTCGAGTCGTTAAAACAGCCTCTAGCAAAAAAAAAGTAAGGTAAGGCCACGTATAATAGACCCAAGTGGTCTGACTGAGTGTGCGGGAGCTTTGTAGCACTGGGCTACCCTTTTTTTAATTGAGTGTATAAAATAAAGGGCAAATTACAACCATATAAAGCAAAGCATCTCAATGTTGTATGGCAAAAATGGGTAAGCATGACTAAAGTTCAACATAACTATGAGAAAATATGACATGTATTGAAAATCAATATACTTACTGTTTTGGGTTTGTAAGTGGGTTAAAAGCCTCAGGAGCAGGTAAAATCCCAGCAAGCATTGCAGATTCCCCAACATTAAGAAGGGAAGGGTGCTTCCCAAAGTAGAAAAGGGATGCTGACTCAATTCCAAATTTCCCGTGTCCCCAGTACATCTATAAATCAATATACAGGAAATGTTTAGAATGACTCTATACTCTTTAAGTACATAAAAAAGGAAACAAGATGTTATATTGAAATTCTCAAATCCTTTATTTGCTCTACAATGTTGAGAAATATATAGTAGAATGGAACCATATCTCTACGATCATCTTGGATAAAACTGAAAAGAATTGAGGACAAAAGTGTATCCAATTCCCTATCAAAAGATATCATATGCCATTTATAATAGAAAAACCCAATAATTCCATAGCAGGTTCCATAGCAGCTACCTTCACTTATTCATGTCTTGTATTAGCATGCAAATTGCAAGCACCTAAAGAGTACTCGATTCCCAATCAAGGTGAGTAGCATGGTATAGTATGAGCTGTTTTAGAAAATAAACAAATTAAAGTTGAAAGTACTGATGGTTAAATGCCAAATTGATACCTTGTTCAGATAGTTGTACAAAATCCTCGATTTGGATATTCTCCTCTCCAATATCAATGCCAGAATCCATTCAATGAATTTTCTTGATATTTTACGCTCAGGTGTCAGGAAGACATTCTTTATGAGCTGCACTAAGAAAAAAGTTTCTATGTTGCTCCCACAAAATAAATCCCCTAAAATTTAAGATTGCAATAGAAGTATGCATGGCATTATATAGGAATATGAAAAAACATATTTTTCATCATTTGAAACTCAAAAAGCTAAAAGCAGAGAAATACAAAACTCTTCAGCATAAGT
Source organism: Dioscorea zingiberensis (assembly GCA_026586065.1). Taxonomy (NCBI): domain Eukaryota; kingdom Viridiplantae; phylum Streptophyta; class Magnoliopsida; order Dioscoreales; family Dioscoreaceae; genus Dioscorea; species Dioscorea zingiberensis. The sequence goes on from CM048822.1 coordinate 35,480,102, forward strand.
TGTCCAAAGCATTAAACTTATGTCATCTTCCTGATGAGTAAAAATAAGGTATGTAACACAATAAAGAACCCTTTTGATCATTAATATAACATTCACCATAAGGGCAAGAAATATAAGGATCCTGAGGTTATATCAACAAACCTGTTACAAAGTTAAGAATGGGCAAAATATATGACTGGACTTCATAGATTGAAACTGATAACAGTTTTGCATTATGCATGTAAACTACAGAATAAAGCATATGAAACATTCAGCAGACAAAATGCAAAGTTTTGAAAGAGATCAAAGCAATTAGATAGAATGAGCATTGAGACAAGTACAACTTCACACCAAAAATTAACTTCATTTCATGTCTACTATCATGTTTTGCCACTTGCAAATTAAAATCTCAACTGGAGTCGTACCAAAGCTTTCAGTTTCATTGGCATCAAACACTACTAAAGTGCATTAAGGATTCAATTTAACTAGATCAACTCCCATTGATATAGAATACAAAACTCCATGAAACAATCAAGCTCTCTCACCTGCTGAGTGATGGTGCTCCCGCCACCGCCGTTGGGGTAGTAAACCACCGCCCGGCCAACCCCGTAGGGATCGATGCCGAAATGGTAGAAGAAGCGGCGATCCTCGGACGCCATGATCGCCTGGACCAAGTGGTACGGCAGCTGCGTCACCTTCGTCTCCGCCCCCTCGGAGAACTCCAGCAGGTGGCGCCACCGGTCGGAGAAGTCCGGCGGGAGGACCTTGAGAAACGCTCGGAGGCACAGGAAACCAGTGGAAACGACAAGAAACAGGATTGGGATGAGGAAATGGAAGGGTTTCTCTGGTGGTAAGCTGGAATCGAGTACGGAGGGAGTCGCGCATCTGAGAGTAAAACGGTGTCTTTTGGGTTTGGGAGAGAACGCTCGGTGGGCAAACGGCTTGGGGGAGCGTGGGTAAGCGGCGCCCGTGAGAGGAAGCGCGGAAGGCGCCGAGGAAGAGAGAAGGGACATCGATCGGGTGTACGGCAACAAGGTCTAAGGAGAGAGCAGACGCGATACATATGTAGAGCTAGGCTAGAAGATCAGTGAGTTCAGTGAGGGCATGAGATCCAACGTAGTACATTTATTTATTTACTTATTTATTTATTTATTTATTATTATTTTTAGGATTAATTACACTTTTCGTCTCTGAAAATGGTGTCATTATTCACTTTTATCGTTGTATTTGTATTACGTATTCTGTTCTATTTTGGTCCCTGACACTGATGTGGCGGTCAAGTGGCATACCAATGAAATACAGTTTTTTATTTTATTTTTCTTTTTTTCCAGGTGGACGTATTTTTGCTTGTGTGTCATGACAGCTACCTGATATGATGACGTGGCATTACCATGTGCCATGTCAGCATTTTTTTTAAAAAAAAAATAGATTTTTGCATTTTTTAAATCCATTATATATATATATATAAATAATGCTGACATGCATGCCATGTCAGCATGTCACGTTAGTTTTTCTTTTTGAAAAAATAGATTTTTGTATTTTTTTTAAAATATATATAAAATGCTAACGTGGCATGCCACGAAAGCATTTTTTTAAATGGATTTTTATATTTTTTTAAATCCATTTTTTATATATATAAAAATGTTGACGTGGCATGCCATGTCAGCATGCCACGTCATTTTTTTGGGAAAATGGATTTTTGTTTCTTTTTAAAATCCATTTTTATATATATATATATATATATATATATATATATATATAAATGCTAACGTGGCATGCCACGTCAGTTTTTTTAAAAAAAAATTATTTTTGTATTTTTTTAAAAATCCATTTTCAATATATATTACAAAAAAAAAGCTGACATGGCATGCCATGTCAGCATGCCACGTCAGTTTTTTTTTTAAAAAAAGAAAAATAAAATAAAAAACTGTATTTCATTGGTATGCCACTTGGCCGCCACATCAGCGTCAGGGACTAAAATAGAACAAAATACGCAATACACAAGGACTATATTGAACATTTTTAAAATACAAGGATAAAAGTGAACAATGACACCATTTTCAGGGACGAAAAGTGTAATTAATCATTTTTTTACTAAGGTAGTATTTGATTTGTTGGATAGGGAGTTATATCCAGGGATGGGTAACTTTCAATCCATCACTTTTTACTTTTTTTGTTTGGTTAGCTTTTTACAAATGGATGAGAAATTGGTCATCCAAAAAAAGTGGATGGAGGCTTACACTTGAAAACAACCAGATGGGGAGTTACATCAAATTTCATCCAGTCCGCTGAAAGCTCTCATCCATTCTTTCATCAACCCTCTGGTTGTGTTTGGTTGGGAGTTATCCCCACTTGGGATTAGGAATAAGTTTTGAAAAGTTTTGAAATTTTTGGAGGGAAATTTTAAAGTAAAGGTATTAATGATAAGATAGTGATGTGTTGACTATATATTGGTGGGTTATATTTTTAAATCTTAATTAAGGATTTTGGCGGGAAAAACTTTTTTATTGGAAACTGTGTTGGGGTTATCCCCAAGGGATAACCCCCGACAAAACAATGCCTCTAGGTTTACCATCACCCACACCCCCTCCGGTACCCTCTTTCAACTCCGACCCCATCCACTGAATATCTCACCAGTTTGCCAGAACCTGGACGATCCCGGCGAGAAGACGACGGGGAGGTTTGATAGAACTTAGATTTGAGGTAAATCCCAGTGAAAAGTCTTCTATTGTTGGTCTTATTTGTAGATCTATGAACTTTTAGATTTGGTCTTGACAGTGCTTCTCAGATTTCACACTGACTACTGCTCAAGAGGAAGACGATCTCCGATTTATAAGGGGTCACCTGAGGGACTGAATCCGCACTGCTTCCCTTCCGGATATAGCAAGCCCAACTCTTCTCTATGGATTTTTATTATTGTGATTTGCATTATTCAAACTGAATTTTTGTGAATGTAGGTGTCTTTTTCATCTATTCTTGTTGTTTTTGAGTCTTGTGGACAGTCTTCGATCCAGTCCTGTCGGTCATTGTATGGTTATGGGATTCAAATCTAGTGCTTGTGTTGGAAGGGTGGTAATTTTAGTAGCTTAAAGATCCGAGAGCAATTGTTTATCTTTGTTTACGAGAGAATAGATGTGTTGATTGTCAAAACCCCATCTTGACTTTGTGCCTTTGATTTTTGATGTTAGTAGTGTTCTTATCTTTTCATAAAAATCCTTGGTTGTCCCCCAAATAAATAAATATTTGTAAACTAACAAGATCAACTTCTTGATTAAAGTGTCTTAGTTTCGGTTTTGGTTGGTATTTCATATTTTCCTAGCAAATTGGTTGGAACCTGATCGATTGGGATCATATCATTTGTTAGAACTTTTATTTAGGAAGAGGTTTTTTTTTTTTATAAAGTAGATAAACCACATTTTATTTATGAGATTAGTTGTTTATTACAAATTACAGACAGAAGGAAATTAGCAGATTCAACGTTTTGTGTCCTTCCTTCTGCCTATTTTGGTGTGGAGCTATCACAGATCTCCCTGAACCCCGTCTGTCACCGTTGATGGGCCATCCCCGAATGCATCCTCATCCCCATCAGCCTACCTTGGTAAATCTTCTGTGAATTCGAGACTGCGCTTGACCAGATTTAAAGCCACCTCCATCTTTGTTTGCTTCGCCACTGGAGCTGCATACAACCAAGAGATTATAAGGAAAGAAATATCACTAATAGTTCTTAGGTAAACACGTTGTTTATCCTGGAAGCAACACCTATTTCTCTCACCCCGGATACTCCATATGATTGCCGCAACAATCAATTCCCAACCCCCTCGTAGGGTATTGTTTACTCCTGAAGTCATGTTCCTGGGTCCCTAAAAGAGTTTTAATATCAACCTCTCATGTTCTTATCCCGAACATGTCTCGGAAATGGTTCCAAATGTTCGTCGTATATAGGCATGAGATGAGTAGGTGGTGGACTGATTCATCCTCGGTGTTACATATGTAACATCGTGTGCGATCTCCTCTCCAATTCCTTTTATGGAGGTTGTCGAGGGTAAGAATCCGGTTCTACCTTGCTAGCCATGCAAAAAGTTTGACCTTGGTGGGGCATGGCATTTTCCAAAACCTATGTCTTAGTTTGCTTCGAATGCCCCCATCAATTCTGAAGGGATACAGGGACTTCACCGTGAAAACTCTATTTGATGTGAGTTTCCATTCCCTTATATCAGGTGCCCCAGGGTTTGTGTTGGGGGTTCATAATCACTTGTTTTATGATTTCGAGCCCCATCTCTTCCTTTTCTTCGAGGGGACCCAGCTTTAGCAACGGCTTGCCTCTTTCAATCCTATCCCTCGCTTCAAATATGGTTAGATGCCTCGCGGTAGCTAGCCTGTGGAGGCCAGGGTAAACGTTACATAAGGAATATGCTTCCCACCAATGATCCTCCCAGAAGCTCGTAGAGTTCTCGGATCCAGGTTTAACTTGTATGTTTGCTAGTGTTGGAGGGGCTTCTCGACATATCCCTTTCCAGAATGGGGATGCTCTCCCTGATACTGGTCTGTAGGGATCAATATGACCTTTTCTTGAGTAGACATCCTGGAAAACTTTTTGACAGATCCTTGCGTTCCCTGTGAGGATCCGCCACCACCATTTCCCTAACAAGCACCGTTGAAAGTACAGAGGTTTAGGATACCCCATCCTCTGTTATCTTTTGGCTAACACACCCTTTCCCAATTGACGAGTTGGTAACTTTGTGATTCTTTAGCCACCCCCTTCCATAGGAAGTCCTTTCTTATAGTGTCGATCTTTTGGATGACCCATTCAGGGAGTCAGTATGCTGCCATCCACTAGATCGGTATGGTGGATTGATGCGATCCAACCGTAAGTGTACGGGTCATAATCAAGTAATAATAGTGGACTCAAAGGTCGGGTTGTCAATCCTCAGGGAGATGGAAGTACTAGTACCCACTACTCGTCTACTATCTAGTCGATCTGAAATGTGAGTGATTATACTGAATTTTAAACTAAGAAATCGTAGAAACAAACAAGGAAATCAATTTGTTCTTGGGATCAAACAATCATAAAAGGGGATGCTCGGATAATTGAATCCCTCTTGGACTTCTAAAGGATGGATGATGCTCTCTATCTTGACACTTGGTTAATTCTTGGCCAAAGGTTCCTACGGTGTTTTCATTCCCTCTCTCGAGATGAATTACTAATCCTAGTGCCCTTACCGATAATGTTCTAGGGAACCTAAGTCTTGGAAGGATTATGGGAATAATACATCTAAAGGGCTCGCTCTCCTTAATACCTGGGTTCCCGGTGTATTCATAATCCTCCCTATTGGAGATGGTCTACACACGGGGAGGCGTTCGCTTCTTCCCCCATATGGACTATGAAAACCCCTCCGGGTTGTCGCAACGTAGAGGGATTCACTTACATTAAAACATCCAATAGACTCATGAATTCAACCAAGCATTCAAGAATAAAGAAACAACATCAATTAAATTATGTCTAAGGGTTCATCGATCATCCAAGCATCTACAAAATTAGTCCTCCATAAAGGAAAGACAACAATCCAATATAAAGATGAAAACAATCAAAGAAATCATAATGGAGAAGACTTTTGTACACACCATTGATGACTTCCTTGATTCCTCTTCAATGTCTTCCCCTCTTCTTACTCTAATAGCTTGAAGATGAAAATCCCCCCCAAGTCTACTCAAGACCAAGATCTTTTTCCAAGCTACTCTCCTTCTCCTAAACCCTCATTAGTCGGCCTTTTATACCTCAAGGGTTTTTAGGACAAGATTTACCGTTTTGCCCCTTTCTAGGTCTGTAGAATTGTTGAAAACTTACGATGTACGGGCCCATATAGCTTCCAAGTGATACGGCCTTATGTCAGACCGTATGGATGCCCGTATGAGTCATACGGGGTGCTATGCGGGTCCAAAAGAAACCACTTGTCTGGGCTTTAACTCTCCAGGTCCATACGAGCCTATGGAAGCCCGTGTGCCTGGGTTTTTCCTCCAGGAATGCTTCATTTTGACCTAAATTTCCCTTGAAAAGCTTCCTTTGTCTTGGAGTCTTGATATCTTGCCCTGTTTATCGAAATAAACACATTTTAAGTATCGCTGGGCCAAAAATCCTCACAATTACATGCAAAGCATACAAGAATATTGTAACACCCTAATCCTTTCTAGGACCCAGGTGTCACACCAAAGTGTCGTGTGAACCCCTACCAAGGTCAGATAAAAACATTAATTACTCAAAATCAAACTATTATAAGGGAAACATAAATCCAAGTACAACATTATTACAAACCATAATGTTTTAATATCTCACACAAATCCAGAAGGGAGTTAACATTCTCCTCAATAAAACACCATAAGACAAGATACTCAACGCAGGCCAAGTAGCCAGAGCCAGCTAAGGGGGAATCCAAACCTAACTTCCCTCTACGCAGGGCCATAACCCTACTTACTCTCGCAAGAAAAGAGAGTAACAAGGGGTGAGCTACGGTGAGCTCACGACTAACACCAATCGCCGTGTTTACAAAACCTCAGATGCCTTCAATTCCAATTATTAAAATACCGAAGGTAATAATACAAATTCTGAACAATGATTTAAAACATGTATAACAGTATATGGATCATAATGAAAATCATGGCCATGTTCAATAAAAACATATATCATGCTCTTGATTAGTTCTTTAGTCTTTTATAATCAGAACAGGAATTAATTTCCACAAATGTCCTGGCTGACCGCATCATGCCGCAGGCCTTCCCGGTAGCAGTGCCAAGGTGACAAACTATGGAAACAACTCGCTCGAGGGAAATAAATTCCACACTTGTCCCCGGGTGGACCGTATCATGCCGTAGGCTCCTCCTAGTAGCACCGTGGAGGTGACAAACTATGGAATTAAATCCTCATCTTATATCATATATTAGTGTCATCTACACTTCTACTCTCATATAGCGGCAATCTCAGAAAGTGGAATAAACCAACTCAATATGTCTCCTGGCCGAAGTCAACACAACGAAGTCGGGAGCTATAAGAGGATATATCGTGATACTAGGCACCTCAAGAGTACGAAGGGGCTTTGTTTTCTTAAAATCAGAAGGGTTGAAAACAGATAGTTGGATGAGTAAAAAAAATAGAGATCATATAAACCACCCCTTCTCTAACCTAGTACCGTACTCTCTGGCTCTATCGTAGAGCCACGTCTAGCACAGGTATATATTCAAGTATGATGCAATGCACTAATACGTTCATCATGGCAATTTCTATAATATATACAATTTTCACATGCTTTTCATAAACATAACTGCAAACTCCGAATAAATCGGCAAATAATGCTTGAAAACTGAAAGGCATTTCACGAACAACATAACTACTTCATAACATGAAGTCTCAAAGATCAATATAAAGCATGCTTGAAAACTACAAACATTTCATGATCATCATACGAGTTCCTAACATGAAATCTTCAAAATTCAATACAATCCAAAATACAAATAAAATACGAAACTTTACAAAGTGAGTGTTCCTCACCTTAATATTGTAGATCCCTAGGATTGGTCTGCCTTCTTCAAGCAGCAGCTGACTTGATCCTTGCCCTTCCCTTGTCCTAGAGAACAAAATACGGATATTCAGAATACTAATCAGATTCTTAACTTGTATTCTTATTTAAAGCTCAAAAGAATACGATAGGTCTTATCAACTATATTTAAAGTATAATTCCTCTTAGTTACGATTTCAATTTTAAAGAATGAAAAATAATGGATTTGTTTCCATGAGATTTAACATAGTCCGCTTGACGCCTATACTTCCTCCTAAGCCTTCTGATCGGTCGATCAAATATTCGTTATGAAGGTCTCTCGATGACCTTTCTAACGATCTAAAATACTCCCCGATTGGGGGAAATTTCATGGGCTAAATTCATCCCGGAAAGGGACAGCCCGGCATGAAATCTAACAAAATTTTGGCAGAGTTTCCCCTATTTCTAGGGCTCCGAAATTTATACAACCATTCATCAAATAAAGGAATTAACATGCAAATTCATCCATCCACATTCTAATCTCCAATTAGCAGCCCCTAATTCCCCTTAAGGTCATGCATCAAGTTATAATTTTCAACTTCAAACTTAGTGCTTTACTTGGAGAGAATGGATCTACGTGCCGATGTAGGGCTGCAAATTGGCGATGAACGGTTGAAAGAAAATAGGCGGATCGGGTACGCCTCGCAGGATGGCGGCGTGATGGTGCCGCTGGGCGCACGAGCAAAGAGGCGGATGACCTGCTCGTCTCAGCTGCTGCAACCGGGCAAGACGCCGAGGGCGCCTCGAAGCACGGGCCGGAGCAAAGCGCCGTGGCCGCGTCACGCATGACACCGTCCCGCCAAAGACAAGGCGCTGCTCAGAGGTGGAGGCCGGAGCCGCGACCAAACCGCAGGCGGTGGTAGGTGGTGGCGCTCGCGCGTAGGTGGCCTGCAGGAAGCTAGGTCGCCGGCGGGGGAAGAAGAAGGCACCACGAGCGTAGAGAAGAAGAGGGTAGCCACCGATCTCGCCGAGACACGATGATCGTTGATGGAGAAGAAGGAGGCGCAGTGATGGCCGGCTCAAAGAGGAAGGAGAGGGAGAGATGAGAAGCTCAGGCTTCTCTCTCTCTTTCTCCTTTATATATATAAAAGAAAACACTTTTACTTTAATAAAGGGGCTTTACCAAAGAAGCCTTTATCATTTTCAAAAAGAAAAATCCTTATTTATTATTTATATTTTATTTTATTTGTTTTTCCTTTTTACTGTTTGAGCACGGGAGAGAACTAACACCCCGACCAGATCCGTATATTACGGCTGGTTGAATGAACTTTTAATATTTTATTATTATTATATTATTTTAATAATTCTTTACATCCTATCGGTGGCCACAGGTCCTACTGTAGCTTCACGGGTCGCACTACGCTCCCGACCGAGATCCCGGTCTTTCGGCTTTGACCCGTCAATCCTGCTTTATCGGGACTCATATTTTTGTCCCGTATTTCCAACCAATTAATTGTGATTGATTAACACTAATTAAATCCTCCAACTAATTAACCGTAATTAATCTCTCTAATCCATCTCCGACTATTCCATGTCCACTGCCTGCTCCACACGGCCTCTACCAATTGGTTATGAGTTCGGACTTTAGTTTCATAATTTTCTGATTTTATTAAATTTAGTTTGTTAAACTAATTAACCGAATTTATGTGTTAATTAATCCCATGGTTTTCTCCAGAAATTAATTATTTAAATCATGAAAATTTTCAGGGCGTTACAAATATGGTATAAAAATATGCTCAAATGAACACTTATCATGGATAGCACCGAATTCAGTAGAGTTAGTCTCCCCCCAGGGATAATATTTTTCCCTTCCACGTTCCCAGCTTTCCTATAATCTTTTATATTAAAGTGATCCAGTTGTCCTTCTTAGGTCGGCCGCTAGAAATTGGTACCCCCAGGTATTTGATTGGGAGATTTGTTATTGCGCAGTTCAATATTTGTGCGAGGTCTTGGGTGAAATGGTCCAGGGCCTTGATGGGGATAACCACACTTTTGTTGTAGTTAATTTTTAGCCCCGAGAATCCCTCGAACAGGTAAAAGATTAGGTTCAGGGTGCAGGCTTCTCCTATATGGCTTGTGCAGAATACCAGGAGGTCATCCGTATATTGTAATGTCGAGATGGTGTTTTTCCTATCTTCGCCAATGGGTACACCCCGATAAATATTAGATCGGACAGCCTCTAAAACATTGTGGCTAGAACGTCCATTGCTAGAACAAAGAGTAGTAGAGAGAGTGGATCGCTTTGTTGCATACCTCTTTTGCTTCTTACATATCCCACCGGTGCTCCGTTTACGAGGAACTTCGCCTTTGATGATACAAGCAAGGATATGATCCATGATAACCATTCTTAGGCCAAAACCTCTAGCTTGGAGAACTTCCAATATATATTCCCAATCAACTGAATCAAATGCTTTTTCTAGGTCAATCTTGATCAGGACTCCCTTGTTATCATCCCTTCTCATTTAATGAATATGTTCCTCTGCTGGGACGATGTTATCGTGGATCATGCGTCCTTGTATGAAAGCGGTTTAGGATTCATCCACTAGATCACCTAGTACCCCTCTTAACTGATTTGCGAGTACTTTGGAGATAATTTTGACTGAGTAGTTGACCAAGCTAATAGGTCTGTAATCATTAATGTCCTCTGGGGCATTATTTTTTGGGATCATGAGGATATGCACCCAGTTTAGCCGTTCCATATTGGTTGTGCCTTAGAAGAAGTCGTCAAAGAGTTTTAGTTGGTTATCCCTGATGATGTCCTAACCTTTTTGGTAGAACATCATGGGGAATCCGTCCGGCCATGGTGCTTTTTCTGCACCTAACTCGTTGATTGCCCTTTTGATTTCCTCCTCCCCATATGGCTCCTCTAGGTCCTCAAGGTTCACTCTTTTCTTGTGTCTGAACAGTCGATCCCAGGAGATCTTGACCTCATATCCCATTCATTGCTGAAAAGGTTAGTGTAGTGATTTGTAATTACTTCTATGAGTTATTGTGGATCTGTGATGGTTGACCCTTCGTGCTGGAGCTGGTGTATCCAGTTGATGTTCTGTCTGTGGCTTGCGACGACATAGAAGAATTTGGTGTTGTGATCCCCTAGTTGTAGCCAGTTGATTAGGGATCTTTGACTCTAGTATGTCTCCTCTTCTGCAATGATCCTTTCATATTCCCCTTTATGTATTATTTCCTCCTCCTTCTCCCCTCTTGTGAGTCCTCTTGTCTCCTTGTGGATATCTATAGTTTTGATATTGTTAAGGAGTTCCTATTTCTGTTCTTCTTTATAGTTCAAGGTTTCTTTTTTCCATATGCAAAGTTTGGCCTTAGTAGCTTTGAGCTTCTTAGTTAGTATGTATGATCCATCCCCAGTCAGCACTTGCTCTTTCCATGTTTCTTTGATAATGTCCTAGAAGCCTTCTTCTTTAGACCATTCTTTGTTGAACTGGAATGGAGTTATTTGGGGGGAGTGCACCCCACAATCAATGCAAATTAGGGCGTGATCCGACCACACCCGTGGTAAGGTAGTTTGCCAAATCCTTGGAAATTTGGTTACTCATTTTGTGGAGAGGAGGAACCTATCCAGCCTGGCAAAGGCCAGAGACTCCTGCCCATTAGTCCATGTGTATTTCCTCCCTAGGAGTGGGGGATCCACGAGATCTTGTATCATCTTCTCAAATTTCTCCCTCTCCCTTATCCCGTGGGAGGAGAAGTTAGTCTCCTCCTGCCTTCTGACTATGTTGAAGTCTCCACAGAGTAGCCATGGTCCATCTTATCTTTCTCTGATCTCCTTGAGTTCCTCCCAGCAATTTGCCTTAAGTGATGGGTTATATGGGGCATATATAGTTGTAATTATTCTTGGGATATCCCTATTTGACTTGTCCTTCAAGATCACCGACATAGCATATTGGTCCCGAAACTTGCTTTGGAGGTTATATTTGGTGCTATTCCAGCCAATGCAGCAACCCCCTCTAGTGTCTTCTGCTGGGAGTTCTTCCCTTTTATCAAACTAGGTCCCTCCTATTGACCTTCAAGCACAATTGCTTATATTGTCAAGTTTGGTTTCTTGAAGGCAAATGATATCAGCTTTGTGCGAGTATAATAAGTCCCTGACTAGATGTCTCTTCTTCCTTCTACCTAGGCCTCTTACATTCCAAGAGATTACTTTCATTAGACAACTACAGAATCCTGATAATGTGACTTAGGGCAGAGGGAAAACTTATATGGTTTTCCTCCATGCCCTTGCCCAGTCAGCTTCTATCCCTTTCATGTGTTGAATGTATGAAGCCTTATTTTCCTCTAAGGGGCCTAGATCGATCCCACATTGCAAGGTGGTTGACAAGATCTCCCTGTTTGACCAGTTACAAAGAATTAGAGGGTTAGGGATCAAGTTAGGATTAATACTTGTTGGCTGTGTTTGTTCTCGGTCAACAGTCTTTCGCTTGGAATTGGTGAGTGGGGCAATGAATCCTTCTTTCTCTAGTCTGTCCGCCAGTGTCTTCCAAGTCTTATCGTTTCGCTTGATCCCTTCACTGGGGGAACCATGGTTTTTTGTCCTCTGCGACCTAGATTTCTTTTTTGCTTCAGTTGGGGTGGTCTTCTTGCCTGCTTTATTCAGGTGCCGGGCTCTGCTGGGGCTATTCCGATTGATATGTCCTCCCACTTCGAGTCTGCCATCAGGTTCCATGACCTATGTATAAATCACCAAGTGTGCTTGGATAAGTCCAAGTTAGGTGCCGGACCCGGGGTAATAGCCTTTGTCTGCTTGGGTTATGTATTTGTGTGATTGACGGCTTAGGTGATATTATTGCTTTTTCTGGGTTTGACTTTTCATCTATCTCACTATCATGCCCTGTTATAGTGTTTAGATCTATTATGTATTCCAGATCACCTCTTGACCTGATTGGGGTGCCTCCTAGGGAGTTGTCTTTAGATTACTTGTTGGAATTTTCTCCTGGATCCTCATCATGGTTGCTCTCTTCTTCTCCCAATTGAGATTTCCACATATCTTCAAATTCCTTTTCAATTGCATTTTCCAATTCCTCATCCATTTCATCATCAAGATCACCTATTTCTTATTTATCAGTATCATGATAAGTGGGAATGTTCATTGCAATTGTCATTAAGTTCCAAGTTGTAATTATTATCATGATTATCATCTAGGTTATCATTCAGATTCACATAAAATTCCAAGTCATAGTTGTCATCTTCATAGTCTTTATCATGATTATCCATGCTCCATGTATCTGCCGCACAACGATCCAGATATTTAGATCACATCTGTTCATCTAAACAATAGCTTTCTTCATTAAGGGAAACACGTCTGTGTGGAGAATGCATTTTGGTTGCTGTTGGAATGGGTGAAATGCGTTTCTCCAACACGGTACTGGATGTTTGCGTTTGAGAGGAAGGCACTTTTCTTTCTCCATGCAGCTTGGGTGGCATCCTCGTACCGGTTTCATGCACTAGGTGTCGCGCTTTGAGCATTGGTTAACCCCGTTCTTCGTCCTTGCGTGTAAGGTCGGGACCACCCACGTGCCCTTTTTATCACCCTTCATCTTTTGAACAGATCTATCAAACGATGTCCCTTTCTTCTCGCTGAGGAGCGGCAGTACGCTACATGTAGCGCCTATTCTGATAGCATGTCCAACACTACTGTCGTACCTTCCTGTCTTATTCACCATGTTTTGGTCTTTACCTGACGGATCAAGCGGGGTTTTCCCCTTCCTTGTACATTCTTCTTCCTTGAGGGTGTCAATCCCAGCGATGTCCGCCGACATCGTCGGAGCCGGGTCCCATGGTAGGGATGGTTGACCCCTTACCAACTCCACCCTCACCCTGTACTTTTTTGTAATGGCATTACAGATGATGGCGGTTAGAAATCTCCTTCCCCTGTGAAACCTCACCAGTACCCGAAAGTGGTCGGCGTAGAAGGCTTCGCAGATATCCAGATGCACCAGGTCTCCTACCGACTTTAGTAGCCGTACCATGGTATCCATCCTCGACAAGTTAAGGGGAGGCCTTTGTCAGAGATCGATCACATTTCTCCGTCCGCATTCTCCTTCGAGTCCTTGTCTACTGTCTAAGGGGTGAACAGGATTACAAATGCCGGGAATTCAACATCTCCTCGCTCCACTATCCTCTTGGCAATCTCCTCGGAGAGGCAATGTATGAGAATCCGTCCATCGTCATAAGGTTCTGTCATCTACTGGAGCTTCCGCGCGAATCGTCGGCCATGGCCTCCCTCACCTTCTTGTGTCCCGCCATCTCGATCAGGACTTTCGCCACTAAGCAGCGGTGAAGCATCCTCCTTTCCTTCATCATGCTGGAGTCTAAAGAGAGTGAGACGTGTTGGTTCTCTTCTTCTGGAGATGTCTTCCAGTGAGTATTGTCTAGCTCTTCTTGTCGGACTTCCGGTCCGGAGCTGGCATTGTTAGCTTTGCTCTTCACTGACCGCTTCTTGCCCGCCCTTGGCCTATCTTGTTTCCCTCCGAGGACCTAGATCGTTCCTAGTTTCGATGAGGGCATCGGGCACTTCGCTTCCCTGTGTCCCGACTAGAGGTGGGCACGGGCCGGTTATCCGGGCCTGGCGGGACTGACCCGCCGGTTCCGGGCCGGCCAAAGTCCAACCTAGAACTGGCTAGGGCTACATTAGTAGCTCGCCGGGCCGGGTTGACCCGCCAAACTCAGCGGGTCACGGGTCACCCAAAGGTGACCCGTAACTGGCCCGGGCAATATTATAGAATCGGCGGGCCGGGCCCAACCCACCGATTTTTTAATTTTTTTTAAAATATATAAATGTATATTAAAAAATAGCAAAAAATGTAAAAAAAACTATGATATTTTGATATAAAAATAGAATGAGAAAATTTTTAAAAAATTGAAAACTATAAAATTCATTATCTTACACTCATTATTCAAATATTAAGATAACCAAAAAAATAAAAAATAAAAAAAACATATAAATTGCAAGCTACTTAAAAAAAATGAAATAACCATAAAAACCTTCATTATTGACAACTAGAGAAAGCAAAAATTTCTGTTGAAGGAAAAAAAATCAATCTATAAAATTCATGATCCTACTCTAATTACTCAAACATTAAGAAAATCACAAAATAGCTTATAAATGGCAAGTTATTTAGAATTAAGGAAAGGGTTAAAGCCATTTTTGGTCCCTGAAAACGAGACCAATGTTCATTTTCATCCCAAAATTCAAAATTTGTTCAATATGGTCCCTATGTATTGCATATTTTGACATTTTGGGTCCCTATATATTTCATATTTTGGCATTTTTGGTCCCTATTGCTGACGTGGCGGTCATGTGAAATACCAATGAAATGTATATAATCTTTTTATTATTATGTTTAGGTCGTTATTTTGCTGATGTGGAGTGATAAGTGTCAGTATATGCTCTATGGACCGTATTGAACAAATTTTAAATTTTTGGGATGGAAATGAACATTGGCCCTGTTTTCAGGGACCAAAAATGGCTTTAACCCTTAAGGAAATAACCATCAAAAGCCTTCATTATTGACAATCAAAGAATGCAAAAATCTCTCATGAAAGAAAAAAAAATCAATCTATAAAATTCACTATCCTACATTAATTATTTAAACATTAAGAAAACCAAAAAAATTATAAAATCACAAAAGAGTATATAAATGGCAAGCTATTTAAAAATAAGGAAATAGCCATAAAATGTCTTCATTATTGGCAATCAAGGAATGGAAAAATCTCTCTTGAAGGAAAAAAAACTCAAATCTATAAAATTTATTATCTTTTCCGAATTATTCAAACATTAAAAAAAAACATTAAAAATATATAATGTTTACATGAGTTTAAAAATTTGAAAAAATTGGAAAAATTGAAAAAAAAAACAACCCTACGGGTTGACCCGGGTCAACCCGGCGGGTTGAACTGGCGGGTCAACCCGCAGCTTGTGTTTGATAGGGGAATATTCCACTTGGGATTAGGAATAACTTTTGAAAAGTTTTGAATTTTTTGGAGGGAAATTTTAAAGTAAAGATATTAATGATAAGATAGCTATGTGGCTTCCATGCATTGGTGGGTGGATTATTATTATATTCTTAAACTTAAATTAATGTTTTAGGCGGGAAAAATTTTCATTGGGGAATGTGTTGGGGATATCCCCAAGTGGGATATCCCCCTATCAAACATGAGCGCAGGGTCACGGGTTGGCAACCCTAATAGCGGGCCGGTTACGGGTTAGGGTTTTGCTGGGCCGGACTGGGTTAAAACCTAGCCCGTGCCCCCCTCTAGTCCCGACCGCTCACAGCGTCGGCAGACTTTCACCCTTTAGCAGTCTCTCATGAGGTGGCCCGGTTGGCGGCATTTCCCGCAAACCTCTATCACTCCGCTCGAGGTTCGTTTCATTGGTGATGAACTAAGGCATCGGTGATGCTCTCCCCTGCTCGGTCCCGGCTTCGTGCCTTCGCCAGCAGTGAGGCGTCACCGCTTCTTCCTTGAGTGAACCTCTTCCGATGGTTTCTCCTCGGAGGCCCCATGCTCGCCTTCCATCGGTGAGCAGCTGCGCGATGTGCGATCTCCTAAGATCTTGAGCTTCGCCGCGTTCCGGTGACTACCTCCAGGTAGCTCTGATCGCCTCCCCGAGATTTGAACTCCATCTCCTGGTTTTGGGACCCCCGGAGTTGTTCATGTGTTCGATCAAGCGCAAAGACCGTGCCCTTTCTCGGTTATCCCTCGCCTGCAGCCTCGACACGCGGGTACCGATTATCTCGCAGGCTAGCCGGATCCAAGGACCGCAAGGAAGAACAAACGAAGCACCAAAGAACCAGAGAAAATACTCTTAAATTCAAGAAAATATTATTACTCAAAGTTCAATAATGAAAAACTAACCCACAAGCCGGGTTAAATAGCCTCAAAAGATTAACCTAGAAACCTTATCATCTAATCTTAATTTGCTAAAATTGACAAATTATTATTTAAAACTAAACTTATCTAAATTTAAAACTCTAAATAAATCAGATAACTCTTAAAAATACGAGATCAAATTGAATTCAAATCCTATACTAATTTGGCATATGAAATATTACTAAAAATGAAAAAAAGACCTAAAACCCTAATTCGGCGGATTAAATATTTCTAAAAATAGAAAAAAAATAACTAAAATTATCTCAAATATGACGTCCCCATGTCGTGTGCGCCGCAAAGAGTTTTCCGAATTGGGGTCGAACGCGCGATTCTGATATCGGTAGCCAAAGTTATGGCCAAAATACCGAACCACACCAAAAACCGACCCAATCTTGGAATTGACTCGGTAATTTCCCGTCTTTACGTTGACCCGCCAACTCGACACCAACATTTTATTTGAGCCTCCTGCATCAGTCACCCCGGGTTGGAAAGAACTCGACCTCGAGTTCGACTGCACCTCTGTTGGTAGGTTTGGATCTCCGTGCTTGATCTCAATCAAAACCCTAGAGATAGAAAGTAGGTTAGTAGTGTTGGTTACTGGGCCAGGAGGGTTTTTCTCCCAACGAGATACCAACAGAACGCTAGTCCCATCATCATCATAGATGGGCTCACCAATTTCCTCCTCGGCTCACCAATTTCCTCCTCGTAGTCGTCGTAGATTGGCGAGATCTCCTCCTCCACATCATTGTTGAAGATGGGCAAAATCTCCTCCTCCGCATCATTATTGAAGATGGGCGAGATCTCCTCCTCCACATCATCATCGTAGATGGGTTGGTAGATGGGTTGGCCAAACCTCTGATCGCTATGATTATGGTGCTGGACATCCTCAGCCGGAAACTGCCCACGACAACCACGATCAAAATCGATCGCCGCCAGACGCCTTGATAATTTCTTGACTTGCCTCTGCAAATCCTTGATCATCAAGCGTTGGGTTAACTCCGAGACTTGCCTTTGTAGATCCTTGTTCATCGCCTCCAGGACGCTCAGGTCACGGTATTAGACTTCCTCAGCTGGAACTTGTCCAACCCGACGACCACGACCACCAGTCATTGATGTCGATGATGACGCTTCCCAGGAAGATGATGAGCTCTAATACCAATTGACGCCGGACGGGGTAGCGATTATCCCGCGGGCTAGTTGGATCCAAGGACCGCAAGGAAGAACAAACGAAGAACCAAAGAACCAAGGAAAATACTCTGAAATTCAAGAAAATATTATTACTCAAAATTCAATAATGAAAAACTAACCCACAAGCCGGGTTAAATAGCCTCAAAAGATTAACCTAGAAACCTTATCATCTAATCTAAATTTGCTAAAATTGACAAATTATTATTTAAAACTAAACTTATCTAAATTTAAAACTCTAAAAAAATCAGATAACTCTTAAAAATACGAGATCAAATCGAATTCAAATCCTATACTAATTTGGCATATGAAATATTACCAAAAATGGAAAAAAGACCTAAAACCCTAATTCGGCGGATTAAATATTTCTAAAAATAGAAAAAAAATAACTAAAATTATCTCAAATATGACGTCCCCATGTCGTGCGCGCCGCAAAGAGTTTTCCGAATTGGGGTCGAACGCGCGATTCTGATATCGGTAGCCAAAGTTATGGCCAAAATACCGAACCACACCAAAAACCGACCCAATCTTGGAATTGACTCGGTAATTTCCCGTCTTTACGTTGACCCGCCAACTCGACACCAACATTTTATTCGAGCCTCCTGCATCAAGTTCCAACCTTTTTTTGCCATCATTTTTGTGCCCAGGTTTCTCGCCCTGCTATCTTGGTTCCCCCACTCCTCGCTGAGGTTCCTCATTTGGTTGTAGCTAGTGTTGTCCAACTTCCGGTCGACAGCTTGGTTCCTCCGTCGCTCTCCGTGGTTCCACAGTTCTCTGCCAGACAAGCGTCATCTTCTCTCCTGGTTTCGGCTATCACCGTTGTCCTCCTAGTCGGAAGGGCGCCTTTGGTCAGCCGTTCGTTAGGAATCGCTCCGCCCAAGAGCCTTGTTTCTCACCTAATCCCTGTGTGTTAATGACTATTTAGGAAGAGTTATGCATAGATTTTATTGGTTAGTCAAAATATTGGAGACTTTTTGTGATAATTAGTTTCTAAAGAGGATCTATATGTTTGTAGTTACTTTTTTACCACATCAAAATTGGGTAAATTGTTTTTCTTACCAGCCTAGGAAAATCAAAGCTCTTTTTATGTTGTCAAAAAAACATAGGTTTCCTAAGGGTGGCTAAATAAGTTAGTGGAAGACAAATTGGAGGCAACAAACTATTTTAACAGTTTATTCTTGTCAAATCAGGGATATGAAGTGTAGGTGAAATAGTTATCCATTTTTTATTGTTTAAAATCGCCTTAGCAAAAGGCTATCCATCATCTTGTTAGACCATCCTAAAGGTGAAGTCTCCTATATAGATATAGGAAGCGTTAAGGAAGAACTCCAATTTTGCAATTTGCAGACATACTTCTATACCTTCTAAACGTATTGTCATGTTTTTTTATTTTTTTCTCTTGTATTTATTAATTTTCTTGCATATGATAATGATGCTCTGTTTCAAAGCTGATTAGATCTTTAGCATTTATGGACTTCTATGGAATCAGATGGGTCTAGTTTGTCAATATCTAGACAACTTGATGATTTTACTTGGTTCTTCAGTTGATATGAGATTATATTCCTTGTGGAGCTTGCAAGAAAAAAATATTCCACTGCAATTTAGATTGAATACACGATTCCAAGTTTAATAATGTGAATGGTTAGAGCAAATGATGATGAGAGTATTTATCTCATATTAACTTAAAAAAATACATTTATATTTTATTAGACGCAGTGCATCCATAACAATTTCCCATAGAAACATTACTTAAAGTAGGAGTTGTTGGATATTTTGAGCAAGTGGTGTTAAGAATATAATCTCATATCAACCTAAGAATTTATACTAAGCAAAGCTTCTTGTTGTGGTTAGGAATAACAAAGAGTTCCATTTTTGTGGATTTGTTGTGGTTGTTGTGGACTAGAGGCTCATTACTTGATTTGAAGTTATTAGCTCCAAAGTGATAATATCTCGAAAAAGCTTGCCCTGTAGAGGATGGAAGGAGGAGAGCCCCCTCCTATCCCCCAGCCCCGTCCTTGGCTAAAGTCGCTGGTGATGAAAGCCGACGAGCAGCGTCTCCTTTGTCGATTGACGCCGCGGTGTTGGAAAAACTCAAGAATTCGGTCAAGGACACTGTTCGAGTGGATGAAGACAGCAGGCAAAGAGCTCGGATGAGATTCCAAAACGCCTTATATGGAAAACTATTTGGCAAATCTCCACCGTTTGAAATCGTCAAAACATCCCTCTTGGGGCTGTGGAGTGCGATTGGAAATATACACATCTCTGATATGCCGAATGGATTCCTTCTCATTTGGTGCGAAACAGAGGAAGCCAAGGATCAACTCCTCTTTGGGGGCCCTTGGACGGTGTACAGAATCACGCTCCAGCTCCCTCCATGGCAACCGTGCTTTGAACCCGTATTTACAAGGTTGACGAAGGCGATGGTCTGGGTACAGCTCCACAACTTTCCAGTGGATTACTAGGAGGGTGAATCTATGGTGACACACACAGCGTCCATCGGGTGATTGGTTAAAGTTGATGAGTATACTACCTCCTTATCCCGAACAAGGTTTCCAAGGGCGTGCTTTGAGATTGACTTGTTTGTCCCTCTGGAATGAGGTTTCTGGCTCGAAGATGGAGATAGGCGCATCTTCGTGATGGTTTTGTATGAAAGAACGCCGATCTTCTTCTACAGTTGTGGAGTGGTGGGTCACGGAGCCAGCTCATGTCCCAACCGGCGAGATCACCCTTCTGAGCACCCCCTTGCAGCCGGTCAGACCGATGTTAGCATTGGACGTTCTTCACAGGGTTGGGCTCGTCAAGGAGCTTCGGAGCCTAGGCCTAACAGGGATGAAGTTCACAATGCCCAAGCTCCTCTTGTGGAGAAGGATCAAACTGAGGACCAAGGTTGGAGATGGACGCATGCACCCCGCCGACGTGGGCGCGGTGGAGTAGGGGGCTTGGCCTCACGTGATACACATGCGATACCTGAAGCCTTTCATGGACAGGGAGACCAGCAGCTTCGAGAGGCGGATGTTCGCCACATGGAGAGTGGGTGAAGAGAGGCGACGACGCGTGGCCGAGGCGGGCGACGAGGTCGAGGTGGGTCTTCTCGACAATTGACCCGCTGCGCTCCCTCCGCTCCCCCTGCTCCTTCCAGCTCACGCAACATCGTGGAGGTAGCAGGCAAAGGTCCCATCCATTAGACCCGTTGTGGTCCATCCAGCTCACGCAACATTGAGGTCGTTGCTGGTCAGGATCCCATCCACCCGAATTCTGGATCTAATTCTCGAGACGCGGTCCGAACCGTTGGATTCACCAGCAGAGACATTGATAATAAAGCGAAGGGTAAGCGCAAGTTATGTTCATCACCTCCACTGCTCTTGTTGTCATCGTTGGACCAGAGGGCAGAGAGTTCCAGTGACGCACACCGGATGGTGGTTGAACGAGTTGAGCAGGCTCTCAAAGCCAACATGGCGACCTCAGAACTCCTGAGTGAGTCGGAGAGCTTGGATGAAGACTCGGAGTTGGAGGACTCGGAGGATGAGCATATCCTCTGGGAGCTCCAAAAATGCATGCAGAAAGTGTCCCGAGCTCGTAAAGGAGTGCAGATCTTGTCTGCAGTTCAGAAGAAAAAAGGCAAAGTGATGGCCAGAGGGAAGGGGTCTTGACCGCTTGCCCCCTGCTGTTCTCAGTGTGATTGCAGTTAGCTGTTGCTCTGTTTTTATGTTGTTAGCTTCGTTTTGAATGCTTGTGACAATCTGTCTACATGATGATGTTGGTGTAATTTTTAGCCTTTTCTTAATATATAGCTACTATATGAGCTTGTATATATGCCTAGACAAAAAAAAGAGGCTCATTACTTGATCCATCGCACTCTCTTCTATATGAGCTTGTATATATGCCTAGAAGGAAATTAGAACTGATAGTTCAAGTACTTGGTTTAATTATCATTGGGAACTTTAAGTGCAATTAGTTAGATTTAGGAATGGGAACTTGTAGTGCAATATATTATCATTGGAAACTTGAAGTGCAATTAGTTATATTTTATCTCTTTCTTGAAGGATGTCAAGGACGTGTATAGGTTCGGCAGTGCGGGAGCACATAGGATCAACAGGGATCCGTTCACCTGACCCTCATCTTGCAAGGGAGGGGTTCGATCTAAGGACTTCCATAGAATTACTATCGATCACTTAATAAGAGACTATGGTACCAATAGGCCTTTGTGGCCGGTAGTCATACATATATCGATTTTGTCACCATTTGTCTACCATATGAGCTGAAAGGGTTTTTCTTAAATAAATAAATAAATATTATAAAACATTTGATAGAATTCAAAGTTGCACAACAGATAGATTAGGTAGTTGTATGGAATTGAGAACCCCTTCTCAAGATTAGGGGGGGGGGGGGGGGGGTCCTTTTTCAAAAGGTGTCAAGAAAGTGATAGAAGCGTTTCACAAAATGGTGGGAGAGGTGGAAAAGTCAAGCTTGATCTTATATTCAGAAAAAATTCAACTCTAACCACTTCTTCACTTCTATTATTAGTTTATAAAAATTGGTCCATTAAAATGTCTAACTTGCAGGATAAATTTTTGACAAGTGTTCAATTGAGTGTTATTTCACATTGTATTCATGTATGTTTAACATGCTATTTTGATGGAATTATAGCCCGCCGATACCTGAAAATTATTGATTTTGATGAACAAGGCATAGTAGCGATACACCGAGAGAAATGAAGCTTTTAAGGAGAAATTGAGACCGAAACGAAGCAACTTTGAAGGATGCACAACCTCATAAGGGCCCCCATAGGGCCCATACGGCCCTTATGGCCTCATACGGGCTCCCATACGACCCGTATGAACTTGGAAATCAAAACGGTCTCTGCATCAAGCCTCTCGGGACTGTGTATAGCCCATATGGGGCAATACGGGGTATCACATGGTTTGATGTACGGCTGTATGCGTTGAGCTGCATTCTAAACGGGCCCACATACGACCCATATGAATGCCAATATGCTGTAACCCTCCCTTATACTATGGACCCAAGCAGGGGCAGAAATATAAAATATCACTCCAAAACCCTAGGAGGAAGCATAAATACGAGTGATTAGGGCTTTGGAGAGAGAGATTCAGCTTGGAGAGAAGAAAAGCCTTGGATTAGGGATTGGGAACCCCACCTCCCAATCTTGGAGCAAGAAAAGGACAAAGCATTGAAGAGGAAGTCAATAGAGCCACCTACGACGTATGTAACGGTGCTTCTCATTATGATTCTTTTGACTTGTATTCTCTTTGTTTTAGATTGTTGTTCTCCATTTATGGGGAACTAATTTTGTAGATACTTGGGTATGATGAACCCTTGGATTATGCATTAATGAGGTGTTGATTTCTATGTTTGAGTGATTGATCTAGTTTTGTGAGTCTATTGGATGTTTTCATTGCTATGTTAGTCTTTCTACGTTGCAAGAGCCCGGAGAGATTATTGTAGTCTATATGGGGGAAGAAGCGAGCACATCTTCATATGTAAACCAACTCCAATAGTGAAGATTGTGAGTACACCGTGTTTATATAAGAAAAATAAAATATGTTCTAGTTCTAATAGACTTTGGAGTTCTAATTTTAATAAATTTAAAATCCTAATTCTAATTGAATTAGGATTTTATAAGATAAATAAATAAATAAATAAACAAGTATATATAACCATATCCTGAAGTAGCCCATGATAAGGCAGGCGGAAAGTATAAATCTCAAGATAGCCCGAGTACAAATCTTGAAGCAATCTTAGGATGGGCTGAGAATACAAATCTCGAGGCGATCTTAAATCCCAAGATAACCCGAGAACATATCTTGAGTTTATCTCAAAAGTATAAATCTTAAAATAGCCTGAGAATACAAATCCCGAGGCGATCTTAAATCTCAAGATGGTCGGAGAACACAAATCTCGAGGCGATCTTAAATTCCAATATAATCTGAGAATAAATCTTGAGGCAACCTCAAATCTCAAATTTTAAGAAGCCCAAGAACACAAATCTCGAGGCAACAAATAAATAAATAAAATCTCAAATTCCCAAGATGCATATCCCAAGGCAGCTCAAGAATGCTGATCCCGAGGCAAAAAATAAATAAATACATAAATAAAATAAAATATAAATTGAAATATATATATATATATATATATATATATATATATATATATATATATATAAGAGGATAGGATCAAATTCAAATCAAGTCAAAATTTGATCATATCCTTACTGTAGTTAAGATATTACAACGGAAGGATGATTTCCGGGGATCATATATTAACAATGGAGAGGATTTAATTTATAAAAGGAGGAAGAAAGTACTTGAAAACATGGAGAGGAAAAAAAAATCAGAATTGGGAGATTGGAGATTAAAAAAAGAAGAAATCAGAGGGGAAAAAAGGTATTTTCTACTCTTATAATGACCTAAAAAATCCTTTACGTTGCTGTCGCCTCCGATCGCCGCCACTGCTGCCAAGACGGATACCATCTTGGTGCGCCGTGGCTCCGTCATCAGATCCGTCATCCCGGTCAGCTCCCTTCACTGTTGTCATCGTCTTCGTCGCCGAGCCGCCTTCATCGTCGCTGAGCCACCTTAGTCGCCGCTGTCAGGTTGGATACCATCCCGTTGTATAGAGAATTTGTCGCAAGATCAGTCTACCCTTACCCACCATCACCAGAGAAGAAGCATAGGCTATACAATAGCCTACCTACTGCCCGCTGTCACCGTAGAAGAAGCATAGGCTATACAATAGCCTCTCTGCTACCCGCTATCACACTGCTGCCCGCTGTCACCAAACTCGGAGAATAAGCAGAAGCTATATAATAGCTATTTCTGCTTCCCTTTAATCCCCGCTGATCCCTCTCTGTTGCTAGAGAAAGAAGAAACAAAAAAAAGGGACAAATATTGACCCATGTCCATGCTAGCCACCGATCAGACGATGAAATCATCTATGAAGATGAAGACAACTATCTAGAAGCCAACACCCACGCCCTGACTTCAATTCCCGATAAGTTCCACCTGAAATTCACCCGTCCGCAAAGTCCTCCACCTCCCTCCATGCTAGCATTAGAGTTAATGTTGTTCAATATGGACTGGCATCTACCCAAAATAATGTTCAATAGCACTCTTATAGAGGGTAAAGGTGCTTTCTGCCATCTGGATGGATCCAAAATGATAATAGCAAGCCATCTCCCTTACAGCTGCAATGCCTTCAAGCTTATTTGCAGGGAGCTTTGGAAAAGCTGATATTAAAATCATTTTGGAACCTGCAATAGATATATATGACAAACCCTCTATTGATGTTTCAAAAAGGGAGATTATATGCACATTTGGCTTGGTAGCAACAATTTGTAAACCTTAGATGGATTTCACATTGTTGTTGGTGCTTGTAATGATATTGTGGGCTTATGTGATTTATTTAGAATTCATTCTTCTCTGTAAAAATGCAAATCAAAAGCAAGAATTTAAGATGCCATGAAATTATTATCACTATTTGATTGTAAATTTCATCAAAAGAACATTATAATGTCATATTAAATGTTTGGTTATATAAGCACATATGACTTGCTTGATGAAATGCTTAAATGAATAAGAATCACATTGTATATGTTGAGTAGTGATGTAATCATAGGCTTTCCTTTTGTTCTTTTGCAAAGTGATGGAAAAGTTGTTTGTTGACAAGTATGAGCAAGCAATGATGTCAATTATAAGTCATTTGAAAGCATAATATATATCCACCATACTTTAATACTCCACAGAAGCTTTACAGACTTGTTTCTACTTAAATTGGTCAAAGATATGACCTATGTTTACTGAAAACATGTGTTTGTAATTGCTTTTTCTAAAAAATCTAAGTATTAGAAGATGAGATGACTTGTTGAATCAACTTATGCTCTCATAGACGATAGCTTGGTCATAGGTTAGTCTATAATTTATATGTTAGTGTTGGTTAATAGTGGAGCAATACCAGGATCAACTATTCAATGTTTATGTGATATTGGTGATTGAAGTGGAGAATAATTTGATCCATTGAATCTGAATTTTTTGATGATGATGAATACACTCATAATACTAAACCTTCAAGGCATATGGAGGCATTTCTCTAACTCCCTCATCATTATAAAAAAATATAATGTGAGAAAGAAACTAAAGGGAAAGAATGCTGAGGTTAGGGAATTTGCCTTGCAAAATATTGGGTGTTCAAACTAAGCTCAGTTCATAAATATTGGGAAACAAGCAAAGATTTAAAAAAAAAATGGTTGTAGACAGAGAGCAGAAAAAGTGAAGAGGTCAATATATTCAGATACTAGTCAAAGGCTTTTGAGCCTATCTTAGAGAAATTCTCAAATCATCAGAAATATTGTAGGCATTCAAAAAGCTATAAAGTGGATGGTGGCTCCTTTCTTCTTTATATATATATATATATATATATATATATATATATATTGTAAGATCCGAGAAATTTTAAGAAATTAAGTTATTAAATTCTTCTTAAAATTATTAATTAATTTTATAATTTCCCTAGAGTTTAAATGGGGAATTAATAGTGGGAAAAATAAGTTAAAAAAGGATTTAAAACCCTAGTTAGGGTTTATGGTGACCTGAAGGACTTTATTGTAAATTCTAAATGTTTGAGGGACTAAACGAGAATTGTTCATTCTCACGGGCTTGGATTAAATTGTAATCTAAAACTAATGGAGGACCTCTGGTAAATTCTCCACGAGAAAACTCTTAAAGGAAAGGATGAATGGTTAAGATTAAATTATCTTAACCATGCCCTATCTCGAGGCATTATAACGGCCTCAGAGAAGACACGTGGCGATCATAGATCCGAACAATCTGATCGTGGAACAGATACGAGGCAAAAGAGATGGTTAGTTTGGAAATGACTGCACGGTGCGGGTGATCTAGAGCCGTTCATCTCGTGATTACCTGTATCTCGAGATATAAGATGGAGATCGAGCCGTCGATCCTCAAACCATCCCGACAGCCGATCTTGGCGGATGCTTGATACGAGAATGCAAACTCAAATCGTAGCCCTTGAAGGTGATCAAAAGATCACCGCCCTTTATCGTCGGCGTGATGATCCCGAGGCAGCGACTGTCTCTTCCCCGTCGCTGGAAACGGCCGCGCGAGCACCGCCGGCTATCTCGCCCGTTATGCATGAGGCCGTCGGCCGTGTAATGGCGAGGCTTCTCGGCTACCGTCTCTTCGTCTGGTTCCAGCAGCCTATAAAAGGGAGCATGAGGATCCGGGAGGGAGCATAGCTCTCCATTGAGATCCCAGCTCCGGTGAGGTGACAGTCGGAGGAGGAAGGGCTTCTCTGGCGCGGGAAATCAGCACTGGTGGCTGCTGTCTTCCGAGCTCGCGGCAGTGACTCAGCGGGAGGATAGAGACAGTAGGGAAGAGGAGAGCAAAAGCTCACCAAAGGTCGCGGCCGAGCTCGTCGGAGGGAGACAGAGGGTTTTTTTTTCCGGCGTCTCCAGCGTTCTCGTCGTCAGCAAATTCACGGTAAGTAATAAAAAAACTCTCAGAGGGTAATGAGGGGATGATTTTTGCATGCTTTTAGTCGACGGAGTGAGATTGCCGGAGAAGTTCATCTCGCCGAGAACAAAGGAAGTTCCACCGTGAAACCGGAGGCCGTGAGATGATTATGAGTCGGAGGAGGCTTGCAACTTAGAGTAGGACCCGTGAGCATTGTTTGAGTTGCCGGGCGAAGCCGCCAACACCGCATCGCGTTCTCGGTCGGAGGAAGGCTGTCGCGATAGAGAAGGGGGATAGAAACGAGGAAGATGAAGTTATTAAAAAAAAAAAAAAAAAAAAATAATAATAATAATAATAATAATAATAATAATAATAATAATAATAATAATAATAATAATAATAATAATAATAAAGGATAATGTTTTAATTAAACATTCAACTTAGGGGTTGTGACAATATTTTTGTTAAATAGAAACCAAGAAATAATAGTTAGTATTTGATTAATTTATTTTAAGTTAGGAAAGTGTGATACATGCATAATTATTTAACTGTGTATAGTTTTAAATGATTTTGAAACTATGTGTGTGACAATCATTAAACTGGAAATAAGGAAATGTGACAAAATCAGAGATTAAAACCTAGGTTGCTTAAAGTGAATTAAAGGTTTTTAATAAGATTTTAAAAACCTTACTAGTGTGACAAGTTAATGGAAATTGTTTTGGTGTGACATAATTAGTTTGACTAACTACATGGAATGATTGAAATGATTTAAGTAACCTAGGTGGTGTGACAAGGAAAATTTAATCAATCTTGATTTGTCATTGTACTTTGATCAAATTAATAAATATCCATTTGATTAAATAGACTTGGGTTAGTCTATCAAGTTGGGTTGAACCAACTTGAGGATTAGGTTAGTCACATGAATTTGGGCTAATCAACTAAAGTGTGTCAAAAGCAAACCAAGCTAAGTTGACTAATGAGGTTAATTAAATGATTAACCAAAAGTACCTAGATTGGCCAAGAACCAATAATCTCGGAATTGGGTCCAATGGCTTTGAGGCCCAATGGGCTGAGCTCAAATGATACACTAGAGCGAATTTTATTATTAACTAATAATAAAATAAAAGACTAGAGCAAGGGGACCCTAGTAATATGGTCGGGCCTTAAACCTTAGGGTCATAGAAATGACCAAAATGCCCTTCAAGGGATTAAGGTCAAGTTAAATGGTACAATGGTTTTGAAACGGGCCCAACTCAACTAGAGTGACTAGAAATGACTAAATAAAGTTTGGACCCGACAAGTAGACTAAAGTTGACTAGGTTTGACTAAGTTGGTCTAAAAGTCAACTAAAGGACATAGAAATGGGAATAAGGGCTGGTAACCCGAGAGATGGTCCTTAAAACCCGTTAGTAGGCCTAAGCCCAACAAGAATGTAGGACATGCATGTAAAACTAGAAGCTTGTTGAAAACTTGACTCTAATAAGAGTCTATGTATGCCAGATACTCGTGGGAGCGTAAGGCATTTCAAAGGAGTCCAGAAGACATTTAGTCTCTCCAGGAGGTAAGTTCACTTGCCTAGTTTCCACCCCGTGAGGTTTCTTGGACTTGCTATGTATTCTTGGTACATGCCCCGCTGATGCCATTCATGCCGCTCATATCCGCTTTTGAATCACTGAGCATGTGTGTTCGTTTTGGACGCTTGGTGTCCCTATTTGTCATGTTCTCGCCGACTCAAAGTGGAGCTAGGGAAGCTCAATTTAGGAATGTTCAGTGGGGCGGGACCCCCCGACTTTCCCACGGACCCTACCGTGAGAAGCAAATCTCTCAAGGTCTTACCTTTCAAATGGGCATGGTACACCGTGTTAACACGTAGGAGAGGTAGTTCTACCGACCTATGGCCAGGAGGGTCAAACGACCATCTAGGTCGTATTTACATCTAAAAGGACATACCGCCGGGAGTAAACTTTGAGTTCTCTTAAAACTCATCTGCGAGCCCGAGGGTTTTCTCGCATCGTGGGTCGCACCTTTGACTTGCTTGTGGTAGACTCCGGGACTATTTTGATGGCGTTATGGTTTGATTGGTCGGCATATTTTCTATTTATGACATTGTGACCTGCAGGGGTACTTACTGGGCTTTCCATTCGAAAGCTCATGTGTTTCTTTTCCTCTTTTACAGATTCCGAGGTTTAGGAGGGAGAGGAGCCCGAGGGGAGGACACAGGGAGACCAGAGGTTTTAGGAGCCTACTTTGTCCTTTATCTTATATTTTATGCGCATTGTTATTTGTAGGACCCGTATAGGGACCAGACTATTATAGGGCCTACAGACCCTGATGACTCTATGTTCTTATGAACTCGAGTTTATTTTTATGTTATGGATTGTTATCTGCTCATCACATTATTAGGCCTTGTATTTGAGTTGAGTTTATCTCTACCTTAATACGGCCGGTCTGTTAACGTGCTCGAGGTCCCGGAATCCGAGTCGGGGCGTTACAGATTAAAGTGGTATTAGAGCCAGGTTCTCTAGATAGAGCAGATAGCAGACCCTAGATGCCCTTAGCCAGTTGCATAGACTGAGTGTGGGACTGGGGTAGTATAGATAGTGGTAAGTTAGATTGACACCTGGTTTTACTCGCAGGATGTCGGGACCGTCGTATCGTGATTCGTCTGACGATGAGGTGGAGTCCGTCAGGGAGAACACTCCACCACCCAGAGCTGATTCATCTGAGCCCGCTGAGGTCCTCGCCGAGATGAGGAGGACGTTGGAAGCCACCAACCGGAAGGTTGACAGGCTTCAGACCACAGTTACCATGTTGGTCCATGGATTTAGAGACCATATGGCTATGCAGAGATCAGTGGGCGTAGGACCCAGGGCTCCATTAGTGCAGGAGATAGTGAGCCCGAGTATCCCTCCGCGGCGCGTGTGCAGAGCCCGTGATTACCGCCGTGGATTGGGGGTTCAGATTCGGGAGAGAGCTGTTGGACCATCTCCTACCGTTCTCAGGATTTCTTGGTGCCGACGATTTGGTGTATACGGGCACCGTATGACGGAGTGTAGGCACCCTGCCCTCTGGTGCCGCAGCTGTGGCAGTCGGGAGCACCTAGCTTTCTACTGTCCATCTGGTGTGCCAGGATCTAGCAGGGGACCACAGGGGTCTGGAGGACATCGACCCTGCGCTGACTACACTCCACTGTCTCCTGACGAGCATCACTTGGACTGAGTTCTAGTTTTAGAATAACCGTAGTCTTACAAACTTATGTGTTGTATGAACTACTTTTATTATGTCCTTTAGTGTCTTTTGTTATAACATGTTGTCTCTAGTCGTTGCTTTTGAATTGAATAAAAAGTATGCTTTTATCATCACCTGTTTTGCTGGAAATAAAAGTAACCTTGTAATCTTTATACAGCTAAACTATGGATTACTTGCGTGGAGGTCGAGGTGGTAGGGGTAGAGGAAGGGGTAGGCGAGGGTGACCTCGTCGTGTAAATGCCAGAAGATGCCATGACCTCACATGTGGAGGAAGAAGTTCCTCAACCGCAGGGTGGGGAGGTACCCCCACCTGTGGACTAAATAATAATGAATGAATGAATGAATGAATAATAATAATAATAATAATAATAATAATAATAATAATATATAGATGGAGAAACTTAGGGCTTCTAGGAAATCAATTGGGATTGAATTGATTGTTCTTCTCTCCCCGATCGCGACCCCAACCCACGCCCGCCTTCTCTCCGGCGACGACAGTTGGCCGCCTCCGGCGACTACCGCCAGCCCGAGCACTGCAGGCCACCCCCCTCTGTCTCGTCACTTTGCACAGCCGGCGTCCAGCCACTCGCGGCCGCGTTCCCCTGCTCACGCTCGGCCTCCCGCGCGCCTCAGTTCCGGCCACGCCGCCGGCCAACAGCCACGCGCCAGGCCTCCGCCGTCGAGCTCCGGCCAACCCTTACTCGCGGCGGAGACCTCTTCACCGGCCTGCAAGGCCGCCCAGCCGCCGTCAGCGACGTGCGCAGGCGCGCGCCTACCTTCCTACGGCGCTGTCTTCCCCTACCCGCACCGCCACCAGATCTGAGGCCGCGTCACCCTCCTGTTTTCTCCGAGTTTTCGGCCAGCTTTCCCCCTGAGCTGGCTTAGCTTCAGCAAGCATCTGCAGCTACCCCTGTCACTCCCTCTCTCCGGCGAGCGCCAATCGGCCTTCTTCTTAGTAACTGTGAGCCATAATTCGGAGAAATTATCTTACTGATTACTGTTTAATTGCATATTAGAGGCATGAAATTGAATGAGTAGTTGATGGATCTAATGGGGGGCTATCGAGGGCTTTGAGCAAGATATTAACCGAATTTTGAGTTCATAATGAATGAATGGATGGGGGAGTCTAGAGCTGTGGTATGATGGAATTATGATGCTATGTACTTTAAATTTTTGAAAGAATAAATTGTATAAGATTAATTGTGTTAATGGTGAATGTTTGTATTTATTTCGGGGCCCTCCAAATAGAGGAGGTACTGCCGAATTTTCGTAGAGGATTTTAGTAGTTTATACTTGATTCTTTCTCCCATGATCATACTTAGCAATTAATCATTTCTAAAGAGCATGATAGAAGCTTTTAAATTGTTCATAGGATGATTAGAGCTAAATCCCCTTAATGAGCAATTCCGTATATCCATTCTTTAGAAATACGAATTTAATGTTAAGGAAAATAATACTTTACTTAGTTTGATGAAATCATCATACTTTGACGAGTTTAATTAGAATATAAGAATGAATACGATTTTCCGTATTCCTAAACTTTTGTATTTATTTGATCGTATTCTTAGTGATAGAATTGAAGCTATGAAAGGTGATCATTGTATCTATGAGCTTTAGAATCATGTATTAGATGCTAAGGAAAAATATGAGTTTAGAAAGAATAAGATTTTTCGTATTCTTAAATCTCCGTATTCTAAAGCAATAGAACTAAGTTATGGAAAATACGAACTTTGTATTTACTTAGTTACTATTATTAATTCTAGGAAAAGGTAAAGGTCCCGCGGGAGCATCAACAGGACCGAGTCAAACCTAAATTTAGCGAAGGACTACAAGTGAGTGATTACACTATACTCGGTATAGTGTGAGGGAACAAAATTGTGAATCTTCGCATTTTACTTGTATTTTGATCGTATTGATCTTTGGAGATTTCATGTTATGAAATCGTTATGATGCTTATGAAATGCTTTTCAATTTTCAAGCATGATTTGCCGATTTATTCGGAGTCTGTATTTATGTTTATGAAAAGCATGTGAAAACATTGCACATTTTTAGAAATTGCCATGATAGACATATTAGTGCATTGCATCATACTCGAATACATGCCTGCGCAGACGTGGCTCTACGTTAGAGCCAGAGAGTACGGTACTAGGTAGGGAAGGGGTGGTTTCATATAATTCTGTTTTTACCAGTCCAACTATCTGTTTTTCAAACCCTTCTGATTTCAAGAAAACAAACCCCCTTCCCGTACCCGTCGGGTGCTTAGTATACGTATATACTCTTATAGCTCACGGTCGATGAGTTGATTCGACCGGAGAGATATTGAGTGTTGGTTTATTCCACTCTGGTGCCACTGTATGAAAGTAGAAGTGTAGACGACACTAATATGATAGAAGATGAGGATTTAATTCCATAGTTTGTCAGCTCCACGGTTGTTGATACCGTCCAACCTGGAAGGTTACTGGCTTGATACGGTCAGCCAGGACATATGTGGAATTTATTTCCCACAGACGAGGATTTGTTTCCATAGCTTGTCACCTCTACGGTTGTTGATACGGTCCAACCTGGAAGGCTACTGGCATGATACGGTCAGCCAGGACATATGTGGAATTCATTTCCCGTTCTGAAGATAAAAGATTAAAGAAATAATTAAGAGCATATCATATGATTTCATTGAATATTGCTATGATTTATATTATGATCAGCATGCTGTTTTCATGTTTTGAATTTATCCGAACTCTTTTTATTGATATTATAGTTATACTTTGTATAGTGATTCTCACTCAAGTGAAATGTGCAGGTAGACGAGATTGAGTTCTCCCGTAGATGGCTCTAACTAAGCAGAAGAGGATAGTTTCCCTTTATTTAATGTATTAAATTTTAGAACGCTTCTGCAAGATTGTATCCTATGTATAAGATGTTAAATACTCTAATTAATAATCATGTTTATTAGTTTGAATATTATGATTAACAGGTTTAAATTACACAGCTTATGGGCTGGGTGCACCCTCGGCCAAGCTGGTGTGACATTCTGTCCCGGTGTCGGGATAGGGTGTTACATTTGTCCTCTAGGAGTTTATCATATTTCAAATACTCTATGAATGGTTGCCTTCAATCTTCCTCTGGCATTTCAAGGGTGAAGACTTCCGCTTTGCCCTCAACACTTTCCTCTTCAACATCATCGAGGATTGTGCTTATGGGCCTTTTATTTCTTATGGTGATATGAATTTTTTCATAGGTTTGATTCGCCAGCTCCTTTGCTACTTTCGCCAAAGAATCAACTTCTGCATTTTATGATCTTAAAACACTCCTCAACTATACTTGGGGGATTTTCTTCATCAGATCTTTGACCTTCTTGTAATATTTAAGAAGTTTAGGTTTGTGTATTTTGTTGTCTCTTTTGTCTTGCTTGATAACGAGTTGTGAGTCTCCAAATATATGAATGTGTGTGATTCCCATTTTGATTGCCAATTCCAAACCAGCTATGAGAGCTTCATATTTTGCCTCATTGTTTGTGCATGGCTCCATAAGAGAGAGGGCATATCTGAGAATTCTCCCTTCCGGTGTGACAAACACAAGACCTATCCCAGCTTTGATTTGTATAATCATGGACTTGAGGGCTAGCTTTATAAATGACGCCCCATCAAAGTATAGTCACCACCTTGCTTCTTCCACTGTTAATGTCTTTTCATCAAGGAGATCATAATTAAGTGGTGAATCATCGGTGAGAGGATGTGTCGCTAGGAAGTCTGCCAACGCATGCCCTTTAATAGCTTTCTGTGGAGTGTATGTTATATCAAATTCCATCATAATCATTTCCGACTTTGCGAGTCTTCCCGTAAGTAATGACCTCGTCATAAGATATTTGAGTAGATCAATTTTTGATATGAGTATGACTTTATGTGCTAGCAAGTAGTGTCTCAATTTCTTGATTGCAAACACTAAAGCTAGACAGTGCTTTTCAATTGGTGTGTATTTACCCTCAGCGCCTATCAATATCCTGCTGAGGTAATAAAGTGTTTTTTCCTTGCCTTCTTCATTGTTCTAGTCTAGCATAGCTCCCAATGACCCTTCCAATGCAGCAGTATATAGTATCAGTGGCTTTCCATGGACCGGGGCTCCATTTTGATGTCTTTGAAAGCCTTCTGACATTCATCATCCCATTTGAAAGGCATATTTTTCTTGACCAGCTTGGAGAAGGGTTTACATCTTCCGGATAGGTTGGAGATGAATCTTTTTATATACTCCAAACGCCTTAAAGAGAGCGCAGCTGCTTTAGTATTTGAGGTAGCATTTCCAAAATTGCTTTTATGTTGGAAGGGTCTATCTCTATTCCCCAGTGTCTTACTATGAAGCCCAAAACTTCCCTGAAAGGACTCCAAAAGCGCATTTCATGGGCTTCATTTTCAGCTTGTATTCTCTGAGGCATGTGAAAACTGTCCTCAAATCATCAAGATGCTTGTCTTTGGAATTTGTCTTAACCACAAGATCGTCCAAATAGCATTCGATGACTTTGTGAATTAGATCATCAAATATTTTGGTCATAGCTCTTTGATATATTGCCCCTGCATTCTTCAGACCAAACGGCATTACTCTGTAACAGTATATGCCCATGGGTGTCCGGAAGGCTGAATGTTTTTCATCATCTGGATGCATTTTGATTTGGTTGTATCTAGAGTATCCATCCATAAAGGAGAACATCTCATACCCTGAGGTGTTTGTTGACCAGAAAACTTGAGTGCAAGCACTCAAGCCTCCGCACACAAGCGTACGTGGTCGCAAGTAATAAATCGGTAAGTACCGAGTCATAATCCCAAGAGAACGGGGTAGAATTTTTCACTTGCAAAACTAAGTTAATGAATGACAGATTGTGTAGTGTAATCAAGTACGATTAAATTGAAATGAGATTGTGCTAAACTAAGGGTGAAAGGGAATAGATTCTCAAGATGGATGACTTAGGGTTGCATGGGTTACTAGACTTGTGGAAGTTTTCTCCTTGGAATGCTAAATTATCAAGGTCATGGATGTGGGTGTATATGTGATAAAGTGTTGTGCTTGTGTGCACTTCGGGTGCATCCTACAGGACCTTATTTCTAAGGGTCATGCATCTGAGGTCCATATCTCTATGGTTCAATGGACACATTATAGGACAACACTATATCACTACCGTGGAATTGCCTAGCCTAATCTCCCAGCACTAGGTCAAATCGGTGTCACTCCGTCCACCCTAATCCTCTATTCGACTCACAAGCCTAGATCTCTCATAGTGCAAGGAGTTCAGGATACTCATTGTCTCTCGACTAATGAGGAATAACAAGAATAGATTCAAAGGCACATCCACAAACAAGATAACAAAGCAAACAAAAGATAATAGATATCTCAAGTCATAGCAACCATACAACCCTAGATAATTTGTTTAAGCTAACATTACAAAGAAAGCATCCATAGCAATGCTAGCTTCAATACAAACATCCATAGATGAGCTAGAAAGAGTTCTAAAACAAAGAAAATAGATTTCTAGAAGTTCCCCCTCATAAATGCCCAACTTCTAGCTTGAAGAAGCTGGAAATCGCCCTCAGGATCACAGCCTTCATGAGCAGCCGCCACCAAGTCAAAAAGATCCCAAACCCTACTTCACTCACTGTTTAAATATCCCAATGCAGTCGACATCGCGATGTCTTAAAATGACATCGCGATGTTTTGTAGCCTTCCATAACGCCTTGGTAACATCGCGATGCTGCACATTGCGATCTGTCTTTTTCGCCTGAAACTGTGTCCACCTCTTGGAAACATCGCGATGTCTAAATTGGTCATTGCGATGTTTTGTTCCAGGAAATCCTTGATAAGAAGCCATTGAAAACATCATGATGTTGCTCATCGCGATCTGATTTCCTGGTTAGATTATGCATTCTGTCTTTAGAAACATCGCGATGTTGGGTTGGAGCATCGCGATGTTATGTACTATGCTGCTTCAGATGACCTGTTGCACAAATAATTCACTTGTTTCAGCATTTATCAACTACAATCAGGTGTAAAAGACTTGAAACACATACAAGACAGCACAATTACCCAAATGATGTATTCTAGAGCTAAAGCACGTGTAATTCATTCGATAATGTACTCTTCAACTCTAAATTCCTTGGCAAACAACCACTAAAATAGCTCATTTCCTAGAGCTATCAGTGTTGTCGATCATGATCAACATAATGGGTAAGGGAAAGTCATCTTTGGGACACGCCTTGTTCAAGTCTCTGAAATCTATTCATATCCATATCTGCCCATTCTTTTTCTTCACAGGCACTATACTAGCTACCTAATCAGGGTATTTCTTTTCCCTGATGAAATTTTCCTCAATCAGCTTCTTTGTTTCTTCTATCACCCTTTCTTCTTGGTTAAACTTTATCTTTCTTGGTGCTTGCTTGACTGGAGTGACATTAGGATCAATAGCTAATCTTTGAATAACTACCTCATTATCCAGCCTGGCATTTCATTATAATTCCTGGCAAAGCAGTTGATATGCTCCTTCAAATGGGCCTTGAATGATGCTTTTTCTTCTTCTGATAGCTGTGCGCTTAGGAAGGTCAGCCTCGGGTCCTCATTGTTTCCCAAATTGACTTCAACCATCTCATCAATTATCGCTTGCCCCCCGTCTTCTAGTTCATGTGGCTTATTTTTCATTTTAATTTCTTTTTTTTCCTCTTGGGATGTTGTCATGTAGCATGAATGCCTGGAAGATTCGGAGTCGCCTATCCCTCTCTTATCTGTATGTGCAGGGTTCCACAATCGATGAAAGCTCTGATATGATTTCCAACACCATTTGATCTTGCCCCCATACCTCTCAACTACTATCTTGAGCTTATCGGGATAATAGCTGGGGAAGTTTATGTGTTGAATTTCATCATCTTCTAATTCTTCAATATTTATGATATCATTATTTGAAATTTCATTGCTTTTGGCTTTATAGAAGAGGATGCCTCTCTCATTTCCATGCCGAGTTGGGACACAGAATGTCTTCAACTGCTCAACGGTGTTGCCATTCAAATCATTCAAGGAATTGTAGACTTGACCCTTGGGTGGATCTTTCAGCTTGACCCTTGCTTTGGTGTGTGTGTTCATCACTTTAGCTTGCTGAGGACTTAGTGTCACTACCAAAGTGAGGAAATATTGAAGCTTTCTCTTTGGGCATAGGAGTAGACTTGGGCGTCTTCACCAGAGACTCTACCTTTGTACTTGGTGGCTTGCACCCTTTGAATGACTTGACCACTTTAGATGCGCTAAGGTAATACCTCGCATCCTCATAATGTATTTGATGGATGCCGAAGGGTTGGATTTCTCCATCAATTCGGAACTCTTCCCAATCTACCATATACTTCACACACTGATGAAGTGCTGAAGGGACTATTTGATTTTCATTGATCCATGGCCTCCCTAATAGGGCTTTGTATGAGGCATCTGCGTCGATCTTTCAATAATTGGGAGAGTGATGGACCCCAATGCCTTTTGGCTATGCTGATTGAAACCTTAAATGATAATCTTCTCTGGAGATAAGTGGCATATTTCAAGAGCCAATGCTCCGAGATTGTTGAGGATCATTAGGTTAACAGAGGACCCTGGGTCAATCAAGACTCGGTTGATCTTTATCCCATCACAAAAACCCGTCACATATAACGGTCTGTTG
The DNA here is from genome assembly GCA_026586065.1 of Dioscorea zingiberensis. Lineage (NCBI taxonomy): Eukaryota > Viridiplantae > Streptophyta > Magnoliopsida > Dioscoreales > Dioscoreaceae > Dioscorea > Dioscorea zingiberensis. The sequence goes on from CM048822.1 coordinate 35,518,144, forward strand.
TGTTATGTTGTTCCAAGCAGCAAATCTTCATCTGTGAATGACACTGAAGGTGTATTGGATACATAAAGTGCCTCTTTCATGTTGACTTCAACAAAGTAGGCTTGATACTCCTTAGGATTTTGTAGGGCATGTATTAGAGATTCCCTGAGTTCAGCTAACATCATCAACACGTCATACATGCTGAGAAGTGCTAGGACTTTCTTCAAATATGCCAAAATATTATAATTTGGCTTCTTTAATGGTTTCTTTGGTGAGATATTCTCTTCTTCAAGTGTTCATTTGACCGATATTTTATATCATATTATGCATGTTTATTATGAGTTTTAGAGGAGTTTCAGCCCACCGATACTTAAAAAAAGGTTTATTTTTACAAACATGGCAAAATATGGAGACTCCGGAGAAAAGGAAGTATTTGGAGAAGAATTCGGGTCAAAACAGGACAAAAGAATGAAGACTCAGGTCCATACGGGGTCCCATATGGACCCGTATGAACCTGGGCAGAGAGGGCCTCGACTCCAACCTCGTATGAGACCCCGAATGCGTCCATACGGGGTCCCATACGGACTGACATAGCCCCGTATAATACAACCTGTGAAGCCATACGGACCCGTATGGTAGTCCGTATGGAAGTCTGTATGGCGTAAATTTCCAGCGACGATTTGATCCGCCCAGGGGTAAAAACAGAAAAGGACCGAAAACCCTAGTGTCAACTATAAAAGGAAAAGCTTAATCAGGTTTTGGGGATCTTGCCTCTTTGATTAGAAACCTTGGAGAGAAAGAGAGAGCTAGAGGAGGAGCCTCATCATCATCTTCTTCCCCAACTTGGAGGAGAGGTCACCGAAAGGGGTTCCTTACCTCGAAGCTCTAGAAGGCAAGAAGGAGGGGCGAGCAAGCGAAGGATCCACCTATCTTCATCAATAGGGAGTTTTTATTTGAGATTTATGTTTTCATCTTCCTTTATTGTTGTGGATTGTTGCCCTCCATTGATGGAGGGCTAATTTCTTGATGCTTGGGTGTAGATGAACCTTTGGATGTTATTTTAATTAAATTAGTGTTTCTATGTTAAATGCTTGTATGATTTCATTAGGTCTATTGGATGATTTGTATTGAGGTAGTAGTCTCTACGCTAAGTAGAGCCCGGAGAGACTATTGTTGTCCATGTGGGGGAAGACGCGAATGCCTCCCCACGTGTAGACTCTCTCCAATAGAAGGGATTAGGAGTACACCGGGAGCCCGGGTACTAAGGAGGGTGACTCTTTCACATTGTTTATTCCCCTAATCTTTCCAAATTAGGTCGAGACATCATCAATGAGGGCATTAGCGTAGTAACTCATCTCTGGTGGAGAGAGTAAAATCACATTAGGTATCTTTGGCCAATGGATCATCAAGTATTGACATAGTGTGCACTAACCAATTTCATCAAATCCAAAAGGGATTCGAACACCCAAGTATCCCTTTCTTGATTGAATATCTCCAAATATTAATCGATTGTGCAATTTCAATTTTTAAGTTCTAGGTTTAGAGTTAGTTCATAGTCATCCAATTCCCGATCGATTAGATAATAGACAAATAGATAGTACTAGTACTTCCTACTCCCTGAGGATCGATAACCCGACTTCAAGTCCACTCTATTACTTGATTCGACCCGTACACTTGCGGTTAGAGCGCATCAAGTTTTTGGCGCCGTTGCCGGGGAGTTTTAGGACTACTAGGAGACCTAGGAGTCTATTTATTTAGTCATATTATCTTTTTGCACTTTAACTTTTTATTTTAGTTTATTTGTTTCGTGATTGCTAATCCCTCTCATGATCTTTGGTGCGAGGGATCACATGGCGAATCTCAAGGACATAATGTTACGTAAATTAGATCTTCTTGAGCAATGGATTGAGGAGAGGCTAACAGACCAGTTGAGTGATTCGCAACAAGAGTTGTTTTTTGGAGAAGAAGAGTATACTCGCATATCATGGGAAGCACCTCCAAAAAGTGTTTGTGATGAAATATAACACCACTATCCTGATCATCCAAGTGAAGTTGACTTTACTCAATTTGACACCAAAACATATGAGGAAGAAACTACTTTATCAAGTCCAGGTGCATTAATTGAAGAGCAACAATGGGAGGATGATCAAGTTTTTCAGATAAAAGAGGAAATTGGGGAACCAACTGAGAGCGTGAGTAGACTAAAGCCGTCAATAGAAGAACCCCCGAAGCTTGAATTGAAGAAGCTCCCCGATCACCTTGAATACGCATTCCTGGATGAGGGTTCAAAGCTACCAGTCATTATTGCTTCAGGATTAACAAGTTCACAAAAAGGAAAATTGTTACAGGTGCTTAAGAGACATAAGGGAGCCATTGCATGGAAAGTCTCAGACATCAAGGGCATCAACCCCTCCTTTTGCACCCACAAAATCTTGATGGAAGATAATCACTGACTATCAGTGCAACGCCAAAGGAGATTGAATCCGAATATGCAAGAGGTTGTAAAAGCAGAGGTCATCAAACTTCTAGATGCAGGGATTATCTATCCTATTTCGGACAGTGCATGGGTCAGCCCTATACAAGTAGTCCCAAAGAAAGGAGGGATGACCGTGGTAACAAATGAGAAGAATGAACTGATTCCCACAAGGACAGTTACCGGATGGAGAGTATGCATTGATTATAGAAAACTGAATGATGCTACAAGGAAGGATCACTTCCCACTACCATTCATTGATCAAATGTTGGAAAGGCTAGCCGGACACTCGCATTACTGTTTCCTTGATGGTTTTTCGGGATACTTTCAAATTTCCATTGCCCCGGAGGACCAAGAAAAGACTACATTCACCTGCCCGTATGGTACGTTTGCTTATCGTCGTATGCCCTTTGGGCTTTGCAATGCCCCAGCCACCTTTCAGAGATGCATGTTAGCCATTTTCGAAGACTTTGTGGAGGACATCATGGAGGTGTTTATGGATGATTTTTCAGTTTTTGGGGACTCATTTGATTAATGTCTTGAAAACCTAGGCAAAGTGTTGGGAAGATGTGAAGAAACCAACTTGGTTTTGAGTTGGGAGAAATGTCACTTCATGGTTCAAGACGGGATTGTATTGGGACATAAGATCTCAAATAAGGGGATTGAGGTGGACAAAGCGAAGGTTGATACTATTGGAAAGCTACCACCACCAAATTCTGTGAAAGCTATCCGGAGTTTTTTGGGACACGCTGGATTCTATAGGCGATTCATTAAGGACTTCTCCAAAATAGCTAAACCCCTCACCAAGCTTTTGGAAAAAGATGCCCCGTTCGAGTTTGATATAGAATGCTTGAATTCCTTTAATGCATTGAAGGACAAACTTGTGCAAGCACCAATCATGACAGTTCCAGATTGGGGGCTGCCTTTTGAACTCATGTGCGATGCAAGTGATCATGCTGTAGGTGCAGTTTTGGGGCAAAGGAAGAACAAACATTTTCAACCAATTCATTACGCTAGCAAAACTTTAACAAATGCTCAAGCAAACTACACCACCACGGAGAAAGAATTACTTGCAATAGTCTTTGCTTTTGACAAATTCCGCCCCTATCTAATATTATCTAAAGTGGTGGTTTACACCGATCATTCAGCATTACGTTACCTACTAGCCAAACCTGATGCCAAACCAAGGTTGATTCGGTGGATACTCCTCCTTCAAGAGTTCGACCTAGAAATTAAAGACAAGAAGGGCGCTGAAAACTTGGAAGCCGACCATCTATCTCGATTGGAGAATCCTGGAAGGGAAAGTTTGAATGAAGGGGACATCGATGATAATTTCCCGGACGAACACCTGTGCAATCTTCAAGTAATCCCGGAGGAGTTGAACACGGCCGACAAAGGGGAGGAAAACCCATGGTTTGCCGACATTGCTAATTACCTTGTAGCCGGAATCCTTCCCTCCTCTTATGATTATGCACAAAAAAAGAAGTTCTTTGCGGAGCTGAAATACTATATATGGGATGACCCGTATCTATTCCGAGTGTGTGGAGATCAAGTAGTAAGAAGATGTGTCTCAAGGGAAGAAGGATTACAGATTTTAGAGCATTGTCACGCAGGACCCACGGGGGGGCATTACAGTGCGAATAAGTCGGCTCGGAAGGTCCTCGATTCGGGTTTTTATTGGCCAACTCTTTTTCAAGATGCGCTGAAATCTTCTCAATCTTGCGATAAATGCCAGCGATCTGGGAACATATCACAGCGCGATGAAATGCCGCAAAGCTCGATGCAAGTATGTGAAGTATTTGATGTGTGGGGAATAGATTTCATGGGACCATTCCCGAACTCTCGTGGCAATAGGTTCATCCTCGTGGCAGTTGACTACGTTTCCAAATGGGTTGAAGCACAGGCCATGCCCACCAATGATGCCAGAGGAGTGGTTAAATTTCTGAAAAGATTATTTTCTCGGTTTGGGACACCTAGAGATATCATAAGCGACCGGGGGACACATTTTTTCAATACCCAGTTCGCTAAGATACTCAAGAGGTATGGCGTTGTACATCGCACATCTACACCCTACCATCCTCAAACGAGCGGCCAAGTGGAGGTGTCGAACCGCGAATTGAAGAAGATCCTCGTTAGAACAGTTTCGCATAACAGAAAGGATTGGGCTGAGAAGCTAGATGACGTACTATGGGCCTACCGCACCACTTACAAAGCACCAATAGGCAATACCCCCTACCGGTTAGTCTATGGTAAATCATGCCATCTACCGGTTGAGCTCGAACACAGAGCTTATAGGGCAACAAAATTCCTCAATTTCGACACCACCCTTGTTGGCGAGAAAAGGAAATCTCAATTAAATGAGCTTGAAGAATGGCGTCTATCGGCATATGAGAATTCCAGGTTGTATAAAGAGCAGATTCGAAGGCGGCACGATCAAAAACTGAAGCGCCAGAAGCAGTTCACCAAGGGAGATAGAGTCCTACTATTCAATTCAAGACTCAAGTTATTTCCCAGGAAATTGCGATGAAGATGGTTAGGACCATTTGAAGTGACAAATGTTTTTCCTCAAGGTGCAGTAGAGATCCTCCATCCGGATAGAGGACTATTTAAGGTAAACGGTCATCGACTCAAGTTATATCAAGATGGATGCTTTAAAGGAAAGAACAATGAAAGCCTCCAGGTGTTTGAGCCTCCATAAGGTAGGTTGAAGGTACGTCAAGCTAGTGACGTTAAACAAGCGCTTCTTGGGAGGCAACCCAAGTGTTGAAATTTTTCTTTTTAATTTCAGTTTGTTTTCAATTCTAGTTTACTTTAGTCAATATTAGTGTTCGAAATAAATGATTGAACGTCTCGAGTACACTCTTTGCATGCTGCTGGATGTTTAGATTAACCCTAGAATTGTAATCATGACTATGCCAAGTAATAGGGAGCATGGACACAACCAGGAGAGGCTGTATAAGCCATTCTCCAGGTTCATACGGAGTCTCATACGGACCCGTATGATACTCCGTATGAGGGAGCATGTGGACCTATACGGGACACCATACGGACCCGTATGGATGTCCGTACGAAATTGGCTAAAAGGCGCGATATGAAGCGTTTTAAATGAAACGCCACAACTCTCCATTTCTTTATAACCCTAGCCGCGCCTCCCACCCATTCTCCACTCCTTTTGCTCCGGCAACTTCGATTTCTTGGATTTGGGCATCAATCCACCATAGGTACGAAGCTACATCTTGTTTTCATGGATTAAAATCGTATTCTTCATGCTTAGAACCCTAGGGATGATGTGGATTGAATGGAATGAAGATTGAACCATGTTTTAGCTTGGATTGCATGTTTCTCACTGTGAAATCTCTATTTTATGCATGTATAGCGTATTAGGGGTGTTGTAGAGACAAGATTTGATGTATTAGGGCCCAACACCAGCTTGGCCGTCGGCTTGCCCGCGGCCAGGTGCATACGGACCTCCATACGGGTCCGTATGCCCATACGGTCTTCCATACGGACCCGTATGGTAGTCCGTATGGGTTTACAGGCTGTCCCATACGGACCCCTGACAGTCCGTATAGGACTCCGTATGGGGTGTAATTTAGGCATTCTCTTGCAATTTTTCTCTTGAATTCATATTTTCTGAATTGCGCTAACAACACCTTTCATGTTTTAGAAGAAATGCCGAAGAGAAAGATCTTAGCATCAAAGAAGAGGAAGACCACCGGGGGGAGTTCCTCCGTCGGAGCACCTCGTTTATCGACGAGGTGTTCCAGGCCCGCTACCGCCGCCTGTCCTCTCGGAGATTTGGTCGCACCCGGGTGATCGACTGGGGCGTCTGCTCCCATTTAGGCATCACAGACCGCGTCCGGGAGATGATCTCTTTTGGAGGGTAGGACCGTGTCTTCTCACTTGACCACGAGGTCTTCAGAGGACCCACCCTAGAGGTCCTCAGCACCTTTGAGGCGGACAGGAGCGCAGTAGGGGAGAAGAAGCACACCGCCATCACTTTCCAGCTCTTCGGGAGGCAGCACCAGATGAGCTACACGCAGTTCTCTCTCCACATGGGTCTATATGACCGCGAGTACACTTACTAGTGGGAGTATGACCGACTGCTTACCTCCTTCCCCGAGAGCACTATCTCCTCCTTCCTGTACTGGCTCCAGTTGGGCGGGCGCTACAACAACAACAACAAGGCATCCCTGATGGCCAACCTAGTACACCGATACATCCATGCCCTACTCAGTCGCACCATCGCTGGTCGTAGTGACAACTGTGGGGTGGTCATCGTCATGGAGCACCTCTTCCTCTACAGCTTGATCGAGAAAGTGCCAATCCACCTGGGATATGCACTCGCTGACTAGCTGAGCAGCCAGGGGCAGAACATCAAGCTGACGGACATCCATGCCGGGCCATATATCACCAGACTCATCATGGGCATGGGCCTTGAGGCCGAGCTGGAGGGAGAGACGCCTCTACAGCTAGTCATCCCGTTAGACATGACCACACTCGTCCAGATGAGGCTTGTTTGACGCACCGGTGGGCGCTACACCTTGTTCGGCCAGCCACCCAATAGTTCTGACGAGGAGGCATCAGACTCCACCTCTGAGGACTGGGCACCCGAGGAGCCGGCCGGACAGCGCCCACATGCACCCGAGGAGCCGGCCGGACAGCGCTCGCATGCACCCAGGAGCCGCGCAGCACGGATGGAGGACCAGCTGATGGCGATCCACACCACTCAGGAGATACTCATGGAGGAGCACCGTCAGATGAGGGAGCAGCTCACCGAGCTCTCTCTCTTTATCCGCGGGTATCCAGCCTTCGCACCTCCTCCACTCCAGCACCAGCACATGACGAGCCAGCAGCAGACCCTTGATACTTCTTTCATTTTACTTTAGACTTTTGTTTGTCTTCTATTTTCGTGCGTCTTTATACTTATTAACAAGTGCATCACCCTGCTACCCTATCTTTTATCATTATCATTGGTAGATCCTTTGCTTTATACTCTTGTGTCGAGTTAATGATTCTTCTTTCGCAGATGGAAAACGGATCAATACTCCCATATTTTCAAGGCTTAAAGCCACTAATGGTCCCTGTACTATAGCACTTTGTTCAATTCCAGTCCTCTACTTTATCAATGTTCAATACGGTCCTGTACCTTATTGTATTTTGTTCAATACAATCCTCTATTTTTGACGTGGCAGCTGATTTGGAATATATAAAGTATAGACAATTCGTTGCACATCTCAGCACGTTTGGACTGTATTGAACAAATACACAAAGTACAGGCACCGTATTGAACAAATACACAAACTACCGGTACCGTATTGAACAAATACAAAAGTACAGGACTGAAAATCAGCTGCCATGTCAGCACCATGGATTGTATTGAACAAAATACATAAAGTACAAGACCATATTGAACATTGATAAAGTAGAGGACTGGAATTGAACAAAGTGCTTAGTACAGGGACCATTAGTGGCTTTAAGCCTATTTTCAAGGACCCATCAATTCGAGCAGAACGACCACACCCACCACATTTTCAGGGGAGTCTTAGTTCACCTTTCTCCGCGTTTAATTATTTTGATACATTGAGGACAATGTAGGTTTTAAAAGTGGGGATGGGTGGCTACTTATCTCCTTTTAGAATTATTGCAAATCTTTAAGTGTGGAGATAAGTAGTCATTATGAGCATTCGTTGAAAATCTTTATAGCATGCATGATATGTGTAATTAGGACCTTGTTGAGAAATTACTTTGACATGATTTTATTCCTAGTGCACCATCATATGACAGAATTTTGAAATTTTTTTTCCATTGAAACACCATGGGCATTAGAGACAATCCTTGTGACAATCATGACTGTTAGGGACAATAGATAACCCATTGCTGTGTTCTTATGACTTTAATAGCTAAACATTGTTTTTAATGGCTCCAAGAAATTTTGTGGCACTAGTTCAAATTGGTTCAACCCCTCATAATGTACATAGTGGACAAGTATCATAGTTTCGCACAATAACTATTAATTAATAAAGACAGTGTTCCAATGCTTTTGGAGACAAAGTAGGTTGGGGTCCTGGCTCCTATCAGAGTGTTCCTCAATTCGAAAAGTCACTACTTAGCATGAACACCCATGGGTAAAGTTGTACCCACCTAAGTAGCTAAGGGTTCGGGTGCCTAATCAGCATGGATCCTCTGCAAAAGGGAGGGACTACACTCCACCTTGATCTTCAGTACGGGAAAGTCGGATCTAAAGGATACCCTACCCGTGTAAAAAAAAAAAAAGTGTGTGGATAAAGTTTGTTTGATTATAAGTTTCTGAGACCTTGTCCATCATCCATCTTGGAGGGGATCCTTTTGATCTAAGGGCCTCAAGGACTTTCTAGAGTCCACTGAGGGCATGTTTGTCTTGCTAAGACTTTAGAACACGCCATGTGGAGCGAACAAGCTTCTGTCCAGAGCTTTAACGAAAGATCATGGGATCGATCTAGACCCTGGTGTAGATATAGGAGAACGCATCATGATGGTGTACTTGGAATAAAATTCACACAAGATTTCTATGACACAAAGTCGAGCACTTATCTTCTTTTATTGATTTCTTTTCTTTGCTTGAGCACAAGCAAACCTTTAAGTGTGGAGATATGTGATAAGTGTTCATTTGACCGATATTTCATATCATATTTCCAAATTTAATTGGGAGAGTGATGGACCCCAATGCCTTTTGGCAATGCTGATTGAAACCTTAAATGATAATCTTCTCTGGAGATAAGTGGCATATTTCAAGAGCCAATGCTCGGAGAGTGTTGAGGATCATTAGAATAACAGAGGACCCTGGGTCGATCAAGACTCGGTTGATCTTTATCCCATCACAAAAACCCGTCACATATAACGGTCTGTTGTGTTATGTTGTTCCAAGCAGCAAATCTTCATCTATGAATGACACTGAAGGTGTATTGGATACATAAAGTGCCTCTTTCATGTTGACTTCAACAAAGTAGGCTTGATACTCCTTATGATTTTATAGGGCATGTATTAGAGATTCCCTGAGTTCAGCTAACATCATCAACACGTCATACATGCTGAGAAGTGCTAGAACTTTCTTCAAATGTGCCAAAATATTGTAATTTGGCTTCTTCAATGGTTTCTTTGGTGAGATATTCTCTTCTTCAAATGTTCATTTGACCGATATTTCATATCATATTATGCATGTTTATTATGAGTTTTAGAGGAGTTTCAGCCCACCTGTAACGCCCTGAAAATTTCCATGATTTAATAAATTATTTTCTGGAGAAAATAATGGGATTAATTAACACGTAATTAGATTAATTATTATAACAAACTTAATTAAGGAAAATCAGGAAGATTATTTAACTTAGTCCGAAATGGCAACCATTTGTGCCGAGAAGGCTGTATTTGGGCCAGGCCAAATTGGACATGGAATAGACGGAGATAGACTAGAGGGATTAATTACGGTTGATTAATTATGGGATTTAATAAGAGTTAATTAATCTCAATTAATTAGTCGAGTATACGGGACAAAAATACGAGTTCCGATAAAGTAGGATTGGTGGGTCAAAAGCCGGAGGACTGGGATCTCGGTCGGATGCGTAGTGCGACCCGTGAAACAACAGTAGGGCTCGTGACCACTGATAGGGTGTAAAGAATGATTAGAATGACATAATAATAATGTACTAATTAATAAACAAGTCGCCTCGATCCACAAAATGCGGATCTGGCCGGGAGAAAGGTGAACTTCCGTGTTTGTACAGTAAAAAGCAATTAAATAATAATATTTTATTAAGTCATACCTTTTAATAAAGGATAAGGTATTATAAAAGAGAGGAAAGAGAGGGAGGGAGAGGACCCTCAGCCTCTCTTTCTCTCCCCCGACCCCATCTTCTCTTCCTCTCGCCCACGAGATCCATCACCGCCGGGGAGTCGCCGCCGCTTGAAGGAGCTCGCGCCACCGCACCACCTTTCACGGCCGGCCCGCCCCTGTACAGGCCGCGAGACTCGAGCTCTGCTCCCCACCGTCGGGGCGCCTCCGTCGAGCCAAGCCAGCGCGCGATCAGCCAGCTCCGATGACGCCTGGAGCTGCACCCTCGATCGCCACCTCCACGAGCTGCCGGCCACCACCGGCCAAGCTTCTACAACCACTGTCGCCCTTGCTCGATCCGGCGAGAGAGAGAGCCCACAAGCAAACCACTGTGAGCCCTAAATTGGGAATGATAATATCTAAATTAACTAATTCAGAATCCAAGTTGAAAGAAACCCTAAGTAGAAGCATGAGTAGAGTATGAGACCTGAAAGGGGGTATGAATGAAGGCTTGTATGGTTGTAGGATGTTATGTTTTCTTAATGTCTTGTATAATGTGTATGTTTGTATTAAATCCGGGGCTCTCCAAACAGAGGAGGTGCTGCCGAAATTTCTACGGAAATCTTTGGTAACTATGGTTGAATAAACCTTCATGACTTTAGTTAGCATGTAATTATAATTAAAGAGCATGCTAGAAGTTGTGTAGAGCTAAGTTGAAATTAAAATTCCGTATTCTTCATTCTTTAGAAATACGAAGTCGTACTAAGAGGAATTATACCTTAAATGTGGTTGATAGAACCTATCGTATTCTTTTGAGCTTAAATAAGAATACAAGTTAAGAATACGGATTCATATTCCTGAATATCCGTATTTTGTTCTCTAGGACAAGGGAAGGGCAAGGGTCAAGTCACTGCTGCCGAAGAGCCCGACCAATCCTAGGGATCTACAATATTGAGGTGAGGGAACACTACTGTAAAGTTTTGTATTTTATTGGTATTTTGGATTGTATTGAATTTTGAAGATTTCATGTTCGGAACTCGTATGATGATCATGAAATGTTTGGAGTTTTCAAACATGCTTTATATTGACCTTTGAGACTTCATGTTATGAAGTAGTTATGTTGTTCGTGAAATGCCTTTCAGTTTTCAAGCATGATTTGACGATTTACTCGGAGTTTGTAGTTATGTTTATGAAAAGCATGTGAAAACATTGTGTATTGTAGAAATTGCCATGATGAGCGTATTAGTGTATTGCATCATACTCGAATATATGCCTGTGCCAGACGTGGCTCTATGATAGGGCCAGAGAGTACATTACTAGGTAGAGAAGGGGTGGTTTTATATGATCTCTATTTTTACTCATCCAACTATCTGTTTTCAACCCTTCTGATTTTAAGAAAACAAAAACCCCCTTCCCGCACTCTTCGAGTGCCTAGTATACGTATATCCTCTTATAGCTCACGGTCGTTGAGTTGACTCGACCGGAGACATATTGAGTTGGTTTATTCCACTCTGGTACCTCTATATGAGAGTAGAAGTGTAGATGACACTAATATGAGATAAAATGAGGATTTAATTCCATAGTTTGTCACCTCCACGGTGCTACCGGGAGGCTACTGGCATGATACGGTCAGCCAGGACATTGTGGAAATTTATTCCCGTTCTGATTATAAAAGACTAAAGAACTAACCGAGAGCATGATATATGTTTCCATTGAACATGGCCATGATTTTTATTATGATCCATATGTTGTTATCCATGTTTTGAATTATGGTTCAGAGTTGTATTATTACCTTTGGTATTTTATTGATTGAAATTGAAGGCATACAGGTTTGTAAACCTGACAGTGGTGTTAGTCCCTCACTGAGCTCCTGTAGCTCACCCTTTGTTACTCTCTTTTGCAGGAAGTAAGTAGGGTTATGGCCCTGCGTAGAGGGAAGTTAGGTTTGGATTCCCCCTTAGCTGGCTCTGGCTACTTGGCCTGCGTTGAGTATCTTGTCTTATGGTGTTTTATTTGAGGAGAATGTTAACTCCCTTCTGGAATTGTGTGAAATATTGAAACATTATGGTTTGTAATAATGTTGTACTTGGATTTATGTTTCCCTTATAAAAGTTTGATTATGAGTAATTAATGTTTTTATACAGCCTTAGGCCGGGGTTCACTCCCTGACCTGGCTGGTGTGACACCTGGGTCCTGGAAAGGATTAGGGTGTTACACCACCGATACTTAAAAAAAGGTTTATTTTTACAAACATGGCAAAATATGGAGACTCCGGAGAAAAGGAAGTATTTGGAGAAGAATTCGGGCCAAAACAGGACAAAAGAATGAAGATTCAGGTACATACGGGGTCCCATACGGACCCGTATGAACCTGGGCAGAGAGGGCCTCGACTCCAACCTCGTAAGAGACCCCGTATGCGTCCATACGGGGTCCCATACGGACTGACATAGCCCCGTATAATACAACCTGTGAAGCCATACGGACCCGTATGGTAGTCCGTATGGAAGTCCGTATAGCGTAAGTTTTCAGCGACGATTTGATCCGCCCAGGGGTAAAAACGGAAAAGGACCGAAAACCCTAGTGTCAACTATAAAAGGAAAAGCTTAATCAGGTTTTGGGGATCTTGCCTCTTTGATTAGAAACCTTGGAGAGAAAGAGAGAGCTAGAGGAGGAGCCTCATCATCATCTTCTTCCCCAACTTGGAGGAGAGTTCACCGGAGGGGTTCGTTACCTCGAAGCTCTAGAAGGCAAGAAGGAGGGTTGAGCAAGCGAAGGATCCACCTATCTTCATCAATAGGGAGTTTTTATTTGAGATTTATGTTTTCATCTTCCTTTATTGTTGTGGATTGTTGCCCTCCATTGATGGAGGGCTAATTTCTTGATGCTTGGATGTAGATGAACCTTTGGATGTTATTTTAATTAAATTAGTGTTTCTATGTTAAATGCTTGTATGATTTCATTAGGTCTATTGGATGATTTGTATTGAGGTAGTAGTCTCTCTACGTTGCGAGAGCCCGGAGAGACTATTGTTGTCCATGTAGGGGAAGACGCGAATGACTCCCCATGTGTAGACTCTCTCCAATAGAAGGGATTAGACTCTCTCCAATAGAAGGGATTAGGAGTATACCGGGAGCCCGGGTACTAAGGAGGGCGACTCTTTCACATTGTTTATTCCCCTAATCTTTCCAAATTAGGTTGAGACATCGTCAATGAGGGCATTAGGGTAGTAACTCATCTCTGGTGGAGAGAGTGAAAGCACATTAGGTATCTTTGGCCAATGGATCATCAAGTATTGACATAGTGTGCACTAACCAATTTCATCAAATCCAAAGGGGATTCGAACACCCAAGTATCCCTTTTTTGCTTGAATATCTCCAAATATTAATCGATTGTGCAATTTCAAATTTTAAGTTCTAGGTTTAGAGTTAGTTCATAGTCATCCAATTCCCGATCGATTAGATAATAGACAAATAGATAGTACTACTACTTCCTACTCCCTGAGGATCGATAACCCGACTTCAAGTCCACTCTATTACTTGATTTGACCCGGACACTTGCGGTTAGAACTCATCAGTCACATATAACGGTTTGTTGTGTTATGTTGTTCCAAGCAGCAAATCTTCATCTGTGAATGACATTGATGGTGTATGGGATATATAAAGTGCCTCTTTCATGTTGACTTCAACAAAGTAGGCCTGATACTCCTTAGGATTTTGTAGGGCATGTATTAGAGATTCCCTGAGTTCAGCTAACATCATCAAAATGTCATACATGCTGAGAAGTGCTAGGACTTTCTTCAAATGTGCCAAAATATTGAAATTTGGCTTCTTCAATGGTTTCTTTGGTGAGATATTCTCTTCTTCAACCATCTTCCCTTTGTTGTTGTTATTGGAGCTGGATGCCTGTCTTGGCGGAAGTACTTTCCCAGCTCTGAGCTGTATTTGATGTACATGATATGGTATTTCATCTCCTTTAACATCTTCTTCATCTTGGAAGTTTAATTCATCATCAGAATCTTCCTGGCAAGTTATGGAATGACAAACACCTTTCTCTTCAAAGTAGTCGTCTGTCAGCATCAAATTTCTCATGGAAACTTGTTTTTGTACCCACTTCTAGAAATTTTGGCATTCTTCTATGGTATGCCCCACAAGTCGGTGATATGGGCAATAATTAGGGTGACTGTCAAGATGCATTAAGCATAGTCTCTTGGGTTTAGGTAGCTCCAACCCTATTTCCATGGCTTGATCAAAAAGCTCCTTCCTCTTGCCCTTCTTAATCTTGATATCTTGGAGAACAGACTTCCCCTTATCATTGGTTGCTTTTGTTAGAGGTGAAGACTCCACGACCTCTAAAAGGAAATTTTGTCCTGATGCTTCTAAAGTGCATCTTCCAAACTCAACCCATTCAACATCTTCAATATGTAACTGTAGTAGCCTATTATCTGACTCCTCCGTCACCCTTTGAATGAAAGCAAGGATTTCTTCAGTAGGCATAGCTTTCTTCAACACTTTATATTTTGGGGTCTTTGGGGTGTAGTATGATTTCTTTGGCTTTTCTGGTTGGTGTGGCTCCAAGACTCTGGCATTCGCCTTCTTCACTCTTTCTCTGAAAGCCATCTTCTTCTTTTGATTCTTGTTGATATAGGGTCGACCGTGACGATCGTACGACTCTTCTAGATTAGAAAAGCTATCATTCTCATCATCATCATCTAGGTTATACAAAGGGTATTCTCCTCCAATGATGATACTCCAAGTTTCTACTTGCACATTTTCATCATCTTCATCAATTAATTCCCCAAGTAACTCTTCGACTTCCTCGGGAAAATAGTCTCTAAGAGTAATCAAGGCCCTTTCTTTTTGCTCATATTCATCAAGGGACTCGATATACTTTTCGATGATAGACTTCTTGCGCTTTGATTGTTCACGCTTCTTGTTTTTCTTCTTGTTTTGCTTCTTAGTTCGTTTTATTGGGAGCCCTTTAGGGGGTTCTTGGGAACATCTCCATGTAATCCCAGGCATGTCAAACAAGAGTACTTCCATAAGGCATAGTCACACGTCACTCTACAATTCCATAAATGGGATGGCTTTAGTCTGGTGATGAGCACAATGATACATGTATGCAAGAGGAAGTGGGAGTAGCAACATACACTTCTCTAGCTAAGATTTCCCACTCTCCACTGGAGAAGGACCTTACTCCTGAGGCAAGCTATTACTCACATCTTATAGTGTTTCTTTTATTCTTCGAGTGCCTTTTTTTTTTTTAACAAAGCCGATAGGGCATCCCTAAAGGATCCAACTTTCTTGTAAGTATAGGAAAATAGTCACTTTGATGTGCGCTCACTTGTATCCCCAGTTTCTTTGTTCTTCCTCACGTTTCAAGTGTTATTCACTCGCCATGAGTTTTATACCCTAATTCCACTTCCTAGTGCATAAATATCATCTAAGTGGGCACCACTAGGCTCAAATCATTCATGAAAATGTAAGGAATTTTTCGAGCGGCGTGCAACATTACAACAATTTCCTCTTGTTTGACACGCGCAACTTGCCATAACACCTATGTCATATTTGTTCTAGTTTCGGTGATCGATCTTAATCCCAATATGTGCGCTAGGTGTGTGGTTTGGATGCATGCTATTATAGAGAAATTGATCCTTCCATGCATAACAAAACTACAACAACAAAGAACAAAACAACAGCGTCTAAGCATATGTGCAATCAAAACACAATGTGCCATACAAAACACACATCCACACCCCCCCCAAAGTAAATAAAGCATCGTCCTTGATGAGTCCCCTAGAATAATAGAGAAAATGGAAGAAAAGCAAAGAGCACTCCCCTAGCTGGTAGTGCCAGAACCGAACGTGAACCCCTTCTCGAGGTGGTCAAAAGATGTTGAAGGCGAGTGCGGTCTTGCGTCCGAGGTCCTAAAGTGCTCCTGGAAGCACTGGGTCAGATCCCGAATCTGCTGGGAGATCAGGGATTGTGTCTGTCACATCTCATTTCACATCTGAATGACAACCGCTTCTAGGTAAGCCTGACGATCGATGAGGTGTGCAAGGTGATCAGTCGGTGGCTGAGGCGGGAGCTGCGATGAGGGCGTTGTAGGAACGACTGTCTCCTGAGTCTCAGCGTAGTCCATGTGCTCAGAGGGTGCAGCGATCGAAGGACCGGCTGAATCACCCTGCTCTGGTATCATCAATCGCATAATGCTGGAATAAATGAGATACTTGGGAGGTAGTCGTAGTTCATCCCGCTCCAATGGAACCCTCGCAACTTGACTAGAGCAGTGATTAGAGAAGGGTCCCACAAACCCTTGGGTTTGTAGCTCGAGCACTGGTGAATGCTCCAATGGATGAAGTTGCCAACATCGAACTTGATGTCATAGAGGATAGCATAAATAAGGCATAACCATTCGATGTTAACCTTGCTGGTGAACTGAGCAGGCATCAGCTGGGCAGAGATGAAGTAGAGCCAAATTCGCGCATCCTATCACAGATCGCGTTGATGTTCAACTGCCCCTTTCGCCACCTTTGATACTCCTCATTGGGTACTGGGGGAGTCCCTAATACCGTGTTTATAGCAGTTGCATCATAACGAACCTGACAGTGGCACACTCTCACTGTAAACTCTGCAGAGTCGGGCAAATTGGTGTAGAACTCCTGCATAGCAGGGATCACCGCGGCTTTAGGTTATGCACAGAAGTTCATCCACCCCCAGTCCTGAATAATCTCAAAATGAGATGCGAGAGCTGGATCGCTGAAATCAAGTCCTTGTTCCAGGACCGGCTTCCTACTCAGCAGGTTCTCATATCGGAGACGCGTAGCGGGAGAAGTGAATGTGTCATCGAGGGCCGGTGCGTCCGAAGTCGATGGAGATGGATTCGACAGCCCTTTCTTCGGTGGGTGATGCGCAGGAGGGGCACTATGGGCTTCTTCTTTGTGGCTACTCGTTTACTTGGCGGCATTGTGACCTACAAATTAGAACAAATCCAAATAAGAATCCAATTTCGTAGATCAAAGCAAATTCTCAAATGAGCGATGCCGCCCAAAATTTGGCAGTATCTCCCCATAAATTTGGTGTTCCCAATGTTTACAACCATACATTCCGTCTTCATCGTAAGCTTCATCACAGCATTTGTACCGTGCGAAGAAAGAGAGAAAGCAGAAAAACGAACAATCACACAGAAAAGGGAGGCAATGCATTCTTCTCACTAAAGAGCCAAGCTATAGTGTTGTGGTACTTACCTCGCGGTTTCGAACTGTAGGATCTAAGGGCACGAGATAAGGGAAGGGACAAGCGGGTGGTACTGCTCCTAGCCGGCTCGCTGGAGAAGAAGAAGAGGGGTATGAGAAACTTACCTCGGCGGCTAACGGATTTAACCTAATCGCCCAGTCGACATCGCGATGTGTGAATTCGACATCACGATGTTATGTCGTTACATAGTAGTATTGGTGCTCTTTGCATAGCCATTTATTACATTGCAGTGTTGTTACATAACATCGCGATGTTACTTGGAGCAAGTTTTTCTGTCTTTTACTCTACAGCTCTACCGCACTTGCCAGCCTGCTGATCATTTTTAGCTCCCCGGAGTGTGTTGTAGCTACATGTTGAGGTTTCACTGAACAATCTACAACATGATGCCAAAAGAAATGCAATTACAGGGCAATAATACATTTAAATTTTTTTTATTATTATTATTATTTTTATTTTTTATTTTTTAGGGTGCTTCCCAAGCAGCACTATGTTTGCAGTTGGTGACTTGAACGTGGAGGTGGTGACTGGAGTTCGATTACTGCTTTGTCGGGCTCCACATGTTGCCCAATATATGGTTTCACCCTCTGCCCATTGACAACAAACGTGGAGTTGGAATTTCTATCCTCCAATTCTATTGCACCGTTGGTCAAAATCTGGGATATTCGATATGGGCCCGACCACGGTGATTTTAACTTTCCTGTAAACAATCTCAGCCGGGAGTTGAATAGTAACACTGATTGTCCGGGTGTGAACTCACGATGAATAATGCGACGATCGTGTCATTTCTTGACTTTGTTCTTTCTGAAGCTTGGCATTCTCATAAGCTTGTAGCCAGAATTCGTCTAGTTCAATTAACTGTAGCAATCGTTTCTCCCCAACAAGCTGTGGATCCAGATTCAATTGTTTGATGGCCCAATAAGCTCTACATTCAAGTTCTAATGGGAGATGACAAGCTTTTCCAAACACTAATTGATATGGTGACATGCCCAAGTGTGTCTTAACTGTAGTTCGGTATGCCCATAAAGCGTCATCCAACCGAAGCGACCAGTCCTTTCGAGAAAGGCTAACAGTTTTTTTGATGCAGGAGAGCCCGAGTCAGACGATGCCGAGTTGTCTGATTGCACCATGAGAGCTTTGGCATACAACGACTTGGCGGACCGACGTAAAGCCGGAAGGTGATCGAGTCAAGTTCGGAATTGGGGAGCACTTTGGACACGTTTCGGTATTTTGGTTATAACATTGGCTACGGATATCGGATTCGAGCGCTCAACCCCAATTCGGAAAGCTCATCTCGACGCGCACGTGGGGTCCATCAGCTATGTTCAATGGACCCTTCCTTCACCCTCAAATTCTACTGTTTTCCCCGTCGTTTCTTCGTTTCTCGGTGTTTTTTTTCCATTTTTGGCAATACTTCGTATGCCAATTTAGGATAGGATATGAATCCGATTTGAACTCGGATTTTTAGGAGTTATCTATTTTGTTTAGTTATTTTAGAATTAGATAAGTTTTTCTATTAGACCAAAATTTGCCGATTTGGGCAAATTTGAATAAGAAGATAGAATTTCTAGGTTATCTAGGTTAGTTTCTTTTAGCTATTTAAACCCGGCTTGTGGGTTGAATTTTATTTCATTGATTATTGAGTTATTTCCCTTTTAAAGTTTCAGAGGCTTTGCTTCTCTGTTTGTCCTCCCTTTTTCTTGCTCTTCTATCAATCCCCCTTGTTTACCACCGCCCACAGGTTAATCACTACCTTGCCAGGCGTCAGTTGGTATCAGAGCTCATCTTCTTCCTGTGGCCTCGGCATCAATGGCTGGAGGTCGTGGTGGCCGTGGTGGTCGTCGTGGTGGACATGTTCTGGCAGAGGAAAGTCCGTCTCGAGACCCAATCGCCTTGGAAGCGATGAAAGAGGATCTGCAGAGACAAGTAGCGGAGTTGACCCAACGATTGGCGGCGCGAGATTTGGGGGATCGTGAGGTTTCAGACCACGACTCCGAGTCTACCTTCGTCAACCCCTATTCCCGGCGTGGGCAGTCCAGAGAGCACCGTGCACGAGAGGAGCGTCACGGAGATCTCGGCTTTCGGGTGGAGTTGCCCGAATTTACTGGAACCCTACATGCTGAAGTCTTCATCGACTGGCTGAACGAGGTCGAGAGGATATTTGAGTACAAGGAGGTCCCTGATCGTCTGAAGGTGAAGCTAGTTGCCTTCAAGTTGAAGGGTCGAGCATCCGCGTGGTGGGAGCAGTTGCGGCGTTTACGGGATCGGTAAGGCAAACCAAAGATCGTAGATTGGGACAAGATGAAGAAGAAGATGAAGGGGCACTTCCTCCCCTTCGACTTCACCCAAACCTTGTTTCAACGACTTCATACGTTGAGACATGGCGCAAGATCTGTAGATGAGTACACAGAGGACTTCTACCAATTGATCGCGCGGAACGACTTATCCGAGACGGAGGAGCAACTTGTGGCTCGATATCTGGGAGGTCTGCGATAATCAATACAAGATGTTCTCAGTCTACACTCATTATGGACTATTTCGGAGGCATACCAGCGTGCCCTCACTGTTGAAAGACAGCAGAATAGAAGACCACCAATAAGGAGCGATCAGAGTAGCCGGACCGCTCGCCCTCAGGCACCCCGCCCAGTCCAGCAAGTATCGTCAGGTAGTTCTAACTCTAGAGTTCGTTGTTATAGATGTGGTGAGCAGAGGCATAAATCACCCGAGTGTCGGAAACCTGCTAGTCAGAAGGGCAAGAACCTGATGATTGAAGAGATCGAGGCTGAGGATGAGGAACCAGTTTATGATGATTATGGCGATGATGATGAGGCTGGTGACGTGCTGATTGGGGATGGCCATGAGACCCTCGTTATTCGCAAGAGTCTACTGGCACCCAAGGATGAATCAAGGGACGACTGGCTGAGAAACAACATCTTCCACACCACCTGCACAGTGGCCGACAAAGTTTGCAAGGTGATCATCGACAGCGGTAGTTGTGAGAACGTGGTGTCTGTTGACGCTGTCTAGAAGTTGCAGTTGAAGACAAAGCGACATCCGAAGCTCTACAATCTATCATGGCTGAGCAAAGGCAACAAGGTAAAAGTAGATCGGCGATGTCTCGTGTCTTTCTCCATTGGGCAGAGGTACTTTGACAATGCATGGTGCGACGTCGTGTCAATGGATGCATGTCACCTACTACTGGGGCGACCATGGCAGTATGATCGGAGCGTGGTCCACGATGGAAGGAAGAATACTTATTCCCTCAACATCAAGGGAAAAAGATCGTATTGGCACCCCTCCGAGAAGAAAAGTATCCTGCTCCAGTAACCAATACTAACCTACTTTCTATGTCCAGATTTTTAAGCGGGATCAAGCAGGGCGATGTAGTCTATGAATTGCTACCTTGCATGCATAGTGCTACAGACATGAATCCAGATCTACCAATAGAAGTGCAGCAGTTACTCCTGGAGTTCGCGGACTTGATGCCAGAGGAACTTCCCCCAGGACTCCCACCTATGAGGGACATCCAACACCAGATAGATCTTGTCCCAGGATCTAGTTTTCCGAACAGACCCGCATACCGCCTCAGTCCCAAGGAGGCCGAAGAATTGCAGCGGCAAGTGGAGGAGTTATTAAGGAACGGCTACATCCGAGAGAGCATGAGTCCCTGCGCAGTTCCAGCCCTGTTGGTGCCAAAGAAGGATGGCTCGTGGCGCATGTGTATAGACAGCCGAGCAATCAATAAAATCACCATCAAATACCGCTACCCCATCCCCCGCCTGGATGACATGTTGGATCAGCTATCTGGCTCAAAAGTCTTCTAAAAAATCGATCTGAAGAGCGGATACCACCAGATCAGAATACCGCCTGTAGATGAGTGGAAGACGGCGTTCAAGACACAGCATGGACTGTACGAGTGGATGGTGATGCCTTTTGGGTTGTCTAACGCCTCCAGCACATTCATGCGATTCATGCACCAGGTTTTACGACCGTTTATGGGCAAGTTTGTGGTGGTCTATTTCGATGACATCCTCATCTATAGTCCGAGTTGGTCCTCACACTTTGACCATCTTCGCGCTGTCTTTGAGTTGCTGAGAACGAAGCGCCTGTTCGCCAGCCGAAAGAAGTGTTCCTTCTTCACCACTTCTGTGACCTTCCTTGGTTTTGTTGTTTCTACTGACAATGTTTATGCAGATCAATCAAAGATCGATGCAATCTTGGAGTGGCCCAGATCGAGAACCTTACATGATGTTCGAAGCTTCCATGGGCTGGCCTCGTTCTACAGAAGATTCATCCGGAACTTTAGCACGCTGATTGCCCCCATCACAGAGTGTCTCAAGGGGCGTGATTTCAAGTAGACGGATGAGGCCGAAAATAGCTTCCACCTGGTCAAACAGAAGATGACTGAAGCACCAGTTCTCGCACTTCCCGACTTCGACAAAGTGTTCGAGGTCAATTGTGATGCATCTGGAGTTGGCGTTGGAGGTGTTCTGAGCCAGTCAGGACGACCGGTAGCTTTCTTTAGTGAGAAGCTGTCGGGGTCGAAGAAGAACTACTACACTTATGACCTGGAGTTTTATGCCATAGTTCAGTCGCTGAAACATTGGCGCCACTACCTCATACAGAAGGAGTTCATCCTATTCACCGATCATGAAGCCCTGAAGTACATCAATGGCCAACACAAACTGAGCAGGCGGCACGCTAAGTGGGTGGCGTACTTGCAAGAGTTCACCTTTACTCTAAAGCATCAAGCAGGAAGCCTCAACCGTGTAGCAGATGCTTTGAGCCGCCACAGTTCTCTTCTCACCACAATGAGAGCCAAAGTTGCAGGGTTTGAAGCTTTCACGGATATGTATGCGGATGATCCTTCCTTCAGGCGGATCCTTCAGGAGGTAACCGATGGACATCGTCACGATTTTATTTTGCATAACGGTTACCTGTTTCGTGGCCTGCAGCTGTGCATCCCCGACTGTTCATTGCGACAGCAGATCATGAGCGAACTCCATAACGAGGGGCACTTTGGTCGTGATAAGACCTACGCCCTCATAGCTGCAGACTTTTATTGGCCAAAGTTGTCTAGCGACGTGGCTCACCTTGTGGAGCGCTGCTTTGTGTGTCAGCGGGCCAAAGGAGTTCTCACCAACGCAGGCTTGTACACTCCCTTGCCAGTCCCTGAAGCCCTTGGCTTGATGTCAGTATGGATTTTGTTCTCGGCCTTCCTCGTACCCAGCGGGCCTCAGACTCTATCATGGTGGTGATTGACAGATTTTCCAAGATGACCCATTTTGTAGCTTGTCAGAAGACTATAGATGCTCCCCTCATGGCACATCTTTACTTTCGAGAGGTTATTCGCTTGCATGGTGTCCCTCGCTCCATCACATCCGATCGTAACACCAAGTTCGTTAGCCTCTTCTGGAGAAGCTTGTGGGGAAAATTAGGGACTCAATTGAACTTTAGCAGTGCATACAACCTCCAGATAGATGGCCAGACTGAAGTGGTGAACCGGAGTTTGGGCAACCAATTGAGGAGTTTGGCTGGAACTAAACCGAAGCAGTGGGATTTGGTACTACCTCAAGCTGAATTCGCCTACAATAGATCAAAGAATCGGACTACCGGCTTGAGCCCATTCGAGGTTGTCTATGGGCGGAACCTATCAGGAGTACTTGATCTCACCCCCATCCCACAGATTGGTCGTGTTCACCCCCGAGCTGATGAGATGGCTGAGCACCTTCGGGTTATTCATGAGCAGGTCAAGTCAACTATTCAGGAGAATAATACCAAGTACAAGATGAATGCAGACAAACGGCGGTGTCAGGTGCTGTTTGATGAGGGCGACTTAGTGTGGGCTGTCCTCACTCGAGATCGCTTCCCTGTAGGTGAGTATAACAAGCTGAAGGAACGAAAGATCGTACCCTGTGAAGTGCTGCAGAAGATCAATGACAATGCATACCTTTTGCGCCTTCCCAATTATTTGAAGACCTCTGACATCTTCAATGTGAAGCATCTGAGCCCCTGTTTTGTGGAATCGACTGATCCTATTACGAACTCGAGGGCGAGTTCTTTGCAACCCGGGGAGGCTGATGCAGGGAGCCCGAGTCAGACGATGCCGAGCTGTCTGATTGCACCATGAGAGCTTTGGCATACCACGACTTGGTGGACCGACGTAAAGGCGGAAGGTGATCGAGTCAAGTTCGGAATTGGGGAGCACTTTGGACACGTTTCGGTATTTTGGCCATAACTTTGGCTACCCACAGGGAAGCGATCTCGAGTGAGGACAGCCAACACTAAGTCGCCCTCATCGATTCTCCAATATTCTTTTTATCTCTTGGTTGAACACTTCAGCTTTCCTGTTAGCTTGCGGGTGGTATGGTGTAGTTACCTTATGTGAAACTCCGTATTTCTCTAAGAGTTTGTTGAAGCTTTTGTTGCAAATATTTGCTCCTCCATCACTAATTATTGCTCTCGTAGTGCCAAATCTGGTGAAGATGTTCTTTTTAAGAAATTTTAGTATTGTTTGTGAGTCACTAGAGGCACCGCTATTGCCTCCACCCATTTGGACACATAATCAACGACCACCAGGATGTATGTGTTTTTAAAGGAGGAAACGAATGGCCCCATGAAGTCAATCCCCCATACATCAAAGACTTCAACCTCTAGGATGCTCTTCAATGGCATCTCATGGCGTCATGATATATTTCCCGTTCATTGGCACCTATCACAACTGACGGTGAAATGATGAGTATCTTTAAATAACGTTGGCCAATAGAAGCCGGCTTGCAGAACCCTTGCCGCTGTCCTATTACCTGCATAGTATTCACCATAGGGCGATGAGTGGCATTGCTCCAAGGTACCTTGCTGCTCTTCCTCATGCACACACCGACTAATTATTTGATCAGCTCCAACTCGAAATACATAGGGTTCATTCCATATATATCTCTTGACATCATGCATAAATTTCTTCCTTTGGTGGTGATAGAATTCCTCAGGGACAATATAGCTAACCAGATAGTTTGCCACATCTGCGTACCACGGGTGATTTTTAGCCCCCATCATCATCAGTTGTTCATTGGGGAATAGTTCCTTAATAGTCACTGGGTCTGAACTGTGATCATTGCTTTCGAACCGAGATAGATGATCGGCGACTTGATTTTCTGTTCGCTTCTGATCCTTCACCTCTAGATCAAACTCTTGCAGAAGTAACACCCAACGCATTAGTCTTGCTTTTGTGTCCTTTTTCGCCATGAGGTACCTGATTGCCGAATGATCGGTGTAAACTGTCACCTTGGTGCCCACCAAGTATGCTCTGAACTTGTCGAAAGCATAGACTACTGCTAACAGCTCCTTTTCTGTAGTGGTGTAATTAGCCTGAGCATGATTTAAAGCCCTGCTTGCATAGTAAATAGAGTGAAATACCCCGTTCCTTCGTTGCCCTAAAACTGCCCCTACCTCTACATCACTTGCATCACACAATAATTTGAATGGCAGTGTCCAATCCGGGTTAACCACGACTGGAGCGGATATAAGCCTTTTCTTAATCTCATTCAATGCGTTTATACATTTGCCATCAAAGTTGAAGCGGACATCTTGCTCTAATAGCTTGCTCATAGGCCTGGTTATCAAGTAGAAATCTTTGATGAAACGCCGGTAAAAGCATGCATGACCCAGAAAACTCCTCACCCCCTTTACTAAGGTTGGGGGCGGTAACTTACTAATTACCTCCACTTTGGCTTTGTCGACCTCAATACCCTCCTGTGATATTCTGTGTCCCAGCACAATTCCTTCTTTTACCATGAAGTGGCATTTCTCCCAAATGAGCACTAAATTAGTTTCCTCATATCTTTCCAATGTCCTTTCCAAATTTGTCAAACAGCTGTGATCATACGATTCGCCAAACACCGAGAAATCATCCATAAAAAACTTTCATAATTTTTTCAATCATATCTGAGAATATTGCCATCATACATCTTTGAAATGTTACTGGGGCATTGTACAACCCAAAGGTATCCTTCTGAATGCGAATGTCCAGTAAGGGCATGTAAATGTTGTTTTCTCTTGGTCTTCAGGTACTATTGCAATTTGGTTATACTCAGAATAGCCATCCAAGAAGCAATAATATTTCTATGCCGCCAACCGGTCCAACATTTGATCGATAAAAAGTAACGAAAAATGGTCCTTTCACGTGGCCTTATTCAGTTTCCGATAATCCATACAAATCCTCCATCCAGTTACTGCCCTTGTGGGTAGGCTTTCATTCTTTGCATTAGTAACCACCGTGATTCCCCCTTTTTTAGGCACACATTGAATCGGGCTAACCCAAGCACTGTCCGAGATAGGGTAAATAATCCCCGCATCTAACCATTTCAAGATCTCTTTCTTCACTACCTCCTACATGATTGGATTTAGCCTCCTTTGATGCTCTATTGATGGTTTTGCTCCATCTTCTAATAGTATTTTATGCATGCAAAAGGAGGGACTGATGCTCTTTATGTCATTGATGGACTACCCCAGACCTCTCTTATGGCGTTTCAAAACCCCAACAAGTTGGTCCTCTTTATAGGGGGGTAATGCATTGTAAGGTTGTACCTTCTCCAAGGAATGCATATTTCAAATATCCTAGTAGGGGTTTTAGCTCCACCTGCGGAGGTACTTCCCAAGATGGACAAGCCTGTGAGGGTGATCTGTCCTCGAAACTCAATTTGTCAAATGACTTTACTGCCACTTCTTGCATAAAGGTGGCCTCCACCTTCTCTTGTTCTTCCTCAAACGCACTGTCCCATACCAGCTGTGCTACGGGAACACTTTCCCCTGTAGGGTCCCTCGGAAAACTCTAATCAACTCTGTAATCTTGATTCATGTCTCCTTCAATTAACGTTGTTTCTTCCTAGAATTGTGCATAAGGAGGATGTTGATCCCAACATTTGTCCCTGCTTCGCTGATCATTGTTCCAACCTTTTTCTATCTGCCCTTGAACCATTATTGCCACTTTGTCTAACTTTTCCTCAATTGCTTTAATAGCTAAAATAAGTTTCACACTGTTTGCTTACCTTTCAATCTCACTGTTCGGGGTGGCTTCAACTATCTCCTTAGCTTGATCCGAACTCTGCTTATTGACCTCTATATTGTTAAATAGGAAGAAAGCTTCATGCACAGATCTGTCCAATAATACCTCTTTAACTGCCATGTCCACGAATCTTTTGGATTCGTCTCTTAGCCCATAATAAAAATGCTGAAGTTATACCCACTGCTCAAAACCATGTCCCGGGCAGCTTCTAAGCATCCTCCTGAACCTTCCCCATGCTTCACAAATGGGTTCAGTTGAGACTTGTGTGAATGAAATGATGTCAACTCTTAGCTTCACAATTTTTTGCAGAGGAAAATACTTTTTGCAGAATGTCTTCTGAAGAGATTCCCAAGAGTTTGTCACTAAGGGTGCAAGCTATATGTACCATTCCTTTACCTCTCCCTTTAATGAAAATGGAAACAATTTTGCTCTTATTATATTCGATAGTTCCTTGCCTTGGACAAGGACATCACTTAACTCCAAAAACAACTGAATATGTTGATAAGGATACTCAGATGACTGTTCTTCAAAGTGTAGTGATCCCCACACAATGTTGATAGTGTCTGGTTCGATGTCCCCAAGGTATTGTTGTTCATTCACTGTACACCTACAAGAAATTGCACTATCCTTCTGTGAGTAAAGATCACACTTTCTGTGTTCAAATAACACAATTACCAAGCATGCTTATTTCTAAATACACCTAAAGTTGTCACACCAGCGATGTGACAAACACAAGATAACAAAAGTAACTACCCTATTTATTACAGGAAACTCTACTCAGTTCCCCGGCAACGGTACCAAAAACTTGTTGGCCAGAAAACTTGAGTGCAAGAACTCAAGCCTCCGCACGCACGCATACGTGGTCGCAAGTAATAAACCGGTATGAACCGAGTCGTAATCCCAAGTGAACGGAGGTAGAATTTTCCACTTGCAAAACTAAGTTATTAAATGACAGATTGTGTAGTGTAATCAAGTACGATTAAATTGAAAGGAGATTGTGCTAAACTAAGGGTGAAAGGGAATAGATTCTCAAGATGGATGACCTAGGGTTGCATGGGTTACTAGACTTGTAGAAGTTTTCTCCTTGGAATGCTAAATTATCAAGGTCATGGATGTGGGTGTATATGTGATAAAGTGTTGTGCTTGTGTGCACTCCAGGTGCATCCTTCAGGACCTTATTTCTAAGGGTCATGCATCCGAGGTCCATATCTCTATGGTACAACGGATACATTATAGGACAATACTATGTCACTACCGTGGAATTGCCTAGCCTAATTTCTTAGCACTAAGTCAAATAGGTGTCACTCGTACACCCTAATCCTCTATTCTACTCACAAGCCTAGATCTCTCATAGTGCAAGGAGTTCAGGATACTCATTGTCTCTCGACTAATGAGGAATAACAAGAATAGATTCAAAGGCACACACAAACAAGATAACAAAGCAAACCAAAGATAATAGATATATCAAGTCATAGCAACCATACAACCCTAGATAATTTGTTTAAGCTAACATTACAAAGAAAGCATCCATAGCAATGCTAGCTTCAATACAAACATCCATAAATAAGCTAGAAAGAGTTCTAAAACAAATAAAATAGATTTATAGAAGTTCCCCCTCATAAATGCCCAACTTCCAAATTTTGAAGAAGTCGAAAATGCATCGCCTCGTGATCCACGAAAATTTCATGAGCGTACCACCAAGTCAAAAAGATCCCAAACCCTACTTCACTCACTGTTTAAATATCCCAATGCAGTCGACATCGCGATGTCTTAAAATAACATCGTGATGTTTTGTAGCCTTCCAGAATGTCTTGATAACATCGCGATGCTGCACGTCGTTATCTGTCTTTTTCGCCTGAAACTGCGTCCAGCTCTTGGAAACATCGCGATGTCCAGATTGATTATCGTGATATTTTGTTCCAAGAAATCCTTAATAAGAAGCCATTGATAACATCACGATGGTTCTCATCGCGATCTTATTTCCCTGTTAGATTATGCATTCTGTCTTTAGAAACATCCCGATGTTGGGTTGGAGCATCACGATGTTATGTACTGTGCTGCTTCAGATGACCTGTTGCACAAATAATTCACTTGTTTCAGTATTTATCAACTACAATCTGATGTAAAACACTTGAAACACATACAAGACAACACATTTACCCAAATGATGTATTCTAGAGCTAAAGCACATGTAATTCATTCGATAATGTACTCTTCAACTCTAAATTCCTTGGCAAACAACTACTAAAAAAGCTCATTTCCTAGAGCTATCAGTGTTATCGATCATGATCTCCATAACGGGTAAGGGAAAGTCATCTTAGGGACATGCCTTGTTCAAGTCTGTGAAATCTACGCATATCCGTATCTGCCAATTCTTTTTCTTCACAGGCACTATAATAGCTACCCAATCAGGGTATTTCTCTTCCTTGATGAAATTTTGCCTCAATCAGCTTCTTTGTTTCTTCTATTACCCTTTTTTCTAGCTCAAATTTCATCTTTCTTGGTGCTTGCTTGATTGGAGTGACATTAGGGTCAATAGCTAATCTGTGAATAGCTACCTCATTATCCAGCCCTGGCATTTCATTATAATTCCAGGCAAAGCAGTCGATATGCTCCTTCAAAAGGGCCTTGAATGATGCTTTTTCTTCTTCTGACAGCTGTGCGCTTAGTAAGGTCGGCCTTGGGTTCTCATTGCTTCCCAAATTGACTTCAACCAACTCATCAATTATCGCTTGCCCCCTGTCTTGTAGTTCAAGTGGCACACTTTTCATTTTAATTTCTTTTTCTTCCTCCTGGGACGTTGTCATGTAGCATGAATGCCTGGAAGATTCGGAGTAGCCTATCCCTCTCTTATCCGTTTGTGCAGGGTTCCACAATCAATGAAAGCTCTGATATGATTTCCTCGACCATTTGATCTTGCCCCATACCACTCAACTACTGTCTTGAGCTTATCGGGAAAATAGCTGGGAAGTTTATGAGTTGAATTTTTTCTCGGGTGGATCTTTCAGCTTGACCCTTGGTTTGGTGTGTGTCTTCATCACTTTCGTCTGCTGAGGACTTAGTGACACTACCAAAGTGAGGAAATATTGAAGCTTTCTCTTTAAGCATAGGAGTAGACTTGGGCATCTTCACCAGAGACTCTACTTTTGGACTTGGCCGTTTGCCCCCTTTGAATGACTTGACCCCTTTGGATGCGCTAAGGTAATACCTCGCATCCTCATAATGTATTTCATGGATGCAGAAGGGTTGTATTTCTCCATCAATTCTGAACTCTTCCCCATCTACCATATACTCCACATACTAATGAAGTATTGAAGGGACCATTTGATTTTCATAGATCCATGGCCTCCCAAATAAGGCTTTGTATGAGGCGTCTGCGTCGATCACATGGAATTTCACATCAGATGTCATCTTTCCAAATTTAATTGGGAGAGTGATGGACCCCAATGCCTTTTGGCTATGCTGATTGAAACTTTAAATGATAATCTTCTCCGGAGATAAGTTGCATATTTCAAGAGCCAATGCTCGGAGAATGTTGAGGATTATTAGGTTAACAGAGTACCCTATGTCAATCAAGACTCGGTTGATCTTTATCCCATCACAAAAACCCGTCACATATAACTGTCTGTTGTGTTATGTAGTTCCAAGCAGCAAATCTTCATGTGCGAATGACACTGAAGGTGTATGGAATACATAAAGGGCTTCTTTCATGTTAACTTCAACAAAGTAGGCCTGATACTCCTCAGGATTTTGTAGGGCATGTATTAGAGATTCCCTGACTTCGGTTGACATCATCAACACGTCATACATGCTGAGAAGTGCTGGGACTTTCTTCAAATGTGCCAAAATATTGTAATTTAGCTTCTTCAATAGTTTCTTTTGTGAGATATTCTCTTCTTCAACCATCTTCCCTTTGTTTTTGTCATTGGAGCTAGATGCCTATCTTGGCTGAAGTACTTTCCCAGCTCTGAGCTGCATTTGATGTACATGATATGGTATTTCATCTCCTTCAACATCTTCTTCATCTGGAAAGTTTAATTCATCATCAGAATCTTCCTGGAAAGTTATGGCATGACAAATACCTTTCTCTTCAAAGTAGTCGTCTGTCAGCATCAAATTTCCGATGGAAACTTGTTTTTTTTTACCCACTTCTAGAAATTTTGGCATTCTTCTATGGTATGCCCCACAAGTCGGTGATATGGGCAATAATTAGGGTGACTGTCAAGATGCATTAAGCATAGTCTCTTGGGTTTAGGTAGCTTCAACCCCATTTTCATGGCTTGATCAAAAAGCTCCTTCCTCTTACCCTTCTTAATCTTGATATCTTGGAGAACAGACTTCCCCTTATCATTGGTTGCTTTGTTAGAGGTGAGACTCCACGACCTCCGAAACAAAATTTTGTCTTGATGCTTCTGAAGGGTATCTTCCAAACTCAACCCATTCAACATCTTCAATATGTAACTGTAGTAGCCTGTTATCTGACTCCTCCGTCACCCTTTGAATGAAAGCAAGAATTTCTTCAGCAGGCATAGCTTTCTTCAACACTTTATATTTTGGGGTCTTTGGGGTGTAGTATGGTTTCTTTGGCTCTTCTGGTTGGTGTGGCTCCAAGACTCCAGTGTTTGCCTTCTTCACTCTTTCTCTGAAAGCCATCTTCTTCTTTTGTTTCTTGCTGATATAGGGTCGGCCGTGACGATCGTACGACTCTTCTGGCTCAGAAAAGCTATCATACTTATTATCATCATCCAGGTTATACAAAGGGTATTCTCCTCCAAAGATGACACTGCAAGTTTCTACTTGCACATTTTCATCATCTTCATCAATTAATTCCCCAAGTAACTCTTCGATTTCCTCGGGAAAATAGTCTCTAAGAGTAATCAAGCCCCTTTCTTTTTGCTCATATTCATCAAGGGACTTGATATACTTTTCGATGATAGACTTCTTGCGCTTTGATTGTTCACGCTTCTTATTCTTCTTCTTGTTCTGCTTCTTAGTTTGTTTTATTGGGACCCCTTTAGGGTCTTGGGAATATCTCCACGTGATCCAGAAGAGCTCAGTTAACTTCTTTACCATCTTCTTTGACTTTTTGGATATAAACACCTCCCACAATGCTTCTGGAACAACAGGAGGTTATCATCTTTGGCTGACAGGAGTATTACTTTGTTACCCACTACTGTGACTTCCCCTTGGGATGATCCCTCATGGTCTTGGGTGGTTACATAGTGAGTATGCTCTGCTGGTTGCTCCAACAAAACATTCTTAGAGAGCGTAATCTTTCCCTCTTGATATTGTCGTTCAACCTAATCCTTGAAAACATAGTAATCCTCAATTGTATGTCCTAATACTCTGTGGTATGGGCAATAACTGGGATGATCCTTCTTGTTTTGCTCTTCTGGTCTCTTGCATTCAGGGAGTTGCAGACCCTCCTTCACAGCATCTTTAAAGATCTTCAATACCTTATCTCTTTTGAAAGAATATTTCTTATTCATCCTTTCTTTTAAAGAAGGAATAGGTTTTGACTCGTTACCAGCAGCACCTAAGATGGGTGGCTTGACATGTTCCGGTTTGTGAGATTCCACAACACCTTTTCCTTTATCAATGTTGAAGATTGTAGCAGTATACTTAACACCTTTTGTCCTTTTAGGCTTTTCTCTATCATTCCTTGGAGCTTGAAAATTGGAGAATATCTTCGGGCTTGTCTTTTCCAATTTCTTAGCATGTGAAGTCAATTCTTGGAATGTGGTGATGTACAATCCAACTATCAATATTTGATGTTGATAAAGGGGTAGTTCATATTTGATGCTCAGGTTTCTCCATCTCATAATGTAATCAATCACTTTCTCATCTTTATTTTGATGAGTAGATGCGAGGTCGGTAATCGTGACTTTGTCTCTTACGCCCCCGAACCGTACCCAAAATGCATCTTTCAACTATTGCCAGGTTTGAATTGACTCGGGTTGCAAGTTGGCATACCACTCAAATGCCAGTCCTGTGAGACTTACAGAAACCTGTCTGAGGAGAAGCGAAGGCTTAACACTTGTATCTCCACAGGCTGTCACAAAATGAGCCCAATGTTGATCAGGGTTGCCAGTTCCAGTAAACTGCTTGAACTTAGGTACATTGTATCCTTTGGGGTAAGGTACCGAGTCATGATAGCTACGATAAGGTTTATCTCCATCGACCCTTATCTCTTTCCCTTTGACTTGTCTCAATTCCTCTGCCATCATCCATTGTATCTCCTCCCGATTCATTGAAGCTGACTGCTCTGGAATAGGAGCATATGAGGTTCCCCCTTGCTCTCCTTGCCTAGGGATTTCTCTTATAGGAGCATATGAAGTTTCCTCTTGCTCTCCTAGCCTAGGGACTTCTCTAGGTTGTGGAGAGGTTCTCCCTTGCTCTACTGGCCTAGGGGTTTCTTTTGGTTTTGGATTTAGACTTCTTAACCTTTGTGTTTTTTGATTTTCCATTAAGGTAGTCATTTGTCTTTGCATCTTCAGCATTGACTCCATCAACATCGTCATGTTTTCATTAAGCCATTGATATTGAACTTCCCGATTTTCCATTTGTCGTAGTCTTTCTATTTGTTGGATTCTCTTTGTAAAATCATATCCATTATACACAAAGGCAGGTTCATCCTCTACTTCTTCATTTGGAGGGTATATTTCCTTGAAATTCGTTGGCATGCGAAACACTAGAAGGCTCCCTGTTCTCTGACCCTCATGTGGCATCTGGCTTGAACCTTCATCCCTCGCCCCACTTTGAGAATCCGCCGCCCTTCTACGAGATCTTGTGAACACCCCTGGTTGTTTTGGTACGGGTACTGGATCTCCTCAGGCTTTAGTGACCATCGGGATAGTGTGTACTTCTACATCCACATCAGATATTTCTTCATCATTCATTTCTCTCCTCCACTGAAACTTTGAGTGGGAGGTCTTAACTTGACTTTGTGCAGCAACTATTCGATCAAAAACCGTCTTACGTGTCTTTGATACTAGCTGTTTCTTTTTTTGGTAGAACTCCCTCGGCTTCATCTTCTCTGACTGCAGCTTCTTTGTAGCTGTGTAAGTCTTGTAGAGATTTTTGTTGAAGGAGTCCATATGGTGGGACTTTGGGGGTTTGCCACCTTTATTTTTATTTGGATGAGGTCGCAGCTCTGCAGTGGTTGAATTCTTCTTCACCAACTTGAGTGGTTTAAACGAGTTGTTGGATGAACCCACTTGATTATTTTTGTGTTCTTGGAAAGACACAAAATCCAGCTTCCTTTTTGGAATCTTTGTTTTCCTGGATGTGAGTCTTGAGAAGACACTCTTCTTAGGTGTATCCTTATCCGAATAGAATATCCCACTTTCTTGTCCTTTAGTAGTAACCATGAAAGTAGGCTCATCATCTTCATCATCTAGAGACACTACCCTCTTAGAATGGGACAATCTCTTGAAAGCAGATATTCTTAGCAGCAACGTCTTCATCAGTCTTCGGGACGATGACATTCGGACGATGACCCTCGGATGGAAGACGCGGGATCACCAAATTCTCCTCTGAGGATGAAGGTCTCCTCACAAATTGCACCGATTCAGAGATTGTGTCAAACCTTAGTTCAGCTCCAGCAGCTCTAGTGTTAAAGGTATAGTTGGGCAGTTGAACTTCAGTTCCTTCCCCGAGGAATATTATGAGCTTCAGGCTCCCAGGTGTGGTTGAGTTCTAGAATGCCATTTAGTCTGCAATAAGAAAATCAACAATGTTAGTTTTCTTCTATGAGAAGTAGAAACAATGCCTCTACTTGTACTTTTACCTTAAAGATGGGAGGTGGAATGAGTCCCCACCGGGCGTACCAGAATTTGTGGGATCGAAAATATTTGCCTGGCATCGTGTCTGTGAAGAGACACCAGGCAATACATCAAATAACAAATATTATATTTGTTTTGATTTGTGGGTTCTTCCATTCCTAATAGAGGCAAGCCTCTATTATTAATTACCCCGAATAAGATTACGGGAACCTCCGATTAAGGGAAAAAGTACAAGTAAAGGCAAGAGAAATGATTATAATTTGATAATTCATTTATTTGCAAATTATGACTTTATTATAGAGTTAAAGCCATTTTTGGTCCCAGATAAAGGGACCAATGTTCATTTCCATCCCAAAATTCAAAATTTGTTCAATATGGTCTCTATGTATTGCATATTTTGACATTTTGGGTCCCTATATATTCCGTATTTTGGCATTTTTGGTCCCTATTGCTGACGTGGCGGTCATGTGGAATACCAATGAAGTGCATATAATCTTTTTATTATTATGTTTAGGTCGTTATTTTGCTGATGTGGAGTGATAAGTGTCAGTATATGCTGATGTGGACCGTATTGAACAAATTTTAAATTTTTGGGATGGAAATGAACATTGGCTCTGTTTTCAGGGACCAAAAATGGCTTTAACCCTTTATTATATATATCATCATATATATAAATATATATATATGAATTATTTTATTTATATATGTATGTATATATATGGGCCGCCTTGTATGCCTCGCTGCCACTTTCGAATTTGCGCCGCTATATCACCCCCTCAAGACATGTGCTCCGTTACCGCCGGGATCTTTGCACCATTTTGGGATTTGATATGCATGCTCCACCGCCACTTTGAGATTTATATTACTTTTAAGACTTGTCTGTGACCATCTCGAGATGAGTACTTCATCGCTGCTCCGAAATATGTACGGTTGAGAGATTTATATTTCATCGACTGTCTCAAGATGAATATATTAATAACCACCTTAAGACTTGGTCCTTTCGGGAATTATATATTCTTTAGCTTCCTCGGGATGTGTATTTTGTCACCGCCTTGAGATATGTGCTGTAAAATTTAACTTTCATTTCTTTTCACTTTATATGTAAGCAATAACATCTTAATCAACCTTAAGAGTCACATGTCACCATAGACATTAACATGGAGTGTCATATCGCATTAAGTGAGCTTTAATGAACTTATCTTCATGTTTCTCATAACTCACGAGATGTCTTTTTTATTATTATTATTATTTTAAAACTCCGTACCGCACCATGCCCTTTTAAAATGAGCCTCTCTCATGAATACAAAAGCTTATTAGGCCATTTTTTTGAATTATCAAGAGAGAAGGGTATCCATGTCCATACTCTCATACAAAACATGACTGAATAGACTGGATGTCCCATTAAATATCACTTCAGCAAATGTACAAGTATTTCTTTTAATGATGAAGACCAAGAGGGGTCTTACTTCAAAGGTCAAAGATGGCAA
Organism: Dioscorea zingiberensis; assembly: GCA_026586065.1. Lineage (NCBI taxonomy): Eukaryota > Viridiplantae > Streptophyta > Magnoliopsida > Dioscoreales > Dioscoreaceae > Dioscorea > Dioscorea zingiberensis. Next base: position 35,553,985 of record CM048822.1, read on the forward strand.
TGATATGTTTTTTAAAGAACAAAGATGGCTTACTGCCTTTTGATAATATATATACATAAAATTACTTTCAAGTTTCTCAATACCCTCTTCATTTTTGTCTTGTAGTTCATTATAAAGGAAATTTCACTTAGCCTATAAATTGATCCGGATCAGAGGGACCTGTTATGGCTGACACACTGCATTGGAAGCCAAGTGATGTTAAAATTCTGTCTGCCACCATTTTAAAAAGTTCCAGAATCAGGAGGGTGAAGGCATTGTTTTCTTTGGAAAATTTCATCAAGCATTTTGAGTGCATCTTGTATAACGAGGCATTTAACTATACTTGGGACATCTTCTCAATGAAAATCAAAATTAAAGCTTTATTTAATAACTTTGAGATCCTACTTATACATGATCCAAAATGTTGAAATCCTTGCTCTGTAAGGATGATCTTTGAGATACTATGCTATTTGAATATTGGCAATGCGCCAATCAATATTTCATCTCTTAGATCATCAGCTGGACTTCACCACAAACTTGCATACAGTGGGAGCTTTATTATGGGAGAGATCTTTTATCTACAAGATAGCAATCATATTAATTCCATAATGTCATCCTTCTTGCTTCCTTATCAACAGTCAGATCGTCCTTCAGTTTCTTTTGCATAGCATCAGTTCCATAAACTTTTTCAGTAGTTTTCAAACTCTTAAGACTCTTGCAGGTTCTTATGCAGCAGTATACAAGAACTAAGTCCCCTAGCGACTGTAGTTTCAGATTCCTCAGCGTAGGGGGCCAGCATTTCTGGATTTATCAATACTTGTGACCCACCATTTTAAGAGCTGCAGGCTTGCACTTTTGATTGATTTCACGAGTTCTTTCACACATTTGATTGAACATCTTGAGGGCACCTTATATAACCAAATATTTGACATATGCTTGGGATGCTCTTCAAACAAAACTTGCAATAATCCACTTCAACATATCAACTCTTTTAACTTTAATATGAAGTGGCTGAAAAATACCTCTCCCTAGACTTTGAATAAGAAATAATTTGAAAGCATGTCACCTTCTTCTTGAGACTGTAAGCCTTATAATCCTTTTGTTTAGGCTGCGAGCTTGCGATTAAATACCAATGGACAATGATCCGATCTTGCTCCAATATTTCGTTCTCAACCAAGGAGAGGAAGCAGGGCTTTCATCTTCTTCTGTTTTCACGGGCGCCACGAAGATGAAGCAAAGACAGCGGACTTCAAATCTTCCCCTCTTAGAGTCTAATTAATGATAGGTAGTATATAGAAGCTGGCAATCTTCTCTCATACGAGGTTCGTCGGACCTTTAATGGTATAGAGATGCAAAACAAAAGGGTGAATTTTCCCTTTTCTCCTTCAAAGTATATACATATATATTATATAGTACTCTGGTGAGCAGCTTCTTTCTCTAGTGGTGATGAGGCGGTCTGGTGGCTTGGCAGTGCAAAGAGGCTCCACATCCATTATATAACTTCTATTTATCCTCCGGCGGGCAGCGAACTCATACATCTTCATTTTCATATAATATATATGCAGATATAATATTAACCCTCCGTTGACGATATTCATCGGTCTTTGGCAACCAGGTAGCACGAGGGTGGGGTCAGAAACTTGCAGTTCGTTGGTGAAGAGGGAACCTCCGTATTCATATATATATATAGTATATGTTTATATAATATCTCCTTTGGTGATGATGCTAGTCAGAGCTCGGTGGCAGGAGTGCAGCGATCTTGGTGGGCTCGGCGGCAGCTCGTCAGTGGAAGGACATGAAGCTTCCATCCTTTAGCTTCTCAAGAATATATATATTTGTATTTGGATAACATGAATCTCCACCAGAGAGCTTGATCGGGCCTCAGCAGCTAGGCGATGGTCAACCGGGGGCTTGGCAGCCTGGCTGTGGTTGGCCGGAGCTTGGTCTGCCGGAACTTCGACAGATCGTCCATGAATGGAAGCAGGAGGAGCTGACGGTATGTAAAGATGCAAGGGACCTCCATCTTCATATATGTATATAATATATATATTATAATGTCTCCCTCTTGCCTGGTGGTGATGCTTAACAAGAGTTTGGCAGCTTAGCGGTTGAGCAGCATGGCAGCGATCCTTCTCCGGCATGGTAGCCATCCTTCTTTGACGGCGTGACGGTGGCCGGCTGGGACTCCCATCCTTTTTTCAGGATAAATATATAGTAAACATTATAAGCCTTCAGCGAGCGTCTCCCATCTCCAACGTGGCAGCGATCCTTTATCGGTGGCTTATCGGTGAAGAGTAATATATATATTTATATCTATAATATGATATATGATATATATATATATATATATATATATATATATATATATATATATATATATATATATTGTGTAACGCCCCGGAAATTTTACGAATAAATAAATTCATTTCTGGAAATAATTACTGAGATTAATTAACACATAAAAGAGATTAACTACTTGTAAACCCAATTAAGGGGAAAAATAGAGAACTAATGAATCTGAAGTCTAGTCTCGCAACAATTGGGGCCAGAGCAGGCTGCGTTGGGCAAGGCCAATTACACATGAAATAGTTGAAGATGGCCTGAAGAGATTTAATCCCGGTATAGTAATTGGAAGAATTAGGAATTGTTAATTAATTTTAATTATTTATTTTGAGATACGGGACTAGAATGTGAGTCGCAATAAAGCACAACTAGCAGGGTCAAAAGCCAAAGATATGGATCTGGGTCAGCCCGTGGAGGCGACCCGTGAAGCTACAGCGCACCAGTGATACTACCGGGAGTTCCAGTGAAGTGATATCCCGTTATTTTGAAGTGGTTAATTATTAAAGGGTTTTAAAATGTAGTTAAGTAAAATTAGAATAATTAAAATTTATTTGCTTAAATCAAAGGAGACATAACTTTGATTATGATTTTTAAATATAAAGAAAAAGGGGTCAATTCCTCTCAGCTTGACCCACTCTCAGAACGCGACAGAGCGCCCTCCGCCTGCGCGAGGAACCGGCGTGCAAATGGGATCCGGTCGCTCCCTTTCTCGTGGGTGAACAGCGCCTCAGAACTATAGGGATCTCGTGAGGTTGAGTCGAGCCTTGGCTTTAAGTAGAGGAGAAATTAGGGCAGTGGATTCCCTTCTCTTCCACGACCAAGCTGTGAGCATCTCTCCATTCTCCACTATCTCCTGCGAGCCTTCCCCCACTTGACACCACCAGAGAACCCGGTCTCTGATCACCTTCTCTCCATCGCATCGGCACAACAACCTGACGATACCTGCGCTTGCGGCCAGGCTGAGGTCGACGTTGCTCTCTTTCCCCATGCGCGACCGGCGGCGCTGCACGACCAGGTAGCGACCTTCTCCCTTCTATGCCCTCTAGTGTTGCCCCGACCACCATCGCAAAGCCGGCTAGCCTACTACCGGTCTACACTCGAGGCTACCCATTCTCCTTTGTTTCTGATCGCCAACAATCCTTTCTTCTGGCACCAATGGGGAGGCCGACTACCACTGTCCCTGTCTGTCTCTCTCTATTTGGTGAAAATATCGACGATAGGGTTCCCATTCGAAGACAGTTAGTTGTTGACTAAAATTCTCCGAAAATCACAGTGAGTCTTTTTAATGTTTTGATGATGTTGAGGATTGAAGTTAAGTCATAGAAGGGGCAGGGAATTAGAGTAGTTAAACAACCATGAGACATGTTGTATGCTTTTAGAAATGAGATTATGAGATATGTATGCGTTTATGCTATTATGGGAGAATGCTTGTATAATTTTTGGGGCCCTCCAAATAGAGGAGGTGCTGCCTAATTTTATTAGAAATCTTAAAATAAATTATAGTTGATTGAATTGCGATGATCATGCTTAACTCTTAATCATATCTAAAAGAGCATGTTAGGGGTTATTTGATAGTTATAGATAATTAGAGCTAAATTCTCTAATTGGGTGCAAGTCTGTATTATAATTCTTTAGAAATACGAAGTCCACGCTAGGAGAGATCATGCTCTATTCAATTTATGAATGTATTGTGCTCTAATGAGTTTAGATTAGGGTATACTTAAAGAATACGGTTTTCGTATTCCTGAAAAGTCCGTATTTTTTTTTAATTGTAAGGATAAGGGAAAGGCAAAGGGAAGGCCGTTGCTGCTGAAGGACCTAGCCAGCCTTAGGAACTACTCAGACTAAGCTGAGGGAACACAACTGGAAATTTCCGTATTTCTTCCGTATTTTTATCATGCATATTTCTTGAGAATTTATGATACGTGTTCATTACTTTTCATGAAATGCTTTGAGTGTTCAGGCATGACTTTAATTGATATCATTCGGGATTTGAAATCTTGTTTCTGAAAAGCAAGTGGAAAGCACTTAAATATTACAGAAATTGAAATGATAGATTGATAGAAATATTAGTGCACTGCATCGTACTCACATACATGCCTGCACCAGAGGTGGCTCTACAATAGAGCCAGAGAGTACGATACTAGGTAGGAAAGGGGTGGTTTTTCATACTTTGTTTTCTTTAGTCCAACTATCTGTTTCAAACCCTCCTGATTTCAAGAAATAAAACCCCCTTTCCGTACCCATCGAGTGCTTAATATACAAATATATATGTATATAGCTCAACAGTTGTTGAGTTGATCCAACCGGAGAGCTATCGAGTATTGAGTTGATCCGCTCGTTACCACTCTGGTTCCACAGTATAGAAGTAGAGGTGTAGATGACACTAATATGATTGATGATGAGGATTTGATTTCACAGATTGTCAACCTTACGGTTTTTGAGTTGATCCAACCGTGATGGCTATTGGCTTTTAGTTAATCAGCTAGGACATATGTAGAAATCATCTCCCGTACTGATGATAAATGATTAAAGAAATACATTTGTGCATATCATTTTATTTTCTTTGGATATTGGCATGATTCACGTTTATGATCAACATCCTGTCTTCATGTATAATATCGTTTAGTTTATATCTCACTTTACTCTATTTTCATTATCTATTGTCGAAGGCATACAGGTATGTTTATACCTGACAGTGGTGTTAGTACCTCACTAAGCTCCTGTAGCTCACCCTATTGTTGTATGACCTTTTGCAGGAAGTAAATAGGGACATGATCTTGCTTAGAGTGGAAGATAGGGTCTTTTCTACCTTAGTTGGCTCTGACCGTCTGGCCTATATCTTGTACTTGAGTTTAGTGTTCATGATTTGAGGAGTATTGTTAACTCCTATGCAGACTTGTATTGTATTTTAAGACTTTATGGTTTGTACTAATATCGTGTTTGACTCTATGATTTTGTAATGTTAGTATTGATTCTGAGTAAATTCTTATTTTATACAGCCTTAGGTCGGGGTTCATTCCCCGACCTGGCTGGTGTGACACCTGGGTCCTGAAAAGAATAAGGGTGTTACATATATATATATATATATATATATATATATATATATATATATATATATATATATATATATATTAGCTTTCTCCAGCAAGCAAGCTTCTTTCTCCTCGGCTTTATCCTCTTTCTCAATCCAAATAAAACGGATCTCTTGCTGGTTATAATCCAATCTATTCCTCTGTTTCTCTGTCTCTTATTCGATCCGTTTATTGGTAGATCCAGTGGCTTCTGGTAATTGACTAACATAGGAGCAGTGACAGGTGGTGAAGAGGGGGCTTTGCCAAGAATTGGCGGCGTCTTCAGCGACACAGGGATGCATCGGAGAGCGCTCATCGGGCTCGGGCTGTTGGATGGCACAGAGGTGCAAGAAACTTCCACCTTCATGTATACATATATAATATAAATTTTATATAATATCCCCTCCGATGTGGAAGTGATCCATCTCTAGTGGTTTGGCGGTGACCGGCCAAGGACATAGGGTGACGAGGGAGCTTGGTGGGGCTGGCGGCATCGGGCTTCGATGGCAGCGATTGCTTCAATAAGGCTCAGTGGCACGGCGGAGTGGCAGACAAGCGGATTTTAGCTGTGGCTTGTATATGATGTATGATATATATATATATATATATATATATATATATATATATATATATATATATATATATATATATAGAGAGAGAGAGAGAGAGAGAGAGTTCTTTAGCTTCATTCTCCGATAGCAGCAAGGTGGACGGTGGTAGTGGGACAGTCGAGCTTCTTCTTCTTCATGTAATATAGATATATAGTATATATTATATGTATAGATAATATAATATAATATAGATAGACATGATCACCTTTTCTCAGACAAAAGTTTTTTCCTTCCTGTCTATCTCTCTAGAAAGTCTCACTTATCTTTTTCAAGCTCCCCCAACAGAAGCTCTCACTTTGACTTTTTATAGCCTCTCCTCTCCCTACCTTCCGCCAAGATCTTTTCCTTTGATCACGTCCGCCAAATCATAACCCTGACAACTGCAACATGATAAGATCAAGACTATTTAAACTTTGATCTTATTATGTTTGATTTATTATTATTATTATTATTATTATTATTATTATTATTATTATTATTATTATTATTTTATTTTTTTACATTATTTTATTAATATCATTTTTGCCTTGGGATTTGTATTTTCTTAAATTGCCTCGAGATTTGTTCTCGGGCTATTTTGAGATTTGCATTCTCTTAGATCACCTTGAGATCTGTTCTCGGGCCATCTTGAGATTTGTATTGCCCCGAGATTTGTTCTCAAGCTATTTGGGAATATGAGATTGCCTCGAGATTTGTATTCTCAGGCATCTTGGAATTTGAAATTGCCTCAGGATTTGTGCTTTTGGCCCAAGATACAACCAAATAATTTATCAATTTATCTCATAAAGAATCCCAAATCAATTAAAGTTAGGGTATATTTAAATTTTGTTTATTTATTATGAATATCCTAAATATATCAAGATTAAGATATATTGAAATTCTATTTGAATTGGGATTTAAATTCTATCGGGATTAGGACATGTATTTTTTATATATAAACAGAGCTATTTTGGTAGGTGTTTGTTAAGGTATTTAGAGTCGAAAAGTTCATTATTGAATGAATACTTGTTGTTTTGGCTCTGAAATATACCATTTGTCCTTATGTGTTGTCTTGTATGCTTTCATAGTGATTTAAACATGCTTGTAATCGATAAATGCTAAAAAAAAGTGAAGTATTTGTCCAACAAGTTAATTGAAACAGCACAAAAGATAACATCACGATGCAACATCTGGACATCGTGATGTTTTAACAGGGACAAGGCACCAAATCCACCTAAAAAGACAGATATTTTACCCGAATTTTGGGGCATAAGACTCTATCCATTTATTCACTAGACCTATGCGAGGATTTTGATAAGGCAGTAATGGAAATAACATCGCAATGTTCTCCTTGACATAGCGATGTTAATCGTGAGCTGGGAACCTATTTGCTAGCAGAAAGATAGATCACGATGTCCGTCTCGACATTGCGATGGCATGATTTTTGGGATTCTCAGAGGACTTGGAACATCGCGATGTCATTTTCCAACATCGCAATGTCGACTGTGCTGGATATAAAAAGGGACAAATCTGCTAGGGTTTGTTATCTTTTGCTTGGTGGTGGCTGCACGCGGGAGCACTAATCTGGAGGGCTTTTTCGAGCACCTTGGAGCTGGAGAATGCACATTTATGAGGGGGAAACTTTAGATTCTTATCTTTAATGCTTAGAACTCTTTTGTAGTTCAATTATGAATGTTTGTATGGATGCTTTCATTGCTATTGATGTTTCTTTTACAATGGTAGCTTAAATACTCTATCTAGGGTTGTATGGATGTTATGACTTGAAATCTTTATCATGCTTGGTTTGCTTTGTTATTATGAATGTGGATGTGCCTATGAATCTCTCTTTTTAATCCTTGTTGGTCGAAAGACGACAAGTACACTTAACTTCAAGCACTGATAGAAATATAGGCTTGTAAGTAGAGTAAAGGATTAGGATGGACGGAGTGACACCTATTTGTCCTCTCACTTAGACATAAATAGAGGCATATCCATGGTAATAGTAGAGAATTGCCCTATAACGCTTCCATTGTACTGATAGAAATATGGATTTTGGAGGCATGATCCTTAGAAATAAGGTCTTGTAGGATGCATCTAGAGTACACACAAGTGCAAACCTTTATCATTGATACATCTATATCCATATCCTTGATAACATAGCAAACCAAGGAGAAAACCTTAGCAAGTCATGCAACACCATACAACCCTAGATCATTAATCCTGAGATTTTCCTCCTTTGAACCCTTCGTTCTTCAATAATTCATTTACATCAAATCACAATCTTCACTGCTTCACATTCCCAATCTTCGCTCACTTAGGCATAAGTTAGGAAACCTAATCTCCGTTCTCTTGGGATATCAACCTGGTACTCACTGGTTTATTATATGCGATCACGTACGCTTGCGTATGGGAGCTTGGGTACTTGCACTCAAGTTTCTGGTCAACATCATGTTGCCTGTGAGTCACCTGGTGTTCTGTGTTCTCTTAACTGATTGTGCTCTAGTGTTTTGGTAAACTCAAGATCGTAGAGATCGAGGTAGATGGCAAATTTGGCGTGGCTCATTTGTTTCCTCGAACCCTTTATGTGGAACTCAATTTGGTCTTGTTGGTACCAAGAAACTGCTCCTTTAATGATTGTTATTTTTGATAACACATCCATTGTGAGCTCCCGATATGATGGTTCATTTATTGCTAACAGACGTTCCCATGATCCTGTGGTCCAAAGCCCTCGAACTTCACTAGCGAGTCCTGCTTCTTCGAGGGTATTCCAATCGATTGTCTTGAAGTCGCCGAATCTGAGTTGTTGTAGGTGGGCATATCTATTACGGTAGGTTGGATCTTGGAATTCTTGGTTGGGAGTGTTGGGATCCTCTCTTCTTGGCTTCTTCCTTGAAGGGGGTTAAGGGTGGATTTGTTTCCGATTCAGCATTGTGATGTCCTGAAATTGTTTAAGGGGGAGGGGGTGTTCGTGGGTATGTTGGAGGTGGTGTTGTGATAGTTTGGCCTCTTAAAACCCTAAAGCGTGTTTATTCTGTGTGATCGAGTGTTTATTTTCTGTCTTCGGTTCCAAACAAGTGTACGGCCTTCAGCACAACCGTACGTGTTGCTCCTTTCCTTTATTAGATTTGCCTTGTTATTCCTTTTCTGCTTGTTAGTGGCTCCAAGTATAAAAGATTAATCACTAAAGCTTTTTGAAACACACATAATCGACGAACATCATCAAATGAATGAAATTCACCACTAATGTGTATTTAAATAGACTCTTAAACTAACCTAAAAATATTAAAAACTCTCTAGCTTGGCGTACCTTTGTCTTTAGGAAGGTTCGAAGAGATAAAATCTCTCTTCCTTGTTTGTATAGGAAGTGTCACCCACCATATATGGCTTCAATCGTTGTCCGTTGACCTTAAAAGTACCCTTGGTTGGGTATGTGATTTCAACTGCTCCTTGTAGAGAGACTTGCGTTACTATGAAGGGTCACGACCATCTAGACTTGAGCTTTCCTGAAAACAACCGAAAACGTGATTTATAAAGGAAAATTTGGTCCCCTACCTTGCCGATTCTTCCTTATGTGTGCGTCATGAAATTTCTTTACTCGTTCCTTGTATATCTTTGTGTTCTCATAGGCTTCTTCATACCATTCTTCCAATTCATTTAGTTGGAACTTCTGCTTCAGTCCAGCTTTGATTAGATCAAAATTTAGGAATTTCGTTGCCACGTATGCTTTGTGCTCTAGTTCGACTGGTAAATGACATGCCTTTTCATACACCAACAGATACGGAGTAGTCCCGATTGGTCTTTTGTATGTTGTTCTATACGCCCACAGTGCATCGTCGAATCTCTCCGACCAGTTGTGCCTATTATGCTGTATTATTTTTTCGAGGATCCGCTTTAATTCTCGATTCGACACCTCGACTTAACCGCTGGTTTGAGGGTGGTATGGGGTGGCCACCTTGTCTATTACCACGTATTTTCTTAAGATTCGTTCGAATTGGCTATTACAAAAGTGTGTCCCGCGGTCGCTGATGATTGCTCGTGGTGTGCCGAATCTAGAGAACTGTCTTTTTAGTATCTTGACCACTACCCTTGCATCATTTGTTGGTAGGGCTTGTGATTCCCTCCATTTTGACACGTAATCTACTGCAACTAAAATGTAATTATTCCCGTTGGAGTTGGGAATGCACCCCATAAAGTCGATTCCCCAAATATCAAATATTTCACATTAGTGGATTGCTCTTTGATTCATCTCATCACGCCTGGAAATATTACCCACTATTTGACACTTGTCACATGCTTGTACAAAAAATTCACGTATACTTGACTATTATGAGCCAATAGAATCCTGCTGTGAGAACTATTTTGGCTGTTCGATTTGTATCAATGTGACCCCCTATCGGCTCAGCATAACAGTGCCTTATTGTTTCCCAAGCCTCTAGTTGAGGTACACACCTTCGGATTACTTGGTCTGCACAGATCCTGTATAAGTACGAATCTTCCCATATGTAATGCCTTATATTAGAGAAAAACTTTCTTCTTTCTTGGGTGGAAAGGCCCCTCGTAGTGATGTGTCCCACAAGGTAATTTGCATAATCTGTGAATCATGGGATCTCGGTCCCCTTTTTCGTTTCCATGAGGTATAGCTGCTCATCGGGAAATACATCATTGACTTCTCCCTCTTCCATCTTAGCCTTATCTGATTTTTCCAATCGAGATAGGTGATCTGCTACTATGTTTTTGGTTTCTCGTTTATCTCGTATCTCAAGATCAAATTTCTGCAATAGCAATACTCAACGTATTAGACAAGGTTTAGTGTTAGGTTTGTTTAATAAGTATCATAGTGCCGCATAGTCAGTATAAACGATGACTTTTGATAAGACCAAGTAAGGACGAAATTCATAAAAAGCATAAGCTACAACCAATAGCTCCTTCTCTGTTGTGGTGTAGTTTTCTTGGGCCTCTGTTAGTGTCTTGCTTGCGTAGTAGATTGATCGAAAGTGTTTGTCCTTCCTTTGACCTAAAACTACTACAACTGCAAAATCACTTGCATCACACATTAGTTCAAAAGGCAAACTCCAATCTAGGGGTACCATGATCGGAGCTTTTGTTAATTGGTCCTTCAAACTAGTAAAAGCTTCTTTGCATTTTACAGTGAAATTGAATGGCACATCCTTTTCTAATAAATTAGTTAAAGGTTTTGTAATTTGTGAAAAATCTTTTATGAACCTTCGATAAAACCCTGTATGTCCTAAGAAACTACAACCTCCTTTGTCTAACATGAGGCGTGGTAGTTTTTCAATGGTTTCAATCTTTGCCTTATCTACTTATATGCCATGTTTGGAAATTTTATGACCCAATACTATTCCTTCTTGTACCATAAAGTGGCATTTTTCCCAATTTAAAACCAAATTTGTTTCTTCATAACGTTGTAAAACTATTTCTAGATTATAGAGGCATAAATCAAATGAATCACCGAATACCGAGAAATCATCCATAAAAACTTCCATGATGTCCTCTAGAAAATCATAAAAAATGGACATCATGCAACGTTGAAAAGTAGTTGGAGCATTACATAGACCAAAATGCATGCTACAATAAGCAAACATACCATATGGGCAGGTGATTGTGGTCTATTCTTGATCCTCAGGCGCCATCGAGATATGTAGATATCCAGACATTCCGTCCAAAAAGCAATAATAGTAGTGGCCTGATAGTCGTTCTAACATCTGGTCGATGAATAGAAGAGGGAAATGGAATGGTCTTTGCTGGTGGCGTCATTGAGTTTTATTTAACCAATACATACCCTCCATCCTGTGACGGTCCTTGTCGGGATGAGTTCATTCCTGTTGTTCTGTACTACGGTCATTTCTCACTTCTTTGGGAAAAGTTATACCTGACTAACCCATTAGTCATATGAGATGGGGTAGATTACTCCGCATCCAGCAGCTTTTTCACTTCTGCTTTCACTACTTCTTTTATATTGGGATTTAATCTCCATTGGGGTTATACCTTGGGTTTGAAATCGTTTTCCATCAATATTTTAAGTGTATAAAATGCAGGATTGATCCCCTTGATATCAGCTATCTTCCATGCTAGTGCTCAGGCAATTTTTCAGTTCTAACTCTAGGTGTTTCTCAATAGATGGTCTTATTTTTACCCACACTTCTTTTTCTAGATCTTCCCATGGATTGGGGTTTTCATGGGTGTCTTCAACTTCTTTCCCGTCTGCAATTAGTCCAGTCTTGGGCTCCTGTTGATATTCCTGAATGCTCACTTCCCAGTTGGTTGAATCCTTGGTGTTTATTGTAATGGATGCAACTTGCTCAAAGGCGGTTATCTCATCGGAAGTTGATTGTACGAATATGTTTGTGCTTTACTTAAATTTGCACACCACTTCTTCTAGATCGTGTTTCTTTATTTGTTAGAATTCTAATTATTAAACTGTTGCCTTACTGCAGTGGAGGTATTGTGCCAAGAGGCTCGCTAGTGTCGGTTGCTCGTGTTGGATCATCTTGTTCAAATTCTAGCCTTGTTACCTGAAAAGAGACCCGTTCAATATTATTAGGTTCACAAAACTCTTACTTTCCCCTTTTTTTTATTTTTTATTTTTTTTTTGATAAAGGATGGCATTAGATAAAAGAAAAGATAAAATAAGATAACTAAAATAATAGATTCTAATGTTCCTAGCGTTACCGATCCCCGGCAACTGCGCCAAAAACTTCATGCACGCAAAAATATATGAGACACTTCTCCTACAAGTATACAAGATCGATCAAGTAGTAAAGTACCCAAAAGTAGGGTAGTCGAATCCACAGGGACTGGCCATTAGTACTAGTTGTCCTCTATTACTTAGTCTAACTATAAGAAGAGTTGTGTAATCAAGCTAGTTGAATATCCTAACTAAAAACTAATGTGAACAATTGGTAGATTGGGGTAATCAGAGATGAAAAGATGGCACCTGAAATCACAATCACCATAGAATTCCCTTACTAGTGATCTATTCCTTATTACCGGCTAATTGCTAATAATTCCCGGAGGATGTAACAATACGCTTTTCATCAAAGCACCCGATCTCTCGTGATGCTCATGCACACCCTAGCACCCTTATTTGACTAAAAATCTATCTAGATGAATCCCAAGACCAATGCGATACTCTAGCCATTTCGAGTACCGCACAAGCACTCGTGGTACTGGGTGCACTAACCTACTAAGGTGATAACTCGAGGCCCGTGCAAGGGAAGATCATATAGAAATATCTAAAAAGATAATAATTCTAGGCTAATACAATACAACTCCATGACCATCCAGCAGGAACATTACCATGCCAATGCTATCGGATAATTGGGCTCATGCACAAGATAACTAATAAAGAGAATTACAATCACAAACAATCAAGATACGACACAAGGATTATGTAATAAGCAAAAATCGAATAAATATAATAAATAAGTAACAAGTTTATCCTAGGATTCAAGTGTCCGAGGCACCATAAAAGGTTTAGCCTCTCATGCTATGATCTATCATAACTAAGATACAAGAGGAGGTTGTACAATCAGACATAGAAATCTTCCATTGATAAAGCCTCCTCTGCCTTCAATTCTTCTAGTGAAACCCTAGTCATCTCTGCAAAAACTGCCCTGAGACTGCTCCGCCAAAAGTTGATCCTGAGACCCTGCCCAAAGATGATCAATATGTTGCATCATAAGGTTTATATAGGCTGGAAAAGGATGAAACATGACGTGCCTAGGTCGTGTTTATCTTGTATTTATCTTTGGATAACTTCTAGATAACTTTGAGATCGAGTTAACACTTTTCAAATGATCCTGAGATGAGCACTACCGTGTTGATCTGAAGCACGCCCGTTCTCCTCTTCTGTAATGCGTTTTCTGAACTCTCGAGAGTTACACAACCCTCCACGACCGTGCTCTTTTTCAACTCTACGCAGTCTTCATAAAATATTCAATCAGGTAACCAAATCAACTCGGATTGACCTTAAATTTTAATTGTGTGTTAACTCCGTTTTCTTCAATCTGAACGGTGGTGATCGGCTTTGGAATCTTGTAGCTCTTGTAATAATTTCCGGACTTCTGCGGCTCATTCAGACTGCTCACAGCTTTATCTCCTACTCTCTTTTATTTCTTCTTTGATATACAACACTCCAAATTATCTGGTTTTCACTTCTTTTCTCTTGGGTACCTATTTATATGTACAATCACAATAACATACCCAGAAGAGCACAAAAGTAGAGGAATTCATGCGAAAAGACAAGTGCATGCAAATATAGTATGAAAATATGTTTAATTATGTGCTCATCATGCTCCTCCAGAGAGCTCCCAATAAGATCATGTGTCGAGCTTTTGCAGCAACGCTGAGAGGAGCAACACAAACTATGTTTTCTCACCCATCCTCGGGGTAAATCTGGTCAATCTAGGAGTTCTCGGGCCTCTTTGTCGGTCATTTCATAAGTAACAAGAAGTAAAGAAAGACCTCTGCAATGCTAATGAGTGTGAAGCAACAAAAAGGAGAAAGTCACAAGTTCAACATGGAGACCTTGGAAATACTAGCCCTTAACCAGGCCTTTGCAGTGGTTGCTCTTATGGAAGGCTTGAGGAGGTCTCCATTCCAGACTTGGCTGACCTCCTCGTCAGGGCAGAAAAGTAGAAAAATGATGAAGGGATACAAGCAACTCAAAAGGAAGAAGGCTGACAAGAAAGACCTAAAAGAGACCAAGACTAGGTGTACAAGCTGCAAGGACTACAAAAAGCAAAAGCCCAAAAAGTGCTCATAAAGCTGAACCTACTGAGTTCAAAAACTACACTCCTCTCAATATGAGTTAAGCATAAATTCTGATGAATATAGAATTTCCGAAAAACTTGAAATGGCTGGATATAATAAAGAATGCTGCCAAGAGGAGAGATTACAAGAAATACTGTCAGTTCCACAAGGCCTGTGGACATGATATAGAAGAATGTGCCTACTTGACAAACGAGATCTAGAAATTGATCCGTCGAGGCTATCTCTCTTAATATTTGAAGAAGGATTGACAGAGCGAAGGTCCATCTTCCCCACAGGGAAACTGAGCTTACGTGGAGTGATTCAACGGAGAGTGAATATATCAAAAGAAATACTATTCATCACAAAACTTGATTAAACTATTCAGATATATAATAAAAAGGAAAATAACAAAGGTTGAGATCAAGGAGCTTGGATGGAGGTGCAGGCGCCTCAGATTCGGGTTAGGGATTAGCACTAAGATCTCAGCTAGACTAAGAGCTGCTTTGGGTTCACGAGCTAATACCTCCGTATTGCTTGAGCTCTCCAACAAGGATAGCAGCATCCCCTCTGGCCTATTAGTGACATTGGTCTCAGAATCCAACATGACCTCTCTTAGCTCCTTTGCGGCCTTGATCTACTAAGAAGCCTCGGTGACCACTCCCCCTCAATATCATCTTCTTCCTCTTCCTCGAAATCAAACAACCGTTCAAGAGCAGGAAGGTATTCTAAAGCTTCTTGGTAAGTCAGGGTGGTGATGTCTAGCTCCAGGTGATTTCGAAGGAGGTCTTGGAATATTTTGAACCTTTTGGAAGCTCTAGCCACAAACTCCTCATCTAATATCACTAGAAACTTCCTTGAACTCTTGAAATGGTCCACAGCTTCCTTCTTCTACCTAGAAATTATCTCCTAGAACTCTAGTAAATTCTAGAACTCCCTAACATTTGTTTGGGATATCTCCTTCATGTACTTCTGGAATTCTGGAGAGCACTATTATTTGTTAAGAGCAGTCTCCTCGGCCTCTTGAAGAGCCCAGGTATGCTCGGAGTCCTTCTCGCCCAGCTCGAGCTCGTGCTTTTCCTTCAACAGAATAACCTCAGTCTTATGTTCTTGCTTCAAGTGCTCCAGCTCCGAATCATGCTCACCCTTCTGAAGGATCAGCCTATCTTTACACTCTTCTTTATGTGCTTAAGCTCGACCATATGCTTTCTCTTTAGTTTCTGTAGCTTGGATAGATGACTATCCGATAAGTGTTCAAATTGCTATATTTGATTATCATGATTATCTGCACCTAGCATGGAATCCTGATGATTTGTAGGTTGACTGTACTTAAAATGTGTTATCTTTGTGAATAAGGACAGACCGGGGTGACTCGATAAGAAGGTAGGGATTTGAACTAGATTCATCAAAAGAAGGTTGAAAAAGAGATCCAACCGGATCTGTTTTGCAATAGACTGTCCCGTCTGTAACACGAGAACACTAGACGACCTCGTCTAACTCACAAATAAGGTCGTATATCAAGGTTTGAGAATTAGGGTTCAGAGTCCATGGTAAACAACCTCATATAAGTCATATACGAGGTCATAAACGGGGTCGTTAGAAACATATACTAGGTCGTTCATCCATGTAGAACGGAAATTGGAAGATATAGACGGACTTGTCGAAGCCATGGACGAGACCGTCTAAACACAGGGTTCGGACCTGCTCAGTAAACGACCCTATACAAATCATGTACGAGGTCATCAATGGGGTCGTTTGAACCCTAAACAGGGTTGTTCACTTAGAGAACAGGCAGAGACGGACCCGTCTTCTACCAGATAGCCCCGTCTATAATGGCCCTCAAGACAGTAATGTTAATCTGTTGAGTCTAAGCGCGTCATAAATTGCATTCTAACCCTGATGGTACTGAGGGCTATAAATACTAAAGATTAAGGTTTTGAAAAGCAGCTTTCAATTCCATTCACCACCCTTGGAGGCTCTCACTGACCATCATCACCATAACCCACTACTGAGAAGGAATTAGCCATTCAGAAAGGGCATACCAGAGCTAAGAGGATTACCAGACGACGACGGAGCATCAAGGGAGTATATGCAACGGCCCTCGCCAATAGCGTTTGGAACAACATATCATTGTCTTATGTTTTCATTAGTAATCATTATTGTATTTGTTGTGTGTTTCTCTTCAATGAGGAACTAACTCTTCAGATACTTGGTTATTGATGAACTCTTCGGTTATGTTTAATGTATGACAATGTTTCCTGTTTATTTGATTAATTGATGTGGATTGAGATCTATTGAGTGTATTCCATTTATTGAATGCTTATGTTGTGACTGCCCTAGTGTTCAATAGGTTTATACGACGGAAGAAGAGAACACCTCCTCGTATTAGAACTACCTTAATAGAAAGGACTGTAAATGTTCCGAGAACTCGGGCATTAAGGAAAGTAACTATTCCAAATCTCTTATTTCCATATTCCTTCTAGGAAATAGGTTCCCTAGAGCCCCACTCAATATTAGTAATTCTGCGCGACAGTGGAAGTGAAAGCTATATAGGAATCCATAGTACAATCCCTATTAATCATCAATCAAGGGGATTGTCTATATCCTGTGTTAAGAACCCAAGAGGGATTCATACTAGAGTATCCCTTCTCCTTACTGATTATCCTTAAGTTTCATCCCAATTTGCACTCTATAGTAACTCTAGTTTCCTTATCTTAATTTCAGCATTTTGATTAGTAAACATCACCATTTTGTTTAGGTTAAATAGTAGATAAATAGCAAATACTAGTACTTCTTACCAGTCCCTGAGGAATTAATACCCGACTTTCTAGTCCTTTATATTACTTTTTTGACCCATGCACTTGCGTTAGTAAGCAAAAGCATTTGGCTCTATCACTATCCTCAAGTTGTAGAGCTGGCTCCTATGCTTTACCTGTATGGATTCCTAGATATCTTTATGACCTTTTATAGGCCTTGCACAAACGTCTAAACAGAAAGAAAGCCTTACCTGGGTCTTAGTAGCCTTCGGTTGCTCCTGCTCTATCTCCTGAATTCTCTTGTCCATCTAAGCCAAATCGACCTCAGCTTTCTTTAATTTATCCTAGAAGGGCCCGTGAGTTACAACCCTTTCCCGAAGCTTAATGGCGGTGTGAACCACTAAGATAACAAACAACACATGTTGACAAGTTGTCAGTTATGGGAAAGAGGATGACAATGTAAAGTAGTAGCTCAAAGATACATTTATTCCAGCTAAAGTAAGTTGAGAAGTGATTCCAGACCAATGCTACCGCAAGTACACGGGTCAGAACAAGTAATAAAGTAGACTTAAAGAAGTCGGGTATCGATCCTCAAGACTATATGAAGTACTAGTACTAACTGCCCACCTATTATCTAGTCTACTCTAGATTGTGGGTTGAGTACTAATTAAACCTAATAGCTAATTCTAACAAGAGAAATTGAATTTGAGCAAGAGAGTGGTAAAATCACCAAGGTAATCAATCATAAAAGAAGGGCATTCAGGCGATGAATCCCCCTCGAGTTCTCAATAAGATAGATAATGAATACCAAGACTAATGGTTGTAATCTACTGGACCAAGGATTCCTAAGGTTCTTTTGTTCCCTCTCTTGAGGCGAATTACTAACCTAGTGCCCTTACCGATAATGTTCTGAGGAATCTATCGCTTGGAAGGATTATGGGAACAATGCATATGAAGGAGTCGCTCTCCTTAGTGCCCGATCTCTTGGTGCACTCACAATCCCCTCTATTGAGGTATGCTTGGACACGGGGAGGCGTTCGCTTCTTCCCCCGGTGCGTCGGATTGACTGTCGCGATGTAGATTACTCAAATGAATGGAATAACACTCAATAGATCACAAGATTAATAAGCAACCAAATAGTCATTAATATTTAATGTCAAACATTAAAATACAACCCGAAGGTTTATCATGCCCAAATACCTAGGAAGTTGGTTCCCCATCAATGGGGAACACAAATCCAATATAATAATTAAAATAATAGAAGCATAGGATGGTGATACCCCGTGCCTCTACCGTTGGCGAGGACTGTTGGCGAGATTCCCTCCTATCCTCCTCTGATGAACCAATACTCCTTTCTATGCCAATGATTCCCTAGATGGATGGTGGTTAATGGTAAGAAGGAGCTCCCAAGGGTGCTTTATGGGGTTGAGAACTTTGAACTTCCTCAAAACCCTAACTGAAGTTGTTTATATTCTCTCCAAAAGTCTAGTTCGATTCGGGTCTATATGAGTCCATTCCCAAGAAGATTTAAGTCTGGTTGGGCCCAAGTCCCGACATAGACGGGTGGTTACATAGGCACGTGGGCACCTGTGTACTCCATGGCTTGTTTAAACGGTTGGTCACACGGGGCGCCTGAGTGCCCGTGTATCACTCAGGTTACCTATGCGGGGTGCTCCACGGGCGGATGTCTGCCCGTGTACTTCTCGGGGATGCCAGACGGTTGGTCACACGGGGCACCTGAGTACTTGCGTGATTTCACACGGAGCATGAAATGGTGCACGTACTTGTGTAACTCTTCTTTATCTTGATTCCTGCCTCATTTGATGTCGAAACACTTCTAGTTTGCTCTTGAGGCCTTCAAATGCTCTATTCAAGAAAATTGAAACAAGTTGAGTACCAATGGGTTACCAGTCTAACCACAAAATAAACAAACTACTGGATGCTTATTATTCACACATGGAAAAAAATTATCCTGTTTGTAAAATTGCTTTATATCAGGGTCTCATGTTGTATAGAAATTAGTTTTTACAAAAGCTTTAGTTCTGGGTTTAGAAAAGTTTGAACAAAATTATCAACTCTGATACAAAAACATGATTTCAATTAGGCTATGTAAGGTTATAGTCTCAAATGGGTAGAAAAAATGTAAAACAAGTTCATGGAAGTCAACTTTCAAGCACTAAGCTACAAAATTTGAACACTTCTTAAAGCTAAAGAAAGACAATTTAACTGAAAATATTACGGCACCAAAAGATAGTTATGCTTCCTAGAAACTCACTTTTTCACTATGTGCACAACACACACATTCATTGTAACGCTCTGAAAATTTTCATGATTTAATAAATTATTTTCTGGAGAAAAACCATGGGATTAATTAACATGTAATTAGATTAATTATTATAACAAACTAAATTAAGGAAAATCAGGAAGATTATTTAACTAAGTCCGAAATGGCAACCATTTGGGTCGAGAAGGCCGTATTGGGCCAGGCCGGATTTGATATGGAATAGAAGGAAATAGAACATAGAGATTAATTACGGTTGTTTAATTATGGAGGATTTAATTACAGTTAACTAATCTCAATTAATTGATCGGGAATACGGGACAAAGATACGAGTCCAGGATTGGCGGGTCAAAAGCCGGAAGACCGGATCTCTACCGATGGCGTGAGTGCGCGTGAAGTTACAAAAGGGATCAGGTGATCAACGAAAAGCCGCACAAAGAATAAACTAATTAATAAAGAATAATAAAAATATTAGAGTGATAATGGCGATCCATAATGCGGATCCGGCCTGACGCAGAATGGCTTCTCGTGATTTCAACGAAGAAAGAGACACAATAATGCAGTTAATATATTATTATATTATTAATTATAAAGAGTTACTTTATATTTTCTTTATATAAGGGAAAGCGAGAGGGAGAGAGAGAGGACTCACCCTCTCTCCCACTCTCACGACTCTCTCTTCTCCTATTCGACGCAATCCCCAAGCCTCTAATCCCGCTGCCTTGCCGGAGCCCGAGAGCTCCGGGCGCGCTGAATTGTGGCAGATCGACGCCGACTTCACGCCGCAGCAGTGGTGTGGCGCCGCCCTTCTTTTCTCTCCGTCCGGGAAGCTCCGGTTTGGAGGTCGCTTTCAGCGCCGGCGGACAAAGTAAGGCCTCTCCTCTGGCGTGACTTAAGCGAGCCCGCCAGTCCTTAGACCGGATCAGGTGGACTGGTGTAGCTTGCTAGTGATTCTCACTCTCCTTCAGCCTTGTTGGCGGTCAGCGAAGTAGGAAGACAAAAAGGAGTAACCAAGACCGCAGGGGTTTCCTTCGATCGTTGACGAACGCAGAGCATTGAGAGAAACCCAAAGGAAGGTAAATGGGGTTATTGACAGGAGAGTAACTAAGGTGAATGGAATGCATGATTGTAGCGGCAAAGTGGATAATGGATGCCCTAATATGCATGATTTAATTGATGAATTTAATTATGGTGAAATTGTGGAATGTTTGTATCAATTTTGGAGCCCTAGAAATAGGGGAAACTCTGCCGAACTTTCATTAGGGATAATACCGGGCTGTCCCTTTCCGGGATGAATTCAGCCCCCGATGCTTTCCCGATCGGGGAGTATGTTATATCATTAGGAATGTCATCGGGAGACCTTCGTAACGAATGCTTGATCGACCCGATCGGGCTTCCGGATCGGAAGTATGAAGCGTCCAAGCGGACTATGTTAAATCTCTATGGAAACAAATCCGTATTTTTCATTCTTTAAAAATACGAAGTCGTACTAAGAGGAATTATACTTTAAATATAGTTGATAAGACCTATCGTATTCTTTTGAGCTTTAAATAAGAATACAAGTTAAGAATCTGATTCAGTATTCTCAATATCCGTATTTTGTTCTCTAGGACAAAGGGAAGAGGCAAGGATCAAGTCATCACACAAGAGCCCGACCAATCCTAGGGATCTACAATATTAAGGTGAGGGAACACTACTGTAAAGTTTCATATTTTATTTGTATTTTGGATTGTATTGAATTTTGAAGATTTCATTTAGGAACTCGTATGATGATCATGAAATGTTTGTAGTTTTCAAGCATGCTTTATATTGATCTTTGAGACTTCATGTTATGAAGTAGTTATGTTGTTCGTGAAATGCCTTTCAGTTTTCAAGCATGATTTGCCGATTTACTCGGAGTTTGTAGTTATGTTTATGAAAAGCATGTGAAAACATTGTATATCGTAGAAATTGCCATGATGAACGTATTAGTGCATTGCATCATACTTGAATATATACGTCAGGCGACGTGGCTCTACGATAGAGCCAGAGAGTACGGTACTAGGTAGAGAAGGGGTGGTTTTATATGATCTCGATTTTTACTCATCCAACTATCTGTTTTCAACCCTTCTGATTTTAAGAAAACAAAGACCCCCTTCCCGCACTCCTCGAGTGCCTAGTATACGTATATCCTCTTATAGCTCAAGGTCTTAGTGTTGACTAGACCGGAGACATATTGAGTTGGTTTATTCCACTCTGGTGCCGCTATATGAGAGTAGAAGTGTCGATGACACTAATATGATATAAGATGAGGATTTAATTCCATAGCTTGTCACCTCCACGGTGCTACCGGGAGGCTACTGGCATGATACGGTCAGCCAGGACAAGTGTGGAATTTATTTCCCTCAGACGAGGATTGTTTCCATAGTTTGTCACCTTCACGGTGCTCTGGGAAGGCTCTTGGCGTAATGATATCGGCCCAGACAAGTGTGGAATTTATTTCCCTCAGGACGAGATTGTTTCCATAGTTTGTCACCTTCATCTTCTAGGAAGGCCTCTTTGGCGTACGATACGGTCGGTGTGACATTTGTGGAAATTAATTCCTGTTCTGATTATAAAGACTAAAGAACTAATCAAGAGCATGATATATGTTGTTATTGAACATGGCCATGATTTTCATTATGATCCATATGCTGTTATACATGTGTTAAATCATTGTTCAGAATTTGTATTATTACCTTTGGTATTTTATTGATTGAATTGAAGGCATACAGGTTTGTAAACCTGACAGTGGTGTTAGTCCCTCACTGAGCTCCTGTAGCTCACCCTTTGTTACTCTCTTTTGCAGGAAGTAAGTAGGGTTATGGCCCTGCGTAGAGGGAAGTTAGGTTTGGATTCCCCCTTAGCTGGCTCTGGCTACTTGGCCTGCGTTGAGTATCTTGTCTTATGGTGTTTTATTTGAGGAGAATGTTAACTCCCTTCTGGATTTGTGTGAGATATTAAAACATTATGGGTTGTAATAATGTTGTACTTGGATTTATGTTTCCCTTATAATAGTTTGATTTTGAGTAATTAATGTTTTTATACAGCCTTATGCCGGGGTTCACTCCCTGACCTGGCTGGTGTGACACCTGGGTCCTAGAAAGGATTAGGGTGTTACATTCATCCCACAACATCGAAGAAAATATTCACCCCATACACAAGCTAGACAACACTATCCTTGAATGTCTCTTAAAGCACATGGTTTGGAAATATGCAGAAATATGCACAGTTTTAAAAGCAAGCACCTGAAAAGCTGAACATAAAGGAAGGATTTTGCTAAGACTTGAATACTAATGCTATAGAAGAGCCTAGAGAACCAAATTTTCCTTGCACACAAGGAGAACCAAATTTTCCCTGCAGACAAGGAGAAAGATGAACATTACTTCAAATTAACAATTAATGCATCTAATTAGCTGCCCATTATTATATCACTCCATGCTAATGCTATGTAGAATGCATATAGAACATTAAGGCATCTAATAAGGTGATAATTGCATCAAATCAGAAGGAAAGACAGATACATCAGCTACCCATTATTATATCAAAGATAATTATGATCATTTTTTAGAGAAAAGTATTTGTTGCATGCTTGTTATTTTTTATTGTTATCACTTCTGCCCATCAAATCAGAAGCAGTGATGATTGTTCTTTTCGATTATAAGTTAAGCTTTTATCTTCATGGGAAGAAGTTGTTGCAACCTTCTTGAACATGGCTTCCAAACTAGTACCCAAAGGAGTTGTTCAAGGGACAAATACAAGTGATGGGAATGTGGAGAAATGTGAAAATATTCCAAAAACTAGATGGGATAACACAAATACCGAACTGTTTTTGAAGATATGTGTCGAGGAGATCCAGGCTGGTATTAGGCCACACATACTTTTTACAAAAGAAAGTTCTTGGACATGATGGAGATTTGCTTCAAAGACATGGTGGAGATAGGCTACATGACATTGTTACCATATGCGAAGCTATCTATTGATAATGAAGAAGCTAACCAAAATGTTTATAGTTAGATGAATGAAGTAGAAGTAGATGCAGATAACTTTGATGATGACGGTGATAGTCCTGAACAAGGTACTCCGATGGGAGAAAATAGTACAACACATGATAAAAATAGACAAAGGACGTCAAGTAGAGAAATGAAAAAAAGTGCCAATGATAAATTGCAGGAATCATTTGATCGCCTGATCTTTGGGATTGACAATATGTCCCGTGCAAGTAGTGCAAGAGTTGCGAAAGATGATAGCTGTAGCATAACCAAATGTATGGATTTATTAGATATAGTGCCCGGGATTGAACGAGGAAGCGCGGAATACTACCTTATGTTGAGGTTGCTTCCAAAGAAATCTTATAGGGAGGTTTTTGTGTCACTAGTGGAGAAGGATCTATCACTTGTTACCGGCTGGTTGAGCACGTTCAGTATGGACAACATCGACCGATTTTAGCTTCGACAGATGCTCATCTATATTCATGTGTTTGAACTTGTTTGTTATGCTTTTGGTTTTTGTGTTAAGCTTGTATCTTCAACATTGTGTTAAACTTTGGTTATGTCTTTGCTTTATGTGTTTACTTATGTGTTGAACATTGTGTTAAATATGATATGCCTTTACTTTATTGTGTTGAAGTTATTGTTTCACTATTACTCTTGTTTAACAGCTTATAATTTTATCTGAAAAAACAATGATGGGTTTGTTTATCCTGTACAGGAAATAATGTTTATTCACTGTTCAGTGATGAAAAACAAGGCTGATTTGTTTATGTGTTAACTTATGAGTTGCTTGTTGGGTTTGTTTATTTTTTATTTTTTAATTCTTACAGGATGGAGCAAATTATATGACTTATACTCTATTTGATCCACAAATAATTGTTGTTGTTAAAGTAAGCCTACACATCATAATAGACTGTTTTTTCATCATATGGATACATGATGAGCTTCTTTCTCATGTGATGTGATTTGGCAAAGCTTCAGAGATGTCGAAAGAGCTGCAGATTAACCAACTACTTGAGACTTGACATCAAGAGAGGGAAATTCAGCTTACAGGAGGAGCAAACAATCATCCAACTCCACACCCTCCTTGGCAACGGGTGATTTTAGTTCTAATTCTGCTATATTACATCGTTTCCGAGAGAAAGCACATTCTAGTTCATAATTAACCGCATGCATGATAATAACATTTTTAGCTCAATATCATAGGTTTACCAATTAACGAGTTGTGTTTTTGGTTTCAGTACTCTGAAATTATATATTTTATTAAGTAAAAATGATATATAGTTTATGTGGACCTCCTGTTATGCACAAAACAAGCAAGAATTTGTGCAGAGATGGATGGTAACACTAGTACTGTTGTATATATATATATATGGTTGGGTTAAGCTATGCCCCTTGTACCATCCTTTATTCTCCAGGTGGTCAACAATTGCTAAATGGTTTTTTATATATAATTTATTTCTACATGTATTAATACTTTGTGTTAAACTTTGTTTTATATATAATTTATTCTCCAGGTGGTCAACATTGTGTTAAACATTGGTTTATATTATAAATAATAAATACTTTTTTCCGTTTTAAATACTTTAGTGCATAATAAATATTAAAGAATCCCCATATCAACAACTTTTATTTTGATAGGAACAAAGCAGAGGAGGGAAATGGCATAGAAAAAAACTTGAATTTTTTATCCTTAGGTGTTGATTGGTTTCTTTATTGCCATACCAATAACTTTTTCATGCAATTACCGATAACCATTTTTATTCTTTATGTGTTGAATTTATTTGTTTTTGTGTTGAACATTGCATTAAACATTTGTTATGGTTTATGTAGGGTATAACTCTACAATGGAGTTCTTGTCGGATTCAGATAAAGAATCGATTGAAGCAATGTCTGATTCAGAAGAACAAAGTAGCAATTTTAATATACAGATGGATGAGTACATTGGACAGATGTATGCAGGTGCAACAGCTGCATAATATCGATATATGAAATCAATGTTGAAAAGTGAGAAGAGAACATCTTCATTAACTGGCCACAGGTGGGTTAATGAAATGATGGATGGATTGAAAACTCGTTTCTTCGAGCAAGTCCGAATGAGAAAATCTGTATTTAGGAGATTGGTGGTTGAGCTTACTCAGAAGTATGGGCTACAACACACAAGAAATGTCACTGTAGAAAAATCAGTGATAATGTTCTTATATGTACTTGGACAAGGAGCCACTTATAGGAATGTGGAGGAGAGGTTTCAACATTCAGGAGAAACAGTGCACTGACAATTTTATCGAGTGCTAAAAGTTATCCACAAACTTGGAAATGATATTATTAGACTGGTAGATAGGAATTTTAGAGATGTGGAGGAGTACATCCCAGGGTGACAACCGATATTGGCCTTACTTCAAGGATTGCATTGGAGAAATAGATGGGACACATATGTCCATTCTTGTTCCAGCTGACAAACAAATCCCATTTATGAATAGAAAAGGGTACACATCAACAAATATTCTAGTTGCACGTGACTTCAATATGTGTTTCACATTTGCGCTTATTGGTTGGGAAGGATCGACGCATGACACCCGTATACTAATAGAGGCTCTAAGAAATCCATCTTTGAAGTTTCCTCAACCACCCGAAGGTTCGTATTAATTTGAAAGTAATTTTAGTATGTATGTTTTGTTTTTCTTATTTTTTGTATTGTACCTTTGTATGAAAATACTACCTTATGGATTCTGGATATCCTACAATGAAAGGCTTTTTGGGGCCATACAAGAATGCAAGATATCACATTCCACAATTTAGGATGTCTCGTGCCTTTAGGTCTCCAAATGAAGTATTCAACTATCATCACTCCAGTTTGAGGAGTGTTATAGAAAGAACATTTGTGGTTTGCAAGACACGATGGCGGATCCTACAAAATATGACCAAGTATACGCCGAAGGTACAATTCTAAATTATATAGTCATGTTTTGTTCTTCATAATTATATTCAAAGAATGGGTAGTAATGATTTGGATGTCCTTGAGAGTCTTGAAGACATCAACCAATTTCAAGGACAACGTGGCTTCGAGGATGATGATGGTGAAAGTTCACTTGTTTATTCTCAACCAACCCACGAAGACACCCAACAAATAATCATAACTAGGAACAATATTCGGGATCAACTCTCCAATGGATCTACGAGTTGATTTTGTAATATTTACAAATAATTGTTATTGTCATTATAGTTGTTGAAAAATATTATTGTTCTTGTTCTTAAGTTTTTTTTTGTTCTTGTTCTTAATTGTTGCTATGGTTCTTGTGATGTTGAGATATTATTAATATTGTTATTGTTAATTGTTGTTGTAATAGTTGTTGTGATGTTGAAATATATTATTGTTCTTGTTCTTGTTTTCATGTGTGTTGTAACCTTTTTTATTCTTTTTAGTTGTTGCTATGGTTGTTGCGACGTTAAAAATAATATTATTGTTATTGTTAATTGTTGTTGTAATGGTAATGAGAATATTGTTATTGTTAATTTTTTTAATGAAATTTTTGAAGGACTGATGAACCCCGCAACTTGGCAATAAGAACAATTGTTTGTATTGGTACCAAGAAATATGCAAGCTTGTTAGTGATAATAATAATAATAATAATAGTATTAACAATAGTAATAATAATACTAATACCAATAATTATGATCATAATAATAAAAGTAGCAATAATAATAATAATAATAATAATAATAATAATAATAATAATAATAATAATAATAATAATAAAACATGTGACAAAGGCATAATACTTGGGATATTATTAAAATTCAATGAATATCCATTTTAATAATTTGCCACTAAAAAAACCTTTTGAGAATGCACATCTAAATAACTTCTCAAATAAAAAAGTACTACCGAATCACCCAATCAAAACACAAAATAAACAGAAGTACTTAATTTATTTTGAGACGCACTTTTTCCAGAAATCCTTTTAGGATTTAAAAAAAACGCTTTTTCATAAGACAATCCAAACAAGGTCTATATGTCACCAAAACCCAATATTT
Source organism: Dioscorea zingiberensis (assembly GCA_026586065.1). Classification (NCBI taxonomy): domain Eukaryota; kingdom Viridiplantae; phylum Streptophyta; class Magnoliopsida; order Dioscoreales; family Dioscoreaceae; genus Dioscorea; species Dioscorea zingiberensis. The sequence goes on from CM048822.1 coordinate 35,581,822, forward strand.
TTAGGGATGTTTCCTGATCATCACAAAATAATCTGTATTAACAATTAAAAATTATTGAAAAAACCCAATAATTCCAATGGCAATTAATGACTGTCAGAAAAAAAAAACTAAAATAGTTTTAGAAACAATTCTTTTTTGTCATAAAGAAAAATTTATTAGTAATTTGTACTTATAAAAATAATATTTTTAAATAACAATTAACGATTGTCTAAGATAAATGTCTGGTGAAGGTTAATAATGTTCAGAGCAACAAATATTTTTATCACATAATATCTTTATTTTCTAGATTATGGAAACCTACCATAGTATTTTTAACTTAATTTATGGCCACCACAATAAACAAAAATTATAATGACAATTCATTTACTTTAGTTAAAAATAAATACATCTATTGACAATTAATAATTGTCATCATATCCAATATTTTTAATAATATCTATTAACAATTTAAAATTATTAAAAAAAAACCCAATAATATGACAATTGATGATTGTCGGAAAAAAACTAAAATAGTTTTAGAAACAATTCTTGTTTGTCATAAAAATAAATATATTTCTTAGTAATTTATAATTATAAAAATAATATTTTTAAATAACAAATTAACAATTAATGATTGTATAAGATAAATGTGTGGTGAAAGTTAATAATGTTCGGAGCAACAAATATTTTTATCACAAATATCTTTATTTACTAGTTATGGAAACCGACCAAAGTATCTTAGAACCGTTAGATATCTCACTGCACACGCATCTCGGAGCATCAAAAGAGAACGAGTGATCCCCTCCCACGGTTCCACGGTCTCAATGTCCGTCGAAGACCCTCCACCCATCCACGCCGATCGAATAGAATAGTGAGATTTCTCGCCCAACTCGCCTCGAATTTTAGTCTGAATCCCAAATACCCCGCCCTTTTCCGAATCGATTCTTCATCAAGTTTTCCTCGTAATTTTATCTTGAACCCTATCGATTCTTTCTATATTTATCTATAAATTTATCTACATTTTTTTTGTGTAGTTTTATTGAATTAAGGTTACTATTCCGTATTAGCGAGTTGTGAATTGTTTTTTTAATAATTTCCAGTGGTGATTATGAGGCTTCAGTTGACTGATTAATTGTGTTTCAGTGTTATAATCTTAGGAGACGCGGTATGAAGACATTTTTTGGGTGTGTTTGCGGCAGTTGTAGTTAGGGTTATGGATGTTTGGTAGAAGAACCAGGCACTTGGAAGAGGTTAATGTTGCTCATTTTCATCATATGGATTGTTTTTAAGGATTTGTGAATAGTGGTAATTGAAATGACCTTCTCATTTTACTGATGAAGAAATGACATCTATTAATGTGAAAAGTGAGGAGGATATAGATCTAGTCTTCTCAGAAAACTCTTCATAAAGTTATCATGCTAGAATGATTTTTTTTTTTTTAATCTATTCAGTTTATATATGTAATACTTTTGAATGGCTATTTCAGTGTGGATCACTATTGTGTTTTTTTATTTTATTTTTATTTTTTATCTTTTGGAGATTAGTTTGTTGTCCACATTGCATGGTTTTCAGAGTGATAAAGTTTCAGTAAAAGTGCTTGTAGAAGAGTTTTTTTCCCTTTAGCCTGGTGGCTATTAGAAATTTCAACATATTGCCATAACTGTCAATTGTCTTTCAGTGGTGTGGTATGAAGGGTTGTCAAAATTATTGGGGAAATTCCGAGGTGTATTGGTTAGGACCAATTGTGTCTTGAAGAGCTGATGATGCTCATATTCATGTCAGGAATTTTGTTGTGGGTGTTGTTAAACTTGATTGTCGAAAAGCCATCTTTCAAGATTTACATCTAGGAATAGAGGCACCATCTAGTGATGAAAAACGCAGTTTTCTCTTTGTTAGTCAATGAAGCATTCTTACCATGCAGTTAGATAGCAACATGGACTAGTTTTAATTAACATATGGATGATCTTGCTTTAGCTGCTTCTTTTATAATGAATGATTTTGGCTATTTGATTCAATAAAAAAATATAACTTTTTTTTGTTTTATTTATTTATTTTTTTTTGAAAATGTGGATAAACCACGTATATTTTGAAATTTAGTTAAGACAGTACATGGGGTTCCTAGGTGAACCAAAAATGGGTTTTGGGTACCCCGTTAGCCCAGGTGTTACAAAAGGGGGGGGGGGGGGCTTCCTAGGTGAACCAAAAATGGGTTTTGGGTACCCCGTTAGCCCAGGTGTTACAAAAGAGGGGGGGGGGATTTATTGTTTTATTTTTTACTTTTTACAAGAAGAATGGATAAGTCTATATGTAAAGATTGCAAGGTTATACCTGGTGAAGTACTAACTACGCAGTATAGGTTAGTGGTGTTGGATGTGAAGAAAAAAATATAGTGAAAAAAAACGGAGGGTTAGACAATGTAGGATTAGATGATGGGCTCTAAAAGGGGCCAACCAATTAGCGTTCAAGAATAAAATATGGCAAGAGGGAGTTAGAGACATAGAAGCTGATGCAAACACTTTATGGAAGGAGATGGAGAGTCGTATAAAGAATGTAGGTTGCGAGATCTTAGGGGTCTCTAAGGGATTAGGACCTCGATCACAGAAATCATGGTGGTGGAATGTGGATGTATAAAAGATTATTAAAGAGTAAAGATATTGGTATAGGAAGTTACCCGCAGTTGAGGATGAGAAAGCTTTTGAGAACTATAAGAGGGCAAACAAAGAGGCTAAGAAAGTGATTAGCGAGGCTCGAGGTAAATCTTTAACTGATTTGTACCAAAAGTTGGGGATACGGGAAAGGGAAAAAGAAATGTATTAAATAGCACGGCTAAGATATGAAAAAGCAAAAGACCTGAACCAAGTCAGGTGTATTAAGGATGAGTCTCAGCAGGTCTTGACAAGAGATAAGGAAATCAAGGAGAAATGGAGAAGCTATTTTGATCATCTATTCAATGCAAGGCAGGAGAATAACTTTATAGATCTTTATGCATGAGAAGAACTGTAGCTACACACGAAGAGTTAGGCCTAGTGAGGTCAAGGAGGCATTGGAAAGATGAAAACTGGGAAAACCTGTGGCTCGGATGGTATCCCGATTAAAGTTTGGAAGTATCTTGGAGAAGTAGGGTATTATGGCTAACCAAATTTTTCATCCCTATCCTAAAAGGGGGAAAATGGAGAAAGAGCATTTGGTGCCAATATATAAGAATAAGGGAGATATTCAAAATTGCACCAATTATCGTGACATTAAGTTAATGAGCCACACAATGAAACTCTGGGAGAGGGTAATAGAACATCGACTCAGGGATATTATGAAGGTGTCAGAGAATCAATTTGGCTTTATGCCAGGTAGATCTATAACCGAAGTCATTTTCTTGCTAAGGAGCTTAATAGAGATTTATAGAGAGAAGAAGAAGAACCTCCATATGATTTTCATTAACTTAGAGAAGGTATATGATAGAGTACCGAGACAAGTCCTTTGGTGAGCATTAGAGAAAAAAGACATTCATGTTAAATATATAAATGTTATTAAGGATGTGTATGAAGGAGCAATTATGAGTGCGAGAACAATGAGAGGAGATACGGAGGAGTTTCCTTTAATAGCGGATCTACATTAGGGATGGACCTTGAATCTATACTTGTTTATACTAGTAATTGATGAGTTAATTAATTGTATCCAAGATGACATCCCATGATGCATGTTGTTTGGAGTGTTCTAGTTGATGAGACTAGGGAGAGAGTCAATCAAAAGTTAGAATTGTGGATAAAAACTCTTGAAAGTAGAGGGTCTAGGTTAAGTAGAAGTAAGACATAATATATGCATTGTAATTTTAGTCCAAGTAAAAGAGATGGAGGAGAAGTGAAACTAGGAGGGGGTGGTCGTGCCTAAGTGTAATCGTTTTAAGTATGTAGGTTCTATTTTCCATGATGATGGAATGATAAATGAAGATTTAACCCATATAATTAAAATAGGATGGCTGAAATGGAGAAGTGCTATGGGTGTGTTATGTGATAAAAAGATGCCTAACAAAGTGAAGGGAAAGTTTTATAGAACGGTTGTTAGACCAACCATGCTATACGGGAGTGAGTGTTGAGCAACTAAAGTTCAACATATTTACAAGATGAATGTGGCAAAAATGAAGATGTTAAAGTGGATGTGTTTAAGATGGTTTGGACACATGCGTCATAGACCCCTAGATGCCCCGGTTCGAAAATGTGATAATTTAGTAATAGATGGTGAAAAGAGGGATAGAGGTAGGCCAAATATTATGTGGAGAGAGATAGTGTCTAGGGACCTACGTTTATTAGATGTTGATTCAGATCTTGTCTTTGATAGGGCTATATTTAGACAGAGAGTTCATATAGCCGATCCCATCTAGTATGGGATTAAGGTTTAGTTGTTGTTGTTGTTGTTTTATTTTTTACTTTTTATGAGTTTGTGGATGCGATACAATAGCAATTGTTGGATGAATTAGGAGTTTATATATTAAGACCTGATTTCCTATTTCGATATGATTATGTTGAATTTCTGAATTGCTTTTTGTTTTGAAGAACATTTGGCTTGAGGCTGCGCTTATAGTTGCTAAATTTGTAAGCTTGTTCCATTTGATTCTGATTTACTGCATATAGAATGGTATAATTGTAGTGTTGTAGTTTAGATATATAATTTTATTTTAATGAATATCAAGTGGCCCAACCCTTCCTCGAACCCTGCGCATAGCGGGAGCTTTGTAGCACCAGACTGGCCACTAATATGGAATCCAGAGGATTGTACTTTCTCATTGCATACATTATCAAGAATGAGAATGGTAATAGTGAATTTTAGTGCACAACATTTGTGCTTGCTGGATATTTTTGTGCATTCTTATTATTGAAATATGTAATCATATAGCTGTGTATTCTACAGATGTCACCTTGCTTTCAAAAGTATTCATATTTTTGACTTAAGACCTTGAGTTTAATCTGAAATTGATGATTACATATTGTTTTTTTGTTAAACTAAATCTCACCTTAGAATTAGTATTTGCAGTGATAGAAGTAAAACTTGGTGTCATAAGTAAATATTTGGGGTTCATTTGGCACTTTCTTCTTTCGTAGTGTTGAAACATGCACAACACCTATTATTCTGTTCTTTTTCCTTGGGCAGTATTAAGATAGATCTCATTGGATGGTAGTGCTTGTCATGAAGTAATGCCTGATCTCATAAATGACATTTGACTGCTTGACTGATGCTGGCTATCTGTTTCCAATTAAGAAGGTCTAGTATGATGGGGAGTCTCTCTCGAAGGTTTGTAGTTTTAGTCTATGTAGCTATTACTTGAAACTTATAGCCTAATTGTTAGTTGGTTTACTTCATAATTTGTCCATATCTTTTCAATCATATATTAGTTTTTTTGTACTGTTTCATTTTTGCAAAAATTCATTTAGTTTGTCTCAATGGCCCAGTTCATCCATGAAAAAATCACATGAAAGCACCAGACTCGTTGTTACTACTGTTCTGGGAGTTGTTTTTGGCTTTTTTCTTGGACTTTCATTCCCATTTATCTCCATCTCCAAGGTAACCTATGTTTATGTGCATCTTTCTTTCATACTCTTCTTGCATATCTTATCTGATGCCATATTTTACAATGTGCAGCTCAATTTAATTCCAAATCTCACTTCAACCACTGATTTGTCGTTCGTAGATGATAATAGGCCTCAACAGGTTAATCATGCTCTATCATCCAGTTCTGATATAAACATGAATAAAACTTCTGATGATCATGGATCAGGTGATTCTACAAAGGTACTAATCATAATATTCATTTTATAAAATGATTCAATTGCCTTCAGTTTAAAATGTGCTCCAGTACTGCTAGTTTCTCATTTTGTGCTTTTGATGTATTTTTAGGACAGGCTCATCTGTTCTTATCTGTCTGCCTATGGGACATCTATTTGCATTGTTTTTTTATACATGCTATATGTGGATGTACTATTTTGCAATTTTAGTTGACAATTGAAACTGTTGCAAATTAAAGCTATTGTCAAACAATAAGCTTTTTTTCCTTGGCATTTAAATTATTTGTTGCTGTTCATATTATATTTAGTCGACTTCTGTTAAATTTCCTTTTATTTTAATCAAATTCTCAGAACATGTAAAACCTTGCTACTTTATAGAAAAAAACAAAAGCTTTGTGATGGTTTTTGAAGCTTGTAAAGTCCTTATGTACTGGAAGTGCTGCATTAGACTTACATCGTGAGTTAGAGGTTTGTATAGCTTTTATGCTATAAGGTTGATATGACATGATAAGGTCATGCATTTGCAAAACTATTTTACAGGTGAATCAGTTGTGTATTTGTAATGCTTTTGGTTTTTATTCCTTAAATTTTTGGAGCTAGATTCTGAAGTGGCAATTCATTTAGTTTGTCTCAATGGCCCAGTTCATCCATGAAAAAATCACATGAACGCACCAGACTTGTTACTACTGTACTGGGAGTTGTTTTTGGCTTTTTTCTTGGACAACCCAAACTGGCAGCTCTATCCAAATTCTTATTTAGAACATTAACATGAATAATCTGCATTTACTAGATTGTCTGCATTGCTGTGCAGAAGTTTTTTCTTTTTATTTCTTATTTCTTTTTGTTTTACACCTTCCATCATCACACTTTGCTGTTCAAGCATCCACTATGGTGGCAAATCAAATGTTATATTTGGCATGTATGGTATAAGGGACAGGGAAGTAAATAACCCTGCCTTTTCTTTGATTTAATACAAAACTTGTGGGCTTTATATGAAAATAATTTGTTCCAAGAAAGTTTTAGCTATACCTTGCAGACATATTAATCATGATCTCTCTTGGTTTTATTTATTTATTTTTATTTATATTTTTAACCTTGAGCCTGCAAGATTGATGTTATTTGCATAACATTAAAGGTCCATCTTAATTAGCTAGTTCCTACCATTGGTAGTATCTTTGCCAACATGCATATTGATTTGTATAAGGCTTTTTATGGGTATAACTTGCATTACTGCTCTGTCCCAGATTATGTGAACCACGCATGTATCATTATCTTACTATTTAACGCTCTTGGAATTTCAAAAATGATGTAATTTGCATCCTTTCTTCATGTTATGTAGATATATGTTCCAACAAATCCTCGTGGAGCTGAGTTATTACCTCCAGGAATCATTGTGCCCGAGTCAGATTTCTATTTGCGTAGACTATGGGGGGATCCTAATGAGGTATTTTTTTTTATTGTTCAAAACTTCAAAACTTTCTTCGCTTTTCAGTTGCTTCTATAAATTGTCCATGTATGTGCCATAATAGCCATCATCATTGCCTTGTCATGTGCATTTCACTTGATCTGGGCTTACATGGCTAATTCCTCTTCCTTTCAGTATGTGAGCCTAATGGATGGTTCCTGTAGAGAGTGTAGAATTTTTTATTATAATTGTACATTTGTTAGCCTTTGGTAATTGCCCTAGCATATCTATAAATTTGTGGATAGCTAAACAAATTTCAGGCTTATATCTTTCAACTGGAAGGCTGAACTTAATATTTTTATTATTTTTCTTTTTTATGATATGATGAAATAGACCATGATTGATGCATGTCTTTTTCTTTCATCTTTTAACTATGCCTACAGGACCTTACAACCCGCCAAAAATATCTAGTGGCATTCACTGTTGGATTTGATCAGTGGAAAAATATTGACAAGGCAATTAAGAAGGTTAAATAGCTGCCGTACTCTGTATCATCATTTGCCTCCTTTTTCGTGATATTTTATATGATTTTCAATTTTTCTTTCTGCTAGTTTTCTGAGGACTTCACTATCTTGCTCTTTCATTATGATGGCCGGACAAGTGAGTGGGATCAGTTTGAATGGTCAAAGCGTGCCATTCACATCAGTGTAAAGAAACAAACGAAATGGTAACTGTTAGAGTATATTTCATCATCTTTACCTGTTATTCTCATTATCTAAAATTTCTAAAATGATTGCCTTATGGCATCAGCGTGTACAGTTAATTACTAGTCTACTATGCCTTACATTCTTCTAAAATCCTTAGGTGGTACGCAAAACGTTTTTTACATCCAGATGTTGTGGCTGCGTATGAATATATATTCATTTGGGACGAAGATCTTGGAGTTGAACACTTCAATGCAGAGAAGTATGGCTTTGCTTCTTTCAACATTTAATGATTTCAAGGCAGTTCTAATGTGAGCATTTCACCTTACTCTCTATTTGGATGTTTATTATATCAGGTTTCTTGAATTAATGAAGAAACATGGCTTGGAGATCTCACAGCCAGGTCTAGAGCCAGATAAAGGGTTGACATGGGAGATGACCAAAAGGAGAGGCGACAGTGAAGTTCACAAGTAAGCTTAGCTGTTTTTTCATTTTCTCTAGGATGGTGGTACATACGAACATGATGGAATGAAAAGGAATCTTTCAAGTTTTGGTTTATCTCTGCTTTTATCTGATAAGTTGTTTTGGCCATGATGGTTTATTTGCCTCTGCTTTTATCTGTTCAGGGAAACTAAAGAGAAGCCTGGTTGGTGTCCTGATCCGCATTTGCCACCCTGTGCAGCGTAAGATCATTTTTTATGATTTGTTTTCTATTCAAGAATTTATTTGATCAATATATGTCCTAGATGATTTTTTGAAATTAATGTTTGTGGCACATGATTTAGTATTTGCAGTAGACAAATAATCCATAGGATAAGATATTTTGAAATCTTCATCATGTTTCACTTGGAAGAGTTCTATATTCATATTTGCTTTTCCAGCTTTGTGGAAATTATGGCACCCGTCTTTTCAAGGAATGCTTGGCGTTGTGTGTGGCATATGATTCAGGTACTGCCATCTGGCTGGATTTTCTAACCAACCTAACCTGTAATAGTTTTCATATATGATTTAAAATGCTGTTTTTTTTTTCTTTTTGTTGCAGAATGATTTGGTGCATGGATGGGGACTGGATTTTGCTTTGAGAAGATGTGTGGAGGTCAGATTCTTGTCTTATCTGAACAATCTAAAAAAATATCGTGCATTGTAATTAAACATTCAAAAATTATTTCATCTGTTTCCTTATTTTTAATATATTTAGTAATGAAAGCTGGATTTCTGGTATGTATTACAAATTTTTTTTTTTAATTTTTATTTCATGCAGCCTGCTCATGAGAAGATTGGTGTTGTTGACTCACAGTGGATAATTCATCAAGTTATCCCTTCACTCGGAAACCAAGTCAGTCACCCCAAACACATACACAGTGTTGATATTTCTGTAATGCATTTATAAACTTCCGAGTTTTGATGTTATACTCATATTTTGTAGGGAGATAATGAGGATGGAAAACCACCATGGCAAGGGGTAATTCCAATGCTTTTCACCATAAACTTTTTATTGCTGTTCTGGTCTCATACGCATTCACTACACTTCTTGATCCGCTGAAAAGATATCTACCTACAGCCTAAATTCTCAACTTAATATCAAATGAGCAAAATGATTGCAGAAAACCACATAGGCATGGTACTAGAATAGGTTTTGACCTTTAGGTTTGAGTGGGTTAATGAAGATGGAGGAGACACTTTGTTTTAAGGTTATCCAAGGACAAGGCAATTTTTATACTGGAGTTCCATACCAGTGCTGACTCTGATTTTAATCTCCTAATAATAGATTATCACACCTATCTCCTAATAAATTATTAAACTGGTTTGCAAATAAATATTTTACACTGGCACTGCTATTCATCTAAAAATGGAGAATCTTCCTAGATCTATATTCGCCTCAGTACATCTTTAAGCCACTATCACACTAGTGAGATTTATTTGACAAGTATATGAGGTAATTATTTGTTAATGAGACCAATCCTCAGGCAACGCTACATTCAGGCTCCTATTTTGATTAATATTTTGTGATTTATTGTGTTCTGTTTATTTTACATTTTAAAATACTATATATATATGGTTGCCTAATGGTTTGTGATATCAGCATTTCCTATAAGTAACACGGGCAAGATTTTTGAAGTTAGAAATAGGTATCATTGCACACCTAAAACAAGAAATAGAAATAGAAATGTAGATTTATGCATAGTGATGTGATCATCAGCTGCACAACTCATATTTCAAAGAATTGTGCTCATTGCACCTGAACCAATACTTATGAGGTATTTGTCCATTAATTCCAAATTTTACTAGCCCGAAAATTTTAACACTGTAAATTTGATATAATGCCTAAAAAGGGTAAATTACTATCCATTGCAAGCTAAGAAAATATTTTTGCAAAACATAGTGTTCTTTTTCTACCTCCATTCTTTAATCAATTATCCTACCTACTTATTGCTCTGTTATTCTATGTCGGTGTGCATGTTTCCATGGAATTTACTGCTCTCTTTTTCTTCTCTTTTGTGATTTCTTCTTTTTTGGTGTTCTTTCCTTATATCACAACTCATTATCTAATACTTTTGATCCCGTCATATGAACAGGTTAGAGAGAGGTGCAAATTTGAGTGGTCACAGTTCCAATCTCGTCTAGCAAATGCCGATAAAAGATACTTCGCTGGATTAGGAAAAGGGTAATCTGGGCATGCATATTCTGGATTTTCTTTGTCACATCATTCTTCACTTTATTAAAATATCCGTGCATTCCTTCGAAATACTGGTAAAAAAAAAAGAGGGATATAAATATATATATATATATATATATATATATGATGGTTGTGTTGTATTTTTCGTTTAGTTTCAGTGTTCACCTGGTGTTAAAAATTTGCATTGTTTGCCTTGCCCCTCCTAACAAAAGTCCTGTGAGCCTGTTTTCCTCCTCTTTTTTTAATCTTGCACATTGTTGACAGCGATACTAATTGCCGCCAAGTTCTGTAATTGGATGCTGACTAATGCGATTGATTGTAAGTTCTAACCTGCTCATTTCCGTTCCTTGTTCTTCTCTTGAATATCCAGTGTATGTAAAATTTGCATGCACTTTTTATCCGTGTTTGGATTGAGAGAAACAAGAGGGATATAGAAATAGGATAACTACATTCCTTGTTTCAGGCTCATCCAAAAAGAAAGTTGTTTTGAATGACCAATTATTTACCAACAATCTTCACTCATTTCATTTTGATCTTCACAATCAGTGAAAATAGATGACAAAAGAAGGAAACAAATATAATTATATCATGTAATCATGTATAAATATAAGCATGAAAATTATTTAATTTTACAAATCAATTTCTACTCTCTTTTTTCTTAAAATGCTACCTTTTATTGTACATATTCTAATGATTTCAAAATTAAGGCCTCTAATTTTTAAAAATATAAACTAACAGCTTGATTTATATTTACAATTACAAAAATGCTATATGACATTACAATATATATATATATATATATATATATATATATATATATACAGCAGCTATGCTGTGCGGCCGGTCGGAAATTATATATTTCCTACCGCTTCATTCCTACCAAGACGTTTGAACAATTTCCAACCGACGGATGAAAAGATCATCAAAAATAAGTTGGTTTGTCAATTTTCATACAATTTGGAAACTCAGAGGCCTTCATCTTAACGGATCAAAACTTGTAGGAATCAACGGTCCAATTTCAACCGTTAAGTGGGAGGAAAAACGGCTACCAAATTGTATGAAAATCGACAAGATAAATTTTATTTTTAACATGATCTTCCCATCCATATAAAAAAAAAATACTCTAGGGACCCAAATCGGTAATCGGAAATGAACTAATTTACTTACGTACATGCACAAAGATCAATCATATATATATATATATATATATATATATATATATATATATATATGGGCTTTGGGGATTTGGGCTTTTAATTTTTTTTTGTTGGTTTGGTTTGGGTGTTAGAGTGGGCCGGCCAAAAATGCGATTGGCCTCACTCTAACCTATCTCTCTCTCTCTCTCTCTCTATATATATATATATATATATATATATATATATATATAGTGGTGATAAGGTGTGGTCGGTCAGATCATTGTATAGATTCGGCCGACACCCATTTTGATCCTTGGAGCATGTTTGAAGGATTTTCAACCGTACGGATGAGAAGATCATTGAAAAATAAGTTGGTTTGTCAATTTTCATATAATTTAGTGACCGTTTGGTTCTCCCACTTAATGGTTATTATTTTAGGAAAATTTTAACGATTCAGAATTTTAATTATATATATATATATATATATATATATATATATATATATAAATTATGTATGAAACATAATATACAAAAATTATGGTTGAAATACTCTCCCGCATTTGCATATTTCCTTTCATGAAGTGAACACCTCTTGCTCCTGTGAAGGAAAAATAAACTCATTCTTGATGGTATGGAAGGGTCAGGATTTCTATCAATTTGAGTCTAACTTTATTTCCACTCAAGTCTCAATCCATAGTCTTTCCGGGAAGAAATAGATCCAAGTTAGTAAATAAAATACCAATCATTTGAATAGATTATTTCAACAGATATATGTTCCCTTGCAGGGATAACTTGCATTATGGTACTTCTGACTTTGGCTTCTATAAAAGATTATTTATTCATCTAAAGGATGTCAAGACAACTTTTAATATTGAAACTCATAATGAACTATATATGAGATGAGATACCCAAATTGATTTCTGCTTCTTGGAACTAAAAAGAAGGTTTGGAAATTTTAAAGAAAAAAAATCCTATGATTTAAATTACACTACCAGACTATGGCATGAGAAATTTGATTTGATGATTCTCTATAATTGGCTTTTCAAATAATACTGTATTCTTTGGCTCCTCTTCTTTCATGAACAGCTAGGATTTTTATTTTTATTTTTTAATTTTTTTATTTGGGTACAAAAGTGAGTTAATCCTAGCTAAACATGCAAAATAACTTTCAACTCTCTCTAGAGCTTCGGCAACCATTTTGGCATTTGTTGAGTGTCTGTATAATAGCAACGCCTTCCATTTGTTCTAGCCATCCTAGCTAAGGCTTCTGCACATTGATTTTCTTCTGTGGGTATGTGAAGCATCTCCCAGCTCTTGAGTTTCTTCAACATTCTTCTGCATTCCCTTGCATTTGTTCTTGTGTCCCCAGTACTATCTTCCCTTGCTTGCTTCATCAGCATCACCAGCTTTGCATTATCAGTGTGAATGAGAGCCTGTTGGCTTTCCAGGCCTATTAATCTTTCAAGTCCTGTCTTTAATGCCTTCATCTCTCCCTCGAAGCTTGAACTTGCTTCTCCTTGGGTGGCACCTGCATAACAGAGCTGACCTCTATTAGTAATTATCACATAACCAGTCACATATTGCTTACCTCTGGGCTCCAGGATGCATCTATGAAGAGCAGATGCCTATGGTGCTCTCTGTACCACCTCTTCTCCATCATTTTTCCCACTTCTTCTATAGGTTGATGTCTGTGATGGAACTCCATTGCTGCTGTGAGGCTTTTCTTGGCCACCATCTGTGGCTTGCTTTGTTGTCTTCTGAAAATTAAATTGCATCTTGCTTTCCATGTCAACCATAATGCATTGGCAATTATAAGTTTTCCCATTTCCTTAATCTGTTTCCCTCCCAGATGATTTTTGACAATCCAACCACCTTCCCATAGTTCCCCTGGCTGCAAATCCTATCTTGTGATGCATCCCTCCTCCTTTAATTCGTTCCAAAGCTGCTTTGACCATCTGCATTCTTGAAAGAGATGATTAGTAGTTTCCATTTCTAAATTGCACATAGGACAGGGGTCCCTTGGGCCAAAATTCTTGTTGTATATCAGATCCCTTGTTGGGAGGCTGTTGTGGAAGTATTTCGACATGAAAATTTTGACTTTGGGAGCCAGATCCAACTTCCACAGCTTTCTCCACCCCTCCCATATTTCTGTTCCTTCTTTTCTTCTGTATGTTTCATAAATGTTTGCTGTCAGGGTTCTCCCCCCCTATTCCTGTTATCCAATGCCATGTCTTTTTTACCATGTCCCATTCAATCTACTTCTGAATTATGGATTGTGCTATATAGCCTGTGGGAAGATATCTTCCACCATCTCCACATCCTATTTATTTTCTGAAGTTAAATGCTTAACCTGCATTCCATTTAGCTCAAAATCCATGTTTATAAAAACATGTATATATTATAAGGGCATGTCAAGTATCCATGTATCATGTAGGATCAAATCAAATGCAAGAATATGATATATAGTAATGTAATAATTTTCAGTAGAGATTTATAATACCATGAAGCCTTGGGTCTTTTTTGCAAGTTCCACATGTTTACTAGGATCAAATCAAATGCAAGAATATGATATATATATAGTAATGTAATAATTTTCAGTAGAGATTTATAATACCATGAAGCCTTGGGTCTTTTTTGCAAGTTCCACATGTTAGAAGAATGTTGTAAAAAAATGCTTCTACCTTCTACAAATGCTGCTTGCTCTTTACTCACAAGTGTTTTCAGTACTTCTCTCAGCCTATTAGATAGGATTTTGGTAATCAATTTGTAATTTATTACATAGTGCAATTGGTCTGAAATCTTTCACTGTTTGTGGGTTTTCTCTCTTTTGGATAAAGCAAATGTGAGTTTGGTTCCAACTATTTGGCAATATGTTGTATTTGAAGAAATGGTTTATTGCACTAAACATTGATCCACCCAGTATGTTCGAATGTATTTTAAAAAATTCAGAATTTAATCCATTAGGTCCCATAGCCTTACCTGGCTGCATTGATGTCAAAACCTTGTAAATTTCTTGCCTTGTCATTGGTTTCACTAGCGCATTTCCATGTTCTATTGTTAGCTTTGGCAAGTCTTCAGGTAAGGCCTGTAGAAGCTTAGGTGTGCTCCAATGATTGTTGTCCTACCTTAATCTTGTATAGAAATCTATAAATTGATCTTCAATGCCCTCTGGGTAAGTAGTAATATCATTTGTTTCAGTTTTAATTTGGTTTATTATGTTCCTCTTCCTGTGTTGCCTTGTGATTTGATGGAAATATTTATGGTTGTTGCCACCATTTTTTAACCAATTGACTCTTGCGCGTTGTGCCCAAATTGAAATGCTTTGTCTCATCAAGGCTTGGTGTTTGTTATATAATATCTTTAGTTTGTTCCAATCACTATGAGTTAGTTGTTCCTGATTGTCTTTATTTTCCATTTCCTCTATCTCATCCTCTGTTCTCTTTATTTGAGATTCTATGTTATTTGTGGGTCTCCTATATATTTTTTTATAAAGACTCTTTTGGAGCATAGAAATCAGTTGCTCAAGTCATGCATTGGGTTCTTTGAGCTAGGTTTCTCCAAATGTTTTCAATACTTTGTTTATAGCATGGGTTTTCAATCCAATAGTTTTCAAATCTAAATGGTCTCTTTGCTCTAATTTCCTATTCTTTGCATTCTAAAATCAGGGGCCAGTGATTTGATTGGTTCTTAGATAACCTTGTGTTTAATAATTGGGTGTTGTATCAATCCAGATTTCATTTGCAAGGAAACGATCCACCCTAGCCCAAAATCTTGCCCCTCCCCTCTTGTTGTTACACTAGGTGAAGAGGGAACCGAAGAATTTGAGTTCGGTGAGGTTGTTCCCTGTAATGAAAGAATTAAACAGTCTTGTTTTCATTCCTAACCTAGCTGAACCTGCTCCCCCTTTCTTCTCCTCGCAGCTTCTCACAGCGTTGAAATCGCCTGTGAGGAGCCACAGAATTGATATTGAGGAAAGTTGGGAGAGTTCCTTCCAGGTAATCTTTTGTTCAGCTATTAATTGGCTATTATAGATTGTAGAGATTATCCATGCTTTCTCCTTGATGGTCGTTAGTATTAGATGAAGCGAGTACCTGGATTTCACCACAAGCGTTACCAAACCTAGTTCTTTCTTCCACATGACAATGATTCCACCTAAATGCCCTCTTACTGGAATAGCAACCCATTCCCATCTCAGTTGAAATTTTTGGCAGAAGTTTGCAATTCTTGACTTATCTGCTCTTGTTTCCAATAGACAGATGATGGATAGGTCTAAATTTCTTATCATCCAGAAAATCCGGCTTACTTTATCCCGGCCTGACACCCTTTGCAGTCCCACTGAAGGATCTTCATCATGGATCAACGTAGGTGATGTGAATCTCCCCATTTTCTGTTCTCCCCTTCTTGTGGGTTTGGATCAACCCAGTTGAGGTTCTCTTGCTGCTGTGCTCCATCTTCAAGCTTGGGTCCCATTCCATCTCAATATTATCTCCACGATCTGGTGGTTCCTCCAGCTCAAACATGTTTTCGTCTTCTCGTTGGTCCTTAACCGGTCCTTCTAGCATCCCAGAGATCCTATGAATTAGTGCTAAGTGGTAGATATTACCTGTTGTGATAAGTGCTAGGTCATCCAAGTCGAATCTCTTATCTTCCTTAAAGTTTAATTCTTGTGATTTGGTCTTTATTAGTGAGCTTATTAGTCCCTCATCTTCCCATGTGTCCATACCATCTCTCTGATCCTCCATGTGTGGGTCATCCGAGATATAGCGAGTTTGCGATACCTCCCGAAATATCAAAGCACCCGAGTGTCTACCAAGTCCACTCCTTGACTGTCATATTGTGGCTCGATACCCAATAGGTTTATCATGTCTATTCTGTACCTCTGTGTTGCTTGTTGGTTGCTCCATGTTTTCTCCGCTTTTTCCACTACCTCTCTTTGTTTCTCTGTTTGTCTTCCGCCCTGTGCCCCACGAGACTTATAATCACTCCCTCAAGATGGAGTCTAAGTTGCCACATACCTGCTAGTGAGATCATCTGGGATTCCAACGTTCGTGCCCCTTTCTATCATGTGGGTTATCCGACCGTTTGAGTCCTGTACTGTCACCTGATCAGTCACGTGCCCTGTGGCTTTGGGGTGTTCCTCTATCGACAAGCTTATCATCTTCCCTGCTATGACGTTACTGGAGCTACGTCTTCCGGTCATATAGTTTCTCCCTTTGTTTTGCTTATGTTTGACCAACATCCAGTTCCCAAAAAACTCCTTATTTTCTTCATCCTTCTCCTGCATGTCATGTGTGTCATACTGGTCAACTTCCTAGTTTCCTTGGGCCTCTGTATTCCGATCTCCACGGTCCTTATACCCTTGCCTTTTAGATCAAGGGGTCCAGACCTAGTTTCAAGTTCCCCTATTCGGCTACGAATCGACCCCGTTTCATAGGATACAACCATGTGTCCAATCACCCCATATTTGAAGCAGAACATAGGTAAAAGTTCATAAATAGCAGTAACGAACACCATTAAAGATCCCAGTTTTCTTACCCATATCCTCTTTTTAGGGGTTCCTTTAAATCAATCTCCATATATACCGGGGCATACCGAGCACGCATCCATTTATAAGAGTCATCTATTTTCATTACCTGGCCGAAGTGGCTTGCCACTGATTCTAGTGCTTCCGGTGGCCTGTACTCCACCAGAAGGTGGTAGAGTTGAACCCATACCACCGCCGTCATGAGATTTTCAAAAATTCGTTGAAAGTGTTCCTGCCAAGGAATTAAGTGTAGAACCATACCTTGTATTATCCAAGGGCCTTCCAGAAGGACCTGTATCGCCATTTCCTCTAACGAGCAGCGTATAAGGAGGTAACCATTTGGCATGTCCACGATTGTGCAACTTCCTCAGTTTTGTCAGAGTCTAGAAAGATTTTGATGCAGGAGGATTTGAGTTAGACGATGTGGTTCGGTATTTTGGTCATAAGTTTGGCTACAAATGTCAGATTGGCACGTTCAACCTCAATTCGGAAAGCTCATCTCGACGCACACGTGGGGTCTACCATACTAGAGGGGGGCACGGGCCGGTTTTGGAACCGGCCGAAAAACCTGCGGGTCAATCGACCGGCTGGCCGGGAACAGAATCGCCCGCTTCTGATGGCGGGCGATTCACGGGTCCAAGTTTTTGGAACCCGTCGGTTCAACCCGCCGGGTCATCCGGGTTGAACCGGCGGGTTAATCGTTTTTTTAATTTAAAAAAAATAAAAAATAAAAAATAAAAAAGTAGTCGTTGGCCTGGCGGCCAACGGCTACACCTGTGAGACAGAGAGACAGAGCTCTGTCTCTCTGTCTCACACACCAACGGCTACACAGCCGTTGGTTTTTTTTTTTGTTTAATTTTTTTTTCTTTTAATTATTTTAATCTTTATATATACTCCTCCTCTCCTTCAATATCACTCTTCACTCACATCAAACTCTATTCTCTCCTAATTTCTATATTTCTCTCAAGTCTCAAGACTCTCAACAAGGCTCTCAACAATTCCCTTCATTGGATCGGGGTTCGGCACTTCGGCTTACTCAAGAGAAATGGCATCACGTGGTGGTGGAAGCTCGAGGGGAAAGGGCATTGTCGGTTCAGCCTCCTTGCCTACTCAAGAGAGCAATGAATGGCAAGAAGAGTACGAAGGTGTAGCCGATGCACCGACACCGTCCACTGCGCCTTCAAAGACTGGAGGAGGAACAAATCCCACTTCGGAAACAACTTCAAAATCCGATATTTTTAAAGTCAATTATACAAAAGTGTATGACAATGATGGCAACGTAACTCATGCTAAATGTAAGTATTGTACTTCCGATATTAAGCATAGCAAGGGAGGAGTGTATGGCACATTTGCTAGACATATGGAGAATAAGCATCCGGACAAAGTAGGAAATCCTCGAAATCAATCTCAAATTCGATTCTCCGTAGACGAAGGTACGGGTTCCCACTCTTCTTTATTTACATTTTCTCAACCGAGATATAGGGATAAAATCACGGAGACGATTTCTGTGGAGCACTTGCCATTCAACTTTGCTGAGCGTTGCCAAGTGCAAGAGTGCATCAATGAGACGTTGCAACCGGCATGCAAAAAGGTATCAAGGAGGACGATTCAAAGAACGATCTTCAAACAATACAAATATGGAAAAGAAAATCTTTGTGAGTATTTTCGCTCTTGTACCTCCTCTGTTTCTTTATGTTCTGATATATGGACCGATGTATTCCATGAAAATTCTTTTATGGGTATTACGGCACATTGGATTGATGACTCGTGGAATATCCAAAAGCGAGTCATTGCTTTTAGGGTATTCAACGAGTCTCATACCGCCGATAATATTTATAGGATGATTCGTGGGATCATCGAAGAATATGGTTTGAGTTTTAGAATTTTTTTCAATTTCATTTGATAATGCCTCTGCTAATACGGCCTCGATTAGACCTTTGGAAGAATATTTGAGGCCTTCATGCAGGGGCAAATATTTCCATATTAGATGTGCTTGTCATCATTTGAACTTATGTGTACAAACCGGATTAGAGTCACTAAAACAATTTGTAGGACCGATTAGGGATATAGTATCATATATAGGAAGGAACATGACATTGATGAAACAATGGGGTCGTTATTGTAAAGCAAATAACATGAGGCCTAAAAAATTCCCAAAAGACGTTAAAACTAGATGGAACTCTACCTATAGGCTTCTTAATGCGACATTTCCTTATAAGACATTGTTGACTGCTTTTGTTAATGAAGCTTTGCCTAATTTTAGTTTATTTGAATACCAATGGAATATTGCTACTAGAGTTATGGAATTGCTTTCTGTGTTTAATACATGTACAAATTTATTTTCGCAAGTTTATTTTCCCACCGCACATTTATTCTTGTATGGTCTTTGTTGATGTTCTTTGAACAAATGTGGAACTTTAGATTAGATGCTCAATTGGTTACGGGCCTTCTAGAGATGAAGGCAAAGTGGTTGAGCTATTATAGAAATATACCTCCTATTGCTTTAGTTGCATTTGCTTTAGATCCTAGGCAAAAATTAGAAGGTTTAAATGCATATTTAGAAGCTTATTACAAGTTCTTAGGGTTTAATGGAGGTCAGGATTGTCAACAATGGGTGATGAGTGAGTTAGACTCTCAATGATATAGACCGAATTCCGACAGTTTTACGGATGTTAGTGTAATTGTTAGTGAGTTAAGTTACAACTCGTTGAATTGTATGAGAGCTATTGCTCTCGTTATAGTCATATAGTTCCACAGGTTATGGCGAAGGCGGTAGAACCCGATCTAAGCGGTAGTGGGGGAGATTCATTTTGACAAAGGCAAGCGAAGAAGAAGCCTAGGGGTTCTCAATACACAGAGGTCGACCTGTATTTGAATACCACCTTCCGGTTCTCTGAGGACGTGAATGTAGATATGACTTTTGACATTCTTCATTGGTGGCAAGGTAATGGAAATCCGTATCCTATTCTTTCATTACTTGTAAAGGATATTTTTGCGTGCCCTATGTCTACAGTAGCGTGCGAGCAGACTTTCAGTGCAAGTGGAAACATGCTGGATTCAACACGTTCACAGTTGTCACCACCAAACATTGAAATTCAAGTTTTTGTACAGATGATTGGAAGCGCGGCACAACTAACAACAAGAAGCAGAGTCGGGAAGTCCGAGTGACTTCTTCTTCACCGATAACATGATGAGACAACAACGGCCCCCGAGCATCGAAAGCAAGAGCCGTAACCCCGCCGATGAATAGGTAAGTGGGTGACAACTCCAGTCCAGTTTAAGGTAAGAGAACTACGTTGGCTTTGATTCCTCTTACACCCAAGAGGATACGTAGGCAACTTAATTCGATAGGTAAACGAATTAAGTGCAAGCCGTAATTATAATGTCATAGTTTTTTTTTTACATTTTTTTTCCATTTTTGCATTCTATTTCTATATATCATAATATCATTAAATTACATTTTTTTGATAATTTTCAAATTACATTTTATTTGTTTTTTAAAAAATGAAAACGATGATATTATGAACAACTATGAATTTATGATACCATGAGTCTATGATAGATAGTATGAATCTATAATTATCATATATCATAGTTTTCAAATTTTTTTTACATTTTCTCATTCTATTTCTAATTTCTATACATAAAAGCATAGGTTTGTTTTTTTTTTTTCATTTTTTCATATTTTTAAATATATATTATACAATTTAGATTTTATTATGAATTTTATAGTTTTCAATTTTTTACATTTTTTCTCATTATATTTTTATATCAAAATATCATAGTTTTTTTTTTACATTTTTTTTTTACCTTTTTTGCTATTTTTTTTTTCAATTTTTAATGTACATATTTTGTATATTTTAAAAATTTTTAAAAAAATAAAAAAATCCGGCGGGCCGGCCGGTTAACCGGCAGGTTGGGCCCGGCCTGCCGGTTCTACAATATGGCGGGGACATTTGTCACCTTCGGCGTGACCGCCGATTCAGCGGGTCAACCCGGCTCGCTGGTTTGGCAGTAGCGGGCTCGTCCGGATTTTGCCGGCCCGGAACCGGCGGGTTGGGCCCGCCGGGCCCGGTTAACCGGCCCGTGCCCATGTCTATACTATACTACGCCTAGTATGCGTTATTTTCATCCCTGAATTCAGCCATTTTTCCCGCTGAATCTTTGATTTTGTTATTTTTAGTAATAATTAATTTGACGATTTATGACATGATTTGATTTAGGATTTTGGCTTCTTGTTTAGTTTGATTTGAATTTTAAAATTTGAATAATTTTATATTTTTTCCCATTTTGACAAAAATACCGAATTTAGGGAGATTCTAGGGTTTTCATGGTTATTTAGTCCGGCCTGTGGAATAGCTTTAGTTTTCAGTTGTTGTTTAAATGAAAATTTAGTGAATTTTAGAGTATTTCTCTGGTTCCCCCTTAGTGTAATTCCTTGCGATCCCTTTTGTTCTAGCGTTAGTTGGTTTCAGAACTAATCTTCTTCCTGGGAGCGTCATCATCGGTATCAATGGCTGGAGGTCATGGTGAACGTGATGCGCAGGATGTGATGATCGAGGATCTACAGAGGCAAAGCACGGAGTTAACCCGACGGTTGATGATCAAGGATTTGTAGAGGCAAGTCGCAAGATTATCCCGGCGTATGGCAGCGATCGATTTCAATCGTGGTTGTCGTGGGCAGGTTCCGGTTGAGGAAGTCCAGCACCATGATCGTGGAGATCAGAAGGGGTTTGGCCAACCCATCTATGACGATGATGATAATGAGGAGATCTCGCCTATCTTCAACTATGATGCGGAGAAGGAGATCTCACCCATCTTCAATGATGAAGTGGAGGAGGAGATCTCGCCCATCTACGACGATTACGATGAGGAGATCTCTCCCATCTATGACGACTACGAGGACGAAATTAGTGAGCCCATCTATGACAATAATAGGGCTAGCATTGTGTTGGCATCCCGGCGAGAAGAACCCACTCCTACCCCGATAATCAATATTACTACCTTACTTTCGATATCCAGGTTTTTAGGCGGGATTGAGCAAGGAGATGAGATACAACAGGCGCTCACGGAGTCCCTTTCCATTGATGAATCAAGCATTATGGGGAGAGTAAGGATTAAAAGGAACATTTTTTGATATCTGGATGCAAGGTTACTTATGGTTATGGTACAATGTTGGTCCCTGTTGTGCCTGAGGATCTTCCACTGCCTGTGACTTTGACGCTTGCATGTTCAATAAGGAAGAAGATGGCATATATGGCGCTGGTGTGAAGACTTTTAACTTGTGAAACTATGGGGTCGGCTACTACTACTTGTAGTGATAAAACTGGAACCTTGACCTTGACTGAGTTGATGGTTGTGACAGCATATGTCGGTGGTAAGAAGATGGATCCTCTAGATAAATCTGAACAATTATCTCCTACTGCATCAATCGTGTTAATTAAAGAAATTGCACAAAATATAATTGGCAATGTGTTAACAAATCATTATCCTGCATTCTAAAATGTATGCTAACTATGATGCAATATGTTAGCGGACCTACTACAAAATTCATAAAATTTTAAATAAATATTTTATTTAAAAAGAATTTAAATAAAAATACACTTGTCAGTTTTCGGACGACAAAATATGAACAAATAATGTGATTTATACATCGAAATTCATAAATACGACAAAAGAAAGATAACATACCATCAAATAAATATATTTGTCTATTAATAAAAGCCGAGCAAAAGATATGACAATGTAACGATTGTTATCGATACATCTAAATTCATGCATATGACAAATGAAGATAACATATCAGCAAATGAAAATATTTGTGGTTGTTTTTCTATCGATAAAACCAAACAAATAATACGATAATGTAATGATTGTTATATATATTTATTGTTGTTAAATTCCATAAAAGATCACCAATTTTTTTAAATAGTTATCTGTTCTTCTAATATGAGCAAAGATTTTAGTGAATACATTTAATTAATTAGAGAATAAATAAATCAATCAATTTATTACAAATTTGTAATAAAATGTTCTATTTATAACAATCTTTTTTCCTTAAAAAAAGCTTGGTCCATAAAAAATACAAATTATACTATTAATCATTATAAAATATAATATTATTTACCATAAATTAGTACCGACATGAATTTTAAATTTATTTTAAGAAAATAAAATTGCACCATTTCCAAGTATCTAACCATAAAAGGGACCACTTTCTTTAGAAAACAAGATAATTCACTGTTCACGCTCTCCAAACTTTCCATTCTTGTTTGTCTTGTGCCCTCGTTCTTTCCGATCGATGGTGAAGCTGAACCTGAACCATCTCTTCGGGACCGACGGATCCCAGATCCCATCCGCCTCCGCCTTTGCCGTCAACTCGGGAGGGCCCTCCGCCACGCCATCCAACGATGGAGCGCTCGGAGATTTTCACCGTGGCCGGTTGCTGAGGTACGATGCCAGCCAAATGTTGGTCTTCCCTCCTTTCAACAACAGCCAACGCTGGGAGCAGTCCGCCGTCATTAGACGTTCGGATAAAAACATCTCTGATAGTGATCTCGGGGCTCTCGTCTCCAGTTCTGGCCGGTCCTCGTTGTCTGATGAGGTGGATGAGGATGAGTTATCTTTGTTGGTTAATGGGCCGGCGGAGTTGGTGGATTCCGGCGAGATGTCGGCGATGATGGCGGCGGTGGTGCCTCAAGGCGAGGATGTGGCATCTGGTGCTAATGATACGCAGGAGAGGATGTGGAGGCACCAACATAGCCTCTCTATGGATGGTGATGTTTCGATGAGGCCGGGGATGGTTGTGGCCGGCAATGAACAACCTGCTCCTTTTGTGGTGAAGAAGTTCATGTCTGCACAGGAGCTTGAAGAGCTTGCTCTGACTGATCCCCAGCGAGCTAGGAGGTTTGCACTGTTATCTCTTTCCTTTTCCTATTGTTTTCTCTAACTTTTATGTGCTTATGATGCTTGAGAAGAGTGAACTTTTATATATAATTTAGGATAAAGCTGATGGTTTTTTTTATCTAGTTTATAGGACCCATGATCATATTTTAATTAGTATGGTTCATCCAAAAACTATGTTTCTAATTTGATCTTATACATGTGATGGCCAAAAAGCTAGATTTCAGCCAACAGGACATACTTACAAAGTATGTTGTAAAAGTTTTAAGTTTTCAAAGGTATATCTCATGTATCATCTCCTTAGATGTGATGGTGGTGGATCATCTTAAGATCTATTCATGGAGATTGGCAATGATCGGAGTTATTTTTATGGATATATAATCTTTATAATCGCTTTGTTAACTTTTCCTGCTATTATACAAGCACAACTTACTTTAAAGTTAGCTAAGTTTTGATGCTTATGGTTAAGCACGTAGAGAAAATGGAAGGTATCACACGATCAGACAACTATTTATAAAGGAATGAAAACACTTCTTTGTATGAGAAGGAGCAATCTATCATCTTCATAAGACTATAAGGTATGTATCTAAATGCATGCCGTAGAAGCATCTGCGATAACAATCGTATAATACAATGTGACCAAAGCATCTTTTTTAATCTTTCCGACATCTTTGTTGATGGCTTTTAAAATTTTACTCCCAATAGTGTTCTTGAATTAGGATGATACTCCCGGCTTGTGCTAACTTTTCGATACACTTTGGTGAAGAAATATTGATCCCTTTTCTGTTGTTGTCTAATTGGCTATTACATTTCCTCAATCTGATTTATGTCGGGTCCATACTCATGGGTGGAAGTAATGTTGACATCAATCTGATCAGTTGATCAAGAATAGGTCCTTTGTAGTTCAAAATGTATGATACAATCTTTTATGTTAATATTTTTTATTTGCATTTTGCTATATGTTTTGACTAGGTGGCTTTTATTGTTTCATTGATAAGGAAATTAAGTTTCGTATTTCAGTCAAAGTTTTTCAATTGTTGTTGAAGTAGTCCCAAAATAGAGGTTTCTTGTTCTTATTCTGCATGCACTAACATATATAGGCTTTATTTTTTGGAAAAAGTAAAAATAAAGCTATTATTACTTTATTCCTAATATAGGGAGTTATTTTGTAATATGATGGGGGTATTTTAAAATATGATGGAAGGGCTTTCTTCTCTCAATCGATTTTGCAAAATGGCTAAAAAATGAGACCAACTATACTTGGTTGTACTTTTTGAGATAAATAAGTAACAAATTCAATTTGTTACGAGTGCTATTTTTAAGACAAACTTGGTATCTTTGAAGATTCACTTGAAGATAAAAATCAATTCGATATTGCACTTAGAGAAAGAAAAATGATTTTCTTTCAAATGATTTACATTTATTTTGCATGCATTGATACTAGTTGGGTGATTTTTATTAACCAAATTTTAATAATATTATTATTCTTATTATTATTGTTGTTGTTGTTGTTGTTGTTGTTGTTGTTGTTGTTGTTGTTGTCGTCGTCGATAAATATGGACAAACCACATGTGCTTTTATCAATCAACCTCCGCTCACGAGAGGGAGTTTAGTAGCCAATGTTCAATGTGAAAATGGTTTTGTAACCATTATTGTAAGTCTTGTAAACCCAAATTAAAGAATAAGTGTATGGCTTTATGATGTAAGGAATAAATAGCATGACACTCACTTTAGGGAATACTCTAATTGATACTAATTAATTTGATGTTGCTTATGCAGAGAGGGGAAAGGAAATTCATTTTTTCTTGAATAATTTACATTTATTTTGCATTATTGATACTAGTTCAATCATTTTTATTAAGGACATTTTTTTGAAATTCATGAAAACCTTAGACAGGTAAGGTCAATGTGAGTTTTTGGTGAAATTCAAGATATAGTTTTCATATTTTTTTTGAGAAATTTTTGATGATTCCGAATGGTTTTATAATCTAATCATGTTAATTCTTGGAAAACAATGCAATGAAGCTAGCATAGCACTCAAATAGATTTTTTTTTTCACTAATTAATTTGTCTTTCGATTTTTTTTGCCTCATGTTTTGTTGGCATGAAGTTAAAATATATATGATACTTCTTTTTTTACTGCTTTAACTTTTGTCGGTAGATTGTTTTTTTTTAACTAACATTTTAATTGTTTGAAATAGAATCCGCGCAAATCGACAATCGGCTACGAAGTCAAGAGAAAGGAAGATGAGGTACATGCAAGAACTTGAGAGAAAATTAAAGACCTTGGAAACTCATGACTCAACATTATCTACTAAAGTTGCCATGTTTGAGGTATAGATCTTTCTATTTGATGCTTTTGTTTTCAAAATATTTATTTTATGTAATATATCTCAACACACATAGGTTTTTCTTTATTTCAAATCCTTTCAAAGGATCGTCAAAGATGTGCTTCTTAAAAGTTATCTTCTGACAGGAGAAAAATAGTAGCTAGAAGATAAATATAGGCAAACAGTGATTAACATTATAAGATAATATAATCTATGCCTCAAATGACCCAAGCCCTATTATTTACCCTTTCCAACATGTATTCTTCCTCACATGATTGATTAAAACTGTAGTCTTAGTAAATGTTAAATCTATGTATGGCATGTATCAAGACCAACATGCTTCCCATTGACTATTGGTTCTTTACTTTGATCATGTGTTTCCATAAAGTTGAAGCTAATATAATAGTTAAAATACTTTGGCATATTCTTTTCTCCGTCTCCGTAAATTTCCATTGTCAAGAGAGTACCACTAATACTTTCAACAACCATCACTTGCTTTCTCTGTATTTCAATGAAGCACGTGGTTTTGATAGTCTAATCTCGATTTATTAAAAATGATGAACCAAAACTTATTCGTGTAAGTTAGTAAACACAATTCTTTATAGGGTAATGTTTCTGAGAGGTAAATTTATTATTTATTCTAATCGAGTGAATAACCTTTTTCCTGCCTTGCTTTATAATAACAGAGATGCTGAGGGGCTAAGCATGAAAAACAAAGAACTGAAGCTACAGTTACAATCTATGGAGGAACAGGTTCACCTGCATGATGGTAAACTTTGATCCGAATTTCAACATCACATACTATGATTGTTGTTTTGATTTAGTTCTCCTTTCATGAAGTAGAAAAAACCCAATGGCCTAACAAGTTTTCCATATTGTTAAACTGACCATTTGCTCCTTTTAAAAATCCATTTTTAACTAGCATTCTTTGAAAATTTTTATTGGTGGTATCAAAGCATGTATAACCACTTTTCCTTTTGTATTTTTTATATTGATACCACGTGGTTACCAAATTTGAGAAGTATTTGAATAGCTATGTTTTTCTCACTGAGTTTATTTTCTACTATGTATGACAACTAATTACTCTTTTATTTATTTATGCTAAGCTTTAAACAATGCCCTGAAAGAAGAGGTTCTGCATTTGAAGATCATAACTGGTCAACTACCTGCACCTTAGATGATTCCGAATGGTGGTGAAATGATGAGTTTGGAGCTTCAAGTGGAAAAGGGACTTAACAATACTATCATCCGCTTAGCTTTTGATTTTGTAACTTCTGTACAAGATCAACTGTGATCAATAATAAGTTCTTTGTTAATATAAATTTTCTGGGTCATCTTCAATATTCATTTAATAAGCGAAAATTCTAGTAAGTAAACGCTTCCCCAACCTTTCCCCGACTCCGCGCATAGTGGGCGCTTTGTAGCACCAAGTTGCCCTTTATACAAGCACAACTTACTTTATAGTTTGAAATGTTTCAATGCTTATGTTAAGCACGTAGAGAAAATGGAAGGTATTGAACAATTAGGCAACTATTTATAAAGTAATAAAAACACTTCTTTGCATGAGGAGGAGCAATCTATCATCTTCATAAGACTTTTAGGTAGGTATCTAAATGCATGACACAAAAGCCTCTGTGATATACAATTGTATAATGCAATGTGACCAAAGCATCTTCTTTAATCTTTTCGACATCATTGTTGATGGCTTTTAAAATCTTACTCCCAATAGTGTTCCTGAATTAGGATGGTGCCCTAGGTTTACGCTAAGTTTTTGATACACTATTTAATCATAGGTTATGAAGAAATATTGATCCCTTTTATGTTGTTGTCTAATTGGTTATTATATTTCCTGTATCTGATTTATTATTGGGGTCCATACTCATAGGGGGATGTAGTAATGTTGACATCAATCTGATCAGCTAATCATATTGACATTATAAGATAATAGAATCTCTTTCTCATCTAACCCAATCCATGGTCTTTACCTTTTCTAGCATGTATTCTTCCACACATGACTGATTAAAACTACAATCTAGCTAAATGTTCACTTTATGTATGCCATGTATCTGGACTAACATGCTTCCCAATGATCATTGGTTCTTTACTTTGATCATGTGTCTGCATAAAGTTGAAGGTAATATAATAGTTAAAATACTTGGGGCACATTCTTTTCTTTATCTCCCTGCATTTCCATTGTCAAATGAGTAACACTAATACTTTCAACAACCAACACTTACTTTTTGTGTATTCTTAGGGATTCTAATCTTGATTTATTGAACATGATGTCCCAAAACTTATTTG
This sequence comes from Dioscorea zingiberensis, assembly GCA_026586065.1. Lineage (NCBI taxonomy): Eukaryota > Viridiplantae > Streptophyta > Magnoliopsida > Dioscoreales > Dioscoreaceae > Dioscorea > Dioscorea zingiberensis. The sequence goes on from CM048822.1 coordinate 35,610,555, forward strand.
TTTATGTTAGCAAACACGATCCTTTATGGGCTACGTTTATGAGAGTTAGATTTAATATTTATTCTAATCGAGTGAATAATCCTTCTCCTGCCTTGATTTATTATAGCAAAGTGATGCTGAGGCGCTAAGCATGAAAACAAAGACCTCATTGGGAGAAGTAATGTTCACATCAATCTGATCAGCTAATCAAGAATAGATCTTTTGTAGTTCTAATTGTACCATACAATATTTCTCTTAATATTTTTTATTTGCATTCTGCTATATATATGTAATAACAACTCCAGAAATTTTGGTAAAATTTGAATTTTTCCGTACATTTCTTATTTTGTCCGGCTTAGTATTTCACTCTTTGATGGATTAATACTAATGATTGGGAAAAGATTCGACTCTCGATAACATACTCGAAATTACTGAGAAAGTTCTGAACTTGTATTTAAATGATATAAATTAAATGAAGGGTGTATTTGCGAAGTCCCAACTAACCTCATGAGATTGAGTAACAATCCAAGGGTTAAGTTGCAAATGAGGGGCAGTGACATATGATACTACGTTTAAAAGAGGAGCTGATTTGTAAAGTTGTTAATATATGAGATAATAAATTTTGATTAGAGGATGAGAGTAGGTTAAAACCGGTTTAACCTTTGAATGAAGCCTTTGACCTCCACACAGTGAGGCTCCTCAAAAGAAGAGAAAGGGGGAAAAGGTAGCTGAAGGCTGGGGGAAAGACTTCACTTCAGGAGCTTCTCTGTTTTGGATTTTGAAATCTGGAGCTAGGTTTGGGAGAGAGTGACGATGGAGAACCGTGTGGAGCTCCCTCTCATCTCAAGTCAAGGCCAAGAAGGGCATGCAATATTGCTTGGCAATCATGGTGGTCCTGATGGTGCTCTCCCAACACTTTGAGAAGCTCTCCCGTTGATGCCGGGCAGGGTAGTGATTAACCTGCGGGCGGTGGTAACCAGGGGGGATTGACAAAAGAGCAAGAAAAGGGAAGACAAACAGAGAAGAAAAGTCTCTGAAACTTCAAAGGGGAAAATATAACTCAATAATCAATGAATAAAATTGAACGCACAAGCCTGGATTAAATAGTTAAAAACAACTAACCTAGATAACCTAGAAATTCTATCTTCTTATTCAAATTAACCCAAATCAGAAAATTTTGGTTCAATAGAAAAACTTATCTCATTCTAAAATAACTAAACATATCAAATAACTCCTAAAAATTTTAGTTCAAATCGGATTGGTATCCTATCCTAAATTGGCATACGAAGTATTACCAAAAATGAAAAAAAAACACCGAGAAACGAAGCAACGACGGGGAAAATAGTGGAATTTGAGGATGAAGGAAGGGTCCATGGAGCATTGATGGACCTCACGTGCGCGTCAAGACAACCTTTCCAAATTGGGGTTAAACGCGCGAATCCGATATCGATAGCCAAAGTTATGGGCAAAATACTGAAACGTATCCAAAACCGACCAAATCTTGGAATTGACTCGACCACCTCCCGTCTTTATGTTGACCCCCCAACCTAGCAACATCTGACTCGAGCCTCTTGCATCACCCGTCCATCACCAGTGTCATTAGCCAAAACTCGAAGATATTGCCAGTTATAGAGATCAGGCCTTACCCCTCAAGCACCGTGACAGCATGTGGTATAGCTCCATGTTCCTCCCTCTACTACTCAGATGTGTGTGTTTGAATTGGATTCTCTTCGACCACTGTAGGAATTTAGTTATGTTTTTGAATTCATGGCTGCCTAGTTATATATGTTTACAACTTGTAAATGGTTCAGATAACTTTATTGATGAGTGTCTTATACTGTATAAAATACAACCTATTGGATTTTTGAATCATTTCAGTCCTAGCATAAGTTTTAGAAACAATATCCATAATACACCTTTACATCTAGCTTTGAGCAAGTTAGTGGTCTCATACTATTGGTTGACTTATCACTTTACAATCAATTGCTATGGCATAGAAATTGTCCATTCATGGGGTTTAAACCTATTCCTGAATTAATAATGTTCCCTGGTTTCCAAGGAGCTTGCCAACCAAACAATTGAGGATTGTCCTTTGAATTGTTGAAAGAGCATATTTATCTACCAGTAGTCAAATTATTGCACTTAGTATCATGAAACCAGTCCTAGATAAGGACATTACTTTGATTTCAATTCACCAGCGATTTATGCCTTTCAATGCAAAATGTTAATGTTCAGATAATGGAATGAACATAGATTTTAAGAAAACAACCATGAAATTATTTTCAAGAGAATCAGGAAGAGCCTATGAACAAGTTGGATGTGCATTAAACACTTCTTTAGATTTGCTTCTAATTTGTAGCTTTTGCAAGCCTTTGTTATACCTTGATAGAGTCCTTGAGATGTATTACTGTATTCTCCAAGGAATTTAATGACTTGACAGATATGGTTGACAAATTAGAGAACTTGCACACAAGGTGCTTGTCAAAATGCCTTGGAGAACCTGAAAACCTGAAAGGAAAATTGTCTCACTGTTGCATCTAAATGCAGGCTAGACCCCAGAAAAAACTGTCCAATTGTTTCTGAAAATCCTGCAGTTTTAGAACTGAGATTGCTGATTATAAACCTAAGAAAACCTATACTTAGAGCACCTGAAACACATATTTTCTGAACCTCAAATCTGCACTATATTAGCTACGAAATAACTGCATTTTGGTGGCTGAAAACCTACGATTTGTATACCTAAAAATCTGTTTTCATGCCATGGCCATTAGAACACCACGTGGCATTTTAAAACATTAAACCATTAGAAAAGATTAAAAAAAAATGAAAAGAAAATAGTAAACAAACCCTCAAATTCGGATCATAACCGATTAGGATCCAAATTTGAGCCCCTCTATCCCCTTCATCCTCTCCATGTGGTGTTCTGATCGCATCGTGGACATAATGCCACATTGTAGACACGTTAGTCATCTGAAACGGTGTAAGTGAACGTTGTCTGCCTCCGGACTAATAAGTCCACCTTTATAAAGTAGAGGGACCAAAAAGTCGCAAAAAAAAGATAAGGGACTAAAAGGGTACGTTTCAAAAAGTAGAGGGAATAAAAAGGGAATTATTCCAAAAATATTTATACTTGGTTCCCTGTTGGAGAAAGAGTGTTTCTTTCATATTTTTCACCTAACATCCTCTTTCAGCGGAAAATTGGCTATCATATATTTAGAGATAGAAATATGCTTTTACTAAAATTATTCTTTTTTCTTATTTCATCCTGATCTTAGAATTTATGAAAAAGAAAACAACATAATAATAAACATATGAAAAGAGTCGTAGTAGCCTTTTTATGCACACCTCATTTTTTTACTATTGAAGTACTTGCATGCATGATTTATGATTAAGTCCAAATTCAAATAGTAGTAAGAAGGGATTAGTGGATTCTAGAGATAAAGCTCAAGTTTGTGGATGTAAATTCCTAGCTTTGCCCATTATGCCATGTAATGGCTCTTAGGGCCTATTGGGTATTCGTGAGGATAACAGCTGCATCTTTAGTGTTCATTAGACTTTTCTGAATGTAGTATCTATCTAGATTGTCGCATAGATCAAGTTTTTAAAAATTTAAAATAACTAAATAATATTGGCATCATGCCTTGAGGTCTTGTGTCGATCTCAATAGTTTCTTGTATCTAAATAGTATCTTACTGTTTATTAAAAAAAATCTACCTAGTAGGTAGCTTGTAAGTTGGTGAAAAATTTGGGGTTGTGTCTAAACTGTAAAAGAGTGCGTGCAGAAAATGGGTGAAATCAACTGGTTGTGAACTCTACTCGGTACCCGCCTTTTAATTTGATCCTAAAATGTAGGGCCATTTTCCTTTTTTTTAGAATTTTTTTAATAGTAAGACACTAGTTAGATACTAGATACTGTTGAGATTGACACAGGACCTCAAGACACGATGCCAATATATATATATATATATATATATATAGTCCGTCTAAGATTAGGCTGGTCGAATCACTGTGCTGATCCGGCCACCTCCCATTTTGGCACCTGGAGCATGTTTGAAGGATTTCCAACCGTACGGATGGGAAGATCATTGAAAAATAAGCTAGCCTGTCAATTTTCATATAATTTGGTGACCGTTTGGTCCTCCCACTTAACGGTTCTTATTTTAGAGAAATTTTAATAGTTCAGAATTTTAACGGGTGAAAATTTATAGAAATCTTATCGGTTCAAAACTTCACCCATTAAGATGAAGGCCCTATAAGTTCCCAAATTAAATGAAAATTGACGCGCTAGCTTATTTTTTGATGTTATTTCCATCCATACGGTTGGATTTCCTCAAAATACTGTGCAAGTGGGCCAAATGGGAGGCGACCGTAAATGAACAGTAACTCGGTTGGCCGCATAGTATCAGGCCCGTATATATATATAATTTTTAAAAACTAGATCTATGGTTCTATCTAGATGGATAGTACATTCAAAAAAGTCTAATAAACACTAAAAATGCAGCTGTTATCCTCACGAACACCCAATAGGCCTTAAGCGCCATCACAGGGCATAACGGGCCAAACTAGGAATTTACATCCACAGGCATGAGATTTATCTCTAGAATCCACTAACCCTTCTAACTACTGTATGAATCTAGACTTAATCATAGATCATGCATGCAGGTGCATAAATAGTAAAAAACAACAGGTGCATGAATAGTAAAAACTATAACTAGTGATCAAACATTATTAAACAGTATAAACAACTACTATAGAAGTTAAAACAAAAATTAAAGAAAAACATAAATAAGTTCATGCTTCGTTGGCGGTTGAACCGGCCGATAAACCAAGGAACATAAATAAAGTATATAAAAGGTTCATGGTTCATTAAGGTCGCTTACCCATCCTTCAAACCATTGAACAAAGAAGAACAGAAAATTAAAACACATAAATTTTTGTGGCCATTACCTTTTGAAAATTTAAGGTTTTCCCTCTCGGGGAGGGGGGGGGGGGGGGGTGGTAAATTAAGAACCTAGAAATTGGGAGAGAAGAAATTTCCTGAAAATTTTCTCATCTGCCAAGATCAAGAATATATCTCAAGATCGAAGAACTTTAAGATCAAATAAGAACTTGGAAAAGAAATATTTATTGAAAAATATTCACATGGGATCTTTCATAAGAAATACATGAAGAAAAATCTCTTCTAAGGTATTATATTCTAAACTCTTACTAAGATATGAAAATTTTTCTAGGAAAGAAAAAGATTCATAAAATAGAAAAGTTTCTAAGCCAAGAAGAATTATCTCTAAAGGGATGAGAGATTTCTAAGGATCTTCTCTAAGGATTTCAAGTTTCTTACTCAAGGATTCTAGATATGTTCTTCTTACAAATGGCTTGCTTATATAGAAGAGTAAGGGTAAAGGGTAGGGCTTTCCGAAATTGGCGATGACCTCATTCTTGATTAAAACATCTTCTGAATTATTGGTTTCTGGAATCTTCAATAGTGCCGATGAATACTACTGATGAATAGAATTGATCTCGTCCATGGTGTTGCATCTTCACGAGCTGTTTTTGTTGTTGTCGGTTGTTTGTTAAATGTCTTTGTCCTAGCTGAGTAAGCATATTTTACTTAGTGATGAAGTTATCATCTAGTTAGTAAGTTGCTATTCTTTACTTAGTGACATCTTTACTAGTCATTATCTCCTTCTCTTCTAATCCCACCACACTTTTGCGCCAACTTTGATGGTATTAATTCTGAGTTATTTTGTCTCTACCTTTTGCTTCTTGCTAACATTTGATTGCCAGCCTTTGTCTTGGTTAGAATTGTCTTTTAATAGGTCATTGACCTTCTCCCAGACTGGTTCTTCTTTTGAATCAAGTTTTGACTGGCTCATATTCTGCAAGCCTGAATTATGGTTCTGTTGTAGTACATCGAGAAAACTAGTAATTTTGTTTTCTTGTTGTTCTATCTATCGTTGTTCTGCTGCCTTCTGAATAAAAGTATATGTAACTAATTTATGAATGTACTCTTTTATGTCTTCATTTTCTGTTACCTTCACTTTACCTTTGCCTTCTTGGCTTTTTGGGAAAACCACACCCATCAAAAGGTTTTTTGGGAAAACCACACCCATCCATCAAAAGGTTTTTTGGGAAAACCACACCCATCAAAAGGTCTTTACTGACTATCTGTTGAGTTGAACTAGCTAATGAATTTGTAGTCTCATTGGTGACTTTCTATTGCATTTTTAGCAAATGCACAGTTGAAAACATATTTGAGATGTTTTTACCGATTACTATTTGAACCAAACTAGATAAAATTTTGACCTCATCATCTGTCTTCTGCTTTTGTAGATTCTTTACTAAATTTAATTCTTTTTCTAGCAAAGAGTTTTGATTAATTAACATATGTATATCCTTTTCTAAATTTCTTATTGCTTCATTTTGCTTACATGTAATCTATCTGGTTGTCTCGCAATGGTCAGAGAATAGAACTTTGTATATATCATGGAGTATTACTGGAGTTCTGGGTAGTAGTACTGGAAATTGTGCTGTCTGAATTGAAGGAGCTATAGAATAGTAGGGTCCTAAATGATGTCTAGCAAAATCAAAAGCTTCTGAAACCGAATTAAAACCTTTGAAAAATGGGTTATTAAAATTATATATGCTTTCTAAAACTTCTTGCCATGTAGAAAAACATGTAAAACTTAAAATTATTTTTACTACTATTAGATGGAGTAGGTCTTTTCTAGAATAAATTTAGAATTATGATAAATAATTCTTCTACTCAATAAGTCTGTTATTTATTATCCACTCCTTTTATATGTTCAAAATGAATATTAAAATCTTGTCTTGTAATTCTATCTATCAAATATAACCATCTCCTTTTACTGCATCTTTTTTCATGCATTTTATTATAAAACTTACAATTAACACAATCTGTTCTAACAGTAAATTCTATTTTAAAAACAATATGTATCCTAAAAGAATCTCATGCTTAGATTATAGTTAATACTTCAACATTAATACTAGCAATATTACCTCTTTCTCTATATTGTCCATGTGTATAACCACATATTTTGTCATTCATTTTGTTACAAATTTATGGGGTTTTGTTTTTAGTATTGCTTCCTATCCTATGTTACATCCATTTGTTTCGATTATGATGTAATCACTGTCTAGTGGTAATTGTAAGTCGAGAAGATTACTAACTAAATCTTTAATTTGCTAAACTAATTTTTTTTCTTCTATATTAAAAGTTTTTGTCCTTTTTTTGGTAAAAAAAAAGTTTCATAGAAACTAACTATTCTCTATAGAGTCCTCATTACGAAATAAATTTGATAAATAATTTCTAATAACTTCAGGCATAATACTAATATCCTTAGATTTCCCATATTTCATTCCTTTGGCCTCTCTTGGCTAACTCATAAGCTGCTTGGTTCTTTTCCTTGGGTATGTATTAGATATCCCAGTCTCTTATGCATGACAGAATGCTCTACATCTTTCTCCAGCATTCCTGATTTGCTAGCATTGGCTTGATGTTCCTTCTTTGATTATCCTTGTTAGGAGTAAGTTGTCATGTGTATGACAACTTCTCTAACTCCTCCTTGTACCAGCATCTCCAGTCCTTCCTTCAAGGCCATTAGTTCCCCTTCAAAGGCTGTTTCTGCTGAGATTTTTTTTCAGTCTTTCAGCCAAAAACATTCTTGTATTAGTGAGTATAATGAAAGCCAACCTAGCCTCTCTTCCTAGGAAGAGTCTATAAACATGTTATATTTATAGCTTCTCCTATTCCATTGATGCCCTGTCTCTCCTCCAATTTCCTCCAAAGTTGGATTCCTCTATATATTCCTATGACTAAGCAACACTTATGTCACTCACTAATTGTAGACTGATGTTCTATTCTCTAAATTTTTTTTTCACATCTTGCTTTCCAGATTTGCTATAATGTGTAAGATATTAAAGAGGCTTCATCTAGGGAGCCTAGGTTTCCATGCTTCTTTTGATTCAACCATTCTCCTTGTATTATATATCTGTCTCTGTTCCCTGTCTGATAGGTATAAACAGCCTTTGACATGCATCACTTGCCACACCTCTTGAGCCCACCTGCAATCCACTAAAAGGTGATCAATAGTGTCTGTTACAAGCTTACATAATGGGCAAGGATCATCTTGTCTAATGCCCATTCGATATAAAAGATCCCTTGTTGGTAATTTCTTATGAAAAAGCTTCCACAAAAAAAAACACACTATATTTTTTGTGCCACTTTTAATTTCCAAAGGTGTTTCCACCCTTTCCAGCTTTTCCCCTCTATAGCATTCTTCAGTTCTTCATAGATGGCAAATGTAATAGACTTCCCTGCCAACCCATACATCCACCTCCATATATTCCTTCCTGCTTCTTCATATACCTGCAATCTTAAGACTGTGAGCAATAAGTGGATGAAACATGTTTTCAACCAATTCATGATCCTAACTCTCCTGATCCAGAAGGTTCTGCACCTGTGCATTTTCAAGAATATAATCCACACTAAAGTAAGTAGGTTTATTTTGCAATGGAACATCAAAAATCTAGGGTTCATGGAGAATACAAGTGTTCTATGAGACTTCAGTTATTTCCATGAGCTCTCTAATCATTTTGGCAACATTCCTAGAATAGAAAGTTGTCTTTCTATGTTGTATTAGATTCCAGAACACAGAGAAGCCATACTTATATAAGATTAGATCAACCCAAGGTTTACATGATCTGTTCATTATATCTAAAACATGTTTAGAGAGTAAAGTAATTTTCATTAGTCTCAGATCCTTTAAACCTAGACCACCCTCAGGTTTCTCTTTGGAGATTGTGCTCCAATTAATCAAGTGCGGACCCTTGCTACTACTATTCCCTCTCCAAATAAAACCCCTGACCATTTTAGTGATTTTATCCAAGACTGTGTCTGAGGTTGCATATGTGCTCAATGTGTAAATATGAATGGATAGTATGGTTGCCTTTGCGAGTATAACCCTTCCTTCCATTGACAGATTGAGGGTTTTCCAATATGCCATCTTGCTTTCAATTCTTTCTAGAAGACTTTTAAATTTAATCATATGCACTTTATTAGGAGATATCCAAGCCCCTAGTTATTTCATTGGAAACTCCCTTGGTTTCATTCTAAGAAATCTCAGAATGAATCTCCTTAGTTTCTAATTAAGCCAGGAGGGGAAAATACATTCTGATTTTTATACATTTGCCCTTTGACTAGGCAGAGAGTTATATATTTCCAAACATAAATTGACCATTCTTGCATTCTTTCTAGAACTTCACAGTAAATTAATAAGTCATCAGTATACAAACAATGATTTATTTTCCTAGTATGACTTATTTGTATTCCCTTTAACATGTTCATTGATGCTGCTTTGTTTAGTATATTTGATAAGACTTGTGAAACCACAATGAATAGGTGGGGTGATATGGGGTCTCCTTGTCTAAACCCTGTTCTTGGTTTCACCCATCTCCCTACTTTTCCATTAATAATAAAAGCATAAGTGGGGGTCTCTATACAAGCTCTCACCCATTTCATCCATTTTGTTGCAAATTTCATTTTTTTTAAGGGTTGCAGTGACAAACTCCCACTTACAAGGTAGTATGCCTTTTCCATGTCTATTTTGAATATCCTCATAAGATGGTCTTGGTTTGTCTTTTCTAGAAAATGTGCTAACTCCTAGGCCAGTAGGATGTTATCAAAGATAACTCTCCACTATATAAATGTTTATTGATCATCCCCAATTAAGCTAGGGAGAATCTCTTTCATTCTACTAGATTTTTGTGATAAATTTATAATTAACATTACATAATGAAATTGGTCTAAAATCCTTAATAGTTTGAAGATTATTCTTTTTTGGAATCAAGCAAACATAATTCCTATTCCAACTGATTGGAAGCTGTGCAGACTCAAAGAAACGTATAATGGTTGTAGTAACAGAATCTCCTATCTTATCAATACTCTAAAAATTCAACATTAAGCCCATTTGGGACAGGTGACTTTCCATTTGCCATAGAAGTTAATGCTCTAAACATGTCTTGCCTAGTTTTAGGTTTGATCAGTTCATTGCTCTACTCTATAGTGAGTGTTGGTAAGTCATCTGGCAATGCAGTTACTAAGTTCTGTATGTCACACTAACTTTCAGGATTCTATAAATCAGTATTAAAATAAATGAATTCCTGTTCTATATCCTCAAAATTAGTTAAGATCTGATTAGATGAGTTCTTAAGATGATTTATCATGTTGTTTTGCCTATGTCTCCTATTAGTTTGATAGAAGAACTTGGAATTACTATCACCATTTTGAAGTCATTTCAGTCTAGATTTTTGTGCCCAAATGGTTGTATTTTGTCTTAGGAAAGTCTGATGCTTATTATATAATGACCTCTGATTTCTCTCTATTTCCCTGTCTTCTGATTGTTCATTATGTTTAGCCTCCAGTTTAATAATGTCTTCCTCAAGCTTTACTATTTTAGTATCTAGATTCTAATCTAGTTGTCTACATTTCTCTATCAGATTTCTTCTTAAATTGCTAAATTTATGGCTTAATGCATGCTTGGAACTTCTTGCTTTTGTCAACCAGATTTTTCTGATACTATCATGGCATCTAGCAGATTGGATCCATGTATTATTTAATCTAACCGGCTTGCACCCTCTCTGATTCTAAGAAAAACATTGTAAAACTATAGGATTATGGTCTGATTGGCATCAAGGCAGGTGTTTAATAATATAATCAGTTATAACATCCTGTCATTGAGTGTTTACCAAAAGCCTATCCAACCTAGCCCATATTATGGTTCCCTCTCCCTAGTTATTACACGAGGTAAAGGGGGAACCAAGGTATCTCAGTTCAGATAAATTACAATTTGTTATAAAACAGTTAAGAGAGCTGCCTTCATACTCGGGTCTCTTCTATTATTAATTCCTTGTCTTTCTCTGGCCTCTCTGGCTGTGTTGAAATTCCTAGGATTAACCAGGGTCTTGTATTCCCAATAATATTTCCAAGCTCCTTCCATACCATCCATTGTTCCTCTACCCTTTGGCCATTATAAACTACCAAGACCAACCAAGATCTATTAGAAGGAAATGCAATTAATAAATGCATCACATACCTGGACTGAACTATTGGGGTGACCATACAACTGCTTTTCCTCTAGGGGGTGATGATCCCCCCAGATAGACCTCGTGCTGGTGTCGTTGCCCAATACTAGTGCTTTGAAAATTTTTGGAGAACCTTAGAACTCCGGATTCATCTGCTCTAGTCTTTACCAGAGAACACATTACAATGTTGTAATTTCTTAATAAGGTCTTAATCCTGCACCTATTTCTTTGCTAGATACTCCTCTATAGTTCCAAACAATAATGTTTATTTGATCCACCATAATCACTATGTAATTTTGTTTTGGATCCCTGCCATTTCATTTCGACCTTTCTTAATTTTGTTTCTGAGGTCCTTATAAGCCCTCTTTCCAGCTTCTACACTTTCCTCCAAGTCCATATCATTACCGCGGTTGTGTTCTTCATGTTGCTCTTCCTCTCCCTCTTCAATGGTGTCCATCATCTCCTTGTCTTTGAGAGAAGCAACAAGTAAGAGTATTAGAGCCACATGCTCTTGTATTTTAGACATTAGATAATTCTCATCATTCTTTGTTAAGTGAGTAATGAGCTATGAAGAGTTAGGGGTTAATGAGTAACTCTTAGTGTCCAAGAATGTCATTATAACCGTTGGAGCCTGAGCATCCCTATTTCTCTCAAAGGCTAGACGACTCTCCTATCCTTGAAGATATTCCAGTAACACATCTCGAGGTAAGTCCTGATCTTTGTATCTCTCTTCTGGCCTGCTCAGGCCTTCCAAGAGATATTACCCTTGAGAGTCATTCAAAGCATACCTGGAAATTATTCTTCCATCGCATCAGATGCAGCACGGTACCATTGACTATCCAGGGTCTGTCGAGCAAGAGGGTTTCCATCACCTCTTCGGATGAGCACTTGAACATATAGAACCCATTGAGGGGATATGAAATATATGAGAGCATCGGAGGAGATCACCTTGGAGATAGAGCCCTGATTTACAAGGTCCTCTAGCAGGGGTATTACTGGCCGAACTTAGCAAAGCATCTGATGGCGTTCACCCAAGAATGTGATGCATGCCAATATCACTCGAGGATTCAGTGGTGATCAACTGCTCAACTCACTCCAATCATGAGTTCGAGGCCATTAACATTATGGGGAGTGGACATCCTCGGCCCTTTCCTCGTGGCGTTTTGACAATTCAAGTTTTTGATCGTTGTCATCAACTACTTTACCAAATGGGTGGAAGTTGAGCCTCTAGCGTCAATCTCTGAGAAGGCATGCCAAGGCTTCCTTTGGAGATCGGTTGTTTGACGATTCAGGATCCTGGTGGCCTTTATCACTGACAATGGGTACCAATTCGACAATCAGAAATTCAAGGGCTTATGCTTTGGACTAGGCATCAAAGCAAGGCTTACATCTGTAACTCATCCTCAAGCCAATGGCCAAGTTAACATAACTAATATAACTCTTCTCCAGAACCTTAAGACTCGAGTCTTGCGCGATGGGTCCAGCTGGGTCGATTAGATTCTGAACGCATTGTGGGCGTATCGAATAACTAGTCAGACCATCACAGGAAAGACTCCCTTCACCCTCACATTTAGCTTTGAAGCTGTGATCTTCGTGGAGATTGGGATGCCAACACTCCGGACACAGGTGTTTACTCCGGAAGCTAATAGTGAAAGTCTTAGAGTAGAGTTCAATCTCCTTAAAGAAAAGAGAGATGCTACTTGTGTCCGAGTTGCAGCGTACCGCTAAAGGGTAAGACATTTCTACAACTCCAGAGTTAAGGAAGTCCAATTCCAACCCTTTTTAGGACTCTGCCTTGACGATCTGATTTAAGCTTATTCAGAAGAGGGCCCTTCTATGGGAATAACCGACCCTCCTAAGTGCTCAACCTTGATCATTGGATTTATGCTCTTTTTGAAGAGCGCCCTTCTAAGGCCACTACTGACCCTCTTAAGGGCTTTGCCTCAATGATCGGATATAAGCTCTTTTGGAAGAGCACCCTTCTAAGGGCACTACCGACCTCTTACAGGCTTGGCCTTGATGATCGGATTTAAGCTCTTTCAGAAGAGCACCCTTCTAATTGCTTAGCCTCAACAACATCTTAGCCACTAATATGAGAGCTCGGCCTCGACACGACAATAACCTACAATAACTCCTTGGAGAGGCTTAACCTTCAAAAGTCTTCCCAGGAGGCCAAGCACCCTTGCTCGAACTCAAAGTCCCATGAAGGGCCAAGTATTCTTAGTTGTTCGGTTGTCCTCTCGAAGGTTTGACCCTTACTAATATCTCTCTTTCTCACTAAGTTTCCCATAACAAACTCTGAGAAGAGAAGACTGGGAAGACAAGTGTTGAAACTACCATAGCTAAGGATGTCTTAGTATTGTGAGTCTAAAAGTACCGCATAAGGATCCGAAGGTAAGATCAACTTAGTTAACTCAACTCAAAATCGATTAAAAGCAGAGATCAAACCACAAAAGGCATCCGAGAAACTAAGGCATGACTAAGGCAAGAGAAAGAAGTATACAACCAATAAGCAACAAAAGTTCTTCTTTTATAAATGAGTGGTTTGCACAACGGCTTACATTCAAAAAAGGATAACAAGAAGAAGTACAAAGTGAAAGGTCTAAGAGATAAAATCAAAAACCCAAGACTACGCCGAACTGGCCGCTTTGCCCACCTCCTCCTCGGCTAGAGTACCCTCCTCTACTACTGCGACCTTGATGGGAACAACCTCTAAAAATGGCCCCCTCGGTGACAGCTTCCTTTGACAGCTGCAGGGGTAACCTCTTCTATACTGGAAGAGGAACTTAAGGAAGAAAAAGTCGCACTGCCGGCTCCCTTGACTTTGGCTCCAGCGGTGCTCTGCTTCGCCTTGATTTCGAGGTAGAGATTTAGAGCTTCCCGGTAATCAATATTGGCAAGATCCATAGAGGGATCAAACTGGGCGAGCACTTGGAAGATCAAAAAGCCTTCCTTTGCTCCAGAAAGAAAGAGCGCCTGGGCATCCTCTTGCTCTTTCTTGAGCTGCTCTAGTTGCTCTTCAAGGTCCTCCAACCACTTCTGGGATACCTCGAGAAGGGCCTTACTAGCCGCAAGGTCCTTCAGAGCCTAATTCTTCTCCTCCTCCAGATCCTTCACTTGATTTTGGGACCACTCAAGAAGAGTCTTACCCAATTCGAGGTACTCAAAAATCTTCTTCTTGTCGTCCTCCAAGGCTTCGACCTTCTTCTTCAACTCCATGACGGCTGCCTCCAAGACATTCACTTGGCTTTGGAGAGCTTGGCACTATACTTAGACGTGTTCAACAAACTTTCGTACCTTGTTAGCATGCTACACCTTAGACCATCTCTTCTCCGCTAGCAAATTCTTTCGATGGAGGTCGGTGGCTTTATCTTCGAGTTCAGAGATCTTCCCAAAAGCTTCGTTCTTCTCCTTCTTAAGGGAGCTAGTTTCGGCCTCGCGTTCTGAGACTATCTCCTTGAGTTGGGCAATCTATTCTTCATCTTGCTCAAGAATCTCAGCGCAAAAGTTGACAGAAGCTGCCTCCTCGTGAAGATTTTGGGCAGCATGATCCATCCAAAAGTCGACCTACATTAAAAGAGATTGTGTTCAAGAGAGATCAATAGGAAGAAATATGAGGAAACTTATATAAAGGATACTTTCTGAGATCCCATTGAGAGAAAGATGGGCTTTCACCTCTTCTCTTCCAAATCCACATAGCTTCTATTGAACATCTTTCAGTTGAGTGATGTCAAAAGACTTGGCCGCCACCACAACATCATCATAAAGGAACCCTTTTGAGGGGCAGATCGGCGCCGAGGACTATCCCTTTGGGATATGGAGAATCTTTTCCTACGGAAGGACCTTGGTTGTCACTTCCTTGGGGGTCTCGTCCTCGGCTCTAGTTGTTTGATGGACCGGGACCTGATCCACTTTTCTGAGGATCTCAGCCTCGGCCTTTGTCACCTCGGAGGCAAGGACCTTCAACTACTTCAAAATTGAGGCTTCGATCTCAGCATTGGTATCCATTTCCGCCACTTAAGGAGTTGGGACATAGGACTGCTCTACAAGTTGCTTGCCTAATAAGCTCACATCCTCGTCCTACACCACCATAGCGGACTGAAGATTTGCTTGACTCGGCTCCGGATCTTGCGATGATGAGATCGCCAAGGTCTCAGCAGCAGGGGAATTCAGGTTGAGCCTCTATATGCGACATATCTTTCTACAAAGAAGCTTGCAAGATGAAGGACTTTCTTGGAAGATTGGCATGCTCTTCTGCTGTCAAGGGATCTCCTGAGTAGGAGGAGTTGCCTAAGACTTCTTTGGTGGACGGCTCGCTTCCTCCCCAGAATGTTTGGCAATCTCTGTAGATCTCCTGGAAGTACTCCTCTTCTTTCTCGAGGACTCTTCGGCCTTCTTAAAAGACCCTTCATCCAGCTTTTCCCCATTCCTCGGAGAGCTTGGAGGAAGCACTCACAAGCTCAGGTAGCAGAGAACGGACAAGTACCTTGGTCTTCATCTGTACACTTGTTGAGCCACAACAATAGTATCAGTACAAATTAAGTACCAATCGGTACCAAAATGACGACATAAGCCGAAAAGAAGGAAAAACCAACGTAAGGTTGGTTTTATGCGAAGTGGTTAAGGACCATCATGAACCTGCAAA
The DNA here is from genome assembly GCA_026586065.1 of Dioscorea zingiberensis. Taxonomy (NCBI): domain Eukaryota; kingdom Viridiplantae; phylum Streptophyta; class Magnoliopsida; order Dioscoreales; family Dioscoreaceae; genus Dioscorea; species Dioscorea zingiberensis. The sequence continues at coordinate 35,626,279 of CM048822.1, forward strand.
ATATTATCCACGAGTTCGGAAACAGTTGGGAGGGACAACGTGATGAAAGTTCAGAATCTCATAAATGATATTTGCGAAAGGAAGCCTAAGGTCAGCATTGATGGGTGAAATCGCAAGTATACGAGTCGTAGTCAAGTAATAGAGTGGACTATGGGGAGTCAGATGTCGAACCACAGGGAATAAAAAATACTAAATTCGAACCAAGATTTGCCAACCTAGTCTAGTACGCAAATTGGGGGGTTTTTGGAGTTATGAAACCGAGAAATCAGAAACATTGCAATTAAGAAACAAAAAAAAATCGAGAATTGGTTAAGATTAATCGATAGCAAGAGAGGATACTTTGGTATGCATCCCTTTTGGATTTCAATTCTGAAGGTGAGCAAAAATGTTTATGAATCAAAGTTGATACTTCTTGTGCCAATAATCCCTAAATTATATCCAACCCCTCTTCCAAGGTAATTGGATAACTAGTATCCTAGGACTTGATATGATGCTCAAGGGAATTTATATATTGGGAGGAACATGGGGGTGAATTCGTATGAAAGAGTCGTTTGCCCTTCTAGTACCCGATTCCTCGGTGTACTCATGAAACTTTCTAATGAAGCAAGTTCCTAATACAAGGAGGCGCTAGCTCTAGCCCTTGTATTGCACACAAGTAATTTCTAGTAATGAGATTACAATCAATACATAACATTCATTAGACATTCAAGAAAATACCAACAAATCATCATAAACATTCAATGCTATTAATGCTCAATCCAAAAGTTCAACATACCCAAGCACCAATAGATTAGATCCCCATCAATGGGGAACTCAAATCCATAAGGAAAAGATTACAAACAAAAGGAAGAATAATGGAGAACACCATTACCTCCAATGGTCGCGCAACTCCACAATAAATAATCTATCCTCAAGATTGGGGAGATGACCCCAAACCCTAATCTCTCTTCTAGCTTCTCCCAAGCCAACCTCCTCTCCTTCTCCGGTACAATAAACATTCCCTATTTATACCCTAAAATTAGGTTTTCCTTCGGATTTACAGATTTGCCCTGATAGGCCTGCAGGTGGGAAAGAGTAACGATGAACGGGCCTGAACGGGTTATTCAATCGACCGCTCGCAGTATAGGTTGCTCGAACGGCCGCTCGAACGGGGACTAATCGACAGCCCGCTCGGGCTACAGGTGCCGCGGTCGAACGGGTCAACGGGCGACCGACATCTGTCGCAACACACAGCCGCTTCCTCAACGGAATGTCAACGGGTGTTCACTAGGCCGTTCACCTCCTTTAGTTGCCAACTTCTATGCCTTGTTGTGGACGGCCGTTTATCCCCCTGTTCAGCCCCTGTTCACTTCAAAATGTCTTCGTTTGGTCTTCATTTTGTCGATAACTGCTTCCTTTCACTCAGCTGCTTATATGCTCGCTTACAATATATGAAACATTTTAAGTACTGGCGGGCTATAATTCATTGCAATTAACATAGAAATACATGTAAAGGTGATGTGTAAATATGCTCATTTGAACGCTTATCAAATATCCTCACACTTGAATATTTGCTTGTCCTCAAGCAAACAAGACAATGAAAGTACAAATAAAATAAAAAATGATAAGTGTTCAACCTCCGGCGGTAATTGTCATGAATCCGCTCTTTCTTAAGTTCACCATCAAAGTGTATGTATTCTGCTATTTTCACACCGGGATTTAAAGTTTGTATAATGTCATCACGGCTCTAGGTGAAGATTGTTACTCCACATACCATGTCTTTAAGTCTTAGCATGACAAACATTACCTCAATGGACTCTAGAGAGTCCTTGAAGCCCTAAGTTCTAGGACACTCCATCCTCTTTTGAGTAAATGGTGGACAAGTTTTTGGGTAGGGCATCTCTAATAGATCCGACTTTCCCTAAAGATCAGTGTAGAGTGTAGGTCCTCTTTTCTTCAAGATGTACATGCTGTTTAGGCACCAGAGCACCTGACTACTTAGAAGGTTAAAGCTCTACATAGGTATGCTCATACTTGGGAGTGATATCCGAGTTGAGGAACACCTTGATTAGGGGCCAAGACCCCAATTTATTTTATCACATCAAGTAGCGGAACATTGTCTTTATTGCTCTACTAGTTCACTTACTATATATACATACTTTTCTATTCATCTCTTACTTATCCAATGAGTTGAATTATGAAGGATTAGAGGTTCGACTAGTACCACGAAGCCTCTTGGAGCCATTGAGAATAATGTTTAGCAATTAAAGTCAACAGAACATGGTAGTGGGTTATCTATTGTACTAGAGCTTTGAATTCCATAGATATGTCTCTAGGTGTCCATGGTGTGTCATAGGAGAATTCTAAACAAAATTTGAGTACTAAAATGGTGAACTAGAAGTAGAGTGAATCATTATATTCTCTAATAGTGCCATCATAGGTTCATGTCAACATGCTCATGCAAAAATAATAGCTCCCTATCCCACACTTATTGTTTTGCAATAAATTCAACAATGGAAAGGAGCTACCCATCCCCACACTTAAAGTTGTACATTGTCCCTAATGTACATAATTAGATTGTAAGGTAAACAATATTCAATAAGAATGATGAGGAGGGCAAACTGAAACTTCCTCGGTTTAATGAAGTAAATGATGTGGCATTGCGATTTATATGTGAAAGCTGTTGCCGAGGTGTGCCACCGCGGGTTCCTGCAAAATATAGCAATATAGAGAGGTGGTGCCAAGGGAAATTATAGAGTCAATAGTGCACAAAAGTAGATAAAAGAGAGTTCACAGGGTAGAGTCCTTGTGACAAAGTGCCGGAATTAAACAAAAAAAATTGAAAAAGGAGTTCTGTTAATAATGAATCTCAATGTTCCGTATGTAGCTGCTCATCGGATGCTAGTGTGGCTTTAGGTGAGAGATGCAAGGTTGGTGCTACGGTTGTTTATGCTCTTGTGGTTGTCGCCTCGTTGACGTTTAGGAAAGCGAATGCGTTGGTGAGCACCACAGTTGTGTCTTCCTCTTCATCATCTTCAATGCATGGGCGTGGGCCTTCCACTCGAGGTGGTGTTGATTATGATACAACTTGGAAGTGTTGGTGAGGAAGGAGTAGCGGAACCCTTATGCGCAAATTGAGTTGGGACATGGTGTACTTTACGGAAGATTAATGTTGTCGGTTTTCCTGCAAAGCTAGCTTTGAGAGAGTGAATTAGGGTGTTTGCAGAGAATGAGTAACGGCAAGAATGTCAATAACAATGTGAACGGTCCAAATAACGGGCCGTTTCAATCGTCAAGACACAAAATGTTGTGAATTTCATACATTGTACTGGTTCTTTAAAGCCCAAATTTTGAACAAAAATCAGTGCGTGACTAACATGATGAGTCTAATGATGCAGATGTGGATGAGAGAGATTTAATATCAACATATCTCACAAATTTTATCACGCTAAAACAAAGGACATAAGGAAACAAAATTAAAAAATGTTTCGACTTGGGTTGCCTCCCAAAAAGCGCTTGTTTAACGTTACGAGCTTGACGTACCTCAATCTTACCTATGGAGGGTCATATGTGAAGAGGTATCCATCAGTATTTCCATAAAAACACTTACCAAACAAAATCTTTCCCAAATTATCATATATGGAGCAAGTTTGAGAATTCATACTAGGGTCACCCTCATTTAGTGGGTGAGTTGAGGAATTAGGAGATACCATTTTTCTTTATCTCCATATATAGCCACCGGCAATGAGTTTCAGCTCCTTCCATTTGGACTTCCGCGATAACTTTGGAGGTGGAGTTGAGGCGGTGCCAACATTCATAAGTTCTTCATGTTGTTCATTGAGTTCCCCCAACAATTGGGATGTTGGATCAATGTGTAAGAATTCCTCCAAGCAGTCGGTTGTAATCTTGTCAACTTCATCGACACTATAAGAGGTGTCATCGTGATCCATGGTGTGCCGCATGGCTTCAGGCAGCTTGAATACCACTTCTTGGTCCCCTACTCGAAGTGCCAATCTTCCATGAGCGTGGTCTTCCAAGGCTTGAGCCATGGCTAAAAAGGGGCGACCGAGTATAATCGAAACATCTACATTATCATCAACATCTAGGAGGACAAAATCAGCTGGGAATACAAATTGATTAATCTGAATCAACACATCTTCAGCTAGCCCCTTTGGTTGTCTTACTGATCTATCGGCTAGTTAATGCGTCATCCCCGTCGGCTTTGGGGCTGCAAGACCTAACTGCATGTACAGCTTGTTGGGCATCACATTTATACTCGCACCGGAGTCTGCTAAAGCCTTTTTCACAACTCCTTCACCAAGCATGCAAGGGACTACGAAGCTCCCTGGATCCTTCAGCTTTTTTGGGTAGCTCATGTTGTAATATTGCAGAACATTGAGCATTCAAAGTGACAACAACTGCATCTTCCAGTTTCCTTTTGTTGGAAACCAGTTCCTTCATAAATTTAGCATACTTTGGCATCTGGGAAAGGACTTCCACCAACGGTAGGCTGATGTGTAGCTGTTTGATCGTGCTCATGAATTTTGTGAACTGAGCATCTTCCTTGTCCTTTCTGAGCCTCTCCGGATATGGAAGTTGAGGTTGATATGTGGCTGTGGGCGTCTGATCTACCCCTTTTGCTTTCTCTACCGGCTTCCCCGTTGAGTTTTTTTTGGGTTCAACTTCCTCAACCTCCACTGTATTTTCAACCGGAGGTGGTGCAATAGATGACTGCACTTCTTTGCCACTTCTCAAGGAAATGGCCTTGCAATGCTCTCGGGGGTTCGCCTCCGTGTTTCCTAGAAGGGTGCCTTGTGGCCTTGTTGAAATATCCTTTGCCAATTGCCCCACCTGAGAGAAGTATCTTTAGAAGGTGGGCCTTCTACCGATCCCACGAGCTTAACTTGTTTATCCCTTGTGGACCAATGAGCTTCATCCCCGGCTATGTCTTCGAAGATCTTCTCTGCTTCTTCGGGGTATTTGGTACTCAATGATCCCCGGGCTACTATTGGTGTTGTCCAATCTATTATAGAATGTCATGGACCTATGTTGCAAGGGTCCAAACCATGTTGTGGGTAGCTTAATGATAGCTCTCTAAATCTTCATACTGCTTAAAAGTTTCGGGCCCACCTTGCTTGAAAGAGTTGATGTCGGATCGGCTTGGTCAATTTGCTTGGAGGAAAGTAGCGCCCAAGAAATTTTTCAAGCTACGTCGCCCAAGAGCGGATGGATCCGTGTCAAAAGCCAACCGTGAGCCTCCTCTTGCTCCCTTAGACCTAGAGTCTTAACCGGATGCCTTAATCGAGATTCCATCCGCTTGGAAACGCCTACAAATTTGGAGGAATTTGGCTATATGGGCATGAGGGTCCTCATCCGCCTCCCATCAAGCATAGGCTTAAATCTCCATGGTGATACCTTTGATCCTCAAGTAGTTAATGTTGACTTCGGGGATGGATGCTAAATTCTTCTCTCCATAGGTAGTGGGACTCCTCTCGTAGTCGGCTAATTAAGTGCGCGCCTTCTTCGCCATATTGGGAACTAAATCGCCTCAAAGCTATCAACTGTTATTGAATTTTGTGATTCAGAAAAAGGTTCTAGTGATTATCCTTCTAGTCCTCTCAAACGTCGGTGAAAGGTTCTGTCGATCTCACTATCTGTTTCTAGTAGACCCGTGGAATACTTTCAGGTCATGCAACGAGTCCTCGCAAGTAGAGATAAGAGAAAAGTAAGTATCCAAAGGATCAAAATAAAAGAAAAGAAAGTAAACAAGAAAATAAGAGACTAAATTAATAAAATCCTAGTCTAACTAGCAATTCTATTCCCCGGCAATGGCGCCAAAAACTTGATGGGTGAAATCGCAAATATACGAATCGTAGTCAAGTAATAAAGTGGACTATAGGGAGTCGGATGTCGAACCACAAGGAATAGAAAATACTAAATTCGAACCAAGATTTACTAACCTAGTCTAGTACACATATTAGAGGGTTTTTGGAGTTATGAAACCGAGAAATAAGAAAGATTGCAATTAAGAAACAAAAACAATCGAGAATTGGTTAAGATTAATCGATAGCAAGAGAGGATACTTGGGTATGCATCCCTTTTGGATTTCAATTCTGAAGGTGAGCAAAGATGTTTATGAATCAAAGTTGATACTTCTTGTGCCAATAATCCTTAAATTATATCCAACCCCTCTTCCAAGGTAATTGAATAACTAGTCTCCTAGGACTTTATATGAAGCTCGAGGGAATTTATATATTGGGAGGAACATGGGGGTGAATTCGTATGAAAGAGTCGTTTGCCCTTCTAGTACCCGATTCCTCGGTGTACTCATGAAATTTTCTAATGAAGCAAGTTCTTAATACAAGGAGGCGCTAGCTCTAGCCCTTATATTGCACACAAGTAATTTCTAGTAATGAGATTACAATCAATGCATAACATTCATTAGACATTCAAGAAAATACCAACAAATCATCATAAACATTCAATGCTATTAATGCTCAATCAAAAAGTTCAACATACCCAAGCACCAATAGATTAGTTCCCCATGAACGGGGAACTCAAATCCATAAGGAAAAGATTACAAACAAAAGGAAGAGTAATGGAAAACACCATTACCTCCAATGGTCGCAACTCCAATGAATAATCTATCCTCAAGATTGGGGGTGACCCCCAAAACCTAATCTCTCTTCTAGCTTCTCTCCCAAGCCAACCTCCCTTTTCCACAATAAACATTCCCTATTTATACCCTAACATTAGGGTTTTTCCTTCGGATTTACAGATTTGCCCCGGATAGGCCCGTGGTGGGAAAGAGTAACGATGAACGGGCCGTTCATCAGACCGTTCAGAGTACAGGTTGCTCTGAACGGTCAGTTGAACGGGCGACTGATCAGCCCGTTCGGGCTACAGGCTGCGATGAACGGTCATGTCAACGGGCGACGGCGCGTTGAGAACACGCCGCTCGAGCGGGAATGTCAACGGGTGTTCACTAGGCCGTTCACCTCCTTCAGTTGCCAGCTTCTGTGCCTAGTTGTGGGCGGCCGTTCATCCCCCAGTTCAGCCCCTGTTCACTTCAAAATGTCTTCGTTTGGTCTTCATTTTGTCGATAACTGCTTCCTTTCACTCGGGGTTGCTTATATGCGCCCTGTTTACAATATATGAAACATTTTAAGTACTGGCGGGCTATAATTCATTGCAATTGACATAGAAATACATGTAAAGGTGATATGTAAATATGCTCATTTGAACGCTTATCACATCTAAAGGGTTCTGATATATGGCTATTTCCTTCTCTCCGAAGGGGGCACTAGCTCACTCAGAGGGAAAGGGGAAGGCGGAGATGTTATAGAAGTCTACTAACGCTTGTACCTCTTCAGGAGGAGGGATGTTTGGATGAGCCCTAGACCAGACCTTTGACAACCTGGAGGTTGAAGGAGGATCCCTAGAGTCCGAAGGTGGAGGAGCCATAGAATCTAAGTGAACGATCTGCATTACCTTAGCGATGGACAAGCTTGAAGGAGGAAAAGAACACAGATGAAGAAGATACTGTCGCATGCAACGAACAGCGTAAAAGGAAGAAAAAGAGCATAATGAGAAGATGAAGTCCCAGCTTCCTCTTTCCTTTGAATTCTTAGAGACGATTTCCTTAAAGGTTGGATCAAATCTGATAGCCTAAATCACTTAATGAAATGACAATTTGTGGGTGCGTGATATGTGGTTCACGAAGGTCATTCCCATTATTACACCAGACACTCCACACCTTACCTTTTCAGATGAAGCGTTTCAAAAAGTATGACATGAAATAGAATTGTGCCTAGCAATAAATGCAATACAGGATCTGAGAAAATAATTACCTCATAACTTCTGTCCAAGCTCGACCTCAGACACTCAACCATGGTCCAAACTTCCAACACACTGTCCCAACTCGGACCCCAGATGCTCAACTATGGCTCAAACTTCTTACACACTGCCCCAGCTCTGACCCCGAATGCTCGGCCACGACCCAGGCTTTCGATGCGCTACCCTAACTCAGACCTTGGACTCTCGACTACTGCTTAGAACTTTGACACTGTGACTCGACATGGACCTTGGATATCCCATCTTGTCTCAAGCCTCGACTCCGCCTATGCCGACGTATGCACCTTACCTTGAATCTGTTTCTTTGATCCCTTGCACCAAGACTACAACCAACCCAACCGAGCTGACCTACGCTTGACTTTTCGAGCCGACCTCAGCTCGAGGACAACTCAGCCACAACTCGGCCTCGGACGCACTATACTGGGACAGGGGGAGAGGGGAGAAGGGGGGACTAATGATATGGGTAAATCTGAATAAACATGTGGCCTCAGTTGGTGCATACACGTGGTCGCATCCTGAGTGCCCATCCAGCCGGTACAAACTCGTAGCTTGGACATCTCCCATGGGCAAAAATGTGGTTGTTAAAGTCAAGGCATGGGAAAAGGTGACAAGGAGGTAAACTATAGAGGATAAGGTGTGAGATGATAATTACAACAAGCAAAGTCTCTAACACAAAGGGGACGGGCGTCGACCTCAACGTCGAGAGAAAAGAGGAAGGAAAGCAGGGGGATCAAGTATGCAACCTTTTTTGGACTGTAACTCCTCCTCCAGTTCCAAGTTCTCTCCCGCTGACTTGAGCGTCAGAGCTACACCGGGGCACAAGGCCCGCCCCGCTTAGTTCCTTTTCTCTCTACAGGCTTTCCGGTGAACTAGGAGAGCTAGTTACTGTCTTCTCCGGTACTTGTTGATGTCCCTCATAATTAAACAAATCTCAACCGTTGGTTAGGACTGAGTTCGATTTCAAGGAGGAACCGATATTTACACAAATCACAAATCAGTAGAAGCAAAACAATATGTTTCTTTTGTCAGGCAGTAGGAGAACAAAGAAACGATTGACATATCCAAGTTCAAAAAAGAACGTGCAAATCATCCTCATCATTTAAATGGTTCAATTTTGTGTGAATCTGCATCAAGACAATAAATCTAGTTCAGTGCTTGTGAAACGTTTAATTGCTTGCAGAAGCAAATACACTCCCAAGTCCTACACCACTCCAACATAAAGATGGAGCTTGTGATCTACATAAACTTACAAGATTCACATCTGCTGGTCAATCTTTTCAATATGGAGTAGAGTCGTGGAGTCAAACTCATTAAACAAACTTTTTCTTTATCTAACTTCAATCAAAATTCTCTCTTTTATACATAAAGCCATAAAAGCTGTGTGTTCAAATTGACGAAGAAAAAGTAAAAAAAAGAAAAGAAAAGAAAAGAAAAAAAAAGGTACTCAAACTCACCTTTCCTTTCCTCCATCTATCTTCAATCAAACACTTTTTATGATTACTGGCAAAATAAGAATTCCATAATACTCAAACAGCAAAGAAAACCAAATATTTAAACAAAAATCAAAATAAATACAACTTTAATCCACACCAACATAAAAACAACAGATAACGGGAAGAACCAAATTTTCTAGAAATACAGAGAAATAAATGAGATCACTATAGAATAAGAGAGATCTATTAAACAAGCACCAAGAAAAATAAATGGAATAACAATAGACTAGATAGAGAAAGAAGAGAAAAAAAAATTAAAAATAAAGATCTAGTACCCAAATTAATCCCTCTATTATACGGAATCAACTCTTTTGGTCCCTCTATTATAACTTGAGCATTGGGGTCCCTCTACATCTTGATTGAGAAATGTCAGTCCTTAAAAGCTTATTTAAAGGCATGTTTAGCCACTAAACTGTCAGGCCTCAAATTATAATAGAGGGACTAAAAGGGCCGATTCAGTATAATAGAGGGACTAATTTGTGTATTACACCAAAAATAAAAATAAAAAAACTCACTTTTTTCTTTGCTACTTATTGGAGGTGACCAGGGGCTCGGGAAGAGAAGAATGAGGCTTAGGATGTGATGACCCAATTCAGAGTTACATCTCTCTCATGTGCACAACACTTGAGAGTAAACTCAAATCTCGGGATTTCGATTTATGTCCAAATTGGGCGTAAGTCGAAATCCTTCATTTGTTGTATTTTAAAGTACATTGAATTTAAAAATCCATCAAACAAAACAATTTTTGAAAACGATGTATTCAGAGTTACATGTAACTAGGCCTGTCCAAGGGCCGGACTACCCACCCAAGCCCGAAGGTCCACCCAAAAAATTGGAGGGTTTGGACAAAATATTAAGCTCGAACATCGCTCCTTGGACAAAGAAAAAGACCCGTTTAAAAAATGCGCCGGGCCTTGGGTATGATGGTTTAGGTCTGGACCTTGCCCGGCCTGACCTAAATTATATACAAATAAAATAAATAAATTTTTTATTATAATTATTTATAATAAGGTTCAATAATTTATTTGTGTGTGCCTTAATTTAAAGGTGTAAAATTCTAGTATAATTTAATTTTTCTATCATACCTCAATTTAGGGTAATTTTTTTTTTTAAATCCATGTAGTTTCACAGATTTGTAAAATAGGGATAATGATTTTTTTTTTTTTTGAAAAAAACCTTGTGGTTTCTCAAGTTAACAAAAAATAGAAAAGTAATTAACTCCTGCTAACGGTATTAAGTTTGCAGGGATATTTTCATCAAATTTTTTAAAATAGATGCCAAAATTTGCATGAAAATTGCCCTAAATTGGATTCCTTTCAAATCTCATCTGTTTGAGAGATCAAAACCAAAAAAATTGACGAATATACACCTGCAAACTAAGAAGGGTTTAACGTCGTTAATGGGAGTTAACGGTTTTTCCTTTTTTGTTAACTAGAGAAACCACAAGATTTTTTTTCAAAAAAAAACCACTTTCTTATTGTACAAATCTGTGAAACCACATGGTTTTTTTTTTAAAATTTACCCTTTAATTTATTATTAAATTATTTTTATTTTCAAATGTAAACTCTATTTGTAATATAAATTTTAATTTAAAAAATTAAATGTGAGCGGATTCGGACTGGCCTTGGTCATGAGTTTAAAAATTTGGGTGGGCCTTGGATAAAAATATAGGCCCAAAAATCGGGCCGGGCCGGGCCGGGCTTGAGCAAGCATGCCTACCATTATTATTAAGTCTTGGTCCGGTCCGAATTTGATCCGGTCTGGTCCAAGGACAGGTCTATATGTAACTAACTTGGACTTAAGTCGAAATCCTCCATTGTTGTATTTTAAAATACATTGAATTTTAAAATCCAATCAAACAAAAAATTTTGAAAACCCAATGTTGAGAATTACATGTAACTTAACATTCACCTAACCAAATACAATTTTGATCCATTAAGAATTTCGCATATAATGCTCAACTACGGGGACCAATTAAAAATCTAAAAAATGCATGTCGACTATACTGTTATTTTTCTAAACTATCCCTTCTCTATTATATATATATATATATATATATATATATATATATATATATATATGATAGGAAGAGAGATGGTAAGACACGTGGAGCTCATCGGAACCATCCACGTGTCAACATCATAAAGCCCCTAACTAAAATTGGGCCAGCCCATGATTGAATCAACCCGTATCATAATGACCATCTCATCGGATCGGCCACGGGAAACATAGATCAGATTGATCCGATGAGTCGCTAATATAGCACGTATCGGAAGATAACTCCTACTTATCACACCGGAAATACTCTATACCGTCTCCTTCCAGAATACGTTCTCAGCTCATCGGTGCAACTTCAGTCCCTGCAAGAAACCTTCTAGAAGAATTACAGCTGTCATCCAGCTCAGCACTTAGGCGGGGCTTAGCTAGAGGCTTAGCTAACAATTGAACACGTGGTCTAATTCAATAAGGGACGTGTCGAAACTCCAAACTTCTTCTCCAAGCCACCGAAGCATATAAAAGGCAGTGACCCCCGCTCGTTCAGGGGTAAGACATTTAGAAACAGCGAAGCTCTGCTTCATTGAAAACTGATCCATTTTTTCCATTTCCAGGCTTTCGAGGCCCAGATTAATGAGAATTCTCCATTTTCCTCCGTGGTTTTTCCCTATAAGGGTTTTTCACGTTAAATCTTCGCCTCTATCTCTTGTCTGATTGATTTTTCTTTCACTTTCTCGTTGTTCAAATCCCTACAAATCAAACAAATTTAATGGTTGACTTGGAATCGGGGTTGATCTCGAGTCAAACCCATTTTCATAGTCAACAATATATATATATATATATATGTTACGGATATATTTGGTGAAGACAGGTGTCATTGACCTAAAGGACCACTTGTTCCTCTGGCCACATGGCAATATCACCCCCTTTGCACAATTCCGTCCAAATAGCATTGAGGACTCAATCCTGCGAACAAATTAGTGGAATTGTAGCAATCCTCTTATCTGAGGGCACGAGGTGGGGAGGCGAGATAAATATCTAACACCTCCAGGTGAGTAGGCCTTATCCACTGCTACGGTGGCGGATATTTATCCTATTTTACCTCATTGGCATCTAAAGCGTGATATTTTCCTACGCCTTAGGAGATATTTACCTAACTCACCTTATTCCAGCCTTTCTGAACCGCCTTTAAGGTGCTATAAAAGGAGAGCGTTAATAGAAGAAAGGGGATCCGGAAAAAGCCCGATCACACAAAGAAGCTAAATCCAAGACTATTTACTCAAGTTTTCGACAAGCATGGAGAATCCGGGCGAGAGGGCCCAATTCCGATCACGCCTCTCATTTTTACGAGGTTCGCTTATGGATAATTCCGGTGAATTTCGGGATGTCTCTCCTCGCTAAAGCAGTAAGCGTCCACACAACTATAAATTTTAATCGTTGGTGAGGTCGGATCTCGATGACGAGTGAAGCGGGGCGTGGACCAGTTTTTGGCATCAACAATATATATCTAAATATTTTTAATTTATTATTTTTATAATATTCAACGTAAATATGAATTTTCTCGTGTCTATCTATGTCTATCCATTATTGTCAAATAAACATTTATCTTATTTGACAAAGTAAATATTTCTTTTTAGGATTGAATATTATAGATGCGAAGTTTACATGTATTTTTTCCCTTATTTTTAATATATTTACATTTTTTTTTCAAAAAGAAAATAATATAATATTTTCAAATGTTTTATTTATTAAATTTTTATATTTTCTCTAGTTTCGATATTAAAGAATAGTTAATGATATATGAAATATATAATTTTTCCGATAATTCAGTATCTACAGTTTTTAAATATTAAAAAAATTTACTAGTGAACTCATGATTGGATAATATGGATAAATATAAATAATTTTTTATTTGTAAAAATCCGCAAACAAATTTAGCGGTGGCAACTTTACCATGCGTGCTTTGCTGGATCATTTGGTTTGTGCAGCCACCAGTAATATTCAATCAATTTTAAGGGAAATCTGTCTGATTTCTAACGTATGGTTTCATTGAAACCATGCAGCAAGCAGGCAGGGGGTCGGCAGAAGAGTGAGATAAAAAAAAATAAGACAGCCTACCCTTTTGTGCACCCTATTCTGGAGCCATCCTCTGCTCCTCTCTGGACCCAATGGACCCAGAACCCTAAAAGCATGCCATGCTTTCCATCAGTTCATCCACTTGGAAGATGGAAGTATGTAGCCCATTCACTCTTCCATTTTTGGTGTGGCTGTGGACCAGAGTCCCCTCCTCCCTCTGGTTTAGGCTTTTAGCACCATCATGGGATTCACATAAAGTGCACAATTAACTTGATATTTGTTCAGCTCTCGTTTGGGTTTAGGAATGAGTCTTGCTTGTTGTTTAAGGATCCCATCAGATAAACCTTTGGTCAGTGAAATGCTCCATTTTCTTGCATTTTTTGTTATTATAATCTTTTTATATAGAAATGAACTTTCTCTGATCTCTTTTAATCTTGTGAAAAAAAATTGATGTTAATAGGACTTGTTGCTTAGGGTCTGTACTTGATTAATCTGTTTTTCAGTGGCATTTCATCAGTACAAGCAAACCTTTTCGTATTTGATTTTAATGGCTGTTTATTTTCTTGTCATTTGTATGTAGTGCTGTAGGTTTATCTCTGAACTCCATCACACAAATCTCAGATCAGTAATAAGGAAATCTTCATTTTTGCTCTATTGAAATAAATCACCTTTTATCCCCTTTTCAATCTGCCAAAATTTACTGTGTTAGAGAAATGCTTTTCATTGCTGCAAGCAGATGTTTTCCATTTGGTATGGATGCCATTTCACTTCTTTGACAAAGGTCGGATTTTTCAGAGGTTCTTGATCTGTTAACTCCAAGAAGGCCAAACAAAAACTGGAACCTTTTGCAACCAATGTAGAAGTTGATCTCGGTCAATAGGACCTCTTTATCAATCCAACTTAAGTGGATCTTGCCCAGAGGGAAGATGATTCAATTGCTATTTTTGGTACTCTTGGCTGAGGGTGTGGTGGCATTGCTTCTCGTGGTGAAGATTGGGATGCCAACAGAGCTGGCAATGACTGCATTGGACCAGCTGAGGATGGGGAAGGGACCGGCAACTATAAAGACTTTGGCTTGCACAATGTCAGCGATTTGGTTGTCGAGCATCATTAGTATCCTCAAAATGCGCAGCAAGAGCATGAAGCTTGGGACTGTCAGTCCAGTGGATCAGGTCCTCTGGAGAACCCACCTCCTGGAGGCCTCTCTCATCGGTATGCTTGATGCTGTTTTACTTATTTAATTCTTAGTCAATACCAGTTGAATACATCTATAGATTTATGGTGATCTTGTACTGAAAAAATAGATGCAATTGTTTGTTTTTTTAATCATAGGCTAAAACTGGATGATCTGAAACAAAACATAGTTTTAATATTGCTGAAGTTAAAGTCTTCGTCAATGATAAGTTTCCCGTGTTTTTTGAAATTTCTAGGGTTCACCAATAAGAGGTTTATTTGTATATTTCACAAAAGTGTGTTATATAATGTAAGCTGACGCTCGGTAGTCTGTGTTTATGAGCAATTGTCCTTTCTTAAGGAGTTGAAGTTTTATGAAAAAACACTGTTTAAATCTATGTCCTGAGCTAACAACTCAAATCTAGATATGTGCCATTTCTGCTCTACAATTATGTTTCATTGAAATGCAGTTTCTAACTCGTATTGTCTTTTTGATTTGTTATCTCTCGTATTAAATCAGTCCATTTTTACAGGATATACACTTTTCCTTGCCTTGGTGATCAATCGCTTGCACCACTACCTCCGAAAAATAGCTCATTTACAAAAAACCATCAATACATACAAGGATGAAGTTGAAAATCTTAAAATGCAATACCATTTTTGTAAAACAAATGAAGAAGAGGCTTCCAAGAAGATAACAAATGTTGTAGAAGAAATCCATAATCTAACAGAGAAGCTACAGAATCTTAAATCAGAGTATGAAGAGATGGAGAATCGTGCATTATCTGCCGAATCACATGTTTTGGCTCTCCAGAGACAATCTGAAACGCTGCTATTGGAATACGATCGCCTGCTAGCAGACAACCAAATCCTTCAGAGCCAATCACAAGCATTCAAATGCAAGAGCCTGAGGAGATAAATCTCCTGTGTTCTAATTTTTAAGGTGTGTGTAATTTGATTCAATATTTCCTTAAAATTTCAACTGGCACATTGAGTCCTAATTCTGCTGTTTCAACGTGCCAATCTTGTTTTGATCTGTCAGGGTTCTTCATTCTGTTCTTTTTATGTTTGAATTCCAGTGAGCTTTTCTGCATCAGTCAAATGTGTAATGCTCACTGGTTACATCTTTTAACGTAGTAAGAATTCATTGTGAATTAGTTGTACCTGCATTGTTGTACTATTTTCACTGAAAGGCTTTGTTATTTGAATGTTGTTAGTTTTTTTGTGTATACTGCTGTACTCTTTTCTTCTTCTGTTTTTTTTTTCTTTCTTTTTTTCCATATATAACACGCAAAGGATAGATTCTCCCATGTATGAGGAATAAAAAATAACAACTCCGCATCCTATCTACATAAAGACACCGAATGACACTTTGATTCACAAATCAAGTTTGTTTTTTTTTTTTTTCAATACTAATTTGCTAATAGGAAAACTTAAAATTTTAGTTCTCAACCATATACTTGATTGGCTAGCTCATTTTCTCTCACAATAAGGGGTTGAGAGTTCAAATTACATGAATGACGTGTTTCTAGTGACTTGTCCACATTTAAAAGAAAAACCATATACTTGATTATTTACCCAATTTAGTAGTAGCCAATCTCATACTTGCCTACTGACCAACTTGAGTTCGAGTCTCAACAAAGTACTCAATGAACCAATTTGGTATTTCATAACCTTGTATTTGATTTTTAGTTGATTCACTTGGTTCACTGAAAAATTTGATAAGCTTTAACCTTGTATTTGGTTATCGGTTAGATTGGGTTTATATCTTAACCTTGTATTTAGTCTCGATTTAATTAAGTCAACTTGAACCATCTTCATAAGTCTTGAAACTATTCTAGGTTTCCAGACACTATTTGAATATTGATTCAAGTATTTTCAACCATCTTGAACCATTTTGATTTACCTTGTTACTTTTAAACAATTTTTAATTTATAAACCTTTTTGAGATTGATTTAGATATAATTTGATTTGTTTAAACATTTTAACTTGATTTGTGCCCACCATCTTAATCACCTTAAATGTAAGTGTCACGCCTCAAAACCTTGCTTAGCCTCGAGCACGGGACAACATTCCATACTTATGGGTTACCCTATAGGTATGCAAGCCACAAAATACCTATTAATCTGTTAAAATCACAATTCATACAATACAAAAGCCTCCAAATGAGAAAGAATTCAATTTATTCCTCAAACATACCATAGAATGTTTCTTACATCCTCACCATAAGGTATCATTCTTAAATCAAATAACTAAAAGACAAGAATCCGATGCACTGTCTAGAATTTTAAGTTCCTTGAAATCTAAGCATCTTGATTTGAACATGAAAATAGAGAGGGGCTGAGTTAACTAGCCTAATAAGAACCTACAACCTACTAGCTTAATCAAATAAGTGTTCAATCAATAATACAATAATATACATAATATAAGTTTAGAATAAAAATTCACTTTCAAACACTTGAAAACATTTCCAACAATGCTCATAATAGTGTATACTTCCCAAACAATAATATTTGGGATCACATGGTGAAAAGTCATTCAATAAATTAAAGTTTCAAAACTGGACACTGTTTTCCTAAAATCCCAATCAAACTAAGTCCACCGTATAACCCCCGTTGACTGGGTGTCAAATCCAATATGATTACCCCCATTGGCAACTTGTCGAATTACCAATGTGTGCCCCCATTGGCAGGGTATCGATTCCAATAATTATACTCATTCGTAGGGCATCAAATCATAGTCTAATTGTTCTTTTAATGAAAACATTTCAAAACCAATAAAACAAATCATTTTGGTATCCAAGCAATAACATGCAAAAATATTTAGTCTAATTATCTCTAAAACATGTGAGTCAAGCAGCATGTGTTCAATCAAGAGTTTGTCAAATATACGAATTTGATCCAAGTTTACATATGATATGGTTATATCTGGCATGACACGTGTCGCAAATCCCACATAAGAATAATTTGCCACATGGCAGAATCCCCAACGACCACCCGGCTAAATCTAGGTCGAACACATGTCATTATCCTAGCCCTCCACAAATGCTGACCCCAAAAACCGACCGAAATTATTCTCCTTGGGCAGAAGGGTAAAAAACAGGCCTGGAGCATTAATAGCAAGAGAATAAAAGTACATACCAGATATTTTCCGAACAAAAGATCTGATTTAGAAGATAATGCCATAACTCCTCTTAAATGCTGGATTGGACATCAGTTGAAAAATAACTATTCCACTGACAATTCTCCTACTTGTCCAACCAGTGGGTAAGATATTCCCCACCGCCTCAATAACACTATATAAGGAAGGGAGGTAGGAAAATCCAGAGGTAAGAGATAATTGACCCAAGAAACCCTCTCCTGAGTTCTCCAGTTCACTCCACTGACTTGACCGTCGGAGCTGAATCCGGGCGAAATGCTCATTTTAGTCGGTTTTCTTTGCCTGTGCAGTTTTCCTTCTCCGTGTTCGGAAGAGTGAAGTTACCCTCCATCATCAACTACAAGAGTACACACCAAATCAAATACAAATCTCAACCGTTGATCTGAATCAGATCTAATCCCGAGGGAAAGCCGGTTTTCAGCACTAACAGTTTGGCGCCGTCCGTGGGGACTCTTACGAAAAGCCAAAATGACAACAACCAGAAGGTCAACCCGCATTCAGGAACAAGGAGGAAGGAACAACGACGTCAACGTCCCAAATGAAACACGGGAGATGAGGGAAAACCCACCTATATTACCAGAACACCCCCAGGAGGAAACGATCCATGAGCAATACCAAAACATGGAACGGCGATTACAATAGCTCGATCAAGTCGTACAAACTTTACGACATCCACCCCTTGGAACCCAACCCCCCCAAACGGTTCTGCCCGTTCTGCCGGTAGCTTCAGTTAGCAGGGAAAGATCTAGCGCCCGCACGCCAAGGGGAAGAAGGAAAAGAGAGGAACGAAGAGACATAACTCTTTTCTCTGATAGCTCAGAACTGCCTTCGGTTCGCCGACGTAATCGTGCCCCCTCAAGGACCCAGCAATACACCGTATCCTACGACGGGCAAGTTCCGCAACACACAGCACCCCGCCGAAGAGAGGAACCCGAGAGGTATGCACCCCAAGTAATTTCTCCCTTTATTCGTGAGATATTAGAAGAATATGTCCCAGACGGATTCAGGCCACCCCCCGTGGCTTTGTATAATGGCAAAACCGATCCCTCCCGCCACTTGAAGTATTTCCGATCAGCGATGCTCCTCTCTGGGACGACCAACGCCCGGATGTGTAGGGCTTTTCCGTCCACATTAGAGGGAGCTGCTCAAGATTGGTTCGTCGACCTCCCTACAAGCATGGTCCCCTCTTTCCAGGTGCTAGCAGACCTCTTCCTTACCTATTTTGCTAGTTATTCCAAGCAAAAGAAGACCCTTTCTACTCTTATGCGAGTCAAGCAACGGAAAGGGGAAAGCCTCAAATTATACCTCGATTGATTCAC
Source organism: Dioscorea zingiberensis (assembly GCA_026586065.1). Classification (NCBI taxonomy): domain Eukaryota; kingdom Viridiplantae; phylum Streptophyta; class Magnoliopsida; order Dioscoreales; family Dioscoreaceae; genus Dioscorea; species Dioscorea zingiberensis. The sequence continues at coordinate 35,645,327 of CM048822.1, forward strand.
TGACGAGGCATCAAACGTAGCCGACCTCACCCCGTGGATGACTGTCACCATTCTGATGGAAGGCCTTCTCGATTCTCCATTCCGCTTTTCGCTCACATTGGAACCACCAAAGAGCATGCCTGACCTCCTGACCCACGCCCAGAAGTATATTAATTCCGACGAAATACATGCGGGATGGGAAGAAGAGGACCGTAAGAAAACCAAAGAAGAACAAACGGAGAAGTCCCCTCCCACTCTTGGAAGAACCCAAAGGGAAGTCCGACAGGAAAGGCCTCAGGGAGAAGGCAACAGAGGTCGGGAGCTACCGCCTCGCCCCAGACAACATGCCCTTCAACCGCGGAATGCCATGAAGGAAGGGAAAATAGTAAGGTATGAACACCATACCCCTCTTAACCAAACCCGAAGCCACATCCTGATGCAGATTCAAGACAAAAAGATTTTGACATGGCCCGAGCCATCAAAAAATCCCGATCTATGGAAAAACAACAAAAGATTCTGCAACTTCCACCGAATCCGAGGCCACGACGCAGAAGAGTGCACCCATCTGATGAGCGCCATCGAAGATGTTGTCAGAAGGGGTAAATTGGAACAGTACATTCACCAAAGCCCAAAAGACGATGCACCCTCACCTCCAAAATGCAACGAGGCAGGAAGAGAGATTGTTGGTTACATCAGTGGAGGGCCCGGATGTGGCGGAGAAAGCACATCCTCCCGTAAAAACTATGTCCGAATGGTTGGAGCAACTGAAGAAAGACAAACTTTGAAAAGGCGACGGCCTGCACCACCCATCGTCTTCTATGACGAAGAAACCAGAAGGGTTTGCCATCCCCATGATGATGCTTTAGTCGTCGCCATTACTATCTCCAATTTTGAGATGAGAAGGGTTCTCATCGACAGTGGGAGTTCGGTAGATGGCCTATTTTGGAGCCCCTTTGAAAGAATGAGATATGATGCGGACAACTTACTTTCGGTCAAATCCAGTCTGATCGGATTTTCAGGTGGAGTAGTGCAACCTGAGGGAATAATAAACCTCCCGATCACAGTCGGAAGCCCACCCAAGCTATCCACAGTCACTGCAAATTTTTTGGTCATACGCTGCGAGTCCAGCTACAACGTCATCCTTGGCAGGCCAACCCTTAAAGCCTTAAGGGCACTAATCTCCACCTACCACCTTCTGCTCAAATTTTCGACTGAAAATGGCTGTAGAGAATTACGTGGAGATCAGCCGTTGGCTCGGCAATGCTATGTCTCCGCACTCAAAGGAAAAGATCAAGACAAAGGGAAGGCCCAGGAGACAATGACCGTTTACAAAGCCGAAGAACAAAATGGCAGTGAAGACCATCGACCAACTCTAGTTGAAAAACTGATCATACTCCCCTTGGACGAATCCAAACCAGATCAAACAGTGCAAATTGGAGCGAAATTGCCCCCTGAAAGACAGAAAGAAATCATGGCGCTTCTACAGAAAAATTCTGACCTTTTTGCCTGGTCTTCAGATGACATGCCAGGAGTAGATCGAACTACTATTGAACACCGCCTCAATGTGAACCCCTCCTTCAAACCGGTGAAACAAAAACAAAGGAGCTTTGCCCCGAAAAGACAAAAGGCAGCATAAGAAGAGGTTGCCTAATTAATCAAGGCAGGTTTTATCCGAGAGGTAAACTACCCGGAATGGCTATCTAATGTAGTTTTAGTGAAAAAACCCTCCGAAAAATGGAGGATGTGTATTGACTTTACGGATTTAAATAAAGGCTGTCCCAAAGACTCTTTCCCTTTGCCTTCGATCGACGAATTAGTCGATTCCACAGAAGGACACGAGATGCTAAGCTTCCTAGATGCGTTCTCAGGCTACAACCAGGTCCAGATGGCTGAAATCGACGAAGAGAAAACTTCATTCGTTACCAACAAGGGGACTTATTGTTATAAGGTAATGCCGTTTGGATTAAAGAATGCTGGCGCAACCTTCCAAAGACTAGTAAATAAATTCTTTTAGAAACAAATCGGGAGAAATGTAGAAGCTTATGTAGATGATATCCTGGTCAAAAGCCAAAAAAACCAGAACCACTTAACTGATCTCGAAGAAGCCTTTCAATCCCTCGGGACATATGGGATGCGTCTCAATCCAGGCAAATGCGCCTTTGGTGTTCGTTCAGAAAAATTTTTGGGTTTCATGCTGACCCAAGGGGGGATAGAAGCAAACCCTGAGAAAATCAAGGCCATCCTCGAAATGGGATCACCAAAAACCCTTAAAGAAATTAAGAGATTGAACGGACGCCTAGCAGCCCTTGGACGCTTCATCTCAAAGGCTGGAGAGAAAAATCTTCCTTTCTTCCAACCACTACAAAAAGCGCCAAAAATGGAATTGAATGCAGAGAGCGAAAAAGCCCTTGGACAATTGAAAGATTACCTACAGTCACCATTGATACTGGCCAAACCTCAAAATGGAGAAGAACTCTACATATACCTATCCACCACCATCCGAGCGATCAGTGCTGTTCTTTTAAAAGGAGGAATTCAGAAACCTATCTACTACACAAGCAAAGTCCTAAATGACTCGGAAACAAGATATCTGCCGCTTGAGAAATTGGCCTTCGCCGTCATCACCTCAGCCCGAAGACTAAGACCTTATTTTCAAGCCCACAAAATCACTGTTCTAACCGACCAACCTATGAAACAAGTTCTACATCGACCAGACACATCCGGAAGGTTGGCCAAATGGGTAATAGAGCTGGGAGAATTCGAAATCAGTTACATGCCACGAACCACAATCAAAGCCCAAGTCCTGGCCAATTTCATCGTAGAACTGACTGCTCAAGAAAGCGAAGGTCAAATACTCACTAAAAACTTGGAAAAAGATGAATCAGAGCCTCCACAATGGACCCTGCATGTGGACGGATCCTCCACAGAAGAAAAAGCAGGAGCAGGCTTAGTCTTACGCTCCCCCACTGGATGGCAAACGACCACAGTTCCGAAGTTTCAATTCAAAGCGACCAACAACGAAGCAGAATACGAAGCCCTCGTTGCAGGCTTACAACTAGCTTGAGGCCTCGGAATTCAAAATCTGCGCGCCTATTCAGACTCACAACTTATCATCGGACACACCACGGGTGAATTCAAGGCCAAAGAAAAAAATATGATCAAATATAAAAATATAATCCGAAAAATCCTCCCAAGCTTCACACATTTCCAGATTACTAAAATCCCAAGGGCACAGAATGAAGAGGCAAATCTCTTATCCAGAAAAGCCACCTCACTAAATGAAGAAACAAGCCAGTCCTTCAACCTTCATTACCTCAACAGTAAGACGATTGAAAATCAACCGGAAGATGAAGTACAAGACATCGAAGAAGAGGTATCCTGGATCGATCCGATCAAAAACTATCTCCAAAGCGGATTTCTTCCAACAGACAAAAAAGAGGCCTGTCGGATTACAAACAAATCGACCCGATACGGAATCATAAATGGTTGTCTATATAAACGGTCGCACACTCAACCCTTCCTCAGATGCTTACAACCAACAGAAGCCAATTATGTTCTCCAAGAAATCCATGAAGGTATTGGTAGAGACCATGATGAGTGTGTTTTCCGCAAGTATACGGGTCGTGATCAAGTAATAAAGTGGACTATGGGAAGTCGGATGTCGAACCACAGGGAATAGAGATTGCTAAGTGTAAACCAAGTTTTAATAACCTAGTCTAGATGGCAATTTGGGGGGAGTTTTGGTTTTCAAAACTAAAGAGCTACAAAGGATTACAAATAAGAACTGAAAATGGAGAGTTGATTGGGGTGAATCAATGGCAAGAGAGGATACTTGGGTATGTATCCCTTTTGGATTTCAATTCTAAAGATGAGCAAAGATGTTTATGAATCAAAGTTGGTACTTTTTGTGCCAATAGTCCCTAAATTATATCCAATCCTTCTTCCAAGGTGATTGGATAACTAGTCTCCTAGGACTTGATATGAAGCTCAAGGGATAATTCCTAAATTACACCAAACCCCTCTTCCAAGGTGGTTGGATGACTAGTCTCCTAGGACTTGATATGAGGCTCAAGGAAATTTATGTATATTGGAAGAATCATGGGGGTGAATTCGTATGAAAGAGTCGTTCACCCTTCTAGTACCCGATTCCTCGGTATACTCATGAAACTCTCTAATGAAGCAAGTTCCTAATACAAGGAGGCGCTAGCTCTACCCTTGTATTGCACACAAGTAATTTCTAGTGATGAAATTACAATCAATACATAACATTCATTAGACATTCAAGAAGGTACCAACAAATCATCATAAACATTCAATGCTATTAATGCTCAATCCAAAAGTTCAACATACCCAAGTACCAATAGATTAGTTCCCCATGAAAGGGGAACTCAACCCAAAATGGAAAAGCTTACAAAACAATGAAAGGTTAATAGAGAACACCATTACCTCCAAGCTTGTAGCTCCAAGGGTTCTCTACTCTCAAGATTTGGGGGAGATGACCCCCAAGCCCTAATCTCTCCTTTCGCCTCTCTCCCAAGCCAATCTCCCTCTAAACTCTCATACTTAACTATTTATACCCATGAATTAGGGTTCCACTAAAAAAATTACAACATTGCCCTTGATTGGGCCTGTGAAACTGCAAAAGTTACTATGAATGGCCTCGTGAACGGCCTGTTCATCATACCGCGACTCGGCCGTTCATCACCCGTTCACCTCACGGCTTGCTCAACCGGCAGTGAATCGGCGTTCATCACCGGTTCACCTCACCTTGCTCGGCATGAGCGGCCATTCACAAGGCCGTTCACCCTCTCTTTGTGCCTGCCTTTGTGCCCAGGTGTGAACGACCGTTCACAAGGCCGTTCACCCCCTATTTACTTCAAAATATCTTCGTTTGTTCTTCATTTTGTTGATAAATGCTTCCTTTTCGTCGGGGTGGCCTATTTATGCCCTGTTTACAAAATATGAAGCATTTTAAGTACCGGTGGGCTACAAATCATTGCATTTGACATGAAAATAAGTATATATATGGTATGTAAATATGCTCATTTGAACTCTTATCAGACCACTTAGGAGGCAAAGCCCTGAGTCACAAAGTCCTTAGGCAAGGATACTACTGGCCAACGCTCGCTCGAGAAGTAATGGAGTTTGTTCGAAAGTGCGATGCATGTCAGCGTCACTCCAAAATTCAGCGACGGCTACCAACACTCCTCACCCCAGTCATTAGTCCTAGGCCTTTTGCCTTATGGGGAGTAGATCTTTTAGGCTTGTTCCCCATATCGACTAGACAAATGAAGTTCCTAATCGTCGCAATCGATTACTTCACTAAATGGGTAGAAGTAGAGCCCATGGCTACGATAACAGAAAAAGCATGTCAAGGATTTATGTGGAGAACGATCGTTTGACAATTCAAAATCCCAATAGCCTTCATCACCGATAACGGACGACAATTTGACAATCGAGCCTTCAAAAGTTTCTGTTCCAAGCTCGGAATTGAATCCTGGCTCACCTCAGTAACCCACCCCCAAGCAAACAGTCAGGTAGAGGTAACAAATCGGACCTTGCTCCAAACACTCAAAGCTCGAGTCCTCAGAGATGGCACCAGTTGGGTAGAGGAAATTCCGAGCGCCTTATGGGCATATCGAACGACTAGCCGAACCCCGACGGGAGAAACCCCTTTCTCCCTAACATACGGTACCGAAGCGGTCATCCCGGCTGAAATAGGAATGCCAACTCTATGAACACAAACTTTCTCTCCCAAAGCCAATGAAGAAAGACTTAGATCAAAGCTCGACCTCCTCGAAGAAAAAAGAGAAGCCGCGGAAGCAATAGCCACCGCATATCGACAGAGAGTAAAAAGATTCTATGATTCCCTAGTGAAAGCAGTTCACTTCCAAATCGGAGACTTAGTCCTGAGAGAAAATGAGTTCCAAGGCAACAAAAGCCAAATATGAAAGCTCACTCCAAACTGGGAAGGTCCATATATTGTAAAGAAAATAGTCCGAACGGGAACCTACTAGCTAACCAATGTAGACGGAAAACTCCTTATGCGACCCTATCACGCCGAACATCTACGCCGCTATTACCAATAAAAAGAGGAGTTTTTACCAAGAAGAATGAAGCCTGCCTAAAAAAGAAAAAAAAAATCTCAATTCAAGACTTCTTCAATCAAATCCGAGGCAAAAATCTCGATTCAAGACTTCTTCAATCAAATCCTAGGCAAAAATCTCGATTCGAGACTTCTTCAATCAAATCCGAGGCAAAAATCTCGATTCAAGACTTCTTAAATAAAATCCAAGGCAAAAATCTCGATCGAAGACTCTCTCAATCAAGTCCGAGGCAAAAACCTCGACTAAAACTCCTTTAGTCAGATTTTAGGCAACAATCTCGATCAAAACTCCTCTCCAAGCATTTTGAGCTCCTCTTGCAAACTGACCACCTCGCCTTGAAGGTTATTTTTGTTCGCCTCAACAATGTGGAGTGAATTCTGAAGATCATTTTTCCCCTTCTCCACCAAAAGTGACTTCTCCAGGAGCTCACTCTTTTCCTTGGTCACCAAATTGAATTCCTCGGCAACCCTCTATTTCTCTTCTTTAAAGTGATCAGATTCAATCTCCAAAGTAGAAACTTTCGCCCTTAGATGGGCCACTTCTGCAGCGTCATCTCGAAGAAGGCGACCGGCGTGATCCGCCCAATAAACAGCCTAGATGATTGGAAATAAATAACATGACAATAAACTGAAGTAATGAAAAGCTTAGTAAAAAAACTTCCTTACCGTTTCCAAAGAAAGGAGAAGTTGGGTAGCAATTTCCTCTCTTCCAGCCTCCTCCAATCGTTTAACTATGTTTTCTGACCTCGCGGCTTCCAACAAATCCACCACAGCTGCACGAACTCGAAAGAGGAACTCATTGGAAGAAGACCCCTTTTCAAGAGTAGATAAACTTTTCCGACTCTCTCTGGCCTTTTGTAAAGAAGGGTTGGTGGCAGATATTTGACCCAATTTCCCCGAAATTCTGCCTCTGCCACCACCCCCTGTAAAAAGAGAACTCCCAATTGTTTTGAAGTAGACTCATCAACCCAAGATTGTCCTTTTCCTAAAAAATCGGAGGACCACGGTTTTATCTCCCTGAGAGCATCAGGAATAGTGATCGCCCTTGGCATAACAGCCTCCGGATCTGAACCTTCCAAGGGACAAAAAGACAACTTTTTCCGACGGAGTTCCCCGCGTCACATATATTGGCCTCCGAAAAACTTCGCTTAAAGCCCCAATATCCTCCTGAGAGGAAGGACCCCCGGAAAAAGAAGGTAGCGGTACCGAGGGATTGGAAAGGACCTCTTGACCCGGTACATCCACCCGATTTTTCTTGGTCCCCCGGCCTGATTCGTCCCCAGAACTACCCTTCCTTTTCTCTTTTCTCTTCTTTGAGAGCTCTATGCCAAACTCACTCCTGGCTTCCTTTGCCTCGAAAGGGCCCTCGTCTTTCTTCCCTTCCTTTTTTCTTTTCTTCCTCTCTTCCTTAGAAGTACTATCTCCTTTTCTCTCCCTCTCAGATCCTCCCTCCTTCTTTTTTCTTCCTCGCGCCAACCAAGCTTGGATGACGCCTTCAAGATCTGCAAGAATACCCTCTGCAAGTTCTAAATCTCCCATTGATTCTCCTGTGAAGTAAGAAAACCAACGACTCGTTACAACCAAAACCCAAAAAACTCATAAAACATAGATATAAACAAACCCTACAACCAGCTAAAGACAAGCCACATTTATGATGTTTTTCCGTCGTCAAATAAGTATCCACAGAAACCCCAGAAACTCCTTTGAACTCTTGGAACTTAGGCTTCTCATCAGCCGTCATCCTCTCATCACAAGTATTGTCCGTCCGAGGAACTTCCCATTTGGTTCGGACATCCTACCCAGATTTACACTTTACAAAGAAAAATTTACTCTTCCACCGTTTAATAGAAGAAGGCACCTTACCCAAGAACTTTTTCTTAGAGTGAGTCGAGAAAAAATTCCAGTCGGTATCCGGCTCAGGATATAAACTGAACAGAAGACGAAACCAATGAACGGTCGGTTTTACACCATAATTGTTCATAACGATAACAAACCCACTTAACAACCTGCAAGAATTCAGAGTCAATTGTGAAGGGCATAACTGATAATAATCTAGGATCTCCTTAAAAATATCCGAAAACGGGAGTCTAAGACCACCTAACAAAGCATCCTGGTAGATAGCTATTTCACCCTCCCTAGGCGAACTAGCTCGCTCTCCAGAACAAGGTTCTCTAACCGAAAAGAGAGATAAGTCGATTTGATAGCGATCGACCAAACAACGAATATCATCTTGGTTAAGGATGCTTAAAAACCCACCCTCTACCCTAGAAGACGTAGGATGAACCATCAATCCCCAAATCGGCGGACCTCTAGGTCCACTGGGGACAGTAACAGGAAGGGACGAAGTGGAATCAGAAGGAGATGGAGACGGTGATGAAGCAGAAGGATCAGAAGAAGAAGCAGCAGAAACAGAAAGCCTAGAATCCATAGGGTTAATCTCCATTACCTTGATAAAAGCTTCAACAGGACAAGAACGCACCACCACAGGGATCGCCGGAGAAGAAGAAGACAGAAGGCTGAAAACGCTAGGGAAAAACGATGGCGTACAAATCGAAATACAATAAACCCTCAATCCTGTTAAAAAACAAATAGATAGGATACCCAACCTTCGGATTCAATAATCATCCCACAAATCGGACCGTTGAAGCAACTACCCCTTAATCAAACCGTTTAACCAAACAACGCTCTACATCGAAGAATTCAAACAAAAAGTAGATAATTTCATACGAACGGCCCAGATTCCCCCTCCAAGCGGTGGCTCACCAAACATCTGACACAATAAAAATAGGTTATCGCGCCCCATCATCACCTTGACCCACACGCGCCGCATCATCCCTCAACATAAATGCGAAACAGTGTTTGGGACAAGACTTATAAAATAAAGCAAACAATAAAAGACGATTTATAAATAAAAACATTAAAACTAATTATGTACACAGCCAGAACAGAAAAGATCTCTAAGCAACCATTTACAAAACATACACATAAGTAAAGCATAAGTAAAGCAAAAAATTTAATTCAAAGATTCATCCTACTCATCTTCCTCGCCACCGCTACTGTCATCACTAACAACAATTGTCGGGTGGAAAGGACGAGCAGGAAAAGCCCACTCCTTCAGACATTTGTTCCTCCCAAAAATAGTCACTCGAAAATTGACATCCCCAGTATACTCAAAGATCAGGAGGTCCCCCACCTCCAAATGGTGGTCAATCCAAAAGTCCTGCCAACCGTTTTCAAACCACATTTCCCCCAGGATCTGGTTCTTAACCAAAGCGACAGTCCACACATGTCCACTAAGGCCCTCCAAAATCACGTTTCCAGCCGCCACGTCACTCAGAACTCCATGAAATCCCAAGGGGATTTTGAGTCGATCGATAGGACCCCTCAAACCGAATGATCTGTAGAAACTCCCCCTCTAGATGGTGGAACTTTTATACCGACCATTCTTTGAACGCAGGCATCCTCACACTCCTTACACCCCCTTTTATAAACACAGCATCCTCACACTCCTTGCACCTCCTTGAGAAACTCCCCCTCTAGAGTAAAGGCGACCCCCTTTCATAGAGAAATATTCATGAAAAGGACATTTAAAGTATATTAAATTAACAAAACACGCACACTTAAGCAAAATAATCACATCCAACCTCTGCTCTTATTCCATAATTTATCAAAAACTATAACATAGACTAAAACAAAACAAAGAAAGAAGGGCAAAACAGAGGATTCTGGATTTGCACAGGAAATCCACACCTATCTACACCAAAACCGAGACTACGGAAGACTCAGGAGTAACAATAGGACCCCCACTATCTGCACTATCGTCACTATCACCAGGAGCTTCCGCCTAACCTCGAGGACGGATGTCAGGGTCCACTTCTTTCCGACAAAAGTCCATCCCAAAGATTTCCACTTCAAAATTTATATTTCCATGATAAGTAAAAGGGTTAAAGCCATTTTTGGTCCCTGAAAACAGGGGCAATGTTCATTTCCATCCCAAAAATTTAAAATTTGTTTAATACGGTCCACATCAGCATATACTGCCATTTATCACTCTACATCAGCAAAATAACAACCTAAACATAATAATAAAAAGATTATATGCATTGCATTGGTATTCTACATGACTGCCACGTCAGCAATAGGGACCAAAAATACCAAAATACGGAATATATAGGGACCCAAAATGTCAAAATATGCAATACATAGGGACCATATTGAACAAATTTTGAATTTTGGGATGGAAATGAACATTAGTCCCGTTTTCAAGGACCAAAAATGGCTTTAACCCTAAGTAAAAATCAGAAAGTTGCCTGCGTTCAAAGAATGGTTGGTATGAAAGTTCCACCATCCTTCGGCAAACCGCATTTCATCTACATCTCCTTCCATGTCAAGTAAGACATTCCAGACACAACCGTTCGAACCTATAAGATTTACCACTCTTGAACTGAGCGCCCACAAGTGTTCAAAAAAAGTAATCGGAATTCTCAAGAAACGAACGGAAACACTAGGAAAATACACTTTGAGATAAGACAAACGTGGAGGAAAAGCCATCCCAAAAAAGAAACAAGAAAGAGGGAATAATGAATCATGCTCACTTCAAAAGACAACAATATATATAGATAATATAAAGTTTATTACAGAAGTAAAATTTTAGAATCCAGGCCTCGATTTAATACAATAACATGACCATACAGCCTTCCAGCTAAGATGAACAGGTGTTTATCCCCTATCGCAACACCGTGACCAAATTTTCTCCCTGGAACTAGCGCCTAAATTCATAGACTAGGCGAATAGGCGTTGATATTAGCCTAAGGAAAGTTCATGACAAGACCAAATGCTTGCCTTTGAATAGAACGAAAAACAACTTATTATATTTATCACTCGAATTCAAACACAAGCATACTTTGGGGGTGGGGGGGGGGGGAGGGGGGGACTAATGATATGGTTATATCTGGCATGACACGTGTCGCAAATCCCACATAAGAATAGTTTGCCACATGGCAGAATCCCCGACGACCACCTGGCTAAATCTGGGTCGAACACATGTCATTATCCTAGCCCTCTACAAATGCTGACCCCAAAAACCGACCGAAATTATTCTCCCTGGGCAGAAGGGTAAAAAGCAGGCCTGGAGCATTAATAGCAAGAGAATAAAAGTACATACCAGATATTTTCGAAACAAAAGATCTGATTTAGAAGATTAAATACCATAACTCCTATTAAATGTTGGATTGGACGTCAATTGAAAAATAACTATTCCACTGACAATTCTCCCACTTGCCCAACCAGTGGGTAAGATATTCCCCACCGCCTCAATAACACTATATAAGGAGGGAGGTAGGAAAATCCAGAGGTAAGAGATAATTGACCCAAGAAACCCTCTCCTGAGTTCTCCAGTTCACTCCACTGACTTGACCGTCGGAGTTGAATCCGGGAGAAAGACCCATTTCAGTCGTTTTTCTTTGCCTGTGTAGTTTTCCTTCTCCATGTTCGGAAGAGTGAAGTTACCCTCCATCATCAACTACAAGAATTCGCACCAAATCAAATACAAATCTCAGCCGTTGATCTGGATCGGATCTAATCCCGAGGGAAAGTCCGTTTTCAGCACTAACAACATACAAATAAAAGTCATCATGCATATAAATCTTAATTTTTATATAGAAAAATATTGAAAGGCAGAAGGAACTTACCTTAGCTCCAAAATTCCCTAACCAAAATACTCCACTTTCATGTTTCCCCAAATCAATCTAAAATAATCAAACAAAAAAGACATTTAGGTTTCTATACAATTTATGTCAAAAATGATTCCAAAATATCTCTATTTAATATTTCTAATCCTGATAATTCCACTATTCCAAATATTTCACCAAATGTCCATTTTTGCATAAATACCCTTCATTTTCTGTCACACCCGCCCCTCAACCCATTAATGCAGATGTGGTACCAGCCAAGCCGGGAGTGCACCCAACCCAAAGCTGTGTAATTTAAAACCTGATACTCTAATAATTATTCTAATAAACATAGGAAATAAACAACCTATTTAAACTTATACAAAGTTTATAAATCTCGCGGAAGGGTTCTAGTCTAAACATCAAGTACATAGACTTTATCCTCATTTGCTAAGTCAGAGCCATCTACAGGAGCACTCAATCTTGTTCTGGATACATCCAACAACACATGCAATCATAGTGTCTCAACACCTATGCAGTACAGGTACCATATCGACCTTGCATGCATCCTACCTCAATGTCCTGGTCTATACCAGATAAATCATGGGTGGAGTGTATCCCTACCCAGGGATCAATCGACATGTCTTGCGTAGGGTGCACCTCTGTCAATATTTCCAACATCCCTCTTATCTTGTTCTTATTCTGATTTCCTTTCACATACGCCTTTGCACCCACGGTGCAAGAATAAAACAATCAAGCTACTAGTAATAGGATCATAATACAAAACCAGCAACATTGCACAACCTTCGATATAAAACTCATGTAAAATCATATAAACCAAATCAACGATAAAACTCAATCATGAAAACATCCAAGTATAGTGTAATCACTCACCTGAGGTCCTGAGCTATTCAAGTTGGACTGGATCCTACTATGTGATCCTCTACTTTCTTTCCTCGTCTTATCCAAGTATAAAAGTATATTTAAAGTACTTTATTTGTTTTGAGATTCTTTCCCTATTCTAATTTTATTAGCTAAATTGGAATGCAATCATCAATACCCTTAATGGTTTTTATTGCATATTAACCTATCCTATATTTATTCATACATATCTATTTAGCTAAAAGCATATTCTAGCATATCTATTCTCTCTAGTTTTGTTAGTGAGTTGGTTAGTTGCCAATAGCTCCATATACTTTTCTTTCTAGTTCCTTAATCTAAACACTAGGTATTTCAAGCATGTATAAACATAACACATGTACATGTATGGTTTATTCACAATAGTCATCTACTCACCTTTATAAGATTCAAATGAGACTCTTTGAACTCAAATGGGTTACTACATAATCCTTCCATCCTTACAAATCAAAGCATTACTACATCACTATAAAAATATCAAGGAAAAGCTACTCTGAATTATTGGGATTTCTTCTAGTCCTGCAAAATCCTATATGTTTAGATAATTAATTCATGGCGCTGCTACTAGAAACTTGGTAATGTCATCTGAACTCAAATGACTCTTAATGTGTTGTCCTCCTTGACTTTGTGTAGATATAAGGACTAATTTAATATAACTATGCTACAGATTCTTATAATTTTGCGCAGTCTGATATAATTGTTCATATGTCTCAATCCACAAAAAATTGGATTCATTAGAAAGTTATTTTCATAAAATTTCTAACGATATATTATATATCCTAATTAGGAGAGTATAAGTGACTCAATTGTCCCTCGAGAGAGATAACGAGACTGTAGGTCTACAATTAAGTTCTCTAATTCCTATACCTTTAAACCGAATTTATACATATCTATTTACATTGTAATTTCTTACAAGTATAAGGTCCTAATAAGTGTTCAATTGAGCATAATTCCCTATCATATTCATGTATGTTTCACATGTTATTTTGATGAAATTATAACCTGTCGGTACTTAAAAAGTTTTATTTTTGATAAACAGGGCGTAATGGTGATACATTGGGAGAAAGGAAGCTTTTGAGGAGATATTGAGGCCGAAATGAAGCAATACTGAAGCAAACACAGCTTTATACGGGCCCCCATATGGCTCGTATGAACCAAGGCAGTGAAACGGTGTCTACATCAAGTCTCCCGGGACCGTATACAACCTGTGTGGCCCAAATAGGGATCCATGCGGGGTGTCATACAGTCTGATATGCGGCTGTACAAATGGACCTGCATTTCATAAGGGATCGCCTACGGCTTATATAAACGCTCGTATGGTGTAACCCTCCCTTACAATGCGGACCCAGGCAGGGGCATAAATGTAAATGGCACTCCAAAAACCATACGTGGAGGTATAAATACGAAAGATTAGGGCTTTGGAGGAGAGGAACTAGCTTGGAGAGAAGTTAATCCTTGGATTAGGGATTGGGAGCTCCATCTCCCAATCGTGGAGAGAGAGAAGGACATCGCAATGAAGGACAAGTCAATAGAGCCGCCAATAGTGTATGTAATGGTGTTTCACATTATGGTTTTGTTGATTTGTAATCTCTTTGTCTTGGATCGTTGTTCTCCATTTATGGAGAACTAACTTTACACATACTTAGGTGTGATGAACCCTTGGATTATGCATTAATGTGATGATGATTTCTACGTTTGTTTGATGGTTTAGTTTTGTGAGTCTATTGGATGTTTTCATTGTTATATTAATCCCACTACGTTGTAAGAGCCCCGAGAGATTATCATAGTCCATACGAGGGAAGAGCCTTCCCGTGTGTAGACCTACTTCAATAAAGGAGATTCTGAGTACGCCAAGAGATTGGGTACTAAGGTGAGAGAGCCCGTAATATGACTTATTCCCATAATCTTTCCAATACATTGGTTCCCTAGATCGTAATGTAATTGACGGAATAAGGTATTGGTCGCCTCAAGAGAGGGATTTAGTACACCTTAGGAACCCTTCGCCTGAACCCCACCAATCATCAAGATAGAAATCTCCATCGATCTTATAGAGAAAAATCCAAGGGGGATTCATTGCCCAGGTATCCCCTTCTCATGATTGATTGTCGTCAAGGTTAACTCTCATTTTCTATAGCTGTAGTTACCAGTTTCTTCGATTTTATATTTTGTTCACAATCACCCATCTTTGGATCGACTAGATAATAGATAAAAAGTTGGTAATAGTACTTTCCTGTCCTTGAGGATCGATACTCTACTTTTCAAGAGTCCACTCTATTAATTACTTGATACGACCCGTGCACTTGGGGATTTTGCCCATCAAGTTTTTGGCGTCGTTGCCGAGGACTAGGATTACTAGGAGGGCTAGGAATTTATTACTTTAGTCATTTTATTTTTTGTTGTTTTTTACTTTTTCTTTATATTGATTTCCCAGATTCTAATCTTTCTCACTATCTCTGTCATGAGGAATCACATGGCAAGCTCCAAGAGCAGGATATTCTTCAAGCTGGATGCACTGGACCGATGGATTGAGGAGAAGTTAGCCGATCAACCCAACAATTCACTGCAAAAAACAATTGTTTGCAATCCAATAGGTCAAGGAAGCATACGCCATGTGGGATTCTAAAAACCATGATTGCAAGATAAAAATAACCATTAATTTCTTCAATATTTGCACACTATTAGTAGCTTAAACGTGGGTGAATTATCAATAATTCACACTAAAAGAGTATTTATAGTGTTGCTAAAAATATCATTATTAATGTGGTTTAAAGGTATATTCATATTGCGACCGGAAAATTCCCTGGCAATAGATGTATAGGTTTTACTCATGATTGTGCATACTTTTACTCAAAACTATTAGGCGTAAGTAAAAGTGGTGATTACTGTTTTCTTTTTTATTTTTATATACAAATGTTATCTGTGACTTAAATAAGAGATTATTATTTTTCCTTTACTTTTACTCATGCTTGTGCATACTTTCACTCACAAATATTATACGTGAGTAAAAGTAGCGATTAATACTTTCTTTTACTTTTACTCACAAATATTATCTGACTAAATACAAAAATTATTATTTTTCTTAACTTTTACTCACAGATGTCATGTGTAAGTAAAAATAAGGATTATTACTTTCCTTTTACTTTTACTCATACATATTACTTTGATACTCAGTCATTCGACTACAGAGAATGAATCACCAAAGGCGCCAAGAGCTAGCGAATCATGTTAGAAAGCTATAAAAGGATATCACCAAACTACTAATAAAAGTACTAAACATCTTCTCTGAAATCTCTCTTCTGGAAACTTCTCTCTTTCTTTCTAGCTCTCTTCGAGTTCTAACTTGATCGTTAGAGGCTCTCCCCGAGCATAAGGGCTTAGACCATTCTCTCCCATAATTTTATCCTCTTTCAAAATAGGGTTGGATTCACGAAGGATGATTTTGGAAGAAGTCCTTGATCTAGTGGAGTGAAAAGAAGAAGAAGAAGAAGAAGAAGAAGAAGAAGAAAAAGATGAAGGATTATCGATGTTAACAGACCTCTCCATAAAATTCTGAAAATATGTTGTAAAAATATTCAAAAAACTTTTAGAAAAATTTGTGCTCTTGAAAAAAATTTAAAACCTAGAGTTCATCCAACTTCTACTCACCTCTGTGTTGCAGGGGTCTACTGGTTGTCTGGTGATCTTAGCGTGTCCTGGATAGCTTTCTCGCATCCCAAACATTACAATTTATATTCTATTAACATTTCATATAATTTGGGAAGTATTTAATTATGAAAATATATTATTTATGCTCATTCCCAAAATGTTATATTTTTAATTTATAACGAGATCTTTGGCCCCTTTTAAAGCCTGCACATACTGAATACCTTGTTTTCTATGTGTCTTTGAGCTAACGGGACACTCTATAATCAATTTGGAATCATCCCAAACCTCTTTGTGCTACAATAATTTTGCTATAGTAAATAGGTCTTGATTTTTCCCAAGACTTGCCATCGCATCGTCATAGCTTCGGCATTGCCGTGCCAACTCTATATGTTAACTGCTACAGAAAATTTCTACAATACTATGTTTGATTTTTCCTCAGTTTTGGCGTTGAACCTTTATAACATCAGCGTCGCTGCGCCAACTCTTTTTTAGTCCAATTTAGCGTTTACTACAATACTATTATAGTAATTGCTACAGTACTATCGAAGAGGGAACCTATATTTCCCTCAATTTTAAACCCCAGTTACACTAAACACTCTCGTATCATTCTATGATCCTTAGACACAAGATTTACAATTAGTTTGATCAACATACAACTCCAAGAATCTTCAATTTACAAAGAATTCATCTTCATGAATCTCATTTCATGATTTCAAATAAAAACAAGGGTTTTCTTGATTCAATGAATCTAATCCCCTCTCTAGATTTCTAACAAGTAAATTCATTCCACCTAGGGCTCTAATTGTCTGATTAACGTCAGTCATTCATCAATAAACCATGAGAAGCTTATTAAGATGGAAAGGATGGGACCCCCTCCCTTCGACAAGACTACAAAACTTGACGAACGGTTTAGTCAGACAAATGGAAAAGACCTTCGCAGTGATGGAAAACACAGAGGCAGACAATGTGAGGATTTCCTCAATTATGCTCCAAGGCAGTGCTGAGGACTGGCTTCTTGCGGAGCAACAAGTCAGGAGAGGTGTACCCTTCACGACTTGGGAAGAATTCAAGATGATGTTACACGCCAAGTACTTCCCTGAGAGTAGAGTGGAGCAGTTCGAGAGACAATTCATCCAAATGACCCAGGGAAACATGACAGTAGACAAGTATGAGGTGGAGTTTAACCGCCCCTCTTGCTATGCTTCTGATTTGGTGTGTACTGATGCCAATAGAGCTCGTAGGTTTCAAGTGGGCCTACGCAACGACATACGACAGGCGATTGTTCCATTCATGGGTACTAGCTACTCAGAGGTTATCAGCATAGCAAAGTACACAAACATTGTCTGGAGAGAGGTGGAGCTTTCGGGAAGCCATACAGTGCAGGGGCGGACCGGGGGACTGACCTCAAGACGAGGCCAGTCATATGTGTGCAGTTCTGGGAAGTTAAAGTCAGCATGTAGGAACAAACCCTATGGTACATCTTCCTCATCATATTTTGGGTCTGGGAATAAAGGATTAGCGGGCAGGGAGGTCAGCCGATCAGTTGCTACTAATGTAGAGGGCCATACTTACGGAAAATTACCCACAAATCACGAGTGCCTCTTTCAAGTGTGGTAGTCTGGAGCACCGTACATCTCAATGCCCTATGAGTCTGTAGGGACCAACTGGAGGTGCTCCACCCAAGCCACACGGATCTACGGGAGCCTCACGATACTCTGGAGGATTGGGCCGAGTACAGCACTCGGGATAGAGGAGCAAGAAAGGGAAGGCAATCATGTATCCTTCCTCATCAGCCGTGACACCGAGTAAGCCCATGACCCAGGGGCACGTGTACACACTGACACAGGAGGATACTCAGGCGTCCTATGTAGTGGTAGAATGTACCATGTCTATATAAACACTTTCTATGCTTGCATATTGTTTGATCCCGAGGCAACCCATTCCTTTGTTTTTGTAATATTTGGTCAGAGTCATATATTGCCTACCATATAGTTGCTACATGATTTACGTGTCGATACCCTAGTTTGGGTGACGAGACTAGTTAGTAGGTGGGCACCTACTTGCTTAGTATCCATGGAGGGACAACTGACTGTCGACCT
Organism: Dioscorea zingiberensis; assembly: GCA_026586065.1. Lineage (NCBI taxonomy): Eukaryota > Viridiplantae > Streptophyta > Magnoliopsida > Dioscoreales > Dioscoreaceae > Dioscorea > Dioscorea zingiberensis. The sequence goes on from CM048822.1 coordinate 35,663,743, forward strand.
ACATGTGATTGAGATGAAAGACTAGTACTTCATCTTGGGGATGGATTGGCTCTCCTCAGTCTACGCTGTGGTGGACTGTAGACTGAAGAAGGTATACTTTAGATTCCCTGGCTACGAGGAGTTTGTCTTTCGTGCCAGCAAAGGCTATGCTCTAGTCAGGGAGGTCTCGGTGATGCATAGGATTTCTAGCCTTAGTTGTGGAGGTTAAGCAGAACGTGCTTACGGTTACTATTGTTCCTATAGTGGATGAATTCCAGATGTGTTTCTAGAGGAACTACCAGGTCTACCACCTGAGAGAGAGGTAAAGTTTGCCATAGAGTTAGCTCCAGGCAATGCACCAGTATCCAGGGCGCCGTTTCCGATGGCGCCTGCAGAGCTGAAGGAATTGAAATAGTAGCTGGAGGAACTCCTGGAGAAAGACTTCATTCGGTCGAGTGTGTCATCTTGGGGCGCCCTGGTGCTGTTTGTCAAGAAAAAAGACGGATCCCTTAGATTGTGCATCGACTATCAAGAGCTTAATAAGGTGACAATCAAGAACAAGTATCCTCTACCGAGGATTGACAACTTGATGGATCAGCTATAGGCCGCTCAAGTATCTCCATGATCAACTTGAAATCTAGATATCATCAAGTGAGCATTAGGGGTGAGGACATCCTGAAGAGTGCCTTCTATACACGATATGGGTACTACAAGTTCTTGGTGATGCCGTTTGGACTTCCCAATACCCCGGAAGTATTCATGAACTTGATGAACCCGGTGTTCCAACCCTACTTGGGCGAATTTGTGGTCGTCTTCATCGACGTCATATCACGTAGCAAGAAGTTGCACCTGAAGCACTTGAGAAGAGTACTGGAGATTATGAGGCAACATGAGTTGTATGCCAAATTCTCTTCATGTGACTTCTGGCTTGACCGCGTAGCCTTTTTGGGGCACGTCATCAGCAAAGACGAAGTCTTAGTGGACCCCAGGAAGATTAAAGCAGTAGTAGACTAGAGGAGGCTTACTACAATCAGAGAGATCAGGAGCTTTCTTGTACTGGCGGGCTATTAAAGGAGATTCATGGAGGGGTTTTCATGATTGGTAGCACCTCTAACCAAGCTTACTCGGAAGGGAGCTCGATTCATCTGGACAGATTCTTGTGAGCGGAGTTTCCTGGAGTTGAAGCAAAGTTTAGTGACAACATCTGTTGTGGCCCTACAAGAGAGTGGATGTGGGTATATGGTCTTCAGCAATGCCTGTGTGACAGGTCTAGGATGCGTACTGATGAGGAATAGACGGGTGATAGCATAAGCTTAACGACAGTTGAAGCCTTATAAGGAGAACTATCCCACCCATGACTTGGAGGGGCGGTTGTCATCTTTGCTTTAAAGATTTGGCGCCTTTTTCTATATAGTGCACTATTTGAAGTGGATATAGACTATAAGAGTCTAGAATACATCTTCACTTAGAAGGAGCTCAACATGAGACAGAGATGATAGCTAGAGTTGATCAAGGATTATAAGCTCAGCATTCATTACCACCTAGGCAAGGCTAATATGGTGGCTGACTAACTGAGGTAGAAGATCAACTATGGCGCCATCGCAGAGCTTACTGACCAGAAGTCTCTTCTAGATGATAATAGGAGACTAGAGCTAGAGGTCGTCTTGCCAAACTCGAAGTTGAGCCTGGCGAGTCTGTGTATATAACCAACCATACTAGACAGGATCAAGGGAAACAAGATACAGGATAAAGCTCTAATGAAGATCTAGATTAAAATCTAGAAGGGAATACCAATAGACTTCTAAGTCGATGAAGATATTACCCTGAGGTACGAAGATTAAGTCTGTATGCCTGACGACCCGAGTCTAGAGAAAGACATTTTGGAGGAAGCTCACTTTTCGAGCTATGCTATCCACCTAGGAGGTACCAAAATATATAGAGGATTGAAGAACCACTTCTGCTTGGCTAACATGAAGCAAGTGATCGCCTAGTTCATAGAGCACTGTCTTACTTGTTAGCGAGTGAAGGTGGAGCACCAGAGGCCAGCAGGACCTCAACAACCCTTACCAATACCAGAGTGGAAGTGGGAACACATCATGATGGACTTCGTGACTTGCTTGCCACGGACTACCCAAAGGCATAAGTCTGACTTGGTGAATGTTGACTGATTGACCAAATCGATTAATTTCTTGCCTTTGAGAACCGGTATGGGTCTGGAGTGGTTGGCTAGGCTGTACTTAAAGGAGGTTGTTCGATTACACCGCATACCAACAGCGATCACATCTGATCGGGACTCCAGGTTCTTCTTGAGATTCTGAAGGAGTCTACAAATAGTATTAGGCACCCGACTGACATTCAGTACAGCTTTTCATCCTCAGACGGATGGTTAGTCGGAGAGGACGATCAAGATTCTAGAGGACATGCTAAGGGCATGTGCCCTCGATTTTCACCGGGATGAGTGCCAACCTTTGGCGGAGTTCGCCTATAACAACAGTTACCAGGCGAGCATCATGATAACACCATATGAGGCTCTATATAGGCGCAAATGCCAATCTTCTATCTATTGTGAAGATGTGGGAGAGTAGAAGTTTATAGGTCCAGACATCATACAAGCTGATATTGAGAAGGTCCAAATAATCAGGGAAAGGTTGAAGATAGCTAATTAGAGCCGCAAGAAGAGCTTTGTTGACAAACGTCGCTCTGAGCTAGAGTTTAAGGTGTGTGACATTATATCCTAAGGATATCAACAGTGAAGGGTGTAATGAGATTTGGGAAGTGTGGAAAGCTCAGCCCACGCTATGTTGGACCTTATGAGATATTGTATCGAGTTGGAGCTGTGGCATACCAATTAGCCCTACCTCAAAACTTGGCTCACGTCCACAATGTATTTCATATTTCTATGCTGAGGAAATACGTGCTTGATCCATCTCACATCATATGATAAGAGCAAGTTGAGCTTCGGGAGAACGTGTCTAATGAGGAGAGACCCGTAGAGATTCTCAATTATAAGGAACAACAACTGAGGAGCCGAGCAATTCCTTTGGTCATGGTGAGATGGAGTAACCATACTGCCTTCCAGACCACCTGGGAATGTGAAGCTAATATGAACGAGCATTACCCATAACTATTTGGTAATTTTTTATGTGAGTTTAGAGGATTAAAATCTTATAAGAGGGGGAAGGGAGTGTAAAAGTCACCCCTACTACATATGGTACCTGTTTATACTTTAGCATTGTAATAAAATTTCTGTGAGTTTAGATGAATAAATGACAGGCTTATCCCGAGTAATTTTCCAAGTGGAGGATTTAATCGCAAAACCTCATAAGATTTGGAAATGATTAGAGGGCTTAATTTGTAAAATGGGATTTAAGAAACCAAGAAGCAAACCTCTCATTAGTATGGAGACAAACTAGGGGCTGAATTGCTAAAGTGTTTTAGGTTAATTAGAAAGATGGTTTAATAAAATACATTTATAAGGGCTAAATGACAAATATTATTAAGTGGAGTAGTAAATGGCGATTAAATACTTTTAAGGGGACTGAAGTGCAAAGTTACTAATACAATGTTTCTTAGAGGGTGAGAATTTGGTTAAGACTTGATTAACACCAATCCAAAGATTTAATCCTTTGTGTTGGAGAAGCGGTCAAAAAGGGAAACAAAGAAGGAAAGAGTACCAAAGGCTTGAGTCCCGGAAAAAGGGGATAAGGGTGCAGCTTCACTGGAGCACGGGAGACTAGCCAAAGCATTGACTATACACTCATTGGAGAGCAGGCAGTGGCTTGGGCATAAAAACAAGTAGAACTTGTATCACCCACCTCTCAACTCAGGCAGATGTCACACCAGCCAGGCCGGGGGTGCACCCAACCCGAAGGCTATGTAAACTGATACCCTGATAATCTGTACAAATTGATATAATCATAATAAAATAAAAAATCTTAAGAAATCTCACAAGTCTGTAACATAACTAAACATAAAGTATCTAGCCAACTACGACCTCAAATACAATACTTGACCCAAACATCAACTCTACCCAGATCTGGTATGTTAGAGCCATCTATAAATAGTTGGCCCCACTCAAGCACCTCTTTAGGTCTAGCTATGTTGACCTGAGCTGTATCATCAATCTATGGTGAAAAAGGGGGATGAGCTTACACACGCTCAGTGAGAGAAAACCACTAATACAAGGAAGCATAAAAATGAACATATTAAAAATATATAGATCTCGAAATAATGGTAATCATATGCATTATCTTGTAATCAGATTTCATGCCAAGCATTTAGAAAACCTAATCCAGATACATCCAATAACACATGCATTAACAGTATCTCAACACTTATACAATACTTTGATCATATCATCCGTATAAGTACCCCTAACTCAATGTCCCATAATAATACCCGTAAAGTCCCGGGCGAAACGTATCTCAATCCCCAGCGGCCTTCTAGTATAAAGAGGCATATCTTGCATAGGGTGCACATCACAATATTCTCAATTCATCTATTATCTTGTTCATGTTTTGTATTTCGTTTCAAACATGTATTTGCACTCACAGTGTAAGTATAAAATAATCAGTCTGCTAGTAATATGATCATAATATAAAACTAGCGATATTGTACAACCTTTGATATAAAACTCATTTAAAATCACATAAACAAATCTGGCGAAAAACACGATCATAAATGCATCCAAGTATAGTGACAGTCCCTTACCTGTGGTCTTTCGCTATTTCAACTTGACTGGAATCCCTAGGGATCCTCCTGTGTGATCTTCTCTACTTTATGTCTCCATCATATATAAATACAAGGAATATATATTTAAAATTCTGAATCTCTTTGAAGTGCTAATATAATTAAACTAATTGATTATTACTCTTTCTCTTTTCTATCACCTTTGGCAGAGTAAACCACCCCATACACACGTCCCACATCATCTATTTACTTACACATCACTATACTCTCTAAATAGATGTCCATCTTGTTAACATATTATTAAATATCATAACTGTAACACCCTTATCCCTTTCAGGACCCAGGTGTCACACCAGCCAGATCTAGGGCATGAACCCTAAACCTAAGGCTGTAATCTGCTAATCAATTGGGAAAATAACAAGCGGAAGGTAATGAACAAACTGAATAACAAACTCCTCAACAGGTAGATATAGTTTATACAAGACCAAATAAGATATTGTCTAGAACATAGATCTCACAACACACATAGATAGGTAGCAGGATATCTAGATTTAAATTCGAGCCGACTCTGAACGAACATCTCCTCTACTCGTGATCGGGCGACACACGCTAGAAGTACCTCACGTCTAACGACTGCCAGATGTCAAGAGAGAAGGCCGAGCTACGGAGCTCAAATGGCTTGAAAGCGTAAACAACACATCGGGTATAAGCGTGCACTGTATAAAATAATAAAGTAGAGTGAAAATCAGGCGTGTAAACACGAATAGAAAATCTTGAATTAAAAATATGAAAGCGATTACGAATACTGGCAAGTAAGCGTTGGTCCCGGTATATTCTCTTAAAAATGCATATCCGAAGTTTACGTTTCTCTGTCTTGTGAATTAAATATGAAAGCCAGACATTCCCCTAGAGTAATTGCACTGTGCTCTCTCTCTCGAGATGAGCTCTATCTCTAGAAGGCGAGGAAGCGGCATCATCTAATACACAAGACTATTCTCGACTACACATCTACTTCAATCTTTGCATGGCCCGGCAACCAAGCGAGTATATATCCGTCGCGAGGTTGAGTATATATATATCGTCTGCAAGCATCCCGAAAGGGATGGAAAGGGTTTTGATTTTATAAAGAGTAAACCACGGATAGTTAAGCTATTTTTGAAAAAGAGAATTAAATCACCCTCTCATAACTCAGCGTCAGTACTCTCACGGCTCTTCACGAGCCACTCACGGTCTATACAAGTATTTTCAATAGAATGTAGTCTTTTCAGTATCAGAATGTTCTCTTTTAAATTCTTGATTACTAAGCATGAAATGGTTATAAAACTCTATAAATTTATTATGAAACCCCATAGTTCACGCTTTTAAAACTGAAAGCGTATGCATTATAAAAATGCGGTAAAACTAACAAAACTGCAGGTGGGATTTCCTCACCTTGAATTCCGGTTCAAAAGCTTAGATGCAGCTTGGTTCCTCGGCAGCGGACTTGCCTTTGCCCTCTCGATATTGAAATAAGAATTCTATAAGTAGAGAGTCCAGTATTCTTGTCTCGTACTCTAATATAAGCTAATAGAATCTGATGAAAGTGCAGGCAGCTACATCATGCTAAATTATTACTCCCTACTACTAATTATCCTTCGATAATGCTTAAATGCTACCCTCCTAGACTAATAATTACCATATTAAGCATGGAATGAAGCTACTTAATTAACTAAGCATGGAACTCTTAACTAAATCTCAGTTAAATTCTTAACTCTCATAGATTTCCAAGGAAAATGGTAAAGACACCTCCTCTATTCGTAGGGCCCCGAATCACTACAAACATACACACATTTAACATGAATTAACTTGATTATCATACAACCTTCTAATCCCCTGTTAATAGCCCATAAATTCAGCTTAATCATGCATCTAATTAGGGTTCTCCCCCAAATTCAATTAGGGCTCACTGTCGGTGCTCGTAATAGGCCAGACAGCCTGGCTGGCGTCGGGCTGAGATGGGTGGTGACGCAAGGTCTTTACTGTTGTTGGGATCTAGCGTCGCTTTCGTCGGAGTTAATGGTGGCGTCTTGTGGCCAGATTAGGCGGCCCGTGGGTCCGTGATCAGCGAAGGAAGCCCTTGGGCGGCCACCTGGAAGCCCAGCCTTGTCGGTGAAAGCCCGGCGGCCGAAAGTCCTTGGATCGAGTGGCCAGCTCCAGCGGTGAGCTCCTGAGAAGAAGCGTGCTATTTGAACGAGAGAGAGGGAGAGGGAGAATTCATCTCTCTCTCTTTCTCTCATCTCATCTTTTAAAGATAGAGATGCTTCATCTTTATTTTTTTTGCTTTTTCTTTTTTTTCTTTTTCTTTTTCTTTTCTTTTTCTTTTACTTTCACTTTTTAATTTATTTTTTATTATTTTATTATATATATATATATATATATATATATTTATATATATATATATATATATATATATATAATATTTCATTAATTAAAATAATTTTATCTTTTAAATACTTTATCCTTTAAAAAGGAATTTACTAATATATTATCCTTTACTTTATGTCCCATCACTATTTAAGAAAATATTATTCTATCAATAATTCTCCACCAGGATCAGGGAATCCCAGTCAGGGCGACTCCGTGACAGCAATTTGTTGTAAGCGTCAGTTGTCTCTCTCCCAGAGCCAGGATCCACATGCGAATCTACGGCTTTGACTTCGGCCATATCTACTTTATCGGGACTCTAACTTTTGTCCGATATTCCTACTTAATTAATCTGGATTAATTAATATTTAATTAATCTGGATTAATTAATATTTAATTAATCTCTGGTTTAATTAATCTAACTCGGCCGACTATCCATCTCCAACTATTCTATATAACTTTGGCCTGGCCCATTAAGGCCTCTCCCGGCCCTATAGTTGTGAGAGTGGATTTCGGTCTATTTTATTCTAATTTTTCTTTAACTTGAGATTAATACTAATTAATCTGTTTAAAGTTAATTTAACCTCATTTAAAATTTCAGAAATTCACTGAGTTTTACTTATGAAATTTTGGGATGTTACAATAACTATTCCTCATGAAATGCAAGCATTCTAATTCTCCTCATGGTTAAATCTTAACAATTTAGTACATCTGTTTCCATGCATACCTAACCATAATCACTAGCTCTTAACATGCATCCTACCTGCACCTCTTTTCATGGATTAAAAATAATAGGTTTTATTATCAACAAGAGTTTTAAACCTTTCTTATGCTCTAGAGAAGAGAAACAAGAGAGTATAATACCCTATATATCTGTCGGCTATAGAGTACTGGTTGAGCCTACGCATGAAGGAATTTCGCTATTAGGTAGTGGCCTCTCCAAATTTGTAATTCTAATATTTGATTGAGTCATCAAAATCACATAACTTGCAGTTCACATGAAGGATTGACGAGTTGTGTGATCCTTTACTCATGTTGCTAGAGAGTGATGCGCATTAATAGGAAAGCCTTGCCCTTCTTTCTATTCCCCTTCACACACGGGCACTTGCCAACTCTAATTATGTAAACTTATTTCAAATAAATAAGTGTCAATTTTGTCTACATTTATGAATTTTATCTTGTGTTATGAAGTAAGTTGCTCATAATTTTATTAGTGTTGTTGCTAAGATTTTTTTTACTTTGAACTTCACCACCACCAATGTGTGGTTTACTGCAGTTTGTGGTTCTATTTTGGAACTTTAAAATCCAGACATGGACAAGATATTTTTATCTTGTGTTATTATCTAAATTGCGCATAATTTTATTTGTATTGTTGATCAGATTAAAACATACTTTGAACTTCACCACCACCAATATATGGTTTACTATAGTTTCTGGTTTATTTTGGAACTTTAAAATCCAGCCCTAGCCATGAATTTTCTCTTGTGTTATGACAATGCATTATTCTCATTGAGAAGTATATTTGTAGCTCATGTTCCTCAATTTGCAAGGGGGAGAAAGATACCTTCATTTAATAATGTAGAGATATATAACTTGATTGCTTCCATTCTCAAGTTGGAGGGAGCTCCAAATAATGGATCATCCTCAATTTTGTTCTTCTACCATTTTCTTGATGTTTTTGGTTTGGTATTAATCTTTTGGCCATGAGAGTGCAAAATTGTTTGCATCTCTTGCAGTGCTCTACATCATTAATAATTACACTCCGTGATATACTTGATTGTTCACTGCATTCTATTTCAGTAAAAACTTTCATGTTTTAAATTATGAATTGGTTTATTGAATGCAATTCTATTGTTAGTGTGTATATCTTTGTGTAGTTGTCTTGTTCATTTACCTTTATTTATTTTTTCAGAGCACAAATGCTCCACTTGGATAGGACAGAAGAATATGCATTGAAGAGTGTGTTTGTTCATTTTGGAGCATGGGTTGATTAATGATTCATTTTCCTTTGTATGCATCTGCAGAAACAGTTGGAGTAGAAATCGCTTGTTACTTTTTATAGATTTACTTTATTCTTTTTTTCTTAGCTTTAAACTTTATGCCATAAATTGATGTATGTGTTTTGTTAACAATATGAAAATCTTATTTATCTGCGTTATTTATGGATGAATGAAACATTTCAAGAAAAAAAAAATATTCCTGTTATTCATAAGGATTCCTTTTTCTTTGCTTCAAGCTTCTCAATTATTGATTCACAGTTTACTGCAGATTTATAGTTTAAAGATTCATTTCAAATCATTAAAACTTTTCAGAAAAGAAGTATTTTGATTACTAACAAACTCAATATAGTTCATGCAACTGTTGTGGATGGTTCCCACTGAATTTATTAACTGAAGTAAATTCAAGCAATGAATTTGAATTAATGAAATGCGCATGGTCACTTCAGGTCTTCTACGAAGGTACAATTATTGTTTTTATCTTATTACCATAGGAAATCTAGACTTGGTTATAGGAGGCAGTGGTTGTTGTAATGGATTTGAATTAGTTGTGTGGCTTTTGTGTGTGGTTGGATTTTAAATCACTCCATTGGGGTGATGTTTTCAGAAAGTCTGAGTTTTTATTTAGTCCCTTTACTTATACATGAGAGAAGATTTTATTAATATATAAACTACATATCAATTATTAAACCAGGGCCACTATTTCAACCTTCACTTAACCCTTCACTTCAATGCTATATTCTTAACACCTTCATTCAATAAGTACATTACAAAGATTTTATTAATATCTGGCGAGAGATCATATAGGTTGTGAGGATAGTACAACTGAGAAACCGGGCTAGCTGAAGTACTAAGATTGTATCGATTTAATTAATACATCAATCAATGTTGTATCTCACACTGAGCAAACTTGTTAAATAAAACATGTCATTCTTATACCTTCGACAAAGTCTAGCATAAGTGAATAGAGAGGTCGTGTGTGGATATGTTTGAAGAGGAAGAAGAGGAGTTGGGCGTAATAATCTGTATGTTGCAAGCCGCCATTAGTGAGAGCCACACAACGAAGAGGCAACCAAAGCACACCCAACCATTGACCGGTCAGGCTTTGCTTAGAGACATGCTGGACGGATACACGTGGAAGGTATATAATATGTTTCGAATGGAGCCGCATATGTTTAGGGGACTCGCGTTATTGCTAAAGTCATGCAGCCTACTGCTTAATAGTCGAACGGTATCCGTTGAGGAGCAACTAGCAATTTTCATGACCGTTGTGGGATATGCAGTATCAAATAGAGTGGCATGCGAGCAATTCTAGCACAGCTCTGAGACCGTGAGTCGTTATTTCCACACAATACTCCATGCAATCATCAGCTTGAGCAAAGAGATGATTCAACTGCCAAATGGAGACAAACCAGCACACACACAGGTTAGCAACAACCCGTTCAAGATAAGAAGAGTGAGTGTTGTAAACTGAGTATGAGTGTGTGACCACTAAAACATTTGAAATGTTTGCAGGAGGCTTTTGGAGCGATAGATGGAACCCACATGCCGGTGATCGTTACGAAGAAAATACAAGAGAGCTTCCATAACAGGCACAAATGGGTTAGTTATAATATAATGGTTATTGTGTCCTTTGACATGCACTTCCAATTCATTTGTGCAGGTTGGGAAGGTTCGGTTGCGGACATGTGAGTAATGCAACAATGCATGGAGAACAGAAGTTTCTCAGTCCCGAAAGGTGATGTCATGGATGACCCAATCATGCATGATACCTTCATAGTTAGTAAACTATGCTGACGGAATTTATATTAACTTTACAAGGAAATTTTATCTTGTCATTGGAGGCTATGCCAATACACCAAGCCTCCTCACACTACATAAGGGAGAGAGATACCACCTTGGTCAGTTTATCGGTGGGCGGACAAAAAATCACAATCCAAAAGATAAATTTAACCATGGTCATGCGAGCCTGATAAATGTTATCGAGAGAGCTTTTGCCCTACTTAAGTGTCGTTTTAAAGTCCTGCGTATTATGGCACCTTTCTCAATTGGAACACAACAAGACATTGTCATTACATGTGATAAGCGTTCAAATAATCGTATTGTTATATCATTTTTTTTGTACACTATGCATACAAATTTGAGTAATTTTAGCCCATGGATACTTAATCAGTATTAAATCTTATTTACAGGGCATTAGAGAACCTCGAGAGCAAAAATGCAGCAATAAACACAATTCGAGGTAGATTCCAATTTTATTGAAGCTGTGCAGGTGAGTGTGCGCCCACACGTACCCGCATGAAGCAAAAAACGGCCGGTGTGCACCCGCACGGACATTCAGAGCACATACAGACAGATTTTTCCAGAGAGTCGTGTGACCGATTGTGCGGCCGCACCCTAGAGCAAACATACCTTGAGATACTACATACGGGCGCCTGTGAGCCCGCACAACCACCCACACGACTCGCGATTCAGACGCAACCTGATCTATTTTGTGGCAGATTTGAATCCAGGCTAACCCGATTTGGACACCATTTATGTAAATTCACCTAAGCCTTATAAATAGCTAATTTTAGGGTTTTGAAGGGGATCTATCTTTTAGACTTTTTGCTCATCATCTTTCTTGGAGCTCCTATCCCTTCTCCATAGGAAATTAAGGTTTTATTGAAGACCTTGGAGCAAGAAGGTGACGGCAAGCATCGAAGGGTCAACTTATCTATATATCCTGCCAACGGTCCTCACCAACTGTGGAGGAACGGGTGTTTCATATTATGTTTCATTTCCTTCTTTCAAATCTTGTGTTGGATTTGTGTTCCTCTTTGATGGGAAACAAATTTGTTACATACTTGGGTATGATGAACCTCCGGATTAATACTTAACTTTGCTTGTATGGATTTCTAAATTTGAATTAATGTTTTAATGTTCTTAAGAACATGTTGAATGTTAGGTATGGTATTGATATTCTATGTTGCGACAGATCTGAGTGTCAATAGGATCCATATGGGCATAGATACCGAATGCCACCCCGTATGTAGATCTATTTCAATAGGTGAGAGTTGTGAATATGCCGAGATATTGGATATTTAGGAGAGAGACTTTTTCAGATGTATTATTCCCATGACTCTTCCAAGATATAGGTTCCCTAAAATGTTAATGCAATGAGGGTATTATGTTAGTAACTCGCCTTGACGGAAAGTGTGAAAGCACTATAGGAACTCTTGGTCCATAAACTGACATTCTTCAATTAGAAATTCATACTTGCCATTACATGCAAATATCCGGAGGGTATTCGTTGTCCGAGTATCTCCCTTTTATGATTGATTGCCATCACTTTTCTCATCAAGTTGATTTCGCGTCACTTTCAATTTAGCAATTAGATTAGAACTTTATTCCAATCCTTGGATAGACTAGGTAGCACACAAGATAGGATTAGTGACATAGGTCTCTGTGGGTTCGATGCCCTACTTTGATAGTCCACTTTACTACTTGATATAACCCGTGCACTTGCGGTATAAGCATAAGCATTAGGCTCAATCAAGTTATTGGCGCTGTTGCCGGGAACCTTTAGGTCCCTAGGAATACTAGGAGTATGTTAGTTAGTCTTAGTTTTATTGTTTAAAGTTTTTCCTTTTAATTTTCTTTTTATTCTCTTTATTTTGCTTACTTGGGCGCATTCGCACCATTAATATTGTTCATTCTTGTTTGTGCGAGTAACTGGAGCATGACCCGAGCCAATCTAGTGAGTTTTGTGGAAGGAGATAGCGAGATCAAGCGCACTCTGCATCGGAGAATTAGAGAAGTGTAGGATACACCACAAGAGATAACTCCGAGGTCTTCCTTAGAGTCAGAAAATATTTATCATGCAGAGGTGAATATCTAATCGAGAGAACCTCCAGCTATGGCGGAAAGGAGAAGAACACTGTCCAACTATGAAAGACCGGAGTACATGGGAGATGAATTCAGTATCCACCTTGCAAACAATTTCAAGATCAACGAGAGCACTGTTCAAATAATTCAAAATCAAGCCCAATTCGACAGACACCCTGACGAGGATCCCCATACGCACCTAGTGCGTTTCATCCAAATTTGTAATATGTTTAAGATCAATGGGGTCTTTGATGATGCCATCCGTTTGAGACTACTTCCATTCAGCTTGAGAGAAGCTGCATACCGCTGGCTCACCTCACTCCTCGCAGGTAGTATAAGAACTTGGCGTGATATGCTAGACAAATTCGTGGGTAGATATTTCCCTCCGAGAAAGGCAGCCCAAATCAGACTGGAAATTTCTGCATTCAAGCAAGGTGAGAACAAGTCATTTTTCGAAGCCTATGAAAGGTTCAATGATTTTTTTAGACGCTGTCCATACCACGGTATGGAGCCATAGGCTAAGATCTACACACTATCCAAAGGTTTGAACAACTGCACTAGGAAGTTGGTGAATGCTACAGCTGGCGTCTCTTTGGGGAATAAAAACCCTAAGGATGGTGAGCAACTGGTTGAAGATATGGCCAACACCGAGTCGTCATGGCGTTAAGAGCAAGACAACCCATCAATGTTGGAGCTAGCGTGATCAGCCCGGATCCTGTCCTTGCGACACATGTAATTAAGCTACCCAAAAGGTTCGATCAATTTACGTCAGGAGGGTCTTCAAGCTTAGTCGCAGCTATTTCATGCAATACCTGTAGAGGGGGGCATAATTCATCGCAATATCTCATTGCAAGCATAGAGGTAGCCCCCATGGAGGAGGTTCAATACATGGGCAACCCAAGACCCCAAGGTACCCAATTTAGACCCTATATGCCTAATTGGAACTATCCAGGGTTATCCTACGGAAATCTTCAAGGTTTATCCATCCCTCCGGGATTTAATTCCCTACTTCCCAAGCCTCAACCTTCCAAAGAAACTATAGAGGATATTCTAGCAAGGTTCATATGAACACAAATGCAAGCTTTGAAGCAATGGACACCATGATGAGAAACGTGCAAGCGAGTATCCAAAGCTAAGCAAATCAAGTTGGTCAATTAGCTAAGAACTCAATGGAAAGACCTCAAGGAAGTCTACCTAGCAATACTTAGAATAACCCTTACAAGCATCTAAAAGCCATCACTCTTCTAAGTGGTAAAGGGTAGAGCTGTTGGTCAAGAAACCTGAGAAGATAGACACTAAGGTGAAAGCTGGTGAACCATAAGGAATTAAGGGGAACGTTGTTGAAGAGAATCAAGAAAAAGATAAAGAAGTGGGACAACCGCAGATCCCTGAATATCAGCCCAAAATTCCTTATCCTAAAAGATTAAAGAAAGAAAAGGATGATACTCATTTCAAGAAATTCTTAGAAATAATCAAGCAGTTATATGTGAGTTTACCTTTGGTTGATATGCTCTCTCAAATGCCCAAATTTGCCAAGTACATGAAAGAACTATTAACCAACAAGAGGAAGTTAGAAGAACTCGCAGCAGTAACTTTGAATGCTCAATGCTCGGTGGTATTACAATCTAATTTACAAAAGATGTTAAGAGACCATGGTAGCATGGTAATTCCTTGCATCATTGGGAATGGTGTGGTGGAGAGCGTATTAGCTGATTCAGGCGCTAGCATCAACGTCATGAATTACAAACTATTTATGAAGCTAGGGTTAAGAGAACCTAAGACAACAAAGATGACCCTCCAACTTACTGACCGTTCAATCAAGTGACCATGAGGAATTGCAGATGATGTGCAAGTAAGAGTAGGCAAACTCGTATTCCCCACTGATTTTGTGCTTTTAGACATCGATGATGATGTTGAAGTGCCAATCATCTTATTAAGACTATTTCAAGCCACTGCAAAAGCCCTCCAGGATCACAAAAAAGGCAAGATGTCGCTAAGAATAATGGATAGTGAAGCAGTACTAAGACTTTCAGAAGCAATGCGACACACACTTGATCACGATGACATATCCTATTGCGTTGATGGTCTTGATCTTGTCTGCAAATAGGAGGCATTCGCCATCGATCCACTCAAGGAATAGCTGGGGGAGCTAGATAACGAAATAGAGAGAATGGAAGGGAGCAATTTTGAAGTCAAGGATGAAAGGACCAAATTAGAAGTCAAAGGGAAGAAGGCGACTAAAATACCTCTTCAGCTGAAATTTTGGAAGGAAAAAGGAAAGGAGAAGAACAACAAGGAAGCCATTTTCCATACTGAAATAGGGTACTTGACATTTGTCGGCTATGATGAGCCCCCCATACATTCAAGCTTAAGGTTTTCATTATTTAGAAACTGCTTCAAGGGATAGACTGGAGGAGGACTCCATGTCTTTGAACAACCATGAGTTGAGAACTTGAATGCCAAGCTAGAAACATTAAACAAGCTCTTTTTGGGAGGCAACCTAAGTTTCTAAAAAAAGTATTAGTGTTTTTATAGAACTAGTATAAGGATAATCTAGTTGTCGTGTTGAAATAAAGTGATAAACCACTTATCCCTTCAGGAGTCTAGAAGAACATCAATCTCATGTCGACTGGGTGAGCCTTGAAGCATAAACGAATGAGTTAGGGATATAGAGAAGATTTTGGATGGAGTGTGTGGGGAAAATTCATTACTCACACCGCATAGAGAGTTTGTGCAGATAACTGTGCCGGCGCATCAACCCGCACGATATGGAGCCACTCTCGAGCCTGCAAAGAGAACGCGAAACCATGCGGACATACCAACCAGAAAACACACCTCTTGCGGACAACTGTGCCGATGCACCTGCCCTCATGATGGGCAAAACGATTCAGGTGTGGGCGCAGCTGTTCATCGTCTTCCCTTTACTTAACTCTGGCCAAACACACTTTGTCTGTACTCTTCCCGACACTCCAGACCTCTCCAAATTTCCCTCCTTGTCTCATCTTTACTAGATTTGGTAGCCAATAGAAGCATAATCACAAGTAAACCCTCTCCTTGCGCTCTAATTTCGCGACTCTAGGGTTCTAGGCTTCAAGTTATAAATCCCTTGATTCAGGGTATGGTTCGACAATTTTATGCTTTAATGGTTGTTAAGGACAAAGTAATGGAGTTTTCCCCTTGTTTAATCGGATGAATGGTGTCGTATGCTACCCCACCACCGCAGACCTAATCGCGAGCAGTCTGCATGTTGCTTGTGGGCATGCGTGCGGCCGCATAAAGCTGCACGATGACCTGATTTTTATGAAAACAGGGATTAAACCTTGTCGTTAACTCTCCCACTCCCTTTTTCTCAAATTGCAGCATGGCGCGTACCAAGCAAGTCTCAAGCAAGTGTCTGAAAAGGAATAGAAGAGAGAATCCATCCTCCTTGGGTCCCCGACTCCTTCATGATCGTTACAAGGAGCGTTATGACTCTCTTGCCACAAAGGAGTTTGGTACTACTCGTTATATAGATTGGGCCGTGCTCCGTGAGCTTGGGATCGATGCGACGTTACAGAGTATGACCTCTTTCGGCGGATAGGATAGGGCTTTTGATATTTCAGCGGCCGTGTACAGAGACATGACACTGGAGGTGTTGTGTAGTTTTGAGGTCAACCGGAGCCATTTCACAGTTGGAAACCCTAACACCATCCAATTTCAGGTACACAGTGAGATGCAGGAGCTTAGCATCACATACTTCTTTATTTATATGGGCCTCTATGACCGGGCATTTACCGAGACAGTCGAGTACAGAAAGTTGGCCATCTATTTTCTTGTGCACGCTCCCTTTAGCATATATTGAAGGTAGGTGTCCCATTCAGTGACTACGGACCCGAGGAAGGCATCACGCCTATCCGATCCAGTCCACCTCTACATCCAGGTCCTCACGAGCAGATCCATAGCAGGGAGAGACGACAGTACCGGTCATGTCACCCACATTGACCTGCTTCCGATCTATAGTATGGCCGAGAGAGTCCCCCTCCACCTCGGTCACATCATCGCGGATTACATTGCTCGCTAGGGGTCGTATGTGAAGTTGAGGATGATTTCAGCCGACCCCTATATTACTACGCTACTGAGTGGTATGGGTTTACTTCAACCCTCACCCAGACCACATAAGATCCTCGTCATGCAGCCCCACGGCTTTTCGACTCTCAAGTCGATGGTGCTAATAGAGCACACCCCGAGGGAATATGTTATCACGAGGTGTGCCAGCAGGAAGGAGCACATTGAGGACGAGGAGAAGCTGCAACCAGCCTTAGTCCTATATGTACCAGAGGGCACCTCATCCGCAGCACCACCAGCAGCCAGTAGTCGTTAGTAGAGACACGATGGGATAGGCAAGATCTTATATCTGCTCAGTGAGCGCACCTCATCTCCAACCCTACTTGCTCCTTCTAAGTCATCATCCATGCAGGCACACCCATCACCTGTCTCATTTGCCCGAGCTTCGGATCCTCCCGCGGCACCACTAAAGGCACCACCAATAAACCCGGGGGCACCCTACTTGCCACCCTGGTTATTTCAGCAGAGACTCCACTCTGAGGAGATTGATCAGGACTTGTATCACATGTTTCCTAGTTAGCAAGGGCTTCTCCCTGCTACACTTGTGTTATCTTCTAGTTCATCTTCAGTAGAGACTCTTTCTTCTATATTATTATTTTTTTTGTTTCTATCATGGGGTTGTCTCTTTTGATCTCCCTTCATGCTTGCAGGATTATTAAAAGACTGTTATATGATGATCAACCTTCATAGCTTCACCTTGGTTTCACTCACAAAATGGAAATCATTACTTCTAACCGAGGAAGTTTCAGTTTGCCCTCTCCCAATTTTTCATTTATTGCATATATTACATATTCTATGCTTTATTGTTTGCATTGGGGATAATGAAAAGTTTTAAGTGTGGGGATGGGTACACATTGCAATCTTTAAGTGTGGGGATAGTATTCTATGAATTCATTGTAAACCCTTTATGTGTAATATATGCTTAGTATACACCAATGACGGCATATTGAAAAATTTTATTTGATTTTGTTTTACTCTTAGTTTGCACCATTTTAGCAAAATAAATTAATAAATTAATTAAATTAAATTAAAATTTCCTATGAAACACCTTGGACAGTTAGAGAAAATCTTCATGACTACTCTATATTCTCTAGTGATATTAGATAACCCATGACAATGTTTCCTTGACTTAGATTATTAAGTATTATCTTTAATGGCTCCAAGAGTTTTCGTGGCACTAGTCAAACTTCTAGCCCTTGAAAGTAGAGTTGAAAAAAGTGAATAAATTTTATACATAGAGATTATAAAAATAAAGACCAAGATAGTGTTCCTCTACTCTTGGTAACGAAGTAGGCTTGGGGCTCGGGCTCCTAAACTTAGTGTTCCTCAAGCTGAAAAGTCCCTTATGAGCATCAGCGCGTTTATATAGAGTTGTAATCTTATGAGTAGTTGGGTGCTCCGGTGCCTAACCAGCATGTGCATCCCTCAAAAAGGGAGATCTGCACTCTATGTTAATCTTTGGTCCCTGGGAAAGTTGGATCCACTAGGGATGCCCTACCGGGATTTATATGAAAAGAAAGAGAAAAGTTAAAAAATTGAAAAGAAAAGAACAAAAAAAAATGCTTATTTTTCTTAAAGGGCTAGATGTTTTGCACTTGGGGCTTTAAGGAACCTCTAGAGTCTATTGAGGGCACACTTGCCATTCTAAGACTCCGGAACATGGTAAGTGGAGTGAAACTCTTATCTAGATCTAAACTAAATCATGACATGGGATTGATCTAAGTCCAAGGGCTTGAAATAGGAAAATGCATATGTCAATGGTGATAGAGTGAGGTTGAACGCTTCTCATGTTTGGAATTTTTTATTTGTTTGTTTGCTTGAGGACAAGAACACCCTTAAGTGTGGGGATATTTGATAAGCATTCAAATGATCATTTTCTTATATACTATACATATGAATTAGAGTAATTTTAGCCCATGAATACTTAATCTGTGTTAATTCTCATTTACAGGGCATTGAAGAACTTCAAAGGCAAAAATGAAGTAATGCAACACAATCCGAGGTTGATTCCAAGTCTATTGAAGCCATGCTAGTCAGTATGCACCTGCACACACTCACACGAAGCTAGAAACGGCCGGTGTGCACCCGCACGCACCTGCACGAATGTTCAGAGCGCATATAGACAGATTTTTCCAAAGAGTCATACGACCGATTATGCGGCTGCACCCTAGAGCGAACAGACCTGGAGATATCGCATGCGGGCGCCTATGCGCCTGCACAACTGCCCACATGACTCATGATTCAGACGCGATCTGATCTATTTTTGGTAGATTTGTATCCGGACTAACCCAATTTGGACATCATTTATGTAAATTCAATTGGGCCCCATAAATAGCTAATTTTAGGGCTTTAAAGGGGATCTATCTTTTAGACTTTTTGTGCATCATCTTTCTTGGAGTTTCTATCCCTTCTCCATGAGATATTAGGGTTTTATTGAAGACCTTGGAGCAAGAAGGTGACGACAAGCATCGAAGGGGCAACTTATCTACATATCCTGCCAACAGTCCTCGCCAACGGTGGAGGGAAGGGTGTTTTATATTATGTTTCATTTCCTTCTTTTAAATCTTGTGTTGGATTTGTGTTCCTCTTTGAAGGGGAACTAATTTGTTAGATACTTGGGTATGATGAACCTCCGGATTAATACTTAACTTTGAGTATTAAGCCTCTTTGGGTGGGCGACCCCACTAGTGGGTGGTAACCTCGAGCACAACGACATGGAGCAACTCCTCAGTCGCAGCGTTGTAAAAACACTAGGTGCCAAAAAACATCCTCTCATTATCACGCCTCACCAAGTTGAAGGTGACACACCAGGTGGCATCATCAGGTAGGTGACCCTGCCAATGAATGAGAACCTTGAGCGCAACGAGATGAACAAGCTCCTCTACATCATCCTAGTCTAGTCTTGTTTGTTAAGAAACAAGGCTAACTTCGGACCTCCAACCTGTAACACCCATCTCTTTACTGAGACAGATGTCCCACCAGCCAGGTCAGGAGGTTATCATGTGCCTAAGGCTGTAAATTTAAAACTTGATATCAATGAAACACTCTAAATATAACCGGTTACACACAGGGATTCATATTCAAACCAAAGTCATAATAGAGTACAACATATAAATTCTGGGCAACTACGGCCCCAAATACAGCGGAAGAAAATAGATATAATGTCAAATACACACAATAAGACTAGAAATAAAGATCATGTACGCCAGAGCTAGCTAGACTTCGATCCCTGCTCGAGACACGAGCTACTACTCTGATCCATGTCTAGATCCTGCAATAGAAAAATAATAATCGAAAGGAGCTGAGCAATACAAGCTCAGTGAGTAAAGATAACTGATCCGTCATGTATTATACATACCTGACTCTGGACAGAACTGTACTAAAATACTAGTACTTAAACAATGCAAGTATAAATCATGAAGGTCAGCACAATTATCTTTAATCTTGATAAGCATGCTAACACGATCAAAAATCCGAAGAAAGAACACAAGCAATCTCATATCATATCAAGCATATAGTAAACATGTATATGCAATGGCCTCATATCATACAAGCATGCACCCCTAGCTCAAATTTCTCCGAAAGGACTCCCACTCCAATCAAGGAACAACGGTATACATCTACATGATTCTGATGACCGAAAACAGCAATATACATCTATATGAGTCTAGTACTTGACGACCAGCGGTATACATCTACATGTGTATGTCAAGTATCAATCTTGTATCCGATACGGGCTCTCAGAAGAGACAGGAAGGGTGTTTTTATAAAAACACAACTTTCACAAACATTTTTTGATTTAAGAAAAACGATTGAAAACAAAACCCCTTCCTTAACCCGGTCTCGTCTACTTTAATATCTGGACTTTATCATGAGCCCTGCTGGATCCCTCATACATAACTAACTAAGATACAGCCTATGATACATGAAATAATCTTTATCTACCTTTGGGGTTTCACTTTACAATTTCTCATGCTCTTTAAATTTTAAGCAATTAAACAAGCATGAAATCACTATGCAACTATAGCAATAAAATCCATTGGCATTCACAAACCAAAATAAAACTCATAAGAATAAGAGAAAAGCCAAATCACAATAAATACAAGAATGTAAACTATCTTTACGGTGATGTCCCCTTACCTTAAGTCCTTCGCACGTTCCTAGGTCTGGCTCGGTCCTGTTGAAGCTCCCGTGGGACCTTCACCCTTTCCTAGAATCAATAATAGTAACTAAGTAAATAAGAAGTTCGTATTTTCCATAACTTAGTTCTATAGCTTTAGAATACGGAGATTTAAGAATACGAAAATCGTATTCTTAACTTAGACTCCTATTTAGGCTTGAAGGAGCATATTAAAGACATTAAACTCATAAGATGATGCTTTCCTACTTAACGAGCATTACATGCCTTCAGAACTCCTAGAATGTCCCTAAGCATGCTTAATTAGCAAGATTAATCAATCTAAAGCATGACAATTAAGCATATTAATCGTAAAAGCTAAACACACTTAAGTATGTTAACATGAACACTAATAGGGCATTTATACTTTAGAATTTTCATGAAAATACGGCGGCACCTCCCCTATTTATAGAGCCCCGAGATTAATACAATCATTCAACAAATTACCATAAATTTAATCTATTATCATACAACATTCTAACCCCTTCTAATAGCCTATAAATTCACTTCAATCATGCATCTAATTGGGGTTTCCCAAATTTTCAATTAGGGCTCACTGTGGGTTGGCAAAGGAAGGAGGAACGAGCTCCACTGTCGGTACTCGTAGCAGGCGGGCTGTGAGGCGGAGGAACAGCCAGAGATGGGGCTGCGGTGGTTCGTCGGAGGCTGCAGGCGGAGTAGCTCGCGAGCAGGGAACAAGGGGGGGGGAAGGGGTGGACAGACGCGTGCAAGGAACAAGGGGAAACGGCGAGCAGTTCCGGCGGCAGGCAGCTGGAACGGCAGCGCGAAGGGCGGAGCCTCGGGCCTGGAGGGCGGCAGCCACAGGCAGCAAGGCGGTGCGTGAGGGGCTCCGGCGGTGACTCGCGCGAGGAAACCTGCAGGCTGGCGGAGCTTAGGGTAGCACCGAGGGCGGGCTGACGGCCGGTGGCATGGCTGGATCAGTGACGGGCGCAAGTAGGGCACGGGTAGAGGAGGTCGAATGAGGGAGAAGAGAGAAGATGAAATCTCTCTAAACTGAAGTTTTGATTTTTCTCTCAGACCTAAGTCTGACCTTATAGTTATATAAACATTTTATATCTATTTTTTTATCTATTTAATTCCTTTAAAATAACTTATCACTAAGCTTTAGTTTAATTAATCTTATCATTCTAGCTTTATGTCGCCTCAATCAATTAATTATATTATCTCCAATCTTTATGTCCTATCTCCAGTCATCACGGGCATACTGTAACATCACGGGGTCTGTCTCTCGTCAGACCAGATCCTCGAATATCGGCTTTTGACTCGCCCGATCTACTTTATCGGAACTCGAACATTTGTCTGATTCTCCTACTTAATTAATCTTGATTAATTAACACTTACAAAATCTCCCAATTAATTAACCGAGGTTATCTTTACCGTCCAACTCTAATTATTCCAAGTGTAAGTGGTCTGACCAAATAAGGCCTTCCTTCAGCCCATTAGTTGCGAGGCTGGATCGAAATTTATTAATCCTCAATTTTCCTCTAATTGGGCTTTAAAATAATTAATTTATTTTCTGTGCTAATTAATCTCATTAATTATCAAGAATTTTCTGATTTATTTACTTAGAAAACTCGAGGCGTTATGCTACCTGATGGGTGATGAGGAGGATGTGCACCTTTGACTGAGGCATAGGACCATCGACACCGGAGACTACGAGGGCGGCACCACCCATCTTGTTGCAACAACAATTTATTAGCTTCCCACCAAGGGTGAAGGCAAGCAAGGCATGCTCACATATCTGTCCAGCCTTAGAAATACCAGCTTCAAAGCCACCCGATGTTGAGTCAATGCAAAGAACAACACAATTAGCCTTAGTTGTCCCACACTCCACACGTCCTATGGCAACAGTACCACGCCATGTTCTCAAGAAAACTTCTTCGTCCATAAGGAGGGAATGACAAACAATCTGCCACTAAGGAATGTGCTTGTAGGAATCCACAACGTTCGAGAGCTCGTAAACCTCGTATACCCAAGGGCCCTAGCTAAGTTTGCGAGCCTTCTTAAGGATCTTCCCAAAATTATTACACTTAGTAACAGTCCCCTAGGGGACTAACTCAAGCTCTCTGTGAAGTGAGGCAATGGTTGGACCCACATCTTTGTCAATACTGGCCTGCCTCCATTTCACTGTATGCTAGGGCTTAACTATGAGCAGGCCTCCTCAACCTTCTTCATTGTTTTCAAAGCCTCTGCCAAAACATGGTAGAAAAACCCTTCTTTGAATGCAACTCCATCAAACTTATAGATGGCAGTGCAGCCCTCGAGCTGGGCCTCGTTTATGAAAAGAATTTCATCAAGGCCCTTGGGGTTGGTCCACTTCTCTCCTGCCTTAATTGTAACGCCCTGGAAATTTCTATGATTTAATAAATTATTTTTTTGGAGAAAACCTCGGAGATTAATTAACACATAAAAGAGATTAATCATTTTCATGACTTAATTAAGGAAAATCAGAAATTTAGGAAACAAAAATCCGAACACGCCACAATTTGGGCCGAGAAGGCCGTATTGGGCCAGTCCGAATTGGACATGAAATAGTCGGAGATAGACTCGAGAGATTAATTACGATTGATTAATTGGAGGATTAAATAAAAGTTAATTAATCTCAATTAATTAGTTAGAAATATGGGACGAAAATACAAGTTCCAATAAAGGGTAACTGACGGGTCAAAAGCCGGAAGACCGGGATCTCGGTCGGGTGCGCATCGCGACCCGTGATGCTACAGCAGGGTCCGTGATCACCGATAGGAAGTAAAGAAGAAATAAAGATAATAAAATGATAAAATAATAAATAGTAAGTAATACTGGAGTATCTCGGTCCGCGGAATGCGGATCTGGTCGAGAAAAGGGCAAGTTCCCGTGCTTGTATAGTTCAGAGAACATCACATGAAGCAATTCAAATAATAATATTTTAATATAAAATAGGATTAATTACACTTTTCGTCCCTGAAAATGATGTCATTGTTCACTTTTATCCTTGTATTTTAAAAATGTTCAATACGGTCCTTGTGTAATGCGCAATACAATGTTAGGGACCAAAATAGAACAAAATACGCAATACACAAGGACTGTATTGAATATTTTTAAAATACAAGGATAAAAGTGAACAATGACACCATTTTCAGGGACGAAAAGAACAAAATTTCCTAATACACAAGGACTGTATTGAATATTTTTAAAATACAAGGATAAAAGTGAACAATGACACCATTTTCAGGGACGAAAAGTGTAATTAATCCTATAAAATAATCTACTTTAATAAAGTAAGCTGGTGTCTTATAAGAGAAAGGGAAAGAGAGGGAGAGAGAAGGGTATCATCTCCTTCTCCCCTCCCGATCTCTTCTCAGCCACCTTCTCCGCGCGCGTCAGCGAGCCGTCGGCCCCCGCTCCCTTCCCTTCGACGACGTCCGGCAGCCGGTGCGCCGCCGCGTGAACCCCCAGCCGAGCAACTCCGATCGCGCGTCCCTGCCCGCGAGTACACGCCTCCAGCCGGCGGACAGTCGCGCGCAGCTCCTCCTTCTCCGGCCGGGACAGCCACCAGCTCCGGCGAGCTCCCGAGCACCTGCAGCACCATCACTAGCCAGCACCACTCCGACCACCACTTCCCCTGTTCAGATCCGGCGAGGAAACCCCAAGATCGAACTTCAAAACCCTTGTGAGCTCCTCTTTCTTCCTTGAATGGGATGAGTTTAGTAATTTGAGGAAAGGGCTCTGTAGTGAGGGCCAGAACCTTACATGAAAATTATTAGAGGTTAATGGAGCTGTGAATGGTGAGAGGGCTGAAACCTGAAAAATCGGTAGGAATTAAAGGATTAATTGGTTTGTTGCAGGTTGTTTGAGATGCCATGTATGTTATGTGTTCTTTAGAATTAATGTGTTGAATGGTTGTATAAATTTCGGAGCCCTAAAAATAGGGGAAACTCTGCCGAAATTTTCATTGAACTAATGTCGGGCTGTCCCTTTCCGGGATGAATTCAGCCCGCAATGCTTCCCCGATCGGGGAGTATTATATATCGTTAGAAAGGTCATCGGGAGACCTTCCTAACGAATACTTGATCGACCCGATCAGGCTTCCGGATCGGAAATCATGAAGGGTCCAAACAGATTATGCTAAATCTCTAATAGAAACAAATCCGTATTTTTCATACTTTATAAATACGAAATCGTATTAAGGGAAACCATGCGTTAAATGTATTTAATAGGACCTATCGTGTTCTATTATGTGAAGTAAATTTTTGGAATGAGGATACGACTTCCGAATTTCTAAAGAAAGCCGTGTTTTGATCTCTAGGACAAGAAAGGGGCAAAGGTCAGGTCACCGCTGCCGAAGAGCCCGATCAAGCCTAGGAATCTACTATACTGATGTGAGGGAACACAACTGTATATTTACCATATTTTCCCATATTTTGTTCGTATTGTCTTCTTGAGAATGCATGATATGAGTTGATTAATTTTCATAAATACTGTAAGTTTCCTAGCATGAAAGTAGAGATCATGTTCAGTATTTTCAGAAAATCCATTTATGAAATACTATAAATTTTCAAGCATGAAAGTAGAGATTATATTACATAGATATATTAGCACACTACATCGTACTCACATACACGCCTGCGCCAGAGGTGGCTCTATGACAGAGCCAGAGAGTATGATACTAGGTAGGGAAGGGGTGATTTCTATAACTCTGTTTTTACTAGCCAAACTATCTGTTTTCAAACCATTCTGATTTTCTAGAAATAAAACCCCCTTTCCGTACTCTTCGAGTGCTTAGTATACGTATATATATTTATAGCTCACGGTCGTTGAGTTGGTCCGACCGGAGAGCTATCGAGTGTTGAGTTGGTCCACTCGTTTTCACTCTGGTTCCGCTGTATGAAAGTAGGGGTGTAGAGTCACTAACATGTATGTTGATGAGGAATTGATTCCATGGCATGTCACCTCCACGGTTGTTGAGTTGGTCCAACCGTGAAGGCTACTGGCTTTGAGTTGGTCAGCCAGGACATATGTGGAAATCATTTCTCGACCTAACGATAAAAGATTTAATAAATATTTGAAGGTATGTCATATGACTTCACTAAATATTTCCATGAGATATATTATGATCAGCATGTTAGTGTCTTTTCATGATTTAAATATCGTTAGTTCTTGTATTTCTCTTTCGATATTTCATTACTTGATATGGAAGACTTACAGGTGTGCGAACCCCTTGTGAGAGTGTTGTACCTCACTGAGCTCCTGTAGCTCACCTTTTGTTGCTTTCTTTTGCAGGTAGTAAGTAGGGTCATGGCCCTGCAAAGATTGGAGTTAGGTTTGGATTCCCCTTAGTTGGCTCTGACTGCTTGGCCTGCGACAATTACCTTATCTTATTGTGTTGTATTTGAGGAGTATGTTAACTCCCCTCTGAACTTGTCTGAGACATCAAAACATTATGGTTTGTAATAATGCAGCATTTGGATTTATATTTGCCTTAATATTAGTTTGGTTTTGAGTATTTAATGTCTTTATACAGCCTTAGGCCGGGGTTTACTCCCTGACCTGGCTGGTGTGACACCTGGGTCCTAGAAAGGATTAGGGTGTTACATTAATTATCTTCTTGAAGGTACCCCCATCCTCGTAGAACTTTCTAACAGCTTCACATTGAAGAGTGGCATTTTGAGGGGTTGTGGGTGAAGGACAAGATGCACCATATGCCCATTCAGGGGCCATAGTGGAGATTGCGTTCTCTCTTTCATACAATGTCAAGGTGCAGTCATCATCGTCTCCCTTAATTACTCGGCAGTGGCCAAGCTTCAATTGGCACCGTGATCATGGTTGGAATCGGTGTAGTGCCCCCCTCCTTGTACACGTCTCCCATCAAAGACCTCCTCTTTCATTCTCAACATGGAGCAAGGCGGGTCTGGTGAGTTGGTGGTGGTCTGATATGGGTAGGGGTTTTGAGAGAAAGGTGGAGATGAAACTATGGGAAGGAGAGTGGATAGATAAAGTATTAAATGAAGGTGTCGTGTGGTGGACTGGTGCTGTTGGGTTGCGACTATAGTGGGTTGGCAATGGTGGTGGAGTGGAAAAAATTATAGGAGGAGTGGATGGAACTAAAGAGGGCTTAGTGATGGGAGGTGGTGCAAGAGTGAGGGCTGGAAGAGTAGAAGGAATGACAGTAGTTTTAGGAGAGGTTAAGAGTGTGGTGGGTGGTGGAAAAGGACTTGAAGGAGAATTGCGACTGGATAAAGGCGGTGGAGATTGTGCCAATAGCTCTATTGGAGCATGAAGTGTAGGTGATGGAGGGTTGGTGGATTGGAGAACGGGAAAGGCGAATGGGAGATTTGAAAATGTCGTCTCAACACGTGCTTCACAAGTGTGTGCCAGGGTAAAGGCTTCCTCTAGGGTGGCTGGTCTCGGGTAATCCAGAGGAGCCCTTGCTGGATCTACGGCCACAAGTTGGTGATGAAGAAGGAGATATACATCAACTCTGATATGGTCATGATTTCCTTCGCCAAATCTTCATAAGTTGACTGATAGTCGACTACCAGGTCACCTGATAAAGCATAGAAAGGGTGTTGATAAACTACTAAATTGTGAGGAGCTCGCCATGGGGTGTGGTGATGAACTCTCGATCGTAGACCCCCATGTAGAGCGCCAACTGTGAGTGGCTCATGCGCCGCATCTCCCCATAGAGCTGAAAGGAGATAGCAATGCGTGCCCGCTCCCCTATCGCTGTGTGATTTACCTCGAACGAACTGAGTACCTCCAAGTTGTGCTCCCGATAAGTGGGCTCGTTAATAGTGAACACCCGGTCCCAACCGCCCATTGGGAGCAGATCGCGGACTCGGTTGGCAAAGTTAAGCTACTCTAGGGTGTCCCAATCGATCAAACGGGTGCGTCCAAAGGACCTAGCCGCGAGCTGTTCGTATCGATGCTAGAAACGCGCATCATTGAATTGGGACCCTCTAGAGGAGGAACCCGTTTCAATCCTGCGCCGTTTTGGAGGGGCTACTTGCTTGGAGGCCACCTTCTTGTTAGCTATGTCTGCGAGGGACTGGAGAGCATATAGTGCCTCTGATAAATAAGGGAAATCGACAAAATAAGAGATAGTTGCTTACATATGGGCCCTATACGGGTTATATGGCAGGCCGTATAGAGCTACCTAGGTGCCATACCGGCCACCATACAGTCGTATGCTTACACAGCAAGCATACGTTGCCTTGCGGCATCTACAACATGCTAATCTCTTGCAATCCATTCTAGACATGGAGATATTCAAATGCAATAGCCTCTAATTGCTACAAACGACGCATACATTCATCCAAAATCCACTCAATCACAAGCCCTAAGTTTCTAGGTGTAGGAACGCAAGATTTTGTTGGTGAAACGTATAAATTGAAGTGTACCTAGGGTGATCGAGTGCTCAAACACAAGCTATGAGGCTGCGCGAGTGTGGCGGCGTGCATTCCAAACGGGGCGGCGTTGGAGGTGAAGAGGAATGTAGAGGGGAAAGTGAAATTTTTATGGTAAAATGCCCCTCTTATTCAAAAATAACAGCCTCCATACGGCCCCGTGTACGGCCGTATGGTAGGCCATATACCCTCAGATTCATTTTAAGGTAAAGGTTGGGGGTATACGGCCCAGTGTATGGCCGTATAGGACCCCGTATGCTGGCACCTAAGCTGTATACGGGCCAATATACGGCCGTATACATGCCCGTATAAACCTGGCGATTTAAACTCATAAAAAGGGCCTCTATACGGCCTATATGACAACCCATATAGTCTTTAGGAGCGCCTATATGGCCTGTATATGGCCGTATACCCCTCCATATGATCCCTAGGTCAGTTTATGCAACTGGCACTAAAGAGTAATTCTTGGATTTTGCGATATAGTCCAAAAGGAATAGTCAATGTGGGCCCCAATGGGAATGCACCTAGCATGATGAGTCTAATGATACAGATGCGGAGCATGAGACACGTCACCATGTTATTTCAAACAATTCTAACTAATATAGAGAAAAACATGATACGAAGCAAAATAAGACACTCCAAGACTTGGGTTGCCTTCCAAGAAGCGCTTGTTTAACGTTACTAGCTTGACGTACCTCAAATTGCCTTATAGGGGTTCATAGATATGAAGATGGTCACCTGCTCTTCCCTTGGTACATATATCATGGTATGGCTTAAGCCTGTGTCCATTTACCTTAAAGGACTCTCCTCCGGCCTGGCTGATATCAACGGCCCCATGAGAGTATACCTTGGTTACTGTGAAGAAGCAAGACCACCTTGATCGTAGCTTGCTTGGAAATAGTTTAAGCCGTGAATTGAACAAGAGGGCGTTGTCTCCTTCCTTGAATTTAACTTGCTCCTTATATAGTCTGGAGTTTTCATAGGCCGAAGAACGCCACTTGTCAAGTTCATTTAATTGAAAATTCCTTTCAACACCGGCGAGGGTTGGGTCAAAGTTCAAAAACTTGATGGCCCAATATGCTTTATGTCCCAGTTCGACGGGAAGGTGACAAGCTTTTCCATAGACAAGTCTGTAGGGTGTGCTCCCGATTGGTGTTTTGTAGGCTGTGCGATAGGCCTAGAATGCATCATCTAACTTTTTTGCCCAATCCTTCCTATTTTGTGTGACTGTCTTATCCAAGATTTTCTTCAGCACTCGGTTTGAAACCTCAACTTGACCGCTTGTTTGAGGGTGGTACGGAGTTTATGTCCGATCCACTACCCCATAACACTTGAAAATTTTGCTGAATTCTACATTGCAAAAATGAGTTCCCCGGTCACTAATTATAGCTCTTGGTGCACCAAATCGAGAGAACAGCCTCTTCAAGAACTTGACCACATTCCTAGCATCGTTGGTGGATAGGGCTTGCGCTTCCACCCACTTATAAACATAATCCACTGCCACTAAAATATACTTGTTCCCATGAGAGTTCGGGAAAGGCCCCATGAAATCTATTCCCCAAACATCAAATACTTCTCACACTTGAGTTGTGTTTTGTGGCATCTCATCACGGCGGGAGATATTACTGGTGCGTTGGCAATTGTCACATGACTGAACATACAACTTGGCATCCTGAAATAGGGTGGGATAGTAAAAACCATAGTCAAGGACCTTTGTAGCGGTTTTATTCACACTGTAATGCCCACCTGCGGGTCCTGAATGACGGTCTCCCAGAATCCTCCATCCTTCTATTTTCGGGATGCATCTCCTCACTACCTGGTCAGCAAAAACTCGGAACAAGTGTGGATCATCCCAAATATAGTATTTCAACTTTGCGAAGAATCTCTTTTTCTGGTTATAGTCATAAGAGTTTGGGAGAATACCGACCACGAGATAGTTGGCAAAATCGGCGAAACAACGGGGTTTCCCTTTGCACGGCTTGTGGCTTGTCTGGTACTACCTGCAGGCCATACAATTGCTCTTCTGGGAATTCTTCTCTAATCTGCCCTCCTTGTAAGGGGTCTCTATTCGGGTTCTCTAATCGGGACAAATGATCAACGGCCAAATTTTCTGCGCCCCTTTTATCTCTAATCTCCAAATCAAACTCCTGTAATAATAAAACCCACCGGATCAACCTCGGTTTAGCATCTGGTTTAGTTAGCAAATAACGCAGTGTGGAATGATCGATATAGACCACGACCTTAGAGAGAACCAAGTAAGGGCGGAATTTATCGAAAGCAAAGACCATGGCAAGCAATTCTTTCTCAGTGGTAATGTAGTTGGCTTGGGTTTCTGTCAGACTTTTGCTAGCATAGTAAATAGGTTTGAAGTGTTTATCTTTCCGCTACCCCAATACTGCCCCAACGGTATAATCACACATGAGTTCAAAAGGGAGATTCCAATCAGGTGTGGTCATGATAGGTGCCTAAACAAGCTTCTCTTTCAAAAAGGTGAAAGCTGCCAAACACTCCTTGTTGAAGTCAAATGGAGCATCTTTCTCCAGTAGTTTTGTTAACGGTTTTGATATCTTGGAGAAGTCATTTATGAATCTCCTGTAAAAACATGCATGCCCGAGAAAACTCCTGATGGCCTTGACTGAAGTAGGTGGGGGTAGTTTCTCAATCCTGTCAATTTTGGCTTTATCCACTTCAATGCCCTTATTTGAGATTTTGTGTCATAATACAATTCCTTCTTGTACCATGAAGTGAAAATTTTCCCAACTTAGGACCAAATTGGTTTCTTCACATCTAGCTAACACCTTCTCCAAATTTGCCAAACAAAGGTCGAAAGAATCCCCGAAAACTGAGAAATCATCCATAAACACCTCCATAGTGTTCTCCACAAAGTCTTCAAAGATGGCTAGCATGCACCTCTGAAAGGTGGCAGGGGCATTGCATAATCCAAAAGGTATGCGACGATAGGCAAAAGTGCCATAAGGACAAGTGAAAGTGGTTTTCTCTTGGTCCTCGGGAGCAATGGGTATCTAAAAGTAACCCGAAAATCCATCTAGGAAGCAATAATAGGAGTGACCGATAACCTCTCAAGCATTTGATAAATGAATGGTAGCGGAAAATGATCTTTTCTAGTAGCATCATTTAACTTTCTGTAATCGATGCAGACCCTCCATCGGTGATGGTCCTTGTAGAAATCAATTCATTCTTTTCATTGGTTACTACGGTCATGCCGCCCGTCTTTGGCACCACTTGTACGGGGCTCACCCATGCACTATCTGAAATAGGGTATATTATCCCGGCATCCAAAAGTTTGATGACTTCTGCATTGACTACTTCCTTCGTGTTTGGATTTACCCTTCGTTGAGGTTACACTGAGGGCTTGTAGTTGTCTTCCATTAGGATCTTATGAGTGCAAAAAGATGGGCTAATCTCCTTGATATCAGAAATCTTCCAAGCTATAGCTCGTATGTGCTTGTTGAGAACTTGCAACAGTTTCTCCTTCTGTGAACGTGTCAGATTTGAAGCGATGATGACCGGGAGTTTTGAATTGTCGGCCAAAAATGCGTACTCGAGGTGGCTAGTAGTTCCTTCAATTCTAGCTATGGGGGTTCCTCGATTAATGGTCTCAATTTGCTTACATTGCTATCCAACTCTTCAAGGTCCTCTCTTATCTCCAGAACTTGATGGCCTTTATGAGTATGATTACTATCATCACTTTTACCTCCTGAATCTAAGGTGAAGTCTTCTTCTGACTGCAGGGTTGAAGTGTTAGGTCCCGAGTCCCCTACTGAATCGATATCCATTTCTTCTCCTCCTTGGATAAAATGGTGACCTATAGTTGGTTCCACCAGTGATGGTGAGAATGTTAGCTCGTGAATGATGTCGAAGTCACATTGCTTGGTCATAGGTTCCTCAAGCTGATCATATTCATCTTGTGGTGATTCATAACACAACTCATGTTGAGGATGAAGGTTACAAGTGGTGTATGGTTCCTCGCAAGGTTGCATGGCGAACAATTGTTCTTGCAGCATGTTATTGTGTTGTGAGGCCAAATTGTCTTTGATCCATTGGTCCAATATGGCTAACTTTATTAGCATCATACTCTTATGATTCACCATGTTGTATCTCACAAATAAAAATAATGAGAGGATGAGTATCTAAGATATCAAATTAAAGAAAAAGAAAATAAAACAAGAAAAATAAATGACTAAAATAATAAAATCATAGCATAACTAGTAATTCTATTCCCCGGCAACAACGCCAAAAACTTGATGGGATTTCCGCAAGTGCACGGGTCGTGATCAAGTAGTAGAGTGAACTATAAGAGTCGAGTGTCGAACCCACAGGGAATAGATTACTAGTGTAAACTAAACTTCTATTATCTAGTCTTGTCAAAGATTTGGTGGTTTTTTAGTCTAAATCTAAGGAATTAAAGGATTGGAGACAAACTTTGGAAATCGAGAATTAATTGAGAGAAAACTATAGCATGAGAAGGAGATACTTAAGCAAGAGTCCCCTTTGGATTTAAATCTAAGGATACATAAAGAAATCTATGAAGACGATTGGAGATGCTAGTGCCAAGAGTTTCTAAATTATATCCAACCCGTCTCTAGAGGTGATTGGATAACTAATCTCCTAGGATTGTCTTAAGCTCAAGGGAACCTATATCTTGGAAAGATTGTGGGATTAAATCGTATTAAAGAGTCGCTCTCCTTCTAGCACCCGAATCCCTCAGCGTACTCACAATCCTCTCTAAAGGAGTATGTTCCTAATACAAGGAGGCGCTAGCTCTAGCCCTTGTATCGCACCCAAGTAATCTCCCCGAGCATCCCGCAACGTAGAGAGATTACAATCAATACAAAACATCCAATAGACATTCAAGCATATATCCAATCAATCAAACATAGAAATCAATATGTCATTAATGCAATATCCAAAGGTTTCTCATACCCAAGTATCTATAAGATTAGTTCCCCATTAATGGAGAACTCTAATCCAAATCAACAAGAATACAATCGAAAATCGACATGATAGAGAATACCGTTGGCAGCTTTGCATGTTTGATCCCCTTCTCTATCTCCTTCCTTCTCTCTCTCTCCAAGATTGGGGGAGAAGACCCTCAATCCCTAATCTCAATGATAAACTCTCTCCAAAGCCAACCTCCTCCTCCTAAACCCTAAAGCCTCCTATTTATACCTCAGCTTAGGGTTTTAGGAGTAACAATGATGCTTATACCCCTACCTGGGTCCACAATAAAAAGAGAGGGTTATGACATACGGGCTCATATATGGCCGTATACTAGCCCGTATGAAGCTTAGTGTCCAGTATATGGTCGTATAACAGCCAGTATACGGTGCAGGTTCGAGTATACTGGCTAGTATATGGCCGTATAACACCTCGTATGAAGTCATATGGGGTGTATACCCTCCAGGGAGGGTCGGTGTGTAGGTCGTTCACTCTTGCCAGTAGCATACGGCCGTATGCAACCCCGTATGCCTTCCCGTTTGCTCCAAAATAGCATTGGTTCAGCCTTTTTTTCACCTCAAAATGCTTCCTTTCTCCCGGAGTAGCTTCTATATACCCTGTTTAACAAATATAAAGTTTTTTAGTACCGGAAGGCTATAATTCATCAAGATCGCACGCAAAATATATAGGAAAATGATATGAAAATATGCTCATTTGAACACTCATCAAGCACCATTCTCCTTAGAGGGACCATCCTCTACTGCTCCTCCTTAACACACCAGCCCGAGCAACACCCAGATTCTTCCATTGCTCGAGGCGATCCAGGCCGGGCAACAGACGATACTTCAGGAGCTTACTCGCCTCTGCGACGCTCAGCGGTGACTCGAAGAGGAGCAGAGTCGCCTCCGAGCATCAGTGCAACAGCTATCCTGTGCCGATCAATGAACGGAGTAGCAGTTTGAGTAGCTCCAATGGGAGGTCGATATACGCTGCGAGAGTAGAGGGGATCACCTTCGACGTAGCTTCTACACACACTTTTTTTATATCACCGCATGCACACCACTCACCTCACTCCTCTGTTCGGGAGCCTCACGTACCAGCACTACCACCGGCAGCATTAGGGAGCCCAGCACATGCTTCCCCTGTCGTCTCCCCCTCTAGTTCCTATTCAGAGGGATTTTTAGAATATGCATCACACTTGTTTTTATTTTATTTACTTAGCAAGGGTTTTACCCTGCTACTATTTTATACTTGTCAGTTGAGACTCCACTTTTTATCCTATATATTCCTCTGTTGCGATGATCTTTTGCTTTTCTTTGATGCTTGCAGACTTAGTCCCCAACTTGTGAATGAATGTTCTATTTCTCACTCAAGCAAGTCAACACAATCCCCCATTGAATCGAGGAAGTTTCAGTTTTCCCATCTCTTTATTTTATCATGCTCTTATCATTTACATACTTTATTGTTTGCATTGAGGATAATGCAATTTTTAAGTGTGGGGATGGGTACATATAATAGCTATTGCAAATTTTTTAGTGTGGGGATAGTGTCCTATGAATTCATTGCAAATCCTCACAGATATACATGTTTAGTATACACCAATGAAGGCATATTGAAAAATTATATTCAATTTTGTTTTACTCTTAGTTTGCATCATTTGAGCAAAATTTATAATTTTTCCCATGGAACATCTTGGACACTTAGAGGAAATCTTCATGACTATTATATGCTCTCAAGTGACATTAGATAACCCACGATCGTGTTTCTTTGATTTAGATTGTTAAGTATTACTTTTAATGGCTCCAAGAGTTTTAGTGGCACTAGTTCAAAACTTTTAGCTCTTACAATTAGAGTTGTGCATAATGAATAAGTTCTTGTACATAGAGATTGTGAAAATAGGACCAAGATAGTACTCCTCTGCTCTTGGTGACGAAGTAAGTTTGGTTTTTGGCTACTAATCGCTGTGTCTCTCAAGCTGAAAAGTCACTTATGAGCATGAGTGCATGTATGTTGAGTTGTAATCTTTTGAGTAGTTGGGTGTTCTAATGCCTAATCAGCATGTTCATCCGTCAAAAAGGGAGATCTACACTCTATGTTAATCTTGGATCCCCCAGAAAGTCGGATCTACTAGAGATGCCCTACCGGGACTTATGTGAGCAGAAAAGAGAAAATTGAAAATTTGAAGCGAAAAGAACAAAAAGAATGTTTTACTTTCTCTTAAGGGCTAGTTGTTTTGCACTTAGGGCCTCAAGGAATCTCTAGAGTCCACTGGAGGTATACTTGCCACTCTAAGACTCAAGAACATGGTAAGTGGAGTGAAATTTTCATCTAGAGAAAATTTTAAATCTTGTCTTGAGATTGATCTAAGTCTGAGATGTTGGAATAGGAAAATGCTATTCTCAATGGTGAATCTTTTGAGTACAACAAAATGTGAATATTTTAGCATGAGGGAGAACGCTTATCATCTTTTTAATTTTTCTCTATTTGTTCGCTTGAGGACAAGCAAATGCTTAAGTATGGGGATATTTGTGATAAGCGTTCAATTGATCATATTTTTATATCAATTTACTGTACATTATTAATGTGAATTTGAGTAATTTTTGCCTATTGATACTTAATTTGTGTTAATGCTCATTTTCAGGGCACCAAGAGCTTTGAGAGCAAAATAGAAGAAAAACAGATGAAATCGAAGCTTTTAGCAGCATTACTGAAGGCATACGGGTAGTCTTACGACCGTAAGTCCCCGTATGATGAAGATACGTGTGCGCTTATGGCCGTAAGCGCCCGTGTGGAGGTTCTGAGCCCACAACCCCCAAGATACAAAGAGCTACACGGGCAAAGTTACGGTCTATCCTGAGCCGTGTGATCTGGGGATGAAGCATACGGGCTTGCATACGGCTGTGAGACAGCCCGTATGTCGCACACCCAGACTTGAGTTAACCCAGTTTTATGCTAATCAGAGTCTGAATCTGATAGCTGGGTCACTAATCATCTACATTGAGCCGAACCCTATAAATAGCTGATTTAGGGTTTAGAGAATGGGGCTTTTGAATCTTGAACATCATCACCCTCTTGGAGGCTCCTTACCTTCTCTCCATCTTGGAGATTAGGGTACATTGAAGATCTTGGAGCAAAGGGAGGAAGACAAGCACCGAAGGGACACCGTCATCACCAAGGGTCATCGCCAATGGTCATCTCCAACGGTCATCGCCAATGATGGAGGAAAGAGTGTTTTCATTATGATTTTCATCTTCTCCTCTTTGATTGTATTGGATTTGTGTTCCCCTTCTATGGGGAACTAACTTGTTAGATACTTGGACATGATGAACCTCCGGATTGATGCTTAATCGTGCTTGTTTGGATTTCTATATTTGAATGAGTATTTTAATGTTTAAGAACTTATTTAATGTTGTGTATATATTGATGCTTTACGTTGTGACAGCTCTAAGTGTCAATCTAGATCTATAGAAGATGTAGACGATAACGCTCCCTCTATGTACCCTAGATCTACTTCAATAGGTGGGAGTTATGAACATGCCGAGAGATCGAGTGTTTAGGAGAGAGACTCTGTAAAATAGATTATTCCTATAACTCTTCCAAGATTATGTGTTCCCTAGAACTACTCACGAGTGTAGATTAGTAACTCGCCTTGAAAGAGGGGGTGAAAGCGTTGTAGGAATTTTTGGTCCATATTTCATATTCATCAATATGAAATCCATACTTTCCCCAATTTATAAATATCCGGAGGGGATTTAATGCCCGAGTATCTCCCTTCTTTGATTGTGTGTCATCATAATTTTTTCAAGTGTTCTTAAGCCAATTTTTCTTTTAGTAATTAGACTACAAAATCATCAACCCTTGGATAGACTAGGTAGCAGATAATTAGATAGGATTAGTGGTCAAGGTCCTTGTGGGTTCGACATCCGACTTTCACAAGTCCACTTTATTACTTGATATGACCCGTGCACTTGCGGTATAAGCATAACACACGCATCAGTTGACATGCATCTGCAAATTATGGCCTGAGTACTTGAGTATTATAGCTTTTTTCCGCCCCTCCTAATACTGTGTCTTGGCTCTTAACTTAGCTTTGTGAGAGCTGATCATGCGGACTTCATGCGTAGGAAGGCTCAACCTTGGGCAACGATGGAAAATTATGATGGGGCATTTGGCTTTGCTATCTCATGAATCATAGAAAGCATCATCGAGTATGATGATTGTAAATGGTTGGTGAGTCATGCATGAAATGACAATATTAATTATTTGAGATGGGAGACACTATAGTATTGGCAGGGCTTGAGTATCCTCGTAGGAGACTAATAATGGCTAATAAAGCATAACTTAGAGGTTGAATTAGTGAATGCAAAGAATACTTATTAAATCAATGGGTAACTGCTCAGAGCATGGGCCCGGGATTAAATTATGAAATATATATATATATATATATATATATATATATATATATATATATATATATATATATATATATATATATATATATATATATATAAGTAAATAAGTCCTATCGGTATATGGTTTTAATTATAACCGAACCTGACGGGACTATAATTTATTCGTTAGATCAAAATATAGAGCGTTGAGTCGCAACGAGAGACTTAGACTTGGATTAGCATTCCTGTAAATTATAAGTATTCCAAGCTATATAAATCCACTATAATTATTTTTCATAAATAATTTATTTTTTATCTTGCTTGGTTTGCATGCATACGATTATCCTTGGAGACTAATTTCCTTATGTAGACTTCCCTATCATGATCGTGTCCTCTCATGAGCCGACTATAGCAGCAGGAGCATCTAAGCAAGGTGTCTTGCCAGGTCGACATGTATCATGTCCACTCATGGGCTGACCTTCGTTGTGGCACCCCTTAAGTAGAACATCGGCTGGGTGACACGTGTCCTGTAGTATTCTTGTGCTTCCTATCTTGGACATATCCCGGTACTGGTTATTTATGGCATGTATGTATTTCCTAGTTTTCCCTATATCTCCCAACTTGGCTATTACCTAATCCTACACCCTGCCAGGGTGGAGTAAACCCTAGAACTATACATGTTATCCTGCCAATGAGGAGGATACCCTAGCCATATATATATATATATATATGTTCTTCCGATAATAGCGCTAGTGGACATGCGTGTCTGTCTCGACTACGGTCGACTCCAACTACGGCTGATGATCGGACTATGACCATGATATTCTTGGATTCCTAATACGTGCACCTATACATGCACACTATAGTCAAGGAGATATCCCATATGAGACATTCTTGTTGATGTCCCGTTGATGTATCTGGTTGACTTACTTGCGGGATTATTGGTCCATTGATATATCCTATTGTTTTCCTGGTGATGTACTTTTTTGAGTTCCCTGGTGACGTATCTTTTTTGATTTCTTGTTTAATCACCAGTTGACGTACTTACTCTCCTGAAATCAGTGACTGTGTGATGATTTCCTTGGTAATGAGATGTTGTTGTATTTCTTTGTGATATACTCCCGGTATTCTGTATATATGCCTGGTTTGCTATCTGATTATTTTAATTTATCCTGTACGATTTACTTGTATGATCTACTTAGGTTTCCTGTACGTTTCCCCATGATTATTCCTTGATAGCTCACTTTATTTTCGTTATTTGAAGTCCGGTATTGAAAGATGTTTGCATGGGCGGATATCTTTTGATATCGGAATATGATGCATTCCTATTTCTGGAGATTACACTTGATTGTGTCACCATGCTACTCTTATACTCCCGATATTCTACATGTTTGTCTGGCTTGTCTACCTAATCATTTTGATACTTATATATCTACTTGATTATTTTGATATTGATGCAGTTATTATTACTACTCTTATCTTTGATAACGTATATCGGAGATATGTTTTACTATACTTGTAAAGGATCCAAAACGCCAAATTTTGGTATGTTTTAACTTTATCTCCTATATCTGTTTTATGAGATTTATTTCGGAAATTTCTGAAAATACAATGATATATATACATATCCTCTTCCTTCCCATTGATTCTGGTTTTATTCTGCATAAGAGATTATGGTAGGATGCCACATTGTTTTTAGTGGGACTTACTGAGCTTTCTAGCTCACTACCCTTGATCTCTTACCCTATAAATTGCGACGAGTAGCTAGGAGCGAGACTTAGGAGGGAGTTTCCGCGGGACAGCCTAGCGTCGGGTATTTGGATCGAGGTCTGTGGACCTTGCTTTTATTCTTAGTGAGGATCCCATTTAGAGTTTTATACTTTTCGTTGTGTATATGTTTACTTCCGCTGCATCATTTATATGTTTATTTTGATTATTCATGTTGATTAAATATCTATATATGATTCCTGAGGCCTTGCATCCGGATGGGGCATGTCCCTGCTTGGGTGTGTTTGGTCTGCCAGCGTCCTGGTCCTGGTTCGGGGCTTGACAAATTGTAGATGAAGGCTCTATGTATTCAGCATCAAGTCGATTGACAGTCTTAAGTAGTTTACTAAAATAACGACTAACCGTTTCTGTCAAATGATGAAAGAGCTTTTACATGTCATGGTTATTAGCATTATGTGTAAGAGTGTACATAAATATTGCTAGTTGTTCCTCGACTTTAGTTCTTTTCGAGTTACGGTCAAGAGACTTTTCTCTCAAATGATAAAAAAGTGCTTGAAAAATATGAGTCTCCATACGAAATTTTCCCTTACAACGTACCTCAAGATCTTCAAGGATTTTTTGTAAAAATGCAGTACTTGTAAATATATATGGATGTATCATACTGTCTGAATTTGCAGGACATAGTCTCGGTTAATTGGTGAGTATAAATAGATCTTTATTTTCATTAATTCTCCTCCAATGATTTAAATCCATGTTGAATGAATGGCTAGAAGTGTGAAAATTTAGGGTTAAAAAAATGATTATGTATATTGCAAGGAGACATATTGTGTATAAAGAGAACAAAATGATTAACAGTTTTAATTATAATGACTACTTTTTGACTGCTATTTGTTATTATGCAGGAAAAAAAATTATACTAGCTAAACACTCATTCTATAGGAATAAAATATATAGAAATTTCCATAATAACCATCTTCATGATGCGATGCAACCGCAAGTGTACGGGTTGTAATCAAGTAATAATAGTAGACTCAAAGGTCGGGTTATCGATCCTCAAGGAGATGGAAGTACTAGTATCCACTACTCGTCTACTATCTAGTCGATCCAAAATGTGAGTGATTATACTAAACTTAAACTGAGAAATTGTAGAAACAAAAAAGGAAATCAAATTGTTCTTGAGATCAAACAATCATAAAAGGGGGATACTCGGATAATTGAATCCCCCTTGGACTTCTAAGGGATGGATGATACTCTCTATCATGACACTTGGTTAATTCTTACCCAAGGGTTCCTACGGTGCTTTCACTCCCTCTCTCGAAGTGAATTACTAATCCTACTGCCCTTACCAATGATGTTCTAGCTAGGAAACCTAATTCTTAGAAGGATTATGAGAATAATACATCTAAAGGACTCGCTCTCCTTAATACCCGGGTTCCCGGTGTATTCATAATTCTCTCTATTGGAGATGGTCTACACACCGGAGACGTTCGCTTCTTCCCCCATATGGATTATGAAAATCCTTCCAGGCTGTCGCTACGTAGAGGGATTCACTTACATTAAAACATCCAATAGACTTATGAATTCAACCAAGCATTCAAGAATAGAGAAATAACACCAATTAAATCATGTCCAAGGGTTCATCAATCATCCAAGCATCTACAAAATTAGCCCTCCATAAAAGAAGAGCAACAATCCAATACAAAGATGAAAGCAATCAAAGAAATCATAATGGAGAAGACTTTTGCACACACCGTTGATGGCTTCTTTAATTTCTCCTCAATGTCTTCCCCTCTTCTTACTCCAATGGCTTCAAGATGAAAATCCCCAAACTCTTCTCAAGACCAAAAACCTCTTCCCAAGCTGCTTCCCCCTTTCTAAACCCTCATTGTCGGCCATTATACCTCTAGGGTTTTTTAGGGCGAGATTTACCATTTTGCCCCGTTTTAGGTTTGCGGAATTGCTGGAAACTTTCGATGTACGGGCCCATATACGGGCCGTATACGTGCCCGTATAGCTCCAGGTGCATCCATATGGCCGTATATCATACCGTATGGATTTCCGTATAAGCCATACGTGGTGTTGTGCGGGTCCAAAGGAGATCACTTGTATGGGCCTTGACTCTCCAGGTCCATACGGGCCATATTGAAGCCCGTATGCCTAGGTTTTTCCTCCAGGAATACTTCATTTCGGCCTCAATTTCCCTCGAAAAGCTTCCTTTCTCCTGGGGTCTTGATATCTTGCCCTTTTCAGCGAAATAAACACATTTTAAGTATCGGTGGGCCAAAAATCCTCACAATTATATGCAAAGCATACAATAATATGGTATAAAAATATGCTCAAATAAACACTCTTATCACTTCATTTCCCAGAGAAAAAAAATTTCTACATAAATTTTTATCTTACAACAAAACAAGCAAGAAAAAACTTTTCACCCTTAACAAACAACTTCAGCATTCCTGGCTGTAGTTTAAGGTTTCTTTAGTATTATTTTTTTAATATTTTCTAAAAATGAAATAGATTAAACTTGACCAACATAATTTGGAAAAAATGACATCACTTTATTTTGTGATCTATTAATTCTATAATTTCTTTAACTTAGAAAGTCTGTAAATTCTTAAAAATTCTTATATATAAATACAAAATGTTTTATTAAAAAAATTCGGCAATTTAAAAAGAGATATTTGTTTGTTTGGATATTGAACCGCACAATAGACTCATGTCATGAGTGATGAATGATACCTTTTCACTTTTCAAAATTACATGAGACTTGTGAAGAATTTTGGGAGCAGTCATGTGAGAGATCGAATCCAGCATACATATGATATCCGTGACATGCTTTTTATCTTATATTTTGGTAAGGTTTCTATCTTATATTTTGATTATTTTCAACCATTCAGCAACAAACATACA
The DNA here is from genome assembly GCA_026586065.1 of Dioscorea zingiberensis. Taxonomy (NCBI): domain Eukaryota; kingdom Viridiplantae; phylum Streptophyta; class Magnoliopsida; order Dioscoreales; family Dioscoreaceae; genus Dioscorea; species Dioscorea zingiberensis. The sequence goes on from CM048822.1 coordinate 35,706,353, forward strand.
TATGATATCCATGACATGCTTTTTATCTTATATTTTCAACCATTCATACATACCTCTATATAGACTCCTTGTCTTTTTGTTAGCATACATATGATATCCATGACATGCTTTTTATTTTATACTTTCAACCAGGGTTATATCTTACATCTATTTCTGTGAAAAACACTTAATAGTCATACTATAAAATATTTTACTATAAAGTATAAACTAATAAAATGATTGATATATTTTCTAAATCAAATGTGAAAGATGTTTTACTTTAATTATCACAATCTGTTTTGAAAATGGTTGAAAACGAGATTTTATTAAATAGTCCAATTATAAGTTTTCTTTTAAAATAAACGGATAATTGAGTCTGTAATTTGCACAAATGTCAATAAAAATGTACTCTTGCCTTGATCTTAAAAAAAAAAATTCTTTATATAGAGCTCCTTGATATCGCAGGCGATTGAAATAAATATCTTCTTATATGAATTTCTTAATATTATAGTCTACCATCGTGAAACCGAATTTCCAAGAAACTCTTAATATACAGCTCCTTATATCATAGGCAATTGAGATAAATATTTTCTTATATGAATTTTTTAATGTTATAGTCAACCTTTGTGAAATCGAACTTTTTGGGAAAATTCCCCGGATCTTAAATAAATCAACACCGTCAAATGCAAGTGAAAATATACTCCAAGTGATACATTTGCACTTGCATAAGGTTTGTTTGATATGATGCAAGTGAAATTACATAATTATTTTTTTTATTTATTGTGATGTTGGTAATTTGTATTTTTGGGGGGTTTTGGGTTTGTTAAAATTGTCTGGCAAGTTTTGTGGGAATATTTGATACCATATTTTGTTAAGTTTTTGGATTAAATTATTAACTGGATACCATATTTTGTTAAAGATGAGTCTCAACAGGTCATGAGGTAGGGAAATCAAAGAGAGATAAAAAATTTATTTTGATCACTTATTCAATGCAACTCATGATGATAACTTTACAGATTAGTGAGGTCAAGGAGGCACTGAAAAAGATAAATGATGGAAAAACCTGTGGCCAAGATGGCATCCCAATTTAAGTTTGAAAGTGTAGAGAAATTGTGTTATTATAATTAACCAGAATTTTTAACTCTGTTTTGTTAAGTTTTTAGATTAAATTAACTGGAGAGTAGGATATGTATGGACTTGCCCTTTCAAGTAGGTGATTTTTTTTATTGCATTCTTTTAAGGTGGAAATGTCATAACAATAGAAAATTTCTTTTCTACCCCTCATTGGTTTTTTATATGTATTTCTTATTTTTCACTCCAATTCACTTCATTTTCCATTTTCATATTATTTACTTTTTCTTTTATAAAATTGATAAATCACATGTAATTTTATCAAATATGAAAATTTAAGTACATATTACATCACTAGGTTTCTTAAAAAGAAGGTAGTAAGGAAGAGAAGTAATAAAGTAGCATGGTTTCATCCAGAAGTCCTTTTGTAGGTCGCTTCAAATACCATCATCCACCCTAAAGTGATAGAGAGTCTTAACTGAGAAGCTTTTTTTTGTAGGCACCAGCTTCAATGTCCTCTGGTCGGGGTGAGGATTAAGTGGCTGCAAACATTGGAGGTATTGTGTTATGAGTTGGAATTCTATCAATTCCCTTTCTGGTAGTGGGTCTGGTTTAAATAGTTGTTTTTCTCGTCATGCCAAATTTCGAGCCTTATGGAAGGACATGGATTTTTTTTTAAGTACGAGGGATCAACAACTTGACAATTTGTTCTAGTGCGCTTATTCCTCAGGCCAGTTATCCATCCGAAAGTTTAGGAAATAGTATTCGCTAGTAGTGCTGGATTTTCAAGACAAATCCTTGTCTAGAAGTTGCAAGCATGTCTCGGGGCTTGATTGTGAGCATTATAGAATCCTCCTTTGAAGTATCGTTCCTTAAAAAAATTTTGACACGGGCCTACCATTTTAGTAAGGATTCTCCACCATCGTTTCGCTAGTAGTGTTCCATTGATTCTCGTAGATTGAGATATTTCTCATATAGCTTTGGTCGACATATTCTATCCTAGCTGACAAGATGATAGACGTGCGAGTTCGTCTCAACCCCTTTCCGTAGGAACTATTTCCTTATGGCATCAATATTATGAATGACCCATTCTGGTAATCGATGTATTGACATCCAATGAATGGGAATCATAGAGAGAACTAACTCGAGTAGGATAAGTATTCCACCTGGAGGCAAGTATTTCCCTTTCCATGATGGTAGTTTCCTTCTAATTTTCTCGATGAGATCCCTCTAATCCTCCTTCTTAGGTCTCTCTCCAGAAATTGGTACTCTTAGGTACTTAATGGGGAAGGTTGTTATTGGACAATTGATGATTCATGTTATGTGTATCCCTCTCTTTTGATTGGGACAATGGCGCTCTTTTTGAAATTTATTCTCAACCCTAAAAGTCTCTTGAAGAGATAGAAGATTAGTTTTAACGTTCTCAACTGGATAAGGTCGTTAGTATAGGAGACTAAGAAGTCATTTGCGTATTGGGGATGTATCATGTCTCCCGCCCTACTTGTACACCACTTTAACATCTGTAACTATGACAAATGGTAGAGGTGAGAGTGGGTCCTTTGTGATAAACACCTTTTGTTAGACCCCTTTTAATTTTAAAGATTATTTATTTATTTTATGTTATGTTTTGTTATTTATTTATTATATGTTTTGTATTGTTATGCAACATAGGAAATGTTAACTGTCACTTTATTTCAAGAACACAAACAGAACCAAATAGATAAATTATTTTATTTTGAATTTCTTAATATTATAATCATAATCACCTCCAACTAAGTCAGATCAGAGAACAGTGATCTAACTAACTAATGGCCCACGCTTGCCACGTATCACAACTCCCTCCCTCCCCGCGCTTAATAAATGCAAAATTTCAACAAAACAAAACAGAAACAAAGAAGAAAAAAAAAAGGATTTACTTTAGGTTGTGGAGTTTGATGAGCCCATTTCCAAAGATTCAACCAATTTTTCATCAATTTTTCTCCTAATTCTCAATCTTTGATTTACTTTGAAGAAGTGTTAGCTTGGTTTTGACGCATCAATGGCTGGCAATGAGTGGATTAATGGGTACTTGGAGGCGATACTGGACAGTGGCGCGGCAGCGGTGACGGAGGAACACAAGGCGCCGGTGAGCGTGGGCGGAACGGGATTCAACCCGACGACGTACTTCGTGGAGGAGGTGGTGAAGGGGGTGAGTGAGACGGACCTCCATCGCACTTGGCTCAAGGTCGTCGCCACCCGTAACACCCGCGAGCGTAGCGCGAGGCTCGAGAACATGTGCTGGCGCGTTTGGCATCTCGCCCGCAAGAAGAAGCAGGTTTCATTCGTTGCCATTTAGTTCTTGCAGATCCTTGATGAAACTCATAAATCTTTTTTTCCTTTTTATGATCATGGATCTTGGATTTATGATGTGATTCTATTTTTATTTGCTATTTATTTTATTTTGGCTATTTTTTTTATATAGTTTTGGGTGTAAAAGTTAGGGAACTGATTTGAATGGCTGATCTCTCATTCTTGATCAGTGATGGAGTCATCCTTTCACTTCTCTTTAGGACCTTCGCATGAAATTATTTAGTTTTATGTACTTCTCTGCATGGTTTCCATGCAGTACTCCTTTTTTTTTTTTTTTTTTGATTCATGCAAAACTCTGTGATTTAGTTCTTATGACTCTAGATAAGGTATGGTGGAACTTTAACAGAGTCTCACTCATTTTTGGTTTTTGAGTGATAAGTCAAGAACCCCTTCATCTAGGAATTGAATTAGAATATGATTTTGTTTTTCATGAAGTGGTTGGGTTTTTTCTGAATCTTATTTTGATTCAACATTTTTTTTTTTGATAAAGTGGATAAACCACATTTTATTTATAAAGGTTGATAAAGTTTTACATTGCATGGACAGATCGGAAAATTAGATGATACATCATTTTAGTAGTACATCCTATCACACTTTGCTGATATTTACGGACCTTGTTTAAGTAAAACATTTGCTTGCTCTTCCCCGGGAGATTCTTCCTCCTCAGCCGCCCTCCCTGACGCGCCATCAGTGAATTCCAGGCTCCTTTTGCAGGGTTTCTTTGCGCCTCCAACTTTCTTGGCGTTTGCCCGGTGGAGCTGCGTCAACCAAGAGATGATGCGGAAAGAAATATATGTGAATAATTAGTAAGAAAGCAGCGTTGTTTTTCTGAAACATCGTCTATTCCTCTCCCCAAATACTCGGTGATTGCCATAGCGGCGACCTCCCATCCTCCTCTTAGGGTATATTTCCACCCTTAAGGGTGTTCCCACAGTTCCCCAAATCTCTGAGGCCTTGACCCCCACCTCTAGCTCAAAAAATTGCCTCAAAGTGGTTCCAAATATATGTCTCACATATTGGCATGAAAGTGAGGATGTCTTTATGTGAAACTCCTCCTCCAACTCACAGGTAGCTTGAGTCGCGCTCTCCTCTCCATTTCCTTTTGTGTAGGTTGTCGAGTGTGAGGATCCGGTTTTCTCGGGCCAACCATGTAAATAGTTTTACCTTGAGGGGGCATGGTTATTTCAAAGCCACCATTTAAAGGTCACTTCTTATACCCGTCGGTCTGAATCGGTAGAGTGATTTGGTATGAACAACCTGTGCTTGTAAGCTTCCAATCTCACGGTAGAGGGAGCGGCCGGTGTTTGTGATATTGGTGACTAGCATCCACCTTATTGATTCAAGGCCCGACTATCTCTGTCCGTCGAGGGGGTCGGTTTAAGGATCGATATTCCCCTTAGGGTCACGGACCTCGCCTCACTGGATGGTCATGTGGCGGGGAGATATAATGGAGTTCACGGAGCGGGATAGTTGTTGGCGGTGGCTGTCCCATGCGATTATGCTTTCCGAGTTGGTGTAGAGACGGATTCGAGATCCGCTTACGTTATGTTAAACGGGTGGGGGTCCTTCACGCGCATGCTTCTCCAAAAGTTGAAGCGCGCGGGGTGCATACTATGTGGGTCAATGTAGCCTCTCCTTGAGTATGCTTCAACAAAGATCTTACGGCGTATCCTGCGCCTGTTAGGATTCTTACCACCATTTCCCAGTGAGCTCCGTTGAAGGTTAGGAGATTTAGTATCCCCCCATCCCCCATTTTCCTTGGAGTGCGCAAATTCTCCCCGATTGACTAGGTGGTAGCTATGTGTTTCCTTGTCTACCCCTTTCCCGCGAAAGTTCCGTCACGATTCCATCTATCTTCTTTATAACCCGCTGCAGAGTGAAATGCCCGGCATCCGATTGGATTGGAATAGTTGATATGGCCGGAGTTTAACATTGTTAGTCTTCCTCCCAGGTGATAGTAATTTTCCTTTCCACGATGCCGATTAAGCCCTGCAGATTTTTTCTATAAGAGATCTCGGTCCCTCCTTCCAAATTACGCCTTCGATAAGCGGGGCCGCCCGGATATTGAATCGGGGAGGGTACCTATTTTCTGATTAATTACTTGTGCAAATTCCACCGGTGTGGTGGTAGGAAGTTCTTATTGGAATAATGTGGTACTCTTGGAGTAATTTATTTTAGCCCGAAAATCCCTCAAAAAGATAGAAAATTGGCTTCAAGAATCACGAGCATCTTACGGTCCTCCGTCTGAAAGATCGGGGATATAAATCATCTTTGCGGTGTTGATATATTATCTTCACGGTTTTCCCCAATAGAGACCCGTGGTATATGTTTGCATATGCGGCATTTGAGAACATTGTGGCGAGCGTCCATGGCTAGGGCCGAATAATAAGCGGGGATAATGGATCACCTGTCTCCGAGACCTGGTTAGCTTCTCCATACGGGTTGGCCCATTGAGGAGGAAATTAGCTTTGGATGTCACAAGTAGACATTTAATCCACCCTAGCCATTTGGGTCCAAAACCCCTAGCCTTAAGAATGTCAGGAGAAAATCCCAATCCACTGAGTCAAAGGCTTTTTCCAGATCTATTTTAATCATTGTTCCATTTTCGGGTCCAGTTCTCATCTTATGGATGAGTTCTTACTGGCTGATGATGTTATCATGAATCAATAGCTCGCGTATGAGAAGTAGTTTGTGAGATTCATCTACTAAGCTCTCGAGGGATTCCTTTTCGGCTGTTTTGCGGTACTTTGGAGATGATTTTAAGAAGCGATTAATTAGACTTATACGAGTGCTGTAGTCTTGAATGAACTCAGGAGAGCAATTTTTTAGGGATAAGCGGGGATATATTACTTGAGTTAGAGCGCTCCTAAATCAGTAGAACCACGGAAGAAATCTTCAAATAGTTTAATCATGTCCTCCTTTATAATATACCAACCCTAACTGGTAGAAGGTCATTGGAAATCCATCGGCCACAGTGCTTTATCACTTGCCCCAAGCTTCGTTTATTGCTCTCGATTTCTCTTTCTTGGAAAGGTTCCTCTAAATTGTCAGAGCTCCACCCTCCTTTTGCGTAGGAGCAGTTGATCCCATGAGTGTTGTACCTCGTCTCCGTTCCTTTTGAAGAGATTGGTGAAGTGTCGGAGATTGAAGGCTGAAATTTGTCTTGGAGTGCAGTGATAGTTGTTCCTTCATGTTGAAGTTGCTTGATCGGTTGTGTTCGTCTTTGGTTGGCAACCGCATGAAAGAACTTTGTGTTCTGGTCTCCTTGTTGTAGCCAAATGACCCTGGACCTTTGTTTCCAGTATGCTTCTTCCTCCGAGATGATCCGTTCATATTCCTCCTTGTGTGAGGTTTCTTCCACCTTCTCCTCGATAGATAAGGATCTTGATTCTTTGATTCAACATTTATATGTTTTTTGTACAGGTTTCGATGGATGGATTTTGTTTCTTCTTTCCAGTGTTAATATTTTTGTAATCTTACTCTTCTTTTAGATTGATAGAACCTTATTAATGACATAATAGCTACTCATGAACATATGAAGAATAACAGTGGAAATATTTAAGTGAAACTTTACATTCAAAGAGTAAAGTTTATAGATGATTAATCATCTATGTTTTTCATCAAAAACTAACAGAAATCTCCCTTGGTATATAATGCCTAGTTCACTTTGTTCCATGTGGTGCTATTGTTAAAACTGGAATTTTGTTCCTTATTGACAATGAACAGTTGGAATGTGAAGATTTGCAAAGGGTGGCACATCGCCGATGGGAGCGAGAGCAGGGGCGCAGAGATTTCACGGTGGACATGTCAGAGGACCTATTAGAAGGGGAGAAAGGGGTTACTCTAGAGGAGTTAAGTCAGAGTGAGACACCTAGAGCAAAATTCCAGAGGAATTTCTCTGATCTTCAAGTCTGGTCCGACGAAAACAAGGAAAAGAAACTATACATTGTCCTCATCAGGTACATGTTTTTCTTAATGCGCGGGATTTGTCCTTCAAACTAAACCTAATAGATTTTTCTAATCAAGTATTGCTGACGGCTACAATTGGATGGCTTGTCCACAAGAAAGAATTTCACGAAATGTTTAACTAGATGTCTTGGCCTTCATTGCTTAGCATGGCATGGCAACAACCACATTAATGTGAACAAAATGGATCTGAATTTTATATATGATTTGATAATTAAATAGTTAAAAATAACTTACTGTAAAGAAAATTTCCATTGCTTTTTGTGAGATTCTTATTGTCTTCATTTCTTGTTTCAAGTGTACATGGTCTTGTCCGTGGAGAAAACATGGAGCTAGGCCGGGATTCTGATACAGGTGGTCAGGTAGCCAATACATTGCACATTGCGCATACCCCATTATGGGATCACTAGGTGTTCTGTTGGATATAATTTCTCAACATCGTACACTTCTTTTTGTGCATTGAATCTTCAGGTGAAATATGTTGTAGAACTTGCGAGAGCACTTTCTATGATGCCAGGTGTGTACAGGGTTGATCTCTTTACCCGTCAGATATCATCTCCCGATGTTGACTGGAGCTACGGAGAACCAGCAGAGATGTTAAGTTCAGGTTCATATGAAATGGATGGAACTGATGGCGGTGAGAGTGCCGGAGCATATATTATACGCATACCTTGTGGTCCTAGGGATAAATATCTCCGAAAAGAGTTACTGTGGCCTCACATCCAGGAGTTTGTTGATGGAGCTCTGGCTCATGTACTTAATATGGCCAAAGTTTTGGGGGAGCAGATTGGTGGAGGAGTGCCTGTTTGGCCATATGTTATCCATGGACACTATGCAGATGCTGGAGATTGTGCTGCTCGTCTTTCAGGTGCCTTGAATGTTCCTATGGTTTTCACTGGCCACTCCCTTGGGAGAAACAAATTAGAACAGCTGCTTAAACAGGGAAGGCAGTCTAAGGAGGACATAAATACTACTTACAAGATTATGAGACGCATTGAAGCAGAAGAGCTATCTTTGGATGCTGCTGAACTTGTCATCACTAGCACAAAACAAGAGATTGAGGAACAATGGGGTTTGTACGATGGTTTTGATGTCAAGCTTGAAAAGGTTTTGAGAGCACGCTCAAGACGCGGAGTCAATTGCCATGGCCGTTATCTGCCAAGGATGGTGGTAAGTCAAGTTTTGATCACTTAGTTTCTCTTAAGCTCTCAATTATTGGACATAAATAATAGTAGTAAAGGTCCATAATACTGCAAAAATTGGAGTCTTCTTATAAAATTTAAACCTTACATAGTGTTCAAAGAATCTTCAGATTAACATGATAATTCAAGGACATTTCTGATACAACTCACGAAAAGACAGGTAATACCTCCTGGTATGGATTTCAGCAGTGTCGAAGTTCAAGAAGATACAGCTGAAACTGATGACATAAACTTAATTAGTGATGGAGCTTCTCCTAAAGCACTGCCTTCAATCTGGTTTGAGGTATTTACCATCTCCTTTGATACTCAAATTTATCCCCGAAATATCATATAGTAGTACTTCATCTGACATGAAGAGAGCCTTCTTCGAAGGTAATGAGATTCCTCACAAACCCTCATAAACCAATGATCTTGGCCTTATCACGGCCTGATCCCAAGAAGAACATAACCACTCTTGTCAAAGCTTTTGGAGAATGCCGTCCACTAAGAGAGCTTGCAAATCTGGTGAGAAAACGATTCATTAACCATTGAACAGTTTAAAACATGAAATTATGAAACAAGATTTATGATGCTATGCTTTCTAAATAGTTGTGCTTTCATGTTGCAGACATTGATAATGGGGAATAGAGATGATATAGATGAAATGTCTTCTGGTAATGCTAGTGTCCTTACCACAGTCTTGAAGATGATTGATATGTATGACCTCTATGGGCTTGTGGCTTTCCCAAAACATCATAAGCAGTCTGAGGTTCCAGATATCTATAGGCTTGCAGCAAAAACAAGGGTTTTTAAACTATTCTTTACCTCTCAAACTGGTTCTATATGGCTCTTCACACTATCAGTTACCCAATTGAGGTTTATCTCTTTGGCAGGGTGTGTTCATAAATCCAGCTTTGGTTGAACCATTTGGTCTTACTTTAATTGAGGTTTGTTGCTATAGAAAAAGTATTACACATTCTAGATGCCATGAATAGCATTTCTAAACAACAAATTTGAAATTAACTGTAGGCAGCTGCACATGGGCTTCCTATGGTGGCTACTAAAAATGGAGGTCCAGTTGACATTCACAGGGTAAATAACTGCAACCATTGGCTTTATCAGATTAATAAAAACAATGGTTGATTTACTTTTTGTCAGTTTTTTCAATAACATAATTTCTTCAAGATGTAATTTTTTTCTCATTGTTTCAATACTTCAGGCATTGAACAATGGTTTGCTTGTAGATCCACATGATCAGAAAGCAATAGCTGATGCACTGCTGAAGTTGGTTGCAGACAAGAACTTATGGCATGAATGCAGGAGAAATGGATGGAAGAACATACATCTCTTTTCATGGCCTGAGCATTGCAGGACTTACCTCACACGAGTTGCCGAGTGTAGGATGAGGCACCCACAGTGGAAAATTGACACTCCAAAAGATGACTTGGCTGCAGATTCATCACTAGGAGACTCACTTAAAGATTTTCAAGAATTATCTCTCAGGCTTTCAGTTGATGGTGAGAAATGTTCATTGAAGGCTTCCTCAGATTTCAACCAAGTTGAGTCGGGGAAAAGAGCTGCGGGTAAAATTGAGCCTAAGATACAAGATCAGGTGAACGAAATTTTAAACCAGATCAGTAGAAAAGGTGCTGAAGCACAGGGTTCTAACAAGAAACAGCCAGAAAGTTCTCTAAGTACCAGTAATAAGTACCCTCTTATTAGAACACGGCAGACACTATTTGTGATTGCTCTTGATTGCTACAATGATCAGGGAGCTCCTGATAAGAAGATGCTGCCGGTAATAGAAAAGACCTTCAAGGCCGTTAGATCAGATTCTCAGATGTCAAGAACATCAGGTTTTATACTCTCAACTGCTATGCCTATCTCAGAGACTCTGGAGTTATTGAAGTCAGGAAACATTCCTGCGAATGAATTCGACTCTCTGATATGTAGCAGTGGGAGTGAGGTGTACTACCCTGGTACTTATCAGTGTACTGAAGATGACAGTGGGTTCTGTGCAGATCCAGACTATGCCACACATATTGAGTATCGCTGGGGTCTCGACGGTGTCAAAGTGACAATATCAAAATTAATGAACACTCAAGATAGTGGCGGTGATCACAAGTCTGACAATTCTTCTTTTGCTGTTGTGGAGGATACAAAATCATGCAATGCTCATTGTGTCTCGTTCTTGGTTAAAGATCCAAAAAAGGTATTCATAGAAAAGTATGATTTTCAATACATATTTGTTTGGATGTATGTGCTACCTGACTTGATGATCAAATTTTCTTAGGCAAGGCCTGTGGATGACCTAAGGCAAAAGCTTAGAATGCGGGGACTTCGCTGTCGTTTGATGTATTGCAGAAACTCTACACGGCTCCAAGTTATTCCTCTTCTAGCTTCCCGATCTCAAGCACTTAGGTAGTATGGGTTTTTACCTTTTGGCGGATAAAAAATCTTTCAGTTAACCAACCTTCACAATGAAGAGTTCAGTAAACACTCTTACCAAATGAGAGTTTGAGGGTGCCTCGTTGGAGCCAAAACAAAAGTGATTTTATGCAAATCCTTTTTGATCTGGTTACTGTGATTTCAATGTCTTTGAAAAAAAATTTAGCTCACAACTTCAATTTATTATAGGATGTTAGATATTTTGCTACAAATGCTTGCAAAGATTATCTTCTTTTTATTTTATTGATGAGAATACCATGAAATTTTCTCTTTAACATCACATAATTGAATTTTCACCTTGCTTCTATGTGACAAAGGTACTTGTTTCTCCGTTGGGGTGTGAAGATTCCAAATATGTATGTGATTCTGGGAGAAAAAGGCGATACAGATCATGAGGAACTTATATCTGGATCACACAAGACAGTGATAATGAAGGGGATAGTTGAAAAAGGATCCGAAGAATTGCTACGAACTGCAGGGAGCTACCAGAGAGATGACATTGTCCCTGGGGAGAGCCCCATGATCATCCATACAAAAGGAGGTATAAGTTCAGAGCTCATGACTACTCTAAAAGAATTATCAAAGGCTACTTCTTGAATTGGATTATTTCCTGCATGGCAATAAATCACACAAACCTTTTCTTTTTGTATTTTTGTTTTCTTAATTAGTGGCAGGTCTATTATTCCTATGTTAGTTTTAATAATTTTAGGTACTTGGATTTGTGAAAACTTGGAGCACATCTTATAAATCTCAATGAAATGTAATGTAAGCTTCAGTTCAAATTGTACTAATCTTTGGAATGATCTTATGTAATATAGTAAGGTGATATATAGTGTCTACTATATCAAAAAAAGGCAATTGGTTTCATAACTACCAAATTTTTGTTAATTTTTGATCAACCATAATAATAATAGGTGGATTGCAACACTCTAATTTAGTCTTTGCATCAACAAAATATCGACAATGAATTTTTAGTCTTACTTTTTTGAAACCATCCATCTGATCTGAGAGTAGGTTTAGGGTTGCACCAAAGGTATTATGCCAATTGTAGACAATAATACCCTTGGGGCTATCATTTTATTTATTATTTCTAAATGTTTTTTTTAATTGTATTTAATGCCCCTGGGGCCATCATTTTATTTATTATTATATTGGCAATATTTTATTTAAATTTTTTAATTTTATCTAATTGATGTTCATACACAACTCAATATCTTTTAGATAAAAAGGGATAAACCACATTCGATTATTTATTTTAGTAAGGAGTTACATTATCATAGATGGGGATTACAACATGATCCTCAGAGCCCCTATAAAGATGCAGACACTAGCATTTCATTCCTCATTACTACTCCTTGGGGTGATGGTATCTTCAAAGTTATCCCCTTCATCCTCGTTAGGTGACGACCCCTCTTTGGTGAAGGCCTCGACGATGAATTCTATCGGCAACACTTTTGGTTTCTTGGCGGCATGTGCTACATCAAAACAAGATAATATTTAGAAAGACGATCAACCGCCGGTAATAGCTCTGGTGAGAAGAACTCCTCCCGATCACGAAATTCGGTGGTGAAGGTGATCTACAAGGGAAGTTCTTGGTCTAGCCCCAAACTCTCTCTGATGATCAAGTCAGCCAAACAAGATCAAGGAGGAGAGGAGAGAGATCGAAGATCTCCCTCCAGGGAATTCAGAGTGGAAATTAGATCAAAGAGTGGGAGAGTGAGTTAGGAACCAGGGAGAGAGAGAAAGAGCTAGCGCGCTTAGAGAACTGGAGCTTATGGGAAAGATGGAGATCAGAGAGCCCCCTCACTTTCCCTCATCAACCCCTTTTATACCTTTCGAGAGGTCATTGGACGGCAAGTAAGCCATTGCTTGGGCGTCAAGTAAGGGTCGGCTCAGTGCCAACTCAAGTGGAATCTTCTAGCCTCTTGAAAAAGTTTACCTTGAGACCCTCCGGTGCTTTCTAGATGCTCTATTAACCGTTACTCCGATATGGGGTTGTTGGCGATACGTTTGGCTTCCAATCTCGGTAACTCTTCAGCTTAAGGCAACCTAAAAAGACAAATTTCTTCCTGGTGGCATGATCCGACTTAAGGATGCACTCCCACTTCTTATGTAGTTGTTAGACTCGGACTGCCAAGTTATCCCAAGTCTCCAACTGAGAATTTTACTTTGACTTAGGGGTGAGTTGGTTATAACGAGATGAGCTATGTCACCTATTAACCGAACAATCCGACCGAAAAGCTTATTTTCTGTCATCATTTAATCATGACTTGCTTTTCATGGCTGATCCTGGCTATCATCATTAATGTCTCGTATCTTTCTTGGTTTTCCAACCTGCAACCCTTGGTTGTGCTTCATTTTTCAAAGCACACTTTCTTTCAAAGGAGTTTGAGAGACGTCATCATGGGACTGTCCCCGAAAAGCCGTGGAGGTCGTGGTCCACGTGTCATTGATCCGAAAGATGCCTCTTCAACAGAAGACTCAACCCGTTGGATTGCGACCACTATCGCTCAGAGAAGACACATCGCTTACCCTTCTTTTATTGGATTCTTCAAAGGTTCTTATGTGGGTGTCTTTCTTCTACCCTATTGGTGCTCCCAAAGAGCTTTAACTTCCATCAAGACAACCTTTTTCTTGCCTTCACACCGAGGTAACGGAAGTCTCTCCCTTATCCTCTAGGGATCTCACTGTCGGGGTTGATTCCTATCATAGCAATGTAACTCGCTCTGACCTTTCTCAATTCCTTGAGATGTACGTTATTATCCCCCATACCAATGTAGATAGTCTCTCCCTGATGAGCGAGCTAACTGTCCCGGACCTGGGAAGATAGGATTTTATATAGAGTCTTTCAAATCCGGCATTTGACTCCCTATTCCTCCCTTGTTTGAAGATATCCTGAGTTTCCATCATCTTTGTCCTTCTCAGTTGACTCCGAACTCGTGGAGAATTCTTTGCAGGTTGGCTATCATTTTTAAACAGAACAACTTAGAACCCAACCTTCAGTGGTTTCGATATCTCTTCTACTTGAAGAAACTTCCCGATGGTTGGTTCCTTTTTGTTGCTAGGGCAAACAAGTCCTTCTTAGGCAAACTTGTTTCCTCGATTCAAGGTACTGCTGGCCATCCTTCGAAAACTAAGCAAAGTCCCGCTTACTTACCTGATTACCATTCCTAACCTTAAGAGAGCTAAGCTCTTCTCAATAACGGGTAGAGTGGCTCTCTTCTTCACATATAGTTAGATAATTGTTCGCATGGACTCTCTTGACTTTTCTAATTGGTTCAATCCCTCTATTTTGCCTTTTTAGAGGATGCCATGAACCTCCAGCATATGATATAGACTTTGAGGAAATTCGCCAGCGGCCCACCTTTATCTTCTTCAACCTGTGGGAAAAGGAAGAGACCCAAGGAAAGCACTCTCGAGTCGGACGAGGAAGTTGTGTTCGGCTTAATTCACCTGTTGCCTAGGGAGTTTTGCTTGCAAGAGGGTCAGACTCAAAAGGTGATCTGGTATACATTTCATGGAGAGTTCTTAGGATCACATCTTACGGACCCCGTGAGGGAGCCCTTTCTATTATCCTTCCAGGTTGGAAGCACCGATTCTAAAGGCCATCCATGGGAGTCTTGGCCAGTCTGCAACCTCTCACCATTGTTTCCTCCAAAAGATCAAGAATGTACTTTCGCTAGGAGACAACAATCCTCTTCTTTTAGCAGGCAACCTCCATAACAAGGAAATATCTCAGTGCTCCCAAATCTTTGATCTCAAATTCTACTGCTAAGCCCTTCTCCAGTCTCTTCATTTGTACCACGTCATCACTTGTAAGAATGAAATCATCTACATAAACTATCAATGCAACAACCTTTCCCGTAGAAGAAAATTTGGTGAACAAGATATGATCAACTTGTCGCTGAGAGTATCCTTATTTCCTCACTAGCTAAGTGAATTTTTCAAACCATGCTCTTGGAGACTGTTTGAGATCATATAGGGACAGCCATAGCTTGCACACTTTTGAACCAAATCTTTCCTCAAATCTAGGAGGACTATCCATATAAACCTCTTCTTTCAAGTCATGATTGAGGAAGACATTCTTCACATCTAGTTACTGCAAAGGCCAATCCAGATAATTAGCAGCAAGAGATAAAAGTACTCTAACAAAGTTTTAGCTTTGCAACTGGAGCAAAGGTCTCTGAGTAGTCTACACCATAAGTCTGAGTGAATCCTTTAACCACCAATCTTGACTTATATCTCTCCACAAAACCATTGGAATTGTACTCATAGTAAAGACCCACTTACAGCCTATAGTAGTCTTTCCAGCAGGTAATGACATAACACTCCAGGTGTTGTTCTTCTCAAGAGCCTTCATCTCCTCAAGAACAACCTTTCACTTTGGATCTTTTAGAGCCTCTTATACAGTTTTAGAAAATTCTACACAGACAACTGAGAAGTAAACACCACAAGAGATGAAGACAATTTTGAATATAACACAAATTTAGACAAAAGGTATTTAGTGCAAGACATAACACCTTTGCGAAGTGTTATTGGTATGTCAACATCAGAAGACTAGGAAGACTCAACTTGACTACTAGATTTAAAAGGAAACTCACATGCATTGGATTCAAATTGTGGATTTTTCCTCGACTCAGAATCATGGTCGTATTGCAGAGTTAATTTCTCTTCTCTTTTCTTATGATTCTTCTTCAAGTACACCATTCCCTTCCAAGTTCGATCATTGCCTTTGAATCTACTGCTTGTCTCTTTGCAAGAGTCATCATGTTGCGGCACTAAAGTTAGCTCTTCCTTATTTTCAGTTTCTAAAGGTTGTTTTTCACAATTTTGATTTAAAAATGTTTCACAATTTTGGTTTAAAAATATAGGCATAGATTCAGTAAAAACATCACTCATAATGAGAGGAGTCTCAAAAAATGATCTTAGACTTTTTACTTTTTGTGTCGTGGTACAAGCCTCAAACATATTATCTGAAATAAACACATCTCTTAAAATCAAATAAATCTTCCCTTGAACACTCCCCCTAAAAATGAATATCCTTAAAAAAAAGTGGTTTTTCAAAGGATGTGACATCCATAGTTACGAACATCTTTTTTAATATCATATCAAAATATTTGAGAATTTTTGCGTTGGAGAGCAATCGATGAAAACACAGTTCCTTGCACGTGGTTCAAACTTTCCTATTTTTCTATATTCATGAACAAAGGTTGTACATCAAAAAATTTTTAAAGGTAGATCAGCTTAAATACGTGCAGTAGAAAAACATTTGTGAAAGTATAGAAAGGGCTTTGAAATTTCAAAACTTTGGATGACATTCAATTAATTAAGTATGTAGCAATTAAAACAACCTCTCCCCATAAATACCTCGAAACTTTAGTTGAAAAAAGTAATGCACAAGCTACCTCTAGTAGATGTTTGTTTTTTTTCTCAGCAATACCATTCTATTAAGGTATATCTATGCAAAAACTGTGATAAATTATTCCTCTTTTAAGAAAAAATTCCCCAAGATCATATTAAAGTATTTTTTTTTTTCCAATTACCGCTTCTGAAGACTTGTATGTTAATTTGAAATTATGCCTACACCATTTTAAAAAAAATTTGAAAACTTGTTCAACCTCAAACTTTTCTTTTAATAAGTACACCCAAAAAAATCTATAATGATCATCTGTAAATATAATGAACCACTTTTTATTAGAATGTATACTTATTTTACTAGTACCCCAGACATCATTGTGAAGAACAATGAAAGGTTTTGATGGTTTATATTGTAGTGAAGGAAAAAATGTACGGTGATGTTTTGCAAGTTCACATATTTCACAATGAAATAAAGGGGGGTCTTTATTACCAAACAAACTAGCAAACAAGTGTTTCAAATATCGAAAACTTGGATGACCTAACCTTAAATGCCATAACATGATGTCTTGATTCGAAAAAGAAGTATATTCAAAATAGGAACTTATTGGTTGAGATTGCTGTCTTGATTCGAATCCATCATCAAAGAAGTAGAGCCCTCTACTCTTCTTAGCACTGCCAATCATCCTCCTTGAGTATAAATCTTGGAATATACAATAAGAAGGGAAAAAAAGTTTGATATTGTTTATCTTGAGCTAATTTACTGACAGACAAAATGTTAAAAGATAGTTTAGAAACATGAAGGACATCATGTAGAGTGAGCGTTGGAGACAACACAACATAACCTTTCCCTGCAATGGCTGAAAGAGAGTCATCTGCAATCTTAATTTTTTGGTTACCTGTATAAGGACTACATGATCAAAAAACGATTTGGCAATTCCTATCATATGATCAGTTGCACCCGAATCAATTATCTAGGCACGATTAGGGTTGACACTAAAGAGAGTTATTGTTAGATAATTACATTTTTGAGCTATCAAAGAAAGAGTTTTTGAAGACTCGAGGAGTTTACACAGTTAGTCTATTCGTTCTTTGCTGAACAGAAATGAGCTTGAAAGAGACTAGTTATCTTAATCTGAGGCACTAGCCTGAAGTGCACAACCCTCTCTTCTAGTTTTCTTTTTCCAATTTTGGGGCTTACTATGAATCTTCTAGCATGTTTCACGTGTATGCCACGAGTGTTTGTAGTGATCGCAGCATGGCCTTTTGGTTCTCCACAGATCCTGGTTTGCCATAAAGGAAAAAGAAAAATCTCTAGATCGTCGAACTTAGGGCCCTGATACCATATCGAAATACAAAGGAAAGAAGGAAGAAAATACAGAGAAAGGAAAAACCTCAAACCTTTCTTATTCCTTTAAGTAACAAATACATGGTCTTAAATAGAAAAGCTACATGAGAAAAAAATAAAGTAACAAATAAATAAGGTAACTAACAACTAGGAAATAAACTAAATCCCTGATTTTGTGCACTGAAATAAAATAAAATCTCAAATTTTCCTATATATATTGTGTGTAGATTAAAGTTGTCATACACACGAATATTCTATGTAGAGAAAGACGACCAGTGCACTAACCAAGTTGCTCATTATATGGATGACCAAAGGAAGGCTTAGAATGAATGGACTTTGATATCATTTAAAGTATTATAGAAGCTCTACATGGCTCCAAGTTATTCCTCTTACAGTATCTTGGTCTCAAGATTAAAGGAATGGACCTTAAAGTTTGATTAAGCTTGTTTTTTTATCTTCTATGGAAGAAAAAAAAAGCTATATATTATATTTAAGTAGTTATAGGAGTCTAGTTGTTATCAAGAATCAGTTTATACTAACATTATGAGTAAAGCCCTTTCTATTCATGTCAAAGATTTCCTATGTTTTTTCAATCTTATAGCGTCCAAAGTAGGTGTCATCCTACAGGCTACATGTAGGCTTGTAGCATATGTTTTACCATAATTTACTCATCGTGACAGCAGTAACATCTCTGTTAAAATGAGCTTTAATTGTTCTGGACTTGTAATTCTTGCAATTTTCACAATGATTCTTCCCAGTATGATGACTGGGACTTCAATATATAAATATAGAAGTTAACAACTCCAATCCACAAACTACAGGTTTTTTTCCTATTCTTGATAAATGGTTACTGAAATATCTTTTGTCATTTCTTCTTTTCTAAGTTTGCAAGAATACAATCAGATTTACTCTTTTAATACATCACACAACCGATATTCCACCTTACTCTCCCATGAGAAAGGTACTTGTTTGTCTCTTGGAGCCTGAAGATAAAAAATATTTATATGATTCTTAGACGAAAGGGGGATAACCCAGAAGACAGTGACGATGAAGGGGAGTGTTTGAAAAAGTATAAGAAGGATAGCTAAGAACTGCAGGGAGAGACCACAGATAAGATACTGTCCCGGGGAGAGGCCCCTAATCATCAAAAGGAGGTGTATGTTCAGAGGTGTATGCCCTCATATAAGCATCCAAGGCTACTTTTTTGTATATTGTAATTCTTTGGTGCATGTGCATAACTCTCAGAGAGCATTTCCATATATTTATTTTTTTCATTACTGGCATATCTATGATCTTTCAATTAATTTTAATGATTATATATATGAGAATTTGTAAAAACTTACAAATCTCATAAATCATGATCATATGTAGCAGAAGCTGGTTTGAAATTTTACTAATCTTTTCCATGATCATGAGCAATAAGTATAATCAAACAATAGCAACAAATGCAAGAACTCCCATGCCTGGGTAATACTCTAGCTTGTAAATTCACCTGTTGCTACAATACTTTTTTTTTTTGGACAAGGGGATGGACCCCATTCTTATGTACCAAGATAGGACGTACGCAAGGATCGGACTATCATGGGTTTCACTTGGGGGCGCGTCTTTACCGCCCGCGGGATACACTGAGTGCAGACCACCCGAGGGTTTCACTTGGCGCCCCTTCTTTTACCGCCCGTGACTACCAATCCCACACAGAGTGACTCATGTGTGTGCGTGGGCCACCCCACTTGGAGACCCACGCCCTACGCACTCACTTTGTCACAGAGGAGATTCGAACCGAGGTTCTCATCTCGTGTGCCAAGGACCTTTCCGCTCGGTTGTTACACCTTTGGCTGCTACAATACGTTTTGGAAAACATCAATTGATAGATACCATATAAAAAAAAAAAAAAAAAAAAACTAAGAATTATGAAAGCAAACCACATACCTGTAAATAGATAAGACAATTAGTTCATAGCTGCACATGGAGGAACAATTTCAACTTTTCCTTGATGAATTTGAATAACAGGTAGGTTTTCAGTCCCTGCATCA
Organism: Dioscorea zingiberensis; assembly: GCA_026586065.1. NCBI lineage: Eukaryota > Viridiplantae > Streptophyta > Magnoliopsida > Dioscoreales > Dioscoreaceae > Dioscorea > Dioscorea zingiberensis. Next base: position 35,726,083 of record CM048822.1, read on the forward strand.
ACAAAGTAATTAAGATGAATGTTTTGTGTAACCTTAGAAGCAATAAATAGCATCAAAAGGGGTTGTCAATATGGTTTTGCATATCATCAAGTTTCAGATCAGTTATGGAATCCTATACAGCCCCAAAGGCATTGCGAAATGCGGCAATAATCACTTTCTGAAAAACAATGCTGAAAATTCTCCTTTCATTGAAGACTTGCCAAATGATTTTGATTCCTGAACCTTTATCTCTTGCTATCATATATTTTGCTTCTCCATTTATTGTGAGAGGAAGAATCCTGCTTCCATTAGTACCCACTGTGTAAACTGTCATTTGCCTGCAAAGAGATAACATGTATCATTAAATAGCATGGAATTGTACAAAAGGACTGGAGTGAGATTGCAATTGACACAAATGTTATTCTTTGTGTTTTATTCAATCTAGACAAATGCTAGTCCACCCTTGAAATCAGTGATGCGGGTATGATGTATTTAAGCATTTATGATAATTGGGTGTGTGTGTGCAGTTCAAGGACATAATTAAAAAAAGAGTTGTAGCGAGTTGTCTCACACCATACATTTTCTCTATCACAGACCCATTTCAAGCAAAAGTTTCACTGTTACTTCCTGTGTCCCCTTGATCTTGTAAAAAGTTCTACCTTGCAAGTTCACCAGTAATCCCCACAAGAGCATAAACCATCTTTGAAGTGATGGAATCGCTTCACATCCCTAACAATAATCTCTCTGTTAGCAATTTTTGAGATGAATTTAATTGCATAATGACAGTCCCCACAAACCCTAAGGTTCTTCATGATCATAATCCTCATCCCAGGACTGGTGTTTAGCAATCCAAATGCAATAGCCAATCTCTCACTGTGGTTGCATAGCATTCTCTCCTTCACCTCTTCCTCAAGGTCATGGAAAACAAACTCTGTTTTAGGAGTGTAACCCATCTTCCTCATCTCCAAATCCAGTCTCTTCAACATCTCCATAATCTTATCATACTGTGGATGGCTCTTGTCCTCCATTAAAAATGCATGGAGCTTCCCATTCACCTCCACCAAACTATATCCTGGAACCTTCTTCATCCCCAACTTCTTCATCAGTCTTCTAACTTCTACTACTTTGTCCCACTTCTTTGCTGCTGCATAAATATTTGAGACCAAAACATATATCCCCAGATCATCAGGATTCAACTCTAAAACCTTCCCAGCCACGCAATCTCCGAGTTCCAACTTCTTATGATTATGGCAACCAGAAAGTAGAGCGACCCAGACAGCAATTCCCGGTTGAATTGCCATAGATTTTATGAGCTTGTGTGCTTCATCAACATGGCCTGCACGAGCTAAAAGATCCACCATACAAGCATAGTGCTTCTCACCTGGTTCAATTCCAAATTCCCTGACCATACGATCAAACCAATAGCGCCCTTCTTCGACAAGCCCCGAATGACCAAAAGCCGATAGGAGAGATGCGAAAGTTGCGCCATCAGGTTTTAATCCAGCTTCTTTCATCTTCAAGAAGAGCAAAAGTGCTTCCTTTCCCTTGCCATGAGCACCATAACTAGCTATCATTGCATTCCAAGAGATTGAATCTCTCGCACTAACCTTATGGAAGAGTGCACTAGCATATGATATGCTCCCACATTTTGAATACATATCTATTAATGCAGTTCCTGATATTCGATCGTATTCAAGCCTCCTCATGATGTACCCATGGACTGATTTACCCAATTTCAGAAATCCAATTTGCGAACAGGCCAAAAGGGCACTCACAAGCACAACCGAGTCCGGATGCAGCCCACAATTTTGCATACTGATCAACAACGAGATTGCATCACTTGCAAATCCATTCTGAGCATAGCCAGAGATCAATGCACTCCATGAAACAACATTCCTAATCTGCATCCTCTTGAATACAAGATTCGCTAGCTTCACAACCCCATTCTTTGCATACATGTCAACAAGGCTAGTTTCAACAACAATATCCATTCTCATCTCACGGCGAATCATATGACCATGTACTGATTGGCCCAACCTCACATCTCCAATGCCAGCACATGCTTGAATCAAACCAACCATCACAATCCCATCCCCTACCATTCCCTCAAATTGCATCCTTCTATAGATACCAATCGTCTCAAATGGCTTTCCAAAGCTTGCAAACCCATTTATCATTGTAGTCCAAGAAACAAGATCCTTGTTTGACATTCCCTCAAACACCTTCATTGCATCACTCAACCTCCCACACTTGACATACAAATTCAACAAAGAAGAGCAAACAAACACATCATCAGCATATCCAAGATTAAAAGCTCGTAATTTTATCTCCTCCCCAGTTTCAAGATCCAAGATCTTAGCACAAGCATTGAGAGCAACTGTGAAAGTGGAGCTATCAGGGCAGGCCTGCTTCTTCGAGATCATGCGTCCAAAGAGATTAAGAACACGGCCAGGGGATTCATGGCGCGAGTAGGCAATGAGCATTGCGTTCCAAGCGGAGACATTAGGTTCTAGAATCGTTCCAAAGAGGGAGCGGGCGGCGGGAAGGTCGCCAAAGCGGGCGTAGGCGGCAATGAGGCGGCCCAAAGAATGGGGGTCCAGGAGGGCGCCTGAGATGAGCATGAGGGCATGGATTTTGGGAAGGGTTTGGGGGTCCTTGTTCTGCGACAAGAGGGCTTGCGGCCATGGATGGCGGGAGAGAGCGCGGAGCATTTGATTTGGAGTTCGTCGGTTCCCGTAACGATGGTAGGCTGTTAAAAATATAATGAATATTTGCTTTACTGTTACACTAATCAACCCTAACCTACTACCGTCGCTTTGGCCGAGTGGTTAAGGCGTGTGCCTGCTAAGTACATGGGGTTTCCCCGCGAGAGTTCGAATCTCTCAGGCGACGTATTCAATTTTTAAATAAATAGATATTAGGAACTAAAGGAGGACTAGGCATTTAGTCTACATTAAATTAGTCTAAACTTTTAATGGATTTTTAAATCAAATAACTTGAACCTCACTTAACTCTATTATCTACTTTTGAACCAAATAAAATAATATAGCTAAAGAAATAAAAGAGATCCATATATAAAAAAATATTTTTATATTATTGGTTGGTTTGGATTTGTCGCATGTTACTAAAATAATTTTCAAATAAATTATTTGATTTTTACAACAACAACAACTAACCCTTAATCCCATATTGGATGTGGTCGACTATATGGATTCTCTATCTCCATATTGCTCTCAAAAAAAAAAAATATTAATAATAAATAGATAAATAATAATAATAATATATTAAAATAAAAAAAATACATAAATAATAAAAGGATAATAAATAAATAATTCCACGAGGGTTTGACATGTTAAAAGTATCCCCCGAACAAAACTAATGAAAAAGAGATTTTTAACCGACTTATCCATAACCCTGTACTAGATGGGGTCGGCTATATGGATTCTTTGTCTCCATGTCGCTCTGTCAAAAGCAAGATTAGGCTCAATATCTAACATACGTAGGTCCTTAGCCACTACCTCTCTCCACATAATCTTAGGTCTATCTTTATCCCTCTTTTTACCTTCTATAACTAAATTATCACATTTTCGAACCGGAGCACTTAGGGGTCTCGGGCGTACGTGTCCAAACCACTTTAAACGTCTTTCTCTTATTTTACCATCAATTGGTGCAACATGCACCTTTTGTCAAATGTGTTCAGTTCTCATCTTCTCCGATCTTGAATAACCACTCATCCACCTTAACATCCTCATTTTTGCCACATATATCATATGAATATGTTGAACTTTAGTTGTCCAACGTTCACTCTCGTATAACATGGCTAGTCTAGCTGTAGTCCTATAGAATTTTCGCTTCATTATAGAATTTTTTATTTTTAAATATAATTTTAATTTTTTTTAATATTTTACAGATTTGTCATGTCACTAAATTATGTGGTTAGAAACAGAAATTTAGATTTTCAAGGCTAATTTTATTACTTGTTATACTTTTTACAAGTTCATGGTATGTGTCACTAAATCATTGTATTAAAATAAAAGTACTCATTTCTCATCTTTATATATACTTTGCCAAAACAGACAAGCTAATTTTAAAAAATAATTTAAAAAATACAAACTAATTTAAAGTTTAAAAAAACCATACAAGCTAATTCATAAATTTGGGATTAAAAATAAAAACAATTAAAAAGTAGAGGGGCTTTTTAAAAAAATAATTATTAATGATTTTTAGCTTAACTGTGGGTTTTATTAAAAAAAAATGTGGGCCCGACATTCATGCTCGTTTAATTATCTGGACAACCTTTGCTCGGTCATCCCGGGTAGGTGGGCCTAAGGGCCTGCCCAAGCAAAGATGATTGTAAGGAATCCTCCTTTAATTTTTATTTATTTATTTATTTATTTATTTTTTTTTATTTTTTTTATTTTTTGAAATGACACCATTACATCTTTGATCGGTAAGCACCCTGTGGGGTGTAAGTGCTCTAATGTTTTTTCTTTCCTATACCACAATTAAAGGCCACCCTTATTTTTTTGAAATAAAATAATATATGTTGATGCGTGGAATCCTCCCTCCATCGAGATTAGGGTCGACCCAGATCAATTAGTAAAATTTGATGGAGATGGTAGCTTTTCAGTTGGAAACGGAAAAGTTGATCAGCCTCCGACAATAGCTCCGGTGAGAAGAACTTCTTCTACTGTTGAAGTGCGCCGATGAATGCGATATGCAAGGGGAAGTCCGGGTCTATTCCCAAACTCTCCGATGATCAAGTCAGCTAAATGGGATCGTAGAGAGGGGAGAGATCAAAGAACTCTCTCAAAGGAATTCAGAGAGGAAATTGGATCAAAAGAATGAGTGGAGTGTGAGCTAGGAGTGAGAGATTGAGAGATACAGATCTCTAAGCTAGTTGGAGCTTACCGGATGGTTCCAATTCAGAGGAGAATATCCCAAGAGGAAGTCCCCCTTCTTTCTCTCTCATTAACCCCTTTTATACCATCCCAAGGCGGTTGGACGGTTGGTGGTGACTTGGATTCCAAGCAAGCCATTGCTTGGGCGTCAAGTAGGTGTCATCTCAGTGACAGTTTCGATGGAGCTTTATAGCATCTTGGAGAAGCTTGCCCAGAGTTCTCTTGATGCCTTCTAGAAGCTTGGTTAACCGTTAATCAGTTATAAGGTTGGTAGGGACATTCCAGGTTCCCATCCGCTACGATTTGTCACATGTACGATGAGATTTTCTCCATAACACTTGTCTCCCAACTTGTTAGGTTGGTAAGTTTTCGGCTTAAGACGACCTAAGATGTAAAGCTGCTTTCAAGTGGTGTGATCGGACTTGAGGATGCACCTGCCTCAGTTTTCATGTCTCTCAATATTTCGAGTCAGATGGTTTTGTTAATCTCAGCTTCCAACTAAGGGCATACTTCGGCCTTGGGACGAGTTGGCTTCACTAGGAAGGATCAAGTCGTCCAGTGGGATCATCCTACTTGGAAGCTTGCCCTACATGGCTTAATCCTAACTTATCTCTATTTTTCCTTCCTCTTTGGCTTTGACCATGGGGACACCGCTCTCGTCCTTAAAGGAGTAGGGTCTTGTTGTTGAGGTAGTACCTGTTCATATTCTGTCTCGGCACGAAGTCATCTAGTTTCATGTACTATGTACTGACGTATAGTTGTCTCTACAAACTTCTTCTTACAAGGGCAAGAATGTCATGAACATACTTGGTCAGGGGGGTACCCACTGTTTAGGTGATGATTCAGTAGAGAGATGGCGGTGGACTGTTGGACCCAAAAGTGTGGGTTTGAGGCTCAGCTCCAGAGGATCTTGAGCTACCCATGAGCATATGCCTCCTTGTAGAGCCTCCACCCTATCGGTTGGTCCTCTGCCGGACCTCTTCAATAGCCAGGTTGGCCGCGTGCACCTGAGATCTTAAGCAACAATGTCTAAGTAAGACCTCCGCTTCTAATACTCTGTTGGGTCTTCTTCTTTACTCTTCTTTTATAGCTACAAGTCTTCTCGGGTTATCTTGAGACAAGCTTTTCTTGTTCATTCATCCTTCAACCCTGTAACTCTTACCGTTGAGTTCTTCATCTCTGCGAACGAGTACAGACTCTTGTAATTTCTGACTTGCAGTGTTGGCCTTATATCTATTGATTCTTTGTCTAACTTTTCTATGGACTCAAATAAAGTTATTTTGTTATGAAGAGATGACTTCTGGAACCTAGACTTAATAAATCTAGCTTAGCCGAGTAGAGAACACTCTAATCTCTTTATTTCCTCATCTGAGTGTGGTGAAAATCCATAATTCCCAAATCGGATACCCCGCAGATTTTATTGATAATCATTTCTACTGTCATCTAAAGTGACGATCCAACTATGATGTGTTGATTATTCAACATATTTTACTAATTATTATTTTTACTCTTATCAAAACCGACTATCTGGCCATAGTGGGCTATCCAAATATCCCATGGGCTTGACTGATCATCGTTTCTATTCTTATCGAGAGTGATAGTCCGACCACATCGGGTTAGTCTCACATCGCACGAGTTTTTCTTATCATTATTTCTACTTACTAAGAGTGAAAATCCAACCATAATTGGTTCGCATTTTGCCCAACAAAGGAGGTGGCCATCTCACATTGAAACAACTAATGGAGGATCTTTGATAAGACAACATTGCGATCTACTCGTTCCTCAAAAGTTGGCCGAGTTGTTGTTTCTCTATTAAGAGGTGACGAAATCATCCCTAAAAAGGTAATGATGCGATTCGGTGACAGAGCCCGTACTTCTCCCATGAAAACGTGGCAAGGTCCCCACGAGTAGTAAAGGCTTGTCTTCCAGGCTTCAAATTGAGTTGTGATTTCCCTCCTACAAACTTCATGTGGACTTTGATATAAACAGTGAAGTCTTGATCTGTTCGGCCCCTTTGGGACTTTGGCTTAAGTACTTGGTTGTAGCTCAGCTCATAAAGGAGAGAGGTTTTAATGCGAGTAGGATCAAGCTACCCGACCCTTGATGGGACTTTGGCTAGAGTACATTGTCATAACTAGACCTATGAAGGATAGAAGTTCTAATATAGGTAGGATCGAGCTACCCAACCCTTGAAGGGACTTTGAGATGAGTATGAGTGGAGCTACGCTACTCGGCCTTTAAGAGGGACTTTGAGACGAGTACTAGTGGAGCTGCGCTACTCGACCCTTAAGAGGGACTTTTAAGACGAGTATGAGTCAAGCTATGCTACTCGGCCCTTTAGAGGGACTTTTGAGATGAGTATGAGTGGAGCTGGGCTACTCGACCCTTAAGAGGGACTTCTAAGATGAGTACGAGCGGAGCTACGCTACTCGACCCTTAAGAGGGACTTTTGAGACAAGTATGAGTGGAGTTGCACTACTCGGCCTTTTCGAGGGACTTTTGATACGAGTACGAGCAGAGCTGTGCTATTTAGCCCTCAAGAGGAACTTTGAAATGAGTACAAGCGGAGTTGCACTACTTTGACCTTAATACAAACTTTTAAGACGAGTCAAATAGGAAGACAGGAGGCAGAAAAAGTACGACCCCTCGAAGGAGAGAGTAATGTCTTTTGATAGTAGTGTCATCAGCAGAATAATTGATACAGGAGGCTTGAGTCAAATATTTCCGGGTTGGCGGGTCAACATAAATACGGGAAATTATTGAGTCAATTCCAAGATTGGGTCGGTTTTGGGTGTGGTTCCGTATTTTGGCCATAACTTTGGCTACCTATATCAGAATCGCGCGTTCGACAGCAATTCAGAAAGCTCTTTGCGGCGCGCACGACTTGGGGACTTCATATTTCTGATAATTTTAGTCATTTATTTCTATTTTTAGAAATATTTAATTCACCGAATTAGGGTTTTCGGTCTTTTTTTTTCTATTTTTAGTAATATTTCATTTGCCAAATTAGGATAGGATTTGAATCCGATTTGATCTTAGATATTTTAGAAGTTATCTGATTTGTTCAGAGTTTTAAATTTAGATAAGTTTAGTTTTAAATAATAATTTGTCAATTTTAACAAATTTAGATTAGATGATAAGGTTTCTAGGTTAATTTTTTGAGGCTATTTAACCCTGCTTGTGGGTTGATTTTTCATTATTGAATTCTAAATAAAAAGTATTTTCCTAAATTTCAGAGTATTTTCTCTTGTTCTTTTGGTTCTTCGTTTGTTCTTCCTTGCAATCCCCCTTTGGATCCGGCTAGCCCGCGGGATAATCGCTATCCCGCCCGGCGTCAATTGGTACTAGAGTTCATCATCTTCCTAGGAAGTGTCATCATTGAAATTAATGACTGGTGGTCGTGGTCATCGGGTTGGACAGGTTCCGGTTGAAGAAGTCCAGTACCATGACCTAAGCGCCCTAGAGGCGATGAACAAGGATCTACAAAGGCAAGTCGCGGAGTTAACCCAACGCTTGATGATCAAGGATTTGCAGAGGCAAGTCAAGAAATTATCAAGGTATCTGGAGGCGATCGATTTTGATCGTGGTTGTCGTGGGCAATTTCCGGTCGAGGAAGTCCAGCACCATAATCATAGCGATCAGAGGTTTGGCCAACCCATCTACCAATCCATCTACGACGATGATAAAGAGGAGGAGAACTTGCCTATCCTTAATGATGATGCGGAGGAGGAGATCTTGCCCATCTTCAATGATGATGCAGAGGAGGAGATCTTGCCCATCTATGACGACTACGAGGAGGAAATTAGTGGGCCCGAGCAGGAGATTGGTGAGCCCATTTATGACGATGATGAGGCTAGGGTTGTGTTGGCATCCCGATGGGAGGAAAACCTTCTTGGCCCGGTAACCAACACTACTAACCTACTTTCTATCTCTAGGGTTTTGAGCGAGATTAAGTATGGAGATCCAGACCTACCAACAGAGGTGCAGTCGAACTCTGGGTCAAGTTTTTTCCAACATGGGGTGACTGATGTAGGAGGCTCAATTCAAATGTTATCGAGTTGGCGGGTCAACGTAAAGACGGGAAGTTATCGAGTCAATTCAAAGATTGGGTCGGTTTTGGGTGTGGTTCGGTATTTTGGCCATAACTTGGGCTACCGATATCAGAATATCGCGTTCGACCCCAATTCGGAAAGCTCTTTGTGGCGTGTACGACATAGGGATATCATATTTTAGATAATTTTAATTTTTTTTCTATTTTTAGAAATATTTTATCCCCCAAATTAGGGTTTTCGGTCTTTTTTCTATTTTTGGTAATATTTCATATGCCAAATTAGGATAGGATTTGAATCCGATTTGATCTCGGATTTTTAGGAGTTATCTGATTTGTTTATAGTTTTAAATTTAGATAAGTTTAGTTTTAATTAATAATTTGTTAATTTTAGCAAATTTAGATAAGATGATAGGGTTTCTAGGTTAGTCTTTGAAAGCTATTTAACCTGGCTTATGGGTTGATTTTTCATTATTGAGTTTTGAATAAAAGTATTTTTTTTTTTTGAATTTCAGAGTATTTTCTCTGGTTCTTTTGGTTCTTCGTTTGTTTTCCTTGTGGTACCTTGGATTTGGCTAGCCCGGGAGATAATTGCTACCCCACTCGGCGTCAATAATCCTTTGAATCGGATAAGAAGATGAATGAAGGCTCATATGATCTGCTAGAAGATAGTTCCTTCCTTACAAGGAATCCGCTCTTCTACTCGTTTCCACTACGTTTCACTTCCTGATGGTCCTCTTGTTCTCTCTTTTAGAAGACCCACGTAGTAATGCTGGATGGTCAGTTGATTTCCTCGAAGTTCGATACCAATGCTTCGTGGGGAACTTCATTACCAGGTGGTAAGTTAACACTGTTGCTCGTAACGCATTCAGAGTTGGCCTCCCTAGTATGACGTTATAGTTGCATGCACACTTGACCACCAAGAAATTCGTAGTAATCGTAGATTAACGAGGATGGGTCCCTACTGAGAACTGGATGTTGATCACGCCTTTAGGTTGTACCGAGCCTCCGACAAACCTGACAAGAGAGACTTCTTTGAGAGCAACAACTCTGACCCGAGTCCTAACTTTTGATAGGCATCTTAGAAATTCAAATGCACTGAGCTCCCGCTATCTATGAGAACTTTTCTGACCTCATAGCTGACAATAGTGATGGTGATCACCAATGCGTCATCATGAGGATGGCGGAATCCTTCCAATTCATCATCCGAAAAGGTAGTGGGCAACTGTAAAGATCGCCCCTTCTAGAAACAGTAGAAATTTGAGTTTTGGTATTAATAATTACTAATTAGGCGTGTGTTGGAAATATTGTTGTGTGGAGGTCTTAATATGTTAAATGCCATGAAGAAAAGAACTTGCATGTAATGGAAAGATAATATAAGGGACTGAAATGCAAGTTTGTAATAGTTGCATTGTACTATAATGGAGTTGACACTTGACAAGGATTTAAATGTAAAATTCCACTAAATGACACCATGCAACTTGGACATTATTATTGTTTATGAAAGCAAAACTCCCACCACGTGAATCCACGTCTTCCATGATCCATGAGGTTTTAAATTACTTTATGTTACATCATGATGTCATACGCCGCTAAGGGTTTAAATCAAATTGTATTGCATGATGGTTTATGGAGCTTAATTCAGATTACCAAATTGACTCCTTATCATTACTCTGGTATGTGATGTCATGGTCCATTGAGTCTCTATGAAGATTCAGGGAGCTTGGTTTTAATCAAGAATTGAATCATGTGACATTATTGTTTATTTATTGGATGAAATCCCCAATTAAGTCCCCAATTAATGAAATCCACAATTAAGTCCCCTAATTATGTTTTGTTTTAGTTAATGGAGTTTTCCCCAACGTTGGATTAAATGTTAATGGCTTGAGGACTTTCATGTGATGGAATCTTAGGACAAGGATAAAAATATAAAGACCACTCCCAAAATATTATTAAGCGAAAGTCTTGGAAAAAGGGGTTTAAGTGCAAATAAACCTATGAGAGGGACCTACATGGAAAAGTCCATAGACCTTTGGACTTTAATGTGAAATGGCCACACATGAAGCACTAATGATGAAACAATAGTTATTTATACTCAAGGGTTATTATGCTAAAGAGGAAGTTTTGTGTTTTTATGCAAAAAACCAATATTATATGCTTGAGGGTATAATCACGTGGGTCTTAGTGCTAAAATAATATTGGGAAGAATTTGGACTTAATCTCAAATGTTATCTCTCTCTCACGGAATAAAGGAAGAAAGGGAATCCATGTGAGAACCAAAAAAAAAAAAAAAGTTTGTGGGAGCTTATTCTAAATAGCCAATTATATATTAATGGGTGAGTGATGACTATCAACGGCTAGGATAAGGAGATTGAAAAAAAAAATGAAAGAAATCAGGAGGTTATTAACGAAGGAGAAAATCTCGTGCTTAACGGATAACGCATGCATTCTCTCAGAGAAATGGTTTTTCGGAAGAACCAGATCCTATTACTTGAAAAACGCCTCGCTGTGATCCGCCACTAGTTTGAGTTGAGCCTAGATCCGAGGCAAGACAAGGGATGTCAACCATCCATCTGTGCCAGTGGGTTTCCTCCTTCACGCGGGAAAGCCACCGTGTGATTCTCATCTTCTCCGCGATTATCGGACTACCCAACCATGGAGACGATAATCAAGCGCATCTGTTTCCGCGATCAGTGGGATCGAAAACTCATCTACCCTCTACCACAACATTCTATAAGAAAAGAGAAACCCTAATAGCCTTGTTCTCACGCCCGCAAGCCGCCATGATCCCAACCAAGAGAGAGAGACCTAGAGCACCACCCAGTATAACCTTGTCGGAGTTTGACATCCACGCAAGGTGAAGCGGGTCTTGCAACGACGTCGGTCGCCAGAGTCTTGTCCCGGAGCACCGTGAGCTAAGCCCCCACGGTGAGTCCTATAAACCCTGAAGAAGAGCTTTATGTGTCTTAGTGGTGTTCTATGTATGTTCTAATAGTATAGTGTTATAATGAGAGGTTAGTGTTTCATTTAATCATGCTTATAAAGGCTGATTGTGTTTAGGTTTATGGATGTTTATGTGTATGTGGGATTGAGGTTTGCATTTGAAGGTTGTTAGCGTTAAGGTGCTGCTAGTAGAGAGTGTGGATGAGTGCTAGGTTATTCTCAAGTTTCATAGAAGCTTGAATCACTCTTGGTGTATGCAGGTGTGTCCATGAAGGAGTTTAAGGGGATTGTTTAGAGGCTGGGGTAACAGGGACAAGTAGAGCTCGGAGTAGCTCAATGACAGTGTTTGGTGGGACTTGTAATGCATGAGTTAGCACTTATATGAAGAGGTTCATGATCACTCTGAGTATGACCATTCATGGTTTAAAGTTGAGATTTTATGGTTAACCACTGATTTGTATATGCATATATATAGCATTTTTTTTTTCAATTGATTAATGAACTCTGGTTGACTATAGTTGATGAAGATCTTTGTTAATTAGTTGTTAATTAGTTGGTGTTCTCTGTGAAAAGTGAATGGTTACAGGTGCAGGCAATAGGTGGGAACTCTTGGACACCTCTAAGATGAGATTATGGAACTCACTAATGACCCTTTTTATCTCTATAGTATGACATCCATGTAGTTAATAGAAAGAGTGGTTTGTGATAGAAGTATGGTGCTGGAGATGACTAAATACATAAGTGAACCAATAGAGTTAAAGTTAATGGCCTACATTCTGGTTGTCCCTTTAGAGGGACAGTTTGGTCATTTATATTGCCCCAATCAAGATTTATAGTATATTGTTAGAAAGGTTAGAGAAATATCTTTCTGATGAATATTAGATCAACAAGATCGGGCTCTTGGGTTAGAAGATGTGAGCAGTTCTTTTTTACTGCGCAGAACTGTCAGAATTCTGCATTAATATTAATAATAATAATAAGCCACTTTTGGCTATTGTGGAGGTACTAAGACATGATTGTTGTTACTAGATATTGACGTAGATTGTGGAGACATGTCAGGAGGGACTCAGATCAATCGGGTAGATCTCTGATAGATGTAAGTCACTCTTGCCTAGTTCCCACCTAGTTATGGGTATTTATTGGCTTTGTTGTTTGCTATGTTCTAGCATGCCTCCTTGTTGTTTTCGATCATTTCTTTGTTGATTACATACACATAGTTTTATTTGACCTGTTTGGATAGTTTCCATGTGTATGTGTGTATGGTTGATTTCTGTCAGATAGTGTTTACTGAACATGATCGTTCGTTGATCGACAAATAGCCGTGGAAACACGTGAGCTTGTGCTCCATCCGGATAGAAGTGTGGCAGTTTCACTATATGTTGTTGAATACTCACTAGGCATGCCCACCTATTGAACGACACTGTAACACCCATCTCCAAATAGGGGACATGTGTTACACCAGCCAGGTCAGGGGGTGAACCCTGAGCCTAAGTCTGTATTAATATAATAAACTCAACACATAGCAAACTCTAATATCATAAATACTCAAACTGTTGGAGTACAATACCAAATACTTAAAGTTATACAAACATAAATCCAACAAGGAGTTCACGTGTCTCCTAATTCAAGTACACAGATAAATAACATCATAGAAACGAGATAGTCAGAGCCAACTAAAGGTGATAGGACTCTCTCTTTGACTCTAGATATGATCGAGTGCCTGTCTATCTCCTGCAAAATTACACATAAAAAAGGATGAGATACTCGAGCTCAGTGAGGAAAATAGTACTTTCAGATGTACTATACCTGTATAAAATCAAATAAAAATACTCTGAAATAATTTCTTAACATGTACAAGAAATATAAGTATGAAGAAATAATGCATTTCAAAATAATATGCCAATCTATGCATTATCTTCAATCAGATCTAATCATGCCAGATTTCATAAAACCTTAAATAAAATAACATGCATGATCATCTTATTCATTTCATCGTTGGTACGGTATATGATTTTGTAATTTCCCTTGGTGGATAAATATCTACACCAATAGCCACCACGGTCTAAATATGGCTCCCGTAAGGTAGGATATACAGGAACATACATCATATATCAATAGTATTAATTTCACCTACACCTCTACTTCAATAATTGCGGAACCATTGTGTAATCAGGATGAACCTTCATGGTCCTCTAGGGCTCCCATCGGGGTACCATCTTTGCCCTCACGATTCTACTATGGCTCCCGTGAGGTGACTATCTCTAGGATAGGATATACGCGTACTAGGCACTCTACGAGTACGAAAAAGGGGTTTTATTTCTTGAAAATCGGAAGTTTTAAAACAGATAGTTTGGACTTTAAGAAATACAAAGTTCAACAAATCACCCTTTCCCTACCTAATACTGTACTAACTGGCTCTATCAAAGTGCCACCATTGGTGCAAGCAAATATGATAGTACAGTGCAGAGAATTAAGACTTCTAATTATTCTCTTTCTATTTCATATTGCTTTAACTGAAATCTTTTTCATGAATATCTCAAAATTCATTTGCGAAGCATAAAACCATCAATCAATATAATACGGTTTCCAAACATAGGAAATCTCATATAAATTCTATTTCATGCTTTTCAAAATAGAAACAAACACTTCGTAGATAATATGATGAAAATAAGGAATGTCCAGTTTCGTTCCAACAGCTGAGTCTAGTAGAAGCTTAGGATTGGCTCGGTCCTTCGGTAGTGACTGGCTTGCCTTTGCCTTTCGCTTTATCTTTTCCTAAAGATTGAAATACGAAACTTCATGAATACAGAATCTGTATTCTTAGCTTGTACTCTTACTTAAACTCGAAGAATACAATAATTTTATTAACTTAACTAGAGCATGCTTCCAATTAACATGCATTTAGGTACTTCTAAAGATCATGAAGAAAATACGGAATTACTCGAAATCAAAGACCTGCTAACTTCATCCTTAGATAGATTAGATTGAAGGATCTAACATGCTCTTCAAGATTAATCAAAGCCTATTCATGATCATGAACATTTAATTAGATATAATTTCATGAAAAATCAGGCAACATCTCCTTTATTTCTAAAGCCCCAAAATTATACAATCATACACACAAATTAATCTAACTCAATTATACAACATGCATTCTTTTAGCCTCTAACTCATTCATATAACACCCCATGACCATGAAATTTAACAAGTTCTCATGTCCCCTTAACCGAGTGCTGAAGATCACTTCGCGCTCGTCGCCTTCGATCTTTGTCGGGCACCTATAGGATGACCCAAATTAATTAGATTTCTTACCAACCTCTCGGTATTTCCAACCCTACTTGCACTTATCCTTAGATCGGCCCACTCTAGGCTTACCGGACAGGGTTAGGGCTACAAGTCGGCAGGCGGCGTTCGTTATCTTTGTGGGTTGCTCCATTAGGTTGCCACTCATCAGAGGAGGCGCTGGCAGGACAGAGAGGGGAGGTGTCGAATCTAATCATCAGCAAAGCAGGGACATGCCCAGGGGAAAACGCCAGCGGAGGCGCCGAGTTGAGCTTTGGGTGCCCACAGTGGATGCAGACGGAGCTGGCGTCGCGCACACTAGTGGAGGGGCTCGAGGCGGTCGGTCGCGCAGCCAGATCTAACGCAGCCGCGAGGAGACTGTGAGGTGGCACCGAACGTGGGGCGGCCTTGTCGCGGCGGAGGCTGTTACGACCCTGATGGGGATCGCAACGGATAAACACCACTTCGAGTGGGTGTAAACTCCTAGAACAATGGAAGAGGGAAAGATGGGATTGAGAATAGATCAGAGAGCTCCATAAACGTCTTCATATTTCATTGATGATGAAGATACAGCAAATCCTAAACCATATAGAAGAGAGAAGCAATACATTTACTACTGTGCCCTTACTTAGTCACCAAGCCTCCTAATAAGACAAAAGGGCTTCTAATTGGACATAAGACATTAATTGAGGAGAAGAACCATTCATCTGATCGCCTGGTTCTATGGTGCTGCTCGGCGATAGTTCCCGTGACTCCGGTGGTCGGAGTTGGGGTCGTATCAGTTCCCACCTCTTGAAAACCAACCTTGTCCTCAAGGTTGAAAACATAATAGAGTGTGATGTATTCCTCAAAGTTCGCCCAGGCGGCGTTCTCCCTGATCGTTGACCAACGACGCCTGGAGCCTCCAGGAACTCATAAAGCTTGTACAACCAAGGGTCGTCTCCATGTTCGATGTCAGGCCTGGCCACAAGTGCCTCCACAACAAGCAAAGCCAAGCCCAAGAAACCGGTCGCAATTTGACAGAAAGGAACAGTGCCACTGCCACCAATCTTGTAAACATTCGGAAGAAGAAGTCGCTGTAGCTTGGTTGAGAGCTGAACAGGAGCAGTATTAGAATAGGCAGTGAGAGCTTCATTTCCAACAACTATGTAGGCGAATTTTGCTTCTGGAAACAAGACTGCAACATGGATGTCAAGACATTTGAGAACTACAGCTTGCTTGATCAGGCCATTTTGCCACTTGATCAAGCCATTCCTTTCAAGCCATTCAGTTTGCTTAATCCTGACAGCGGAGGGGTGTGACCGCCTTGCTTGATTAAGCCATTCTGCTGCTTCAGCTTGAGATCTTTCAGTCTTAAGTAGCTGGCCCTTGGGGACCCCTACCATCATCTCTATTCCAGCATATGCAAAGAAATTCAGCATCTGTTGGTAGGCATTGTATAAATGAACACGCCTAATTTGTTGAGCATGAATAAATGCTATCATTTCTGCTATCAAAGGCCAGTGTGAGGTTTCAGTCCCCAGGTGGATTCCCACAATTGCACCAAGAAACTCTGTAGTGATAAGGATTGGTAAAAATATGCAGCTCCACCCTGTCTCAATCTGCATTCTTCTTCTTGAATCTCTTGTAAATGATGAAGCACTGGTGACTTGAGCCACTATAATTTTATCAGGTCCAACTCCCATAGTTCTCACTTGAGTGAACACATCTTGAGTTTCTTCAGCATATCCATTTTGGTCATTTCGATCTCTGTCCTTAAAAACAAGAACATATGTTTTATACACTTTGATTGCAAATTCCTGACCATCAGCTATGGTTGCATGATAAACATTAGCTTCTTTACCAGTAGAAGTGCAACCATTGACATCATTAAGTACTCCACAATTGAGCATGTTGAACCAAACCATACGTTCTGCTCGGTGGTTGAATGTCACAACAGTATCGCCATCCAAATCCCGTCCAACTTGCAAATTCATTGATGAAAAAGATACATTGTTCTTATGAGGCATTCCATCAAACACCTTCTCTACAGCCTTCCTTTGGAATTGCACCTTGAAAATCCTTCCAAAATCAATAGGAACTTTAACATATCCAGATGTTCTGTTAGTAGCTGAAGGGAATACAACATAAAGGCTTGGAAACTTCAACTCACTAGCACACTGAAGTATCCCAGCATAATGAATTGTTGACACATGAACCTGGTCAAATTGGTCAGAATCTCCGATTTCTAATGCCTTAGCAAACATCTCCATATGATCTGCGCTGACGTTGGGTGTTACCATAATACCGCCATCTAGAGTCTCAACAGTTCCACCCTCTTCGACAATGACCAACGAGGGAAAACTCTGATCATTACCCTTGGGGTTCTTTACTGTTTCAACAACATTGGGAAACTGATGTGGCGTTTCACCAAGGACTGGAGCATTCCAACCACACTTAACAAATGCCTTTGTGACAGTAACTGTATTGATTGCTCGAACTAGAGGCATATGCATCTCTTGAGTTAGATCCATGATCAAATTCCCATTCAATCCACTTGTGGCAATTCTTTCACAGAGCTCAGTAGCTGTGATGGAAGGCATGGTTCTGTATATGTCCAGAAGCAGCTGGGATTCCCTACATAGACCATTGCTTGCAAAATCATGGATCATTGCTGAAAAGGATACAATGCTCTTATGGGGCATTCCCTCGAATACCTTCCGTGCATAATCAATCTTCTTCATTATCACCCCACCACTCAACAGTAGGTTGTTAGTAACTACATCAGACTCAATTCCTTGTATCTTCACACCCTTACAGTCCCTATTATCCACATCCAACTTCATGCTCAGAGATAATCCCCACAAAGGAGTGTTATAGCTTGACAGTGTGGGAGCAACGCCATCACGAATCAAAGCAAAGAGGATCCTATTAGTCATCCTCACCTGACCTCGCCGGCTCTTCCCTGCTTCAACAACATTGGAAAAAGGCTGTGGCGCCTCACCAAGAACCAGGGCATCCCAACCACCCTTAACAATCCTCCAATCATACTCATAATGATCCATAGAAGCATACCTCAGTTTTAAGAAGTTGGCCGGTCCTCGCTTCTTGGTTGTCGCCACCGAGGAGGTGCGCGGGTTCTTGCTCGTGCGCAAACCACGACAACGAGCCGGTGTCGGTAGCTCCTCCATCTTCTTCCTCGAGTCGGGATCTGGTCTCAGACATGGTAACGGAGAGGGGTCTGGACAGAATATGGATAGGGGAACGATGGTGGCCGGTAAGATGGGGTAATCCTCCCTTTTGACAATCCGATCTGGATCCGGTGGGTCTGGTGGTGGTTTTGACAAGGAGAACAGATCGGAAGATGTCATCCCGGCTTGATGTGAAACCATGACGGTCTCTAGCTCCTCGATGCCGCTCTGTTTTGACATGGATGCCGTCTCGCTCGAGGTCCGTTGTCCGGCGATGTCTTTCTTCTGCTCATCAGGAGGTGGACCTAGTGATGAATGTGGTAAAGGAAAGGGATCAGGAGATAGGATGGTTGAAGTAAAGATGGGGAACAGAGAATCAGAGAAGATGATGGGTTTCAGAGATGGGGGACTGGTTGAAGGCCGAGTAGATGGATAGGTCTGGACGGTGGGAGGCTGGTTGAAGGGTGAATAGATGGATGGATTTGGTGAAGGTATGGATGAAGGAGGAATGGAAGGCATGGGAGTGGGGGATGGAGGAATGGAGGTCATGTGAGTGGCTTTGGGAGGGGCTAAGAGTGTGGTGGGTGGAGTTGAGGAGGGGATGGCTGGTGGTATAGGTGTTGGGGTGGAGATGGCAGTGGGTTTGAGGAGGTCCGAGGGAGCGAGTTGGTGGCGCGTGCTTGCGAGATATGCGCCCGGTGTGAAAAGGCTTCTGCGGGGTGAGCGGTGTGTCGGCAAGTGGCGCTTGATTCTCGCCCGGACTTCCGGCCGTAACCAGCAGATCTGAAGGTGGCAGTAGGGATTCAGAGATCCCAGTGACCCCATCCAACAGACCTTCGAATGCTGCTTGAAAAGCAGCCACCGTGGTCGTCTGCGTTAGCTCCGAGAGTGCGTGCATGGTTGCCCAACGAAGTTGCTTGTCGAACTCCGCCAGGTACTGTCGTCGGGTTTCGGCGTCCATCTCCTCCATGGTTGTAAGATTCTCTCAATGAAAGCACCAATGTTACGACCCTGATGGGGATCGCAACGGATAAACACCACTTCGAGTGGGTGTAAACTCCTAGAACAATGGAAGAGGGAAAGATGGGATTGAGAATAGCTCAGAGAGCTCCATAAACGTCTTCATATTTCATTGATGAAGAAGATACAGCAAACTCTAAACCTTATACAAGAGAGAAGCAACAGACTTACTACTATGCCCTTACTTGGTCGCCAAGCCTCCTAATAAGACAAATGGGCTTCTAATAGGACAAAAGACATTAATTGAGGAGAAGAACCATTCATCTGATCGCCTGGTTCTATGGTGCTGCTCGGCGATAGTTCCCGTGACTCCGGTGGTCGGAGTTGGGGTCGTATCAGAGGCCCAGGCCGGCAGTAACGCGGTAGGCTGTGGGCGGCGGATGGCTCCAATTGAGGAGGACGGCGGCCGCGCGTGAAGAAGAGGCCGTGCACGAGGGAGAGGAGGAGCTCGTCAGGCGCCGCCGGTGGCTGCAGGTTGCCGGCTGGCGCGGGCAAGGGAGAAGGTGGAATAGAGAAAGGGGGTGGTGGTCGTGGACGATAGAGATGAGAATGAGAGAGAAAGATTGTGAGCTCTCATCTCTCTCTCTCATTACATTTAAAAACATATAGTGATTTAAAAGTAATAATATTTTAATTAAAATATTATTCAATTCAATTATTGTAGGATCACAGGAGGTGTCATTTGCCTGACCAGATCCATTTTCTTTGGATCTATATAGTTATAGTGTATTATTTTATTCATTAATTAGTTAATTCCTTCTTTATGTCCTATCGGTAGGTCATGGACCCACTGTAATTTTACGGGTCACATTTACAAGCCCAACAGAGATCCATATTTTTTTCGGCTTTTGACTCGGCCAAATATACTTTATTGAGACTCCAATTTGGCAATTTTTATTCAGTATCTCCGACTTAGTTAATTTTTATTAATTAACACTTAATGAATTTCTAAATTAATTAAGCGAGATTATCCTTTCAATCCACCTCCAACTATTTCATGTATAAGTGACCCGACCCAATAGGGCCTTCTTTGGCACAAATAGTTACGAGGCTAGATTTTAGATCCATTAATTCATGATTTTACTTTAATTGAGTTTTAAAGTAATTAATTCATTTTATGTGCTAATTAATCTCGTTGAAATTTTCAAAAATTTTCTAATTATTTATTTTAAAATTTTCGGGTGTTATAGGTACTGGACCATGGGCACATGTGTACTTATGCGTTGGCCGGGTAGGTGTGTGCCATCTGAGTTCTGTTCTTCCACCTGGATCAGTGGAGCGTGGAGGCTCCATTGCGGAACGTTCAGGACCTAGGACACCCAGGCGTTCTGGCTTTCCAAACCAGAGAGAGGATACTCTAGTTGTCCAGCCCGTCAGTAGGATTGATTCGCTGACCGTGTCAACATGTACGATAGGTTGGCTACCAACACTCGACCGGAGGGTCATTTCCAGTTGAGGTTGATTGTGATGACGGGGGATAATTGTCGAGTTTTCTTTGGAATTCTCTTCCAGAGCCTGAGGGTTGTCATCGCATTAGGAGTCCTTATTGTTGTTAGTTCTTGTGGTAGGTTTGAGACTCCTAGGGTCTGGATAGTACGGGGTATGGTCCCCACTCACTTGGCTTGTTTGGATGATTGTTCGATATGTTCATTTTAACTTATCTATTTGTACTGGGTATGATTTCATTGTGATCCCTGTGGGGTATTTATTGAGTTTTCATTTGAAAGCTCATCCATTGTTTTCCCTCTTCTTTTCAGATCATGAGGAGTAGCTGACTCAGAGTTAGGGACTATATGATGGATTAGGGACATCATCGCAGAGGTTCGAGGACCTCATGTTTTTTTCATTGAGAGAGAGATTTATTTTGTAGGACCCTTGTAGGGCTTTGACTTATGTAGGGTACCTGAACCTTTATTTTATTTTCGTTGTAGTACTCTGGATTTTATTTGTGTTATTTTGGTTATTTGATGTTTATTTGTTGGATGTTCTTATTTACCTAGGCCTTGTATCCTAATGAGGTGTGTGTCTACTTGGGTACGACCGATCTGTATACGTGCTTGAGGCCTGAGATCCGGGCCATAGTGTGACAGATTAAAGTGGTATCAAAGAGCACTCAAAAAAAGGATACCCTAGTTTCTCTAGTGACTTAGTCGAATAGGATTAACTGAGTGTGGGATCTGGTAGATTGGGCTAGGGTATACTTGACGGATCCGATTACCAGTTGACGGATCACTATGGCAAGGGGACAAGGACGACTTCGTAAAAGGTCAATGGTCTACCCATAGAGGCCATGATGTGGGAGCAAGAGGCTCCTGCTCAAGCTGATGATAAGGAATCGCAGGAAACGGTACCTGACATGGAGGAGTATGAGGCAGAGTTTGACCGACTGATTCGGCACGCACCATCTCTAATGACAGACAATAAGAGTCGAGTTGCAAGTTCGTGGGCCTAGTGCGACCTTATGTACTGTAAGGACTAGCGCCGTTTCTGATGTTGGGCTAAGCGGAGGTGTAGCTAGAGCTGAGTGTGTTGATACTGTCTAGCTGGGGATGCAAGACCTGGGACGACTGGAGTAGCGGTGAGCCAGGGCTCAGAATTCATGGGGGAGTTACTCATTTGGGAGTTTCGGATGTTCGAGGTTAGAATGCAGGGCGCGACTATATGGTAGAGCTTCTCCCTCACTGACAGGATTTGGAGTTAGGGGATCAACAGTCAGTATCTCCCATTTGATCTGATGTGATGTCCCGGTTTTGGACGACCACACGTACAGGCAGAGTGCAGGCGTGCATCTGACGCGTGCTACCATCGTGGCAACTTGGAACACCGAGTAGCGAAGTGCCCATAAAGTCTGCCAGAATTATCATGGTATGCAGAGGAGGGTGCAGACGGGGAAGACAACAAAGGGGGGAGGTATACTCATCCCTTAATGCCATGGAAAAAGAGCATGGTGTACCTACTCATTCTGATGATGAAGAGCTGAGGATGTCGATTCCTGGCAGAAGAGGACACATGTACCTTGCAGCTATGATGGAGCATATACAAGAGGTTGTGGGTCAGGTTGCCAGTCAGTGACCCCCATGATCCACACCGATTGTAGAATACCGGGACAGATCCCTTACACCAGTCGCTGTTAGGTTGCTTAATTTCATGTTCCTAATAACATTTCTTATATGACAAAGTAATATCACAATAATAAAATTCATAGCTAATAAACCATCCTATCGTATATAAACAAACATAACTACGAGAGTACATGTCTATATGAACATCATATATCATAAAATATGAAATTTTAAAGTACACAACCTAGACATGTCTTATGTGTTCACTATACAACATCAAAATCCCCTGCTCAGAGCCGACTAACCCCTTCCACAATCTATGCATACCCAACACGAGCCTTACCTCAGGTCACTAACCTCTACTCTGGGCAGTTGTTGCGATCTTTGAGAGGAGAGTAATGAGTTTACACAAGCTTAGTGAGAGAAAACATCCTTTACAGGGGTTATCATATGAAAATATACATTCTATAAAACAAACATAGCACATTCATAGAAAACATGCTAGTTCTATGCATGTAATCATCATGTAATAATGGTCAATTAATACAAAAATTTGTTTATATATGTTGATAATTTCCATATTGACGCTGGGCAGGATAGCGATTATCCCGCGGGCTAACAGGATCCAAGGACCACAAGGAAAAACAAATGAAGAATCAAAGAACCAGAGAAAATACTCTGAAATTCAGAAAATATTATTACTCAAAATTCAATAATAAATCAACCCATAAGCCGGGTTAAATAGCTTTCAAAGACTAACCTAGAAACCCTATCAACTTATCTAAATTGCCAAAATTGACAAATTATTATTCAAAACTAAAACTTATCTAAATTTAAAACACTAAACAAATCAGATAACTCTTAAAAATCCAAGATCAAATTGGATTCAAATCCTATCCTAATTTGATAAATAACTTTAAAAATAACAAAAATATCTAAGCAGTGATATGGAAGATAAAAGCTGAATTTGAAATCAAAGAAGATGCCCACCGAGTCGATCTGAGGGACCATGTGGTGCGCGCTGAAATGAGCTTTCTAGATTGGGTTCAAACGCGTGATTCCAACATCTGTAGCCAAAGTATGGCCAAAATACAGAACTACCCCCAAAACTGCTCCAATCACGGTATTGGCTCGATCACTTTTAGTCTTTAGGTTGATCTGCCAACTTGGCACCAACTGACCCGAGCCCACTGCATCACATATCTTTCAATCAAGATACAATGCCAATTGAGCAGGAAAAATACAATGAAAACTGCATATGAGAAATCACCGACATCATATCACACATGCACATCACCCCATGTATATAACATATATTCATGCCTAGTATGTACCCTCCTTAATGTCTTGTGTCTTATCATATGCACTTAGCGATATCTGTATGAAGCAATACTAAACTACACGAAGAAATAATATCCTACATGAAGCAGTATCTGCACTAAGTAATAATAATCTGCGCGAAGCAATATATATGGCACGTATATACCGTCCATGGTAAACACTAGGACAATTCAACCTTGTGCATCTTGAGCATACATCCACTACCCTTCTAGGGTATTTACAACCTATGAAAGCTTGTATTTCAAGTTCAACTCATTATTTATACATTTCATTTTCCAGCCAATCAACCATTATTGCAGGGTGATTTCTATTTGATATATCATATATCATGCCAACCCTCCATCTAGGGTGGTAAAGCATTCAACACAGTCAAATACAAGTAATGCATAGAAAATCTAATTTATAAAAATACTATAGCAATCATACAACAATCCTAACTAGGGAAAATTATATCATCATAAATATTGAAAATAGTATTTAGAAATACTCATCATCATAGTCATATCATAAAACATGAATAAAAGAGGAAAACATGGGGTTCCTTTGAATTCTACACACCTAATGTTTACCTAATTTTTAATCTTGGCTGGACCTTCCTACGTGATCCTCTACTTGTTTACCTTGTCCTATACAAATAATTAAAAGTCAACCCACTATCAGAGCCTATTATTGCACTCCATACCATAACCTCCTACCAAAAGGTTCTTCAATAAATCAATTGGAATTAAAATATACCAGTTATTTACATGTTGCCTTAGGTATGTGTCATGTAGATACACTAGGGAAATGAGATGCAACATCAAAGGACTTAGAGTTCAAATCTTTGAAAAAGCTACATAAATACTACTACATCATGTATTCAATAAAGCATGATGACAATGTGTATTGATAGTGAGTTTACTATCTTGCTTGATCAACAATAACCCTATGTTGGTTCATGAACTACAATCAATGTTTCAAGTTGTGATAATTAGAGCTTAAGAATCAGTAATAAGCTCCAACTAATTATGAGACATATTATGGTACATGAGATGAAGAAAGAATCAAATGCCTTTGGACCAAATCAAGACATGTTTCAGAGATAAATTTTTCATAGGATCAGTAGCAAGAGATTTATACTAACAACTTCTCATAAACCCTAACTAATTGTAGTCAAGATACATGAAGACATATGCATGAATAATCCATTCATCCAATGAACCAACATTTCATCTCATACAACCAAATAAAATCATACAACAATAAACACAAGTCTTTTCAATTCCTTACCTTCAAATCAAGACAATAATCTTCCACAAAACCAAACCCTTTGCTCGCTTTATACTCCTTAAAACATGATAAACTAGATCAATAGAGCTCTCTGCATATGTT
Source organism: Dioscorea zingiberensis (assembly GCA_026586065.1). NCBI lineage: Eukaryota > Viridiplantae > Streptophyta > Magnoliopsida > Dioscoreales > Dioscoreaceae > Dioscorea > Dioscorea zingiberensis. The sequence continues at coordinate 35,751,200 of CM048822.1, forward strand.
TTCTCTCAATTCCTACAAGATTTGTCTATTCTTAAAATGTATTGATGAAAAGGACCAGAGTTATTGTCAAAGGAGATCTGGGAGCTTGGTCAAGCATCTGTAGAGAAAATTGATTGATTTTGCATCAATGATGCGATGCAACCGCAAGTGTATGTGTCGTAATCAAGTAATAATAGTGGACTCAAAGGTCAAGTTATAGATACTTAGGGAGATGGAAGTACTAGTAGCCACTGCTCGTCTACTATCTAGTCGATCCGAAATGTGAGTGATACTAAACTTAAACTAAGAAATTGTAGACACAAACAAGGAAATCAAATTGTTCTTGAGATCAAACAATCATAAAAGGGGGATGCTCGGATAATTGAATCCCCCTTGGACTTCTAAGGGATAGATGATACTCTTTATCTTGACACTTGATTGGTTCTTGGCCAAGGGTTCCTACGGTGCTTTCACTCCCTCTCTCAAGGTGAATTACTAATCCTAGTGCCCTTACCGATGATGTTTTAGGGAACCTAATTCTTGGAAGGATTATGGGAATAATATATCTAAAGTGCTTGCTCTCCTTTAATACCCGGGTTCCTAGTGTATTTACAATCCTTTCTATTGGATATGGTCTACACACGGGGAGGCGTTCGCTTCTTCCCCCATATGGACTATCAAAATCCTTCCGGGCTTTCGTAATGTAGAGAGATTTACTTACATTAAAACATCCAATAGACTCATGAATTCAACCAAGCATTCAAGAAAAGAGAAATAACATCAATTAAATCATGTCTAAGAGTTCATCATTCATCCAAACATCTACAAAATTAGCCCTCCATGAAAGGAGAGCAACAATCCACTACAAATATGGAAACAATAAAAGTCACCGTTAGTGGCTTCCTTGATTTCTCCTCATTGTCTTCTCCTCTTCTTGCTCCAATGGCTTGAAGATGAAAATCCCCAAGCTCTCCTCAAGATAATTCCTTTTCCCAAGCTGCCTCCTTCTCTCTAAACTCTCATTAGTCGGCTTTTATACCTCTAGGGTTTTTAGGGTGAGATTTACCATTTTGCCCCTTTCTAGATCTGCCGATTTGCTGGGAACTTATAATATACAGGCTTATATAGCTTCCAAGTGCATCCATACTGCCGTATATCAAACCGTATGGATACCCGTATAAGCTATATGGGGTACTGTGAGGCCCCAAAGGAGATCACTTATATGGGCCTCGATTATCCAGGTCCATACAGGCCGTATGTAAGCCCATATCTCTGGGTTTTTGACGTTGGGCAGGGTAGTGATTAACCTACGGGCGGTGGTAAACAGGGGGGATTGATAAAAGAGCAAGAAAAAGGGAGGACATACAGAGAATAAAAGTCTCTGAAACTTTTAAAAGGAAAATATAACTCAATAATCAATGAATAAAATTCAACCCACAAACTGGGTTTAAATAGGTAAAAAACTAACCTAGATAACTAAGAAATTCTATCTTCTTATCCAAATTTGCCCAATTCGGCAAATTTTGGTCAAATAGAAAAACTTATCTAATTCTAAAATAACTAAACAAAACAGATAACTCCTAAAAATCCGAGTTCAAATCGAATTCATATCATATCCTAAATTGGCATACGAAGTATTGCCAAAAACGAAAAAAAGAACACCGAAAAACGAAGAAACGACGGGAAAAATAGTGGAATTTGAGGATGAATTAAGGATCCATCAAGCAAAGCTGATGGACCCCACGTGCTCGTCGAGACAAGCTTTCCGAATTGGGGTTGAGCGCGTGAATCCGATATCGGTAGCCAAAGTTATGGCCAAAATACCGAAACGTGTCCAAAGTGCTCCCCAATTCCGGACTTGGCTCGATCACCTTTCGCCTTTACGTCGGTCCGCCAAGTCGTGGTATGCCAAAGCTCTCATAGTGCAATCAGATAGTTCGGCATCATCTGACTCGGGCTCTCCTGCATCAGCCTCCCCGGGTTGGAAAGAACTTGCCCTCGAGTTCGTATCAGTTGACTCCACAAAGCAAGGGCTCAGATGTTTCACATTGAAGATGTCTAAGGTCTTCAAATGACTGGGGAGGGGCAACCGATATGCATTGTCATTGATCTTCTGCAGGACTTCACAGGGTCCGATCTTCTATTCCTTGAGCTTGTTATACTCACCCACAGGGAAACGATCTCGAGTGAGGACAGCCACACTAAGTCACCCCCATCGAACAACACCTGACGCCGCCATTTGTCTGCATTTATCTTGTACTTGGTATTGCTCTCCTGAATAGCGAACTTGATTTGCTCATGAATAACCCGAAGCTGCTAAGCCATCTCATTAGCTTGGGGGCGAACACGACCAATTCATGGGACGGGGGTCAGATCAAGTACTCCTGATGGGTTCCGCCCATAGACAACCTCGAATGGGCTCAAGCTGGTAGTCCGATTCTTCAATCTATTGTAGGCGAATTCGGCTTGAGGTAGTGCCAGATCCAACTGCTACGGTTTAGTTCCAGCCAAACTCCTCAATAGGTTACCCAAACTCCTGTTCATCACTTCAGTCTGGCCATCTGTCTAGGGGTGGTATGCACTGCTAAAGTTCAACTGCATTCCCATTTTCCCCCACAAGCTTCTCCAGAAGAGGCTAACGAACTTGGTGTTACGAGGGGATGTGATGGAGCGAGGGACACCATGCAAGCGAACAACCTCTCAAAAGTAAAGATGTGCAATGCGGGTAGCATCCATAGTCTTCCGACAAGCTACAAAATGGGCCATCTTGGAAAATCTGTCAACTACCACCATGATAGAGTCTGAGGTCCGCTAAGTACGAGGAAGGCCCAGAACAAAATCCATATTGACGTCAAGCCAAGGGGCTTCAGGGACTGGCAAGGGAGTGTACAAGCCTGCGTTGGTGAGAGCACCTTTGGCCCGCTGACACACAAAGCAGCGCTCCACAAAGTGAACCACGTCGCTAGACAGTTTCGGCCAATAAAAGTCTGCAGCTATGAGGGCGTAGGTCTGCAGTTATGAGGGCGTAGGTCTTATCACGACCAAAGTGCCCCTCATTATGAAGTTCGCTCATGATCTGCTGTCGCAATGAACAGTCGGGGATGTACAACTGCAGGCCATAAAATATGTAACCGTTATGCAAAATAAAATCGTGACAATGTCCATCGGTTACCTCCTGACGGATCCGCTCTAAGGAAGGATCATCCGCATACATATCCGTGAAAGCTTCAAACCCTGCAACTTTGTCACTCATTGTGGTGAGATGAGAACTGCGGCGGCTTAAAGCATCTGCTACAAGGTTGAGGCTTCCTGCTTGATACTTTAAAGTAAAGGTGAACTCCTACAAATATGCCACCCACTTAGCGTGCTGCCTTCTCAGTTTGTGTTGGCCATTGATGTACTTCAGGGCCTCATGATCGGTGACAGGATGAACTCCTTTTGTATGAGGTAGTGGCGCCAATGCTTCAGCGACTGAACTATGGTATAAAACTCCAGGTCATAAGTGGAGTAGTTCTTCTTCGACCCCGACAGTTTCTCGCTGAAGAAAGCTACCGGTCGTCCTGACTGGCTTAGAACACCTCCAACGCCAACTCTAGATGCATCATAGTTGACCTCGAACTCTTTGTCGAAGTCGAGAAGTGCGAGAATTGGTGCTTCAGTCATCTTCTGTTTGACCAGGTGGAAGCTAGTTTTGGCCTCATCCGTCCACTTAAAATCACGCCGCTTGAGACACCCTGTGATGGGGGCAATCAATGTGCTAAAGTTCTGGCTGAATCTTCTGTAGAACGAGGCCAGCCCATGGAAGCTTCGAACATCATGCAAGGTCCTCGGTCGGGGACACTCGAAGATTGCATCTATCTTTGATTGATCTGCATGAACACCTTCAGTAGAAACAACAAACCCAAGGAAGGTCAAAGAAGTGGTGAAGAAGGAATACTTCTTTCGGCTGACAAATAGGCGCTCCGTTCCCAACAACTCAAAACAGCGCGAAGGTGGTCAAAGTGTGAGGACCAACTCGGACTATAGATGAGGATGCCATCGAAATAGACTACTACAAACTTGCCCATAAACGATCGCAAAACCTGGTGTATGAATCGCATGAATGTGCTGGGGGCGTAAGACAACCTAAAAGGCATCACCATCCACTCGTACAGTCCATGCTGTGTCTTTAACGCCGTCTTCCACTCATCTTCAGGCCGTATTGTGATATGGTGGTATCCGCTCTTCAGGTCGATTTTTGAGAAGACCTTTGAGCCGGATAGCTGATCTAACATGTCGTCCAGTAGGGGGATGGGGTAGCGGTACTTGATGGTGATTTTGTTGATTGCACGACTGTCTATACTCATACGCCACGAGCAATCCTTCTTTGGCACCAACAGGGTTGGAAATGCACAGGGACTCATGCTCTCTCGGATGTAGTCATTCCTTAATAACTCCTCCACTTGCCACTGCAATTCCTCGGCCTCCTTGGGACTGAGGCGGTATGCCAGTCGGTTTGGCAAGCTCGATCCTTGGACAAGATCTATCTGGTGTTGGATGTCCCTCATAGGTGGGAGTCCCGGGGGAAGTTCCTCTGGAATCAAGTCTTCGAACTCGAGGAGCAACTGCTACACCTCTATTGGCAGATCTGGATCCATGACTGTGGTACTATGCATCTAAGGTAGCAATGCATAGACTACATCGCCCTTCTTGATCCCGCTTAAAAATTTGGACATAGAAAGTAGGTTAGTATTGCTTACCAGGGTAGGAGTCTTTCCTTCCCAGCGGGGTGCCAACACGATCTTTTTTCCCTTGATGCTGAGGGAATAAGTATTCTTCCTTCCATCGTGAACTACAATCCGATCATATTGCCATAGTCACCCCAGTAGTAGGTGACATGCATCCATTGACACGACTTTGCATCATGCATTGTCAAAGTACCTCTGCCTAATGGAGAAAGACACGAGACATCGCCGATCTACTTTTACCTTGGTACCTTTGCTCAGGGCTTCAGATGTCGCTCCATCTTCAACTGCAACTTCTGGACAGCGTCTTCGGACACCACGTTCTCGCAACTACCGCTGTCGATGATCACCTAGCAAACCTTGTCGGTTACTGTGCAGGTGGTGTGGAAGATGTTGTTTCTCAGCTAGTCGTCCCTTGATTCATCCTTGGGTGCTAGCGGAATCATGCGAACAATGAGGGACTCATGGCCATCCCTAATCAGCACGTCACCATCCTCATCATCATCTCCATAATCATCATAAACTGGTTCCTCAGCCTCCTCAGCCTCGATCTCTTCAATCATCAGGTTCTTGCCCTTCTAACTAGCAGGTTTCCGACACTCGGGTGATTTATGCCCCTGCTCACCACATCTATAACAATGAACGGCAGAGTTAGAACTACCTGACGATGCTTGTTGGACTGGGCGGGGTGCCTGAGGGTGAGCTGTCCGGCTACTCTGATTGCTCATGATTGGTTATCTTCTATTCTGCTACTTCCCAACAGTGAGGGTGCGCTGATATGCCTCCAAAACAGTCCATAGTGAGTGTAGACTGAGAACATCCTGCAGTGGTTGGCGCAGACCTCCCAGATATAGAGCCACAAGTTGCTCCTCTGTCTCGGATAAGTCGTTCCGCGCGGTCAATTGGTAGAAGTCCTCTGTGTACTCATCTACCAATATTGCGCCCTGTCTCAACGTATGAAGGCGTTGAAACAAGGTTTGGGTGTAGCCGAAGGGGAGGAAGTGCCCCTTCATCTTCTTCATCATCTTGTCCCAATTTGCAATCTTTGGTTTGCCTTGCTGATCTCGTGAACGCCGCAGTTGCTCCCACCACGCAGATACTCGGCCCTTCAACTTTATAGCAACTAGCTTCACCTTCAGACGATCAAGGACCTCCATGTACTCAAATATCTTCTCAACCTCGTTCAGCCAGTCGATGAAGACTTCAGCATGTAGGGTTCCAGTAAATTCAGGCAACTCCACCAGAAAGCCGAGATCTCAATGACGCTCCTCTCTTGCACGGTGCTCTCTGGACTGCCCACGCTGAAATAGGGGTTGACGAAGGTAGACTCGGAGTCATGGTTTGAAACCTTATGATCCCCCAAATCTCGCGCCGCCAGCCATTGGGTCAACTCCGCTACTTGTTTCTCTAGATCCTCGTTCATCGCTTCCAAAGCGATTGGGTCTCGAGACGGACCTTCCTCTGCCGGAACATGTCCACTACGACGACCACCACGGCTACCACGACATCCAGCCATTAATGCTGAGGCCATAGGAAGAAGATGATCTCTGATACCAACTGACGCCGGGCTGGGTAGTGATTAACCTACGGGCGGTGGTAACCAGGGGGATTAATAAAAGGGCAAGAAAAAGGGAGGACAAACAGAGAATAAAAGTCTCTGAAACTTTTAAAAGGAAAATATAACTCAATAATCAATGAATAAAATTCAACCCACAAGCCAGGTTTAAATAGGTAAAAAACTAACCTAGATAACCAAGAAATTCTATCTTCTTATCCAAATTTGCCCAAATCAGCAAATTTTGGTCCAATAGAAAAACTTATCTAATTCTAAAATAACTAAACAAAATAGATAACTCCTAAAAAAATCCGAGTTCAAATCGAATTCATATCATATCCTAAATTGGCATACGAAGTATTGCCAAAAATGAAAAAAAGAACACCGAAAAACAAAGAAAGACGGGGAAAATAGTGAAATTTTAGGATGAAGGAAGGATCCATCAAGCAAAGCTGGTGGACCCCACGTGCTTGTCGAGACAAGCTTTCCGAATTGGGGTTGAGCGTGCGAAGCCGATATCGGTAACCAAAGTTATGGCCAAAATACCGAAACGTGTCCAAAGTGCTCCCCAATTCCGGACTTGGCTCGATCACCTTCAGCCTTTACGTCTGTCCGCCAAGTCATGGTATGCCAAAGCTCTCATGGTGCAATCAGATTGTTCGGCATCGTTTAACTCAGGCTCTCCTGCATCAGTTTTTTTCTCCAGGAATACTTTGTTTCGGCCTCAATTTCTCTAAAAAAGCTTCCTTTCTCCTAGGGTCTTGATATCTTGCCCTGTTTATCAAAATAAACACATTTTAAGTATCAGTGGGCCAAAAATCCGCACAATTACATACAAAGCATATAAGAATATGATATAAAATTATGCTCAAATGAACACTTACATATATCTCCATACTTAAAGGTTTGCTTGTCCTCAAGCAAAAAAAAAAGAAAAAAAGAAAAAAAAAGAAATTAACAAAACAAAAGAAAAGATAAGTGTTTATCCTCTAGCCATAAAACCTATGACCCAACTCCTTTCAAGTTCACCATCCAAGTGTTTGTTCTTCCATTTCCACACGGGGGTTAATTGGATCTCATGAAATTTGAAATTTATCAATATAGCTCTAGACAAAGATTGTTCCCTCCACATGCTATGTTTTAAAATCTTTACAAGACAAACATATCCTTAATGGACTCTAGAGAGTCCTTGAGGCCGTATGATCAAAGAGACCCTCTAGGTTGGATAAGTGGTGGACAAGTTGGAAGTATTATATTATTATTATTATTATTTTTCGGGTAGGGCATCCCTAATGGATCCGACTTTCCCATACTAAAGATCAATGTAAAGTGTAGTTCCTCCTTTTCGCAGAGTGCTCATGCTAATTAGGCACCGGAGCACTTGCTACTAAGATGGTTACAACTCTACATGGCTGTGTTCATGCTAAGTAGTGATTTTTCGAATCGAGGAACACTCTTATCAGGAGCCAAAACCCCAACCTACTTCATCACAATAACCAGTGGAACACTGTCTTTATTCCTTCACCACTATTATATACAACTACTTTATTCTTCCCTTACTTGTCCACTAGGTCATATTATGAGGGGTTAAAGATTTGAACTAGTGCCACGAAATCTCTTGGAGCTATTGAAGATTATGCTTAGTTATTAAAGTCAAGAGAACATGGTAATGGGTTATCTATTGTCTCTAAAAATCATGAGTATTACAAAGATGCTCTCTAAGTCCCCATGGCGTTTCATAGGAGAATTTAACAAAATTATGTGCTAAGATGGTAACCTAGAAATAGAGTTTGCCAAAATTTGTCCTTAGGGCCTTCATTGAGGTATACTAGTTATGAATAAAGATTTGCAATGAATTTCACTAATAGCTACCTATCTCCACACTTAAAGAGTTGTTATACATGCACAAAGACATAGGTAGCCACCCATCTCCATACTTAAAAATGTACATTGTCCTTAATGTACGTGATAATTCCAAAATTAAATTTCCATGGAGAAAGGGGAACTAAGACTTCCTCGGTTAATTTGATGTGCCAATCGATTTCCATGAAGTTATTGCTTGGCCATTTCCTTGGGATGTTGATACAAGTTTTGAATCTGCAAGAGAGGGAAATCATCATAACTCTATAAAAGAGATAATAGGAAATCAAAGGAGTTTACAGAAAGTAAAAACAGAGATAAGTTTAGCAGGGCGATGTCCTTGCTAATTGGTCCAACGGTGCACAAATAAAAGAGATAAGTCCTAAGAATGTTGAAATATAAAATAAAAGTAACAGAAGAAAGTAAAGACTCATGAACACCAAGAACAAGATAAGTCTCAATCCTCAGAAGATAGGATCATCTGCTGGTGCCTCGGGTGCAGCTCCTATGGGTCCCTGAGATGGAGGAGGTACAAATGGTACTTGCCCTCTGATGAAAAGAGAGAGCTCAGAGAACTGGTCTCTCAACTGATGCTGCTCAGCAAGGATCTAGGTCTGTATCTCACGCTACTCAGCAAGAATGGTATGTACTGCGTGGATCTCAGATATCTGCTCCTCCAATCACTCAAAGTGGTTCCTGTACTATGAGGAAAGGAGCTGGCCAGCAGGTAATGGAAGATTGGAGTCCTCAGAGTCGGACTCTTGATCATCAGAACTTTCTGTGCCCTGGCCAACTAGGGTGTAGTGGCTACCAGAGTGCTGGATGAGCCCTATCTGATATAGAGTGTTCATCCCTGATGCTGTCATAAGCTGGAGCCGCTGCATGTCCTCCGTTCTCTCCTCAAGGCCAATCCCAGTAATGAGGCGGGTGATGTAGGTTCCCGCATTGATGGCCTTGAGACGGGTGTGCGTCCCCTGATGCACCAAGTAGTTAGCGAGTGTGTATCCCAGATGGATAGGCACTCGCTCGATGATGCTGTATAGGATAAACAGGTCTTTGAGGGTGACGACACCGGTAATATCATCCCTCCTTGCGATGGTATGGCTGATTAGGGCATGGATGTAGCGGTGAACCAGATCGCTCATGAGGGATGCCTTGTTGTTCCCGTGGCGCCCCCAAGCTGAAGCAGATACCTCGTGGTTGTGATGGTGTGCTCGAGGAAGGCAGTGAGGAGCTCTTTGTACTCACGAGTGTCTATGGCCTCATGATCATAGAATCCCATGTACATGGAGAATTGAGTGTAGCTCATGGTCCTCCATTCCCCGAAGAGCTAAAATGATATGGTGGTGAGGGATCGCTCAGATACGGCGCTCCTGTCGGCCTTAAAAGTGCTCAGGACCTCCAAGGTAGCCTCGCGGAACACCTCGTGGTTATTGGAGAACACCTTGTCCCAACTACCGACCGAAATCATCCCCCTAACTCGATCCGCAATCCCGAGTTGAGTGACCACCCCCCAATCTATAAAACGGGTACGCCCGAAGAGTTTGGCGGTCAAGTGATAGTAACGGTGGAGGAAGTGCTCCTCCTCAAACTGTGGTACGCCGGAGGAGAAACCCTCTCCGGTCTTGCGCTTCTTTGAGGTGGTGAGCTTCCGAGGCATGTCTGTAAAATAATCGAAAAGGGTGTTAGTGTGAAAGAAAATATCGAAAAAGCAATGAAGCATGCACACTGTGACCCTTAATTGACCCTATACGGGAATCCATACGGGCTGGTATACGGCCTGTATGACTCTGCCTGGGAGCTATACGGGCATGTATACGGACCGTATGTGCCTGGGCACGGCGGTACCGGCGGCCATGGCCATTTCTTGCCCCATTTACATCCAAATCACACCCATTTCACATCCTAAACCTTAAACATGCCTTTAATCAAAGTATTGCGACAAAAATTCGATGCAAGAACATAAATTCATCACCCATTCATTCAAGATTCATTCATTTAATCCCTAGGGTTCTAAACATGGAGAAGATGAACTAAATCGACAAATCAAACCATTAGAGATCATACCTAGGGAAGAAGAAAGCCCAAAATCAAGAAGAGAAGTCGCGCCATTGAGGAGGAGGTTCAAATCGACGTAGAGAGGGGTGGGGTCGGCTAGGTTTTTGAAAAAGAAATGAGGGGGCGCCTTTTATAGCACCCCAATTTGTGCCCTTGGCCGAGCCTCATACAGGCCCGTATACGGGCCATATAATGCCCCGTATAGCTTATTGTAGGATCATACGGCCGTATGACACCCCGTATGACAACCTGTATGGACCTGGATTTGGCTTATGCAGCCAATCCAGGATGCCACTCATACCTTCCTCATGCTACCTAACAACACTTATGAATCTAGGGCTATGAATGAAAAATAACCAGCAAGATGATACAAGATAGTATGAAAATGGATATGAAATATTTCATTCATTTATTCCAAACACACACAATCTAACTAATCAAAAGAAAATTGCAACTAAAGAAAAAAAGATTTTCAAGAACTTCGGTTGCCACCCAAGAAGTGCTTGTTTAACGTCACTAGCTTGACGTACCTTCACCTTACCTTATGGGGGTTCAAATACCTTGAAGCTCTCATCAAATCCTCCCTTGAAGCATCGTCCAAATAAATATATTCCCAAGTTGGCATAAATTGAGCAGTTGTTGTCATCCATACCTGGGCTTTCCTTAGACATGTTGTGAGTCGAGGATTCCATGCTTACTCCTTTCTCCTTCACCTTTCTCCAGCATATCGTAGGGAGATTGAATTTTTTTCTTCTTCTTCTTTACTTTCACCATTTTCACCTTCGATGAGGTGGAATTTTCATGGATCTCCTCCTATTGCCCTTCTTGTTTCCCCAAACAAGGGTATAATGGATCCACCATTAGCAAGTCTTCCATGCACTCGGAAGTGAGCATGTCTACCTCGTCAAGACAATCTGAGGTATCATCTTGAGCCATTGTGTGCCGCATTGCATCGGGTAATTGAAACACAACCTCTTGATCTACCACCCTCAATGCAAGCTTGCCTTGTGCATGGTTCTCGAGAGCTTGAGCGCTGGAGAGGAAAGGATGCCCAAGAATGATAGGGACGTCAACTTCATCATCAACATCTAGAAGTATGAAGTCAGCCGGGAAAACAAATTTATTGATCTGAACGAGTACATCTTCAGCTATTCCCTTCGGTCTTCTCACAGATCTGTCAGCTAGTTGTAGTGTCATTCTTGTAGGCTTTGGTTCTTCGAGGCCGAGTTTCATATATAGTCTGTAGGGCATCACATTGATGTTTGCCCTGGAGTCTACCAATGCCTTCTTTGTGAGCCCTTCTCCAGGTACATAAGGGACAACAAAGCTACCCGGATCCTTCAATTTTTTTGGCATAAGTTGTTGTATAACTGCCGAACATTGAGCATTAAGTGTCACAACACCTACATCTTCCAGTTTCCTCTTGTTGGAGAGGAGCTCCTTCATAAACTTCGCATATTTCAGCATTTGAGGTAGAACCTCTACCGACGGTATGTTTATGTGTAGTTGCTTCAACATACTTTTGAACTTCATTAACTGGGTATCTTCTTTGTCTTTCTTCTCCTCTTTGGAATTAACGACGGGCTTGGAGTCTTCAATTTCAATGGGAGTGTTTGCATGAGGCTTTGAGACAGGGAGTTCCACCTCTTTTCCCCTTCTTAATGTGATAGATTTGCATTGTTCTTCCTAAGGGTTCTCCTCTGTATTGCCCGACAAACTACCTTGTGGTCTTTCGGCTTAAAAGCTGAGATGTCCAACCTTAACTTTGCGGCCTTGCTCGGTGGGAAATAGCGGCCCAAAAATTTATCAGGCATCTCGACCCAAGTACGAATAGAGCCAGAAGATAATAAGGTAAGCTATCTATAAGCTCATTCCCTTAAACTGAACAGGAAAAGTCTCAAGCGAATTTCATCATCAGAAGCTCCATTGATCTTGAACATGTTACATATTTGGATAAATTTTTCTAGGTGGGCATAGGGTTCTTCATCGGGCCTCCCATCAAACTGAGTTCAATTCTGAATCATGTTCATTATACTTGCCTTGATCTCAAAATTGTTCATATTAACATTGGGAGGATGGATAGTGAATTCCTCCCCTGTGTAGTGAGATCTCTCATACTCTGACAATGTTTGCCTTCTCTCGGCCATAATGGGCACTTCTCTTAATTTACCAATAGCTTCAATAGGAATGAAGTTTTCTGACTCTGAAGAGGATCCCGGAAGTACTCCTCCCCCTTATATCAATCTTCGGTGTAGAGTTCTCTCAATCTCACTATCCACTTCAAACAATCATTTAGAATTTTTGCGGGTCATACAATGAATTCCTCGCAACAAAATTTAGTGAGAATTAAGATTAGTATCCACAATTTTAATTGAATGAAAAACGAAACAAAGAAAGAAAAATGACTAAATTAGTAAACTCCTAACTTTCCTATTAGTCGAATTCACCACAACAACGGTGCCCAAAAACTTGATGCGATGCAACCGCAAGTGTACGTGTCATAATCAAGTAATAATAGTAGACTCAAAGGTCGGGTTATTGATCCTTAGGGAGATGAAAGTACTAGTACCCACTGCTCGTCTACTATCTAGTCGATCTAAAATGTAAGTGATTATATTAAACTTAAACTAAGAAATTACTCATGAATTCAACCAAGCATTCAAGAATGGAGAAATAACATCAATTAAATCATGCCCAAGGGTTCATCATTCATCCAAGCATCTACAAAATTAGTCCTCCATGAAAGGAGAGCAACAATCCACTACAAAGATGAAAATAATCAAAGAAATCATAAGGGAATAGACTATTGCATACATCATTGATAGCTTCCTTGATTTCTCCTTAATGTCTTCCCCTCTTCTTGCTCAAATGGCTTGAAGATGAAAATCTCCAAGCTCTCCTCAAGATCAATCATTTTCCTAAGCCGCTTCCTCCTCTCTAAACCCTCATTAGTCGGCTTTTATACCTCAAGGGTTTTTAGGGTGAGATTTACCATTTTGCCCGTTTGTAGATCTGCAGATTTGCTGGGAACTTATGACATACGAGCCGTCTATGGGCCCGTATAGCTTCCAGGTACATCCATACGACCGTATATCAGATCGTATGGATGCCAGTATAAGCCATACGGGATATTGTGCGGCCCCAAAGGAGATCACTTGTATGGTCCTTGATTCTCCAGGTCCATACGGGCCATATGTAAGCCCATATGCTTTGTTTTTTTTTTCTCCAAGAATGCTTCGTTTCGGCCTCAGCACTCGAAAAGCTTCCTTTCTCCTAGGGTCTTGATATCTTGCCCTGTTTATCAAAATAAACACATTTTAAGTATCGGTGGGCCAAAAATCACCACAATTACGTGCAAAGTATACAAGAATATGGTATAAAATTATGCTCAAATGAATACTTATAAATCAACAACCCAATCATGGAACACCTAGGTACCAATCTAGAAAATGGGAGAAAGAGAGAAAGATAAATCAGAGGAGATGAAATACTAAAGTGATACGAACGGCCTTTTAACCTATTGGTACCGAGTCCCTTACGTAAGACTAATGAGGTGTGTTCTCTTGGGTGATCCTGGGATCGAGCCCCCACACGTACAAGGTGAGGGCTTAGGTGTGTGTAGTAACTAAGCTCCATGCCTGTCCATGTCAATGACTTCGCTCACGGGGGTGCTTGACGTCTTTGTCAAAAAAAAAAAAAAAAAAACAGAAATGCTAAAGTGATTTCAAGGAGCTTCTGGAATGCTTTAGTAGAGTTTGATATTTTGTTTTCCAAAATCTCAATTAAAACCCAAAGGATTCAAAGAGAGGGGTTTTAGAACCTCCATGAACAAGAGTGAGAATTCAATCTCAGTTGAAGCTGATTTATTTGCGGAAAATTAGCATTTAGTCACTGCCCCAAAACTTCTATAATGATGAAGTCCCTGGAAAATTTCATTAGTCCTTATTATCTTAATGTATATACAGGTCCAAACTATTCCCAAAATTTTTATCTTCTTATTTATATCGCTAAACTTATTCTTTAACTATTCTAACACTATCACTAAACTCATGCTTTAATTATAACTTATATTAAATAAAAAAGTTAAGATGTTACTCGATCATACTTCAGAATTCCTGGGCTGTTGGGGAGATTGAGGAGTTCATTGTTCTTGCTCTTGGAGGGCTCTAGTAAGCACCTCTAGTTGCTTCTGGAGTATTTGGATATGAAGATCCTGTGGATCCTTCTCTAGGATGGTAGCCTACTCTAAAAGGGTTCCCGATCAAGGGGATCATGCTCGTCCACTGACCTCTCTCTCAGTTATAGGAGGGACTAGATTCTTCTTGTCTCTCGCCATCATGGTGTTCAACACAACTTCTTAATTAAAATTGTCACAGACTAAACCAACTATTGATGTGTCGAATCAACTCTTCCTCAAGATCAGGGCTGATTCAAATCAATTAGTAAAATTTGATGGAGATCGCATCTTCTTCAGGTGGAAACGGGAAAGAAGATCAACCTCCGGCGATAGCTTTGGTGGGAAGAACTCCTTCTGCTATTGAAGTCCTAATGAATGCGACCTGCAAGAGGAAGTCTGGGGCCTATCCCTAGACTCTTCGATAATCAAGTTAGCCAAATGAGTTTGAAGAGAGGAGGAGAGAGATTGAAGACCTCTCTCAGAAGAATTCAGAGAGGAAATTGGATAAAAAGAATGAGTGGAGTGTGAGCTAGGAGCGAGAGAGAAAGAGAAGGAGATCTCTAAGAGAGTTTGAGCTTGTGGGATGATTCTAGTTCAAAGGAGAAGATCTCTAGAGGACGTCCCGCTACTCTCTCTCCTCAGCCCCTTTTATACCTTCCCGGAGGCGGTTGGGTGGTTGAAGGTGACTTGGATACCAAGCAAGCCATTGCTTGGGCGCCAAGCTCTGATAAAGCCTTCAAGCGTCTTCGAGAAGCTTGCCCGGACTTCTCTTGAGGCCTTTTGGAAGCTTGGTTCGCTGTTAATCGGTTATAAGATGTTAGAGATATTCCAGGTTCTCAGCCGCTAGGGTCATGCCCTAAGTATGATGTGATTTTCCCCATATAATAATATAATAAAAAAATATCTGCATTATACTTTGTTTTTGCTAGCAAATAGACTTTATAGTTATCACTCACAATGGAAGATCTACATTTTTTAGTTGGTTTATGGAAGGAGTGTACAACATCACAATTAGATTTTATTTACTTGAACCTAGACATAACAATTGACAATTTGTGATATGAGTACACATAAAATGGATAAAAATATATTTTTTTAAATAAAATAAAACATATATTTTTATATTATAAGGTTTATTAATTAGACTATAATAACTAAAATTTTATAGATGAAATATCACACTCAATAAGTAAAATATTACATCATACTTTTCGAGTCTGACGGCGCATAGGCTCTCCAGCACGGTGGCATCATCAAGATCACCCCCCCTCCCCCCATAAGTGGTGGTTGTACAAATCAAATTTTACTTGTTGTGGCACTCTAACCTAAAGGTGAGCGACAACCGATAATGGACCTAATTGCCGCAATCTCAAGCAGTTCAAATCGGACGAAGGATGGACTAAAGTCCATGTCACAAGGGGGTTTCATTCTTTACCAATCTTTCCATTTTTTCTTTGGAAATGCGAACCAAACGTTTATTTCATAAGTGATCAAAATGCTCATTCGTTAACCACATTTAGTATGAACATTATGATGCAAGTTCAAAAAGGGCTCAGTAAAAAAGTTTTCAAGATTTAATTTGTATAAACCAACAGAAACAATACAAGAACCAATGAAATGATTTTTCTTAAACAAACTAAAACATCCATTGTAATATTTAAAAGAGTATCTAACTTTATCAAGATTACACAAAAGAAACCAATTTTCTAGAAATAGAAGATATATTGAGTTTTAAATAAATCCAAATGATGTTTAGTATCTAAAGTCAAATGGTAAGTTCAAATTAATTCATTTGGAGCTTTCACTCTATTTCCCATAAGAAAAATTTTTCATTTGGGTTTATGGTTTCAGTTGTAAAGAATCCCTATATTGCATTAATAACATGAGCGATACAACCAAAATCATTCTGCCAAGTGCTATAAGGAACATCAGCTAAATTTGATTCAAAATATACAAAAGTACTAGGCTTACCTTTCTTTCCAGACCATCCCTTATGCTTTAGCTAATCTTTTTGAAAGTGTTCATGTTTGCCATAAAAATGATACTTATCCTTTTTATGTTTCTTTCCGTGGACCTGGGAAGAAACTCATTTATTTTAAGATATCCTTGTTTACATTTACCATGTTTCTTTCCAACTTATTGATGACTTACAAAATGAATGAAATGAGGTCCTTGATTCTAAAGTTATGTTTCCTCTGAACTGGAATATCTTGCAATTCATGCACATTCCATATGTCAATTTTGATATTATAGTTCATTTGGAAATGATCATACTCTGAAAGTAATGAGTTAATGATGAGTTGTACAAAACAGTTCTCATCTACATTCATTCTCAAGGGCTTAAATCTTGCTCTAAATTTTGTCATCCTAATGACATGTTTATGCATCATACAAGAACCGTCACACTTCACGGTTGTTAAAGTACCTATTAAAGTCCAAACAATTGGCTTCTCAGTAGTGTGGGAGCTTGATATTGTTTTCTATACTTATTCACAAAAATATTAAGACTTCAATTTACCCATAAATGGATTATCTTCATGTCATTCATAAGGATCAAAATTTATGGGTAATTGAAAATAAAATTATTTTAGAATTTTGAACTAATGTCTTAAAGATTTTACCAATTTTAACAAAAAAAATACATAATATAAATTACAAATTTGAAACATCATATTTAATCTGTCATGCCCTGAACCAAGCCCGACCCGACTCGGACACGTGACAGATGCCACGTACTTATGGGGTTTCCCCATAAGCACGCAAGGCACAGAATCGGAAACAAATAATAATTTCAAAAATACGAATAATAAAGCAACTCAACGGAAGTCAATACCGCGGTTATCTATCCTATACAGGGTTCTGAACAAAAAATACAATGTAATAATACACCTACAAGGCTAAATATAAATATATAAAATTTTAAGGACTAAAAAGTAAAATGGGCTGATACTTTTCATACCTAACTAGAAATGGTTACAATCACATTATTTATTTCTCTCACGCCACCGCCCTCATCTGCAAAAACCCAAATTTGCCTCTTCCTCTCTATCTTCGAACAGACGTGCATACTTGGTTGATTGATAAGTGTTCAAATGAGCCTTATTTATATATAAAATTCATGCATATTACTATAAGTTTTGGAGGAGTATTGGCCCGCTTGTACTCAAAATAGCTTTGTTTCTGTAAACAGGGCAGAAAATAGAGGTTCCAGGAGAAGGGAAGCGTTTTCAAGAGAATACGGGCCAAAACAGGGGAAACAAAGAAAGAGAACCAGCCCATACGGAGTCCCATACGGACCCGTATGGACCTAGGGAATTCAGATCCAACCTCCACAGCTGTACGAACCCCTAAACGGACTGACAGGATTCCGTATACGGACTCTTGAGAGCCATACGACCCCATATGGGAGTCCGTATATGGGACCGTATGTCGTAAGTCTACAACTGCGTTTTGATTGAACCAAGGGTAAAATCAGAAAATACGCCCAAAACCCTAGTGTGGGGTATAAATACAAAGCTTAATTAGGGTTTTGGGACATCTTGGAGGAAGGAAATCAAGTCTTGGGGAGGGTTTTCATCATTTTCTCCACCACCAAGGAGGAGAGGATTTGAGAAGTTCTTCCCATCCAAAAGCCCAAGAAGGAGAAGAAGGGGCAATAGGAGCAGCAAGAAATCCACCAACGGAGCACAATTAGGGTTTTTCCTCATGAACATTGTGGTTTCTTTCCCTATTAGCATAGATTGTTGCTCTCCATTGATGGAGAGCTAATTTTTTGATACTTGGGTGTTGATGAACCCTTGGATGATGTTTAATTGATATTGTTTTTTCTATGTTAATTGCTTGGTCGAATTAATTATGGTCTATTGGATGTTATGTATGGTAGTATTAACCCCTCTACGTTGCGAGAGCTAGGAGAGGTTTCTATAGTCCATAGGGGGGAAGAAGCGAGCGCCTCCCCATGTGTAGACAATCTCCAATAGAAAGGGCTATGAGTACACCGGGAGCCCGTGTACTAAGGAGAGCGAATCCATTAGATATCTTATTCCCATAGCTCTTCCAAGAGATAGGTTCCCTAGAACATAATCATTAAGGGCACTAGGTTTAGTAATCACCCTCGAGCGAGGGGATGAAAGCACATTAGGAACCTTTGGCTAATGATTCACCAAGAATTAGCATAGATAGCACTATCCATCCCTAAGAAAATCCAAGGGGGATTCAATAAGCCAAGTATCCTCTTCATCCATTGATTTTCTTCAAGGTCAATTTGCTTGTTAATTTGCATTGTCAATTTTAGAATTTAGGTTTAGTCACCACCAACCAATTTTGATCGACTAGATAATAGATAAATAGCCACTACTAGTACTTCCTTTCTCCCTGAGGATCGACAACCCGACATTAGTCCACTTTATTACTTGATTTGACCTGTATACTTGCGGATTCAGCGCATCAAGTTTTTGGCGCCGTTGCCGGGGATGATTTAGGACTACTAGGAAAGCTTGGAGTTTATTAATTTAGTCATTTATTTTCCGTTTTTACTTTGTTTTAATAATTGTTTGATCTCTTGAATAATAATTTTTCTCACAATCTTTTGTGCGAGGTGTTGGTGCATGACCCAGAAAAATCCTAAGAATCTTGTTGAAGCGGATAGTGAAATCGATAGAATCTTCCACAAGAGGTTGAGAGAAGTGGAGACATCAAATCCAGGACCCTCTTCGGGGTCAAAGAACACTTTGCCCACTGAGCGCAGGGTTGAAATCATAGAGGAACCTATCATGGCAGGAAGAAGACTTACACTCTCTGAACATTAAAGGTCCCATTACACAGGGGAAGAATTCAGTGTGCACTCCCCAAATGTCAATCTGAATAACTTTGAGATCAAAGCAAGCACATTGTCGATGATTTAGAATTCAGCTCAATTTGATGGGAGGCCGGACGAAGACCCATATGCTCACATTGCTAAGTTCGTCCAGATCTGCAGTATGTTTAAGATTAATAGAGCTCTTGATGATGCTATTCGATTGAGGTTGTTTTTGTTCAGTTTGAGAGATGGGGCCTATAGGTGGTTGAATTCGCTTCCGGCGCGATCTATTCGAACTTGGGTCGCAATGCTTGACAAATTCCTTGGCTGATATTTTCCACTACGAAAGGCCGCGAAGCTCAGATTAGACATTTCTATATTCAAACAAGGGCATATGGAAACATTTTTTGAAGCTTATGAAAGATATAAGGATTTACTCCTGCGATGTCCCCAACATGGTTTGGATCCTTGTGCCAAGGTCCGTACATTTTACAATGGCTTGGATGATTTAACAAGACAATTGGTAGATGCGGCCACCGGAGGTTCTTTGGGAAACAAATATCCGGATGAGGCCGAAAAGATTTTTGAAGATATGTCGAGCAATGAGGCACACTGGTCCACTAGAGGCAAGCAAGTCAAAGTAGTAGGCTCCTTGGATGGAACCAATGCAACCGATATAGTTCTCGCCGATAGACTAGAAGCCTTGACAAGGAAGATTGATGTATTAACCACCTGTAGTAGCTCGAGGCCAACCCCGGTGATGTCTTGCAACACATGTGGAGGAGGGAACGATATGACTCATTGTCCTATTGCAAGTATTGATGCCATGCCTCAGGAGAAACTACAATATTTGGGCAACAATCAGAGGCAACCGGATGGGCAGTATAGAGCTTTTATACCAAAGTGGAATCATTCCGCTTTGTCTTATGGGAATCCTCAAGGGGGGCAATACCCACCGGGTTTCCAGCATCCCCCAAAGCCACAGGAACGGAAGCCCAACATGGAGGAAATGATGTTGAAGATGTTACAAAACAATGAAGTATCTATTCGGAACTTGCAAGCCACGGTACAGAATTTGGAGAACTAAATGGGCCAGATGGCCAAGACCCTTTCAGAGAGGTCCCAAGGTAGTTTACTGAGTAATACCGAAGCAAACCCTCGCGAGCAATGCAAGTCAATCACTTTGAGAAGTGGAAAAGAGGTTAGTTCCCCGATCCAAAGATCTCAAGAGAAGAAGATAAGTGAAGAAGAAGACTCGGCATCATTGGCAAACTCTAGAGAGGGGACAAAGGAAAGGGAAGAAGCACTGTCTTTCCGTCCATATCAACCGAAGATTCCTTGTCCCGCTAGGTTGAAGAAGGACAAGGAAGATGCTCAATTTGCCAAGTTCTCTAGCATGCTGAAGCAATTGCACATTAATTTGCCATTGGTGGAGATTCTAACCAAGATGCCAAAGTATGCGAAGTTCATGAAGGACCTCCTCTCTAACAAAAGGAAGCTAGAGGATGCGGCTGCAGTCACCCTCAACGCCCAATGCTCGGCCATTGTACAACAGGATGTTTCTAAAAAGTTGAAGGATCCGGGTAGCTTCATTGTTCCTTGCATACTTGGGGGAGGAGTGACAAAGAAAGCATTGGTGGATTCTGGTGCAAGCATCAATGTAATGCCGTACAATCTATACATGAAGCTTGGGCTTGAGGATCCAAAGCCAACTGGAATGATGTTGCAATTGGCGGATCGATCCGTGAAAAGACCAAAGGGATTAGCTGAAGATGTTCTTATCACGATCAATGACTTTGTATTTCCGGCTGATTTTGTATCTTAGATGTAGATGCCAATGTTGAGGTCCCCATCATCTTGGGGCGTCCCTTCCTTGCTACTGCTCAAGCACTCGAAGACCACGCCCAAGGCAAGCTTGCGCTAAGAATAGGGGATCAAGAGGTTGTATTCAAGATTCCTGAGGTAATGCGATATACTATGGCTCAAGATGACACATCGTACAGTGTGGATGATGTTGATTTGATCACCTCCGCTTGTATAGAGGATCTCTTGGTGATAGACCCTTTTTATGATGAATTGAACGAAGAGAAAGACATGCTAGAAGAAGTTCAGGAAAGTTCTGCTGCACCAAAGAAGAAAACTCGGGCCAAAGTTGAAAGAGCTAAGAGGAAGAGGAGACCTATCCCGGCCTTGAAGAAGCGCTGGAAGAGAGCGCAAGAAGAAGGGGTAATTACCACATCTTCCCACTCCACTCCTTCAAACGAAGACCCAAGTATAAAGGCGAAAGATCATTCTATTTATGCACTCTTGGGTGAATACTTGTTCGGACGATGTTTTAGTGGAAGAGCCGATGGAAGCTTCAAGGTATTTGAGCCCCCATGAGGTAAAATGAAGGTACGTCAAACTAGTGACGTTAAACAAGCACTTCTTGGGAGGCAACCCAAGTTCTAAAACTCTCTTTTATTATCTTTTGTAATTTTTCTTCTTGACTAGTTAGTGGTGTTTGGAATAAATGAAAGATGTGTTTCCGTCCAATTCCCTTTATTCTTGTGCTGGGTGCTGTTATTAGAGGTAGAATATTGATCATTATCAGGCCGTGCAACGAGAGGGGCATGAATGAACCTTGGAAAGGCTGTATAAGCCTCAACCTAGGTGTATACGGGGTCCCATACAGATTGACAACAGTCCATATAGGGAAGACAGATGGCCATCCGGACTTCACTATAGACTCCATACGACCCCGTATAGGAGTCTGTATGGAATCTAAAAAGGACACTAGTGCGGGGCGCTGTAAAAAGAGCCCCCCTCTCACTTAAAATTTCATTTTCACATTTTGCCCTAAAGACCCCACACCCCCTCTTTGTGACGCGGCGATCATTCCTCTTCGAATTAAGGCCTAATCGTCTCTAGGTATGCGCCAATCACTCGATCTATTGATTGTTTACATATTTTACATGTTTTAAAAACCTAGGTTTGCATCAAATCGATTTCGAATGAGGAATGTTGTGAATAGATGAAATCTTGTGCTACTTTTGCTATAATGATTGTATTGGATGATAATAGTATGTTTTGAGGATGTTTTGGATGCGAAGAATGTAAAAATGGGGCCAAGATCCGTCGCGGCTGTCGGCGCGCCCACGGCCAGATCCATACGGACCCCCATATGGGGTCCCATACGGACCCGTATAGGGTTCTGCCCCCCTGTATACGGTCCTTTGACAGCCCATATACTACCCCGTATAGGGCAGTTTAGGGCTTTTTCTTGTAAAATTTTGCCATGCCCCATGAGCTTCATTGACACTAACATCCCTTACTTATTTACAGAGATGTCGAGGAAGCTAACAACGACGAAGAAGCGCCGAACGGAGGCAGAATCATCATGAACTAGGCCGCACATCACACACGAGACCCACCGCATCCGACACACCCGTCTCTTCTCCCGCCGATTAGGTCGGACCCGTACCATAGACTGGGGAGCTCTTACTCAGCTTGGTATCGCCGATCGAGTCCGGGAGATGATTTCGTTTGGCGGCTGGGAGAAGATTTTCTCCCTCAGTCACGAGGTATTCAACGGCCCGACTCTGGAGGTATTACGCAACTTTGAGGCCGATAGGAGTGCAGTGGGAGAGCAAAGCCACACAGCCATTACATTCCAGCTCTTCGGGTGGCTGAAGGCGATGAGCTACACCCTGTTTGTACTATACATGGGGTTGTACGATCGCGAGTACACGTACACGCGAGAGTACAACGAGCTGATTACCGCCTTCCCCGAGCGCACCATCTCCTCCTCACGCTTCTGGGTGTAGTTAGGCGGGCGCCATGACAACAACAAGGCGTCCTTGATGATAGATCCGGTGTACCGCTACATTCACGCACTCATTAGTCGCTCTATCGCAGGTCGCAGCGACAACTGGGGGGTAGTCATTGTCACCAACCGCCTGTTTCTCTACAACATTATTGAGCGAGTCCCGATCCACTTGGGGTATGTGCTCGCTGACTATCTGGCGCATCATGGGCAGAGCACCAGACTCAAAGACATCCATGCAGGACCTTACATCACACGTCTGATCATTGGCATGGGTCTCGAGGCGGATCTGGAGGGAGAGCAGCACTAGCAGCTAGTCTGCCTGCTTGATATGACGCTCCTTGCTCAGATTGGGCTTGTGCGGCGAGCTGGCGGCCGCTACACACTTGCCGGCCAGCTCTCGGACAGTTCAGATGAGGAGGGGTTGATTCTGATGACTCTGACGTGGCAGAGCTTGCTGCACGACTACCTTCCACATCCAGTGGCCTCACTACATCCAGTAGTCGATTCACGAGGCTAGAGGAACAGATCATAGAGATTCGTGCTGTCCAGGACACCATTCTAGCAGAGCAACGACGGCTGGGGGATTAGTTTACCGAGTTCTCGCTGTACATTCGTAGACATGCCGCCTTTGCACACCCTCCACCTTCAGCACCAGCCGATGATGATCCCGCGCGGGACATTTGAGACACTACTTTCATATTTTATTTTTCTTTATTTGGACCTGTGCTATTTGAACTCGTTATTTCTTTATTTTCGTACATTATGGTACACTGAGCTAGGGCATCTCCCTGCTATTTTATCCTTTATTTTCGTTATGTGGATTATCTTGGTTTGGATTTTATTGAAATTGATGCCCTCTCTATTTTCGCAGAATTCAACTTTGGATCCACAACCCCCGATAAGCCAAGTACTCCTCCACTTACACGAACCATTCTTGGCAACTACATTTAGGGGAGTATCGTTCACCTTTCTTCACTAATTACATGCGCTGACTTTGATTTTCATGCATTGAGGACAATACAGAACTTTAGAGTGGGGATGGGTGGCTACCTATCTCTTCTTAGGGTTATTGCAAATCTTTAAGTGTGGAGATAGGTAGCTATTAAGATCATTCATTGCAGATATTTTTGTTCACTATGTTTGATATGCATGATAATTAACCTCGTGGATAGATAAATGTGATATGAATTTTTTTTCTAGTACACCATCTGTAATTTGAAACTTTTCCAATTGAAACACCATGGGCATATAGAGACCATCTTTGTGACAATTATGATTGTGAAAGACAATAGATAACTCATTGACATGTCCTTTTGCCTTGACTAGCTAAGCATTGTTTTCAATGACCCCAAGAAATTTCGTGGTACTAGTTCAAATCTGTTAAACCCCTCATAGTATACATAGTGGACAAGTACAATGAAAATAAAATAGTTTAGCACATAGTGTAAGTTAAGAAAGACAGTGTTCCGCTGTTTATGGTGATGAACTAGTTTGGAGTTCTCGCTCCTAACCAGAGTGTTCTCCATTTCGAAAAATCACTACTTAGCATGAACATCTACAAGTAAAGTTATAACCACCTAAGTAGCTAAGGGTTCGGGTGCCTAATCAGCATGGTTCCTCTGCAAAAGGGGGGAATTACACTCTACCTTGATCTCTAGCACGGGAAAGTCGGATCTAATAAAGATGCCCTACTTAATTTAAAAAACAAAAAAAAAAAAAAATTATTTTTGAACCTGTCGACCGTTCATCTAATAGGGAAGTAACTCTTTTGACCTTAAGGCCTCAAGGATTTTCTAGAGTCCATTGAGGGCATACTTTCCTTGCTAAGACTTTAGAACATGGCATGTGGAGTGAACAAGCTTTGTCTAGGGCTTTATCGAAAAAAAGTTACAGGATCAATCTAAGCCCTGGTGTGGAGATAGGAAAACATAATGAGGTGGTACACTTGGACTAGAATTCATGTATAGTGTGTAGAGCCCAAGGTTGAACACTCATCTTCTTTTGTTAATTTCTTTTCTTTGCTTAAGGACAAGCAAACCTTTAAGTGTGGAGATATGTGATAAGTGTTCAAATGAGCATTCTTTATATATAAAATTCATGCATATTACTATAAGTTTTGGAGGAGTATTGGCCCTCTTGTACTCAAAATGGCTTTGTTTCTTTAAACAGGGCAGAAAATAGAGGTTCCAGGAGAAGGGAAGCGTTTTCAAAGAATATGGGCCAAAACAGGGTAAACGGAGCAAGAAAACCAGCCCATACGGAGTCCCATACGGACCCGTATGGACCTAGGGAATTCAGATCCAACCTCCAAAGCTGTACGGACCTCTAAACAGACTGACAGGACTCCGTATACGGACTCCTGAGAGCCATATGACCCCGTATGAAAGTCCGTATATGGGACCGTATGTCGTAAGTCTGCAGCTGCGTTTTGATCGAACCAAGGGTAAAATCGGAAAATACACCCAAAACCCTTGTGTGGGGTATAAATACAAAGCTTAATTAGGGTTTTGGGACATCTTGGAGGAAGGAAATCAAGTCTTCGGGAGGGTTTTCATCATCTTCTCTACCACCAAGGAGGAGAGGATTGGAGGAGTTCTTCCCATCCAAAAGCTCAAGAAGGAGAAGAAGGGGCAATAGGAGCAGCAAGAAATCCACCAACGGAGCACAATTAGGGTTTTTCCTCATGAACTTTGTGGTTTCTTTCCCTATTAGCATGGATTGTTTCTTTCCATTGATGGAGAGCTAATTTCTTGATACTTGGGTGTTGATGAACCCTAGGATGATGTTTAATTGATATTGCTTTTTCTATGTTAATTGCTTGGTTGAATTAATTATGGTCTATTGGATGTTATGTATGGTAGTATTAACCCCTCTACATTGCGAGAGCCCGGAGAGGTTTCTATAGTCCATATGGGGGAAGATGCGAGCGCCTCCCCATGTGTAGACAATCTCCAATAGAAATGGCTATGAGTACACCGGGAGCCCGGGTACTAAGGAGAGCGAATTCTTTAGATGTCTTATTCCCATATCTCTTCCAAGAGATAGGTTCCCTAGAACATAATCAGTAAGGGCACTAGGTTTAGTAATCACCCTCGAGCAAGGGGATGAAAGCACATTAGGAACCTTTGGCCAATGATTCACCAAGAATTAGCATAGATAGCACTATCCATCCCTAAGAAAATCCAAAGGGGATTCAATAACTCAAGTATCCCGTTCATCAATTGATTTTCTTCAAGGTCAATTTGCTTGTTAATTTGCATTGTTAATTTTAGAATTTAGGTTTAGTCACCACCAACCAATCTTGATCGACTAGATAATAGATAAACAGCCACTACTAGTACTTCCTTTCTCCCTGAGGATAGACAACCTGATATTAGTCCACTTTATTACTTGATTCGACCCGTATACTTGCGGATTCAGCGCATCATTGATCCAAAGACACGAGAAGGGATTCCGAGTGGAAGACGGTCAAGGTGAGCCCCTTGTTCATTGATTTTTGAGTTTGAATTGAATTTGGGATATCCTCGATCAAGGGCTGATACTGCAGTACGTAGAGGATAATCCTATGTTTTAGTCATAAGTTGGTTCCTAAATTTGCCAACTAATATATGCAATATATGTTGCTTTGTTCCTACTGATATCTACTCGTTTTTTAAGTTTTAGCAGATATTCTTTCTTTAGAGTCTAATTTTACGTATTTGCTTGGGCTTTTGTAGGCTTAGAGCCAATCTTCTTGCTATAAATAATTGATACAATGAAGTTTATTATTTCGAAGATAGATAAATCATCCAACTAATCTTTCCCATAATTTAGATCGTTATTTTGCAAAATCTTTATTTTCTAATAACAAATTATGAGATCATTATCAATGCTATTATTAAGTCAGACCTATCAATTGGGCTAGCTTGACTCTTCCATTCACTTGAAAGAATTTCTACACATTTTGTAGATTTTGTTATGAATGACTCCTTAAATTTACAACTATGTAAGATCTCATAACATGCATAACCAAAACCGAAAAGAGTATGTGAACTAGTGATCCATCATATGGCCAAGATTCCATGCATGGGGTTTTACTTAACCCAAGCTCTTAAGAACCTCTTAATAAACCTGCACCAATATTTTAATTTTGGTTTCAACACCCAACATTAATATTTTGTTTCGGTCTATATCACTTAGGTTTCTTTATTTCAAAATTAAGAAGTTATTAAAGATGCATAGATTTGTTGAAGTATAAAAAAGAGCTTGGATAGCCTTATGAACAGTACTGTATTTCTTTTTTTGATATTTTCATTATGCCATTGCCTAGAGCTTCATAAGTGGTTTATATGTCCATTAAGTTTTTTTTTTGGTATCAAAATAAAAATATTAATAGTATTGTTGCTCTATCCAAGCAAAGGATGATGTCAAAAGCATTGTATATGTCTTCTTCAATGTTGTAACTGGATTTTGACAGAAAATGTTACTTATGTTTTGTCCCTTTCTAGGCGAAAATGATGCAACAATTTTTATCTAGTATGAATCACAAGTCTCTCTAAATGTCTTCTTTGATGTTGTAACTGGATTTTGACGGAAAATGTTATTTATGTTTTCTAACACCCCGGAATTTTCACAATAAATGCCTAAATTATTGAAAATACTAATCGAGGCTAATAAGTCAGTAAAAGAAATTAAACACTTTTAATTTTCTAATAAATAGAATCAGGACAAAACGGGGGTCGACTTTGGTCCAAGAAAATTAAGTTGTAAGAAGGCCCTTAATGGACAGGGCCACTTTGCTAATTAATAACCCTAAATCCTAGAAGGTTTAATTGATAATCGTAAGTGGGAAATGGACCGGGCCCAAATAGAATTTCTCTCATTGCTTTTTAACAGTATTTAATTAAGTTAATCCTTACTTAAACCTTAATGATTCGGTTTAAGAAAAAGGAATACCAATTATTGCAAATAGAATAAAATAATATTTTATTCATTATCCAGATCTGGATTTCCCGGATTTGGGTCGGGTCAAAGATGAGATTTGGGATCTTGGTCGGCTTTAATCGACAAACCCTTCACACAATAGTAAGGAGCAAGGAATAAGATAAATATTAAATAAAATAAAATAATAAATTATAATTAGATTCGAAGAAAACGGATCTGGTCTGGGTAAAGGATTCGTCTGTGAGTCTAAAGTGATGGGATAAAAGGATGTATTAAATTAATATCAATTGAATATTATATGAATTAAAATGTAAAGTTAGACCTAGGACTTTGATTTATTAAAATCCATTGAAGCCTTCATCTCCCTCAACCCTCACGATCTCTATCTCCTTCTCTTTTTTCCTTTCCATCTCCTTCCCACGCTTGACCACTCTCACCTCGCCGAGCCCCATCCCCGGCATGCACCAACCGTGCTTTCTACGTCCGTCCACCACCCCTTGCGTGAGTGCGGCCTGCACGCCAACGGTTGCTTTTCCGCCCGTGGCCCGACCTTCCCCGATTTGACAACACCGTACGCGGCTAGGCCGAGCTTCTTGGCGACGCCCCACCTTCCTCCGCTCGCGGTCGACACCCGGCCGCCTCTTATAACCGCATCCAACGGTCATGTCGACCTGCTCCGCCCTTGTGCGCGGCATAGGCTGGCCACCCTGTTTCTTCCTAGCGAGATCCGTGGGACTCCAATGAGCCAGAGCCTTCTTCCTCGGCCCGACGAGCCCTCAGCTCTGGCGAACAGCACGCACACCTCCTCCGTAGGCCTGCAACCGCAACTCTATGCATCCCCTCTCCCTTCCCTGGTGAGGATCACCGATTGAACAGATCGTCACCTTCCCTCAGTACAGTGAGCTCTATTTTGGGAAACCTGGTTTAATAAATTGGATTGTTTGCATGTAGTTAGGTTACAAATTCACAGCTATGAAATGGTGAAATTAAGAGGGAATTAGGGGAGGGATAAGACTAGGAGGTGGTTGAATTAGGATGTCATGAGTTATGTATTTGAAGGAGACTTAGTTGTATATGTTTAAATACACTTGTATGTTATTGATTATATAATTTCGGGAGCCCATAAATAGGGTAGATGCTTCCCAATTTTCTTTGAAAATACAAACTTAATCCTCTATGCTATGTGTAGCATTTGATTACTTTAGGGAGCAGGTTAGAAGCCTTCGAATTAAGCTAAGGATGAAGATAGTCAAGTCTTCTATTTTGAGCAAATTTCGTATTTTTCATTCTCCTTGGAAACATGAAGTGCAAGTTAAGTGAAAGCATGCTCTAGTTTAATTTAATGTCTCTACTATACTCTTTCGAGTAGAAGTTAGAGTATAAGTTAAGAATATGATTACCGTATTCATGAATTTTCATATTTTGATTATTAGGGATAGGAAAACGCAAAGGCAAGACCACAGTTGCTGAACCTAGCCAGCCTTAGAGGCTACCTAGACTCAGGTGATGGAACACCAATGTACATCTCTCATATTTTCTACCGAGTTTTCATCGTGTTCATTTATTCGAAATAAAGAGCATGAGTTTATTATTTAATAAATACCTTAAGTGTTACAAGCATGTCTTTTCTAAATAGATCCCCAGATTTGAAACATGTTTTAGAAAATGCATACGAAAAGCACATAAACATAATTGAAATAGAAAATGAGTTGTGGATAGAGATATTGATGCACTGTACCGTAATCACATACTTGCCTGCACTAGTGGTGGCTCTCTAACAGAGCCAGATAGTATAGTAATAGGTAGGGAAGGGGTTGATTTAATAAACTCTGATGTTGACCCAAACTATCTATTTTCAAAACCATTCTATTTTCAAGAAATAAAACCCACTTTACGTACCCGAAGGATGCCTAGTGCACGTATATACATTATAGCTCGACGGTAGTTGATTGGTCCTACCGTGAGGCTATCAGGAGTTGATTGGTCCGCTCGTTTCCACTCTGGTTCCGCAGTATAAAAGTAGAGGTGTAGCTGACATTAATATTATTGATTATATGATATGATTTCATATATTGTCAACTTCCCGGTTGTTGATTGGTTTAATCGGGGGGGTAACTGGCTTTGATTGGTCAGCTAGGATGATTATGGGAATCATCCCCGGTACCAAGGATAAAGTAATTAAAGAAACCCGCATATGTATTTTACTTGGGTTTTCTATTATCTTGACATGATTTAATTTGATTGAAGATAATACATTAACCCGCATTTTCACATCTCGCATTTATCTTAATATTTTATACTTATTTAGTATATATATTTTATTCAAGATTATTACATGCCGATGTTACACATGTATGTCAATACCTGACAGTAGTGTTCATACCTCACTGAGCTTCTGTAGCTCACCCTCTTTTTGTGTAAAATTTTACAGGTAGTAGACAGATACTTGATCATATCTAGAGTGGAGGAGAGAGTCCTGTCAACCCTTAGTTGGCTCTGACCGTCCAGTTGTTATATTACTATTTGGAGTGTTGTATTTGCTCTTAGAAGAGTTATGAACTCTTATGCTAGTCTTGTACTGTATGATATTATGGATTGTACGGTTATGTATTGAAACTATGTTTTTATGATATTAGTGTTTGGTTATGATTAATTTATAAGATTATACAGCCTTGGGCTCGAGGTTCACCCCCTGACCTAGCTGGTGTGACACTTGTCCCCTATTTGGAGATGGGTGTTACATGTTTTGTCCCAATCTAGGCAAAAACGATTCAACCAGTTCTATCTAGTAGCTACTCTATATTATGCTTTTTATTTTAGGATTACGTAGAGAGACTTAGGAATAGGTACAATAGTGTGTAACTATTGTGCAACTCAATAACTAAGACTATATTTTTTTGTATTAGATCCTCGTACGGAGGCTTGAGTCAAGGTTAGATTGAGTTTGAAATTTGGAGGTATGTAAGCATTCCACATATAAATTAAACAAAGGTTTGGTATGAATTTATGGTATTTATTTTCACTATAAAAAGCCTTGATTATTGTTTTTAAAAACAATTCAAGAAAGTATAAGCAACCTATTTTCTCCACAATTGAACCATGCATGTATGTTGTGTTTGGAGTTATATATAGCCGATTGTTTGTTTGAGCACTTTTAGACATAGCTAGTTTGTGTACTATGTTATACTTCCATGGAATTTATTGAGATTTCTAAATACGTCTCCAAATGTGTCTATGTTATGATCCTTGTCAATAGGGGTTAAAAATTGACCGTGTCGACACGCTTTTTAATTTTGAACTAGTTCAACCCGTGTTGTCTGTAATTATAACAACCTTTTGATTTTGACTCGGGACACATAGGTAAAATAAATAGAATTTTGACCCGTATCTCTGTTGTTAATAGTGGTCATAACATTTTGTGAGAATATATTATTTTCAAGTATGGATACAAATCCTCTGATTTTATGACTTGGTGTTCGTCTTTTTATGATATTATTATTGCATTCATACTGTCTGGATTTGTATCATTTACGCAAACAAAATATGTTGTTGATTGTTGATAAGTGCACAATTGTACATGTATTTCCACCATATTTGCATGCACTTCATATTTTGTGTCAATTCCTCTATTTTGGTACTTCTCTGGGTTTGTTTTGTGTTTAAGCAAATAAAATAGGTGCCCGGAGCAAAGGAATGAGAAATGGAACAAGCCTGGGCGAAACAAGCAAAAAAGGGCCTTTATAGAGATGTGTACGGCCATAATACAATGTGGCACGTCGGTGCCAAAGGGCGTGCAACTCTCTGGTCAACTAAACGCATCGACGAATTTGGTACTAGCATGCAGATGGTTGGCATACTAGTACACCCCAAGGACACAGCTTACAGATGAGCTGCAATGTTCTGGAGATTATTTAAAAATATCCAGGATTCCAGATACGATCTCCACCATTCAGTTTGATGAAGAAGGGTTTGAGAACATCGAGTAAAAATTCAAGGTCGGTCCGAGTTGATTTAGTCACCCAATCGATCTCTTGATGAAGACTGCACGGACCTGGAATTTCAGTCCGAATTATCCTAAATTATCTCAAGATTATCTCGACCTAATCCAACTACAACTAGAAGTTATCTAGAATTAGGAGGACAATTTTGCTAGAGATTTTCAGCCTATATAAACAGAAGGAAAGAGGGGATTAAAGCATCTTTGGGAGGAGCTCGAGATCCGGACGTTGGTCGGAGTAGCATAAGAGATCGAAGGCGGAGAAGACATCGAGCAAGGGAAACCCTATATTTTTAATATTTTCTCCTATTTTCTCTGTTAGTGTATCCATCAGCATGAGAGGCTAAACCCCTTTATTGGTGCCTCGGACACATGAACCCTAGATTTCTTTATTAATTGAATTATGTTATTTATTGGTTTTCCTTTATTTGATAATTCTTGTGAAGTTTGTGCTTGATTTATCTGATGATACTTTGCATGAGCCATGCTCAGTTGCCTTGTTTAGGGTTTTGACTTGCTTGTCTCTTCTATGCATAGATCCATATCGCTTTTAATTAGATTATAACTAGGTGTAGGTAACGAGTTCGATCCGTATACAGAGAGATCGGATACGGCGTCTAGATGGCGCAATTGGCGAACTCCCAAGAATTAATCAATGGAAACCAATATTTAGAATTCAGTTATTAATAAAGGAATCTTAGGGGGATTGAGATCCGTTGTGCCACGCTTTATCTCTTATTTCTCATAACCAACTGTTCGCGTTAGCTTTTGTTAGGATCAAACAATCCAACCACTTTCCTTAGTTTTAGACTAGATAGAAAGCATAGTTAGTACTAGTATTACAGTTCCTGTGGATTTGATAACCCTACCATTTTGGTATTGACCCCTTACACTTGTGGGTAGTTGTCACGCACCCTGCGCGTTTATCAGGTTTTTGGCGCCATTGTCTAGAACTGGCAACGCTAGGAACATTAGGATTTGTTACTCTAGTTAGGTAGTTTAGTTTACTTTTACTTGAATTAAAAAAAACAAAAACAAAAACAAAAATATATATCTTTCTTTACTTCAGATTCATTTTCATCTTTTTATCCTTTGTGAAGGTACCGGTACATGACTAGGAGTAGGACTCCATATCCAGAAGAACTCTGTAATCCAGATTTTGAGCACAACCTTCATCATCAACTCCGAAAAGCCATTCTCAAAAAGACGACGACAAAAGAATCCAGTACAGAAGTCGATCAACCAGAACCAATGGCGGCACAGGCACCAACTCGATCCATATCGGACTTTGCGAGACCAAACATAGACGGCATCGGCTCAAGCATCAACCCACCATAAGTCAACGGACACAATTTTGAGTTGAAGCCCCACGTCATCCAGATGGTCAAGCAGTCATGCCAATTCGATGGATTTCAAGATGAAGACCCATACGTGCACATGTCAAGCTTTCTCGAGATCAGGGACACAATCTCAATAAACAGGATATCCTCAGACACCATACACCTCAGGTTATTTCCCTTATCAGTCAGGGGCAGAGCAAAATAGTGGCTGACATCCTTACCATACGGGTCCATCACAACATGGGCACAGTTGGCTAAGAAGTTCCTAATGAAATACTTCCCACCGACCAAAATAACGAAGCTACGGAGCGATATCTCTTCCTTCATATAGTTGGAGATGGAGACATTATACAACACATGGGATAGATACAAGGACATGCTCAGGAAGTGCCCCCAACATGGGATAGAAGATTGGATGTAAGTCCAAACCTTCTATAATAGACTGAACTTAGGCACCAAGCAAATGTTGGATGCAGCAACAAGTGGCTCTATTTGTAGCAAGAACCCTCCAACAGCCAAGGAATTAGTGAATGAGATGGCCACCAATGGATATCAATAGAGCTATGAACAACAAACGCCGGTGTTTATGTACAACATGTGTCGAAGCAAAATAGAGGAAGGAAAAGACGAACAAATTGAGGAAGTTGATTTTCTGAAGAGAGCACAGAACAATCCATACATCTTCACCTACAACCCTGGATGGAAGAATCACCCCAATCTTACCTATGGCACCGTAGGGCAAACAAGTACAAACCCACCTCCAGGTTATCAACCACCATTACAAGAGAAGAAGGGAGCAAGTTTGGAAAGTTTGATTGCATAGTATATCCAAACAAATGAGGCATGAGCGGTAAGGCATGAGGAGATAATGAGAAAACCATCAAACATTTTTACAGAATCTCGAACATCAAGTTGCCTAGATAGCTAAAATATTGGCAGAGAAGGAGGCTGGCACTCTCCCAAGAAACACAGAGGTCAATTTAAGGGAGTCTGTCAAAGCTATAACCCTCATGAGTGGAATAGAACTGGCACCACCTCCGGTCAAGGAAACAGAAGAAACAGCCTCCACACCCCCTGAAGAGGAGAGTTTAGAAAATGCTAAAAGGATGGTTACAAGTGACAAAAATGAAGTACCTATGGTGCCTGAGTACAAACCGAAGATACCTTACCCAGCCAAGCTCAAGAAAGACCAACAAGATGAACAGTTCCAAAAATTTCTAGATATTTTCAAGGCACTACGCATCAATGTACCCTTCGTGGAAGCACTTGCACAGATGCCGAGATATGTGAAATTTTTGAAGGAGCTGCTCACCAGCAATAGAAAACTGGAGCAAGTGTCTTTAGCAACCTTGAATAAACAATGCTTGGCGTTTCTCAGCAACGCATTACCAAGAAAGGAAAAGGACCCAAGGTATTACATAATTCCCTACACAACCAAAGGATTGGTAGATGAACATCCCCGAGTTGATATTGGAGCAAGCATTAATCTCATGAAATACAAGATACTCCAAAAGCTGGGCATTGGAGAGCTAAAACCAACAAAGGTGACACTTCAAATGGCAGACAGATCGATCTGTCACCCTCGAGGGGTAGTTGAGGATGTGTTAGTAAAGGTCGACAAGTTTATCTTCCCGGTGGATTTCTATATTTTGGATTTGGACGAACAGGTGGAAATGCCACTCATTCTTGTTTGACCTTTCCTAAAGACCGCTCAAGCACTATTCAATATTAGAGATGGTCAAATGACACTGAGGGTTGGAAAAGAAGCAATAAACTCAAGGATGTCATGCGACACCTCATGGAACTCGATGATACTTGTTATTTCATCGACCATCTTGATGATTGTATTTCTTAATTTGTACAAGAAGAACTTTTGAAAGACCAATTGGAAGACTTGTTCAAATATTCATCACCCTGGGATGACTTTGACAAGGAAGAAAAAGCGGAGGAGAGAGCAGAGTCGATGACACGAAAAAAAAAAAGACCGTAGTGGAGGAAATTCATAAAAAGGAGAAGAAATCACACTACTCCTCTTTCAACTTTGAGACCGAGACAACTCTCATCAAACCCTTGTGAGTATGAATTCATCGCTTCTTTAAGTATACAATTAGTAGGGCGTGACCCTCCTAGCAAGGAAACAGAGAGGGCCCATCTTTTCGAACCCCACTGAGCTTAAATAGGTAAGTCAAGCTTGTGAAGTTCAACATGCGCTTCTTGGGTGGCAACCCAAGATAGGTTAACTTCTAGTATCACTTTAGTTCTTAGTAGAGAAACAACTGTGGTAAAATTTTCAATTAGATGATGCTCTAACTTATCTAGTGATTTTTATGTTTTCAACGACTAAATATTTGCTTCTGGAGTCACTAACACACAAATCCGAAGAAAATTTGCGGAGAAAGGGACTACTAAACCGAAATAGAGATATGCACGGCCATAGCTCAATACGGCACAACCGTGACAAAGGGCGTGCATCTCTCAGGTTTACCCTCTCACAGAGAATTCTATTACGCATGGCCGTGGATCTCATTAGCACGCCCGTGCCATACAAGGCTACAAACACAACGATCGGCACGACCATAGTTCAATTTAGTATGGCCGTTCCGAAGCAGAAGAGCTTGCATCTCTCAGGATATTTGCTATCTCAGAAGATACTACTGCACACGGCCGTGCATCTTATTGGCACAGCCATGCCGAGCAAGGTGGCGGATCAAAAGGGTTGGCACGCCCTTGCGCATGCTTGTGCGCATCGCATGGTCGTGCGCAAGACGGATTGGGGTGTTAAAACCCCAGATCACAAAAAACCCTTCATTTCAGTCCCTCGCGCATGACCATCCACTTCCACTAACTCCTCTCCCTTTGCCAGCGATCTTCCACCTTCTCCAGCAAGCTCAGCCGCCCACCTCTTTCTTCTTCGGCGAGCCACCACCTAGAAGCACAGTGCCGCCGAAGAAACCCCCCAAGGAGCAACAAAGGAGGAAGAAGCAGAAAGAAGAGGAGTGCTCCCAGCCCCAAGCACCAACATCCACCACCACCCCACAGGAGCTGATGTCCACCACACCGATGTTCGCCGGTAGGCACTTCCGTCTCCGCCGGTAGAGCTTCGGCAAGGCCCGCCGCATTGATTGGGGCGTGCTGGAGACAGTAGGCCTCGCCGCCGATGTGCAGTGGTACTTATATGTGGGTGGATGGTGGCATCTCCTTGACATCAAGGAGACGACATACCAGGAGATGACATTGGCGGTGCTCTAGACGCTTTAGATTGCTAAGGGACTCATCATTTGGCACCGACCAAACCAGATCGAGTTCAGGTTGGGTGGCACGATGTTCTAGATCAATTATACTGACTTCGCCGTTCACCTGGGGCTCTATGATCTGGAGTTTATGACGACCCTAGAGTACCAGACTTTGAGGATAGACAGGCCAGCCAGTGAAACATAGGAGTCCGTTTAAAGGAGACTCAGCATGGACCCGCACTATGATCCATACTTGTCGAAGGGTCTACTCTCCGCTCTCCATCCCTTAGGTACATACATGTGATCATGAGCCATTCGATTACAAGAAGGGGATCGAGTACGGGGATCGTTAGCACCAGAGACTTCCTCTATCTCCAGAGCATGCTAGACGACGGTTTCCCACTCTAATTGGGATGGGTCGTGGGCAAGCTACTTCTACATCAGACGACCCACACCAGGATCTGAGCTTTTTCCGCATGGCCATACATCACAAGATTGGCCTAGAGCATGGGGGTCCTACCACCACATATGTGCGGACAGATGACTATCGTATTGAGCTCTATCCCCGTCACCCTAGACACATTGAGGGCAATGAGCATGTTGCGAGCTGTGTTGACTTCTCAAACCATCAGATACACTGCCGTAACCCATACCAAGCCCCGACACTCACAAAGTAGCCCAAGCAGTAGGAGGCAGCAACGGCGGGACCGAGCATCTCTTCCCCTCCATCAGCACCAGCTCCAGCTCCATCATTGACCCTGGCATACCGCGATGCCATCATCCTTTGGCTGGTACACACCACCCAGCTATCGCTGGAACGCTAGGGCATCGTATATCCACCCCCGCCATTATCATCAGCCAAAACCACGAGGGGCACGGGAGTGACACTAGGAGATGAGGCGACTGGAGGAGACTCCTCAGGAGACACCGACAGCTCTGAGGAGGACTATTACTTTTGCCCTTGAGCTTCATATTTATCTTTATCTTTATTTACCACTTTCGTATTTTCTTTTTCTTTCAGTCAGCCTATTCATAAAGGGTTTAGTCTTTATATATGCAGGTTGTGGGCTAGGGTATGGAGAGGGTGAGGGGGCGAGGGAGAGGATGATGAAGACCCCTTTTTTATTTCAATTATTTATCCAAGCCCTAGATCCCAAATTATTAAAGTATAAAATAATAATAATTTACATTATTAATTTACACTATAGCCTCACAAGCCATTTAACGTTCAAATCGAGATCTGTGAATGTCATCTTTCATTCTGATCGAAT
The DNA here is from genome assembly GCA_026586065.1 of Dioscorea zingiberensis. Classification (NCBI taxonomy): domain Eukaryota; kingdom Viridiplantae; phylum Streptophyta; class Magnoliopsida; order Dioscoreales; family Dioscoreaceae; genus Dioscorea; species Dioscorea zingiberensis. The sequence goes on from CM048822.1 coordinate 35,788,923, forward strand.
CCGGGAAAACCGGATCTGAACAGTATCCCAAAATAATTGATGCCTCCTGTTGTTAACCCTGATTAATTAGGGTTTAATCCATTTAAATCCTATTTTAATGCAATTAAACCCCTCACTAAGTTATTTTGCACAAAGGCCCTAGCATTTAAGGAATTAGTCATGATAATGATAGTTCATCGGGTCCCATAGTCCGACGGTGTTTTATTGAATTCCCAAAATTCAAACTAGTATCGTGTTTGAGAGGGGTGGTTCTTACAGCTACTCTTTAGGATCTAAAAGAGAATAAAGACAAGTGTATAAGCTTTTGGAATGAAAACGCAGTAAGTATCCCCGTATGGATCACAAGGAAGTCATGTAATATCAAAAACTAAGAAATTAAAGAAACATGACCGAACAATCAAGTTGGGACCACGTCCCACACTATTAATCATCTAGGAGTCTCAGACCTACCATAAGACTAGTAATGGTAGGGACCCCTAACAAATCTACAAACTCAAGCTCTGGAAGAGAATTCTAAGGAAAACTCCACAAGAATCCCCCGGTCGGCATCATTAGCCTCGGTTGGGAACGATCCTCCGGTTGTGAGTCAGTAGTGCCACCTCTCGTAGGTGTCGACACAATCAGTGAATTAATCCCACTAACGGGCTGGACATCAAGAGTATCCTCTCTCTGGTGTGAAAAGCCAGAACGCCAGGTTGTCCTTAGCCTTGGATGTTTTGCAATGGAGCCCCTATGCTCCACTAATCCGGGCGGAAGAATAGAACACAGCAGATACACACCTACCCAGCTAGGGCATAAGTACGCATGTGCCTATGGTCAAGTGTCGGTCAACATGTGGACGTGCCCATGGCTATATGAATTCTCTGTCTCCATGTAGCTTTGTCAAAGACAAGATCTGGATCAACATCTAATAAACGTAGGTCCTTAGGCACTACCTCTCTCCATGTAATCCTCGGTCTACCTCTACCTCTCTTTTTACCTTCTATTACCAAACTATCACATTTTCGAACCGGGGCACCTAGGGGTCTACAACACACGTGTCCAAACCATCTTAAACGCCTTTCTCTTATTTTATCTTCAATTTGTGCAACATACATCTTCTGTCGGATCTGTTCATTTCTAATCTTATCCAATCTTGTATGGCCACACATCTATCTTAACATCCTTCTTTCTGCCACATTCATCTTTTAGATATGTTGAACTTTAGTTGCCCAAAACTCGCTCCCATATAACATAGCCGCTCTAACTGCAGTTCTATAAAACTTTCCCTTCACTATGTTAGACATCTTCTTATCACATTAGATACTCATAGCACTTTTCCATTTCAGCCATATTGTTCTGATTCTATGGGATACATCTTCATCGATCATCCCATCCTCTTGGAAAATGAAACCTAGATACTTAAAATGGTTACATTTAGGCACTATCACTCCACCTTGTATCACTTCCCCTCCGTCCCTCTTACTTTGACTAAAATTACAATGCATATATTCAGTTTTATTTCTATTGAGCCTAAAGCCTCTATTCTCAAGGGTGTTCCTCTACAATTCTAACTTCTGATTAATTCCATCTCTAGTCTCATCAGCTAGGATAATATTATCTGCAAATAACATACAACATAGGATGTCATCTTGGATACAACTAGTTAACTCATCTATTACAAGTGTAAACAAATATGGGCTCAAGGCCATGTTAAAAAAAAAAACTTAGCAATCAACAAAATAAAAAAAACCTATGATTGTGTGGAAACTAGGCAAGAGTAACTTACCTCTGTCAGGGCGTTAGGAATCACACGAGACTCTCTCCTGGCGTATCTCCACACTCTACGTCAGTATCGGACGTAGGTCGCGTTTGTGATGCCACAGATGGTCGGAGAAAGTCACAGGAAAATAGCAACCCCTCTTCAGTTTTTCAACGACATTCCCAACGGGCAATCCCTGCTCGGAGTGTGGTGGAACTCCCCACTCCATCTCTTGGCTCTCCTTTGATCCTCAACGGCAGAAGAAAGTAGTCTTCTTCTCCCTCTTGGTGGAAGCATTGCCTGCTAGGGTTTCCAGAAGCTCACCTCTTTATAGGACTCGTGGAGAGGAGGCTAGACGTGATCCCTATCCTGGTGATCGTGGCAAGGTCAGCTCTTTCCCAAAACTGGTTGATCGCGAGATCAAAGGAGACGCTCGGCTTCGCGCGGCTCTGCGGGCGCTAGAGAAGAGAGGCCACTACATCGCGATCTGATCTTCTCCCAAGCAGACGGGTGTGATTAGACACATGGCATCCGACAGTGATTGGCTTATCATAGTGCCTTGGATCAGAACCACTGATGAGATGGACAACATGGATTGATCAACGATGAACAGTTAGATTAGGTCTCTCCACCTCGACGTAAACGAGAATTAGAGATGGACGTTGACGATTCACCCATACGGTGAGTCGTACTGTTATCTCATTGTTTTGATGAACGTCTAGATCTCCTTTCCTTGCCTCAAACTTTCTCATTAGAGATCAATGGCTCGGGTCGTTTAATATCAAATAAAACAGATGGAAGGTCATGATCAAGACTTGTTCCTCGAACTTATGTTATATCTGAGATGGACATGTCAGTTTAATTCGTATAAAGAGAATAGACGGAAGCCAAGGATTAAGACCTGTGCCTCGAACTTATGTTCATCTCAAGATTATCTAATCCTTGCCGTTGGTCTCCTTCAGACAACCTTGTATTGATTTTCTCCATACTCTTTGCACATAACCCCCTCTCTGTTTCTTCGGTTACACACATGTCCTCTTCCTATGAGAGGGGCAAAATTCCATTTAAGTCCCCAATATTTTTTATATTATAAATAAGTCCCTAGCAGCCCCAATTAACCCTAATTAGGGATTAGTCACTTTAATTCATCTAATTCCAATTATGGGGAGTTTAAAGAACAATTTGAAACCTTTTATTTCATAGAAATCCTCGATTTTACAATCCTTCCCCCTTAGAAAAATTTCGTCGCAGAAATTTACAAAAGTCCTCAAAAGTCTCAACCAACAATAAATAACTCCGGGTAACTCTCCTTAATGTCTTCTTCTCGTTCCCAAGTTGCTTCCCGATCTGAAAAGTTGATCTATCTCACTTTGACAAAAGGAATAGTTTAACTCCTCAACTGTTGTTCCTTGCGGTCCAAGATCTCCACAAGGCGTTCCTCGTAGGACATGTCCTACTAGACCTCTATTGGAACTTGTCGGATCACTTGAGATGGATCACAAATACATTTCTTTAAGATGGAGACATGAAACACATTGTGGACCTGTGCCAGGTCCCAGGGTAGGGCCGATGTGTAAGCTACAACTCCTACCTGCTCCAGGATCTCGAAGGGTCCAATATAGCATGGAATGAGCTTTCCACGCTTTGCAAATCTCACCACTCCCTTTATTGGTGACACTTTCAAGAATATTGCGTCACCAACCTGGAACTCTAGCTCAGAGCGACACTGTTCCACAAAACTCTTCTGATGGCTCTAAGCGGCCTTCAATCTTTCTTTGATTGTCCTGACTTGATCCTTAGTCTTCTGATAAAGTCTGGCTCCTCAAGATTTCTTTCACCCACATCTCCCCAACATAACGGGGTTCTGCTCTTCCTCCCATAAAGTGCCTCATATGGTGTCATCCGTATGCTCGCCTAGTAACTGTTGTTGTAATCGAACTCTGTCAGTCTCAGGCGTTTGTCCCAAGAGTCTATGAAGTCTAAGGCACATGCCCTCAGCACATCCTCCAGAATCTGGATGGTCCTCTCTGACTGACTATCTGTTTGGGGATGAAAAACCATACTGAATGCTAGACGAGTGCCAAAAGTTATGTGCAAACTTTCTCAGAATCTCAAGACGAACTTAGTGTCGAGATCAGAGGTGATCAACACTGGTATTCCATGCAGCCTGAGAATCTCGTCAATATATAACCACGCTAACTGCTCCAACATGGCCACCGTCCTCAGAGGTATGAAATGTGCTGACCTGGTCAGTCGATCTACTATCACCCAAACTGACTCATGGCCCTTCTAGGTCCAAGGTAGCCCGGTTACAAAATTAATATTTATATGTTCCCACTTCCACTTTGGAATGGGTAAGGGCTGTAACTTCCCAGCTGGTCTCTGATGCTCTGCCTTTATCAACTGACAAGTCAGGCACCATCCAACAAACTCAGTGATCTCCCACTTCAAGTCTTTCCACCATAAGTGGTCTTTCAATCCTCTAAACATCTTGGTCCCTCCGGGATAGATCGCATAGCTCGAGTAATGGGCTTCCTCTAGAATCTCCTTCTTCAACTCAGGGATGTTGGACACATAAACTCGTTCATCATATATGAGTGTACCATCCACATGGATCCGAAACTGTGTCGGTACACCCTACTCAATCTGACCCCTGATCTCCTCCGGATATGGGTCCTGCACATGCGAGTCTCGAATCCTCTCCCCAACACCGAGGGTCGTATGCACAAACTAGCCAAGCTAACTACCATATGTAGCAATTTGGTCTCTAGCTCCAATCACCCCATATCATCCAACAAGGGCCTCTGAGAAGTCAACAGTGCGACGACTCCGTAGTTGGACTTCCTGCTCAGTGCATCTGCCACCACGTTAGCCTTACCTGGGTGGTAATGGATACTCAGCTCATAATCCTTGATCAATTCCAAAGCTACTGTCTCATTTTCAACTCCTTTTGAGTGAAGATGTACTCTAGGCTCTTGTGGTTGGTATATATATCACATGGTACATCGTAGAGGAAATGTTGCAGATCTTTAGTGCAAACACTATCGCAGCGAGCTCCATATCATGTGTGGGGGTAGTTCTTCTCATATGGCTTCAACTGATGGGAAGCATAAGAAATGACTCGCCCGTCTTGCATCAGAACACACCCCAAGCCAGTTTTGCAAGTATTACTGAAGACTGTGTACCCCTGATCACCCTGTGGTAAGGAAAGAATTGGCGTGGATACTAGTCTCTGTTTCAACTCTAGGAAGCCCTTCTCACATGCTTCTACCAAACAAATCGAGCACCCTTCCTAATTAATCTCATCAGACGGGAAAAGCCCTCGACAAATCTCGCTGACGGGAGAAGTCCTCGACAAATCTTTGATAATAGCCGGCTAATCCCAAGAAGCTCCGTATCTCGCTAACGGTGGTCGGTCTGTTCTAATCGACTACTGGCTCTATCTTCATGGGGTCTACTGATACTCTTGCGCCACCAATCACATGCCCCAAAAAGGAAACACTGTCGAGCTAGAACTCACACTTAAAGAACTTTCCATAGAGGTGATGCTGCCTCAAAGTCTCCAATATGATCCTTAAGTGCTCCATGTGTGCCTGACAACTGGAAGAATAGATCAAGATATCATCGATGAAGAGCACTACAAACCGGTCTAGATACTAACCAAAGTCTCGGTTCATTATATCCATGAATACCGTTGGGCATTGGTAAGCCCAAACGACATCACCAGTAACTCATAGTGTCCATATTTGGTCCGAAAGGCACTCTTCGGAATGTCCTCCTTGATCCGTACCTGATGGTACTCAGATCTCATGTCAATCTTCGAAAACACCTGGGCCCCCTGTAGTTGATCAATGAGATAATCAATCCTTGGCAGCAGGTAGTTATTCATGATCGTCACCTTGTTCAACTCTATGTAGTCAATACACAGCCTCATCGACCCATCTTTCTTCTTGACAAACAACACTGGTGCTCCCCAAAGTGACATGCTCGACCAAATAAAGCCCTTCTCCAACAACTCCTCCAATTGTGCCTTCAATTCTTTCATCTCTACGGACACCATCCTGTATGGAGCCCTAAACATGGGAGAACTCCAACTCTCTCTCCGGGAGTAGTCCTGGTAAATCTTCAGGAACACAGCATGGTATCCGTTCACTTATGGAACATCTTTAACTATGGGTTTACTCCCTTTCTTAGCCTCCGAGATCGAGGCCAAATATCCTATGCATCCGCCATCAAGCAACCTTCGAGCCTGGAGAGTTGAGATCTCTTGAACTAAGGAACAGTCCTGGCTACAACCGAAGGTAAACTCCTCGATACCTGGCATCGTGAAGTACACTCTCTTCCCACGGCAATCAACGATAGTGTATTGTCACGTCCCACTCAAGTTGGCTAGGAAGAATCCGAAATTTTTTGGAGCGGTGTCGAGATGCCTAGATAGATCTAGAGTTGGATGGACTCAACACAAATTTAGAAGGTTCTAGAGGTGGCTAGAATCTTGTGGGATATTGTAAAGTAAAAGTAAAAGTGTATAGAAATTCTTATATCTTCTAGAGCTATGAAGGATCTAGAAAATTATGGCAACATCCTAGGTATGGAGTTGCCACTCTATAAATAGGCAAAGAGGCCTCCCTTTGTAATCATCCTTGGGAATTCAAGTAATAGAAAACTTCCTTGAAAACTCTTTTGAGTTCTCTACTCCTCTAAAATCTCTAAGTTCCTCTTAGCCTCTTTGGGAGAATTTTGGGTGAAAGGCAGTCTTAGTGCAACGGACTGCGCTAAGTGTTGCACGTTGTCTAGTTAAAGAGCTAGGAGCGTGACAGTTGGTATCAGAGCCCGGAATGGAGTTGTGCTCTCTGTTGGTACCTTCGGTTGAAGCTTTGTTGCCCTTGGCGTGATGAAGACCAATGCTACATCCACACCAAGTGTGAAAGGCTTAATGGATCGTGGGCGTGAGGAAGTTCGGAAGCAGCCATCAAAGGAGTCTCGAGCCAAGTCCAAGTCGAAAGACGTGGTTTCTATCTTGGAAGCATGTGTGGAGAACGTGCAGAGCAGCTTAGGGGAGCTGTTCGATCGGGTGGACAACTTGGATGAATGCTGCAACGGCTTGGAGGCAGAGGATACGGAGATCCACGCAGCAATCAAGGCATCCCTCAAAGAGAAATCAGTGGTGTGGTACTTAGAGTTGAGGATATGTTGGGAGATTTGGCACTTTGTAAACGGGTAGTGGCTTTAAGAACTACTACAACCACTATTGTTGAGGCCAAAAAGGTGGAAGTTCCCAAGCCAAAGACCTACAATGGTGCTAGGAATAGTAGGGAAGTTGAGAACTTCCTATGGTGGCTTGAGCATTACTTTGGAGCTACTAGCATAATGGGCTATGCCAGTAAGATCCAAACGGCTGCCTTATACCTCACCGACACCACCATGTTATGGTAGAGGAGGAAACATGGAGATGTGCAACACAGAGTGTGCATAATGGAGTCCTTTGATAACTTCAAGAGGGAACTTAAAGCTCAATTCTTCCCTGTGATTGCTGAGGAAGAGGCGAGGGGTCGACTTCGTCGGTTGAAGCAGACAGGAAGCATAAGAGACTATGTGAAAGAATTCACTACCCTACTGCTAGAAGTCCTTGATAATTCGGATAAGGATGCTCTATTTTTGTTCGTGGATGGTCTCCATTCATGGGCGAATATGAAGCTCAAGTGACGTGGTGTCCAAGACTTGTTTTTGGCCATTGCGGTTGTTGAAAGCCTTATTGACTACTCCACAAACAAATAAGGCTCTAAGGTTGCAGAAAAAAATTTGTCGGAAAGAGTGGGGGAGGCCATGTCAAAAATTAAGGCTCCAAGAATCACGAGGAGGGTTCCTCATTCAAACTATGAGATAAAGGGAAGGAGAAAGAGGATCGTGGTCCCTCAAAGCCCCGGGTGACGTGCTTTATATGCGATAGACCGCATTGGGCACGAGAATGTCCCAAAAGGAAGGCACTAAATGCCTTAGTTGCCTCTCAACCTGACCAAGGAGGCAAGGTAGATGAAGTTGCAACAATGGGATCCATGAAGCTCTTTGGTGCATTGCAGGGTGCACCAAAGACACCTAAAGGGCTGATGTTCGTGGATGCAACCATCAATGGGAAGGTCACCAAAGCCTTGGTTGACACAGGTGCATCTCACAACTTTATCTCGGAGGAAGAAGCCAAGAGACTCGGTCTCAAGGTTGTCAAGGGAGGTGGCTCTCTCGAAGCTGTTAACTCAACAACACGATCTCTCCAAGAAGTTTCTCATGGAGTTCAAGTCAGACTCGGTGCTTGGACTAGCCAAGTAGACTTATCGGTGGCACCTATGGATAACTTCTTGGTGGTATTCGACATGGAGTTCTTGGATTAAGTCAGAGCTTTCCTTGTCCCATTTTCAAACTCTATGTCCATCATGGATGGATCCAAAGCTTGTGTGGTGCCAACGGAAAGGACCGCCAAGCCTACCCAAGTTCTCTCAGTACTTCAGTTCAAGAAGGGATTGAAGAGGGAGGAAGAGAGCTACTTGGTCATATTAAAGAGTATGATGATGGGGAAGAGTCACCACAACCAAGCTTGCCCACGGAAGTGCAAGCCGTCTTGGAAAAGTTCCAAGAAGTAATGCCAGACTTGCCTAAATGGTTGCCTCCAAGAAGGGAGGTGGACCATCAGATTGAGCTGGAACCTGGTACAAGACCACCAGCCATGAGTCCATACAGGATGGCGAATTCGGAGTTAGCAGAACTTGGAAAGCAATTCAAGGAATTATTGGATGCTGGGTTTATAAGGCCTTCCAAGGCCCCATTTGTTGCCCCGGTGCTCTTTCAGAAGAAGAAAGATGGCTCCTTACGGATATGCATTGACTATCGAGCTCTAAATAAGATCACGATAAAGAACAAGTACCCTATTTCGCTTATTGCTGATTTGTTCTATCAATTGGGGAACTCTAAATACTTCTCAAAGTTGGATTTAAGGTCGGGGTACTACCAAGTTCGCATAGCAGAAGGAGATGAGCCAAAGACCATATGTGTAACAAGGTACGGTGCCTACGAATTCCTAGTTATGCCATTTGGTCTTACCAATGCACCAGCTACATTCTGCACTCTTATGAACAAGCTCTTCCATCCCTACCTTGATCAGTTCATGGTAGTATATCTTGATGATATTGTGGTATATAGCCGGACTCTGGAAGAACACCTAGAGCTCTTGAGGAAGGTGTTTGAGGTCCTAAGGCAAAATGAGTTGTATGTTAAGAAGGAGAAGTGCTCATTTGCCCAAGAAAAGGTGATGTTCTTGGGGTATAAGATAAAGGATGGGAAGCTTATGATGGACTGAGCCAAAGTAAAAGCTATCCAAGAATGGGATCCTCCCACTAAGGTCCCGAAACTAACGTCTTTCCTTGGGCTGGTAGACTATTATAGAAGATTCATTAAGTCATATTCTGCAAGAGCAGCCCCACTAACTGTTCTGCTCAAGAACAAGGCTTGGGAATGGACCAATGAATGCAAACCTCATTCGAAGACTTAAAGAAGGCTGTTAGTGAAGAACCGGTGCTTTGCCTACTAGACCCCTCAAAGATGTTTGAACTACATACAGATGCTTCAGACTTTGCCATCGGTGGAGTATTGATGAAAGAGGGACATCCAATAGCATTTGAGAACCACAAGCTCAATGATATAGAACGTTGCTACACAGTGCAAGAAAAGGAGATGACAGCTATCATTTATTGCCTAAGGGTGTGGCGACACTACTTATTGGGTTCTCACTTTGTGATCATGACGGATAATGTAGTAACTAGCTATTTTCAAACTCATAAGAAGTTGAATCCCAAGCAAGCTCGGTGGCAAGGATTTCTTGGCGGAGTTTGACTACAGACTCAAGTACAAGCCTGGCAAAGCGAATGTTGTGTCCGATGTGCTCAGTTGGAAAGCGGAGCTAGCAGCCTTGGGTAAACCAAGCAACCCCTTGGTGGAAAGATTCAAAGAATGGTTAGAACATGATGCATTGGCTCAAAACCTTCTCTCTTTCATCAAGGAAGGAAAGACAAGGCGATTTTGGCTAAGTAACGGACTACTCTATGCAAAGAAGAATCGTATATATGTGCCTAAGTGAGGGAATCTAAGGAAAGAGTTGATCAAGGATTGCCATGATTAACTATGGGCTGGTCACCCAGGTATGCGACGCACACTTGCCTTGATCAAGTCTATCTATTACTAGCCTCAGATGCGGGATGATGTCGAGGCCTATGTGAGAACTTGTCTTGTTTGCCAACAAGACAAGACGGAGCAGTATGCACCGGGTGGTCTATTGGAGCCGGTACCTATTCCAACGAGACTATGGGAAAGTGTCTCTATGGACTTCATCACTTTCTTGCCAAAATCAGAGGGCTTTGGTTGCATAATCGTGATCATTGATTGCTTCAGCAAGTATGCCACCTTCATACCTGCTTCTACAAAGTGCACTGTTGATGAGACTGCCCGGCTATTCCTAAAGCATATCGTGAAGCTATGGGGAATTCCATCTAACATTGTGAGAGACCGAGATCCCCACTTTACTAGGAAGTTTTGGATAGAGCTGTTCAATTTGTTGGGATTAGACTTGAACTTCTCCACAAGTTTTCATCCACAGAGCGATGGGCAAACAGAGCGTGCTAACGCATTGCTGGAGCTCTATCTTAGGCACTTCGTTAGTACCAACTAACGAGATTGGGCTAAGTTGCTAGATGTAGCCCAATTCTCTTACAACTTGCAGCGGAGCGAGTCTACCTGCAAAAGTCCCTTGAGATCATCATTGGGCAACAACCCATGACTCCTCGTACCTTAGCAACAAGTTATGAAGGAAAGAGCCCTGCAGCCTCCAAATTTGCTAAGGCGTGGCATGAGCAAGCTGAGTTGGCTCGAGCTTATCTAAACAAGGTGACTAAGAGAATGAAGAAATGGGCTGACAAGAAAATAAGGATAGTCGAATTTCAAAGGGAGACTTGGTCCTTATCAAGTTGCTGCCCAACAGTTCAAGACCTTGCGAAAGGTTCACAAGGGCTTGGTGCGAAAATGTGATGGAGCATTTCCAATCCTTAAGCGGGTGGGTAAGGTGTCCTACAAACTACAACTTCCTCCTAAACTCAAAATCTACCCAGTTTTCCATGTGAGCATGTTGAAGCCTTACTATGGAGATGAGGAAGAAGCAAGCCATGGAGAATCCAAGAGGGCACCCACTGCGGTAGTGACCTCCTTCGATAGAGAGGTGGACTCTATCTTGGCAGACCGCTTGGTTTGGCGCAGGGGCGTACCAAACTATTAGGAATACTTAGTGAAGTGGAAGAACGCCCCAGACATCAAGGCAAGTTGGGAACCTGAAGATACCTTGTGGCAATTCAAGGACCACATAACAAGGTTCAAGCTTGGAGACGCGACGAGGACGTCGGGAACTTGAGTGGGGGAGGGTGTCATGTCCCACTCAAGTTGGCTCGGAAGTATCGGGAATTTTTCAGAGCGGTGTAGAGATCCCTAAATGGATCTAGAGTTGGATGGACTCAACAAAAAATCGGAAGGTTCTAGGGATGTCTAGAATCTTGTGGGATATTGTAAAGTAAAAGTAAAAGTGTGTAGATATTCTTGTATCTTCTAGAACTAGGAAGGATCTAGAAAATTATGGTACTATCCTAGGTATGGAGATGCCACTCTATAAATAGGCAAAGAGGCCTCCATTTGTAATCATCCTTGGGAATTCGAGTAATAGAAAACTTCCTTGAAAACTCTCTTGAGTTCTCTACTCCTCCAAAATCTCTAAGCTCTTCTTAGCCTCTTTGGGAGAATTTCGGGTGAAAGGTAGGCTTAGTGCAACAGACCGCGCTAAGTACCGCACGTTGTCTAGTTGAAGAGCTAGGAGCATGACAGTATGTTGAAGAGAGCCAATCCATCCTGAGGATTACGTCATAATCTCTCAAGTCCATCACGTGAAGGTCAGCGGATATCTCTTGACCCTCGATCGACACTGAGCATACCAGTGTCATCCTGCTCACCAACCTAGCAGCTCCTACCGGGATGTCTACTCTTAGCTCATATAGTAGTTACACTACTAGTAATGAATGTCTTCGTGTAAATATTATAGATACAAAGGAGTGTGTGACACCCGGATAAAACAATGTGCAGGCATAAAAAGAACTAACAACGATCGTACCTACAATGACGTCGGCTAATGTCTGTGCCTCCTCAGTGGTCAGATTCTAGACTCGCCCATGGGTCATCGGCCTCTGCTGTGACGTTGGCTAACCCGAGGAAGACTGCTAACCTGACCCGGTTGCCTTCCCTTTCTTGTCACCACCCTGTTGTCTTTGAGCTGGCGTGGAGGACTATTGAAAACTCTGTGCACTTCCTCCTACACTCTGGCCTGACTGAACCTGGGGATACTGGGCCTTACAATGTTCTAAAGTGCCACAAGAAAAACATCCTCCAATGATCCTCGGACACTGGGCCTTCTTGTGTGGCCCTCCACATTCATAACACTTCATAGGCTATACAACAGTGGCCGATGAGCCTCTGCCCCTAGATGTGGTCGAAGATCCAGTTGATCTACAATACGGGCAAGACCTACGCTCAGATCTCTGGCACCCTAAACTCTTCCAAGATGATTGTCCTTGACTGTGGCCTTGTCCTTTGTCTTTCTTATCTTTCTGTGTTGGCCCCTATGAGTCACCCTGACTAGAGGCGTCAATATACTTGGCCCTAGCTACCACCTCTGTGTAGCTAGAGCACATAAATCTTGCGACAATCTTCTTCAGGGAGAGCCGCAGGACGGCCTTAAGTCTTTATACCCTGCTCTCATTTGTAGGCACAAGATCGGAAACAAAGCGTGCCAATCTATCAAACTCAACCTCATACTACTCTACCGTCATTCGACCCTGAATGAGATAGATGAACTACTGCTCAATCTATAGTAGTCTCCCCCGAGAAAAGTATTTCACGAAGAAGGCCTTCTTGAATTCCTCCCAAGTATCGAAGGGCACTCCCTTCCTTAGCTGTATCTCTCGAGGTACCAATCCTCAACACTGCCTTGCAGTAAATAGGCAGCTGTTCTAATTCTATCTAGGTCCTCAGCCTCATACATCTCAAAGGTCTTCTCCAATTCTTTGATCCATAACTCGGTCGCCTGAGGATCGACAACTCCATCAAACTGATGGGATAATGACCTCCTGATTTTCTGCTCGTATTTATCGAAACTCATACAAGACCAGAATATTCTAATAAAAGGACTCTTCCGACCAGACCAAAATCTATAATTTCAGCAAAGTTGTTTCTTTATTTGATTTCTTCTTTATTTAATTTCAAATACAAATATCAAATATATAAAATATATATAATCAAAAATCAAATAGATATTTAGAATATCTAAAATATTTTATTTAATTATTTAACTTTAACTATTTTATTTATTATTTTAATATTTTTTAATTAATTAAATATTAAAAATGAATTAATATTAAATAAAAAAAAAAAATTCCTTTATTTTTTTTTTTCAAATCCAAAAGAATTCTTATTTTTTTTATACATAGGTCGTCGATTTGGCATTGGATAAAAAGAGGTAAGGTGCCCATTTTTTTTTAGTAAATTTTTACTAGGAACTAGTAAATGGTTCAGTTCAAATCGTTTTATCGATATGAGTGTTTTATATCGAATAAACTATCTCTGCAATCAGGCCTCTATCGGTGGCTAGCGCGGCTAGCGGAGGCGGTGGTGGTGGTACCTGTTGCTGCTGCCTTCTCTCCTGGATGAGGCCCATCATCTCTCTCATAAGCTCAATTATAGAGACGGGGGATGCCTCCCCCATAAAATCTAGGCTCGCCGCCTGTGGCCCTGCAACACCAGATTGAGCAGGCAAATCTTGCTCAGCCTCCATGTCCTCAAGTTGGGGTACCTCCTCTACCAGAGGTTGACACTTCTCCATGCGATGAGGTCGTCCACGTCTGCCTCCACCTCTCGCTATAGTAACTCTTTGTCAACAAACAATAGGTTAAGTTTTAAACAACAAATATGCAGGTGATAGTCAAATCATTTATTATTATGTCAAACAAATATCCATAACAACAAATGTAGTTCATATAACCTATTAGTTTGTAAGACCACTACATTAGTCATAATAAAACTAAAAACTAGCTCCACGGGCTGTATGTGCCCTACGCGTCGTCATCTAACTGTAGGAATCCCCCACAGTTTGTAGGTCCTCCATCTCCGCCTTGTCCAGGACAGTACAATGTAAGGTGAAGCTCGCTCCCACAACTCCGGAATCTGCAGGGCGAATGGAAACACACCGTCCACTGGTGTCCGTGGCCCCCACAACGGAGGCACCTTACAATGCTACTACCCCTAGATGACGAGCCTCCAACTCTGGCTCCTAGCCGAACCCCAAGACTCCTACAATAGTCTCGGGCTCTGCTTACCGGCTGGGGACTCCTCAAATTGGCCTCCATCTACCGTTGGAAGTTCAGTTCTACAATGGCTTAAACCTTGTCCAAGTGCCGATTAACTGCTTCGATGGTCATCCGTATCTCTGCCCGGAACTCCTCCAAAGACATTTAGCGATTTTCAGCCCTTGGAGGTAGAGAGTTCTCTCTCATAGACTCCACTTCCTCAGATGATGCCGGCTCAAAGTACCGGCGATTGCTACACCCATCTCAAGACATTTCGCTGCCAAATAGCGAAATTTCAATCCATAATTCCAGAACTACCCGACCCAAACACTCAATTCATCCTATTTGACTAAGTCACTAGGGCAACTAAGATGTCCTTTTATCTGAGCGCTTTGATACCACTTTAATTTGTCACGCCCTGACCCTGATTATAGGCCTCAAGCACATGCACAGATTTGCCATAACTAAGTAGAGGCACACCTCACTCAATACAAGGCCTAGGTAAATAAGAACATACCATAGATAATGAATACATAATCCAAATAACATGGATAAAATCCAGAGTACTACAGCGGAAACAAAATAAGGGTTCAGTCACCCTACATAAATCAAGGCCCTACAAGGGTCCTACAAATAAATCTCACACTCAAAGAAAACATGAGGTCCTCCAACCTCTGCAAAGATATCCTAATCCCTTGCGTAGCTCTAAAGTCTGAGTCAGCTACTCCTTAGGATCTGAAATAGAATAAAGACAAGTATATGAGCTTTTGGAATGAAAACCCAGTAAGTACCTCCGCAGGGATCAGAAGGAAGTCATGTAATATCAAAGGGTAAGCTAATAGTAAGCAAATCAAAGAAACATGACTGAACAATCAAGTGGGGACCATGCCCCGCACTATTAATCATCTAGGACAAGACTAGTAACGGTAGGGACCTCTAACACATCTACAAACTCAAGCTCTGGAAGAGAATTACAAGAAAAACTCTACAAGCATCCCCCGATCAGCATAATCAGCCTCAGCTAAGAACGACCCTCCAGCCGTGAGTCGGTAGTGCCATCTCTCGTATATATCAACATAGTTAGCGAATCAATCCCACTAACTGGCTGGACATCCAGAGTATCCTCCCTTTGGTATGGAAAGCCAGAATGCCACGGTGTTCTCAACCCTGGACATTTCGTAACGAAGCCCCCACGCTCCACTGATCCGGGCGGAAGAATAGAACTCAGCTGGCACACACCTACCTGGCCAGCGCACAAGTACACATGTGCCCATGGTCAAGTATCGGTCAACAGGTGGGTGTGCTCAGTGAACATTCTCTTAAGCATAACAATCATACACATATAACAAAGCATATAACTACTATGTGTATATAATCAACAAAGAGATCATCGAAATAATCAATAAGGCATGCTAAAACGTAGCAATCAACCAAGTCATTAAACCCCATAATTGGGTGGAAACTAGGCAAGAGTACTTACCTCTCTCAAGGGCGTCGGGTATCACACGAGACTCCCTCCTAGTGCGTCTCCACATTGTATGTCGGTATCGGACGGAGGTCGCGTTCGTGATGCTCCACAGATGGTTGGAGAAAGACAGAGGATAGCAGCAACCCTTCTTCGGTTTTTTGGCATCATTCCCAGCGGGTACTCCCTGCTCCGAGTATGGTAGAACTCCCCCGCTCCTCCTCTTGGCTCTCCTCTGATCCTTCCCCGCCGAAGATAGTAGTCTTCTTCTCCCTCTTGGTAGAAGTGTTGGCTGCTAGGGTTTCCAGAAGCTCACCTCTTTATAACACTCGTGGAGAGGAGGATGGATGGGATCCCTATCCCGGTGATCATGGCGACGTCAACTCTTTTCCAAAATTGGTTGATCGCGAGATCAACAAAGACACTCAATTTCGTGAGTCGGCACACACACTGGAGAAGAGAGACCACTGCCTCGCGATCTGATCTTCTCCCAAGTGGACGGGTGCTATTAGATGTATGGCATCCGACGATGATTGGCTTATCATAGTGCCTCGGATCTGTATTACTGATGAGATGGGCGACATGGATTGATCAGCGATGAACGGTTGGATGAGGTACGGTTGGATGAGGTCTCTTAGCCTCAAACTTAAATGAGAATCAAAGATGGACATTGATGATTCCCCTGCATGGTGAGGGAGACACACCGTTATCTCGTTGTTTTGATGAACGTCCAGATTTTCCTTCCTTGCCTCAAACTTTCTCATCAGAGATCAACGGCGCAGGTCGTTTAATATCAAATAAAACAGATGGAAGGCCAAGATCAAGACTTGTGCCTCGAACTTACGTTCTCTTTGAGATGGACATCTAAGTTTAATTCATATAAAGGGGATGGACGGAAGGCCAGGATTAAGACCTATGCCTCGAACTTATGTTCATCTCAAGATTATCTAATCCTTGCCGTTGGTCCCCTTCAGACAACCTTGTATTGATTTTCTCCATGCTCTTTGCACATAACCGCCTCTCTGTTTCTTAGGTTACACCCATGTCCTCTTTCTATGAGAGGAGTGAAATTTCATTTAAGTCCCTAATATTTTTGAAATTACAGATAAGTCCCTGGTAGCCCCAATTAACCCTAATTAGAGATTAGTCACTTTAATTCATCTAATTCAAAATATAGGGTGTTTACAGAACAATTAGAAACCTTTTATTTCATAAAAATTCTCAATTTTACAATTCCAAAAAACAAAAAATTAAATTTAGCTGGAATATAAAGGACTATTGGAAGAGTCTAAAGATTTCTTTATATTTTATTTAAAACTTGTCTCTTCATTTTATTTATTTAATTTATCTTGAAACTGGCTTAGAATGTTTTTTCTTGCCAATTTGGTTTAATTGATGCATGAAAGTGTAGTGTCACTATTATTTGAAAACATCCCATGAAGGTTAGAACTAATGTTGTAGCGCTACACAATTATATATATATATATATATATATATATATATATATATATATATATGATATGTGTAATGATATATAGGCGAACTGAGTTTCACGAATTGCTTTTACGAATCTAACCCCGCTAGCTGGGTGTCTAATCCTGATAGCTGGATTTGACATGTCGGCCTATATATCATTACTCATGACATATCATTCATGTTTTGTTTTTGTTTTTCTTTATTTTTTATTAGCTTTAATGCTAAAAAGCCCCTGTTAAGGATGATTGAGAATGTTCTTGCTGTCTCAGTTTTCATGTAAAAACTTTTATGTGTTTTGTTCTATAAACAAGTTATGGTAGTTTTGAATAATTAGCAAACGTAATTTTCATGTCTTTATAACCTTGAATGAAAATCTACAAAATGTTTAACATATCTTTGACCATAATGCTACAATTTATTTATAGTTATAGTTACTCCAATTTATTTATAAAGCATAAAATGGATGCTATTTTAAGCATGAATCATAAAAAATGAAATCCAATAGGTATGTAATGGAATTCATTTCCTCAACAAGTATAGCTGTGCTTGTAACTAAAAATATAAAAAATATAAAAAATATAAAATTAATTTCAGGATAAATACACAACTATATCTAAAAAATAACATAGAAGACGGACACTTGAGAAGAATATTACATACTTTCAGTATGTTTTATGTGCAAACTGATAACTTGCAGGAAGTCACAGTTTCACATTTTTATCTGTTAGGCACCTGTAGTTCAAAGATTTCAAATAAAGTCTGGAGAATACTTCAAATGAACTGCTTCAGAAACTCAGTTGCCACAAGCCGGCCTCTTGTGTTCACTGATAGCTTTAACTCACTGATCTCCTTGTCAATGTCCTACATCATGCAAAGGCATAGCATCCTTGGTGAGAAAAGAATGCAATTATTCCAAACTGGAAGATGATAAACAAAAGAACAGTTTGGTCATCTATAGTTTAAAACCGAAAGAGAAAGTTCTTCAAATTTTAGTTTTACAAAAGGAAAAGCTATTTGTTGAATTTTGCTTCTCATGAAGTTTATGTCAATAATCCAACAAAGATGAGCAACAGGGAACTGGGGCGATCAGTAAAGCCAACCGGAAACAGCTTTAGAAAAGGTTGCCATCAACAAAATCATAGCTTGTTTATTATTTTGCCATTAATTACAACAGCGCAATATAATAGCTTTGAAATTGATTGTTGATAAATGGTTGTCACCAATTTGTTCTGATCAAAGTTTCTTGATTATTTTGCCATTTTATTATACACTACAATATGCCATCATGAATACACTCTCCAACACCATTTTCAAGACTACTAATATTTGAATTTATAATCCTCATTGAAAATCAGAAAATATTTCTTATCCAGCATTTATCATCTGAAGGCAGGCCATTAATCCTAAGAAAAAAGAATTATAGGCTCTCTCCGCTAGCATTTCACCAATCAAAAGTAACTTCTTTTATCATCATCAAAATTAGTGTTCTTCCTGTACTACCAATCACTACGACTACTAGTTTTTGAGCTCAAAATAACATCAGAAGAGATGATAACAGGTTTTTCAAGCCAACATGTATCCAACATAACAAGGGAAAAGGTGGCTACAGATATCAACAAGTCATCTGACAAATAACTAAGTTGTTAAGAAAATATTTAGGTTCTATCTTCAATTTCACCGATCAACATGAACCTTCTTTTACCATTTTGATTGTTATGTTGCTCCTATACCAACAATCACAATGATTTCTAACTCATGACCTAAAAATAGTATCATATGAGAGAAGAACCATTCTTCAAGGCAACAGCTGTCCAATAAAAGGGAAAGATAGCTAAAAGTTGCTGACAAATCATTTGAGAAATATAGAAGTTGTTGAGAAAATCTTCAGGTGAAAAGCCAATAATTACTACCTCCATAAACTGCACAATGAAATCTATAAGCTTGTGCTTGTGCATATCTTCACAGTGGTAGTTTGTGATGAGAAAACTAAGGTCGTAGCCCTGTAAGAGAGACAACAGGTGAGAGACCACGTCATATATGTCATTCTTGAAAAATAAATTAAAAGAAACAAGAAAATATTAATCCTTATGTCCTCTGATTAAAAAAAATAGTGAAACTCCCTCGATTTTAAAATAGCTTATAAGATAATGAAGGAGACCTGCACAGGCTTTCTCCTGAGAACTTGGAATGCTTCTGCCCTCATTGACAAAAATCTTAGAAACTTTTTCGCTAGTATGTTTTCAAGCTCATCTGCCTGCTTCACCTGTACAAAAAACATAAAAAGATCATCAATAATCTATAAGATTGAAGAATTCCATCATCAAACAATTGAAGCATCTCCATTTAAAAGTAGCTAGATCCTACAGATGTACGAAATGTTAAAGAACCATTCAAGTCAAAACCTCACGGCCCCAACTTCTTGTTGTTCTCTTGCTCATCATTCTTTGCATGTATGCACTCTTTCTTTCATCTATTCTAATTTTTAGGGTTGTCAGTTTACTTCATTGCACATGATAATATTCAGAAAGTTCTACTTGATTAAAACACTCACTCCATGGCCGGAAGAGAGAAAACTAATACAAGAACCTGAAAAAAAATAAGTTAGCTGTCTGCAGTATAGAATGACTCATCTCACCTTGATGCTTACGCGAATTGAATTGATGGATGTCTCTATCAAGCATTTTTCTGCCTCATTTCGGCATATCAAAATCTGCAACAAAAACTTACCAGTAAATATCAAAGTAGATCAATTTATACTAGTTCAAATATCAAAATATAGAATGGACAATGGAGATGATATTTACTACATTCAAGAATGAAGGATACACAAACTTCAAAGATTGTGCAAAATTACAAAGTTAACAATAAACAATTTAACACGAGGGGATCTAAGTGGTCACATCTTCTAGGGACAAAAAATGATGGAATGTCACAAAGCAACATGAGCACAGTAATACAAAGAAGAAATGCTAATGCATCAGAAATGAAGAGAAATAAACAACCATACCCAGTAACCAGGTAAGAATTTTATTACTTGTATTCATTTTATTATAATTAAAATTCAAAAAGTAAGGAAAAGTTTGTTGCATGGTAAAACAGCCAAAGAATCGTATTGGTAATTCTTCAAAGGATCTAGAATTTTTTTATAAACTAAAAATCTGATTCTGTCAGGCTAAAACCTAGTGGTTATCTGAAATGCATGGTGTAATTAGAAGAAGATAATCCTTAGGGTAGCTGCTAGAAAAGATGAGGAGGTTCGGGTATACCAATGAAAAGTATATAGTTTAGTTTTTCATCAATCACATGAATAGTTTAAACCATCTTTACAATAGTTCCAATTAGTAATTTCAATGGATGCCTAGATAAATGGGAAGGTTAACAGGCAAAACATATGCAGACATAAAATTAATGTTGAATTAGAATGTGAAGGAAGATGGCCTGGCAAGTTATACATGTGACAGACAAAAACTGCAACATTTTTCCTGGTCAAACTGTAGAGAAATACAATAGTGTAATGAAATTATAAGCTCAAAAAAAAAACTATGAAAAATTAGGGGGTACTTATGAAAATAAAAATGAGCATCCCTTATTAATCACAAGACCTAGGTCAACTGTATGATACTATGTCTTAATATTATATGAGTTCACTTAATTCTACACCAACGGGCATTTTTGGATGTATAGATTTCAGAGTTAATATAAAAGTAAATGAAAAATTCAGCAACGATGAGATGCTAATAATGAAGAGAAAAAATTTAATAAGCACCAAAAGAACAAATAGTAAAGCACAATAGATTCTCAGAAGTTAATTTATGAATAGTGTACACAGAATCATTGCATAGTAAATTCATACTGGATTCAACAAAAGTTCTGGGCTGGTCCTGCAAAACATAAAGATGATGTGTAAATTCTACAAATAGTGCAGGAACAACAATAGATTTAAAGCTAAAAAATTTCCTAAAATTGAAGTTAAACTAAGTCACAAACTTGAACTAATACTAAACCCTTTCTCCTTTCAGCTTGACAAAAATTGGTAACTAATTACAGCCTATATTAGAAAGCATCATTACCAAAAGTCTTTAAGCTACCCATTTCAATAGCTTAGTTTATAATGAAAAAAATGTATGGACAGCATGACAAAAAATTTATATGTTTGCATGCATCTAACTACAAACCTTACAAGCTAAAGCCAAGATCAATAGGAAGAAGGTACCGCACATAATATAAAAAAATAATAATTTTAGAAAATCCTAGACAGAAATAAAACTTTCTAAGATTTATATCTCTCTGAATTTTTTTAAAGGGCATTAAACAACAAATCAAATACCCTCAGATCACCAAATCAAGTAAGCTCAACATAGACTGCATTAAATTTAAAATCTAAAGAAGCCAAAACTTACTTTAGCTCAACCTCTGGCTTGTTATGCCTTTCAACTTCTT
Organism: Dioscorea zingiberensis; assembly: GCA_026586065.1. NCBI lineage: Eukaryota > Viridiplantae > Streptophyta > Magnoliopsida > Dioscoreales > Dioscoreaceae > Dioscorea > Dioscorea zingiberensis. The sequence continues at coordinate 35,810,464 of CM048822.1, forward strand.
GGCAAGGAAAATTCTGCAAGCAACAAAGCAAGCACGCAATTGGGTAAACAACAGATCAAATATTATGATAAAAAAACGGTCCTGTAGGATTAAAAAAGAAGTATAAACCGAATTTCAATAATTAAAAAAAAATAGACAATTAGAAACCAGAAACAAAAGCCCTCCGCTTTGTTTTGGATACAAGCTTAGACTTTTGAATTTAGAAAGCTGTATGGTTCGAAATGAGAATGTTGGAATACCTGCAGGCACATGGCGGCATCGAGGGTGTTGCGAATGCAGGTGAGATAAGAACGGAGGGAGTTGGCCTGGGGATCAAAGGAGACATGGATTCATGGAGAGACAAATCAAGCAAAAAAGCAAATGGATAGGAATTAGAGGGAGATTAGGATGATACCATCAGGGAAAGAAGTGAAGCAATCGGTGAAGAAGATCTCTCAGGACATCGAAGAGAGAGGCAGGAGATCGGAATTGGAAGGGGAGATGAGGCGAGTGAGCAAAAGGTTTGTTGGTGCCAAAAGTGAAGGCTTTCGTGGAAAATTACTATACAATCCCTAGATATTTTCAAACTAAGCAATAAGTCCCCCCAACTTTTGAGTTATTTTTTTAGCCCCGGCTCTTTTGTTATCCTTTACTTCTCTCTCCGAGGTTCCAAGAGTTCTTTCTTGTGAAGTAGCCCAATTATGTAACTATGTCCCACTGATCGCTAGCCGAGAGGAGATCCTCATGTAAATATAGAATGAAAAGATCATAAAATGGCCAACCAAGATGATGAAAATGACGGTCCGAAGGACGTAAAGAAGTCCTGTAAGTTCTACCAGGATCAAGGCCATGATACCGCGAACTATATATAGTTGAAAGACGATATTGAAGATATGATCCGACGAGGTCACCTCTCTCAGTACCTTCGAAGGGGCCTGCAAAAAGAGAGTTCATCTTCCATGAAAGGAACCATACTGGTGACCTGAAGGAGACATACCTAGTACACCAAGAATGTGAGATGAGCCTTAACCTGGGTAAGTGTGCCTTCATGGTCCGATCAGGGAAATTCCTTAGATTCATGGTCATCCAAATAGGGATCGAAGCCAATCCCTAGAAGATCATGATCATCTTAGAGATGAATTCAAGACTATTACAGACATCTAGCAATTGGAAGGCTAACCGCCTTTGGCTGATTCAAGAGTCTTACATTTTTCCGAGCTCTTCGGAAAGATCCCTGCAAGGTCGAAAGGACTAATGGTGTGAGAGAGCCTTTAAACAATTGAAAGAATACTTGAGCTCTCCACCTCTGCTAACCAAATCGAAGTACGAAGATGAGCTTTATGCATATCTAGCTTCTATAGCGCAATCGATCAGCTCTGTATTGGTGATGGAAGAAGAGGGGATCAAGAAGCCTTTATACTACACCAGTAAGATTCTCAACGATTGTGAGTCGAGATACCTATCGGTTAAAAAGTTGGCATACGCCCTTATCACCTTGACTCACTGACTGAGGTCATACTTACATGCACATCAAGTTATATTCTTACCGACCAACCTCTGAAGCAAGTCTTACAACAACTCGAAATGTTTGGAAGGTTGACTAAGTGGGCAATCGAGCTCAGTGAGTTCGATATAGACTACAAACCCCAGGCCACTATTAAAGGTCAGGCCCATGCAGACTTCATAGTGGAGCTCACTCTCCCCAACTACAACAATACTCGTAGCTCTAAGGAAAAAGCAAGCCAAGTTGCACCACCTGATTTTTAGATTTTGTATGTGGACATATTGACCAAAGGAAATGGGTCCGGAGCTGGCTTGATCCTAAAGTCCCCTAATGAATGGAAGACATCAGCTGCCCTCAAGTTTGATTTCAAGGCAACAAACAATGATGTTGAGTATGAGATGCTGATTGCCAGAGTGCAAGTTACCCTAAGTATTGGAGTCAAGAACCTGCGTGCCTACACAGAATCCCAACAGGTAGCCTAACAAATGAACAAGGAATATGAAGCCCGAGACGGAAACATGGCCAAGCACAAGGCTGTCAAGACTTGCCCCACGGCCCATAACGACCATACAATACCGGGACTGATCCTTGACACTAGTCGCAGTCAGGTTATTTAATTTCCTAATCATGATAACATGCATATCCTATATGACAGGGTAATATTACAATAATAAAATCCAAAACTACTAAAACCATCATGTCTACATGATCATATATCACATAATACAAAATCTCAGAGTGTACATCCTAGATATGTCTCAAATATAAACTATACAACATAAAAAACCTCTCTTGCTCAGAGCCTACTAAAACACATATATACAATATACATCTGGTAGACGCCTCACCTCAGGTCCCTAACCTCTACTCTGGGTTGTACCTGCGATCTATGAAAGGAAGGGAATGAGCTTATATATGCTCAGTGAGAGAATACATCCCCCACAAGGGTTAATATATGAAGGTATACATTTCATAAAAATAGCATATGCATAGAAAATATGTTGGTCTTATGCATAAAATCATCATGTAATGCTGGTCGATTCATACAATAATAAGGATATAATGTTGATCATTACCATATATTGTAATCAAGATATAATGCCAAGTAAGCGAGAAAACACAAAGAAAATTGCATATAAGCAAATACCAGCATCACCTCATACATACACATCACCCATGTGTGCAAAATATAACCATGCCCAGTATGCACCCACCCTCATGTCTTATGTCCTACCATCTGCATGAAGCAATAATCTGCATATAGCAATATCTACACGAAGCACAACACGAAGCAACATGACACATATATATGATCTTCCCCAAAGGGCAAGACAACTGGTATCATGCTTCCAAAGAGTATGGGTAGGAGGTTTTAAAAGCAATAACTGTTTTATGTTTTGAAATCACCCCTCCCAAATGTGATACCTAATGCACATGCAAGATGAGCGTGTCAACTACCCATAAGTGTATGGGGTCGATCAAGTAATAAAATACCCAAAATGTAGGGTTATCGTATCCACAAGGATTGGAATACTAGTATTGACTATGCTCATATCTAGTGTGAAACTAAAAAAAGTGGTTGTGTTTGGTTGTTTTGATCATAACGGAAGCTAATGCGAACAATTGGTTATGAGAAATCAGAGGAGAAGTGTGGCACCTCGGATCTTAATCCCCATAGGATTCTTTTATTAATAACTAATATTAGTTCTCTATTGGTGGATTGTGGGGAGTTCGACAATTGCACCATCTAGATACCAAATCCGATTTCTCAGCATGCAAATCAAACTCATTACTTATGCCTAGTTCTAACCTAACTAAGACATACATGAATTTATGCATAGAAGAGGCATGCAATTAAAACCCTAAGCACAAACATGCTTTGCTAAACCTAGCAAGGTAGATGGCAATGGATTGTACACAACATAATCATATCAATCAAGTACAGAATCATAAGATCCATCCATAAAAGAAAACTAATAAATAATGAATTCGATTAATAAAGTATTCATGTGTCCCAGGCACCACCGAAGGGGTTTAGCCTCTCATGCTAATAGATACACTAACAAAGAAAATAGGAGAAGATATAATTAAAAACATAGGGCTTCCCTTGCTCAATGTCTTCTTTGCCTTCAATCTCTTCTACTACTCTGACCAACGTCTGGATCTCGAGCTCCCGTCCAAAGATGATCTGGGTCCCCGCCCAATGATAGATCTATTCCCCTTCTTCACAGGGTTTATACAAGCTGGAAATATGAGGCATGATTGTTCTCCAACTTCTGGATAACTTCTGGTTTGAGTTGGAGTAGGTCCAGATAATCTTGAGATAAATTCAGGATAACTGGGACTGAATTTTTAGGTCTGCACAATATTCATCAAGTGATTGATTAGGTAACCAAATAAACTTGGATCGACCTAAAATTTTAACTAGATGTTCCTAACCCTTTCTTCTTCAATATAAACAATATAAATTTGATTTGGAGTCCTAGATCTATTTTAATAAATTCCAGAACATTGGAGCTTGTTCACAGGTTGTGGCTGTTGGGGTGCACGGGGATGCCAAGCATCTGCACGCCCGTGCCAAATGTTTTTGACGTGTTTTGAGTACAGAGATGTGCACCGGCTTTTGCTTGGCGGTGCCAAACTATGCTTAGGCCGTGTATATCTCTATAGAGCCCTCTTTCAGTTTGTTTCATCATGGTTTGTCTGATTTCTCGCTTCTTTTGCTCCGAGTACCTATTTTACGTGCTCAATTATAAAACAAACCCTGAGAAGCACAAAAATAGAGGAATTGATGTGAAAAAACAGGATAAGTGCATAAAAATATGATGAAAATATATGTATAATTGTGCACTTATCAGATACCAACTGAGGTCCCAAAGACCTATATCGAGCTCATACACCTAGCCCATGGTAAACACTAGGACGACTTAACTAGGTGCATCTTAAACATATAAGTAATATTAAGCAATCTATGCAAGTTTGTATTTCAAATATAATACATTAGTTGTGCATAATATTTCCAACTCATTTCTATCTCATGAGTCACATACATTGCTAACCGTCCATCCAAGGTACATAGTCAAACAATTATCATAGTCAAATACAAGCAATGCACAGAATAACTGATTAAAAATATTGTAGAGATCATAAAACAACCTTAACTATAGGCAATTTCATCATAAATACTATTTAAAATACTCATAAATACTCTAATATCATAAAAGATGAGTAAAAGAGGTAAAACCTAGGGCTTCTCTACATTCCACTAACCTGATGTTTTCTTGATATCTAAGCTTGACTGGATCCTCCTACATAGTCCTCTACTTGTTTTCCTCGTCCTATATAAATCATAAAAATGTATTAAAAATAATTGTATCTCCCTCTTCCAATATTATTAACTTATGGAGATATGAATGCTCAAAACACTTATTGGGCTTTTAGATTACCTCAAATGCTACATACACTTTGTTACGGATATATTTGGTAAGACAGATGTCAGTGACCTAGGAACCACCTGTCACACACAGGACCGTGTTTTCTCAAATTAATGTAGCATCTTTGGTCAGGCGTGGCAATATCACCAATAACCTTGCACAATTCCGCTCGACAATAGCGTGAGGAATAAATCCTGTGAATAAGTCCGTCGGAATTATAATTATAACAACCCTCTTATACAAGTGCGTGAAGGGAGAGAAGTAAAATATCTACTTGCCTGAGCACCTACACGCTTAGGCGAGATATTTTCCCTACCTACTTAGAAGATATTCACCTAGCCCACCGCCTTACCCCATACAAGATATTTGCTTAAACCGGCCTCTCACTTGCTATAAAAGGAGAGGAAGGACACAAGGAAAGGGACGAAAAACACTCACTACACATTACACAAAGCATTTCCTAGAACTTCTTACCACGATTTACTTAAGCGTCGGAGTTAAATCCCGGGCGAAAGGTGATTCCATTACTTCTCCTCCTCTTCTTGGCAGTCTATCGCTGGATAATTGGACGGATTGCCGAGTGCCCTCCGCGTCTCTCCCTTTGTTCGCAAGCGTATAAGCGTCCACACCAACTATAAATATTAACCGTTTGTCAAAGGTCGAGACCCGCATCCGCGAGGCCACAATTGAGCTGTAAAGAGTGAATGGACCCGATTTTGGTCAACAGCTTACCCGTCCGTGGGGACCCTTACGAAAAGCCAAATGACCACTACCAGAAGATCAAAACTAATCCAAGGACAAGGAGCACCTACTAGCCCTGAAAAACTTATCAAACTTGGTGAAGCCCAAAGACATGAAGAAATCCGATCGGACAATCCACCCATTTTACCCCATCGAGAAAATCCATTCATTCAACCCTAAGGGTCCATTCCAGTTTTACCTTAACATGCACAACAACATAATGGAACAATTGCTCAAGCCGCATCCCACACTTTGACCCATCCTCCACCTCTTCCCGCATAAGCCCCAACACCAACGACAACGGTCCCGTTAGCTAATTCCAAAGTAGAGGAGGGACAAGAACCCAGCATAAGGAGAAAAGAGAAAGAACCGCTTTTCGCTAGCTCGTAACCCCTCCATTCGGACAGTAGAGAGCAAGTCGCTACAAGAACCGAATCGGACAAGAGCGGAACAAAATAGCCCATTCACACAAAGCGTGAATAGAGGGACCAGCGTGATTCTTCCTAAGAAAAACAAGAAATCCAACGTATATTCTCATATGTATGTTCGCTCTTTGTCAAGGAGATATTGGAAGAACGAGTTCTACGAGCGACTTGAGCCACCTATTATGACCGCATATGAAGGCGTAACCGATCCGTCCCCACACCAAGTCTTTTTCGATCAAAGATGCTCCTCCGGAATTCACCGACGCTTCGTGTGCGGAGCTTTTCCGTCGCTTAGAGGGAAAAGCGCTAAGACCGGTTTGTCGATATTCCATCTAGCACAATTACTTTTCAGATTTTAGCGCGATCGCTTTTAGCCTACTTTGCTAATTACTCAAAGCAAAAGAAAACCCCGCCTACCCTTTTGCACGTTAAACAACGAAAGGGAAAACACTCCAAGCCTATTTAAATCGTTATATAGGCGAAGCGGCAAATGTTGCGGACCTTCTTCCTGAATGGTCAGAATCCTTCTTAATGGAGGGACCGCTAGACTCCCCTTTCGTTTCTCCCTCACTTTGGATCCGTAAAAGACAATTCCTACTCTTATGAGCCACGCCCCAAAATACATCAATTAGATGAATTTTATATGTGTTGGGAAGAAGAGACTCGGCGTGACACAGAGACACCCTAAAAGGAAAAACCTACCAAAGTGTCAATGAAGGCCCCCGGATATACGGAAGGAAAGAAGATCATACAGGACGACATAAGGGCACAAATGTAAATCGAAACCTCGACAGCCCTCGGCTGACGTATCTGCTGACTCGAGAACCAGCAAAGGAAGGAAAAGATTGTTAAATATGATCATCATACCCGCTAAATCAAAACCCGTAAGCCATATCCTTATGCAAATCAAAGAGCAAAAGCTTCGACATGGCTGACTGCGAAATACTGAGCGGCAAAAGAATAGCAAGAGATATTGCGGTTCATCAATCTAAAGGACCACGACAGGAAAAGTGTACCCACTTGATGAATCGATAGAAGATGTCGTCAAGAGGGACCGGTTGGAGAAATATATCAACCTTGAGATTCAGGAGGAACCTCAAGATTCTCAAAGAAGAAAAAGGGGAGATGGTGGGGTTTATTAGTGGTGGCTCTTGGGCGTGGAGGGAAAGTTCCGCTCTCAAAAAGTTATGCGAATGGTGGAACGAGCGCAAGAGACGAAACACCATGAAGAAGGTCTCGACCAGCGGCTCCCATATAATGTTTTATGATAACGATGTTAGTAAAGTTAAATCACCCCCATGATGACGCAGTTATTGCCATCAAGGTCTCCAATTTCCAAATGAAGAGAGTCTTGATAGGCGGTGGAAGTTCGGTTGGACATCCCTCTTAAGGTGCTTTCGAAGAATGAGGTATATGTGTGAGATGATTTACTTCACGTAAAAATCATCCTTTGTAGGATTCTCCTGAGGGTGATACCCGAAGGGATGATATCTCTACCGATTCTACAGAGGAAACTCACCACGATCACAACCGCACAACGAAATTCTTGGTTGTCACAGGCCTCAAGTTATAAGCGATCCCTTGGCGGGCCAACCCTCAACGCCTTTGAAAGCTATCATCTCTACTTTACCATCTTCTCCTCAAATTCCCTAACTGAGTGGTAGTGGAGGTAAGAGGAGACCAACCCTTAGCTCAGCAATGTTACGCCTCACCCCTCAAAGGGAAAGTCCTAAATAAAAGGGAAAACAAAGGTTTCGTTGAAGCCATGCTAGTCAGGTAATAGCCGAAGCGGGAAGATGAAGGACTCTGGCTGCACTGGAGTTGAAAGAATTGTTACTTGATTCCCCTAGACGAACCGTATAGCGGTCATGCAGTGCAGTTGGGGCAAATTTAACACCGCGACAAAGAAGACCTCAGAGAGTATTAAGGGCCAAATTGATCTCTTCGCTAATTGAGAGGATATGCCAGCGAAACGCCGAGATCATAGAACACCATCTTAATGTAGATCGATCCATTTAGGGCCTATGAAATGCGAGAAAAGAAGAAATTTCACCCTTTGAAAGGCGCAGAGGAAGAAGTATCAAACCTCCTAAAGGCTAAGTTTATCCAGAGGTGTATTACCCAGATTGGTTGGCCAATGTTGTTCTAGTAAAAAAGCCGTCCCGAAATGGAGAATGTGTGTTGATTTTCTGGACTTGAACAAGGCTTGTCCAAAAGATTCGTTCCTTTACCATCAATTGATGGTTTGGTTGACTCTGATACGGCGTGAGATCTTTGAGTTTCTTAGGACGCTTTTCGTGCAACAACCAATCACAATGGCTAAAACGTGAAGAAAAAACATCCTTCATTACAAGCACGGGAACTTACTGCTACACGGTGATGCAGTTCGGCCTGAAAAATGCTGGAGCCACCTTCCAAAGGCTCATAAATACAATATTCAAAGAGCAGATTGGTAGAAATGTTGAGGCGTATGTAGATGATATCACGGTGAAGAGTCAAAAGCCGATGAACATCTATTAGACTTACAAGAGGCTTTCCAGTCCTTCGAGTTACACTATCTTGGTTAAACCCGAATAAATGTTCCTTGATTGTTGATCGAGGGGAAGTTCTTGGGATTTATCTTAACACAAAGAGGAATAGAGGCAAAATCCAAAAGATCAAAGCTATTCTTGACATGGGATCACCCAAAAAGTCTTCCAAGAAATTCAACGGCTTAATGGGCCTTAAGCAAGGCCTTGGCGATTCATCTCCAAAGCCGAGAGAAAAATCTCCCTCTTTCAAGCCCTAAAAGCGCCAAAAATGGATTGGACCGGAGGAATGCTAAAAAGCCTTTCAAGGGCTTAAAATTATCTCCGATGCCTCGGTATTGGCTAAGCCGCGAAGTGGGAGAAGAACTCTACATCTATTTGGTAGATTTGCCCCACGGCGGTGAGCCTTGGTTCTTTTGAGAGAAGATAACGGAGGTTCAAAAGCGCCTACTAAACAAGTAAAGATCCTTAACGATGCGGAATCAAGATATACGCCACTTGAAAAATTGGCCTTTGCTCTTATTACATTTGCGCCAAGATTGAGACCATATTTTCAAGCCCACGGGATCACAATATCGACCGATCGGCCACTAAAGCAAGTTCTTCATAAACCGGAAAATTCGACGCCCAGCCAAGTGGGTAATAGAATTATCGCGAGTTTGATCTACCTACAAACCCCTAATCCACAATCAAGGCCCAAGTATCGCGGCATTTCATCGCAGAATTAACTTTTCCTGCCGAATGAGGGCAAAACTCCCCTTCACGAGAATCCGGAAGAGTGTCTTAGCATCCCGTGGTCTTTATACGTTGATGGGTCGAAGAAGGTCGGGGCGGTTTTGTCCTTTATTCTCCTTCTAAATGGAAAATGGCGGTGCTCAAGTTCCAATTCTGACTCAACAATGGAGGCCGAATATAAGCACTCCTTGCAGATTACACGGCGGGGGCTTTCGAATATAAGCGATCGCATGTGTATTCCGATTTCGCACTAGTCGTGAGCCACACCCTAGGCGACTTTGAAGCAAAAAGAAAAGAACATGATCAAAATACCAAGCCATAGTGAGGAAAATAGTACCATGCTTCGCCTATTTCCAGTTAGAGAAAATTTGTCGGCAAAACTAAGAAGCGGACGCCTTATCCAAAAAGGCCACAACGCCAAACGTAAGATGCGTAATCCTCTTTTAACCCTACGCACTTCCCACAAAGACTATCGATAGGCTGGAAGGAGAGGTTAAAGTGTGGCCGAAGGGCAAGTTGGATGGATCCCATAAAAGTTTCCCTACAAGGTGGGCTGCGCCACCCAACAAAGTGAAGGCCCCACGGATCGCCATAAATCCGCCTTTCGATACACCATCATCAACGAAGCACGCATACAAAGGTCCCTACACACAACCTTCCTTGCGATGCTTACATACTAGAGAAGCTAGCTATATTCTTCAAGAAATTCATGAGGGCATCGGCGGTGGTCACATAGGAGGCAAAGCCTTGAGTTACAAAGTCTTGCGGCAAGGTTGTCTTGGCCAACGCTAACTCAAGATCTGATAGCGTTAAGCTTCGAAATGTGATGCACCGCCACGCATTCTAAAATTGAGACGACCAGCGTAAGCAGCTTACGCCAATTATCATCGCGCGTTTGCTATTATGGGGTTGATCTTTTAGGGCCATTCCCTACTGATCCCGAATCGAAATTCCTAATAGTCGCTATTGACTACTTCACCAAATGGGTGGAAATTGAGCCCTTAGCCAAAATCACCGCGGAGAAAGCTTGCCGGGGGATTCTTATGGCTTAACCGGTCATCCGCCGATTCGAATTCCAGCCTTCATCTCCGATAATGGGCGCTTGATAACCGTGCTTTCGTGGAGTTTACATTACGAACTCGAGGAATTGAATCAGTTGACTTGATGACACATCCCAAGCCAGCGGCCGTAGAAGTGACAAACCGTACCTTACTCCACACTCGAAAACCCGGGTATCCAAAATGGAACCAATTGGGTGGAAGAAATTCGAAAGCGCCCTTTGGGCCTACAGGACAATCCACCAGAACTCCCATTGTGGGAGAGTCCATTTTCTCTTACTTACGGGGCGAAGCCGTCGCCATTCCCGGAAATAGGAATGCCTACTTTGCGAACCAGTGAAGTTCTGCGTCGAGGAAAGAAAATGAGAAAAATCTCCGAGCGGAACTAGACCTACTTGAAGAGCGTAAGAGAAATGCGTAAATAAAGGCCGTACATGCTATCGCCAAAGAATCAAAAGGTTCTACGACACAAGGGTAAAAGAGTCTTCTTCCAAATCGGCGACCGGTCCTAAGAGAAAATGAATTCCAAGGAAATAAAAGCCTAACGGGAAGGCTAACTCCCTAACCTGAAGGCCCTTACGTCAGTAAAGAATCGTCCGAAATGACACCTATTATCTAGTAAATATGGGATGAAAAAACGCTCAAGCGTCCATTCCGTCTTGAACACCCTTACGACGCTACTATCAATAAGTTACATGGTCAGCCTCTTAAATTTCATGGAGTAAAGTTCGTGTCTTTTCCATTTTCTACTAAAATGCGGTGGAAATTCCCATTCTACTAAAATGCGGTGAAATTCTCATTCTACTAAAATGTGGTGAAATTCCCATTCCTAAAAGATCGAGTCGAATTATCTTACAATGCATAAACCATAACTCTTAAAAGACAAAAATCCCGATCAAGTATGAGGCAACAATCTCACTCATGAAGGCGAAAATTACCTCACTCAACAAAGTCCCATGATTGGACTAAGGACTAAGTTACGGAAGTCTACAAGTCAAAGGAAGAATAAAGAAGTTAGCGAATTTCTTACATGGTTCAAAGACAACCATCACTGGAAATAAATCTTCACCAAAATAAAGGTTTGCATTTTTCATATATGAATAGAAATTACATTTCAAGTAATTGAGAATTTACAAAAGCGTTCATAAAAGAAAAAATCCCTAAGAGCTAGGGCCCCTGTGGCACCGCTTCGAAGGGACTTGAGTAGAAGGCTCCAAAGGTATGTGGGACAGAGCCTCGAGTCTTGATAACTTGTTGTTCTTTTCACTCGTGAACTTCTTCAAAACTCCAAATGTACCCCATAGACAAAACTTCCCGTGGGAGGAACGTGATAGCCCACTTGTTGCACCACGAATATATAATGAGTGGCTCCATCCCTAACTTTAAGCCCTAAGCCGCACCTCCTTCTCTAATTTATCCGGCTCTTCTATTAAATCCTTAATTTCTTGCGAGTCGGATTTAGGAGCCTCTGCCGGGAAGCCAAATCTTCTTTTCAAGTATGTCACGCTCCCTTTATTTCATAACTCGACTTTGCGTAAGCTTCGGCGACCTTCATCTTTAGGGTCCCATCGAGGTGAGCTGCCATCCCTGAGTCGATTGAAGTTCCTTCTTCAAAGCTGCTGGATTCATTTTGTAACTCCCTTTTGATAGCCTCCTCACTAGTAAGAAGAGAACCGTTAGAAGCGTATAATTGGCCGCTAAATCGGCCTTCTCCTTTTCCATAGCGCCACCGCTTGCGCCTCGGACTTATCTCGCCAAGGCCCGGATAGCATCAAGGCATTTCTTTCTCCTTCTCTTCCAAGGCCGCCACCCTAGAGCTTAATCATAATGTTCCGCCTCTATTCATTTCCATCTTTGCCAAATCTTCTTGGCAAAGATTGCACTCAGTCCGCCCAAATAATGCGATCCTACGTAATAACAAGACACTCGTAAAAACGCCAAGTTTAGAAGTAAAAGGAAATGTGAGAACAACCCTTACTAAGCATAGCCGAAGCGGAATAGTTGATAAGTGGCCTCTTCCCTCCCCCTCCGAGTTTCGTGGAGAGTCAGCTTCGGGCCTCATGGCCTATCAAAACGTCCTTACGGAGATTAATGTCGCAAAAGGAGTATCCTCAGAAGATAACTCCTTTTGCTTAGTGGCGTATCCTTTAAAACTGAATCCGCCACTTTTAATTTGTCTAAAAGGGCAGCTTCTCCGGCCTCACTATAAAATAGAACCTAAGTTAAAAATTCTACCCTTAGAAAAACTATATATAGAAATTCTCACCTCTATGAGAAGGATGTCCTCCGGTAGGCTAGAAGAAGGACCCTCGGAAATTGGGGACAATGCCGCGGACCTCTTCCGCATCTAACCTCTTCACTGAGGCACCCCACTGCTTTCTCAGAATTCCTGGACCTGATACATCCTCGAATTCTTTCTCTTAGTCCTCCTCTCCGTGAGGACCCTACCTTCTTGGAAGAATCCGTCTCCTTTTTCTTCCTCTCTTCTTTCTTTCGTCCTTGGAGGTATCAGCCCCTTGGCCAAGTACCACTTCCTTCTTCTTCCGCTCACAGGCAAGCGGTGAACTTCGCCCTAGAAAGAGGACAAAAGACACTTAACATAGCTTAGCACATCATCCTCCATCGGCAAACCTACAAAACAAGGGCCAAAATAAGTCAATTACCGTAGTTAAAAATCAGACCAGCAAGATACACGAATAATGCCTACCGGCGGACACTATTAAATGACATTTAACAAGGTTTTCCTTTGTCAAGAACTCATCCATGTACACTTTGGATAGCCCTGTCATTGACTTAAGAAGAACCTCCTCTTCTCCGCCATTTCCTCACAAGCTGATGTCGCTCGGGAACCTCCCACTTTGTTGGACATCCCACTTGACTTACTTTTGACAAAGAAGAATTTACTCTTCCATCGCTTAATGGAAGAAGGAACTTTCCCTAAAAATTTCCTCCCGAGCAGGCGAAAAGTAATACCAATCAAGTTAGACTCTAGGCATAGGCTAAAAGCATCTGGAACCAACGGACGGTCGGACTTATTCGTAATGCTTGAAAACAATAACAAAGCCGTTCAAAAGTCTCCAAGAATTTGGGGCCAAGCATAGAGGACACAAATGATACTCTTCTAGTATTGCCTTAGCTTAAATCGTAAAAAGGAAGCCTAAGGCCACCCAATAGCTGCATCTTGATAGATGGCTATCTCCCCTTCCCTAGGAGAACTTGCCCTCTCCCCTGCATCAGGGGAACCCTAACCTCAAGCAGGGACAAATTTATCTCATACTTCACTACCGTGCTATCTACTTCCTTTTGTCCAAGAAGACTTATGAATGTGTCCGACCCCCTACCCAAGGTTGCCTAGAAGCGATGAACTCCACACTTGAACCGAACACACCTCCAAGTTCACCCTAGGAATCACGGATCGCATATAAAGCTTGAGGGTTGGACGGAGAAGGGACCAAGGGCTCATGAGAAGAACTAGAGGAGGAAGAAGTAGCGCTAGAAGTGGCGCTAGCCATTACCTTAGGAAAGAAAAAGATAACTCAAACACAGAAAACTCGAAACCAGAGCTCGCTGGAGAAGAAGAAGCAACCTTAGGAAGAAGACACGATTCAACTTTCGAAATTTTCGCATATATGAAAAGTAACGAATCCCTGGCCGTTAGATCTCAGTGTTACATTCCAATCAAAACCGTTGAACCAAGGCCCCCAAATCCTGACCGTTCAAATAGGCCATTATTACTCCTCCAAGAAATCCGTCCCGTCGCCAAGATACCAAACGCCGCACATATTGGTAATCGCTACTTCCATCATGTTGACAAAACGCACACCGCTGCATGTCACGCCATATCCCCCTTTTAATACGTAAATGGCCAAAGACACGTGTCCCTCAAAGAAATAATTAGCACAATACCATAGGACCAACACCGTAAAAAACAAAACACACATTCCAACATAGGATCGCCAGTGAAGGCCATAAAAATGCCAAAGGATTTACAAACCAAACGACAAACGACATTTATTCAGGTTACATGACGAACACAAACAAAGAAAAAATAACAAAAACATGTTATCCGACGGACTAAAGTTAAATATCCGCGGATTCGTCCGAAGCCATTTCGAATGAGACTCGGAGGAGATGCACGGACTCCCGCAACCGTCACTATCCTCGTTCCCACTAGGAGAACTCGATCAAAGACGAAGGTAGTAGGGACCCACTTCTCTACGTCAGTGAGTCTCAACATCTCAAATTCAAACGCATACCCCCCCATAAGTGACAACTAAAAGGTCCCCGCCTCCATGCCATGATCAACATGAAAAGCCTCCCACCCCGCATCGATACATATCTCACAGGGTCCCCGTTAACCAATAGAACGCCCGGCCACACACAAATGCGTTCGGACTTACTAGGTGGATAAACCCCACCCAATTAGAGCCGGATGTTGCATTGAAAGGAGCTAGGAATTCGCAAGTGGGAGAGCATTGGCTAAAAGTGAAGAATTTATATAAAAAGACAAAGCGTTGAGCCATGATACAAAAGATTTCTAACTATGAATGTTACCCATACAAGCCCTTAAGTAGAAAGAGGCGAGAATTTCGGAGAAAACTCTACTTGATAACAACGAAAGAGAACACAAGAACTGCGGTCACCTACTAAAAACACGTATACCATAGCCATAGGCACGAAGCCCACCCCTACATGTAGGCGTGCCAACTAAGAGTACTTGTTCTCGAACCAAGCTTGTCGATTAGCTCCCTCTCGCCTCGCATTCTTCGAACAAAGTACATTTTAGGGGGGACTAGTGTTACGGATATATTTGGTAAGACAGATGTTAGTGACCTAGGGACCACCTATCACACACAGGACCGTGTTTTCTCAGCCACATAGCATCTTTGGCGACGTGGCAATATCACCAAATAACCTTGCACAATTCCGCTTCTACAATAACGCGTGAGGAATAAATCCTCGCTAATAAGTCCGTCAATTATAATTATAACAACCCTCTTATACAAGGTGTGGGGTGGAAGGAGAGAAGTAAAATATCTAACGCCTCTACGGTAAGTAGGCCTTATCCACTTACTACGGGGGAATATTTACTCTACTTGCCTCTGAGGCACCTACACGCTTAGGCGCATATTTTTCCTACCGCCTTAGAAGATATTCACCTAGCCCACCGCCTTTACCCCAACCGCCTTACAAGATATTTGCTTAAACCGCCTCTCACTTGCTATAAAAGGAGAGGAAGGACAATAAGGAAAGGGACGAAAACACCTCACTACACATTACACAAAGCATTTCCTGAACTCTTACTCGATTAGACTTAAGCATAGGAGTTAAATGCAGGGCAAAAGGCCCAATTCCGATTACTTCCTCCTCTTCACAGTCTCATCGATTGGATAATTCCGGATCGGAATTCTTTGAGTGCCCTCCGCGTCTCCTTGTTCGCAGCGTAAGTAAGCGTCCACACCAACTATAAATATTAACCCGTTTATAATTTTGAGACCGATCACAGGTACGAGGTAGCCAAAGAGTGAGGTGGACCAGTTTTTGGCATCAACACACTTCATTATAGCAAAACTAGGATGTAATATCACCACTATAAGTCATAACTCTGTTTTTAATCTTACAAATTCATGGAAACAAGCTCGGGTTACTGTCGCTACAGTAATGCTACATTAACTGGCTGAGCTCCTCCAAAACAGGGTTCTAATTTACAGTTTACATCTAAACATGAAAAAGGACATACATGTCTTAGGACGAAGCTCCATTAAGAGATAACCAACTCATATGATCAATTGTAAAAGGTTAATAATAACATCTTATCATAAATCCTAATCATTTGTCATCTAAATATATGAAACCATAAGATTGAATAATCCAGCCTTCCAATAACTCATGTAGTATCTTATACAACTAATATAAACAATATAACACAGTCATAGATCAATCCACTTCTTTACCTTCAAATCAAGGTAATAGTCTTCCACAAAACCAAGCTCTTACTCATCTAATAACATGATAACCTAAATTCTACTTAATGGCATGGACCATCTCCATGACCAAAAACCTCATCTCCATTGTTCACAGAAGCAAAATCAAACCCTCACTCAAATCACCAACAGTGAAAATGAATAAAACCTAAGTCCCAAACTTCATTCGTTGATGGAACTATATATAAACATGCATCTCAACTCTACCGGTATACTTAATATGGCTCTTCAATAAGACCAAAATCCAACCAAATATCCTATATTACTCCAAGAGAGAAGGATAAGAAGGATAGGTGTCAATGGCTAAGGTTTCAAAGAGAGATAATAAAAATGGAGGTTGTGAGTGTTTGGAATTCGAAGACTGAGGGGGTGTTTGGTTGCTGGAAGTCTACCGAAGTGGTGGAAGTCTATAAGTGATACTTCCATGGAACTAAGAGTTCCATTTGGAAGTTGGAATTTGAGGTGTTTGGTTCATGGAAGTGAAGAACCACTTCAGTACACTTCCGTTATTTAGTTCATGGAAGTAGGGGTATGGAAGTCTGAGTTCCACACTTCTGTGTGTTTGGTTGACAGAAATGTAGGTTTATGGTTACCACTTCTGAGGGGGTGGTGAGGTTACCCTGTTATATTTTTTATGATTAACTTAGTTAATATAATTTGGAATAATAAATACTTATAAGTAAGAATGAAATATTCCTATAATTACATCCTATAAGTGAACTATTTTTTTTTTTTTTTGAAATGTTATAGTTTAATTTAATCCCATTTATTTTAAACTGAATAATGTAGTATTTTAATTTAAACTAATTTAAATAATAATCATTGATAAGTTTATAATCATACATAAAATCTTTTCATATTTACATGCACTTATGTCGTTTCCAGGCATCAACTCTCTATTTTTGTACTTCTCTGGGTACTCTTTGGTGATTGAACAGGTAAACAGGCACCCACGGCGAAAGGAACTTGAAATGGGACACCCGGGAGCAAAAAGGACAAAGAACCACACTTGCAAGAAAGAGCACGGGCGTGCTCAAGGTCAACATGGCTGTGTTTATCCAACACAGACGTGCTCAAAGCCGTGCAACTCTCTGGATTAACAGCACGACGTAAACATTACAGAACATGGACGTACTTCAGCTTAACACAACCGTGCTCAAGCCAATACGGGCATGCTTCAGATCAACACGGCTGTGCTTCGCAGATTAAAACTCTATAAATAGCCGCCGCGGGTAGACGAATAATTAATTTAACTTTTGGCGGAGCAGTCTTAGCCGAATCTCGCGGTAGCGGCTACGGTTTCAGGAGGGAATTGAAGGTAGAGGAGGGGAAGATTTCTATTTTCACTTATACAACCTCCTCTTATATCTTTGTTATGGTAGTCCATAGAATGAGAGGCTAAACCTTCTATGGTGCCTCAGACATATGAACCCTAGGATGATCTTGTTTAATTGATATCCTATTATGTTTGGTTTTATTTTATTAATAACTCTTATAGCTTCATAAATGTCTGTGTTTGCAACTTTGTGTGGTTTTACTTGCATAAGCCTTATCATCTGTGTCCTTAGGGGATAGCATGAGCATGGATTTGTTGTGTTTGATGGTCATGTGGTTATTATTATTGCACTAGCCCGGAGTTGTTACCTTTCTTGATATCCTTTTGTTGTTTTCTGTGTACAAATCTTGAGTCATCTACCCTATTGGGATAAAGCATCACACCCTTTATGTTTGTGCGGTGATTCGGAACGGTTGTTTAATGCATTAGCCCAGGGATTTATCTACATTGGTTGTAGCCGGACATAGGTGTCATGGTGTGCGTGAGCATCATGAAAGATCGGTTGTTGCACTGAGAAAATATAATTATTACATTGATGCGATACAACCGCAAGTGTACGGGTCATCACAAGTAATAAAGTGGACGTGAAAGTCGGGTTATCGATCCGCAGGGAGATGGAAGTACTAGTACCCACTATTCATCTACTATCTAGTTGATCCAAGGGTGGTTGATTATACTAATTCTAAACTGTTACGGATATATTTGGTAAGACAGATGTCAATGACCTAGAGACCACACATCACACGGGGCCGTGCGTTCTCGATACGTAGCATCTTTTGGCCACGTGACAATATCACCAAATAACCTTGCACAATTCCGTTAAGAATGGCGTAAGGAATATATCCCGCGAATAAGTCCGTCGAAATTATAATTTACGCATGACCCTCTTATACAAGGCGTGGGGTGGAAGGAGAGAAGTAAAATATCTAACGCCTCTACAGTAAGTAGGTCTTATCCACTTACTACAGTGGGCAGATATTTACCCTACTTGCCTACAGAGCACCTACACGCTAGGCAGATATTTTCCTACCGCCTTAGAAGATATTCACCTAGCCCACCGCCTTACCCCACCGCCTTACAAGATATTTGCTTAAACCGCCTCTCACTTGCTATAAAAGGAGAGGAAGGACAATAAGGAAAGGGACCGAAAAATACTCACTACACATTACACAAAGCATTTCCTAGAACTTCTTACCCTAATTTCTGACTTAAGCATCGGAGTTAAATCCGGGCAGAAAGGCCCAATTCCGATTATTTCTCCTCCTCTTCACAGGTCTATCAGTGGATAAGTCCGGACGGAATTGCTGAGTGCCCTCCGCGTCTCCTTGTTCGCAAACAGAAGTCTATCAGTGGATAAGTCCGGACGGAATTGCGAGTGCCCTCCGCGTCTCCTTGTTCGCAAACAGAAGTAAGCGTCCACACCAACTATAAATATTAACCGTTTGTCAAAGGCTGAGACCAGATCACGAGGCCACAGTAGCCAAAGAGTGAAGTGGACCAGTTTTTGGCATCGCTAGCCGATTAGGCGCCGTCGTAGGGACCCATACGAAAAGCCAAATGACCACTACCAGAAGATCAAAACGAATCCAAGGACAAGGAGCACCTACTAGCCCTGAAGAACCTATTAAACTTGGCGAAGCCCAAAGATATGAAGAAATCCGATCGGACAATCCACCCATTTTACCCCATCGGAAAATCCGGCCCATCCAACCCCAAGGGTCCATTCCGAAGTTTTACCTTAACATGCAACAACAATCGGAACAATTGGCTCAAAAGCCGCCCACACTTTGACCCATCCTCCACCTCTTCCCGCACAAGCCCCAACACCGAGCGTATCAACGGGTCCCGTTAGCTAATTCCGAAAGTAGAGGGAGGACAAGAACCCGCACCCATAAGGAGAAAAGAGAAAGAGACGCCTTTTGGCTAGCTTTCGGAGAACCCCCCCTCCATTCGACGTAGAGAGCAAGCTGCTACAAGAACCGAACGGACAAGAGCGGAACAAAATAGCCCATTCATACAAACTGTGAATAGAGGGACCCAGCGGCAGGACTTTTCCCAAGAAAACAAGAAATCCGAACGGCATATTCTCAATATGTGTTAGCCCTTTGTCAAGGAGATATTGGAAGAACGAGTTCCTGACAGCTTCAGGCTACCTATTATGACCGCATATGAAGGCAGAACCGATCCGTCCTGTCACCTGAAGTCTTTTCGATCAAAGATGCTCCTCACTGGAATTACCGACGCTCGTATGTGCTGAGCTTTTCCCGCCACCTTAGAGGGAAAAGCGCAAGACTGGTTTGTCGATATTCCATCTAGCACAATTACTTCTTTTCAGATTTTAGCAGATCGCTTTTTAGCCTACTTTGCTAATTACTCAAAGCAAAAGAAAACCCCGTCTACTCTTTTGCACGTTAAACAACGAAAGGGAGAAACACTCCAAGCCTATTTAAATCAAGTTATATAGGCGAAAGCGACAAATGTTGCGGATCTTCTTCCGCGAATGGCCGTAACCTTCTTAATGGAGGGACTGCTAGACTCCCCCTTTCGTTTCTCCCTCACTTTGGATCCGCCAAAGACAATTCCCGCCCTTATGAGCCACGCCCAGAAATACATTTATACGGGTTGGGAAGAAGAAACTCGACGTGGGCCTGTAGACACCCTAAAAGGAAAAACCTACCAAAGTGTCAACAGAAGGCCCCCGGATATACGGAAGGAAAGAAGATCATACAGGAACGACAAGGGCACAAACAGAAATCTGGAAACCTCGACACGCCCTCAACGACATATACTGCAGCCCCGAGAACCCACAAAGGAAGGAAAGATTGTTAAATATGATCATCATACCCCACTAAATCAAACCAGAAGCCATATCCTTATGCAAATCAAAGAGCAAAAGCTTCTGACATGGCCGAGCTCTGCGAGAAATACCGAACAAAGAAAAGAATAGCAAGAGATATTGCCGGTTTCATCAATCTAAAGGACACGACACGGAAAAGTGTACCCACCTGGTGAATGCGATAGAAGATGTCGTTCAAGAGGACGGTTGGAGCAATATATCAACCTTAAGATCCGTGAGGAACACGAAGATTCACAAACTGAAGAAGAAAAAGGAGATGGTGGGGTTTATTAGTGGCGGCCTGGCCGTGGAGGGAAAGTTCCGCCTCGAAAAGTTATGCTCGAATGGTGGGAGCAGCGCAAGAGACGTAGACACCACGAAGAAGGTCTCGACCCGCGGCTCCCATCATTTTTATGATAACTTGATGTTAGTAACGTTAAATGCGCCCCCCATGATGGCCAGGCCGGTTATTGCCATCAAGGTCTCCAGTTTTCAAATGAAAAGAGTTCTGATAGACAGTGGAAGTTTAGTTGACATCCTTTTCTGGAGTGCTTTCGAAAGAATGAGGTATGACGCGGATGATTTACTTCCTGTAAAATCATCCTTAGTAGGGTTCTCCGGAGGGGTAATACAGCCAAAAGGGATGATCTCTCTACCGATTCTGATGGGAAACTCACCACGATCATCAACCGTGACAACGAAATTCTTGGTTATGCAATTTGTGCTTCAAGTTATAACGTGATCCTTGGCGGGGCCAACACTCAGCGCCTTGAAAGCCATCATCTCAACTTACCATCTTCTCCTCAAATTCCCGTGAGAGTGGTAGCGGAGAGGTAAGAGGAGACCAACCCTTAGCTTCGGCAATGTTACGTCCTCGACCCTCAAAGGGAAAGTCCTAAATAAAAGGAAAACAAAGGTTTGAAGCCATGCTAGTCAGCGAGAATAGCCGAGCGGGAAGATGAAGAACTTGACCTACACCAGGTTGAAGAATTGCTAACTTGTTCCCCTAGACGCAACTGCAGCGGTCATCGCAGTGCAGATTGGGGCAAATTTGGCAACCGCATGACAAGAAGACCTCATGAGAGTATTAAGGGCAAATTCGATCTCTTCGCTTGAATTAAGAGGATATGCCAGGCGTAAAACGCGAGATCATAGAACACCATCTTAATGTAGATCAGTCATTTAGGCCTATGAAACAGAAAAGAAGAAATTTCACCCCAGAAAGGCAGAAGGCCGCAGAGGAAGAAGTATCAAACCTCCTAAAGGCTAAGTTTATCCGAGAGGTGTATTACCCAGATTGGTTGGCCAATGTTGTTCTAGTAAAAAAGCCGTCCGGGAAATGGAGAATGTGCGTCGATTTCACAGACTTGAACAAGGCTTGTCCAAAAGATTCGTTTCCTTTGCCGTCAATTGATGGTTTGGTTGACTCTACAACGGGGCATGAGATGCTAAGTTTCTTAGACGCCTTTTCAGGCTACAACCAAATCCTAATGGCCAAAGACGACGAAGAATAAACATCCTTCATTACAAGTACTGGAACTTATTGCTACACGGTAATGCCGTTCGGCCTGAAAAACGCTGGAGCCACCTTCCAAAGGCTCATAAATACAGTCTTCAAAGAGCAGATTGGTAGAAATGTTGAGGCATATGTGGATGATATCCTGGTGAAAAGCCGAAAAGCCGCTGAACATCTATCGGACTTACAAGAGGCTTTTCTACCACTCGAGTTACACTATGCGGTTAAACCCGAATAAATGTTCCTTCGGTGTTCGATCAGGAAAGTTCTTGGGATTTATGTTGACACAAAGAGGAATAGAGGCAAATCCAGAAAAGATCAAAGCTATTCTTGACATAGGATCGCCCAAAAGTCTTCAAGAAATTCAACGGCTTAATGGACGCCTCGCAGCACTTGGTAGGTTCATCTCCAAAGCCGGAGAGAAAAATCTCCCTCTCTTTCAAGCCCTGCGAAAAGCGCCAAAAATGGATTGGGCCGGAGGAATGCACGAAAAAAGCCTTTCAAGGGCTTAAAATTATCTCCGACGCCTCGGCTATTGGCTAAGCCGCCAAGTGGGAGAAGAACTCTACATCTATTTGTCGCTGTTGCCCATGGCGGTGAGCCGTTCTTTTGAGAGAAGATAACGGGGTTCAAAAGCCAGTCTACTACACAAGTAAGATCCTTAACGATGCGGAATCAAGATATCTGCCACTTGAAAAATTGGCCTTTGCTCTTATTACATCTGCGCGAAGATTGAGACCATATTTTCAATCCCACAGGATCACAATATTGACTGATCACCCACTAAAGCAAGTTCTTCATAAACCAGAAAATTCCGGACGCCTAGCCAAGTGGGTTATAGAATTAGGCGAGTTTGATCTCACCTACAAACCCCGAACGACAATCAAGGCCCAAGTATTGGCCGATTTCATCGCGGAATTAACTTTTCCTGCGAATGAGGGCGAACTCCCTTCACAGAATCCAGAAGAGTGTCTTAGCATCCCATGGTCTTTATACGTTGATTGGTCGGCAACTGAAGAAAGGTCAGGAGCAGGTTTTGTCCTTTATTCTCCTTCTAAATGGAAAGTGGCGGCGATTACTCAAGTTCCAATTCCGAGCGACTAACAATGAAGCCGAATATGAAGCACTCCTTGCCGGATTACACCTGGCCCGGGGGCTTGGAGTTCAGCGTCTACATGTGTATTCCGATTCGCAGCTAGTCGTGAGCCACACCCTAGGCAGCTTTGAAGCAAAAGAAAAGAACATGATCAAATACCAAGCCATAGTGAGAAAAATAGTACCATGCTTCGCCTATTTCCAGATTGAGAAAATTTGCTGAGCGCAAAACGAAGAAGCGGACGCCTTATCCAAAAAGGCCACAACGCCAAACGAAGATGCAGAATCCTCTTTTAACCTACAGTACCTTCCCACAAAGACTATCGATAGACTGGAAGGAGAGGTACAAAGTGCGGCCGAAGAGCCAAGTTGGATGGATCCCATAAGAAGTTTTCTACAAGGTGGGCCTGCGCCACCCAACAAAGCGGAGGCCCCGGATGGATCGCCACAAATCCGCTCGAGACACCATCATCATCAACGAAAGCCTGTACAAAAGGTTCTACACACAACCTTTCTTGCGATGCTTACATCCTACAGAAGCTAGCTACATCCTTCACGAAATTCATGAAGGCATCGGCGGTGGTCACATAGGAGGCAAAGCCTTGAGTTACAAAGTCTTGCGGAAAGGTTATTACTGGCCAACGCTAACTCAAGATGCAATAAGCGTTAAACCGGAAATGTGATGCCACGCCGGCATTCTAAAATTCGAGATCGACCACCAGCACCACTTACGCCAATTATCGGTCATGACCGTTTGCTATCCGGGGTTGATCTTTTTAGGGCCATTCCCTACTTCGATCCGACAACTGAAATTCCTAATAGTCGCTATCGACTACTTCACCAAATGGGTGGAAGTTGAGCCCTTAACCAAAATCACGGAGAAAGCTTGGAAGGGATTCTTATGGCGAACAGTCATCTGCCGATTCGGAATTCCAGTCGCCTTCATCTCCGATAATGAAGCGGCGGTTTGATAACCGAGCTTCGTGAGTTTCTATTACGAACTCGGAATTGAATCATTCTGACTTACGTGACACATCCCCAAGCCAACGACCGGTAGAAGTGACAAACCGTACCTTACTCCGGACTCACGAAACCCGGGTATCCAAAATGGAACCAATTGGGTGGAAGAAATTCCGATAAGCCCTTTGGGCCCTCACGGGACAACTACGAGAACTCCCAGGGGAGAGTCCATTTTCCCTTACTTACGGGGCCGAAGCCGTCATTCCCTGCAGTAAATAGGATTGCCTACTTTGCGAACACAAATGTAAGTTCTCGTCGGAAGAAAATGAGAAAAATCTCCGAGCGGAACTAGACCTACTTGAAGAAGCGAAGGAAATGGCGGCGTAAGTAAAGGCCGCTGTCTATAAGCCAAAGAATCAAAAGGTTCCTACGACACAAGGGTAAAAGAGTCTTCTTCCAAATCGTGATCTAGTCCTAAGAGAAAATGAATTCCAAGGAAATAAAAGCCGAGCGGGAAGCTAACTCCTAACTAGGAAGGCCCTTACGTCGTACAAAGAATGCGTCCGAGTGACACCTATTATCTAGTGAATATGGGACGGAAAAACGCTCAAGCGTCCATTCCATCTTTGAACACTTACGACGCTACTATCAATAAGTTCTGTAGTTGTCTCTTAAATTTCATGGAGTAAAGTTCAGGTCTTTTCCATTCTCTACTAAAATGCGGTGAAATTCCCATTCTACTAAAATGCGGTGAAATTCCCATTCTACTAAAATGTGGTGAAATTCTCATTCCTAAAAGACGAGTCGGAATTATCTTACACAGATAAACGACAACTCTCAAAAGATAAAAATCCCGATCGAAGTATGAGGCAACAATCTCACTCATGGAGGCGAGTACCTCACTCAACAAAGTCCCATGATTGGACTAAGGACTCGTTACGAAGTTCACAAGCCATAGGAAGAATAAAGAAGTTCGCGAATTTCTTACATGGTTCAAAGACAACCATCACTCGGAAATAAATCTTCACCAAAATAAAGGTTTGCATTTCATTCATATGAATAGAAATTACATTTCCAAGTGATTGAGAATTTACAAAAACACACATAAAAGAAAAAATCCTAAAAGCTAGGGCCCCTAGGGCAGCCACCTGCTTCTGAAGGGACTTGGGTAGAAGGCTCCAAGGTAGCGGGGACAGGAGCCTCTGGAGTCTTGATAACTTGTTGCTCTTTCAGCTCCGTGAACTTCTTCAAAACTCCAGCCAGCCCCATAGACAAAACTTCCGTAGGAGGAACGTGATGGCCCACTTGTTGCACCACGGAATATATACGAGTGGCTCCATCTCTAACTTTCGCCCTAAGCCGGGCAACCTCCTTCTCTAATTTATCCGCTCGCTCTATTAAATCCTTAATTTCTTGCGAGTCGGATTTAGGAGCCTTCAAGCGGGAAGCCAAATCTTCTTTCAGTATGTAGCGCTCCCCCTTTATTGCCGCCAACTTCGACTTGCACGGCGGTAAGCTCAGCAGCCTTCATCTTTAGGTCCCATCGAGCGGCCGCTCGCTCATCCTGAGTCGATTGAAGTTCCTTCTTCAAACTGCTAGATTAATTTTGTAACCCTTTAATAGCCTCCTCAGCAGTAAGAAGAGAACCGTTAGAAGCAGATAATTGGGCATCTAAATCGGCCTTCTCCTTTTCCATAGCGGCCAGCTGCCGCAACCGCTCGGACTTATCTCGTTCAAGGGCCCGGATAGCATCAAGCTGTTCTTTCTCCTTCTCTTCCAAGGCCGCTACCCTAGAGCTTAACTGAGCAATGTCTGCCCTATTCATTTCCATCTTTGCCAAATCTTCTTGGCAAAGATTGCCGACTCGATCCGCCCAGTGTGCAGTCTGCAGAATAACAAGACGCTCGTAAAAAAAAAAAACGCGCCAAGTTTAGAAGCAAAAGGAAATGTGAGAACAACCCTTACTAGCATAGCCGAGCGGAATAGTTGATAAGTGGCCTCTTCCCTCCAAGCCCTCCGGAGTTTCGTGGAGAGCTGCTCGGGCCTCATAGCCATCAAAACGTCCTTCTGGACCCAAGATCGCGAAAAGGAGTATCCTCGAAGATAACTCCTTTTGCTTAGTGGCGCATCCCTTTAAAACTGAATCCACCACTTTTAATTTGTCTAAAGGGCCGCTTCTCCCGCCTCCGCCTATAAAATAGAGCCTAAGTTAAAAATTCTACCCTTAGAAAAAATATATATAGAAATTCTCACCTCTATGAGAAGGATGTCCCTCCTAGCCGCTAGAAGAAGGACCCTCGGAAATTGGGGATAATGCCGGTAGGACCTCTTCCGCATCTAACCTCTTCCCCTGAGGCACCCCCACCGCTTCTTCTCGCAATTAGGGACTGTACGTCCTCGAATTCTTTCTTTGGTCCTCCTCTCCCGTGAGGGACCCTACACCCTTCTTGGAAGAATCCGTCTCCTTTCTCTTCCTCTTCTTTCTTTCCTCCTTGGAGGTATCACCCAGCTTGGCCAAGTACCACTTCCTTCTAGCTTCTTGCCCTTGAGGCAAGGGTGGGTGAACTTCGCCCTCGAAAGAGGCCAAAAGACCCTTAACATAGCTTAGGTCCTCATCCTCCATCGGATTTCCTACAAAACAAAGGCCAAAATAAGTCAATTACCGTAGTTAAAAATTAGACCAGCAAGATACATGAATAATGCCTACCAGCGGACACTATTAAATGACATTTAACAAGGTTTTCCTTTGTCAAGAACTCATCCATGTACACTTTGGATAGCCCTGTCATTGACTTAAGAAGAACCTCCTCTTCTCCCGTCATTTCCTCATGGCGGGGTCCGTTCGGGGAACCTCCCACTTTGTTCGGACATCCCACTCGGACTTACTTTTGACAAAGAAGAATTTACTCTTCCATCGCTTAATGGAAGAAGGAACTTTCAATAAAAATTTCCTCCCAGAACGAGCCGAAAAGTAATACCAATCGGCGTTAGACTCTAGGCATAGGCTAAAAAGCATACGGAACCAACGGACGGTCAGACTTATTCCGTAATGCTTGAAAACAATAACAAAGCCGTTCAAAAGTCTCCAAGAATTTGGGGCCAACTGTGAGGGACACAAATGATACTCTTCTAGTATTGCCTTAGCGAAATCAGAAAAAGGAAGCCTAAGGCCACCCAATAGCGCATCTTGATAGATGGGTATCTCCCTTCCCTAGGAGAACTTGCCCTCTCCCGAGCAATGTGGAACCCCTAACCTCAAAGCGAGGACAAATTTATCTCATACTTAGCTACTGGGCTATCTACTTCCCTTTTGTCCAAGAAGACTTATGAATGTGTCCGACCCCCTACCCATTGCCCTATAAGCGGGATGAACCCACTTGAACCACTAGGCACGGGGCGGCTCCAAGTTCGCCGAATCGCCGGGATCGCAAATGTAAATCACGAGGGGTTGGATGGAGAAGGGACCAAGGGCTCATGAGAAGAACTAGAGGAGGGAAGAAGTAGGCGCTAGAAGTGGAGCTAGCCATTACCTTAGGAAAGAAAAAGATAACACAAACACGAGAGAAAAACCCGAGGAGCTTCCGGAGAGAAGAAGAAGAAACCTTAGGAAGAAGACACGATTCAACTTTCGAAATAAACCCTTTTTGGCCTGTACGATTTCGCATATATATGAAAAGCAACGAATCCCTAGCCGTTCGATCTCAGTGTTACATTCCAATCAAAACCGTTGAACCAAAGC
The DNA here is from genome assembly GCA_026586065.1 of Dioscorea zingiberensis. Taxonomy (NCBI): domain Eukaryota; kingdom Viridiplantae; phylum Streptophyta; class Magnoliopsida; order Dioscoreales; family Dioscoreaceae; genus Dioscorea; species Dioscorea zingiberensis. The sequence continues at coordinate 35,838,334 of CM048822.1, forward strand.
CCCCAAATCCTGACCGTTCAAATAGGCCATTATTACTCCTCCAAGAAATCCGTCCACGTCAGCATACCAAACGCCGCCTGACACATATTGGTAATCGCGCCGATCATGCTGTTGACAAAACGTACACCGCGCATGTCACGCCATATCACCCCTTTTAATATGAAACAGTGCCAGAGACACGTGTCCCTCAAAGAAATAATGAGCACAATACCATAGAACAACCACTATAAAAAACAAAACACACATTCCAACATAAGATCGCCAGTGAAGGCCATATTCCAACATAGGATCGCCAGTGAAGGCCATAAAAATACCAAAGGATTTACAAACAAAACGACAAACGTCATTTATTCAGGTTTCATACAAACAAAGCAGAAATAACAAAAACATGTTATCCGACGGACTAAAATTAAAAATCCGCGGATTAAATGCGAAACCACGCGCTTCGAATGAGACTTCGGAGGGAGACGCACGGACTCCCGCAACCGTCACTATCCTCGTTCCCGCTAGGAGAACCTGGATTAGCACGGGGGCGAAGGTAGGGACCCACTTCTCTATGACAGGAGTCGTCTCCAAACATCTCAAATTCGAAACGTACACCCCCTGCATAAGTGACAACTAAAAGGTCTCCCGCCTCCATGCCATGATCAACATGAAAAGCCTCCCACCCTGCATCGATGCATATCTCACCTGGGTCCCCGTTAACCAATAGAATGCCCGGCCACACACTGCGGTTCGGACTTACTAGGTGGATAAACCCAGACCTTAATTCCGACAGATGTTCGTGAAAGGAGCTAGGAATTTGCAAGTGGCGAGAGCATTGGCTAAAAGTGAAGAATTTATAAAAAGACAAACGTTGAGCCATGATACAAAAGATTTCTGACTATGAACGTTACCCATACAAGCCCTTAAGTAGAAAAATAGGCGAGAATTTCGGAGAAAAATCTACTTCGATAACAACGCAAAGAGAACACAGTAACCGTCGGTCATCTACTGCCATAGACGAAGCCCACCCCTACATAGACATGCCAACTAAGAAGAATACTTGTTCTCGAACCAAGCGAAACGTGCGATTAACTCACCTCTCGCTCAGATTCTTCGAACAAAGTACATTTTAGGGGGGACTAGTGTTACGGATATATTTGGTAAGACAGATGTCAGTGACCTAGGGACCACCTGTCACACACAGGACCGTGTTTTCTCAGCCACGTAGCATCTTTGGCCACGTGGCAATATCACCAAATAACCTTGCACAATTTCGTTCGGCAATAAATCCTGCGAATAAGTCCGTCGGAATTATAATTATAACAGCCCTTTTATACAAGGCGTGGGGTGGAAGGAGAGAAGTAAAATATCTAACACCTCTACAGTAAGTAGGTCTTATCCACTTACTACAGTGGGCAGATATTTACCCTACTTGCCTACAGAGCACCTACACGCTAGGCAGATATTTTCCTACCGCCTTAGAAGATATTCACCTAGCCCACCGCCTTACCCCACCGCCTTGCAAGATATTTGCTTAAACCGCCTCTCACTTGCTATAAAAGGAGAGGAAGGACAATAAGGAAAGGGACCGAAAAATACTCACTACACATTACACAAAGCATTTCCTAGAACTTCTTACCCTAATTTCTGACTTAAGCATCGGAGTTAAATCCGGGCAGAAAGGCCCAATTCCGATTATTTCTCCTCCTCTTCACAGGTCTATCAGTGGATAAGTCCGGACGGAATTGCTGAGTGCCCTCCGCGTCTCCTTGTTCGTAAACAGAAGTCTATCAGTGGATAAGTCCGGACGGAATTGCTGAGTGCCCTCCGCGTCTCCTTGTTCGCAAACAGAAGTAAGCGTCCACACCAACTATAAATATTAACTGTTTGTCAAAGGCTGAGACCAGATCACGAGGCCACAGTAGCCAAAGAGTGAAGTGGACCAGTTTTTGGCATCAACATAAACTAATCAAATTGAAAACACAAACAAGGGAATCGAGTTGCTCTTAAGGTCAAACAATCATGAAAGGGGGGATGCTCGGACAATTAAATCCCCCTTGGACTTCTAAAAGATGAATGCTATTTTCTATCTCGACACTTGGTTAATTCTTGGCCAAGGGTTCCTATCATGCTTTCACTCCCTCATCCCGAGGTTAGTTACTAATCCTAGTGTCCTTACCGATTATGTTCTCGAACCTATTTCTTGGAAGGATTATGGGAATAATTCATCTAAAGGACTCGCTCTCCTTAGTACCCGGTACCCGGTATACTCACAATCCCCTCTATTGGAGATGGTTTACACATGGGAGGCGTTCGCTTCTTCCCCCATATGGACTATGAGAATTTCTTCGGGCTCTCGCAACGTAGAGGGATTCACTCACATTAAAACATCTAATAGACTCAATGAATATAACCAAGCATTCAAGAATAGAAAATCAACATTAATTAAATCATGTCTAAGGGTTCATCAATCATCCAAGTATCTACAAAATTAGCCATCCATGAAAGGGGGGCAACAATCCAAAACAAAGATGAAAGCAATCAAAGAAGACATGATAGGTAAACCTAATGCAATCACCGTTGATGGCTTCTTGATCCTTTTCCAATGATTTCCCCTCCTTTTGCTCCAATAACTCCAAGATGAGGATCTCCAAACTTTCCCCAAGATTAGCCTCTTTTTCCCCAAATTGCTCTCTCTCTAAACCCCTAATTAGTCGGCTTTTATACCTCTAGGGTTTTTGGGGTGAGTTTTACCAATTTGCCCCCTTCTAGATCTGCAGATTCGCTAAAATTTACGATGTACGGGCCTGTATCCGGGCGTATATCAGCCTGTATACAGACCAACCACCTCCATATGGGCCCATATACTGGCGTATATCAGCCCGTATACAGGCCAGTCATTACCATACCATCTATCATACAAGTCGTATATTGGCTCGTATTCCCTTCAGGAGCCAGTATATGGCCGTATGTCAGCCAGTATAAATAACCGTATGGGCCCTTCTGGGTGCTCTGGGACCCCGGTTTCTCTCGAAATGCTTTATTTCCTCCGGGGTTCTTGTATCATGCCCTGTTGATTAGAATGAATACATTTTAAGTATCGGTGGGCAAAAAGTCTTTAAAATTATATGTCGAGCATATAGTAATATGATATAAATTTATGCTCAAATGAACACTTATCATACATCATCCAAGATTTGTTAGTAATTAGCCAATAACAGGGAATCAATCATCAGGCAAGGGAGTCCTAGGAGGATTGTGATCTGAGGTGTCATATTCCATCTCTGAGTGATCCCAACCCCCCAATTGTTCGCTTTAGTCTTTTAGTTAAGATATCCAACATCACAAATCATTACACATAGTTTAGTTTAGGCTAGGTAATCAAGGATAATTAGCACTAGTGTCCAGTCCCTGTGATTTCGACTACCCTATTTTTGGATTTTTACTACTTGATCGGCCCCGTATACTTGCGGGCGAGTGTTGCGTATATTTGTGCATACATCAATCATTATATAGTTTTAATGATCATTATATATAGGAGTTAACTAAGTCCTACTATAGAGTTTATAAACCTTATAAATGTGGGCTAGATGTGAAGAAACCTAAATCTATTATCTCATATAAGGTTATATAAGAAAAAAACATCCTTGGTGTGAGATCCACGATTTTTAGGGTTTATTTTATTTAGAATCTTTTTTTTTCGAATAAATATGTTTATTTGAATAAGAATTTATCTTTAGTTGACCTTTTTAATTAACTAGGGAATAGATGTCTTTTTAGTATTCTTTAATTAATTATTTAATTGAATGAATCCCACAAAATTGGAATTAGCAAAATATATGTGAATAAATATTTAACTTTTGTTTTATTTGATTAGATATATGAGTCAATATATAAATAGATAGTATTGATTGTGGAAGATTAGAGAATCGGATTAGATGTGATATGCTTTAATATGCATATATATATATATATATATATATATATATATATATATATATATATTAAAATTAATTGGGATGGATATACTTTAATGATGGGACAAGGAGATGTCATCCAAACATATATATATGATTCAAGCTTTCAGTTTAAATAAAACAATAATAATGGTAACAATGAAATGTTAATATATATACTTATATAGTTATATGTATTAGGATAAGGATGTATATGGCTTCAGATAAAGGAAAGTTGACTTTATATTTGAGAATATATCATGAAAACATGATTTGATATTTGAGAAAATATTGTTTAGTATAGACAATTGAATCAATTCCCCCAAACTTAGAACTAGTAGGATTTATTTATGTATATATTTATATAAATAAATATTTTAATTTATGTTAATTGGTTTAACATATAAACTTAAATATAAACAAATATTTATTGGATGAGTTAGATTTGATAAAGATTTAATATATATAAATTTATAAATATTAAAATTGATTTGATTTGATGGATATACTTTATAAATTGATTTCGTTAAGTTTGATGATTTGGAAAAAGAAAATAATAATAATAATAATAATAATAATAATAATAATAATGGCTGAGCTTTTGAGTTAAAATAAAAAGTAAAATAAATTAAATATATATGTATATGCACGTGGATAGATAACGTGTGTGTATATATATATATATATATATAGTACGTAAATATATAGCCATTGATAATATTTTGAATAAAATTACATATATGAATAATGTGGACCAGATTAGAGACTAGATTTTAATCTTACAAAAAATAAGTTTTGGATATATTTTAGTTTAAAATTTAAATGATCTTTATTAATCCAATGTTGTCTTTTGCCCATAATCTTATTTAAACTTAAATCTGAATTTGAGTCGGATGATTATTATTCACCTATAAATAACCCTTCATACATCTACGGGTGGGGAAAAGATGAGTACACTGATCATCTAGGCTTTCACTACAAACTACAAAGAAATTTGACGTAGCGATGCATCAGGAAGGAGTTCAGTGGGATTTAGGATATCGCTATTAATGTAAGTGCCTTTGCCTAGTACCCACCCAGTGATGGGCTTTCTTGACTTTGTTGATTCATGTTTCTTGTAAGTCACTCTTGCCTTGTTTCCACCCTTGCATGGGTTTTCTTGCTTTGTTGGATGTTATCTGTTAGCATGATCTTGTTTTGTACTTACTCTTGTTGATACATGCACATAGATAATTTGATTGATGTCTTTCCTATTATGTGCATGGTTGAATTGCTTGTGGTAGTTTAGGACTACCGTTTGTTGATATACTTAGTTGGACTACCACCCGTGGGCTTGACACTTGATCATGGGCACATGGTCTTGTGTCTTGGCCGGGAGATCACGATGCCAATTGAGTTACGATCTTCCTCGGTTGCGATTAGTCCGGAGACTCCATTATCCACTGTCGGTGGGGTTGATTTCTTTGGCGTGTCGACGCGTAGAGGTGGCGCTACCGGCCGTGGCAGGTTAAATGCCTCCTGACTGAGGTACCGATTTTGTTGTTGCACCGAGATCAAGGCTAGCGTTTCTTAATGTCTGACTGAGAATTTGTCCGAGGAAGTGTTCTTTGAAATGTTCTTGGACTTCTCATCCAGGGCTCTGAGGGCCGTAGCTGGATGTTAGGATCTGTTTGTTTGTATGGGGTGTAGCCCCTTTTTGATATCTGTTCAAGCTGACCATTGTGATTCCTGCAGGGTACTTACTGAGCTTTTCATTCGAAAGCTCACGACTTTTCTCTTCTCTCATTGCAGGTCCTGAGGAGTAGGTAGACTCGAGCTCGTGGACGAGAGTTGGGGTGGATTTTCTTTGAGGTTGGAGAACCTCCCTAGGTTATTTTATCTTTGTGTGTGAGGACATTGCCTTTATTTTATTAGGACCCTTATAGGGCCTGGTTTGTGTAGAGGGCTATGGACCCTTATTTGATTTTATTATGTTTCCGCTGAGACTTTATGGTTTATTTATTGATTATCTTTTGGTTAAATGTATTATCTGCTTATCATTTTAGGCCTTGTATTCGAGTGGGGCTCGTCTCCACTTGGATACGACCGATCTGTTGACGTGCCCGAGGTCCCAGAATCCGGGTCGGGGCGTTACAGATTAAAATGGTATCAGAGCAATGCAGATAACGGACACCCTAATTGCCCTAGTGACTTAGTTAAGTAGGATAGATTGAGTGTCAGGTCGGGTAGACCAAGGCTGTCAAAGATTCTTGTTTGGGTGTTGAGAACCATGAGTAAATTTCGAGGACGAAATTTTTTTAAGGGGGGAGGATTGTGAGATCCACGATTTTTAGGGTTTATTTTATTTAGAATTTTTTTTTTGAATAAATATGTTTATTTGAATAAGAATTTATCTTTAATTGACCTTTTTAATTAACTAGGGAATAGATGTTTTTTTTAGTATTCTGTAATTAATTATTTAATTGAATGAATCCCACAAAATTGGAATTAGCAAAATATATGTGAATAAATATTTAACTTTTGTTTTATTTGATTAGATATATGAGTCAATATATAAATAGATAGTATTGATTGTGGAAGATTAGAGAATCGGATTAGATGTGATATGCTTTAATATGCACACATATATATATATATATATATATATATATATATATATATATATATATATATATATTAAAATTAATTGGGATGGATATACTTTAATGATGGGACAAGGAGATGTCATCCAAACATATATATATGATTCAAGCTTTCAGTTTAAATAAAACAATAATAATGGTAACAATAAAATGTTAATATATATACTTATATCGTTATATGTATTAGGATAAGGATGTATATGGCTTCAGATAAAGGAAAGTTGATTTTATATTTGAGAATATATCATGAAAACATGATTTGATATTTGAGAAAATATTGTTTAGTATAGACAATTGAATCAATTCCCCCAAACTTAGAACTAGTAGGATTTATTTATGTATATATTTATATAAATAAATATTTTAATTTATGTTAATTGGTTTAACATATAAATTTAAATATAAACAAATATTTATTGGATGAGTTAGATTTGATAAAGATTTAATATATATAAATTTATAAATATTAAAATTGATTTGATTTGATGGATATACTTTATAAATTGATTTCGTTAAGTTTGATGATTTGGAAAAAGAAAATAATAATAATAATAATAATAATAATAATAATAATAATAATAATAATAATAATAATGGCTGAGCTTTTGAGTTAAAATAAAAAGTAAAATAAATTAAATATATATGTATATGCACGTGGATAGATAACGTGTGTGTATATATATATATATATATATATATATATATATATATAGTACGTAAATATATAGCCATTGATAATATTTTGAATAAAATTACATATATGAATAATGTGGACCAGATTAGAGACTAGAATTTAATCTTACAAAAAATAAGTTTTGGATATATTTTAGTTTAAAATTTAAATGATCTTTATTAATCCAATTTTGTCTTTTGCCCATAATCTTATTTAAACTTAAATCTGAATTTGAGTCGGATGATTATTATTCACCTATAAATAACCCTTCATACATCTACGGGTGGGGAAAAGATGAGTACACTGATCATCTAGGCTTTCACTACAAACTACAAAGAAATTTGACGTAGCGATGCATCAGGAAGGAGTTCAGTGGGATTTAGGATATCGCTATTAAAGTAAGTGCCTTTGCCTAGTACCTGCCCAGTGATGGGCTTTCTTGACTTTGTTGATTCATGTTTCTTGTAAGTCACTCTTGCCTTGTTTCCACCCTTGCATGGGTTTTCTTACCTTGTTGGATGCTATCTGTTAGCATGATCTTGTTTTGCACTTACTCTTGTTGATACATGCACATAGATAATTTGATTGATATCTTTCCTATTATGTGCATGGTTGAATTGCTTGTGGTAGTTTAGGACTACCGTTTGTTGATATACTTAGTTGGACTACCCACCCGTGGGCGGCAGCTTGATCATGGGCACATGGTCTTGTGTCTTGGCCGGGAGGTACGCGCCAATTGAGTTCGATCTTCCGCTTGGGTTGCGGTGGAGTCCAGACTCAGATCCCCTGTCAGTCGGTTGATTTCTTGGCCGTAAGTGTAATGGAAACGCGTAGAGGTGGCGCTTACCGACCGCAGGTTAAAATGCGCTCACGACCAGAAATTTTGTTGTTGCGATCCGAGACTACGTTTCTTTATTACGTACCTGAAATTTGGTCCGGGAAGTGTTTCGGTACATTCTTGGACTTCTCATCCAGGGCTCACGAGGGTCGAAATTTGGATGTTAGGATCTGTTTGTTTGTATGGGGTGTAGCCCCTTTTTGATATCTGTTCAAGCTGACCATTGTGATTCCTGCAGGGTACTTACTGAGCTTTTCATTCGAAAGCTCACGACTTTTCTCTTCTCTCATTGCAGGTCCTGAGGAGTAGGTAGACTCGAGCTCAGGGACGGCGAGAGTTGGGGTGGGATTTTGCTGAGGTTGGAGAACCTCCCTAGGTTATTTTATCTTTGTGTGTGAGGACATTGCCTTTATTTTATTAGGACCCTTGTAGGGCCTGGTTTGTGTAGAGGGCTATGGACCCTTATTTGATTTTATTATGTTTCACGAGACTTTATGGTTTATTTATTGATTATCTTTTGGTTAAATGTATTATCTGCTTATCATTTTAGGCCTTGTATTCGAGTGGGGCTCGTCTCCACTTGGATACGACCGATCTGTTGACGTGCCCGAGGTCCTAGAATCCGGGTCGGGGCGTTACACTTGGAAGCAGATGAAACACAAAGTTTACAATAGAGAGGCATCAATGAGTTGATCATTGAGGAGAAATCTCTTCAGATCCATAAATGTGTAGGATCATCTAAAAGTTTGAGTGACAGCTTGAGGACCTGTACAAATCCATGAATGTAACAGTACCCAGACCTCTATTTCACATAAAATTAGCAATTATGATCATTCATTGGAGCATTTATCTTCTAGAATTCACGATTCACATTCAAATCAATAAGCGTGATTTATTATTATCATCATGTTCATGCCTTCATTGTTATGGTCTCTCTAACATACTTCTCTATATAAGCAACGTGAAGTAAAATTAATACACGCTAAAACCTTCACAAATTTTCATACATGAATCAAGGAGAATTCAGTAAAATATTTGTTTTATTTATTTAAGAACAATTTCAATCGCAAGAGTACAAATGGGAACAACCATGATATTTGTGAAAATTCAAGCTCCATTTTGATATTCACCTACAACAAAAAATGTGCATTTGGCACACAAAACACAGCCACCAATGCTAAAATTGTTTGTTTCCTTTACAAATGAAATCTACATACACAAATCATCTCTTGGTTAAAAATTATAACAAGAAACTTAAGAACTAAACGATGAAGTTATCCTCGATGCTTTAAGCTATCAGCAGGTTTCTCATAACAAAAGATGCTATGCTATAGAAAAACAACCCCTTCATAAAACCATATAGATGCCTCCAGTTTTTTTATTCTCTTTCATGATAATAGCTGCTTCCAAGTTTCTCAAAAATTTGTTCATGATTGTTGCCTCCAGTTTTTCTATTCTCTTTCATAATAATAGATGCCTATAGGTTTCTCAGAAATTTGTTCATGATTCTTGCCTCCAGTTTTTCTGCTCTGTTTTTTTGGATGAACTGGCTTCAACTCCAATAAGACCAGTGTTGCCACTAGAGCATTTCCTTGACTCATCATCATCCAAAACTTGTGCATCTCTCGGAAAACCATCAACTTGATCCTCTTTTATAATAAAAGTTGAAACATGAGAAACAACAAGTTTAAATCAAACAATAATGATTTCAAGTTGTAATGTAATCAGAACTGTTGAAAATGAAGAAATTAAAATAATGATGAACAAGTTTGTGAAATGGTTACCTGCAAAGACAATTGCAAACAAAGCCAAGAATATCCACAACACAATTGATTGATAATTAAAATATTTCAAGACTAATGCATGCCTCCAACAATTCTGTGGGAAAACAAAGCAAAAAAAATTCACTCCACAAGAAAAAAAATGCTAGAGTATTATGTGTTGATGAATGGAGTATGTATCTGTCAAAGTAAACCATATAGATTCTTGTTACCACAATCCCCTTCTCTTTACAGAAGTTCATTAAATTTTTTGGTTACCAAAGAGGGTACATTTCAACCTATATATATATACACACCAAAAAAGAAAATCGATTACACAATCTAACTTGTGTAATAAAACAAATAATATAATTGTGCTCAGTCAGACAAACCTCTTATAATCAAGTAAACCAAAAAGTTCCATCATCACTTTCAGCATGTTCAACACGAATTGGCAACACTTTTGCATATGTATTTCAGATACTACAATAAAAAAGCCTCATTCCAATTGCAACTCTTTCAAAATAAATTCCCACTGCTAGTTATAGCTCAAAAAACATATATATATATATATATATATATATATATATATATATATATATATATATATATATATATATATATATATATATAGAGAGAGAGAGAGAGAGAGAGAGAGAGAGAGAGAGAGAGAGAGAGAGAGAGAGAGGCACCTTAATCCAACGCATTTCCTATCTGCAAATGAATAAATCCATGGCTCAGTTCAAACTGAGGCACTACCATTGGCATGAGTAACCATAATATGCTTGCTTCCCTCCACAAAAACGACAAGTACAATGATTAAAAGATTTGGTACTAATAGTACTGAAAACCAAAAAACTTGATATCTATTGTAAAACACAGTAACACAAAAATAGTCGAGAGACCGTAATAACATGTAGAAAACCACAACAAAACAGTGAAATCATTAGAGGGAGTGGGTTGTAGTTGTTGCCTAATGTGGCCTCCCAATTGCCTCGCCGCACTCCCTGAGGGGGCGTTTGGTTATTTGTAACTCTCCATCCGTGGATGGAGAGTTATATATAAGGATGGGGAGTTACCGGATGAGGAGTTAAAAGTGATGAGTATTTTTTGTGCTTGGTTGTTTAAAAGTGATGGATGTAGAAAATGAATGGACACTTTTTGTGTTTGTTTGTAATAAAGGATGGATTGTATGAAGGGATATAGTTACCCTCCTTTGTGAGTAGTGAGGTTACCAATTTTTGAAATATTATAGGTATTTAAATATTTTAAGAGAAATAATAATGATAAGATAATTTAAATCTTTTAAAACAAATTAATTGATTTAAATGTTGAATTTTAATTAAAATATTCAAAATTAGGATATTGTAATTTAATACATTTATATAATATTATTTTAAGAAAAACTAGTTATTATTATATATAAAATATTTTGATTTAACTTGTTTATAGTTAAATAATTTTCAAAAAAATTATGATATTTTTATTCAATATGTAAGAAATGCTCTCACTAGCGCCTCAAACTCCTTTTCTCTCCCACACTCGCACAACCACCATCGTCTCCGCCATCAAGCCATCCCGCGCCTCAAACCATGATGGCAGCTCTATCGCTGGAGACTTAGGGTTCGCCGCGCTGGCCGCATGGATCCTCGTAGAAGGGAGAAGCTCCTTTGAGGGGATCGGATGTCCTCCACGTACTCCAATGAGCTACTGCTCGGAAGGAGAAGAGCGATGGCTTAATTAGTGTTTGTGAACTCTAACTAGGACCTGAATCAAAGTTATTTTTTTATTATTAGGTAATTACTTGGTTTAGTAGTCAACATGTGTGTCTGTTTTAAATTTCATTTACTTTTTCTTTTTAATTAAGAACCAGAGCATTCAAGCTGATTGGATGAGTGGTGAATAATAAATCATGCTCCAAAAGGTTCAACTATGATGCATGACTTGGAAACCATTCTGTGCCTATCTTTATGAATTTTTTTCCACTGTTGAAGTTATTGTTCATCTAAAAATTGATTCATGATGGCGGCAAGGAGGCGGCAGCGCATGATGGCTCCGGTGAGGTCCGACCCATAGAGATCCAGAGGGGGTGAGGGTGGGGGTGATGGTAAACCTAAGATTTTGATGAAAGAATGGACGAACCTTGCTTTCCTCTTTCAGCGGACTGGATGTAACTCCCTTCCAGTAGTTTTGAGATGTAACTCCCCATCCATTTTTTTCTGGATGGAAAAACTCCCATCTACTTTTAAAAAACCAACCAAACTAAAAAATATAAAAAGTGCTGGATGGGGAGGTACCCATCCCTGAATGTAACTCCCCATCCAATCAACCGAACACTACCTGAGTGACAAGCTTTCAAAAACATGCAACTAGGAAGGCAGGCAATAAAACAATGAAGTCATTAGAGGGAGTGGGTTGTAGTTGTTGCCTAATGTGGACTCCCAACTGCGTCGCCACACTCCTTGAATGACAAAGCTTATTTTAAAAACATGCAACTAGGAAGAGGAAGGAAGCAAGTAATAAAAATATTAATGGGTTCCTCACAACTGCTTCCCAGGAAACTAATGCAAGTTGCTCGAGTCAAATGTTGCCGGGTTGCATGGTCAATGTAAAGATGGGAAGTTATCGAGTCAATTCCAAGATTGGGTCAGTTTTGGGTGTGGTTAGGTATTTTGGTCATAACTTTGGTTACCGATATTATAATGGCGCGTTGGACCCCAATTCAGAAAGCTCTTTGCAACGCGCACGACATGTGGACGTTATATTTGAGAAAATTTTAGTTATTTTTTTGTTCCTATTTTTATAAATATTTTATCCGCCGAATTGGGGTTTTCAGTCTTTTTCTATTTTTGGTAATATTTCATATGCCAAATTAGGATAGGATTTAAATCCGATTTGATCTCTGATTTTTAGGAGTTATCTGATTTGTTTATAGTTTTAAATTTAGATAAGTTTAGTTTTAAATAATAATTTATAAATTTTAGCAAATTTAGATTAGATGATAAGGTTTCTAGGTTAATAATCTTTTGAGGCTATTTAATCTGGCTTGTGGGTTAGTTTTTCATTACTGAATTATGAATAATAATTTTATTTTTGGATTTTCAGAGATTTATCTCTGTTTATCTTTCTCTTTGCCGTCTTGCTTTCGATCCCCCTTTGCATCCAGTTAGCCCGCAGGTTAATCGCTACCCCACTGGCGTCAGAAACCATGCCTTAATGTGCCCTTGTGAGCTTTTATCATAGCTATATAGGTAAATACTTGCAAGAAGAAAATAGTAAATCATAGCAGAATTAAGTTCCAAATACAGTCTTACAGGCTAATAAGGTGATCCATAGACAATAACAGTGCACAAAAGTAACGTGAAACACACACAAATTAAAAAAGTAAACAAGACAGTTCTACAGAAAAAAGATAAGGCAAAAACAAAAAAAAAAAGCAAAGCAGTCCATGCAACCAAGAAAATAAAAAGCAAGTCAATCCATGCAACAAACTAAATAAAAAGTGAAGTGATGCACTCATAGGGTGCGCAACGACTATCTCGCAAGTGTACGGGGTCGATCAAGTACTAAAGTACTCAAGGGTAGGGTTATCGAATCCACAGTGACTGAAATATTAATACTAACTATCCTTGCTATCTAGTCTAAAACTATGGAAGTAGTTGTGATTGATTGATCATCCTAAAAAGAAACTAACGCGAACAATTCGCATAGTATGAGCAATCATAGATGAACGTTGCACCTTATATCACAATCCTCTTAGGATTCCTTTGTTAATAATAGAATTCTAAGTATTGGCTATCCATTGATTAAATTCTTGGGAGTTTGATAATTACACCATCTATATACCACATCTAATCTTTCAGTATGTAGGTCGAACTCATTACCTATGCCTAGTTATAATCTAACTAAGAGAGATATGGATCTATGCCCAAATGCCCGCTCAACCTTAGACCGTAACTGTAAAATCCACGAATTTTTTGAAATAAATATTTAGTTATATCCTTGAGAAAAATATTTAAAATTATTTTCCGCGATTAGTATTATCGTGGGATTAAATGATATATTTAAATTAAATGGAAATTAAAAAATTATTAAGGGGTCTGTAGGGACCTAATAGTAATTTTGAAAGAACTGAGGACCATAAGGAAGTTTTCCCCTCTCTCAGCCTTGGACCTAAGCGTAATTTTGAAAGTGTCAGGGACCTCTCATAAAATTTCGTGAGAGAAAACCCTATTAGAGAGAATGAACGGCTGAGATTAAAACATCTCAAGCTATGCTAGATCTCGAGACATTATAGCGGTCGTCAAGAAGCCACGCTACCTTTAAGAGATCCATCCTATCGTGAGCTGAATCACGAGGCAAGAAGGGTGGATTTAATGAAGTGGCCTCTACGAAGGGCTGTTCACTGGAGCCGCCTATCTCGCGAATAGATATATCTCGAGACATAAGAAGGAGATCGGCCCATCAAATTTCAAACAAATCACGGTGATCTTGATCGTCATGGTGAATGGAGGATTGAATAAGAACCCTTGATCGGAATCAGTAGATCACCGCCCTCCATCGCCTGAGAGACGATCCCGAGGCAGGCCACCGCATCGCCACCGCGAAGCGCCACCGCGTGCCCCCCCTTCTTCTCCGGGCGTTGCAGCGTCGAGGGGGAAGTCAACCGCTGGCCGGAGCGGTTCCAAACGAGCCGCCTGCTCGGCCCGCCGTGAGGAGAGGCTATAAAAGGAGGCTCTTACCCACTTTGTACTACCCGCGAACAAGAGCGGAGGGGACTCCGGGGAGCTTCGTCGGAGAAGGACTTTCGGCCGAGGAGGAGCTACGCCAAGCTAGTTACCGAGGAGAAGCTTAATCGAGGTAGGAACCTCCCCTTGCTTCTAATTGCATATCGAGCCTCAGACTATAGTTAGTACTGGAGAGTGGAGAGTGTAGGTGTTAGTGGGGCGACGGGAAAACGTCGTTGTAGGTGGGCACAAGGGGATCACACGAAGTTGAGAGGAAGCTCACAGGCACCTTCTACAGCGAAATGAGCTCCCAGAGATGAGTTGCCATTTCCGATCTTCCCAGCTAAGCATGGGCGGGGAAGAGGAAGGTGGGGCGAGGAAAGCAAAGGGGCCCGAGGGTGCGTCCATGAGGGAAGTTTGGCGTGGGGAAGCACGGCCCAATGCCCCTCCGCGGCTAGATTCACCGCGCCACTGACCTGGATGAAAACGAAGGAGAAGAAGGTTTTAAAAAAAAAATATATAAAATCTATAATAACAGTGATAATGATAATTATTTGATTTAATTAATGGTAATTAGTTAATTAAAGTAAATTTATGAAACTTAGGGGTGTAACAGTTAAATAATTAATTGAAATAATTAGTTATTTTCTCTTAGGTTAAAACCTTAGCTAATTATTATAATTAGCTAGATATGTTAATAAAATGGGAAACTATAGGCCTGCGACACATATTTTTGAATAAATCGTTAGTGAAACTAATTATTTTTATAATACGAGTAGTGTGACAAATAATTGGATGATTATTTGCATAATTAAAATAGCTAAAAAGGGACTTTAGCTATGTGACAAATATTGTAATGGATAATATTTCGGTAGCATGACAAAATAAAAATCAATTATTTGATTTGAATAAATTTTGTCTCTAACTAAGTTAGATGTGACAAAATAAGTTTAATTATCTTACGAGTAAAGACATAATTTTATTTTGACTAATAGAAATAAAGTAATTCGACTGTAATTACGGAAAAAAATGATTTAGCAGGGTGGCTAGATAAGTTCAAGGGGATTAGATAAACCCCAACAAGATGGACCTTAGGGTCATAAACTACCAAATGACCAAAGTAGGTCTAAAAGTCAACTAAGGAACACTAAAACAGGGATAAGGGCCGGTAAACCGAGAGATGGTCCATAGGACCCGTAAGTGGGCCTAAGCCCAATAAGAATGTAAGGCATGCATGTACACCTAAGGACATAGAAATATTATGGGAATACTGTTTCTAATAGGATCTCTGCATGCCAGATACTCTCGGGGAGTTATTGGCACCCTAGAGGAAACTAGAAGGACATCTAGTACCAACCAGAGGTAAGTGACTTCTGCCTAGTATCGCTATTTCTTGATTGATTACATGTTTGTACATGTAAGTGACTTCACTTGCCTAATTTTCACCCGATAACGGGATTTCTTGGACTTACTATGTATTCTTAATACATGCACTGATATTGCCGTACATGCTGTTCTTATCTGTTCTTGAATCCTGTTAAGCATGTATGCTTGTTTACGGGACGTTGGTGTCCCTATTTGCTATGTTCTACTGCCCGGACTCAGTGGAGCGAGGGAAGCTCCAATTCTGGGAACGCTCGTGATAGGACCCCCGACATTCACGGCGGCCCTCACCGAGAAACAAAGCTCAGGAGGACTCACCCGTCGCAAGCATGGTACACTGGCCAGCGTTACACGAAGAAGAGGTAGTTCTACCATCTTTTGGATCGGAGAGTCAAACCAATCTAGGTCGTAATTATATCCAAAATTTGGACATACCGGGCGGGAGTAAACTCGAGTTCTCTTAGAACTCACTCTGAGCCCGAGGGCTTTTGCAGCGTGAGTCGTACTTTTGACACTCGCTTTGTGGTAGACTCCTAGGACTTTGTTGTTGGTTTTATGATCCCTCGGATGACCGCCATTTTATTCCGATGACACTTTGTGACTGCAGGGGTACTTTTTGAGCTTCTTCCTTGAGAAGCTCACGTGTTTTCTCTTTTCCTCCTTTTACAGATTCCGAGGTTTAGAGGGGGAAGAAGCTTGAAGAGAGAGGGACTCCGGGAGACCAAGGTTTTTAGGAGTCTCAGTTATCTTATTTTTATAAACTTTGTTGTTTGTAGGACCCGTATATGGACCAGACTTCTTAGGGCCTATGGACCCTAATGACTCTATGTTCTTATGAACTTGAGTTTGTGTTTATTTATGGATTGTTATCTGCTTATCACATTATTAGGCCTTGTATTAGAGTTGAGTTTATCTCTTCTTTAATACGGCCGGGTCTCAGATCGTTTCGAGGTCCCGATCCGGGTCGGGTTCTGATAACATTGAATGCCTTAAGTTGAACAACTCCTGAGGGTTTGTCTGTTCACGTCCACTATGTTCCTTAAAGTGGTATCTAACTCCCTTGTTTGGAGCGATGAAATCGTTCATCGTCGTGTACCCAACATTTACCAGGTAATATTTACCTCCAACAAACTATTATGATGATACATTTTTTGCATGAAAAAATATGTATTTGCAAGGAGAAAAATAAACAAGTATTACATACTATAAGTTTGAGCCCCTCCGGTTGTGGGCGCGATAATTCATCTCTTAACATAATGAAGTTATTTACCAAGTCTTCCCACCCGGCCAGCACATATGTGAATATTAAACCAGGGTCGACCATGACCGACACATTTTGCGTTGGACCTTTCCAGCCTCGGAAACATGGTAACTCGTCCGAGGGAACGGATACAACAATATAAGTGCTATCTAATAGACCGACGCAATCCTACATGTTTACCAAAGAAGTTAAATAAAAAATTCACACTACTTAAACCCTAACGAATTAAAGTCTAACTTATTTTGAGAAAGTGTACCGTCTAGGGTTACTCTCAATTTTATTGTGACAGACAGATGTAGGAGGCTACATAATGTTATCGCGGATAGAGCAAATAGTATGTAGGACATTGTTGAAGTACCTACTAATAGTCTTACCGAACCGGAGAAACTCTACCCTCATTGTCCTATTCTTTGTGTTGTTCCCCACAATGTGTAGGAAAACAACTAGTTGTTCTTCTACCGATACATGTCTAGTCTCACACAATATATGTCTATCACGCATAATCATCGAAAGACGCATGAAGGGGCCAACATCCATCCGAAGATAGCTGATACAGTAGTCTCTCACACTCCTAAGAATATGAGTAATGCACTTCTTCCTAGTTAGGTCTCGGAATATTGAAGGTTCAACATACCGTACCGCCCTAGTATTACACATTTCTTTCATGAGAAATGCAACGACTATGACAATTGTTGTAACATTCTGACTTTCTGAATTAATATAAATTATAATCAAAATAATTTAGTATGAGGTTAATGACGGGATTAGAATATTTAATGAAAAAAATATAATCATAAAAATAAAATAGTGAAAGTTTGGGATTTATCTATAAAATATTAAATAAAACAACTTGTGTTGTAATTATCTTAAGTTTAGGGGTTAAATTGGAAATTACAAATAATTCATAATTATGGTTATTTTTAACTTCAACTCATCATGGAGGAATATGTGGATGTTGTTGTTGGTTTTCAACCAACACTTCATGCTAGTCAAATCTAAAGGCTTATTTGGAAATGGTGATAAGTTTAAGGACTACAGTGGAAAATGGTGCAAATGTCAGCTTCCACTATAGTTTAATTTGGTTGAATTTCATTGAAGAAGCTTCACCGCCTTGATGGAATTCTTAAAGATTCTATAGGGGGCATGAAAAGCTTCAAGTCATTTAGCATCGTTGAAGCCCTCTTCCCTTCTATCTTATTCTTTATTCTCTCTTTCCCTCAAAGTTCCTGATTTCCTATAATTTCTCTCTAGGTTGAGATAGGCCAACTAGTGGGTTATTTGAGGTGAGTTTTTAACAGGTAGTGTCATGTGTTAATTTATACACATCAAACTATATATATGTTTTAAGGTTATGTTGATAGTTGATAGAGGAGCTAATAGGTGATGCTAAATGGCTCGATAAGTAGCAGAGAAGATGCTGTTGTTCATATGTCTAGATATACGTATTTGGGACATAAATTATTATTTGATTAGTCAGTTTTGTTTTACCTTGGACTATGTTAAGCAGCTTAGGCCCGAGCATCATATATAAAGCATACTTTTATATAGGTTCTTTCAATGATGATGTAAGGTTGTTGATATTAATGAAAATAATCAGATAGATATTTTTTATATTTAGGACGTGGTAAGAGTGTCGAGGATTCGATAGGAGAACCAGAGACTTGATTTTGTAGCATGCCACTGAGGTGAGTGGAATGCAGAGGAGCTCCAGGTTTTCCTTTTTTACTTATATTTTATCTTATGAGTGTGAGTATGTGTTTTTTTTTAAATACTATTTTTGCTATTTATGATGAGATTGCCCTTGTAAGAGGTATTATAAAATCTTTACAGTATTTTAATCAGCTTTTCTATGCATTGCTTGTATTTGACTATGATGGTTGGTTATTTACCATGGATGGAGGGTTAGCACTGTTTGTGACTCATGAAATAGAAATGGTAGAATTAATGTCTTACATTTGAAATACAAGCTTGCATAGATTGTTTGATATTGATTATATGTTTGAGATGCACCCATTTGCTTGTCCTAGTGTTTACCATGGCTCTCTGTATGAGCTCTCTATAGGTCTTTGGGACCATAGTCAGTACCACATTTGGGAGGGGATGATTTTATAGCTTAAAGCAGTTATTTCTTTTAAAATCCACCTATCCATACGCTTTGGGGGCATGGTACAGGTTGTCTTGCCCTTTGGGGGCGACCATATATACGTGTCATTTTGCTCCGTACAGTGCTTCGTGTAGATATTACAGATAAAGTAGCACATAGGACATGAGGATGGGTGCTTACTAGGCATGGTTATAAATAATATACATGGATTGATGAATATGTGTGTGATGTGATACTGGTATTGCTTTTATGTGAGTTTCATTGTGTTTTCTTGCTTACTTGATATTATATCTTGATTATAAGATATGAGAATGATCAGCAATTATACCCTAATTGTTATATGAATTGGCTAGTCAATTTGATTATATGTATTGGACAAGGCATGTTTTCAATGTACATGTTACTTTTATGAAATTTATATTTTCTTATATTAACCCCTGAAGGGATGTATTCTCTTACTAAGCGCATGTAAGCTCATTCCCCTCATTATATAGATTGCAGGTACAATCTATAGCAAAGGTTAGGGTTCTGACATGAGACGTGCACCCGATCTACATTTTATATATGTGGGTTAGCTAGCTCTGAGCAGGAGTAAGTTGTTGTACATAGTTTTCACTTGAGATATGTCTCGGCTGTGTACTCTGAGATTTTGTGTCATGTGATATATGTTGTTCATAGAGACATGTTGTAAAAGTCACCCCTCTGGTGCACTGTTCTTGTTCGAATTCTAATAATTCAATAAAATTTACCGATGACTAAACGACGGGCTTTAGATGAATATTTAATTAAGTGAGGAGCCTAATTTGGGAACAATGATATTTCAGAAAATTGGGATTAACCAAAGGGGCTAAGTCAAAAGATATTGATAAGTGTCCATTTAAGCATAATTCTGTATCATATTCTTGTATGCTTTTCATGCAATTGTGAGGAGTTTTGGCCCACCAATACTTAAAATGTGTTTATTTTGATAAACAGGTCAAGATATTGAGACCCCAGGAGAAATGAAGCTTTTCAAAGGAAATTGAGGCCAAATGAAGCATTCCTGGAGAAAGAATCTAGGCATAAGTTTTTCCATATGGCCCATATGGACCTAAGAATCGAGGCCCATACAGTCAATCTCCTCTAGGCCGTATAACACCCCGTATGACTTACCTAATACGATCTGTCATACGGCCGTATGGGTGCACTTGGGATTTATATGGGCCTGTATGGTGTAAGTTATCTATGGACTTGCGGACCTAGGTAAGGGTAAAAATGTAAATGATGTTCTAAAACCCTGAGAAGGGGGCATAATCCGAGATTTGGAGGTTTTGGAGAGGAGGCTAACTTAGGAGAGAGTATTGGAGGATAATAGAGCTTGATTTGGGGTCTTGGAGATCTTCATCACCAACCCTAGAAGGACGAGAAAGGGGGCAAAGGCTTGGATAGGAGTCAAGGAGTCCACCAACGGTGTATGTAATATCCTTGTTTAGCATGGACTCTTTGATTTCTTTGATCTTTGTTTTGGATTGTTGCTCTCCCTCTATGGAGAGCTAATTTTGTAGATACTTGGGTATTGATGAATCTTTGGACATGTTTTAATTGATTCTTATTCTTTATGTATAAATGCTTGGTTGAATCTATGCGTTTATTAGATGTTTTATGTGAGTTAATCCCTCTACATTGTGAAAGCCAGGTTACTAAGAAGAGGATTATGAGTATACCGGGAGCCTGAGTACTAAGGAGAGCGAGTCCTTTAGATGTATTATTCCCATATTCCTTCCAAGAGTTAGGTTCCCTAGAACATCATTGGTAAGGGCACTAGGTTTAGTAATTCACCTTGAGAAAGGGAGTGAAAGCAGATTAGGAAACCATGGCCAAGAATTCACCAAGTATCATCATAGAGAGAGTATCACACTTGTTTAGAAGTCCAAAGGGGATTCAATCAGCCAAGTATCCCCCATTTTATGATTGTTTGTCAACAAGAGCAATTTAACCCCATTGTTTGTAATTGCAATTTCCTAGTTTAGATTTAGGATAATCACTCATTTTTGGATCGACTAGATAGTAGACAAGTAGTGGGTACTAGTACTTTCATCTCCCTGAGGATCGATAACCCGACCTTAGAGTCCACTTTATTACTTGGTACGACTCGTACACTTGTGGTTGCATCGCATCAAGTTTTTGGCGCCGTAGCTGGGGAGATTAGGACTACTAGGAAAACTAGAAGTTTACTAATTTAGTCATTTTTCTTTCTTTCTTTGTTTTACTTGTTATTCACTTGAATTCTTGGATACTAATCTTCTTTCTCACTATATCTTGTTGCGAGTTGTTGATATATGACCCGCAAAAATTCTAAGGGATTAATTGAAGCGGATAGTGAGATTGATAGAACATTACACCAAAGGTTGAGAGAAGGGGAAGGATTAATTACTTAGTCCTCTTTAGAATTAGAGAATTCAATACTTACTGAAGCTAGTAGTGAAGTGAGAGTAGTGCCCATCATCACCGAGAGAAGACAAACATTGTCTGAGTATGAGAGATCTCACTACACGAGGGAGGAATTCAGTATTTATCCGCCCAATGTAAACATGAACAATTTTGAAATCAAGGCAAGCACAATGAACATAATCCAGAATTCAGCTCAGTTTGATGGGAGGCCAAATGAAGACCCCCATGCTCACCTAGCAAAGTTTATTCAAATTTGTAACATGTTTAAGATCAATGAAACTTCCGATGATGCAATTCTCTTGAGACTCTTTCCATTCAGTGTGAGTGAAGGAGCTTATATATGGCTTACCTCACTACCTTCCAACTCTATTTGTATTTAGGCTGAGATGCTTGATAACTTTCTTGGTCATTATTTTCCACCGAGCAAGGCTGCAAAGTTAAGGTTGGAAATCTCCGCCCCCAAGCAAGGTGCTTTCGAGACATTCTTTGAAGCTTATGAGAGATAAAGATATACTCCGGTGTTGTCCTCAACATGGTCTAGATCCTTGTGCCAAGATTTGAAGATTCTACAATGGGTTGGATAACACTATGAGGCAATTAATAGAAGCCGCCATCGGCTGACCATTGGGAAACAAATATCCGGAAGATGCCGAGAAAATTTTTGAAGACATGGCTAGTAATGAAGCTCATTGGCCCACAAGGGGGAAATAAGTAAAGATAGTTGGATCATTGGATGAATCCACAATTACTGATGCTATTCTTGGTGAAGAGTTGGACATGTTAACGAAGAAGATTGAGCTACTTACTTCCAACAATAGTTCAAGGCTGGCTATAGTCATGTTTTGTAGTACATGTGGAAGGGGACATGAAGTGTCCAATTGTCCCATTGCAAGCACGAAGATGGTTCCTATGGAACAAATGCAATACATGGGAAATGCAATACATAGGGTCAATATAGACCCTATGCACCCAAGTGGACCCATCCGACACTTTCATACGGGGAACCCACAAGCGGGGCAATATCCTCCCGGTTTCCAACACCTTCAGAAGCCACAAGAGAGAAAATCCAACATGAAGGAGCTCATACTAAAGTATATGAAAACAATGATACTATATAATATGGAATTTGCAAGCAACAATTTATAATTTGGAGAATCAAGTTTGGCAAATTGCAAAGACTCTATCTGAGAGACCATAAGGTAGCTTGTCGGGTAATATACAGCAGAACTGTCCAGGGTAACAATGTAAGGCAATCACATTGAGAAGTGGGAAGTGGAACTCCCCGTTTTAAACCCTCAAGAGAAAACCCACATCGAAGTTGAAGACTCCGAACCTGTCGCTAACTCCAAAGAAAAGAATAAGGAGAACGAAAAGGTAGTGGAGGCATCACCCATACTTCCCTATCACCCTAAAGTACTATATCCGGCAAGATTGAAGAAAGATAAAGAAGATGCTCAATTTGCAAAGTTTACAAGCATGTTGAAGCAATTGCACATAAATTTCCCATTGGTGGAGGTTTTGTCTCAAATACCCAAGTATGCAAAATTCATGAAAAAAGTTCTATCCAACAAAAGGAAATTGGAGGACATAGTTGTTGTCACATTGAATGCCTAATGCTCGGCCATTTTGCAAAAAACTATTCCAAAGAAGTTGAAGGATCCGGGCAACTTTGTGGTCCCCTGTGTACTTGGTAAAGGGGTGACAAAGAAGGCATTGGCAGATTCCGGGGCGAACATTAATTGATGCCTTATAAACTGTATATGAAGCTCGGTCTTGCGGCACTAAAGCCTACGGGGATAACATTGCAACTAGCTGATCGATCTATGAGGCGACCCATGGGATTCGCTGAAGATGTGCTTTTCCAAATCAATCATTTTGTCTTCCCAGTTTATTTCGTACTCTTAGATGTTTTTGATGTTGTTGACGTTCCAATCATTCTTGGGTGTTCTTTTCTTACCACTGCTCAAGCACTTGAAGATCATACACAAAGAAGACTAGCTTTGAAAGTGGGAGATCAAGAGGTTGTGTTCAAACTACCTGATGGCATGCGTCATACCATGGCTCAAGATGACACCTCTTATAGTGTTGATGATATCGACATTGTTACCTCCGAATGCATTGAAGATCTCTTGATGGTTGATCTACTACATGATTTCTTGGAGGATAATGAGGAGGATTTGAAAGAGATTCAAAGGAGTTCTGCTTCACCAAAGATCAACCATGGAGCTGAAATAGAGAAAATGAAGAAGAAGCAGAAGCTCACCCTTCTTTTGAAAAGCTGGAGGAAGGTAAAGGAAAAATGGGTAAACACCATTTCTTTGGCTCACACCCTTTTGGAGAAAGGCCCAGGTATGAAGGAAAATACTTCTTCTATCTACTCTAATTTGGGTATGCAATTATTTTGACAATGTTTCAAGGGTAGAGCCGATAAGGACTTCAAGGTATTTGAGCCCCTGTGAGATAAGTTGAAGGTACGCCAAGCTAGTGATGTTAAACAAGTGCTTCTTGGGAGGCAACCAAATTTCTTGAAAATTTCTTTTCCTTTAGTTGCAATTTTCTTTTGTTTAGTTAGCTTGTGTGTTTGACATAAATGAATGAGATGTTTCATATACATGTTCATGCTATCTTGTATCATCATGCTGGTTGTTGTTCATTTATAGCCCTAGATTGATAATTGTTATTAGGTAGCGTGAGGAGTGGTTCGAATGGTATTTTGGATTGGCTGCATAAGCCAAATCCAGGTGCATACGGGGTGCCATACGGGCTATTATACGGCCATATAACATTGCTAGAGACCTATACGCGGTATCATATGGCCCGTATATGGCCCGTATGGGGTCAGCCAATTACACAAGTTGGGGAGTTATAAAAAGCACCCCCTCATTTCTTTTTAAAACCCTAGCCAACCCCACCCTCTCTACGTCGATCCGAGCCTCCTCCTTACCAGCGCGACCTCTCCTCTTGATTTTGGGCTTTCTTCTTCCCTAGGTATGCTTCCTAATGGCCTGATTTGTCGATTAAGTTCATCTTCTCCATGTTTAGAACCCTAGGGATAGAATGAATGAATCTTGAATGAATGGGTGATGAATGTTTTCTTTTGCGTCGAATTTTTGTCGCAATACTTTAACTAAAGGCATGTCTAGAATTTATGATGTGAAAATGGGTGTGATTTGGATGTAAATGTGGCAAGAAATTGCTATGGATGCTGGCATCCCGCGCCCAGGTGCAAACATGCCATATACAAGCCCGTATGTCCCCAGACAGGGTCATACAAACCGTAAAACAGCCCGCATGAAAACTCGTATAAGGCCAATCAAGGGCCGTAGTGTATAGTTTTCATTCTTTTACTGATATTTTCTGTTATACTAACATCCTTTTCAATTATTTTGCAGACATGCCTCGAAAGAAAATCGCATCAAAGAAGCGCATGACCTGGGAGGGCTCCTCATCCGGCACACCACACTTTGAGGAAGAGTGCTTCCTCCACTGCTATCATCGCCTGGCCTGCAAACACTTTCGGCGTACTCATTTTATTGATTGGGGGGCCCACACTCAACTCGGGATTGCGGACCGAGTTCGAGATATGCATTCTGTTGGTGGTTGGCACAAGGTGTTCTCCATAAACCATGAGGTATTTCGCGAGGCCACCTTGGAGGTCCTGAGCACCTTCGAGGCCGACAGGAGTGTCGTGTCATAGCAGTCCCTTACCGCCATATCATTTCAGCTCTTTGGGGAGTGGAGGACCATGAGCTATACTCGGTTCTCTATATATATGGGATTCTATGATCGGGAGTACATCAACACTTGCGAGTATAGTGAGCTCCTTACTACCTTCCCTGAGCACACCATCACGACCACCAGATATTGGCTTCAGCTTGGGGGGCACCACGAGAACGAAAAGGCATCCCTCATGATCGATCCAGTCCATCGCTTCATCCACGCTCTGGTCAGCTGCACTATCGCAGGGAGGGATGATAGTACTGGCGTCGTCACCCTCACCGAGGTGTTCCTCCTATATAGCATTTTTGAGCAAGTACCTATCCATACTCACTGACTATTTGGTTCATCAAGGGACACACACCCGCCTCAAGGCCATCAATGTGGGACCCTACATCATCCGCCTTATCATCGGGATGGGCCTGAGGAGAGGATGGTGGATATGCAGCGACTACAGCTTATGACCGCATTGGGGATGAGTACTCTATGTCAGATAGGACTCGTAGAACACTCCGACAACTGCTACATACTCATTAGCTAGGGATCAGAAAGTTTTGATGATCAGGAGTCCGACTTTGAGGACTCCGATCCACCATCCCTTGCTGGCCAGCCTCCCTCCTAAGCGTCCAAGAGTCGTTTCAAGAGACTGGAGGAGCAGATATCCGCGTAGTCCAGGACACCATTCTTACTGAGCAGCGCGAGATGTGGACCCACATCCTCTCGGAGCAGTGTCAGTTGAGAGACCAATTTACTGAGCTCTCCCTTTTCATCCAAGGGCAAGCACCATTTGCACCTCCTCCTTCTCAGGGATACGCCGCTGCTGCACCTGAGGCACCAGCAGATGATCCAGTTTTCTCAGGATTGGGGCTTATCTTATTCTTTGTTTTCATGTGTCTTTTGAATTTTTTGTGTTGCTTTTATTTTTGCTTCTTGGTATTATTTGGACTTATATTTTTTATTTGTACACCATTGTATCATATAGCAAGGGCGTCGCCCTGCTAAACTTATCTTTGTTTTTACTTTTTGTGGATTCCTTTGATTTCCTATTAACTCTTTTGTGGACTTATGATGATTTCCCTCTCTTGCAGACTCGGAACTTGTATCAACATCCCCCGGTAGTCGCCAAGCAATAAATTCATGGAAATCAAGTGGCACAACAAATTAACAGGGGAAGTTTTAGTTCACCTTTCTCCATACCAATTTAATTTTAAAATCATTGCATACATTGAGGGCAATGTACATTTTTAAGTATGGAGATGGGTGGCTACCTATCTCTTTGTGCATCTATAGCAAGTTTTTAAGTGTGGAGATAGGTAGCTATTAGTGAAATTCATTTCAAATCTTTATTCATGCCTAGCATACATCGATGAAGACCCTAAGGAAAAAACATTGACACACTCTATTTCTAGGGCACTATCTTGGCACATGATTTTGTCAAATTCTCCTATTGAACACTATGGGCATTTAGAGAACATCTTTGTGATACTCATAATCTTTAGAGATAATAGATAACCCATTGCCATGTTCTCTTAACTTTAATAGCTAAGTTTAATTTGCAATGGCTTCAAGAGACTTCGTAGCACTAGTTCAAAAATTTTACTCATAATTTGATCTAGTGGACAAGTAAGGGGAGAATAAAATAGTTTATACATAATAGCCGTACAGCAATAAAGACAATGTTCCGCTACTTGTTGTGATGAAGTAGTTTGGGGTTCGGTTCCTAATCAGAGCATTCCTAAATTCAAAAAGTCACTACTTAGCACGAGCACAACCATGTAGAGTTATAACTATCTTAGTAGCTAAGTGTTCCGGTGCCTAATTAGCATGAGCACTATGCAAAGTGGAGGAACTACAACACACTACATTGATTTCTGGTATGTGAAAGTCAGATCTATTGGTGATGCCCAATAATAAAAAATAATAATAAAAAAAATAATAAAAAAAATAAAAATCCTTCTAGCTTGTCCACAACTTATCTAATCTAGGGGTGCTTCTTTGATCATAGGGCCTCAAGTATTTTCTAGAGTCCATTGAGGATATGCTTGTCTTGGAAAGATTTTTGAACATGGCATATGGAGTGAAAAGCTTTGTCTAGTACAATATTGAAAAAATGTCACGAGATCTATCTAAGCCTTGGCGTGGAAATAGGAGAACAAATACTTGGATGGTGAACTTGGAAAAGAGTTTAGTCATAAGTTTTATGGCCATAGGATGAACACTTATTTTTACTTTTGTTAATTTCTTTTCTTTGCTTGAGGACAAGCAAACCTTTAAGTGTGGTGATATGTGATAAATGTTCATTTAAGCATAATTCTATACCATATTCTTGTATGCTTTTCATGAAATTGTGAGGAGTTTTGGCCCACCGATACTTAAAATGTGTTTATTTTGATAAACAAGGCAAGATACTGAGACCCCAGGAGAAAGGAAGCATTTTAAGGGAAATTGAGGCCAAAATGAAGCATTCATGGATAAAGAACCCAGGCATACGGGCTTCCATACGGCCCATAAGGACCTGGAGAATCGAGGCCCATATAGTCAATCTCCTCCGAGGCCGTACAATACCCCGTATGACTTATACGGGCCCTAATATGGTCTGTCATACAACCATATAGGTGCACCTGGGAGTTATACGGACCCGTATATGGCCCATATACAAGCCCGTATGACGTAAGTTTTTTGCGGATCTGCAAGCCTAGGCAAGGGCAAAAATGTAATGACGCTCTAAAACCCTAAGAATGGGCATATAATCTGAGATTTTGAGGTTTTAGAGAGGAGGCTAGTTTAGGAGAGAGTTTTTGGGAGAAAATAGAAATTAATTTGGGGTTTTCGAGACCTTAATCACCAATCCTAGAAGGAAGAGAAAGGGGACAAAAGCTTGGAAATGAGTCAAGGAGTCCACCAACGGTGTATGTAATATCCTTATTTAGCATGAACTCTTTGATTTCTTTCATATATGTTTTGGATTTTTGCTCTCCGTCTATGGAGAGCTAATTTTGTAGATACTTGGGTGTTCATGAACCTTTGGGCATGGTTTAATTGATTCTTATTCTCTATGTATGAATGCTTGGTTGAATATATGTGTTTATTGGATGTTTTAATGTTAGTTAATCCCTATACGTTGCGATTGCCCGGAGGGATTTTCATAGTCCATATGGGGGAAGAAGCGAGCGCCTCTCTATGTATAGACCATCTCCAATAGAGAGGATTATGAGTATACCGGGAGCCCGGGTACTAAGGAGAGCGAGTCCTTTAGATGTATTATTCCCATAATCCTTCCAAAAGTTAGGTTCCCTAGAATATCATCGGTAAGGGTACTAAGTTTAGTAATTCACATTGAGAGAGAGAGAGTGAAAGCATATTAGGAACCCTTGGCCAAGAATTCAACAAATATCATCATAGAGAGAGTATCATCCCTATCTTAGAAGTCCAAAGCGGATTCAATCACCTAAGTATCCCCCTTTTTATGATTGTTTGTCATCAAGAGCAATTTAAACCCATCGTTTGTGTTTGCAATTTCTTATTTTAGATTTAGGATAATCACTCACTTTTGTATCGACTAGATAGTAGACAATTAGTGGGTACTAGTACTTCCATCTCCTTGAGGATCGATAACCCGACCTTGGAGTCCACTTTATTACTTGATATGACCTGTACACTTTTAGCTGCATCACATCAGATATTCATGGGGACTAAGATGCTAATGACCCCCACAACCATTAACATATAATAACAATGATTAATGGGGTGGTTTGGATAATTGAGGATTTAATTAAAATTAAATTAATCCTAAATCCGGACAATGTAATGTGATTTAGTACTACACAAAATTCAATTAGATGAGATCTTGTTCGCTTAAAGTAAAGAATTCGTGAGTTTATAGTAGCCCTTGAGCTTCTTTTAAAATACCAGAGATGAGGCTCTTATCTTGAAGAGGAAAGAAGATCACGCCTGTAACTAATGAATCCCGGTGTTGGATGCTCTCAGAGGGACGTGGGAATTAGTACAGACGGCGACCTCATTCCGGTGGAGTCGGCAATGAGGGATAAAGCGAGATAGGGTGAAAGCCTAGTGAAGATGTCAGTTGAGCCGGACTGACAAAGCCACGCTGGAGTAGTCTCCTCAGCTTGAGTCGTAGATCTACCAGCTTTGACTGGAGGTCCATGTGGAGGAGAAGCCCTGCCCTTTCGACTCCATTCTTGGCAACCACCTAGTAGTACAGGCCGCCGGTGTTGCTGTTGTGTTGAAGAAAATTAAGGGGCTCACTAAAGGGGACCTAGTGAGCAACTTTATATCCTCCGTGAATTAAGTAGGGTGAACTTAAGGTTCCATGGCATGAGGATCATACTATGAACTAACTGTTAGTATGATCATTGGTTAGAATGGTGAATATATAATTGATGTTGTATAAAAAATGAAATAAGGAGTATCATTACTATGTGTTGACCGCCGGCAATGAGTGCAAACACTCACGCCGCCACATACAAGCGTATATGGTTGCAAGTAGTAAAATCGGTAATTACCGGGTTGAATTCCTCAGAGAACGGATACTAGATTTCCTAACTTGGTGTATTAAATACTAAAGAAGATTGGTTGTGTATTAATTGAAGTTGTGGTTAAGACTTGAGTGAAGTGAGTTAATTATGAAGGTCACAAAGGGAAAACTCTCAATTAGAAAGCTCTAGGGTTGTATGGTGTTAATAGACTTGTAAAGGTTTTCTCCCTAACTTGCTAAGATATCAAGGTTGTGGATGAGGGTTTACAATGGTAGGGATTACACTTATGTGCACTCCGGATGCAACCTACAAGACCTTAATTCTAAGGTGCATTCTCTTACTCCCATTTGTCTATGGGGATGTTAAGAAGCATTCTAGGGCTAGCGTCTACCACTATAGTGGAATGCCAATACTTATACCTAATTGAGTAGCACTTGTGGTGTCACTCTGTCCACACTATGTTTCTACACCTTTACTCAACCTCATATACCTATGCGCTATGGGATTAATATAATTGTTGCCTTTCAACCAACAATAATTAGCATAGTAGATTCATAAGCACATCCACAAATATGATATCAAAGTAAAGCCAAGGATAATAATAAACTCAAGTCATAATATCAATACAACCCTAGAAAGGGTGTTTAAGCTGCCATTACAAAAGATAAATCCAAAACAATGGCATCAAGAATATAAACATCCATGTCTAAGCTAAAGAGAGTTCAATAAACATCAAATATTGAAATCTAAAGATTTCCTCTCATGAATAAGTGTTTCCCAGCTCTAGAAAATTGGGAGAAGCCCTCCGAATCGATACTCCAGCGCACAACCCCCATCAAGACCAAGGATAATAACCCAAACATATCAACCCTCCTTTTATAGTTCTCACTCTGGACATTGCGATATCATCCCTTCGTTGTATACCATCGTGATGTACTATTCTAAACGTCGTGATATGACTTGATCTCCCATGAGGCTTTATTGCATGAATATCACAATGTCCACAAAGCTCATCTCAATGTTGCTCCCAATCTAGAGAATCTATAGTGTTTTTTTACAATGCGATGTTTCCCTTGAACATTGAGATCTTAATTTATCTCTGAAACTGGTGCTCTGTCTATAATTCACATCGCGATGTTAGCCACTATGTTGCTTCATTTCATCTGTTGCATAAAAACTTCACTCATTTTAGCATCTATCAACTTCAAACAAGTGTAAATCACAGTTAAAGCACTTGAGACAGCTAATGTGGCCTAGTAATGCATTCTAAGTTCAAGATAACATAATATTTTTCCAATGATAAGCATTTTGGTCCTAAACTATTGATTAACCTCTACTAAAATAGCTCTCTTCTAAGAGCTATCACTATGTAGTAGTGATGTATTAAAGCATGCTTGCTAAATGCTCATAGAAATGCTTCAATGAAGTAAGAATGAAATTATAAAGCTTATCCAAGTGAATGAAACTCCATGTTATTTCTTTGAAGGATAATGGTGATATAGTGACCCCTGGAGAGTATATGCCTTGTCTTCTTATGGTTGTAGTTTCAGCTTAAGCATCAAGGGGGTGTTGATTTAACTTGCCTTCGCTTTAATGCCTTCCTATCCCTAATCCAATGGTTGTAGTGTATAAATATAAGCATGTAGAGATTATAGTAACGAAGGGCATAGAAAGATGTATTTATCCAATGTAAAGGCTGCAAATGTCACAAAAGCATGAATTAGTGGCAAAATGAAGACCTATTACTAGTATTGGGATTAGTGTAATTAGTTATTTAAGTTAGTATATGATAGTGGTGTAGTATATTTCATGCTTGGATATGAACCTGGTGAATTAAGAAATTAATGTAAAACTTGCACTGACAACTAGGTTTAAGAACATGACATGGGTGTAGGTTATGGAAGCCTAAAGGTTTAACTACTAAGCTGAGCCTTTAATGTCATTTTGCTCTTGCCTGAGAGATATCTAATATTAAGTTATTTATGATGTATAGATGGATGATCAGGATGGGCTGCATAAAACCATGATTAGTAAAAGCCTAGACTATTAAGCGATTGTATTGTATTAGTTAAGTATACATAAATGCAAATGTAATAGATAACTGAGGATTATGGCATACATTTGTTATTAGATCCGTATGTAGAGCGTTGAGGCGTGAAGAGCATCAGTGGAAACTTCTGTAAGGTGGGTGATCATGCACCATAGATGCATGGTGTGCATTTTCTTTTATAAAACCTTGCATGTAAGGATTTGAAAAGCCATGTATGATTATTTTGAAGTATATATATAAGTCTATATATGTAAAAGAATTTTCATTGTGCATGGCTTTATTAAATTCCACTGGATTCTATTAGGAGGTGTTTGAATGGGAGGACGCCTACTGAGCCTAGATCGATGGCTCAACACCCCTTATTTTTTGGCTAAAGGTGGCAAGGAGTAGCGGAGTAGCAGGCGAGTACTAGGAGGTATTCGCTTGTTGGGTTGGGGACTTTGCTGACATCTTAGCCAGGTTGTTAGTACTCTGAGGGGGATGTCTATCTTCATTTGTGTGTGAGGTATATGAACACATGTAGGGTGTATTTGTATTTGACAAACGATGTGTGTCGTGGTTTGTTATTGGGTTATGTAGAACACTTTTGTATTTCCGCTGCGATTATATTATTGTTTTTGGATTATTGTTATCTTGAATGAAATCAGGTTAATATACTTTTAGGCCTTGTGGCTTGCCTTTGGTCCGGGTGCGGCTTGTCTATCACGTGCTCATGGGGCCTATGATCGGGTAAGGGGCGTGACAACCGAATTCTAGTATCAAGGGCTCACCCTATATTGAGTCCATAGTAAAGTTGTGGAAAAGGCAGTACCATGTAATTCAAGAGATGTTGGGCCCAAATGCAAGTCGTTTAGGTTGGAATGATGAAGCAACCATGTGATGCTACTGTCTTCAATGATTGGGTGATGGTAATTCTATTATAATTGTAATATTTTAATTTTTAACATTGTCGGCTATACATGCCTTGTCTTTGTTTACAATTTATTTATTTGTTTGTTTTCAGAGTCACCTAGGGACTATTGGACTAAGGAACAAACCTTTCCCTTTCCTAGAGGAGTTGAGCTAGGTATTTGGTAAATATTGAGCCACCGGGGAGGGTACTGAGGTCCCAGCCGATGCTGTTGAGGATATTTCAAATGAGGAAGCTGCAACAACTACTGAGTCCTACATGGGAGAAGCTTTTTTATGACTCAGAATTATACATGACATTAATCTCGTAGATGGGGAGGACAATGCAAGTGTGGATCTCCGTCCGGCCGACCATCGAATTGGTATCTGTTCTAGATCATGTTCATCGTGCTTGACTTGATTTCAAAATTATTCAGGTTGACTTTGGGAAGGTGAATGCTGAATTCTTCCCATTTAAAGTCTAGTCGTTTATACTCTAATAGTCTTCTAAGCCTCTCAACAATGCTATGAGCTTTTCAGACTTCAACGTCACTTCTCTTATAGGTTGATTCTCTATCCCAGAAGATTGCTCTTGGGCTAGCGTCTCCACTTCTCTGAGCCATCAATGCAATGTACGCTAAATCTCACTATCCTCTTCAACTAAGGTTGTGGTCCTAGCTCGGGTCATGCAAAGGCCTTACAAACAAATAGAGAAATTAATAAACACAAGGAACTCAGAATTAACAAAAAGAAAAATAAGAAAGAGAAAAAAGAAAAATCCCTAAAACTAATTGCTAAATTAATAGACGCCTAGTGTTCCTAGTAGTCTAAGTCCCCGGCAACGGAGCTACAAAAACTTGATCCCTTGTTGATGTACTACAAGTGCATGGGTCGTTTTAAGTAATAGAGTGGACTATGAGAAAGTCGGGTATCGAATCCTCAGGGACCTAGAAGTTTTAATACTAGCTAATTGTCTATTATCTAGCCTAACAGTGATTGTGGTCAATTAATCTAATTACATACAACTAAAGAAAACCTAAGATTAGCATGTACGAGGAGAATGTGAAGTGGTAAATGCAACCAATCATTAAAGGGAGATACTCAGGCAATGAATTAGCATAATTCTTTCATCCTTCTTTTATGGTGATTATCAACCTAATACAATCATTGCATTACCGTTCTACGGAACCTATATTTTGGAAGAGTTATGGGAATAAGAAATTTGGAGAAGTCTTTCGCCTTAGTACAAAATCTCTTGGAGTACTCACAACTCTCTTTATTGAAGTTGTTCTAATACAAGGAGGCGTTCGCTTTTTCCCTCATATGAACCCTATTGACCATCCGTCTATCAGAACATTAAAAATCAATTACATATATAAAATTCAATAGATCTCATAACAATAAGCACTCATTCATAATAAAAATCCATAACACAAGATTAAGTTCTAATCCAGAGGTTCATCATACCTATCTAGAAAATTAGTTCCCCATCATTGGGGAACACACATCCAACAATAGAAAATGAATAAGGAAAGCAAATATCATGTAGAAATCACTTCCCTCCACTGTTAAGAGGACCACTAGTGGAGTATGCAATGCCCCTTCAATGGTTGTGCCACGACCTCGCTCCAAAGATGCTTCAATGAAACCCTAATCCCTCCAAGAGAAGAGGGGTGGAGCTTGTCAAGAGGCCAACAGTGTTGTCCATGTAAAATCCAAGATTTTTAAGGAATAAAAGACTTCTAATTACTCTTTAATTAATTAGTTAATTAAAGAAATCCCCTATACTTGGATATAGTGGGATTTTATGTTGAAAGGGGGCTTTATTTGGTTAATATCTTGATTAGGGTTAATTGGAGATGATAAGGACCTTTTCTAATTTCAGGAAGGGGCAAGGACCTAACTGAAATGTGTCCCTCTTACAGGCAAGGAACCTGCATATAACTTAGAGAAAAGTGAAGAGGTTATGTGCAAAGAGCTCAGAGAAAACCCATGCAAGGGGTGTGTAAAAGAAAACAATGGTTGAGATTAGATGATCTTGAGATGGTGCGTAAGTTTGAGGTACAAGTCTTGATCCTGGCCTTCTATCCATTTCAGTTGATATAAAATAATCTGAGACGTTCATCTCGGAGAAGCATTTATGTTTGAGGCAAGAGATTTGACCCAAGCCTCTTATCCTCACCACATTAGAAGTGATCTGGATCATCCATCTCAACAATGCTTTAAGTTTGAGGTGTTGGATTAAATCTGAGCCGCCCATATAATCTCATCACATGGGGTTGATATTAACCTTCCATCAAGGGGAGTAGAGTAAGTTCGAGGCACAATAGGGAAATCGGGTCGTTCCTTTCACCGAACAAACGTGGACGAGCAACAGACGTCTATCCACATTGAATATTGGATACGAGGCATGAGCGAGGGATTTATCCATCCATCTGATAAGATACCATGCATAGGGGCAACCGTTCGATTCCATGCCCAGATCAATCTTGAGGCACATGGAGAAGCCTCTTCTCCCCCACCAGGGAGCACCACTACGCTATTCTATCACCTCCGCGATCACCGCGTCGGGCAACTCTAGAAAGATTTGTTTGCACTTATCAACCGTGATTAGTGGGATCGCGATCTAATCCCATCGCCACCGCGAGCCCTATAAGAGGCGGTCGTTTTCCAAAAACCATAGCAACATCTTTGGGCGGCGGCGGTCCACCTTCTTCTTTTTCTTTTTCATGAAAGAGATAGATAGATAGATAGATAGATAGATATAGAGATAGAGATAGAGAGAAAGAGAGAGAGAGCAGTGGCCTGAGGAGTACTTCCCGGCCGAACAATGAACCTTTTAGCTACTGACAAGAGTTCTACGAGGAGGAACGACAACTACTCAGAGGCTGGGAGGTTTGCAGTTCAACGCGAAGAATACCACTGCTTCTGGTGTGTTAGTCGAAGTCTAAGAGAGTAGTCCGTCTGTGATGCACCGACACGCTGGCACGGCCAGGTGAGCACTCGTGATAGAACCTGGGAGGGTCAGGGATTCCTTGGATTCCAGCCCTGCACCTTGCTACCTAAGCGGGGAGGAAATACTAACAGGTGAAGTCCCTATACCTCTCTATTACCATGTGTATGAGTTCTCTTCAAGGTAGTTAGGGATTATTCAGGTTGATGGAAATTGTTAACAACAATGAACCTTATTTATGTTGCATTAAAGGATAAGAACATCTAGGTTAATGATAATGCTTTGGAGTAACTCATCCATACTAATTATATGAGAGAAAGAAGGATAGACTGGTTTAATCATAAGTACCAATACCCAGTTAATGGTGGTGGTAAGCAAGAATATTTAGTAAACACTCCCCTATTAGTTGCCTTTATAATAAGATTAGGAATCTCTCATTGGTATGGATTATGTTGGTGTAACTATATCTTGCTTGTCTGGTGTTAACCTAAGACTCCTGGTATTTTTGATAGTCTAGTCTTGGAGGAGTAGTGTGGTTGTTCATGTTTAGGGTGCTGGGTTTACACAGCTGAAGTGTGAAGTGATGTTACTGAGAGGTTATATATTATATCAATATTAAGCTACCTGTTAATTGCTACAGGTATAAGTGATTCTAAAACGGTTAATGGTGTTTGAAAGTGGGTTGAACACTTACAGGTCGAGTTCAGTCAGTTTGTGGTGAACTCAAATTCAAAAACATTTAAGGTTGGGTTCAGTCAAGTGGAAGATGAACTCAAATTCAAACATGAACTAGTTAGGGTTAATCAAGTTTAATTAGTTAGTGAATTATAAGGAGGCCAAATGTGTTCTTGTTAATGAGTTGGTAAAGCCAGATTAAAAATGTTAGTGATTTTAAATAATTCTAAACAACCACTCGCCAATCATATAATTAGTCACTAATGGGAACCCTAAGAATGGTTTAACGATGAGAGGATAAACATGGGCCTAGTAAGAATGTTTTGGGCTCTCAACTTAGTTGAACCCGATTGACATACATAGTAGAATTCAAACATAGTTAGTAATCAACAAGAAGTGATTGTACTTTTGACAACATACTGATATTGATGGAGTCAAATGCTCCTACATAGTTTAGTATGTGCACGGGTCGTACAATAGAGTGGACTATAAGAAGTCGGGTATCGAATCCTCAGGGACTATAGAGACATTAGTGCTAGCTATTTGTCTACTATCTAACTCAATAGAGTGATAATGAGGTTACTAATCTAATTACCAAAATTAAAGAAAAGAGATTGAAATCACTGTGAAGTGAAGAATAGTATGAAATTAGGGGAATATCAATCAAGAGAAAGGATACTCTAGTAGGAATCCCTCTTGGGTTCTCCTCTAAACATACAGACAATACCTACTAATCGATGATTGATAGGGATTGGACTAAGGATTCCTATATCGCGTTCACTCCCGCTGTCGCGGCCGAGTTACAGACATTGAGTGAGGCTCTAGGGAATCTCTTTCATAGAAGAACACTGGGAATAAGAAGTATGAAAGAGTTGCTCTTCTTAATGCCCGGATTCTTGGTGTACTCACAGTCCTCTCTATTGAGGTAGCTCTAATACGAGGAGGCATTCATTTTTTTCCTCGTATAAACATATTGAGATACTAGGACTGTCGCAACGTAAGCATTTAATGAATGGAATAACACTCAATAGATCTCTATCCACATTAATCAATCATGGTATTAAGAGAAATAGTCATACATTAAAACCAACCAAAGAGTTCATTAATACCCAAGTATCTAAAGAGTTAGTTCCACATGACAGAGGAACACATAGCAAATAAAGTAATGAATGCTAATAAAAACATAAGACGGTAATGCATTGTTTTAAAGCTATCACCGAGGACCGTTGAAAATGCTCCCTTAATGCTCTGTTCTTCTCCGATGATACTCTGGCTAGTGGTTGACTTCTAACCATTGGTGGATGATAGTGATGATGATGAGGAGAGCCTCCAAGGATGATGATTGGAATTAAGAACAGTTGCCTTAACCCTAATCTTTGATATTTATAGTCCCCAGCGTCATCAGAATTGAAAATACAGTTTACGAGGCGCTTAGAGCAACAGATTACACTTACTTCTCTGATGGTCAATTATAGATGAACCTGTTTTATAGAAGACGGGGCTGTCTGGATCTCATAAACGGTGCGTTTGTGAATCCAGCGGTTCTGTTACTGACCTTGTATATGAATTGGACAAGGTTGTTTAGGGTTTATGTCTCAGGTCCTTCTTGCTCAGCGGTCCAAATTCACAGTAAAGGCAGTGTCCTGCTCTAGATGTTCCAGTTTCTTCTTCTAATTAGACGAATGACCTGTATATGAGTTGGATGACCCTGTTACTAACCTTGTATGCACTTTGTACGAGGCCGTTTACCAAGGTAGGTCCAAACCCTAACTTTTCATCTGGGTTAGACATTCCTGTCTACGACTAGACAGAGTTGTCTGCCTTTTTTACGCTGGAGACGGGGTCGTCTTGACGCTAGACAAGTCCATTTGAATCTGGTTTCTCAGCCTTTTTCTACTCAATCTTGTTTAAATTTTTGACTTTCTCATTGAATCACCCTTATCTGTCCTAATTAACAAGAATAGTATATTTTAAGTACCAGGGGCCTGCAATTTATCAGAATTCCATGCTAAGTTCAAGCAATTATAATAGTCAAATATAGAAATTTAAACACTTAAGCGTTTGCTTATTCTCAAGCAAATAAAAATTAAAATAAAGAGATGATAAGTTTTCAACCTCTGGCTGCAAAAGAATCAGTTTAGCTCTACTCAAAGCTTTCGATCAATATGTGTATTCTCCCAATTCAATTCAGGACTTAGATTGATCCAGTGACTTGTTTAATATAGCTCCAGATATAGCTCGTTCACTCCACATGCCATGTGTCTAAGTCTTTTAGTGGCAAGCATATCCTCAGTGAACTCTAGAGGTTCCTTGCGACTCTAGGTTCAAAATGACTAGCCTATTATGAAAGGTAAACTCTTAATCTATTCTTTTCTTTTCTTTTTCACTCTTTTGTTCTTTTTTTGGTTTTCCTTTCTTTTTCACCCCCGATAGGGCATCTATAATAGATCTGACTTCCGGGGTAACCAAAGATTAATATAGAGTAGAGGAGCACTATCTTGGTTTTATTTATTTTCATAGTCTATGGTATTACTTATTTTCTAAAAAGCTACTGACAAGGGCTAGAAATATAAACTAGTGTCATGAAAACTCTTAGACCCATTGAAAATATTACTTAGTACTCCAAGTCAAGAGAAGCATAGAAATGGGGTTAATTGATGTCTCTAAACAATATAGTTGTCACAAAGATTTTCTCCAAATGTCCATGAAGTTTCACAGGGGAATCTAAAAATTTTTTTCTATATGGTATGCACTAAGAGTAAAAGTAAAACTGAAAATGTTTCATATATGCCATCATCGGTTTACACTAAGCATGTGTTTTCATACAAGATTTGTAATGATTCAGTAGAAAAATTTTCAAGGAGTTTTATCCATCCCCACACTTAAGATTTTTCATGGAATTCAAAAGTTACAGCTACCCATCCCCACACTTAAAGATGCATTGTCCTCAATGCAAACAGTAGAGCACAATAGAATATAGAAAGAAGTGAAACAAAGGGGAGGGTAAACTGAGACTTCCTGATGTCGCATAGTGGAGTTCCAAATTGCAGTTGTGAGAACAGGGGAAGACTTTTGTGTGTTTATGGGTCACATTGGAGAAATCTCAAGTCTTGTGGAATATATGAGAGTCAATATAGCTCAAGAAAAGAAATAATAACATAAAGTCTGAAACAACTAGTAGAAAATATAGAAGGTGGGAAATCAGAAGAGCAGGGATAAGCCTTAGCTCACTGATACAAAATATGAGATGTCCTGATCAACATAAAGAACTACTCCTTATCTAGTGGAGTATCTCCCTGTGGTGGTCTTGGGCTACGGCCGTAGGAGTCGGGTACCAGAAACATCCCGGTCGATGAAGAGCTCGGTGTGAAACGTCCTGGGGAGGATGTGCACTCGCGAAGCTGAAAATGAATCTACCCTATATGCCAGTGCAAACGATCAAGCTCAAAGCAGATATAGTGGCACTCCTCACGCACTCGAGACTCGAGACGTTGCTAGCCCTCTAGGATGTGTAACTGGTTCATCCAAAGCTTCTTCGGAAGAATCTGCAAAATGGGCTGTGGTAGCTCGGACTGGGGTATCGCGCCTGGGGCCGTCACTGGATCATGGCGGAAGCTCTGTCCGTTCCAGTCCTAGCAGCCTCCCCTAGTATAGCTCGCTACGCTTCCTCTGCTGATGGGTCTGGTGTCGTGATAAGCTCGCGATGGACAATGAGATACAGATCATCGGCTCGCCCGACGAGACGCATCAGGATCAAAATCTCGAACTCCAAGGGTTGTATGGTGTTGATTAGAGTGTAATGCTGTGTGTTACCCAATATGCCCATGCCCGTGAGGAGCCGAATGACGTAAGGTCCACCAGAGATTGTCTTAATACGAGACGATCGACCCTGCCTAGCGATGTAATTGGCGAACAACGTCCCAAGGTGTATGGGGTACCACCGAATGATGTTGTCCATTACATATAAGTCAAGAAGGGTATAGGACCCTTTGCTAACATCCCTCCCTGTAAATGACTTGGTGATGACCACGTGGAGGTATCGATGGACAGGGTTGGTGAAATAGGAGGTCTTCTTGATCCCTTCCCCTACACCGATGGTGATCGATCTCCAAAAATCCGTAGGGTAAGGGAAAGAAGGAGACTCTACAGCCAGCTCTTGGTACTCTGTACTCTCAAAGAAGTCACGATCATAGAGTCCCATAGCGAGTGAGAACTCAATGTAACTCATCTGATAAGGGCTGCCCCTGAACTGGAAGGTGATGGCATTGGTCTTGCCCTGAGTGAAGTGCAATGTGTCGACCTCAAAACGGCTCAACACATATAGGACGGGCTCTAGAAAAACTTGAAAATCAATGGCGAGAGCCCGGTCCCAACCCCCGAAGGTGACTAACTCTCTGACCCTGTCGGCTATCCCCAACCCTCGGAGGACATCCCAGTCAATGCTGGCAGTGTGACAAAACTCCTTGTGTACCAACTGCGCGTATTGCTCATGGAATCGGCTCTAAAGGAATGCGGGAGCGGGGGAAGAAGACTCCACACACTAGCACTTGCCTGGGCCATGTCTTGGGGCCATTTGTGAAACACACAATGTTATATGTAAAATTTTAAAGTAGAAGCAGCCCCTTTCTCATTCTGTCAAAAATAACAAACGGAGTCGTCTGATAATGACACTGGACCGTCTACCGCAGAGAGGCAGGGACGTTTGAGACTGAGAAATCATTTCTCACCAGAAATCAGCTATGCACATCCTAGGGGAGGTTTAAACTAGTGTGTCCAGAGAGAAAGGATCGCATTTTCCCTATGTGCATTGCTAAGTATGCATTTACCGTAAAATCCCCCATTGATGCCCTAGAAATCGACAAAAATGCAGGGAAATCAAGTGTCAAATTCTAGAACAAGGCGAAAGAAATACCTAGTGATCTGTTTTGCGTTAAAGGACTGGAAGATGGGTTGTAGGCCTCCAGAAGGATCACAGGTGATCCAAGAGAAGAGGGAGTTTGAATAGGCAGAGGCGCGCAGATGGGTTCATTTAAATAGAAAGACGGCTCAGTTTTGACTAGTCGCGCCTCTATAAATACTAGATAGTCCCGTCTTCGAAAAGTCGGGTCTATCTACAGTTAGGATTTGCCAGGTTACTAGACGGAGATGGTTAATAAGGGAACAACCCCGGCTTCTATATAGATGGTGCCATTCATGAATGTGACAGAGCCGTCTATTCGGTGAAATCAGCCCATCTCAAAATTTTATCTACAAAATAGGTATCCTTAAGGTGTTACACATAAAGTTTGCACACAAGGCCTTCATGGGATGGAAATGCACCTAGATATTGTGAGG
This sequence comes from Dioscorea zingiberensis, assembly GCA_026586065.1. NCBI lineage: Eukaryota > Viridiplantae > Streptophyta > Magnoliopsida > Dioscoreales > Dioscoreaceae > Dioscorea > Dioscorea zingiberensis. Next base: position 35,880,206 of record CM048822.1, read on the forward strand.
GTCACCAAAAGAATTGGAGATAAGGGATCAACCATGTCATGTTCTTATTGACTCCTACACTTAACTAAATGACAGTAGAGAAAAATCGAAAAGAAATTTAAACCTTGGGTTGCCTCCCAAACAACGCTCGTTTAATGTGATGAGCTTGACATACCTGATTATCTCTCATGGTGGATCAATGACATGTGGAACATCTCCATCCTTCCCTTTAAAACAGTTACCAAATAGATAGAGTGCAAGGCTAGAGTATACAAAAGACTCACCATATTGGACACTTGCACAGCGCCCTACCATGTTTTGGGGAGTAACATTCAATTTGTCCCTCCCTTTGACGTTCTCCTTCCAAAAGTACAACGGGCCAGCAATTTCATTCCCTTTATCTTCATGTGTTGGTGCCTTGATTGATTCTTCTGGTCCTCTTTCCAGAGCGGCTCAATTAACAGTGCTTCCTGCATACCGACACAAATGAGGAGATCAATATCATCCATGGATAGGAAGTATCATCGTGACTCATTGTTTGGCACATAGCCGATAGAAGCTTAAAAACAACTTCATTGTCTCCAACTCTCAGTGACATTTTCCCTGTCACATAATCGTGAAGGGCCCTTGAAGTTGCCAAGAATGGTCTACCAAGAATGATAAGCACCTTCACATCATCGTCAACATCCAGGAGTACAAAGTCAGCTAGGAATACAAATCTGTCAACTCTAACCAGGATTTCTTGTGAAACTCCGATCGGCCATTTCACAGATCTGTCAGCCAATTGCAAGGTCATCTGGGTATCTTGGGGTTCCCCTAGCCCAAGCTTCATAAAAAGCTTATAGGCCATAACGTTAATGTTGGCCCCTAAATCAACCATGGTACTTTTTTCAATCCCATCTCCAATGGTACAGGGGATAACCATATTCCCATGATCCTTGAATTTCTTTGGTAATCTGGACTGATAGATTGCAGAGCACTATTTATTGAGACTCACAGCTGCAGTGTCTTCCAATTTCCTTTTGTTGGTGAGAAGTTCCTTCATATATTTGGCATACTTCTGCATTTGGGAGCGAACTTCCACCAAGGGTAAACTGACATGCAACTTTTTTATCATTTCCATAAACTTTTTAAACTGAGTATCCTCCTTGTCCTTTTCAGTCTCTCTGGATAGGGATTTTTTGGTTAATACTCAGGTAGAGATGGTCGTTGCACTGTTGTATGCTTTTCTGCAGTTTTTTCAGGTTCAACTTTATTATCATTCGTATAAGAGCTTTCACCAACCTCTTTCTGAGGTGCTTTCACCAAAAGTTCAACCTCTTTTCCGTTCCTCAGGGTCACAGCTTTATAATGCTCCCAAGGGTTTGTTTTAGTATTACTCGAGAGGTTACCCTAAGGTTTGTTTGAGAGCATCTTTGCTATTTGTCCTATGTGGTTTTCCAATCCTTGCATAGATGCTTGCAAATTCCTTATATTGGTATTGAGGGCTTCAACACTAGCATCATTACTGCCCATGTATCTAGAAAGAGCATCATCAACAATGTATCTGGGGCTGGAGCTCGAAAAGGTTGTGGGGAAATCCGGATGGTGTTGCAGAACCCTGAGTGTTTCCATAAGATAGGCCAGGGTGGGTTTAGTTGGGAATATACATTTTCAACTTGGTTCCTTGAGGGCTTGGTGGATTCCCAACATATTGCACCTCCTCTGCTAGTGGCATATCATTGTTGCAAATAGGGCATTGGGATTTGTCATTCCCACCTCCATAATTACCACAAGAGATGAGAGCTATAGACACTGAACTGCTACTAGCTGCCAAACGATCATCAACCTTCTTGGATAATTTAGTCACTTGGGCTGCGAGATCAAACTCTGTGCCATTGGTAACAGCTCCAAGATTAATAACATCCATCTTCCTAGTTGACCAGAGGGAATCATCATTGACTATATCCTCAAAAATATGCTCAGCTTCATTTAGGAACTTGGATCTAAGTCTAGCGGCTGCATTCACTAGCTGCCTTGTACGAGTGTTAAGACCATTGTAAAAAGAATGAATATTTTATCCTGGTTCTAATCTGTGATGAGGGCAGCGGCGTATTAGGCCATAAATCTCCCATAAGCTTCGGACATTGACTCAGTGTCCTAATGCTTGAATGCAGTTATCTCTGCTCGAATATGTGCAGCTTTGCATGGTGGAAAATATTTCCAAGAAACTTATCGAGCATGTCTCGCCATGTTCTGATGCTTCCTACTAGTAGTGATATGAGCGAGTCTAATGCTCTGTCCCTTACACTGAACAGGAACATTCTTAGTCTGATAGTATCATCTGATACTCTATTCATCCTCCACATATTGCGAAGTTGGATAAATCACGCCAAGTGCGCATGTAGATCTTCATCTGGTCTACCTTCAAACTGGCACTTGTTATGGAGTAAATTCATGGTACTGGATTTAATTTCAAAGTTGCCCACATTAACTGTTGGCGGTTGAATACTTAATTCTTCGTCTGTATATTCGGTTCTCTCGTATTCAGACAATCTTCTTCGCCTTTCTGCCATGACTGGTGGATAGGCAAATTCAATTGGTATCACTGTTGGTGTAGGGTTCTCACCCTCGAAGGACCCTTGCTCTATTGGCTCCTCCGTCTCTCTGAGTCTTCTGTGCAACGTTCTCCCGAAACACAGATAGAGAAAGTGATTAGTCTGAGAAACAATTAACTCAACTGACAGTAAACAGTAAAGAATGAAATAATGGAAAATGAAAAATAAAAATCTAAGCTAATGGTTAAAGAAGTAAACTACTGGCTTTCCTAGCAATCTAACTAAGTCCCTTGCAATGGCGCAAAAAACTTGATGGAGCCAAATGCTCCTGCGTAGTTCCGCAAGTGCACGCGTTGTACAAGTAATAGAGTGGACTATAAGAAGTCGGGTATCAAATCCTCAGGGAATATAGAGATACTAGTGCTAGCTATTTGTCTACTATCCAACCTAACAGAGTAATAATGAGGTTACTAATCTAATTATTGAAATTAAAGAAAAGAGATTGGAATCAGTGTGAATTGAAGAGTGGTATAAAATTAGGGGAATATCAATAAGGAGAAAGGATACTTGGGTAGGAATCCCTCTTGGGTTCTCCACTAAAGATACAGACAATACCTCATAATCGATGATTGATAGGGATTGGACTAAGGATTCCTATATCTCGTTCACTCCCGCTGTCGCGGCCGAGTTAGTGGCATTGAGTGGGGCTCTAGGGAATCTATTTCTTAGAAGAACTGTGGGAATAAGAAGTATGAAAGAGTTGCTCTCCTTAATACCCGGGTTCCCGATGCACTCAAAGTCCTCTCTATTGAGGTTGCTCTAACTTGAGGAGGTGTTCGCTTCTTCCCTCGTATGAACCTATTGAGATACTAGGGCTATCAGAACGTAAGCATTCAATGAACGGAATAACACCAATAGATCTCAATCCATATTAATCAATCATGCAATTAAGAGAAAGAGTCATATATTAGAACCAACCCAAGAGTTCATCCATACCCAAATATCTAAAGAGTTAGTTCCTCATGACAGAGGAACACATAGCAAATACAGTAATGACTTCTAATAAAAACATAAGAAGGTAATGCACTGTTCCAACGCTATCAGCGAGGACTGTTGCAGATACTCCCTTAATGCTTTATTCTTCTCCGATGATGCTTTAAGATCAGGCTAGTAGCTGACTTCTTCCCAATGGTGGATAATAGTGATGATGATGAGGAAAGCCTCCTAGATCTCTAATAGATGTAAGTACTTTTGCCTAGTTCCCTCATTTGTTGGTTGATTGCTTCATTGCTTTCTTGAATACATGCTTGTAAGTTACTCTTGCCTAGTTCCCACTCTATGTTTGATTGTTATTGGTTTTGTTTTTACCTTGTTATTGTATGGGCTTGCGTACACATATATGTTCTTCTGTTTGATTAGATTTCTATTTTCCATGATAGTGTGTGCATGTTGATATGTTGGCATTCGTTATGGGTTTTTGTGATTGCTGAGTATGCCTATTTGTTTACTGGCACGGGGCCGTGGAGACACGTGAGCTTGTACATTGGCCTGGTAGTTGTACGTAAATTATTCTTGTAAATTCTTTTGCGTTGTGCAATGGAGCGTGGCTCCTACAGGACATGCAAGGCCGAGGATACTTTTGGCATTCTAGTATTCCATACCAAAGAGAGGATACTGTTGTTGTCTAGCTCGTCAGTAGGGATGATTCGCTAACTGTATCGACATGTACGAGAAGTGGCGCTACCGACTTACGGTAGGAGGGTCGTTTCCAACCGAGGCTGATGATGCTAACCAGGGATCTGACAGCTCTAGGAAATTTGCTATTTTAGTGGTTTTTTGCCAAGAAATTTAGAGTTGAAGAGTACGTTATCCAATGAAGTACACGTGCTTTAACTCTAGAATACATCATTTGGGTAATTATGTTGTCTTGTATATGTTTCAAGTGTTTTACACCTGATTGTAGTTGATAAATGTTGAAACAAGTGAATTATTTCTGCAACAGGTCATTTGAAGCAGCACAATACCGGACATCACAATGCTCCAACCGGACATCGCGACGTTTCTAAAGACATAATGCCAAATCTAACCAGGAAATCAGATCGTGATGTGCAACATCGCGATGTTATCAATGGCTTCTTCTCAAGTATTTCCTGGAAGAAAACATCGCGATGGCCAATCTAGACATCGCGATGTTTCAAAGAGCTGGATGCAGTTTCAAGCGAAAAAGACAGATCGCGATGTGCTGCATCGCTATGTTATCAAGCGGTTCTGGAAGGCTAGAAAAACATCGTGATGTCATTTTAAGACATCTTGATGTCGACTGCATTGGGCTATGTAAACACTGAGTGAAGTAGGGTTTGGGATCTTTTGGCTTGGTGGCGGCTGCACACGAAGTTTGAGGTCCTGAGGGCGATTTCCAGCTTCTTCAAGATGGAAGTTCGGCATTTATGAGGGGGAACTTATAGAATCCTATTTTTATTGTTTTAGAATTCTTTCTTGTTCATCTATGGATGTTTGTATTGAAGCTTGCATTGCTATGGATGTTTTCTTTGTAATGTTAGCTTGAACACAATATCTATGGTTGTATGGTTGCTATGACTTGATATATTTATTATCTTTGGTTTACTTTGTTATCTTTTTTGTGGATGTGCCTTTGAATCTATTCTTGTTATTCTTCATTAGTTGAGAGACAATGAGTTTCTTGAACTCCTTGCACTATGAGAGATCTAGGCTTGTGAATAGAATAGAGGATTAGAGTTGACAGAGTGACACCGATTTGACCTAGTGCTAAGAGATTATGCTAGGCAATTCCACGGTAGTGTTATAATGATTGTACTAAAATGCATTCAATGTATCATAGAAATATAGACTTTGGATGTATGACCCTTAGAGATAAGGTCCTGTAGGATGCACCCGGAGTGCACACAAGCACATCACTTTATCACATATACACCCACATGCATGACCTTGATAATATAGCATTCCAAGGAGAAAACCTTCACAAGTCTATCAACCCATGCAACCCTAGGTCATCCATGTTGAGAATCTATTCCCTTTTACCCTTAGTTTACAACAATCTCCTTTCAATTACTCATACTTAATTAAACTACACAATCTGTCATTCAATAACTTATTTTTGCAAGTGGAAAATTCTACCTCCGTTCTCTTGGGATTATGACTCGGTACTTATCGGTTTATTAATTGCGACCACGTACGCTTGCGTGCTGAAACTTGACATTCAAGTTTTCTGGTCAACAAGTTTTTGGCGCCGTTGCCGGGGAACGGTGTAGAGTTTTCTGTAATAATTAGGGTAGTTACTTTTGTTATCTTGCGTTTGTCAAATCGCTGGTGTGACAACTTTAGGTGTATTTAGAAATAAGCATACTTGGTAATTGTGTTATCTGAATATAGAAAGTGTAGTTTTTACTCACAAAAGGGTAGTGCAATGTCTTGCAGGTGTACAGTGACTGAACAAGAATACCATTGGGACATCGAACCAGATACTATCAACATGATATGGGGATCACTACACTTTGAAGGACAGTCATCTGAGGATCCTTATCAACATATTCAGTTGTTTTTGGAGTTAAGTGATGTTCTTGCCCAAGGCAAGGAACCATCGAATATATTAAGAGCAAAACTGTTCCATTCTCATTAAAGGGAGAGGCAAAGGAAAAGTACAGATTACTCACACCTACAGTGACAAACACTTGGGAATCTCTTTAGAAGACATTCTGTAAAAAGTATTTTCCTCTGCAAAAGATTGTGAAGCTAAGAGTCAACATCATTTCATTTACACAAGCCTCAACTGAACCCATTTGTGAAGCATGGGGAAGGTTCAACTTCAACATTTTTATCATGGGCTAAGAGACGAATACAAAAAATTCGCGGACATGGAAGCTAAAGGTGCATTATTGGACAGATTTGTGCATGAAGCTTTCTCCCTGTTTGACAATATAGAGGTCAATGAGAAAAGTTGGGATCAATCTAAGGAGATAGTTGAAGCCACCTCGAACAGTGAGATTGTAAGGCAAGCAGACAGTGTGAAACTTATTTTAGCTATTGAAGCAATTGAGGAATGGTTAGACAAAGTGGCAATAATGGTTCAAGAGCATATAGAAAAAGGATGGAACATTGATCAACGAAGCAGGGAGAGTTCTTGGGATCAACATCCGCCTTATGCACAATTCCATGAAGAAACAACGTTAATTGAAGGAGACATGAATCCGGATTACAGAGTTGATTAGAGCTTTTCGAGGGACCCTACAAAGGAGAGTGTTCCCGTAGCACAACCGACATGGGACAGTGAGTCTGAGGAAGAACAAGAGAAGGTGAAGGCCACCTTTTGCAGGAAGTGGCAGTGAAGTCATTTGACAAATTGAGATTTGAGGACAGATTACCTTCACATGCTTGTCCATCTGGGAAGCACCTCCGCGGGTAGAGCTAAAACCCCTACTAGGACATTTGAAATATTCATTCCTTGGAGAAGGTACAACCTTAACAGTCATCATTTCCAATGCATTGCCCCTCGATAAAGAGGGCCAACTTGTTACGGTTTTGAGACACCATAAGAGAGCTCCGGGGTGGTCCATCAATTACAAAAAGGGTATCAGTCCCTCTTTTGCATGCATAAAATAAAACTAGAAGATTTACCAAAACAATCGATAGAGCATCAAAAGAGGCTAAATCCAATCATGAAGGAGGTAGTGAAGAAAGGGATCTTGAAATGGTTAGATGCGGGGATTATTTACCCTATCTTGGAAAGTGCTTGGGTTAGCCCGATTCAATGTGTGTCTAAGAAAGGGGGAATCATGGTAGTTATTAATGCAAAGAATAAAGCCTACCCACAAGGGCAGTAACAGGATGGAGGATTTGTATGGATTATCGGAAGCTGAATAAGGTCACGTGAAAGGACCATTTTCCGTTACCTTTCATTGATCAAATGTTGGACCGGTTGGCGAGACAGGAATATTATTGCTTCTTGGATGGCTATTCCGTGTACAATCAAATTGCAATAGCACCTGAAGACCAAGAAAAAACAACATTTACCTACCCTTATGGGACATTCGCGTTCAGAAGGATGCCCTTTGGGTTGTGCAATGCCCCAACAACATTTCAAAGATGTATGATGGCAATATTCTAAGATATGATTGAGAAAAGTATGGAAGTTTTTATGGATGATTTCTCAGTGTTTGGCGAATTGTATGATTAGTGTTTGACAAATTTGGAAAGGACATTGGCAAGATGTGAGGAAAACTAATTTAGTGCTCAATTGGGAGAAATGCCACTTTATAGTGAAAGAAGGAATTGTGCTGGGACACAGAATATCACACGCGAGTCTTGAGGTTGACAAAGCCAAAGTGGAGGTAACTAGTAAGCTACCGCCCCCAACCTCAGTAAAGGGGGTGAGGAGTTTTCTAGGTCATGCAAGCTTTTACCGGCGTTTCATCAAAGATTTCTCCTTGATAACCAAGCCTATGAGCAAGCTATTGGAGCAAGATGTCCCCTTCAACTTTGATGACAATTGTATCAACGTATTCAATGAGATTAAGCAAAGGCTTACATCCGCGCCCGTCGTGGTCAACCCGGATTGGGCACTGCCATTCGAATTGATGTGTGATGCAAGTGATGTGGCAGTAGGGGCAGTTTTGGGGCAACGGAGGAACAGGGTATTTCACTCTATTTACTATACAAGCATGGCTTTAAATCATGCTCAGGCTAATTACACCACTACAGAAAAGGAGGTGTTGGCAGTAGTCTATGCTATTGACTAGTTCAGAGCATACTTGGTAGGCACCAAGGTGATAGTTTACACCGATCATTCGGTAATCCGATACCTCATGGTGAAAAAGGACACAAAAGCCAGACTAATGCGTTGGGTGTTACTTCTGCAAGAGTTTGATCAGAGGTGAAGGATCGGAAGCGAACAGAAAATCAAGTTGACGATCATCTATCTCGGTTGGAAAGCAATGATCATAGTTCAAATCCAGTGACTATTAAGGAACTATTCCCAGATGAACAACATATGATGATGGGGGCTAAACATCACCCGTGGTACGCAGATGTGGCAAACTATTTGGTTAGCAGTATTGTCCCTGAGGAATTCACTCACCACCAAAGAAAGAAATTTATGCATGATGTCAAAAGATATATCTAGGACGAACCCTATGTATTTCGAATTGGAGCTGATCAAATAATTAGGCGGTGTGTGCCTGAGGAAGAGCATCAAGGTATCTTGGAGAAATGTCATTCCTCGCCCTATAGTGGATACTATGCAGGTGATAGGATAGCAGCAAGGGTTCTGCAAGTCGGTTTCTAATTGCTAATATTATTTAAAGATGCTCATCATTTCGCCGTCAGCTGTGATAGGTGCCAACGAACGGGAAATATATCACGACGTCATGAGATGCCATTGAAGAACATCCTGGAGGTTGAAGTCTTCGATGTATGGGGGATTGACTTTATGGGGCCATTTATTTCTTCCTTTAAAAACACATACATCCTGGTGGCCGTTGATTATGTATCCAAATGGGTAGAGGTGATAGCGGTGCCTTCTAGTGACTCACAAATAGTACTAAATTTTCTTAAAAAGAACGCCTTCCCTAGATTTGGCACCTCGAGAGCGATCATTAGTGATGAAGGAGCACATTTTTGCAGCAAAAGTTTCAACAAACTCTTAGGGAAATACATAGTTTAATATAAGGTAACTACACCATACCACCCGCAAGCTAACGGGCAAGCTGAAGTGTCCAACCGAGAGATAAAGAGAATATTGGAGAAAACTGTTAGCCCTTCTCGAAAGGATTGGTCGCTTCGGTTAGATGACGCCTTGTGGGCATACCGAACTGCAGTTAAGACACACTTGGGCATGTCACCATATCAATTATGTTTGGAAAAGCTTGTCATCTCCAATTGGAACTTGAATATAGAGCTTATTGGGCCATCAAACAATTGAATTTGGATCCACAGCTTGCTGGGGAGAAACGAATGCTGCAGTTAAACGAACTAGATGAATTCCGGCTAGAAGCTTATGAGAACGCCAAGCTTTAGAAAGAAAAATTCAAGAAATGGCATGATAGTCGCATTATTCATCGTGAGTTCACACCCGGACAATCAGTTTTACTATTTAACTCCCTGCTGAAATTGTTTCCAAGAAAGTTAAAATCATCGTGGTCAGTCCCATATCGAAAATCCCAGGTTTTTACTAACTGTGCAATAGAATTGGAGGATAGAAATTCTGACTCAACGTTTGTTGTCAATGGGCAGAGGGTAAAACCATATATTGGCCAACATGTAGAGCGCGACAAAGCAGTCATCTAACTCCAGTCACCACCTCCACGGTCAAGTCAGTAACTGCAAACATAGTGCTACTTGGGAGGCACCCCAAGACTAAAAAAAAAAAAAAAAAAAGAAAAAGAAAATTTGCCCTGTAATTGCATTTCTTTTGGCATTATGTCATAGGTTGTTAGGTGAAACCTCACCATGTAGGTACAACACACTCTTCGGGGAGCTAAAAATGATCAGCAGGCTAGTAAGTGCGGCAAAGCTTTGGAGTAAAAGACAGAACCAACTTGCTCCAAGTAACATCGCGATGTTATGTAATAAATGGCTATTCAAAGAGCAACATTACTTACTATGTAACGACATAACATCGCGATGTAGAATTCACACATCGCTATGTCGATCAGGCGATTAGGTTAAATCACGTACCAATTTCTTTGAGGTAAACTCCTCATACCCTTCTTCTTCTTCTCCAGCGAGCCGGCTGGGAGCAACGCCACCCCCCTGTCCCTCCCCTTCTCTCATGCTCTTAGATCCTTACAGTTCGACGCCGCAAGGTCACAATGCCGCCAAGCAAACGAGTAGCCACCAAGAAGAAGCCCACAGCGCCACCTCCTGCGTATAACCCACCGAAGAAAGGGCAGCCAAAGCAATCTTCATCCACTTCGGACGCATCGGCTCCTGATGACACATTCACTTCTCCCGTAGCGCGTCTCCGATATGAGAACATGCTGAGCAGGAAGCCGGAGTTCTTGAGCGAGGACTTGATTTCAGCCGATCCGGCTCTCGATCTCATTTTGAGATTATTCAGATTGGGGGTGGGACGAACTTCTCGCTTACAACCTAGAGCTGCAGAAAAGCTCGATCTCGACATGATATTTCGAGCTTTTGAGTGAAGCTCGAGCTTCAATTTTGATATTGAAATTAATTTCGATCCGAGCTCGAGCGAATGTCTAATCGAAATACTTCGAAATTTAATATTAAATATTATTGAATATCATTATATAATATAATATTTGAATTAAATATTAATATTTAGTATTAATATAAAATATATAATATATAATATAAAAAAATTAATTTATAAAAAAGTTTTCTATTTCAAACTAAGTCGGAGAATTTAAATTTTTAGGTTCTTAATTTCGAGGTAAATCAAGCCGAGCTCGGGCTTTCGAAATTAAAATCGAGCCGAGCTCGAGCAAACTTATTTGAGCTTAAGCAAGGTTATTTTGAGCCTAATTTGAGCTGGGCCTAGCCCGATCAAGCTAGCCCCGTTTACAGCCCTAGCCATGAGGGCGCGGGGTTGTCCGCAGGCTTGCTCAGGGAGCTCTGCGATCATTGTGCAGTCATCGTGCGGCCGCAAGACCTCGCGCACATTGCTCAGTACGAACCAGGTGTTGTTTGCAGTGAATGCGATCGAGTTGTGCGATTGCGACGGTCCCCGTGCGGTCAAGTTTTGCTTCGTGTGGTTGCATGCGCCTGCACGCTTGCCCGCACGACCTCAGTTTGCTTCTTTTTCACCTCAAAAGATGTTGAATTGCCTACTTTTGATGCTTAAGGCCTTCCTTCGCCCTATAAATAAAGATTAACATAAATTAAGTATCGGTGAGGAAAAACTAGTTTAAATCATATGTAAAGTGTACATAAAACAGGTATGAAAATATGATCAATTGAATGCTTATTAAAAATCCCTTATTTAGTCCCTATATTATAGTCAGATTCCCTATTTAGTCACTTTATTATGATACTCCCTAATTTAACCCTTTATTTTTTTTGATTGGGATAATCAAGTACAGACCATCACGGAAGTTAGTTTCTCCCTCTACTAGTGCTGACGTGGCACGAACGTGGTATTTTAAATTATAAATTAAAACTATAAAATGTTAAAATATTATTAATTTACTATCACGTGATGGAGGTTAGGGCTCTCAAACTCCCTTTTCTCCTTCTCCTCCTTCTTCACTGCCACCACTTCATTGTCAGCGTCCATCTTCTTGGTTGGTGCAGCCCTCTCCTTCAGCCACCACCCTTTCCTATGGCCACCACTTCTTCACGAGCTACCACCACTCCACCACCCTTTCCTCTAGCCAATACTCCTTCACTATCCACCACCACCCTATCCTTCGATGAGCACACCACCACCATCACAACCACCAACACTCCACGAACTTCTCCAATGGCCAATACTCCTCCACTAGCTGCCACCACTCTAAAACCTTCTCCTCTAGCCAATACTTCTCTAACAGCCGCCACCACTCCACCACTTCTCCTCCGCCTAGCGCTTCAGAGCCAATAGTAACTCCTCTAATGCCCTCCCCGATTCTTGATCAAAACCTCACTAATGTCTGTCGGTGTCATCTCCGCCTCGCTGATCACCTCCTCCAACTCCATCTACAACTTCTCTACAACTCCATGCGCTTGACGACATGGTTCATCTTGAAGAAGAAGAACCTCTAGCTCCCCGCAGCTCGATTGATGCCTGAAATCCGCAAGTGCACGGGTCATATCAAGTAATAAGGTGGACTATGTAAAGTTGAATGTAAGACCCATAATGACCAAGAAGTACTAGTACTAACTATCCACCTATTATCAAGTTTATCCAAGATTTGGTGATGTCTTGATCTAAATACTAAAAATAAGAAAACCTACAAATTGGATATTACTAAGGACGGGATTGAATCTTGGGGCAAATTAATAATAAGAAGGGGGTATTTGGGCAATGAATCCCCCTCGAGTTCTCATGAAGATAGATAATAAATGTGAAGGTCACTAGTTTCAATGGATTGGGCCAAGGGTTCCTATGGTGTACTAAATCCCTCTCTCGAGGGGACCAATACCTAATTCCATCAATTGCATGCATTAACGTTCTAGGGAACCTATATCTTGGATAGATTTTTGGAATAAGTCATATTAAGGGCTCGCTCTCCTTAGTACCCGAGTTCTCAGTGTACTCATGATGGGATTTCCGCAAGTGCACGGGTTGTGATCAAGTAGTAGAGTGAACTACGAGAGTCGAGTGTCGAACCCATAGGAAATAGATTACTAATATGAACTAAGCTTCTATTATCTAGTCTTGTCAAAGATTTGGTGGTTTTTGAATCTAAATCTAAGGAATTTAAAGATTGGAAACAAACTTTGGAAATCGAGAATTAACTGAGAGAAAACTATAGCATGAGAAGGCGATACTTGGGCATGAGTCTCCTTTGGATTTAAATCTAAAGATACACAAAAAAATCTATGAAGATGATTGGAGATGCTTGTGCCAAGGGTTCCTAATTATATCCAATCCCTCTCCAGAGGCGATTGAATAACTAATCTCCTAGGATTGTCTTAAGCTTAAGAGAACCTATGTCTTGGAAGAGTTTTGGGATCGAATCATATTAAAGAGTCACTCTCCTTCTACTACCCAAATCCCTCAGCGTAATCACAACCCTCTCTAATGGAGTATGTTCGTAATACAAGGAGGCGCTAGCTCTAGCCCTCATATCGCACCCACGTAGTCTCTCTTGGCATCCCGCAACGCAGAGAGATTACAATCAATACAAAACATCCAATAAACATTCAAGCATACATCTAATCAATCAAAACATAGAAATCAATATGACATTAAGGCAATATCCAAAGGTTTCTCATACCCAAGTATCTATAAGTTTTGTTCCCCATAAATGGAGAACTCCAATCTAAATCAATAAGAATACATTTAAAACTTGACATGACAGATGATACCGTTGACAGCTTGCAAGTTTTGATCTCCTTCTCTTTCTCCTTCATTCTCTCTCTCTCTCTCCAAGATTAGGGGAGAAGACCCCCAATCCCTAATCTCAAGGATAATCTCCTCCAAATCCAACCTTCCCCTCCTAAACCCTAAAGCCTCCTATTTATACCTTAGCTTAGGGTTTTAGGAGTGAAAATTACGCTCATACCCCTGTGTGGATCCGCAATAAAAAGGGAGGCTTATGACATACGGGCTCGTATACGGTCGTATACTAGCCCATATGAAGCTCAGTGCCTAGTATATGGCAATATGATAGCTAGTATACTATTTATGTGTGATTATACGGCCTAGTATACGGTCATTATAACACCAATATGAATTGATATGGGGTGTATGCCATCCGTGAGGGTTGATATGTAGGCCGCTCACTCTCGCCAAAGAGTATACCTACCGTATGCCTTCCCGTTTACTCCAAAATAGCGTTGGCTCGGCCTCTTTTTTACTTCGAAATGCTTTCTTTCTCCCGGAGTGTCTTCTATATGCCATGTTTAACAAATATGAAGCTTTTAAAGTACCGGAGGGCTATAATTCATCATAATGGCATGCAAGACATATACGAAAATGATATGAAAATATGCTCATTTGAACGCTCATCAAATATCTCCATACTTAAACGTTTGCTTGTCCTCAAGCAAATAAAACAATTAAAACAAAAGAATTGATGAGTGTTCAATCTCCGGCTATAAAATAATTGGTTCTACCCTATTCCAAGCTCACCATTCAAAGATGTATTCTCCGATTTCCATACCAGGATCTAGATTACATCTTATGTTTCGGTTTCCCATGGCCCTAGATGAATATTTTCACTCCACATACCATGCTTAAAAGTCCTAGCAGGATAAGCATTCCCTCAATGGTCTCTAGAAGATACTTAAGGCTCTAAACTCAAGACAATCAACCCTCTATTGAGTAAATAGTGGACAAGTTCGAGAAACTTCAAGTTATGTACAAGCAAAACCCTGGTAGGGCATCCCTAATGGATCCGACTTTCCCGTGCTAAAGATCATTGTAGAGTGTAGGCCCTCTTTTTCTTTTGATGCACATGCTGCTTAGGCACTAGAGCACCCGGGTACTAAGAGGGTTACAACTCTACCTAGACGTGTTCATACTTAGAAGTGATTTTTCGAATTGAGGAGCACCCTGATTAGGGGCTGGGACCCCAAACTACTTCATCGCAATAAGTAGCGGAACACTGTCTTTATTATTGTAGCAACTCAACTACTATGTACATGCTATTTTATTCTTCTCTTACTTGTCCACTAGGTTAAATTATGAAAGGTGAGATGCTCAAATAGTGCCATGGATCTTCTTGGAGTCATTAAGAGTAATGCTTATCAATTAAGGTCAATAAAACATGGAAATGGGTTATCTATTGTCACTAGAGAGTTTGAATTCCACAAGGATTGTCTCTAGATCTCCATGGCATGTCATAAGAGAATTTGAAAAAAAATTTGGTTGATAAGATGGCGCACTAAGAATAGAGTGAATCAATACATTCTCTAACAATGCCATCATCGGTGCATGCCAAAAATGCTCTTGTATATAAAAAAAAATTTGCAATAAATTCCAAAAGTTTATTAGCTACCTATCTCCATGCTTAGAAATTTGCAATAACTCTGTAAGTGGATAGGTAGCTACCCATCTCCATACTTAGAATGGTGCATTGTCCTAAATGTATGCAATCAAGTTCAAGTAAAATACATAAAAGAATAAAAAGCATGGAGAAAGGTAAACTGAGACTTCCCCGGTGAGATGATGACAACCGTAGTGGTTGAGGATTTGATCATGTATAATTTTTTTGGGATGTCTCTTGTTCGTGCGTAATTCTGCAAAGGAAGAGAGATCATCATAGCTCCAAGATTAATCAAGAGAGTAACCACTACAAAAATGAACAATAAAGGATGAGATGAGCAGGGAGAACCTTTGCTACAAGTACACAAAACATAAAAGTCTGAACATATAATAAAATAAACATAAGTGCAGATGAAATGTCTCAATTGTCCGTGTGTGGATGCTCATTGAATACTGTGCTGCTGTTGAAGTGCGTAATGAAGAGGGGTCCATGGGTGCCCGTGGTGGTGCCATAATTGCTCTACTAATTGCCATGATGGTGAATGCGCTAGTTAGTGTAATAATTTTATCATCCCCTTTGTCGTCTTCAATGAGTAGGCGTGGGCCATCCATTCGAGGTGGTGTTGAAGGTGAGGCAACCCGAAAATGTTGATGGGAAAGTAACAATGGTACCCTCACACGCAGGTTGTTCTGGGCCATGGAGTGTTTGTTCTTTTCAAAGTTAGCCTTCACTTGCAAAAAGAATACTTAAGAGCATATTAGTGCATTGAAAAGATGGAGGAGATATAGGTGCAGAATTAAAAGCATAAGTATCTGTAAAATCCGAGGATTTTAGGGAATAATTTTCTAATAGGATCTATGGAAAGAAAGTCCATAAGGCTGGATATAATTGGATTTTTATTGGAATAATGTCTTAGAGAGATAATTCTTTAATTTATAATTAGTTAATTAGAGAAGTCTCTTGTATTTGGAATTAATAGGGTTTTATGAGGAAAGGATGATTAAATTGATTAATGTTTTATTGGGGCATCAGGACCCTTTGTAATCTTGGGAAATCGTAGACTTAATTGAGAATGGGTATTTATAATAATAATAATAACATATATATATATATATATATATATCTATATATATATTCTTATGTGAAATAACCAAAATAATAATAAAGGGGATTCCATTCGATTAAACTTTCCTAATTATTTTGGTTGATTAGGGAAACCCTCCAAGTTGAATATATTTGTATTAATATGATAATGTAATAAAATAAATGAAGCATATATATATATATATATATATATATTAATGCATTAGGGGACATGCATGGTTGAGTTTGGCAATGGAGGCTGTTTGGAATTTTGAAACAAATTAGATTAGATAAGAGATGAAATAAAATGTTCAGTTGATTTGATGGGTTGATTTGATGGAATGGATAAATATAATATATATATATATATATATATATAGCAAAAAAAGGGGTTATGTGGTCACAGGGTGGACGTGCATGGCTTCTGGTGGACGGATCATGAGTGATATCTTTTGTATATGGGTTTAAATAAGTTTATATAGATAGTGAGATATGGAGAGAGTTATAGAGTGAGGAAGTCACGCACGTGGGGGGTTTAAATTTAGGGGACAGTCACGATTGGAGGCTGGGAATTAAATGGATTCATTCCACGGCTTCAACCTCGCCATGTGGCTACGAGAGTGGAGATAATGGAAAAAGAATACCTATCACGAGGCAGGGTGGCTCTCTCCAGCACGTCCATCACCGCGTTGCCCAACGTTCCAAGATCATCGGGCCAACCTGTTTTGGAGAGGCGACGATCTCGCGCGCCCGTTCCTCAATCAATGGGATCGTGATCCTGTTCCGCTCCTAACCGCGTGGCTCTATAAGAGACAAGTACGTCTCTAAAACCCTAGCACCTCCTCATTGAGAAACATGTGGAAGCCAGAGGTGGTCAGCGGAGTTGCTGGGCACATCACGGTAAGCCTTTCCCTCTTCCGATGATTATAGAACCCTGCATGCATGATGGACATTGGTTGGGAGGGGATGTTTTTTTATTCATAATGAGATAAGGTGAAGAGAATAAACTGTGTTAGCATGAATTAGAGATGAGTTTGAGACTAATTGATGAGAAGATGAGGTTTAGAGGATGTGAGTGGTATGTGTAGAGGATGGTGTTGTGTGTCATGAGATAGTGATTGTGAGGCGTTGAGTGTGTTTGTGCCATTGAGTGTGTGTGCGCATGTGGAATTGATGTCTTGTGTTGCTTGGTGATAGTTTCCCTTTTTGCTGTGAATATGCTCATGTTAATATAACAAGATTGATTAGAGAATAGTAAGTGTATGGGTTCTGAATTCATAGCATGGGTTGATTGAGATCAGGTGGGCAGGTTGCTCGGTGGTGCTGGGTTGCATGTAGGTGGGCTTGTTTAACCTCAAAGGCTATACATATTATTCTTTTCTCTAATAAACTGGTTAGTTGATGCATGAATGAGGAATTGGATTTATAAACTTTTACCATAGGTTTGAATGATTGCCATAAGGGCCAGCTCACTGATTTATATACATGCATCTGGGAAAGTTCCAGTCGATGTTAGAGGCTTTAAATGGGTCCAATATAATGCTTATGCCATGGTGTGTGTGTGTGTGTACGAATTGATGAAAGTTTCTGTGAGATTTTGTAAGTGGGAGTGGTGATCTATGGAATGGTTTAGAACTGAAGACAGTTGATGAATAGTATATTTTCATGGTGTATATTCATCGTGGGCATGAAGTGAGGGATATTTAAGTTCAGTAACAAGGAATGAGATATTAATGCTTCTGTGGACCATAGATTTATGTGAGGGTTATTTATAAGACATAGTTGAGTATCTAATTATGTGATGAAGAGTTCATTGATCTAATCTATTTTGGATAGTTAAATAGATCATGAGCCTGGAGGGCCATGTTCGTAAGTTTTGATGGAGGGATTGTTGGGCCCTAATAGTGCTGATTGAGGAGGCTAGGGTCTAGTTCCTAGCTTCGGGTTCATTTCATGGGCCGGGGCCCATTGTTATGGTTTTACCATTTGGAGGTTATTTATTTTTGGAAAATAAATAATAATAGTAAAAAGGAACACTCGAAAGCGCTCATCGAGTACTAATCAGGTATTTATCAGATATTGTCGAGGAGCGTGGAGCTTCGTCGGGACAGATACGGATCGGTCGGTAGGTTGGATTGCGAGTAAAGGTAAGTGCCTTTGCCTCGTTTCTACCCTTTGTATGGGTTTCTTTGGCATTCTTATACCTGGTTTGGTATATCCTTTGCTGGTATCGTGATTGTGCCTGTGATTATGATTTGGATATCTGTTGTTGATTCCCGGTATACATGTTTTGTTTGATGCTTCCATATCGGTTGATTGGTTGTGGTATGAGCTTGCTTTTGGATGCTCACTGAGCATGCCACCGTGGACCGGGACATTACTGTGCGACTCATGGTGCTTGTGTTTAGGTTGGGTTGGTATGTCTCAGGGATGGAGTATGCGTACTCAGGGAGCATAGCCACCTGTCGTCCGGCACTTGACCATTGAGGCACACGGCACTTGTGCTGACCGTGGAGGTGTGATTGGTCGGGCTTAGGGGGCCCCGTTTGATTGACTCGTTGTGTTGACTGATTGTCATGATTTGTCTATCTTGACTATTTGGACTGTGCTTATCGTGATTCTTCTGCAGGGTACTTACTGAGCTTTCCTTTCGAAAGCTCACTTCACTTTCTTTTTCTCTTCCAGGTTAAGAAGAACAGATGACTCAGGATATGGAGTTGCGCATGGGACTGGGATAGGTTGGAGAGGTCCGAGGACCTCAGTTGTGTGAGTGAGAGTTTCACTTGTAGGACCCTTATAGGGCCTGATTTTGTATAGAGCTTTGTAGGGTACTTGGAACCCTTCATGATTTTTAATTCCGTTGTATAACTCTGATATTGTTCTTTATTATTAATAAACATTTGATTATTATTGTTATCTGCTTATCATTTTTAGGCCTTGTATTCGAGTGAGGCTCGTCTCTACTTGGATACGGCTGATCTGTTGACGTTCCCGAGGTCCCGGGATCCGGGTCGGGGCGTTACAGTATCCTTATACGGCCGTATGGTAGGAATACCCATGGATTTTTCTTGCTGTGAATGTGGGGGAGTATATGGCCCAGTATATAGCCATATAAACCCCAATATGGTGGTACCCGAGCTGTATATGGGCTAATATACGGCCATATACATTCCCGTATGAACCTGGAAATATGAGCTTATGCAGAGGAACCTCTATATGGGACAAGATACGTCGTGATAAACCCCTTATGGTCTTGAGGCATCTATACGGCCTGTGATACGGTCAGTATACATGCTCAGATGAACTGGGTTGGCTTGTGAAGCCAACTTTGGGCCATTCTTGGTTCTTACGGCATAACCTAACAGAAATTTTCAATATGGAGCTCATGAAGGTGCAGCTAGCATGATGAGTCTAATGATGCAAATGCGGAGGTCGAGACATATCATCATGTTATTCCAAATACCTCCAACTAAGATAAAACAAGATTTCAAACAAAACAAGACTTTCCAAGACTTGGGTTACCTCCCAAGAAGCGCTTGTTTAAAGTTACAAGCTTGACGTACCTCGAGTTACCTTATGGGGGTTCATACATATGAAAGCATCCATCAGCTCTTCCCGTAAAGCACTTACCAAACAAAATCCTGCCTAAGTTGTCATAGATAGAACAAGTTTTTGCTTTTATACCTGGGTCATCGTCATATGGTGATTGAGCTGAAGGATTAGTAGTTACCCCCTTTTTCTTCACCTTTCTCCAAGTACATCCACCAGCGATGAGTACCAGCTCCTTCCACTTTGTCTTTCGCTTTGCCTTCTGGGAGACCCTTGATGTTGCATAGATTTTTAGAAGCTCCTTCGGACCCTCATTCAATTCTTCCACAAATTGGCACATCGGGTCAACTTGTAGCAGGTCTTTTATGCACTCGGTGGTTATTTTATCAATATCAGCGACACTATAGGATGTGTCATCATGATCCATGGTGTGTCGCATGGCTTCATGGAGCTTGAACACTACTTTTGATCCCCTACTCGAAGTGCCAATCCTCCGTGAGCATGGTCGGCTAAGAAAGGACGGCCAAGTATAATTGGTACATCAACATTTTCATCCACATCGAGAAGTACAAAGTCGGCTGGGAAGACAAACTGATTAATCTGGATGGGCACGTCATCAGCTAGCCCCTTGGGGTGTCTCACGGATCTATCGGCAAGCTGAAGTGTCATCCCTATTGGCTTTGGTTCAGCAAGACCCAACTTCATATATAATTTGTATGGCATTACATTGATGCTCGCAAATGAGTCCGCCAATACCTTCTTTGTGATCCCTTCACCAAGTATGCAAGAGACGTACTGAAGCTTCCTGGTCTTCGGTTTCTTGGGCAGCTCTTGTTGCAAACATCATGAGCATTGAGCATTTAATGTGACGACACTCACATCTTCCAATTTCTTCTTGTTGGATAGGAGGTCCATCATGAACTTAGCATATTTGGGCATTTGGGATAAGACCTCTACCAACGGTAAACTGATGTGTAATTGCTTCACCATGCTCATGAATTTTGCAAATCAAGCATCCTCTTTATCCTTCCTCAATCTTTCTGGATATGGGATATGCGGGCACGGGTGGCTGCTCTACTACCTTTTTCTTCTCTTTTTGCTGCCCATTAGAATCTCCCATCGGTTCTACTTCTTCAACCTCCATAGTGCTCTTGACTGGAGGTGTTCCCACAGGTGACTCCACTTGTTTGCCACTCCTTAGAGTAATGGCTTTGCAATGCTCCCGGTGGTTTTCTTCAGTGTTCCCCGGAAGGCTACCTCGTGGTCTCTTCACTATATTCTTGGCCATTTGTCCCATTTGATTCTCTAATCCTTGGAATGAAGCTTGCAAATTCCTGATTGCCATGCTAGTGTCCTGCATGAACTTTGCTAGTTGATCTTCCAGTATGGGCTTCTTCTCTTGCGGTGGCCTTGAAGGTGGTCAAAATCCCGAGGGATATTGCCCTGCTTGAGGGTTTCCATATGATACTAGTGGATTGTTCCATTTTGGGAGGTACGGTCGATATTGAACCTCCGGCATTCTTGGTGTATTTCCCATATATTGCACTTGCTCCATGGGGGTAGTTTCGGTGCTTGCAATTGGACATCTTGATACTTCATGTCCTCCCCCACATGTGATGCAAAACATAACTGAAACAGAGGTCGAACTCTGCCGGGCTGAGCTTGGTTTTTGCATGTGAGGAGGTCAATTTTCTTGGTTAATGTATCTAGCTTCTCGGCAAGAGCGGTGTATATAGTGGAGGCTTCATCCAATAATCCCACGACTTTGATTTGTTTGTCCCTTGTTGAGCAATGAGCCTCATTTCCGGCCATGTCTTCAAATATCTTTTCGGCCTCTTCGTGGTATTTGTTACTCAACGACCCTCCTGTGGCACAATCAACAAGTTGCCTATTGACGTTGTCCAACCCGATATAAAAGGTGCAAACTTTGTTGCAAGGGTCTAGACTATGTTGTGGACAATGACGAAGTAGCTCTCTAAACCTTTCATAAGCTTCAGAAAAGGTCTCAGCCCCATTTTGCTTGAAGGAATTGATCTCGGACCGGAGTCTTGCGGCCTTGCCCAGTGGGAAGTAGCGGCCAAGGAATTTTTCAAGCATTTCTGCCCATGTGTGAATGGAACCAGGGGGAAGTGAAGTGAGCCAACTATAAGCTCACCCTCTCAAACTCCATGGGAAGAGTCACAATCTAACTGTTTCATCGGAGACCCCATTCGGTTTTGGTATATTGCAAATCTGAAGAAACTTTGCTATGTGTGCATGAGGGTCTTCATCCTTTCTCCCGTCAAATTGGGCTGAATTTTGGAGCATGTTCATAGTGGTGTTCTTGATCTCAAAGGTGTTGATGTTGACATTTGTGGAGTAGATGTTGAATTCTTCCCCAGTGTATTGAGATCTCTCATACTTATCCAATGTACGCCTTCTTTTTGCCATGATGGGCACTTCTTCAATTTCAGTGCCAACTTCAACTGTAACTGTGTTTTCTGACTCTGAAGAGAGCCTGGCGCCTTGATCTCTCTCAACCTTCTGTGTAGGGTTCTTTCAATCTCACTATCTTCTTCAATTAGTTCCTTGTTTTCTTGCGGGTAATGCAGCAATTCCCTCACAAGTAGAGATTCAGGAGGAAAAGTGAGTATCCAAGAAATCAAAAGAAATAAAAGAAAATAAAACAGGAAAATAAATAACTAAAATAATAAAATCCTAGCCTTACTAGTAATTTTATTCCCCGGTAACAGCGTCAAAAACTTGATGGGATTTCCGCAAGTGCACGGGTCATGATCAAGTAGTAGAGTGAACTATAAGAGTTGAGTGTCGAACCCACAGGAAATAAATTGCTAGTGTGAACTAAGCTTCTATTATCTACTCTTGTCAAAGATTTGGTGGTTTTTGAATCTAAATCTAAGGAATTTAAAGATTGGAAACAAACTTTAGAAATCGAGAATTAATTGAGAGAAAACTATAGCATGAGAAGGAGATACTTGGGCATGAGTCTCCTTTGGATTTAAATCTAAAGATATATAAAGAAATCTATGAAGATGATTGGAGATGCTTGTACCAAGGGTTCCTAAATTATATCCAATCCCTCTCCCGAGGCGATTGGATAACTAATCTTCTAGGATTGTCTTAAGCTTAGGGGAACCTATGCCTTGGAGGAGTTGTGCGATCGAATCGTATTAAAGACTCGCTCTCCTTCTACTACCCGAATCCCTCAACATACTCACAACACTCTCTAATGGAATATGTTCCTAATATAAGGAGGCGCTAGCTCTAGACCTCGTATCGCACCCAAGTAATCTCTCCGGGCATCCCGCAACCTAGAGAGATTACAATCGATACAAAACATCCAATAGACATTCAAGCATACATCCAATCAATCAAAACATAGAAATCAATATGATAATAATGCAATATCAAAAGGTTTCTCATACCCAAGTATCTATAAGATTAATTACCATAAATGGAGAACTCAAATCTAAATCAACAAGAATACAATCAAAACTTGACATGATAGATGATACCGTTGACAGCTTTGCAAGTTTTAATCTCCTTCTCTATCTCCTTCCTTCTCTCTCTCTACAAGATTGGGGGATAAGACCCCCAATCCCTAATCTCAATGATAATCTCCTCCAAAGCCAACCTCCCCCTCCTAAACCCTAAAGCCTCATATTTATACCTCAGCATAGGGTTTTAGGAGTGAAAATTACCCTCATACTTCTGTGTGGGTCCGCAATAAAAAGGGAGGGTTACGACATACGGGCTCGTATACGGCCGTATACTAGCCCGTATGAAGCTCAGTGCCCAGTATATGGCCATAGAACAGCTAGTATATTGTGCAAGTGTGAGTATACGACCTAATATATGGCCATATAACACCCAGTATGAATTCATATGGGGTGTATGCCATCCAAGAGGGTTGATGTGTAGGCCGTTCACTCTCGCCAGTAGCATACGGTCGTAGGCCTTCCCGTTTACCCCAAAATAGCATTGGATCGGCCTCTTTTCACCTCGAAATGCTTCCTTTCTCCCGGAGTGGCTTCTATATTCCTTGTTTAACAAATATGAAGCTTTTAAAGTACCAAAGGGCAATAATTCATCAAAATGACATGCATGACATATAAGAAAATGATATGAAAATATGCTCATTTGAACCCTCAGCAACTCACAATCCCCTCTATTAAAAGGGGAACTAAAATCCAAGACAATAACATAAGGAAACTTCAAAATAAATGGAAATAATACTCCATCCGATGTTCCCTCCACTGTTGGTGCGTATATTGGATCATTAATGATGATCTTCCTTTAAGCATTAGCTCATTTCTAAGAGGATACTTCAAAGCCTCGCTGTTGGTGAACTCCAAGATATCCAAGTCAGCCAAAGGGGTGGCCAAAGGCTAAGAGATGCACCCATAGCCCTAGAACATCAGTATTTATAGGGGTTAAGGTCTTTGTAAAGTATCTCACGCCTTTAGGATCTGTGTGGGGCCAAATCATGTGAAAATTGGGTGCAAATCGGGTCCAAAAATATGCCATAACGGCATCCATATGGGCCCATATGTTCCTACAAATTTGCTCGCTCGACTTGTATGGGGCCCTTATGATGGTCTTCTGTACAGCTTATACAGCTGATAAGTGTTCATTTGAGTGTAAATTTAAACCATATTCATTACGTTTTTCATGTGTTTTTGGGGTATTATAGCCCGCCGATACTTAAAATGTGTTGATTTTTATGAACAGGGCATAATATCGATACACCAGGAGAAATAAAGCTTTTAAAGGGAAATTTAGACCGAAATGAAGCAATTCTAGACATGGCAAAATGGCATATGGGCTTTCATATAACCCGTATGAATATGGAGATTCAGATTGTCTTTGCAAATAATCTCCTCGTGCCGTATACAACCCTTATGGAGCCATAAGGGGTGTCATATGGTCTGATATATGATGGTCATACGAGTTGACCTGCATTCTATACAGGCCAGTATATGGCTCGTATAAACCACCATATGGCACAAGTTTCCATCATTCTACGAACCCAGGCAACGGCAAAATGGTAAATGGCACTCTAAAACTCTAAAGCGTGTATAAAATCCGACTAAGGGAGAGAAAAAACCTTGATTAGGGATTGGAGATTTGCATTATCAATCCTTGGAGGAAGAGAAGGGTAAGAGATTAGAGGAGGAATCAAGTGAGCCGCCAATGGTGTATGTAATAGCATTCCTTATTATAAATCTTTTGATTTGAATCCTCTTTGTGTTGGATTGTTGTTCTCCGTTCATGGAGAACTAATATTTTAGATACTTGGGTATGCCGAACCCTTGGATTATGCATTAATTGATATTGTGAGTATACCGAGAGCTCGGGTACTAAGGAAGGCGATTCTTTAATATGTCTTATTCCCACAATCTTTCCAAGACATAGGTTCCCTAGAACGTCATTACTAAGAACACTAGGATTAGTAATTCTCCTCGAGAGAGGGAATAAAAGCACCTTAGGAACCCTTTGCCAAAATTCTACCAAGTATCAACATAGAGAGCTTCATCCATCTTTTAAAATAGAAATCCAAGGGGGATTCATTACCCAAGTATCCGGTTTTTATGATTGGTTGCCATCAAGTTTAATTTGATCCCAAAGCTTGCATTTTCAATTTCTTCATTTCTAGGTTTAGAATATAATCACCCACCTTTGGATCGACTAGATAATAGATGAATAGTTGATACTAGTACTTCCTTCTTCCTAAGGTTCAATACCCGACTTTTCAAGAGTCCACTCTATTATTTGATATTACCCATACACTTGCGGATTGCACGCATCAACGATGGTATAGAAAAAGCTGAAATTACTGTAGCGGCTAAAGTTACTGTAGCATACGGCCATATGGGATTAAGTATAGGACCCCATATGCCTCTCAAAAAACCATGTTTTAGCTCGAAATCTTCGAGGAACTTCGCCATAATAAATTGGAACATTTGTAGGCCATAATAGCTCCTAGCTTTAACGTTTTTAACTCCGAAAATCCTTCAAAAGTCTTATTTCTCTTGAAACAACTTCAGTATGTCCTGTTTAACAAAAATAACAATTATTAAGCATCAATAGGCCACATTTTCACACAATGGCATTCAAAATACACATGAATGATATATAAAAATACATGCAATTAAACACTTATCAACGACCATAACCCGTTAGTGAAATTCACCAACGCGGAAGCTACTATATATATACACACATCTTTGCAACCCATTGCATCTTGAGATGATGCAAATCTATGAAGTAGTTTCCAATGTTTGCCTGCGAAAGCATCATCTAAAGAAATAAGGAGGAGTAAAATCTACTCATAAAAAAAGCAAAAAATTAAATTTATTTTATATTTCAATTCCTATTCTTTTTCTAAAAATATTTACTAGTTTTTAGCATAAAATTATATCAATATGCATGCAAGAACACATAGTACTCAACTGATAACCAATCAATAAGCATAAGTTTGATCATATATCTTGTATAATTTTTTTTTTTAATCAGAAGGATATACTTGTGGAGTAGATCCACAAGTTCATGTAAATATGGATGCAAGCACTAAATATTTAGAACTCATTTGCAAAAGAAACTGAAAACAGTGTTGCTAAGATGAAGATAAATAGAAGAGTGGATCTTTTAGACATCACAACAACGCATGTTGATAGAGCTCTCTCTCTCTCTCTCTCTCTCTATATATATATATATATATATATATATATATATATATATATATAAAACTTTTTAAGATGAATGATTCACAATAAATAATGCATTGAAATCTTTGATATTAATTAAACAAATTATTTACCTATGTAGAATACCAATATTGCTAATTCTTCCTGGGTTTCCATATTGCAATTAGGTTCTAAGTTTTATTTGTTCTTGTCATTACAGTATATTTACCTCATGAAATGATTGTTTTTTCCTATCAATTGTACTTTTCAATAGAAAAATAGATTAAATTGGAAAAAGTACAATTGTAATAGAGATTGAAATTCTTTTTGTTTTATGCCTAGCCCCAAAACCTAATTGATTTGAGAAATATGTTATCATAAATGTAAAATTACTTATGCAACACAAAATATTAATACTTAATAATACTAAGCAAGGTATTGCAATTGTTAGAAAAATCTCTTGATTTAGTGATGAAATTGTGATACATATGAAATAGTTGTTAAAATTATTTGATTTTGTTCATTACTAAAATAGATTTTTTTTCATCCATGAAAAAAAATCATCAAAAAAGTGTATATATATATATCTAGCATCTCCATTTTCATACAATTTGGTAACTATTTGCTCCTTCCACTTAATGAATGAAATTCTGAACTGTTAAAATTTCTATAAAATAAGAACCGTTAAGTGGGATGACCAAACGGTTACCAAATTGTATGAAATTTGAAATGCTAGCATATTTTTCAATGATTTTCCCATCCGTACGGTTGAAAATCTTTCAAACATGCTCAAATTGTCAAAATGGGAGTCAGCCCGATCTGCACAGTGATCCGGCCGGCCTTATATTATCAGCCCTATATATATATATATATATATATATATATGTGTGTGTGTGTGTGTGTGTGTGTGTGTGCAAAATAAAGATGAAACCCTAATTGCGCCTCATCAATTGAATTTATTTGATTTGAGTGGCTAGATTAGGGGAAAATCAATAAGAGAACAGAGAAAGAACAAATAGAGACAGATTTATGTGGAAAAACCCGTCAAAATGGGGAAAAAAACAACGGGAGAGAACAATTCCACTATGATAATCATGTTTACAGATATCTAAATCGAATGGAAAGAAGTAAATGCTCAAAATCTCAGAGAAAGAAATGTCGGAGGAGCTCGAGTCACGAGAGAGGCAATGTTTCGGTATTTGAGGATTCAAATCTTTAAAATGAGTTATGTTTGTTGTCTTTTATAGGTTTTGGAAACTTAGAGAACAAGCTTTGTATTCCTCCACTTGTTTATCGTGGTCACAAATTCGGTCAGCAACTGAAGCTTCCAAATTTTAGCGCCAACTAAGCAACAACTCTATTTCTTCTAGAACGCCTGAGTCAAATAACAAGTGCGGACTTTTCCAGGCTAGGGATTAGATCAACTCTCTTTGATCAAAGAATCAAAATTGTCCTAAGATGTGGAGCCGATGAATTGCTCTGGGCCGATATGTATTGCATCAAGCGGTAGAGTAACCAAACTACAGAGGTCAAGAATAAAGAAATTGTGTTAAGCCGTAGAACATCACGTACTACTTGGCCTCAGAGAACGGATAGACAACTTTTAATACCGGCCGAATGGATAAATTGCTCGACGCCATAAAATGTATAAGCTATTCTGGATTTTGGAACGGGTTGAGAGGAATCTCGATTAGCATAGAGGAGATCATATAATCTTGACATGTGGGTGTCTAGATAAGGGACATGTGTTCTACCATTTTAAGCCTATTATCAGTCCCTCTTTAAGTATTCTTGCGATGAGTCTGAAGAATGAGTGAGCATATTATTTATCTATGTGGAATTGAGTTCTATGTCAATTCTTCGGGGGTTCTAGGGTTATCTGATGATGGAGTCTTACAAATGTATTTTGATCGCGGAGCTTCCCTTTCAACTCAGCTTCTTCTTATTCATCGGAACATATTGTGTATCAGTAAGATGAAACAAGATGCAATGATACTGATATCTCGGTCTAGCCAATATATGTAACGAACCCGTAGGGTAAGAAATATGCGGACTCTTAGTGTTTTCGGATGCTTGGGTCGCAAGTCTTATCTAGGCATATTGGTCTTTTGGTTGTGAACATTAATTATCCACTTCTATTTCATGTTTCATCCTGATTTTAAAAGAATGGAGTAAAAGTAAACAATGGCGTGGTGAGGTATAACAGATGATGAGTAGATCGCCCTATGTGGCTACGTGTTAATCATTTATACCGTCAAATGCTTCTTTTTGTCCCCATGCGTTAGATAGAAATCCATGTGTCATCTTTTGATCGAATGGTTATTTTGTGAACCGATCTGAGCCATCAAACATGATTTGGGACTGTTTAAAAACCATGCCTGAGATCTTTCTTTTATTTGAAAACGTATTGCAGCGCTTCTATTGTTACTTTGTTTTCTTGCTTTGTATGCCAAGCTCTCCTTCTCCACTTCCACAACTCCTGATTTTGGTGCCGTGACATTTGCTTTCCGTATGGAATCGCCTCCCATTTTAGGACTTGAAGTTTCTTCCTCCGCAAGACCGCTTCGCCTAGAGTTAAGTCTAAGAATCCTGTGAAACCCAAACCTCGCTCTCGGTTCTTTTCAACTATACTCTTCAATGATAGAATCAAGGTCCTTATGAAGAATATATTGTTTTTTTCCTCTCCTTTTCTAATAGAATACCTTCTCCTAATGAATGCGCTTGTTCCCCCTCACAAGAAGGATTAGTAATTTATCAAGATACTCTATTAGGGGTTCTTAGATTACTGTTTCCTCCGATCTTCATTGATATATTTCGTCACTACAATTGTGTCCTTCACAATTGTCTCCCAATTCCTCGCGAATCCTTTGCATGTTCGTAATGGTATTGCCTTATCATCAGGTTGAGCCTACTATTCAACTTTTCAATCTTCTCTTTAGCTTGAACCAAGATAGAGATATGAACTGGTATTACTTTTGCAGTAGACAGAATAGGCAATTTCTTTGTCTGATCCCGAATTCCATAAAGAGCAGAAAAAGTATGTTCTTTTTCGTATCTAGTAGTAAGGAATGGAATGTTCCGATTAAGTGGGGTATTCGTCAGACCCACATAGCAACAACAACAACAACAACTACAACAACTAAGCCTTAATCCCATACTAGATGGGGTCGGCTATATGGATTCTCTCTCTTCATGTCGCTCTCAAATATGAAATAAAAATAAAATGAAATGAAATGAAATAAACTGAAATAAAATGAAATAAAATTAAAAAATAAAAATACATAAATAAATAATAATAATAATAAATAATTCTAATGAGATTGGGATGTTAGAAGCGAACAAAGATCCCTACAAACAAAGCTAAGCTAATAAGGAAAACCTTTTAGCCGACTTATCGGTAATCCTATACTAGGCGGGAATTTTTGTCTCCATGCCGCTTATGTCAAAAAGCAAGATCCTGCTCAATATCTAACATAACGTAAGTCCTTAGACACCACCTCTCTCCACGTAATCCTAGGTCTACCTCTACCCCTCTTCTTACCTTCTACAACTAAACTATCACATTTTCAACCTGAGCACTGGGGTCTCCTACAGACGATGTCCAAACCATCTTTAACGCCTTCTCGCTTTTTATATTCAATTGGTGCAACATGCACCTTCTCGGCTCGGATGTGTTCATTTCTAATCTTGTCCAATCTTGTACTGACCACTCATCCATCTTAACATCCTCATTTCATTTCCACATTCATCTTATGCATATGTTGAACTTTAGTTGCCCAACACTCGCCTCCCATATATCATATGGCGGGAGTCCTAATCCTGGCCATATAAAATTTTCCCTTTATTTTGTTAGGCATCTTTTTATCACATAACACCCTCAAGGGCACTTCTCCATTTCAAATCCATCCAAATTTTGATTCTATGGGTTACATCTTCATCTATCATCCCATCATGTGAAAAATGGAACCTAAATACCTAAAATGGTTAACCTTAGGCACTATCACCCCCTAGTTTCACTTCTCCTTCATCTCTCCTACTTAGACTAAAAATTACAAAGGTCGCATATATTCTTTTTACTTCTACTTAACCTAAAGCCTTTACTTTCTAAAGTGTTTCTCCATAATCCTAGCTTTTGATTTACTCCATCTCTAGTCTCATCCACTAGGACAACATCATCTCGCAAACAACATACACCATGGGATGTTATCTTGATACAACTAGTTAATTCATCCATTACGAGGGTAAACAAGTATAGGCTTAAGGCCGCATCCCCATGTAGACCTATACCCACTTTATAGGAAACTCTTCCGTATCGCCTCCTACCGCTCTCACACTTGTAAACCGCCTCCCTCATACACATCCTTAATAATATTTATATATTTTACATAAATGTTTTTCCTCTCAATACCGCACCAAAAGGACTTGTCTTGGTACCCTATCATATGCTTTTTATAAGGTCAATAAAACCATATGGAGATCCTTCTTTCTTTTCTCTCAGAGATCTCCATTAAGTTTCTTAATAGTAAAATGGCTTCATTTGTGGATCTACCCGCATAAAACCAAATTGGTTCTCTCGACACCTTCGTGATATACCTGAGTCGATGCTCTATTACCCTCTCCCAGAGTTTCATCGTATGACGCATTAACTTAATACCACGGTAGTTGGTGCAATTTTGAATATCTTCCTTATTCTTATAAATAGGAACCAAAATGCTCTTTCCCCAATCGTCTATCATTTTCCCCTTTTAGGATAGAGTTGAAGGGTTTGGTTAACCACTCTACCCCTACTTCTCCAAGGCACTTCCAAACTTCAATCGGATACCATCCTGGCCACAAGCTTTTCCTACCCTTCATTTTTCCCAAAGGCTCCTTAACTTCACTAGGCCCTGATCCGGCGTGTATAGCTAAAGTTCCTTTCTATGGTTGATGCATAAAAATCAGTAAAGTTATCCTCATTACTTTCATTAAACAATTCATCAAAGTAGTTTCTCCATCTCTTCTTGGTTTCCTTATCTCCTCACTAAGACCTGTTGAGACTCATCCTTAATACACTTGATTTGGTTCAAGTCTTTCCCTTTTTAATCTCTTAGCCTTGCTATCTTGTATACTTCCTTTTCCCCTTCTCGTGTCCCTAACTTTTGGTATAAATCAACTAGGGATTTACCTCGGGCCTCGCTAACCACTTTCTTGGCCTCCTTTTTTGCCTTTTTATACTTTTCAAAGACTTCTTCATCCTCAGCTGTGGGTAATTTCTTATACCAATATCTTTTCTCTTTAATAGCCTTTTGAACTTCTTCATTCCACCACCATGATTCCTGTGGTCGAGGTCCCAGTCCCTTAGAGATCCCTAGGAGCTCACTTCCTATTTTCTCAATACGATTCGACATCTCCTTCCATAAGGTGTTTGCATCATCTTTCACATTTGCGCCTCTTTCTTCCCATATTTTATCTTTAAATGCTAATTGGTTGGTTCCTTTTAACGCCCACCATCTAATCCTACTTTGCTTAACCCTCATTTCTGTTTTTACTATGCCTTTTTTTCTTCACATCCAACACTACCAACCTATGTTGTGTGGTTAATGCTTCTCCAGGTATAACCTTGCAATCTTTACAAATAGATTTATCCCTTCTTCTTGTAACAAGAAAGTCAATTAGCTACAATTACCTCCATTCTTAAAGGTAATCAAGTGTGATTTCCTTTTTTTAAAGCAAGTGTTGGTTAACACTAAATCATGAGCCATAGCAAAATCTAATATAGATTTTCCTTCCTCATTCCTGTTGCCATATCCATAACCTCTATGCACTTGCTCATAGCCATTACTAAGTCTACCTACATGTCTATTAAGTCACCCCCAATAAAAAGCTCTTGTTCACTTGGAATCCTAGAACTACCATATCGGAATCTTCCCAAAACTTGACCTTATCTTCTTCTCCTAAGCCTATTTGAGGGGCATACACACTCACTATGTTAATTATTTCTTTTCCCAACACGAGCTTCAAATGTATAATCTTGTCTCCTACCCTTTTCACTTCAACCACTTTATCCTTCATTTTTGGTTCCACAATTATACCAACACCATTTCTATGTTTATCCCCTCCACAATACCATAATTTATAACCTGTGTTACTAATCTCTCTAGCCTTGTTTCCTATCCACCTAGTCTCTTGCAAATATACTATATCTATCCTTCTCCATTTTAGAGTGTCAACTAACTCCAAAGATTTTCCTGTCAAAGATCCTATATTCCAACTACCAAACCTAATCCTACTCTCATGGACTAACTTCTTTACAAGCACCCGGCCCACTAAGATGCGAGAACCCTTGCTCATTTTAACACCACATCCTGGCTACGGCGATGTGGACTAACTTCTTTACCCACACCTGTTCATGATAGCGAACAAAGAAAAATTGACTCCTGTTGAAGAACAATTGTTGGAAAAATTTAAGGAATTCCGTCTTGTACCGATTAATAACTACTTATTCGATCAACAACTTTAAGACTGCGGTATTATTTAGCCAAGGTTAGGAATGCTTAGAACATGTCTTTCCGATCAGTAACTAATCAAATGTTTTCTATTCCTTATTTCTTTTTTTTTTGTTCTACAAGTAATGCAATGCTTGCTGAAGAGATTGCCTCAAAGTTGTTGGTCGGTATACTAGCCACTGAACAAAAGGCAATGGTTGCCTCGAAGGGTCAAAGAAAGAAGACTACAGTTAGGGATCTTTCTTAAAAGGAAGTTGAGACAATTCCTAATGAGATGAAAAAAGGCAAAAAGAGGGCCTAGGTTGAAGTTGCTCCAAAATCAAACGATAAAAATCCTGCCGATCAGGGTAATTCTGAAACCACTGAGAAACCGGTGATGATGAAGAAATGAATAGCTTAAAGAAAAAGAAAGGAGTCAGCTCTAGAGCCGGATAATGAACCGTGCCACTTCTCTAAAGGGAACAAGGAAGTCCTCTCGGAGGATACTATCACTTATTCGGCTGTAGAAGCTCCAATTATTGCAGATCATCCATCATCGATTGATGTTGTTCCTTCCGCTACCAAGAAGAGAAGGTTAACAAAACTTGCTGATATATCGGATCATGTCCCTTCTCATATCACGGCTGCTGAACCTTCTATAGAGGCCTCTCCCTTAACTGGATCAGGGTCGATCACTATAGATGCTCCATCTACCAAAGGAGCTAAAGAATTTTTTCCGCTCACTGTCCTTAACGATCCAAAGTTCCTATGCCTCAAAGATCAAGCAATAGAAGAGTATCAGAGAAGAAACTTGGAAAAGAAGAAGAAGTCATTGTTGCTTGTCAAAGTCAAGGTATGCCTTCTTTTTTCAAAGTGGATAAGATTTATGCTTAGTTTTTAAAGAAAATAGACTCTGTTGCTCTCATTTTGTCAAGTATAGTGATTATAAAGGGAAGGAGAATTGATCAATCTCTTGGGGCGGAAATTAGAGCTCATGGAAAGAGAACATGGAAGTATGTCAATCGCATCGATACGACATTGAATATCGAGTTTCGCGATATCAAGGCGTCTCTGCATGCTCTTCGGAAGGAAGGTATCCTTTCTCATATGAACCAATTTACTCAACGAATTTGCTGCACATCTCCTTTTATCGCTTGTCACCGTAAGTATCAGTATATTGGCTATTAACGAATTGAAGTCCTGTTAATTCTTTGTCAATGGTCATTCTTCACTTTGCAATCCATCTTGTGGGTGGATCGCTTTGCTAAATTTGACGAGAAGGGCTTGACTAGCTTCTATTGATAAGTTGGAGGCAGAGAACAAGCGGTTATTGGAGGTATTAACCCACAAAAGTAAAGAGATAAAAGGGTTAACCGATGAGAGGAACCATTTTGTGGATCAATGGAAAAAGTCCAAAAAATCGGAGGAGGCCCTAAATAGAAAGTGTTCAGTCTCGTGAACACTAATCACTAGATAGAATGGAGAGTTAACGAAATGGAGTCAAGATTTCAAGCATCTTGAGGAAGACCAAGCAAAAGTTTTTAAGGATTTGAAGGATAAGGAGGTAATTGCCGTTGAATGTGCTACTTTTAAGTAAAGCTGCTCAACATTGAAGAGTCTGAATGACGACTTGAATACCAAGTTGAAATTTTCTCAGGAATCAATGAAGTTTTTGGAGAGTAAGAATAGAATCCTCTCTAAGGATTTGGGAACGAGGGGTAATTCTCTCCAATGTGCTATCATTAATCATGTAGTTGAACTCAAACTACATGTAAAAAAAGTGGATAAGCTGGAGACCTATGCCAAGGTTTTGTAAGAAACTTTGAAGAAGAAAGATGCAGAGTCTACGGAAGAACTTCAGAAAATTGCGGCAAATATATTTGAAGTGTTCCGTGAACTCTACTTGAGGGACCCTTCGACGGACTTTTGTTGCCTAACTTACGAGAAGGCAGTCTTAGGAAAGGGCAAGGGGAGATGTCTTCTTCGGATTTTGAAGAAGAAGAATTAACTGTTACTGGAGGTATGATTTGCCTTTTCCTTTTTTCTCTATTTTGGCTTCTAGTTAAGTGGGTTGCTGAATCTGTTTCTTCTTATTCTTCCAAAACCATGTGTTGTCGTATCTACTGATAAACAGGCTTCAATTATCGTGCCCGATGAACCGACTCTGGCAAACGTTGATGAATCGATTCTTGCCATTTAAGGTGTTGTAAATTCCGATATAGTCGTAGTTACTGAAAAAAGGCTTGCATTACTATTGAAGAACTAACTTTGACACTAAATACCAAAGAGCCAAGTTTGAAGGTTGCCATGTTTGAAGGAGAAGTAGAAGGGGCAGTCAGAGGTAATAACTCTCCATTTTTATGCTTCTTGTCTTTTCGTAATTTTTTATAGGGGGTTTTGGGCTACTTATTTATGTTGTATAGACTTTTCACTAGCACTTTCTTGAGAAAAGGGGGTTGGTCCGATTAATGAGGAGAAAAATCGAAAGTAACTCCCCATGAGAAAGTTAGACATCTGCAGGTGAGGACTATCTTCTGGGGAACCATATTGTCTTTGGTGTTCTCGTTTAAGACTCTTTCTCTTGAGATCTAAGAAGACTACTTTACTTTCTTTCATTGATACTACCGATCTAATTATTGGTGGTTTCAGACATTTAAGGTTTGAACTCGCTCTTCGGGCACTACGGAATAGAGTTGCCAAGGGTAATCATTTAGTTTTTATTTTTTTTTTTATCATCTTCTTCTAGTTTTACTGAATCCACATGATCTAACTTTCCCCTTTGATGATGTAAAAGATGTCAAAGGGACTCTTCAGGAAGAGATTAAAGTACTTAAGGCCGAACTGGTTAAGTGGGTTGAGAAGATTGATAGAATTCAAGGGATTGCCCAAGGGACGATACCAGTCTTGACACTTGAGTGGGAGCCTTATCCTACTCTTATTATTGAAATTTGGGATGAGGCTGCTACCACTTCCAAAGACATTCCAAAGAAATAAGGATTGATCATTGTGTCGTGGGATAGTATACTTCTTGATTGTAATTCGACTCTCATCCAACTCTTGGCACATGAATTCAAAGTGATATTTCTTCTTATTGCTTCAATGATTACTCCTTTCTTATTTCTTTCTTAATAAGATTGCTGAACAAGTTTGGTTGTTCCATTTTTAATAAGAACTTTTGGATGGATATGATAGCCTGGCTTGTAAAAAGGACTTTTTATGAATATGATTGTTTGGCCTGCAATTAGGACTGTTAAACGAACACAGTTGTTTATCATGTAGAAAGGACTCTTTACGAACATGATTGTTTGGCCCTTAAGAGGGACTTTTTTGTGTATTCATCTTAAGAGAAATAAGCCACGCTAAGGCGTCATGATTAAGCTAAAAGGTGGATAGCACCCTACCCCGGATATGGGCGAATGGCTAACTTAATCTAATTAAGGAGACTGTAACCTGTAATTGGGCATAGAACGTCATGCTCTTAGGCAGATTGTGCCTTTTGAAAGGACTTTTTTGGTAACTATCTTGTGAATATTCAAACCGCTATATTAGCGTTCACAGATAGATAACACTCTACCTTGAATATGGGATGTATTGATGAATGATGTGTTGAGAAATTAAATCAATAATAATAGTGAAGAGAAAGCAATAGACTTTATTGATAGTACCTTCGCAAGTGTTCAGCATGATATGGATGCTTGAGTTTCCATCCATCCATTTTGATGAGCCAATATGTACCAAGTCGTACAATTTCCTTTATTACATAGGGTCCTTTCCAATTAGTATTCAATTTTCCAGTTCAACTTTTGTTGCTTTGGAAAATGTTTTCTCAGAGGACAAGGTCGCCAATTTTAAAAATCACTTATTTTACTTTAGCATTGTAGAACTTCTTGACTTTCTAGCGATATACTTTTGCTCGGATATTAGCACAATCTTGCTCACGATGGATGTAAGGGGAGCTGCCCGACCTCGCTATACATTAGAATGTCGCTGACATGCATCGCATTTCTAAAAAAAAGTCTATGGCATCTTTTGCCAAAGTGGGCAAAAAATAGCCTTGCCGAAGAACATTATGGCTAAGAGCCTTTCCTCCCAAGTGATTTCCTGTAATACCCTCATGGATCTCCCGAATTACATAATTTGATTCAAAAGGACAAAGGCATTTCAAGAGTGGTAGGGTATATGAGCTCTTGTAGAGTTGACCATCCAATACATTCTATCGAGAAGATCTTGTAACAATTCTGCGGGCTTCTTTAGAATCATGTGAAAGAGTACCATCCAGAGGATAATTCAAAATTGGATCAATCCAGCATGGTTCATCTTCAGCGTCCATAAGTTCCTCGGCTGGTCGGCATTAAAAAGTTTTTGTTGTCAAATATTGAATGTTAATCTGTTGCTTGATGTCAACATCCGAGGAGGCTAGTTTTGAGAGGAAATCGACATCTAGTTTTTAGCTTTGGGAATTTTTAAGAAATTTAATCTCTGCCAACTGGAGATTAGTTTCTGTGACATGGCTTTGTATTTCATCATACACTCCTCTCTCGCCTCGAATTCTTTAGTTAAATTGATACGAACCCTGCCAACGATTGTGACGAAACCCGAAAACAAATTTGGCAAGAAGAAGAAAAGCCACGGATTCAAGAAGAACGGATGGAAACCTCGACCCAATGCTTAGCGAAGCACGAACCTTGATATGGGATGACGCCACAAAAGGAGATGGAAATTCAATTGATAAGTCAGTTTGAACTCCACAAGGAAACCCTTGATAAGTTCTTAAAAAAAAGTTTCTTCAAGAAATCAAGAAGAAAACCTCACAAATGCTCATAGATCAAAAGTTGAAGTTTTATGGCTGCTACATGGGGCTATATATATAGCCCAAAACCCTAGAGAACTTCTAAGAAGTAAAAGTTCAAAACTACCCTTAAAGATAAAAGAAAAAAAACAACCAACTAAAGAGCAACTTCAGCCCAAAGGCCCACAAAGCCCAGCAAGACTAGGCAATTACAAAAGACTCTAGTTCACATATTAAACTCAAAAACAAATGACAACCAAATCTTCATCAATCTTATGGGAACCAAATCTTCATCAAGCGTCTAAGTGGAATTGGCTTGGATGAGTAGGACCAGCTTTTGTTCACCATCAGTAGTGATCAAGCTCTCTTCCTGTTGTAGAATTCTCCATGCCAAGTTGCTAAGCTCCTCTTTAAATCTTCTAGCTCGAGCCCTCGTCACCGGTCCTGTTGGGACTTGAATTGGATCCTTAGCCTTGATGTCCACATCATTCCCCCCCTCTCGAGAAGGATTTGTCCTCAAATCGTCACCTACATCAAAAGGACTTAAGTCAGTCACATTGAAAGTAGCACTAACATTGTACTCACCCGGTAAATCAAGGCGGTAGGCATTGTCGTTGATCCGCTCGAGCACTTGAAAAGGACCATCTCCCCGGGGTAGCAACTTGGAACGTCGGTTGGCGGGGAATCGTTCCTTCCTCATGTGTAACCACACCCAATCACCGATCTCAAAAACTTGCTTGTGACGCCCCTTGTTGGCTTGCTTGATATATTGCTCACCCTCCTTTCTATGTTGAGCCGCGGCCTTCTCGTGGAGCCGCTTCACAAATTCGGCCTTCTTGTGCCCATCAAGTTCATATGGTCGTAAAAAGGTAAAGGTGATAAATCCAAAGGAGTTAAAGGATTAAAACCATAAACAATTTCAAATGGTGAAAACCGAGTAGCGTAATGCCTAGAACGATTATAAGCAAACTCAACATGTGGTAAAATGTAGTCCTCCCAAGTCTTGATGTTCTTACTAATGTGACCAAGCAACAAAGTGGATAAAGTTCGTTAACTACTTCAGTTTGACTATCGGTTTGAGGGTGACAAGTAGTGGAAAACAATAGTTTAGTCCCTAGCTTACCCCACAATGTCTTCCAAAAATAACTCAAGAACTTAGCATCCCGATCTGACACGATTGTCCTTGGCATGCCATGTATACGTACAATCTCCCTAAAGAACAAATCGGCGACATTGGAAGCATCATCAGTTTTATGACACGGTATAAAATGAGCCATTTTAGAAAACCGATCCACAACTACAAAGATTGAATCCCTTCCACGCTTACTCCTAGGTAATCCTAACACAAAATCCATCGAAATATCAATCCAAGGGGAACTAGGAATAGGTAGGGGTGTGTAAAGGCCATTCGGTTGAACCCGAGACTTAGCTTGTCTACAAGTGATACATCGACCACAAATTCGCTCAACATCTCGTTTCATTCATGGCCAATAGAAGTGCTCTTGTAACACGGCTAGAGTCTTAGCTACCCCAAAATGCCCCATTAATCCTCCACCATGGGACTCTCGAACTAACAAATCTCTCATGGAGTAATTAGGCACACACAACTTATGTTCCTTAAACAGAAAACCCTCATGCCTATAAAACTTCCCTTCATGGATTTTCACAAGCCCCATAAACCTCCCCAAAGTCATGGTCAACATGATAAAGATCTTTAATGTGCTCAAAACCAAGGAATTTAACATCAAGAGTGGAGATTAAGGCATACCTCAAGGATGACATTGCAGACCAAGAACCACATTCTCCTTACCTTGTTTATATCGAATGACATACCGGAAGGTCTCAATAAACTCAACCCATCGAGCATGTCGCTTGTTCAAATTTATGTTGCCCTTTCAAATACTTCAAGGATTCATGATCCGTTGAATCACAAACTCCTTCGGCCACAAGTAATGCCGCCAAGTCTCCAATGCTCGAACCAAAGCGCATACAACTCCTTATCATGAGTGGGGTAGTTAAGTGCAGCCAGCTTAGCTTCTCATTGAAAGTACGCCAAGTGGTCTTCCATCTTGCATGAGTACAGCACCAATACCGGCACCGAGAGGCATCACATTCTATTTCAAAAGCATTAGCAAAGTTAGGTAAAGCAAGTAAGGGAGCATGAGTTAGTTTGTGTTTCATAAGTCAAATGCTTCCTCTTGTGCTGCCCCCATTTGAATGCAACGCTCTTCTTGATAACTTCAGTAAGGGTGCCGCAATGGTACTGCTAAAAATCTTTCACTAATCTCCTATAGAAGCTAGCAAGTCCATGAAAACTCGCTAACGCGGACTCACACACTTGATGGGGTCGGCCACTCTTGGATGGCTTTGATCTTTTCGCCATCAACCTCAATACACATGGCGCTCACAACAAATCCTAGGAAAACAAGTTTATCGGTGCAAAAGGTACATTTCTTGAGGTTAGCATACAATTTCTCTTTCCTAAGGACATCCAAAACCAAATGCAAATGCAAAGCATGATCATGCAAATTCTTACTATAAATCGTAATATCATCAAAATAAACAACAACAAATTTTCCAATGAAAGTTCATAAAACATGATTCATTAAACGCCCATGAAAGTACTAGGTGCATTAGTTAAGCCAAATGGCATGACTAACCATTCATACAATCCATGTTTAGTTTTAAATGCCGTTTTCCATTCATCGCCTTCTTTCATTCGGATTTGATGATACCCACTCTTAAGATCAATTTTTTAAAACACACAAGATCCATGCAACTCATCTAACATATCATCTAAACGAGGGATGGGGTGTCGATACTTTACCGTTATGTTGTTGATGGCTCGGCAATCAATACACATCCTCCATGTCCCATCCTTCTTAGGAACTAGAATCACCGGAACTGCGCAAGGACTCATGCTTTCTCTCACGTACCCTTTCTCCATCAATTCTTCAACCTGCCTTTGGAGTTCCTTTGTCTCCTCTGGGTTGCTCCTATATGCGGGTCGGTTTGGAATTGAAGCACCAGGAACAAAGTCAATTTTGTGTTCTATCCCCCGGATAGGGGGTAAGCCATGTGGTACCTCCTCAAGAAACACATCCTCGAACTCCTGCAAAATAGAAACAACAACACTAGGCAATGAAGAGTCAGGTTGGTTAGTGTTTAAAAGGGCCTCCTTGTACATAATAAGTACAATCATCGGCCGTTTTGCAAGAAAAGCTCGCTTAACCTCACTTGTTTTTGCATAGAAATTTCTTTTTCCCTCTAATTTTCCCTCTTTGGCTGAATTCATCTCTCTCTTTTCTCTCTCACTAGATTCAGCCTTGCTTTTTTGTTTCTCACCACTACTCATCTCTTCACTCACTCTCTTGTGATCACTCAAATTCTTTTGATCTCTCATTTTCTTTTGATCACTTAGTTTTTGCATCATCACTTGATCATCATAAACCTGTTTCGGTGTCATCGGAGCTAGAGTGATGGTTCGTTGTTGGAAAGTGAAGGAGTGCTTGTTGGTGAAGCCATCATGTTGCACACGTCTATCAAATTGCCAAGGCCTTCCTAAAAGGAGATGTCCCGCTTGCATGGGTACCACATCACACAACACTTCATCCTCATATTTCCCGATCAGAAATGGCACCACAACTTGCTTAGTAACCTGCACTTCACCACTATCATTCAGCCATTGCAACTTGTATGGACGGGGGTGCTTGAGTGTTGGGAGCCCTAGCTTCTCAACCATGGAAGAACTAGCAACGTTAGTGCAACTACCACCATTAATAATAACACTACATACCTTGTCCTTCACATGACAACGAGTGTAAAAGATGTTCTCCCTTTGCACTTCTCCTTCCTCCACCTTAGCGTGCAAGTTCAAGGCTCTCCGGGCAA
Source organism: Dioscorea zingiberensis (assembly GCA_026586065.1). Classification (NCBI taxonomy): domain Eukaryota; kingdom Viridiplantae; phylum Streptophyta; class Magnoliopsida; order Dioscoreales; family Dioscoreaceae; genus Dioscorea; species Dioscorea zingiberensis. Next base: position 35,921,813 of record CM048822.1, read on the forward strand.
CTAATCCAAGTATCTCACCATGCTCGGCCCCAAACTCCACTTCTCCCAAAAGATCATCCTCCACTGGTGGAATGTCATCTAGCTCACCCTCATCTTCAGAATCTATTGCCCCATTCTCCCGAATCACCATAACCCGCTTATTCGGGCATTGGCTAGCTATGTGACCTCTTCCTTGACATTTGAAACATTTAATTTCACTAGAACGAGACAAAGTTGTGGGTGTCTTACTTTGAGAAGCCGTGGAAGTAGTGGTTGAATTTTGCTCAGTTTTGGCCTTGGGGTTGGAATTACTTTCATCTTTCCTTGGATAATTCGGCCTCCATGGTGTTGCACTAGAATTTTGTGGGGTGGGTCTCGGACGTGCACTTGTACCACCCTTCTTCAATTGCCTCTCAACCTTCATTGCCATATGCACCAAGTCTTCCAACTCCACATAGTGATGTAGCTCAACCGTGTTAGCAATCTCTCTATTCAACCCATTCAAAAACCTTGCCATTGTTGCCTCCCGATCCTCCTCCAATTTGGCCCGAATCATAGCCATCTCCATTTCTTTATAATATTCATCAACACTTTTGTAACCTTGTCGAAGACCTTGAAGCTTAAGGTATAGGTCCCGGTAGTAATGAGATGGCACAAAACGACGCCTCATCACCCTCTTCATGTCATCCCAAGTCTCGATAGGCAAATCTCCACTTCGCCTCCTATTGACGCATATAACCCATCCCACCACACAATAGTATAATCAGTAAACTCAATAGCGGCAAGTTTTACCTTCTTCATTTCGGAGTAGTTGTGACAATCGAAAACCAACTCCATCTTCTTCTCCCATTCAAGGTATGCTTCGGGTTCACTCTTTCCTTGAAATGCCGGAATCCTCATCTTGATACTACCCAAATTGTTGTCTACTCGATTCCGAGCGTCTCTATCTCGACCATATCTCCTAGGGCTGCCCGTTGACATCCTATCAAAGTCTTCATCGAAATTTCCCACTTCAAACGCCCCCACACCTTCAACCTCCCGTTGGGGCACCCTATTTCTCCTTGGGATGTTTGGAACAACCGGTGGCTGTCCCCGTTGTGCTCCCTCTTCAACCCTATCCATCCTCTCATGTATTTGCTCAAGTTCCGCCCTCATCATCCTTCTCATTTCCCCAATTATAGCTTGCACTTGCAAATTCGAAATAGTTGGAGGGGTACTCTCCCCGCTTGTGTTTCTCTCCGGAATTTGAGACATGATGGAAACCTGAAAGCAATGTTAGATAAAAATTACCCTCACCACAAAAACTCACGTATTTCACTCCAAGAAATAATTCACTCAAATTCACTCGTGTATCACTCAATCAATTTGGCTTTTACCCTCAAATTATCTCACCTCGCTGCCTTTTTCCACTCGTTTTCTTCTTTGAGTTCTTTCAAAACTTAATCAAAAACCATCATCAAAGGGTTCAAGTGGCAATTCAAACCGAAACAAATCAAGAAATTTTGGCAATTCAAGAAATGGGCTGGATTTTTGGCAATTCAAGAAATTTTGGTAATTCAAGAATGGCAATTCGAACTGAAACAAATCAAGAAATTTTGGAAATTCAAGAATGGCAACTCAAACCGAAACAAATCAAGAAATTTTGGAAATTCAAGAATGGCAATTCAAGAATGGCATCCTCATTACCTTTTCAAGAATTTTTGGCAATTCAAAACGATTTTTTTTTTCTTTTTTTTTTATTCTTCTTTCCTTTTCTACTCTTTGTTTTTTTTTCCTTTTTTTTTTTTCAGAAATTCAGTTCTTCAATTTCCACAAACTCAGATCTTCACAAACTATTTTGTAATTTCGGAATCAATAAAAGGAATCTCATAAAAGAAAGAAATCCCTATCTCAAAGCAAGAACAAAAATATGGGCGTCTTCAATCAATGAAACATCTAGATGCAATTTTTTTTTTGTAAGAGAAATGAATGTAAATCAATAGAAGATAGGTCGAAAGGATGGACTTAGTTCCTCGATACCAACCGATAATTTGAACCGCGCCAACGATTGTGACGAAACCCGAAAACAAATTTGGCAAGAAGAAGAAAAGCCACGGATTCAAGAAGAACGGATGGAAACCTCGACCCAATGCTTAGCGAAGCATGAACCTTGGTAAGGGGATGACGCCACAAAAGGAGATGAAAATCCAATTGATAAGTCAGTTTGAACGCCACAAAGAAACCCTTGATAAGTTCTTAAAAAAAAGTTTCTTCAAGAAATCAAGAAGAAAACCTCACAAATGCTCATAGATCAAAAGTTGAAGTTTTATGGCTGCTACATGGGGCTATATATATAGCCCAAAACCCTAGAGAACTTCTAAGAAGTAAAAGTTCAAAACTACCCTTAAAGATAAAAGAAAAAAAAACAACCAACTAAAGAGCAACTTCAAATTTCAAAGGCTCCACAAAGCCCAAAGCAAGACTAGGCAATTACAAAAGACTCTAGTTCACATATTAAACTCAAAAACAAATGACAACCAAATCTTCATCAATCTTATGGGAACCAAATCATCATCAAGCTGTCTAAGTGGAATCGGCTTGGATGAGTAGGACCACTTTGTTCACCATCAAGAGTGATCACGCCTCTCTTCTGTTGTAGAATTCTCCATGCCAAGTTGTTAAGCTTCTCTTTAAATTTTCTTGCTCGATCCTTCTTCACCGGTCCTGTTAGGACTTGAATTGGATCCTTAGCCTTGATGTCCACATCATAAATGTACGACTACTAGTTGTGGGTCGGATTTTCTAGTATGTTATGTAGTTCAAGGCCACAGGCTAATTGTGGGCCAGCAATCATAGCTTCATCTTCAACATCATTATTTGTTGCCTTGAAGCCGAATTTCATAGCAGTGGAAGTATTCCATCCGTATGGTAATCGTAGGACCAATCCTGCTCTAGAACTTTTACCAATCACGGAGCCATCCGTGCGCAAAACCCACTGAGAGTCAGAGGTGTTTTCTATTTCAGACAGCCCTACATTTGGGATTTCACTATTGTCCATTATTGTGAGCTCAACAATTAATTCAACAAATACCTGGCCCTTGATAGCCATCCTTGATTCATATCTGATATCATACTCTCCCAGTTCCATCACCCATCTTGTTAATCGGCCAAATGCCTAGGGCTGATGAAGAATTTGCTTAAAAGGTTGATTGGTAAGTACCCTGATCTTGTGGGATTGGAAGTATGGATGAAGTTGTCGAGCGGAAATTATTAAGGAAAATACCAACTTCTCCAGAGAAAGATAGCTCGATTCAGTATCTGTGAGGACTTTACTTAAGTAATAACCAAGATTCTGTAAACCCTCTTCCTCCTTCATTAGTACCGTGCTAACAACTATATCCTTGGCAGACAGATAGACATAAAGTTCTTTTTCGAGTCGAGGTTTGGCGAGTAAAGCTATTGATTGCAAATATTCTTTCAATAGTGCCAACGATGTTTTATACTCATCAGTCTACTCAACTTTGGGAGCTTTCCTCAATGCTTGAAAAAATGGGAGATTCTTTTCTTTTGATTTTGAGATAAACATTCCAAGAGCCGCAGATGATCATTGAGTTTCTATATCTCATTAGTAGTCCTTGGCGATTACATCTCCAATACAGCCAGGAGTTTTTCTTGATTTGCTTCAATGCCTAGCTGTGTAAGAATGAATCCTAGGAATTTTGTTAAGTGAACGCTGATCACATATTTATTCGGATTGAGGCTTATCCCATGTTTTAGAAGAGCAACAAATGTCTTTTAAAGATCAACTGCATGGCGTTTTGCTTTGTCAATCTTGACAAGAATATCATCCACATAGGCTTTAACATTACTCCTAATTTGGTCTTTAAAGACTTTATTCACAAGTCTTTGGAAGGTTGCGCTAGTATTTTTCTAGAAGAGCATAACTCTGCAACAATATCTTCCTCTTCCAGTAATAAAGAAGTTTTTTCTTCATTAGATTAGCCATCCAGACTTGATTGTACCCTGAGAATGTATCTAAGAAGCTTAACATTTCATATCCCGAAGCTGAATCGACTAAATTATCGATCATAGGCAAGGGGTAACAATCTTTTGGGCAAGCTTTAGTAAGATCAGTACTGTCATCACACATACACCACTTTGCTGTAGATATTTTCACCAACACAACATTAGAGAGCCAATCGGGGTAATATACCCCCCGAATAAAATGGGCTTTCAGTAGTTTATTAACATCTTCTTCAGCAATCTCCAGCAAGTCAGGGGCAAAGCTCCTTCTCTTCTATACGACCGGCTTGTGACAGATCCACGTTGAGGTGATGTTCCATGACCTCTCGTGGAACTCCAGGCATTTCTTCAACAGTCCAAGTGAACACGTTAGAATAGCCATTCAAGAAATTTAGAATTTCCTCTTGTTGTTTAGGCTCAATTCAACTCCCATCTGAATGGTTCGCTCTAGTTGTTCCTCTTTTGAGGGTAACACTCTTAATTCCTCAACAAAGGTTGGTTGGCGTTTCTCTCTTTCTTCAACTTCCTCTTGTAACTCCTCAAAAGTAAGAGATTTTGCTGCTAGACCGCTCCCTATTTTTTGCTTTTTAAGTTGAGTGGTATAACATTGCCGAGAAGCGAGCTGATTACCCTTTACTTCTCTACAACCATTCTCTGTTGGAAATTTTGTAATCATATGGTAAGTTGATAGAATCACTCCCAGCAAGTTAATAGACGGCCTCCCAATAATGACATTATAACTCGACGGAAAGCGAACTACCAGAAAGTTGATGAGGACAGTAGTTGTCCAAGGAGGGATGTCAAGAGTCAGTGGAAGGGAAATTATTCCGTTTGGCTGTAATGGGTTGCTGTTGAATCCAATTAAATGGGATTTCACAAGCTTCAAATTCGCCGCAATGAGCATCCTTTCAAAGGCATAAGAGAATATGATGTCGACCGAATTACCAGTGTCGACTAAGACCCGTTCAACTATTAAAATTCCAACTTTCATAGTAATAACAAGAGCATCATCGTATGGATGATAGACCCCTTGAAGATCTTCGTCCAAGAAATAGATTTGAGTCAACGAACGAGGCCTTTTGAGTGATAAGCCAACCATCCTAACATAGTTCTTCCTCGAGGTCGAGCTTTCTCCTCCGCATCCTGGTCCGCGAGTAATCATACTAATACGGGTATCATCTTGAATCATTGGAGGTGCTGTGGTAGTGCCTTCAGTTTCTTGGTCTTTCAACAGCTACTGACTAAGTTTTCCTTCTCGGCTATTGAATCTTTTATATTGATGCATTTATCAGTACTATTGCCCTTGTCTTGATGGAAGTTGCAGAATTTATTGCTGCATTTTCTTTCGAGATTTTCTTTCGTCGGTTGAGGTTTATTCAAAATATTTTCGTCCTGGATCTGCATCAGAATATTTTAACTGGAGGTATTCAAAATGGAATAATTATTGTACCTCGCCATCCTTTGAGGATCTTTTCATTGTCGGTGAATGGGCTTCATATCATTAGGTCGTAGCAATCTATTTTGATTTTAGCCACCTCTCCTCTGGGACCTATCTTCTCTCTGGTCTTCTTGTCTGGGTTCTTTATATTCCTGTTGTTGGAGTTCTCCTTTCCAGACTTCCTCCAAACTTTATTAGGTCCTCTGTCTTCCATCTGGCTTTAAGGTCCTCGGAACAAATGTACTTATTGGCCATGGGGAGGAATTCGGATACGTCTGCTAAGACATCATGAGTAAAAGCATCTTTCAAAGGACTTTCAACCAAACCTATCATCAAAGACCCCACAACTATGAACGAATCAAGGTTGGTCATGCCTGTCATTTCTACATTGAAGCGATTAATGTAATCGTGCAGACTTTCTGTTGGTTTCTGCTTAAATCCTATAAGGGTTATGGGATTTTCTTCATCCTTTTGTTGTTAGCAAAACGGCGGAGGAAGGGATTGTTAATTGCTTGAAACTGTATATGCTTCCTAAGGGGAGGCTTTTGAACCAATTATAAGAAGTCCCCGTGAGTGTCCGTAGAAATGCTCGGTACATGACTACTTCAGTAGTCTTGTTTTTCATTATCTCCAAATAATAATTCTCCACGTATTCGTAAGTGTCCATGGAGCCATCATAATATTGGACATTTAAAGGCATGAAATGCTCTGGGAATGGAGCGTCCCAAATTTCCATTATAAAAGGGGACGAGCTGCAACACTCTCTCCTTTTCATAAATATAACATCACAGGGAATGATGACGTGGAGAATAACGCCGAGGAGAATGATTACTTGTAGAATAACACCTTGGAGAATAACGGTGTGGTGAATGATTTTGGGGGGAGTGGTGCCTTGGAGAATGATGTCTCGTCAAATGGTATCTCCTTCTCGATTGTGGTGATTTCAAATAATCATTCGGAGATAGAGAGACTCTCCTTCCTCTTCCAATTTTCACCTCAAGTCGGCGATCCGGGTTCCGCTAAGGATTGGGTGGATCAGAACTGCCGATTGAGGATTCCACACTCCTATCTCATGCCAGAGAATGAGTTTGATGCCTTGGGGAGTGGGTTACTTCTGTTTCCCTACTATCCCTAAGTAGTGCAGCATCGTGTGGAATGGTTGTCTGGGAGACATGGCGCTCCACATTTCGCAAGATACGTTTAAGCTCTTCAATTTCTCAAGCCATGACCTGAAATTGGTCATCAGAGGTTTCAGTATTCTGATTATTTGGAATAGGTGTTCCGACTCCCTCATGAGGGGTGGTAGTCTCTCACAGTAAGAATAGTCTTTGTAGGTGGGATCATTGGAGCTGCTCCCTTTTGTTCTTGCATCTGAACTCTTTTCGATCTCCTCATGGTAGCCATAACCTTTTGTCCAAGGTCCCCATAGAAGGCGCCAAAATGTTAATGTAAAATTATGATGGAACCGTAATTTCACCTAAGTAATTGAATTTATTTGATTTGTGTGCCTAGATCACTGGAAAATCAATAAGAGAACAGAGAAAGAACAAATAGAGACAGATTTACTTGGAAAACCCCTCAAAATGGAGAAAAAACTATGGGAGAGAACAATTCCACTATGATCATCATATTTACAGACATCTGAATCAAATCGAAAGAAGTAAATGCTCAAAATCTCATAAGAGGAAATAAAGGATGAGCTTGAGTCTCTAGAGAGGCAGAGTTTTGATATCTGAGGATTGGAATTCTCCAAATGAGTTCTGTTTGCTGCCTTTTATAGGCTTTGGAAACTAGAAGCGCAAGCTTTGAATTACTCCACGTGTTTATCGTGGCTATCAGGCTGGCTCCAGCTAAGCATCAAGCTTAGTGCAAACTAAGCAACAACTGTATTTCTTCTAGAACGCCTGGGTCGAAGAACAAGTGCGGACTTTAACGGGCTAGGGATCAGATGAACTGCCTTCGATCAAAGAATCGAAATTGTCCTAAGATGTGGAGCCGATGAACTGCTCTGGGCTGATATGTATTGCTCTGGGCTATAGAGCAACCAGATTGTAGTAGGCCGAAGAATGGAGAAACTGTGTTAAGCCATAGAACGGACTGACTGCTTGGCATCTTAGAATGGATAGATCGCTTAATGCCATCGGATGGATAAACTACCTGACACCATAGAATGGATAAGCTATTCTGGACCATAGAACGGGTTGAGAGGAATCCCGATCAGCACATAGGAGATCATATGATCTTGACACGTAGGTGTCTGGATGGGAGACATGTGTTCTACAATTTTCACCCCCATCATCTGTCCCCTTTCAAGTATGCTTGCGATGAGTCCGAAGAATGAGTGAATAATCATTATTCGGACTTATAAAGCTAAGTATATGATTGATCTAGCTGGAATTGAGTTCTATTTCGATTCTTCGGGGGTTCTAGGGTTATCTTATGATGGAGTCTTACAGATGTATTTCGATTGCGGAGTTTCCCTTTCAACTTCAGCAGCTTCTCATTTATTGGAACATATTGTGTATCTATAAGATGAAACAAGATGTAATGGCGTTGATAGCTTAGTCTAGCCAATATCTGCAATGAGCCCGTAGGGTAAGAAATATGCGAACTCTTAGGGTTTTGGGATGCTTGGGCCGCAAGTCTTATCTGGGCAGATTGTTCTTTTTGCTGTGAACATTAGTTATCCACTACTCTTTCATGTTCCATCGCGATTTTTAAAAAATGGCTTAAAAGTAAAAAATGGCGCAGTAAGGTGTAATTGATGATGAGCACATTGCCCTATGTGCCTACGTGTTAATCATCCATATCGTCAAATGCTTCTTTTTGTTCCTAGCCATTGGATAAAAATGCACATGTCATCTTTTGATCTAATGGTTATTTCGTGAACTGATTTGACCAACCAAACATGATTTGGGTCTGTTTAAAAACCACGCATGAGATATTTCCTTTATTTGGAAACATATTACGACGTTTCCACTATTACTTCGTCTTCTTTCTTTCTATGCCAAGCTCTTCTTCTCCACTTCCCCAACTCCTGATTTTGATGCCATTCATTTGTTTAGGTATGGAATCTGCTTCCGTTTTAGGACTTGAAGCTTCTTCGTCTTGTGTGGTTCCGCCGCCTAGGGTTAAATCTAAGAATCCTAGGAAAACAAAACCTCGTTATGATTCTTTTACAACTATACTCTCCGATGATATAATCAAAGTCCTTGCGGAAGAATATATGCTTTCTTCCTCTCCTTTTTCTTATAGAATACCTTCTAGTGATAAATGCGCTTTTTCTTCCTCATAAGAAGGATTAGTAATTTATCAAGATATTCTGTTAGGGGGTCTTAGATTACCGTTTCCTCGGATATTCGTTCATATTTTTTGTCACTACAATGTGTGTCCTTTGTAATTATCTCAAAATTCCTGGCGGATCCTTTGCGGGTTGTAATGATACTCTCATCATCAGGTTAAGCCTACTGTTTAACTTTTCAATCCTCTCTTCAGCTTGAACTAAGACAGAGATATGGACTGTTATTACTTTTACGCTAGATAGAATAGGAAATTTCTTGGTCTAGTCCCAAATTCGATTAAGAGTTGGAAAAGTAAGTTCTTTTTCGTATCTCAAAGTAAGGAATGGGATGTTCCGATTTAGTGGGGTATTCCTCGGACCTACATAGCAAACAAAGAAAAATTGACTCCTGTTGAAGAACAATGGTTGGAAAAATTTAAGGAATTTTGTCTTGTCCAGATTAATAACTACTTTATCCGATCAACCGCTTCAGGACTAGGGTCTTTATTTAGCCAAGGGTTGGAATGCTTGGAACTTGTCTTTCCCATAAGTAACCAATTAATTGATTTTGGTCCTTATTTATTCTATATGTTCTGCAGGTAAAGCAATGCCTGTCTAAGAGATTGCTTAAAAGTTGATGGTCGGTATACGAGCGGCTAAACAAAAGGCAAAGGCTACCTTGAAAGGTCAAAGAAAAAAGACTAAAGTTGGGGATCTTTCTCAAAAGGTAGTTGAGAAGATTCCTAATGAGACATAAAAGGGTGAAGAGAGGGCCCCGCTTGAAGTCGCTCCTCAATCAAACGACAAAAATCCTGCTGATCAGAGGAATTCTAAAGCCGCAGAGAAACAGGTGTTGATGAAGAAACAAATAGCTTCAAGAAAGAGAAAGGAGTCAGCTCTAGAGCCAAATAATGAACTGTGCCACTCCTATGAAGGGAACAAGGAAGTCCTCTTGGAGGATATTATCACTTATTCGGCTGTAGAGGCTCCAGTTATTGCAGATCTTCCCCCATCGATTAGTGTTATTCCTTCCGCTGCCTAGAAGAGCAGGTTAACAAAACTTGCTGATATATCGAATCATGTCCCTTCCGCTATTACAGCTGTTGAACCTTCTATGAAGGCCTCTCTCCTAATTGGATTAGGGTCGATCATAGTAGATGCTCCATCTGCCAAAGAAGCTAAAGAAGTTATTTTGCCCACTGTCCTTGGCGATATTGAGATTCCTATACCTAAAAGATCAAGCGATAGAAGACTCTTAGAGAAAAAACTCGGAAAAGAGAAGGAAGTCACTAGTGTTCTCAAAGTCAAGGTATGCCTTCTTCCTTCGAAGTGGATAAGATTTATGCTTAGTTTTTAAAGACAATGGACTTTGTTGCTCTCATTTTATCAAGTATAGTGATTATAGAGGGAAGGAGAATTGATCAAGCTCTCGGAGTGGAAATTAGAGCTATGTCAATCGCGGCACGATAATGATATTGAATGTCGAAGTTTAGCGATATCAAGGCCTCTCGGCTTGCTCGATGTAGGAGAGCCAGAGTCGATGATGTCGAGTATGTCTGATTTCACCATAACTTGGCTTTGGCATATCATGACTTGGCAAACAGACGTAAAGGCAGAAGGTGATCGAGCCAAGTCCGGAATTGGGGAGCACTTTGGACACATTTCGGTATTTTGGCCATAACTTTGGCTACCGACATCGGATTCGCACGCTCAACCCCAATTCAGAAAGCTTGTCTCGACACACACGTAGAGTTTATTGAACTAGGCTCAATACACCCTTCCTTCATCCTCAAATTCCACTGTTTTCCTCATCGTTTCTTCGTTTCTAGGTGTTTTTTTTCCATTTTTGGCAATACTTCGTATGCCAATTAAGGATAGGATACAAATCTGATTTGAACTCAGATATTTAGGAGTTATCTGTTTTGTTTCGTTATTTTAGAATTAGATAACTTTTTCTATTGGACAAAAATTTGCCGATTTGGTCAAATTTGGATAAGAAGATGGAATTTCTAGGTTATCTAGGTTACTTTTTTTTAGCTATTTAAACCCGGCTTGTGGGTTGAATTTTATTTATTGATTATTGAGTTATATTTTCCTTTTAAAGTTTCATAGACTTTTCTTCTCTGTTTGTCCTCCCTTTTTCTTGCTCTTTTATCAATCCCCCTTTTTACCACCGCCCGCAGGTTAATCACTACCTTGCTCGGCGTCAATTCTCTTTGGAACGAGGGTATCCTTTCTCTTATGAACTAATTTACTCACGATGAATCCGCTACACATCTCCGTTTATCGCTTGCCACGGTAAGTATCATTATATTGGCTATTAACGAATTGAAGTCTCCTAAATTCTTTGTCAGTCGTCATTCTTTTCTTTTCAGTCCTTCTTGTGGGTGGATCACATTGCTAAATTTGTCGATAAGGGTGATCCGCGACTAGCATCTTTTGATAAGTCTGAGGCAGAGAACAAGATATTGTTGGGGGTATTAACCCATAAAAGTAACGAGATAAGAGGGTTAACTGATAAGAGGAACCATTTTGCCGATCAATGGAAAAAATTCAAAGAATAGTATTGGGCCGTCGCAGCTGAGTGTCCGAGTCTCAAGAACACTAATCACTAGATGGAATGTAGAGTTAACGAGCTGAGTCATGATTTCAAGCATCTTGAGGACGACAAAGCAAAGTTTTTTAAGGATTTGAAGGATAAGGAGGTAATTTCTGCTAAATGTTCTGCATTTAAGAAAAGTTGTTCAACATTGAAGAGTCAGAAGGACGACTTGAATACCAAGCTCAAATCCATCGAGGAATCAATGAAGCTTTGGAGGGTAAGAACGAAATCCTCTTTAAGGATTTGGAAACGAGGGTAATTCTCTCCAATGTGCTATCGTTAATCGTAATGAGGCCAAAGCGGCGAGGGATAGAGCTTTAAATGAGTTGGCTTCTTGTCAAGAGGAACTCAAACAGCATGTGAAGAAAGTGGATGAGCTGGCGACCCGTGCCAAGGTTTTAGAAGAAACTTTGAAGAAGAAAGATGAAGTGTCTAAGGAAGAACTTCAAAAAACTACGACAGATATATTTGAAGTGTTCCGGGAACTCCACTTGAGCGACTCTTCGACGGACTTTGGTTGCCTAACCTACAAGAAGGCTATAAAATTATTTCTTGGGAAAGGGCAAGTGGAGATATCTTCTTTGGATTTTGAAGAAGAAGAATTAGCTATCACTTGAGGTATGATTTACCTTTTCCTTTTTCTTCTCTATTTCAGCTTCTAGTTAAGCAGGTTGTTGAATCTATTTCTTCATATTCTTCAAGAACCAAGTCTTATCATATCCACTGATGAACAGGCTTCAATTATTGTGCCTGATAAACTGACCCTTGCAAATGTTGATGACCGATTCCTGTCATTTATGCTACTATGAATTCCGATATGGCGGTAGTTACTGAAAAAATGTCTGGCATTACTATCAAAGAACTAGCTTTGTCACTTAATACCGACGAGCCAAGTTCGATGGTTGCCATGTTTGAAGAAGAAGTAGAAGAGGTTGTCCAAGATAATAACTCTCCATTTTTATGCTTCTTGTCTTTCTATAATTTTTTATGGGGGGGTCCTGATGTACTTCTTATGCATTATAGACTTTTCACTAGCACCTTTTGGAGAAAAGGGGGTAGATCACATTAATAAGGTGAAAACATCAGAAGTTACTCCCCGGGAGAAGGTTCAGACATCTGCAGGTGACGACATATCTTGTAGGGAACCATATTGTCTTTGTTGTTCTCGTTTAAGACTCTTTCTCCCAAGATCTAAGAAGACAACTTTACTTTCTTTCGTTGATACTAATGATCTAATTCTTGGTGGTTTTAAAGAATTAAGGTTTGAACAAGCTTTTTGGGGACTACGGAATAGAGTTTCCAGGGGTAATAATTTGGCTTTTTTTCCTTTTATCATCTTCTTCCAGTTTTACTGAATCCAAATAATCTAACTTTCCCCTTTAATGATGTAGAAAAATATATCAAAGAGGCTTTTAAGGAAGAGATTAAAGTACTTAAGGCCGAACTACTAAAGTGGGTTGAGAAGATGGCTAGAATTCAAGGGACTGCCCAAGGGACCATACCAGTCTTGATACCTGAGTGTAAGCCTTATGTTACTCTTATTAGAGAAATTTGGGATGAGGCTACTGCCGCTTCCAAAGACATTCCGAAGAAAGAAGGATAGATCGTTGCATGTGTCTTGGGATGGTATAAGAAATTAGCCAATACTTTTCTTCTTGTATGTAATTCGGCCATCATCTAAACTTTTGGCCTTTAATTCAAAGTTGAATTCAAAGTGATATTTCTCCTTATCTTTTCAATGATTATTCCTTTCTTCTTCCGTTCTTAATAATATTTCTAAACAAATTTGGTTGTTTGATTTTCAATAAGAACTTTTGGATGGATATGATAGTCTCGCTTGTAACAAGGAATTTTTATAAACATAATTGTTGGGCCTTCAATTAGGACTGTTAAATGAACATGGTTGTTCAAATTTGTAGAAAGGATGTTTTACTGAACATGACCTGCTCGCCCTAAGAGGGACATTTTTGAGTATCCATCCTAAGAGTAATAAGCCGTGCTAGGGCCTCATGGTTAAGCTAAAAGGTGGATATCACCCTACCCCGGATATGAGCGAGTGGCTAATTTAATCCGATCAATGAGCTTGTGACCAGTACTTTGGCACAGGTGGTCATGCTCTCAGGTGGATTGTGCCTTTAGAAAGGACTTTTTTGGTATCTATCTTGTGAGTATTCAAAGCGCTATATTAGCGTTCACAAATAGATAGCACTCTACCCCGAATATATGTGAGTGGCTGACCTGCATGCATTCTTAATGGAGCATGTATTGATGAATGATGTGCAAAGAAATTAAATCGAGAATAATAGTGAATAGAAAGCAATTGACTTTATTGATAGTACATCTGCAAGTGTTCAGCAAGATATGGATGCTTGAGTTTCTGTCCATCCATTTTGATGAGCCAATATGTACCAGGTCGTACAATTTCGTTTATTACATAGGGTCCTTCCCAATTAGTATTCAATTTTCCTGTTCGGCTTTTGTTACCTTTGAAAATGTTTTCAAGGAGGACCAGGTTGCCAATCTTGAAAGTGATGAGTGTTGAAATGAGCATATTTTCATATCATTTCCTTATATGTTTTGCATGCCATTTTGATGAATTATGGCCCTCTGGTCCTTAATAAGTTTCATATTTTGTAAACAGGGCATATAGAAGCCAGTCCGGGTGAAAAAAATGATTTTGAGATGAAAAAGGGGTCGAACTAGCGCTATTATGGAGCAAACAGGAAGGCATACGGGGGTGCATACGGCCGTATGCTACTAGGCACATTGAACGGCCTACGTATCAACCCTCCCTCGACAGTATACACCCCATATAAATTCATAAGGGGTGTTATACGGCTGTATACCAGCCAGTATACTTGTACCTGCATCATATACCGACTGTTATACGGCTATATATGTGGCACTAAGCTTCATACGGGCTAGTATACGGCCGTATACGAGCCCATATATCGTAACCCTCTCTTTTTATTGCGGACCCAAGAAAGGGTATAAGCGTCATTGTCACTTCTAAAACCCTAAGCTGAGGTATAAATAGCAGGCTTGAGGGTTCAGGAGAGGGTGGTTAGCTTTGGAGAGAGTTTATCATTGAGATTAGGGATTGGGGTCTTCTCCCCCAATCTTGGAGAGAGAGAGAAGGAAGGAGATAGAGAAGGGGATCAATCTTATAGAGCTGGCGATGGTATCCTCTATCATGTCTATTTTAGATTGTATTCTTGTTGATTTAGATTGGAGTTTTTCATTAATGGGGAACTAATCTTATAGATACTTGGGTATGAGAAACCTTTGGATGTTGCATTAATGACATATTGATTTCTATATTTTGATTGATTGGATGTATATTGGAATGTCTATTGGATGTTTTGTATTGATTGTAATCTCTCTATATTGCGAGATGCCGGGAGAAATTACTTGGGTGCGATACAAGGACTAGAGCTAGCGCCTCCTTGTATTAGGAACATACTGCATTAGAGAGGGTTGTGAGTACGTTGAGGGATTCATGTGCTAGAAGGAGAGTGACTATTTAATAAGATTTAATCCCACAATCCTTCCAAGATATAGGTTCCCTTGAGCGTAAGACAATCCTAGGAGATTAGTTATCGAATCACCTCGGGAGAGTGATTGGATATATAGTTTAGGAACTTTTGGCACGAGAATGTCCAATCGTCTTCATTGATTTTTTTTATGTAACCTTAGATTTAAATCCAAAGGGGAGTCATACTCAAGTATCTCCTTTTCATGCTATAGTTTTCTCTTAATTAATTCTCGATTTCCAAAGTTTGTCTCCAATCTTTTAATTTCGTAGTTTTAGACGCAAAAACCACCAAATCTTTGACAAGACTAGATAATAGAATTTTAGTCTACACTAATAATTTATTCCCTGTGGGTTCGACACTAAACTCTCATAGTTCACTCTACTACTTGATCATGACCGTGCACTTGCGGAAATCCCATCAAGTTTTTGGCGCCATTGCCGGGGACTAGAATTACTAGCTAAGCTAGGATTTTATTATTTTAGTAATTTATTTTCTTGTTTTATTTTCTTTTTCTTTATTTTGATCTCTTGGATACGGATCACCCTCTTATTATTTTTATTTGCGAGATACAACATGGTGAATCCAAAGAGTATGATGCTAATAAAGTTAGCCATATTGGACCAATAGATCAAAGATAATTTGGCCTCACAACACAACAACCTGTTGCAAGAACAATTGTTCGCCATGCAAGCTTGCGAGGAACTATACACCACTTGTAACCTTCATCCTCAACAAGGTGAATGTCCCATGGAATATCAAGGAAATACTTGGGTGGCGGATGACATCAATGGAGAAAAGTTGTGTGATGAATCACCACAAGATGAATTTGATTAGTTTCAGGAACCTGTGACCAAGCAATGTGACTTCGACATTATTCACGAGCTAATATTCTCACCATCACTGGTGGAACCAACTATAGGTCACCATTTTATCCAAGGAGGAGAAGACATGGATATCGATTCAATAGGGGACTCGGGACCTAACACATCAACCTCAAGTATAGCAGTTGCAAGAAGACTTCACCCTAGATTCGGGAGGTGAAAGTGATGATACTAATCACACTCATAAAGGCCATCAAGTTCTGGAGATAGGAGAGGAGCTTGAAGAGTTGGGTAGCAATGTAAACATATTGAGAGCATCCATCGAGGACCCCCCACAATTAGAATTGAAGGAACTACCCAGCGACTTTGAGTACGCATTTTTGGCCCACAATTGAAAACTCCCGGTCATCATCGCTTCAAATCTAACACATTCACAGAAGGAGAAACTGTTGCAAGTTCTCAACAAACACATACGGGCTATATCTTTGAAGATTTCTGATATCAAGGGAATTAGTCCATCTTTTGCATGTATAAGATCCTAATGGAAGACAACTAAAAGCCCTCATTGCAACCTCAACAAAGGTTAAATCCGAACATGGAGGAAGTAGTCAAGGCAGAAGTCATCAAACTTTTGGATGCGGGGATAATATACCCTATTTCAGACAGTGCATGGGTGAGCCCCGTGTAAGTGGTGCCAAAGAAGGGAGGCATGACCATAGTAACCAATGAGAAGAATGAATTGATTCCTACAAGGACCGTCACCTGATGGAGTGTCTGCATCGATTACAGAAAGTTGAATGATGCAACTAGAAAAGATCATTTTCCGCTACCATTCATTGATCAAATGCTTGAGAGGTTAGCCGGTCATTCCTATTATTGCTTCCTACATGGATTTTCGGGTTACTTTCAAATACCCATTGCTCCCAAGGACCAAGAGAAAACCACTTTCACTTGTTCTTATCGCACTTGTACCTATCGTCGCTTGCCTTTTGGATTATGCAATGCCCCTGCCACCTTTCAGAGGTGCATGCTAGCTATCTTCGAAGACTTTGTGGAGAACACTATGGAGGTGTTTATGGATGATTTCTCAATTTTCAAGGATTCTTTCGACCTTTGTTTGGCAAATTTGGAGAAGGTGTTAGCTAGATGTGAAGAAACAAATTTGGTCCTAAGATGGGAAAAATGTCACTTCATGGTACAAGAAGGAATTGTATTAGGACACAAAATCTCAAATAAGGGCATTGAAGTGGACAAAGCCAAAATTGACACGACTGAGAAACAACCCCACCTACTTCAGTCAAGGCCATCAGGAGTTTTCTCGGGCATGCATGTTTTTACAAGAGATTCATAAAGGACTTCTCCAAGATGTCAAAACCGTTAATCAAGCTACTGGAGAAAGATGCCCCATTTGACTTCAACGAGGAGTGTTTGGCAGCTTTCACCTTTTTGAAAGAGAAGCTTGTTCAGGTACCTATCATGACCACACCTGATTGGAATCTCCCTTTTGAACTCATGTGTGATGCAAGTGATTATACCGTTGGGGCGGTATTGGGGCAACGGAAAGATAAACACTTCAAACCCATTTGCTATGCTAGCAAAAGTCTGACAGAAACACAAGCCAACTATACTACCATTGAGAAAGACTTGCTTGTCATAGTCTTCGCTTTCTATAAATTCTGCCATTACTTGGTTCTCTCTATGTTCATGGTCTATACCGATCATTCCGCACTGCGTTATCTGCTAGCTAAACCAGATGCTAAGCCGAGGTTAATCTGGTGGGTTTTATTATTGCAGGAGTTTGATTTGGAGATTAGAGATAAAAGGGGAGTGAAAAATTTGGCCGCTGATGATCATTTGTCCCCATTAGAGAACCCAAATAAAGACCCCTTACAAGAAGGGGAGATTAGAGTAGAATTCCCAGAAGAGCAATTGTATAGCCTGCAGGTGGTACCGGACAAGCCACAAGCAGTGCCAAGGGAAAACGAACCTCATTGGTTCGCCGATTTCGCCAACTATCTCGTGGCCGGTATTCTCCAGAACTCTTATGATTATCAACAGAAAAATAGATTCTTCACATAGTTGAAATACGATATTTGGGATGATCCACACTTGTTTCAAGTTTGTGTCCACCAGGTAGTGAGGAGATGCATCCTGAAAAAAGAAGGATGGAGGATTCTGGGAGACTGTCATTTAGGACCCGCAGGTGGGCATTACAGTGTGAATAAAACCGCTAGAAAGGTCTTGACTCTGGTTTTTACTGGCCCACCCTATTTCAGGACGCAATGTTGTATGCTCAGTCATGTGACAATTGCCAATGCATCAGTAATATCTCCCGCCGTCATGAGATGCCACAAAACACAACTCAAGTGTGCGAAGTATTTGATGTTTGGGGAATAGATTTAATGGGGGCTTTCCTAAACTCTCATGGGAACAAGTCTATGGATTATGTTTCTAAGAGGGTGGAAGCGCAAGCCCTACCCACCAACGATACTAGGAATGTGGTCAAGTTCTTGAAGAGGTTGTTCTCTCGATTTGGCACACCAAGAGCTATAATTAGTGACCGGGGAACCCATTTTTGCAATTTACAATTCAGTAAAATTGTCAAGCGTTATGGGGTAGTGTATCGAACATCAACTCTGTACCACCGTCAAACAAGTGGTCAAGTAGAGGTTTCAAAACCAGAGCTGAAGAAAATCTTGGAAAAGATGGTCACACAAAATAGGAAGGATTGGGCGGAAAAGTTAGATGATGCACTATGGGCCTATCGCATCGCCTACAAAAGACCAATCGGGAGCACACCTTACAGACTTGTCTATGGAAAAGCTTGTCACCTCCCCGTTGAACTGGAACATAGAGCATATTAGGCAATCAAGTTTTTGAACTTTGAGCCAACTTTGGCCGGTGTCGGAAGGAATTTTCAATTAAATGAACTCGATGAGTGGCATTCTTCAGCCTATGAAAACTCTAGACTGTACAGGGAGCGAGTTAAGCACTATCATGATCAACTCCTAAGGCAACCGAAGAAATTCAAGGAAGGAGACAGTGTCCTCTTGTTCAATTCATGGCTTAAACTGTTTCCAAGCAAGCTACGATCAAGGTGGTCTGGCCCCTTCACAGTAACCAAGGTATATTCTTGTGGGGCCAGAGGGGAGTCCTTAAAGGTAAATGAACACCGGCTCAAGTCATACAATGATATATGTATCAAGGGAAGAGCAGGTCACAACCTTCATGTCTATGAGCCCCCATAAGAAAATTTGAGGTATGTCAAGCTTGTGACGTTAAACAAGTGCTTCTTGGGAGGCAACCCAAGTCTTGGAGGGTCTTATTTTACTTCCTATCCTGTTTTTCTCTATGTTAGTTAGAATTGTTTGAAATAACTTGGTGATGTGTCACCTTCTCCGCATCTACATCATTAGACTCATCATGCTAGGTGCATGCTCATTAGGGCCCATATTGACTATTCCTTTCAGGCTATATTGCGAAATCCAAGAATTACTCTTTAGTGCCAGTTGCATAAACTGACCTGGGCACCATACCGAGGGGTATACGGCCATATACAGGCCATATAGGCGCTCCTAAAGACCATACGGGCTAACATACAGGCCGTATAAAGGCCCTTTTTATGAGTTTAAATTGTCAGGCTCATACGGGCTTGTATATGGCCATATACTTGCCCGTATCCAGCAAAGGTACCACCTATGAGGTTCTATACGGCCATACATGGGGCCGTATACTCCAAACCTTCACCTTAAATGAATCCAAGGGTATACGGCCTACTATATGGCCGTACATGAGCCCGTATGGAGGCTGCTATTTTTGAATAAGAGGGGCATTTTACCCTAAAATTATCACATTCCCCTCTACCTTACTCTTCACCTCCGGCACCGCCCTGTCAATCGACTTAGGTACACTTTGATTTATACTTTTCACCTACTAAATCTTGCATTGCTATACCTATAAGCCTAGGGTTTGTGATTGAGTGGATTTTGGATGAATGTATGCGTCCTTTGTAGCAATTAGAGGCTATTGTATTTGAATGTCTTTATTCCTAAACTGAATTGCGCAAGATTAGAATGATGTAGATGCCGCAAAGCAATAGAGGCTTGTTGTGCAAGCATACGGCCGTATGGTGGCCGGTATACCACCCAGGTTGATCTATACGGCCTGCCATACCGCCCATATAGGGCTCGTATGCAAGAGTTTGATCTAGAGGTGAAGGATCGGAAGCGAACAGAAAATCAAGTTGCCGATCATCTATCTCAGTTGGAAAGCAATGATCACAGTTCAAACCCAGTGACTATTAAGGAACTATTCCCAGACGAACAACATATGATGATGGGGGCTAAACATCACTCGTGGTACGCAGATGTGGCAAACTATTTGCTTAGCAATATTGTCCATGAGGAATTCACTCACCACCAAAGAAAGAAATTTATGCATGATGTCAAAAGATATATCTGGGACGAACCCTATGTGTTTCGAATTGGAGCTGATCAAATAATTAGGCGGTGTGTGCCTGAGGAAGAGCATCAAGGTATCTTGGAGAAATGTCATTCCTCGCCCTATGGTGGATACTATGCAGGTGATAGGACAGCAGCAAGGGTTCTGCAAGCCTGTTTCTTATTGCTAATGTTATTTAAAGACGCTCATCATTTTGCCATCAGCTGTGATAGGTGCCAACGAACGGGGAATATATCACGACGTCATGAGATGCCATTGAAGAACATCCTGGAGGTTGAAGTCTTCGATGTATGGGGGATTGACCTCATGGGGCCATTGAAAACACATACATCCTGGTGGCCATTGATTATGTATCCAAATGGGTGGAGGCGATAGCGATGCCTTCTAGTGACTCACAAACAGTACTAAATTTTTTTAAAAAGAACGCCTTCCCTAGATTTGGCACCCTGAGAGCGATGATTAGTGATGGAGGAGAACATTTTTGCAACAAAAGTTTCAACAATCCCTTAGAGAAATACGGAGTTTAACATAAGGTAACTACACCATACCACCTGCAAGCTAACGGGCAAGCTGAAGTGTCCAACCAAGAGATAAAGAGAATATTGGAGAAAACTGTTAGCCCTTCTCGAAAGGACTGGTCGCTTCGGTTAGATGACGCCTTGTGGGCATACCGAACTGCATTTAAGACACACTTGGGCATGTCACCATATCAATTATGTTTGTAAAAGCTTGTCATCTCCCATTGAAACTTGAATATAGAGCTTATTGGGCCATCAAACAATTGAATTTGGATGCACAACTGGCGGGGAGAAAGCGAATCTTTACTGATTAAGCGAACTAGATGAATTCCGGCTAGAAGCTTATGAGAGCGCCAAGCTTTAGAAAGAAAAATTCAAGAAATGGCATGATAGTCGTGCATTATTCATCGTGAGTTCACACCCGGACAATAAGTTTTACTATTTAACTCCCGGCTGAAATTGTTTCCAAGAAAGTTAAAATCACGGTGGTCGGGCCCATATCGAAATCCCAGGTTTTTACCAACGGTGCAATAGAATTGGAGGATAGAAATTCTGACTCAACGTTTGTTGTCAATGGGCAGAGGGTAAAACCATATATTGGCCAACATGTAGAGCGCGACAAAGCAGTCATCTAACTCCAGTCATCACCTCCACAATCAAGTCAGTAACTGCAAACATAGTGCTATTTGGGAGGCACCCCAAGACTAAAAAAAAAAAGAAAAAGAAAAAAAAAATTTGCCCTGTAATTGCATTTCTTTTGGCATTATATCATAGGTTGTTAGGTGAAACCTCAGCATGTAGGTACAGCACACTCTTCGAGGAGCTAAAAATGGTCAGCAGGCTAGTAAGTGCGGCAGAGCTTTTGAGTAAAAGACAGAACCAACTTGCTCCAAGTAACATCGCGATGTTATGTAACAACATCGCGATGTAATAAATGGCTATTCAAAGAGCAACATTACTTACTATGTAACGACATAACATCGCGATGTAGAATTCACACATCGCTATGTCGATCAGGCGATTAGGTTAAATCCGTCAGCCGCTGAGGTAAACTCCTCATACCCTTCTTCTTCTTCTCCAGCGAGCCGGCTAGGAGCAACGCCACCCCCTGTCCCTCCCCTTCTCTCATGCTCTTAGATCCTTATAGTTCGACGCTGCAAGGTCACAATGCCGCCAAGCAAACGAGTAGCCACCAAGAAGAAGCCCACAGTGCCACCTCCTGCGCGTAACCCACCAAAGAAAGGGCAGCCAAAACCATCTTCATCCACTTCGGACGCATCGGCTCCTGATGACACATTCACATCTCCCGCAGCGCGTCTCCGATACGAGAACATGCTGAGTAGGAAGCCGGTTGCGGAACGAGGACTTGATTTCAGCGATCCAGCTCTCGCATCTCATTTTGAGATTATTCAGGATTGGGGGTGGACGAACTTCTGCGCACAACCTAGAGCAGCGGTAAAAGCTCGATCTCGACATGATATTTCGAGCTTTTGAGTCGAGCTCGAGCTTCAATTTTGAGGTTGAAATTAATTTCGATCCGAGCTCGAGCCGAATCGAGCTCACTTCAAAATTTAATATTAAATATTATTGAATGTTATTATATAATATAATATATGAATTAAATATTAATATTTAGTATTAATATAAAATATATAATATATAATATAAAAAAAATAATTTATAAAAAAGTTTTCTATTTCATACTAAGTCCGAGAATTTAAATTTTTAGGTTCTTAATTTCGAGGTAAATCAAGCCGAGCTCCGGCTTTCGAAATTAAAATCGAGCCCAGCTCGAGCAAACTTATTTGAGCTCAAGCAAGGTTATTTTGAGCCTAATTTGAGCTGGGCCTAGCCCGATCAAGCTAGCCCCGTTTACAGCCCTAGCCATGAGGGCGCGGGGTTGTCCGCAAGCTTGCTCAGGGAACTTTGCGATCATTGTGCAGTCATCGTGCGGCCGCAAGACCTCCCGCACATTGCTCAGTATGAACTAGGTGTTGTTTGCAGCGAATGCGGTCGAGTTGTGCGATTGCGACGGTCCCCGTGCGGTCTAGTTCTGCTTCATGTGGTTGCATGCGCCTGCACGCTTGCCCGCACGACCTCAGTTTGCTTCTTTTTCGTCTCAAAAGATGTTGAATCGCCTACTTTTGATGCTTAAGGCCTTCCTTCGCCCTAGAAATAAAGATTAACACAAATTAAGTATCGGTGAGGAAAAAGTAGTTTAAATCAAATGCAAAGTGTACATAAAACAGGTATAAAAATATGATCAATTGAATGCTTATTAAAAATCCCTTATTTAGTCCCTATATTATAGTCATATTCCCTATTTAGTCTCTTTATTATGAAACTCCCTAATTTAACCCTTTATTTTTTTGAATGGGATAATCAAGTATAGGCCATCACGTAAGTTAGTTTCTCCCTCTACTAGTGCTGACATGGCACGTACGTGGTATTTTAAATTATAAATTAAAACTATAAAATGTTAAAATATTATTAATTTATTATCATGTGATGGAGGTTAGGGCTCTCAAACTCCCTTTTCTCCTTCTCCTCCTCCTCCACTGCCACCACTTCATTGCCGGTGTCTATCTTCTTGGTTGGTGCAGCCCTCTCCTTCAGCCACCACCCTTTCCTATGGCCACCACTTCTCCACGAGCTACCACCACTCCACCACCCTCTCCTATAACCAATACTCCTTCACCAGCCACCACCACCCTATCCTCTGATGAGCACACCACCACCACCACCACCTCCAACATTCCACCAACTTCTCCAACAGCCAATACTCCTCCACTAGCAGCCACCACTCTACTACCTTCTCCTTCGGCCAATACTTCTTTTAACAGCCGCCACCACTCCATCACTTCTCCTTCGCCTGGCGCTTCGGAGCCAATAGTAACTCCTCTAATGCCCTTCCCGATTCTTGATCAAAACCTCACTAATGTCTGCTAGTGTCATCTCTGCCTCGCCGATCACCTCCTCCAACTCCATCCACAACTTCTCTATAACTCCATCCGCCTGACGATGTGGTTTATCTTGAAGAAGAAGATCCTCTCGCTCCCCGCAGCATGATTGATACCCGAAATCCGCAAGTACACGGGTCATATCAAGTAATAAGGTGGACTATAAAAAGTTGAATGTCAGACCCATAAGGACCAAGAAGTACTAGTACTAACTATCCACCTATTGTCAAGTTTATCCAAGATTTGGTGATGTCTTGATCTAAATACTAAAAATAAGAAAACCTACAAATTGGATATCACTAAGGACGGGATTGAATCTTGGGGTAAATTAATAATAAGAAGGGGGTATTTGGGCAAAGAATCCCCCTCGGGTTCTCATGAAGATAGATAATAAATGTGAAGGTCACTAGTTGCAATGGATTGGGCCAAGGGTTACTAAGGTGTACTAAATCCCTCTCTCGAGGGGACCAATACCTAATTCTATCCATTGCATGCATTAATGTTCTAAGGAACCTATATCTTGGATAGATTTTTGGAATTAGTCATATTAAGGGCTCGCTCTCTTTAGTACCCGAGTTCTCGGTGTACTTATGATAGGATTTCCGCAAATGCACGGGTCGTGATCAAATAATAGAGTGGACTATGAGAGTCAAGTGTCGAACCCACAGGGAATAGATTGCTAGTATGAACTAAGCTTCTATTATCTAGTATTGTCAAAGATTTAGTGGTTTTTGAATCTAAATCTAAGGAATTTAAAGATTGGAAACAAACTTTGGAAATCGAGAATTAACTGAGAGAAAACTATAGCATGAGAAGGCGATACTTGGGCATGAGTCTCCTTTGGATTTAAATCTAAAGATACACAAAAAAATCTATGAAGATGATTGGAGATGCTTGTGCCAAGGGTTCCTAATTATATCCAATCCCTCTCCGTGAGGCTGATTGAATAACTAATCTCCTAGGATTGTCTTAAGCTTAAGAGAACCTATGTCTTGGAAGAGTTTTGGGATCGAATCATATTAAAGAGTCACTCTCCTTCTACTACCCAAATCCCTCAGCGTAATCACAACCCTCTCTAATGGAGTATGTTCGTAATACAAGGAGGCGCTAGCTCTGGCCCTCATATCGCACCCACGTAGTCTCTCTTGGCATCCCAAGAACGCAGAGAGATTACAATCAATACAAAACATCCAATAAACATTCAAGCATACATCTAATCAATCAAAACATAGAAATCAATATGACATTAATGCAATATCCAAAGGTTTCTCATACCCAAGTATCTATAAGTTTTGTTCCCCATAAATGGAGAACTCCAATCTAAATCAATAAGAATACATTTAAAACTTGACATGACAGATGATACCGTTGACAGCTTGCAAGTTTTGATCTCCTTCTCTTTCTCCTTCATTCTCTCTCTCTCTCCAAGATTAGGGGAGAAGACCCCCAATCCCTAATCTCAAGGATAATCTCCTCCAAATCCAACCTTCCCCTCCTAAACCCTAAAGCCTCCTATTTATACCTTAGCTTAGGGTTTTAGGAGTGAAAATTACGCTCATACCCCTGTGTGGATCCGCAATAAAAAGGGAGGCTTATGACATACGGGCTCGTATACGGTCGTATACTAGCCCATATGAAGCTCAGTGCCTAGTATATGGCAATATGATAGCCAGTATACTATTCATGTGTGATTATACGGCCTAGTATACGGCCGTATAACACCCAATATGAATTGATATGGGGTGTATGCCATCCAGGAGGGTTGATATGTAGGCCGTTCACTCTCGCCAGTAGCATACGGCCGTATGCCTTCCCGTTTACTCCAAAATAGCGTTGGCTCGGCCTCTTTTTTACTTCGAAATGCTTTCTTTCTCCCGGAGTGTCTTGTATATGCCAAGTTTAACAAATATGAAGATTTTAAACTACCGGAGGGCTATAATTCATCAAAATGGTATGCAAGACATATACGAAAATGATATGAAAATATGCTCATTTGAACGCTCATCAAATATCTCCACACTTAAACGTTTGCTCGTCCTCAAGCAAATAAAACAATTAAAACAAAAGAATTGATGAGTGTTCAATCTCCGGCTATAAAATAATTGGTTCTACCCTATTCCAAGCTCACCATTCAAAGATTATTCTCCGATTTTCATACCAGGATCTAGATTACATCTTGTGTTTCGGTTCCCCACGGCCCTAGATGAATATTTTCCCTCCACATACCATGCTTAAAAGTCCTAGCAGGATAAGCACTCCTTCAATGGTCTTTAGAAGATACTTGAGGCTGTAAGCTCAAGACAATCAAGCCTCTATTGAGTAAATAGTGGACAAGTTTGAGAAACTTCAAGTTATGTACAAGTAAAACCCGGGTAGGGCATCCCTAGTGGATTCGACTTTCCCGTGCTAAAGATTATTGTAGAGTGTAGGCCCTCTTTTTCTCGTGGTGCACATGTTGCTTAGGTACTAGAACACCCGGGTACTAAGAGGGTTACAACTCTACCTAGATGTGTTCATACTTAGAAGTGATTTTTGAATTCAGGAACACCCTGATTAGGGGCCGGGACCCCAAACTACTTCATCACAACAAGTAGCGGAACACTGTCTTTATTATTATAGCAACTCAACTACTATGTACATGCTATTTTATTCTTCTCTTACTTGTCCACTAGGTTAAATTATGAAAGGTGAGATGCTCAAATAGTGCCACGGATCCTCTTAGAGCTATTGAGAGTAATGCTTATCAATTAAGGTCAATAAAACATGGCAATGTGTTATCTATTGTCACTAGAGAGTTTGAATACCAAAAGGATTGTCTCTAGATCTCCATGGCATGTCATAAGAGAATTTGAAAAAAAATTGGTTGATAAGATGGCGCACTAAGAATAGAGTGAATCAATACATTCTCTAAGAATGCCATCATCGGTGCATGCCAAAAATGCTCTTGTATATAAAAAAAATTTACAATAAATTCCAAAAGTTTATTAGCTACCTATCTCCATGCTTAGAAATTTGCAATAACTCTGTAAATGGATAGGTAGCTACCCCTCTCCACACTTAGAATGGTGCGTTGTCCTAATTGCATGCAATCAAGCTCAAGTAAAATACATAAAAGAATAAAAAGCATGGAGAAAGGTAAACTGAGACTTCCCCGGTGAGATGATGACAACTGTAGTGGTTGAGGATTTGATCATTTATATTTTTTCTGGGATGTCTCTTGTTTGTGCGTAATTCTAAGGAAGAGAGATTATCATAGCTCCAAGATTAATCAAGAGGGTAACCACTACAAAAGTGAACAATAAAGGACGAGATGAGTAGGGAGAACCTTTGCTACAAGTACACAAAATATAAAAGTCTGAACATATAATAAAATAAACATAAGTGCAGATGAAATGTCTCAATCGTCCGTGTGTGGCTGCTTATTAAATGCTGGTGCTGCTGGTGAAGTGGGTAATGAAGAGGGGTCCATGGGTGCCCGTGGTGGTGCAATAATTGCCCTACTAATTGCCATGATGGTGAATGCGCTAGTTAGTGTAATAATTTTATCATCCCCTTTGTTGTCTTAAATGAGTGGGTGTGGGCCATCCATTCGAGGTGGTGTTGAAGGTGAGGCAACCCGAAAATGTTGATGGGGAAGTAACAATGGTACCCTCACACGCAGGTTGTTCTGGGCCATGGAGTGTTTGTTCTTTTCAAAGTTAGCCTTCACTTGCAAAAAGAATACTTAAGAGCATATTAGTGCATTGAAAAGATGGAGGAGATATAGATGCAGAATAAAAAGCATAAGTATCCTTATACGGCCGTATGGTAGGAATACCCATGGATTTTTCTTGTTGTAAATGTAGGGGAGTATATGGCCCAATATATGGCCATATAAACCCCAATATGGTAGTACCTCGGCTGTATATGGGCTAATATACGGCCATATACATTCCCGTATGAACCTGGAAATATGAGCTTATGCAGAGGAACCTCTATATGGGACAGTATACGGCCGTATAAACCCCCTTATGGTCTTCGGAGGCATCTATACGGCCTGTATACGGTCGTATACATGCCTGTATGAACCTGGGTTGGCTTGTGAAGCCAACTTTGGGTCATTCTTGGTTCTTACGGCATAACCTAATAGAAATTTTCAATATGGAGCTCATGAAGGTGCAGCTAGCATGATGAGTCTAATGATGCAAATACGGAGGTCGAGACATATCATCATGTTATTCCAAATACCTCCAACTAAGACAAAACAAGATTCGAAACAAAACAAGACTTTCCAAGACTTGGGTTGCCTCCCAAGAAGCGCTTGTTTAACGTCACGAGCTTAACGTACCTCGAGTTACCTTATGGGGATTCATACATATGAAAACATCCATCAGCTCTTCTAGTAAAGCACTTACCAAACAAAATCCTGCCTAAGTTGTCATAGATAGAACAAGTTTTTACTTTTATACCTGGGTCATCGTCATATGGTAATTGAGCTGAAGGATTAGTGGTTACCCCCTTTTTCTTCACCTTTCTCCAAGTATATCCACCAACGATGAGTACTAGCTCCTTACACTTTGTCTTTCGCTTTGCCTTCTGGGAGAACCTTGATGTTGCATAGATTTTTAGAAGCTCCTTCGGACCCTCATTAAGTTCTTCCACAAATTGGCACATCGGGTCAGCTTGTAGCAGGTCTTCTATGCACTCGGTGGTTATTTTATCAATATCATCGACACTAAAGGATGTGTCATCATGATCCATGGTGTGTCGCATGGCTTTAGGGAGCTTGAACACTACTTCTTGATCCCCTACTCGAAGTGCCAATCTTTTGTGAGCATGGTCTTCTAAGGCTTGAGTCGTGGCTAAGAAAGGACGGCCAAGTACAATTGGTACATCAACATTTTCATCCACATCGAGAAGTACAAAGTCGACTGGGAAGACAAACTGATTAATCTGAATGAGCACGTCATCGGTTAGCCCCTTGGGGTGTCTCACGGATCTATCGACAAGCTGAAGTGTCATCCCTGTTGGCTTTGGTTCAGTAAGACCCAGCTTCATATATAATTTGTATGACATCACATTGATGCTCGCAACTGAGTCCGCCAATGCCTTCTTTGTGATCCCTTCACCAAGTATGCAAGAGACGACGAAGCTTCCGGGGTCTTTCAGTTTCTTGGGCAGCTCTTGTTGCAACATCGCGGAGCATTGAGCATTTAATGTGACGACACTCACATCTTCCAATTTCTTCTTGTTGGATAGGAGGTCCATCATGAACTTAGCATATTTGGGCATTTGGGATAAGACCTCTACCAACGGTAAACTGATGTGTAATTGCTTCACCATGCTCATGAATTTTGCAAATCAAGCATCCTCTTTATCCTTCCTCAATCTTTCTGGATATGGGATATGCGGGCACGGGTGGCTGCTCTACTACCTTTTTCTTCTCTTTTTGCTGCCCATTAGAATCTCCCATCGGTTCTACTTCTTCAACCTCCATAGTGCTCTTGACTGGAGGTGTTCCCACAGGTGACTCCACTTATTTGTCACTCCACTTATTTGTCACTCCTTAGAGTAATGGCTTTGCAATGCTCTCGGTGGTTTTCTTCAGTGTTCCCCGGAAGACTACCTTGTGGTCTCTCCGCTATGTTCTTGGCCATTTGACCCATTTGATTCTCAAAACCTTGGAATGAAGCTTGCAAATTCCTGATTGCCATGACCTGCATGAACTTTGCTTGTTGATCTTCCAGGATGGGCTTCTTCTCTTACGGTGGCCTCGAAGGTGGTTGAAATCCCGGGGGATATTGCCCTGCTTGAGGGTTTCCATATAATAGGAGTGGATTGTTCCATTTTGGGAGGTACGGTTGATATTGAACCTTTGGCATTCTTGGTGTATTTCCCATGTATTGCACTTGCTCCATGGGGGTAGTTTCGGTGCTTGCAATTGGACATCTTGATACTTCATGTCCTCCCCCACATGTGGTGCAAAACATAACTGAAACAGGGGTCGAACTGTTGCAGGGCTGAGCTTGGTATTTGCATGTGAGGAGGTCAATTTTCTTGGTTAATGTATCTAGCTTCTTGGCAAGAGCGGTGTCTATAGCGGAGGCTTCATCCAATAATCCTACGACTTTGATTTGTTTGTCCCTTGTTGACCAATGAGCCTCATTTCCGGCCATGTCTTCAAATATATTTTCGGCCTCTTCGTGGTATTTGTTACTCAACGACCCTCCTGCGGCACTATCAACAAGTTGCCTATTAACGTTGTCCAACCCGTTATAAAAGGTGTGAAATTTATTGCAAGGGTCTTGACTATGTTGTGGACAACGACGAAGTAGCTCTCTAAACCTTTCATAAGCTTCAGAAAAGGTCCCAGCCCCATTTTTCTTGAAGGAATAGATCTCGGACAGGAGTCTTGCGGCCTTGCCTGGTGGGAGGTAGCGGCCAAGGAATTTTTCAAGCATGTCGGCCCATGTGTGAATGGAACCGGGGGGAAGTGAAGTGAGCCAACTATAAGCTCCCCCTCTCAAATTCCATGGGAAGAGTCGCAATCTAACTGTTTCATCGGAGACCCCATTCGGTTTGGATATGTTGCAAATCTGGAGGAACTTTGCTATGTGTGCATGAGGGTCTTCATCCTTTCTCCAGTCAAATTGGGCTGAATTTTGGAGCATGTTCATCATGGTGTTCTTGATCTCAAAGGTGTTGATGTTGACATTTGTGGAGTGGATGCTGAATTCTTCCCCAATGTATTGAGATCTCTCATACTCAGCCAATGTACCCCTTCTTTCTGCCATGATGGGCACTTTTTCAATTTCAGTACCAACTTCAACTATAACTGTGTTTTTGACTATGAAGAGAGCCTAGAGGTGGCGCCTTGATCTCTCTCAACCTTTGGTATAGGGTTCTTTCAATCTCACTATCTTCTTCAAGTAGTTCCTTGTTTTTCTTGCGGGTCATGCAGCAATTACCTCACAAGTAGAGATTCAGGAGGAAAAGTGAGTATCCAAGAAATCAAAAGAAATAAAAGAAAATAAAACAGAAAAATAAATGACTAAAATAATAAAATCCTAGCCTAACTAATAATTTTATTCCCCGGTAACGGCGTCAAAAACTTGATGGGATTTCCCAAGTGCACGGGTCGTGATCAAGTAGTAGAGTGAACTATGAGAGTTGAGTGTCGAACCCACAGGAAATAGATTGCTAGCGTGAACTAAGCTTCTATTATCTACTCTTGTCAAAGATTTGGTGGTTTTTTAATCCAAATCTAAGGAATTTAAAGATTGGAAACAAACTTTGGAAATCAAGAATTAATTGAGAGAAAACTATAGCATGAGAAGGAGATACTTGGGCATGAGTCTCCTTTGGATTTAAATCTAAAGATACATAAAGAAATCTATGAAGATGATTTGAGATGCTTGTTCTAAGGGTTCCTAAATTATATCCAATCCCTCTCCCGAGGCGATTGGATAACTAATCTTCTAGGATTGTCTTAAGCTTAAGGGAACCTATGTCTTGGAAGAGTTGTGCGATCGAATCATATTAAAGACTCGCTCTCCTTCTACTACCCGAATCCCTCAACATACTCACAACACTCTCTAATGGAATATGTTCCTAATACAAAGAGGCGCTAGCTCTAGACCTCGTATCGCACCCAAGTAATCTCTCCGGGCATCCTGCAACGTAGAGAGATTACAATCGATATAAAACATCCAATAGACATTCAAGCATACATCCAATCAATCAAAACATAGAAATCAATATGATAATAATGCAATATCAAAAGGTTTCTCATACCCAAGTATCTATAAGATTAGTTAACCATAAATGGAGAACTCCAATCGAAATTAACAAGAATACAATCAAAACTTCACATGATAGATGATACCGTTGACAGCTTTTCAAGTTTTAATCTCCTTCTCTATCTTCTTCCTTCTCTCTCTCTCCAAGATTGGGGGAGAAGACCCCAATCCCTAATCTCAAGGATAATCTCCTCCAAAGCCAACCTCCCTCTCCTAAACCCTAAAGCCTCATATTTATACCTCAGCTTAGGGTTTTAGGAGTGAAAATTACCCTCATACCCCTGTGTGGGTCCGCAATAAAAAGGGAGGGTTACGACATACGGGCTCGTATACGGCCGTATACTAGCCCGTATGAAGCTCAGTGCCCAGTATATAGCCATATGACAGCTAGTATATTGTGCAAGTGTGAGTATACGGCCTAATATACGGCCGTATAACACCCAGTATAAATTCATATGGGGTGTATGCCATCCAGGAGGGTTGATGTGTAGGCTGTTCACTCTCGCCAGTAGCATACAACTGTAGGCCTTCCCGTTTACTCCAAAATAGCATTACATCGGCCTCTTTTTCACCTCGAAATGCTTCCTTTCTCCCAGAGTGGCTTCTATATACCTTGTTTAACAAATATAAAGCTTTTAAAGTACCAGAGCGCAATAATTCATCAAAATGACATGCAAGACATATAGGAAAATGATATGAAAATATGCTCATTTGAACGCTCAGCAACTCACAATCCCCTCTATTAAAAGGGGAACTAAAATCCAAGACAATAAGATAAGGGAACTTCAAAATAAATAGAAATAAAACTCCATCTGATGTTCCCTCCACTGTTGGTGCGCTTATTTGATCGTTAATGATGATCTCCATTCAAGCCTTAGCTCATTTCCAAGAGGATACTTCGATGCCTCGCTGTTGGTGAACTCCAAGATATCCAAGTCAGCCGAAGGGGTGGCCAAAGGCTAAGAGATGCACCCATAGCCCTAGAACATCAGTATTTATAGGGGTTAAGGTCTTTGTAAAGTATCTCACGCCTTTAGGATCTGTGTGGGGCCAAATCATGTGAAAATTGGGTGCAAATCGGGCCCAAAAATATGCCATAACGGCATCCATATGGGCCCATATGTTCCTACAAATTTGCTCGCTCGACTTGTATGGGGCCCTTATGATGGTCTTCTGTACAGCTTATACGGCTGATAAGTGTTCATTTGAGTGTAATTTTATACCATATTCATGTATATTTTTCATGTTATTTTGGGGTATTATAGCCCGCCGATACTTAAAATGTGTTGATTTTTATGAACATGGCATAATATCGATACACCAGGAGAAATAAAGCTTTTAAAGGGAAATTTAGACCAAAATGAAGCAATTCTAGACATGGCAAAATGGCATACGGGCTTCATACAACCCGTATGAATATGGAGATTCAGACTATCTTTGCAAATAATCTCCTGGGGTCGTATACAGCCCTTATGGAGCCATAAGGGGTGTTTTATGGTCTGATATATGATGGTCATACGAGTCGACCTACATTCTATACAGGCTAGTATATGGCCCGTATGAACCCCCATATGGCGCAAGGTTCCATCATTCTACGAACCAAGGCATGGGCAAAATGGAAAATGGCACTCTAAAACCCTAAAGGGTGTATAAAATCCGACTAATGAGGTCATTAGAGGAGAGAGCCAGCTTGGGAGAGAAAAAACCTTGAGTGGGGATTGGAGATTTGCATCATCAATCCTTAGAGGAAAAGAAGGGCAAGAGATTAGAGGAGGAATCAAGTGAACCACCAATAGTGTATGTAATAGCTTTCCTTATCATGAATCTTTTGATTTGAATCCTCTTTGTGTTGGATTGTTGTTCTCCGTTCATGGAGAACTAATATTTTAGATACTTGGGTATGCCGAACCCTTGGATTATGCATTAATTGATATTGTGAGTATACCGAGAGCTCGGGTACTAAGGAAGGCGATTCTTTAATATATCTTATTCCCACAATCTTTCCAAGACATAGGTTCCCTAGAACGTCATTACTAAGGACACTAGGATTAGTAATTCTCCTCGAGAGATGGAATAAAAGCACCTTAGGAACCCTTTGCCAAAATTCTACCAAGTATCAACATAGAGAGCTTCATCCATCTTTTAAAATAGAAATCCACGGGGGATTCATTACCCAAGTTTCTGGTTTTTATGATTGGTTGCCATCAAGTTTAATTTGATCCCAAAGCTTGCATTTTCAATTTCTTCATTTCTAGGTTTAGAATATAATCACCCACCTTTGGATCGACTAGATAATAGATGAATAGTTGATACTAGTACTTCCTTCTTCCTAAGGTTCAATACCCGACTTTTCAAGAGTCCACTCTATTATTTGATATGACCCATACACTTGCGGATTGCACGCATCAACGACGGTATAGAAAAAGCTGAAATTACTGTAGCGGCTGAAGTTACTGTAGCATACGGCCATATGGGACTAAGTATAGGACCCCATATGCCTCTCAAAAAACCATGTTTTAGCTTGAAATCTTCGAGGAACTTCGCCATAATAAATTGGAACATTTGTAGGCCATAATAGCTCCTAGCTTTAACATTTTTGACTCCGAAAATCCTTCAAAAGTCTTATTTCTCTTGAAACACCTTCAGTTGTCCTGTTTAACTAAAATAACAATTATTAAGCATCAATAGGCCACATTTTCACCAAATGGCATTCAAAATACACATGAATGATATATAAAATACATGCAATTAAACACTTATCAACGACCATAACCCGTTAGTGAAATTCACCAACCCGGAAGCTACTATATATATACACACATCTTTGCAACCCGTTGCATCTTGAGGTGATGGAAATCTATGAAGTAGTTTCCAATGTTTGCCTACGAAAACATCATCTAAAGAAATAAGGAGGGGTAAAATCTACTCATAATAAAAGCAAAAAATTAAATTTCTTTTATATTTCAATTCCTATTCTTTTTCTAAAAATATTTACTAGTTTTTAGCATAAAATTATATGAATATGCATGCAAGAACACATAGTACTCAATTGATAACCAATCATTAAGCATAAGTTTGATCATATATATTGTACAATTTTTTTTTTATCAGATGGATATACTTGTGGAGTAGATCGACAAGTTCATGTAAATATGGATGCAAGAACTAAATATTTAGAACTCATTTGCAAAAGAAGCTGAAAATAGTGTTATTGAGATGAAGATGAATAGAAGAGTGGATCTTTTAGACATCACAACAACGCATGTTGATAGAGCTCTCTCTCTCTCTCTCTCTCTCTCTCTCTCTCTCTCTCTCTCTCTCTCTCTCTCTCTCTCTCTCTCTCTCTCTATATATATATATATATATATATATATATATATATATATATATAAAACTTTTTAAGATGAATGATTCACATTAACTAATGCATTGAACTCTTGGATATTAATTAAACTAACTAATGCGGTATGTAGAATACCAATATTGCTAATTCTTCTGTCTATTGCAATTAGGTTCTAAGTATTATTTGTTCTTTTCATTACAATATATTTAACTCATGAAATGATTGTTTTTTTCCTATCAATTGTACTTTTTTCAATAGAAAAATAGATTAAATTGGAAAAAGTACAATTGTAATAGAGATTGAAATTCTTTTGTTATATGCCTAGCCCCAAAACCTAATTGATTTGAGAAATATGTTATCATAAATGTAAAATTACTTATGCAACACAAAATATTAATACTTAATAATACTAAGCAAGGTATTGCAATTGTTAGAAAAATCTCTTGATTTAGTGATGAAATTGTGATACATATGAAATAGTTGTTAAAATTATTTGATTTTGTTCATTACTAAAATAGATTTTTTTTCATCCATGAAAAAAAATCATCAAAAAAGTGTATATATATATATATCTAGCATCTCCATTTTTATACAATTTGGTAACTATTTGCTCCTTCCACTTAATGAATGAAATTCTGAACCGTTAAATTTCTATAAAATAAGAACCGTTAAGTGGGAGGACCAAACGGTTACCAAATTGTATGAAATTGGAAATGCTAGCATATTTTTCAATGATCTTCCCATCCGTACGGTTGGAAATCTTTCAAACATGCTCCAAGTGCCGAAATGGGAGTCAGCCCGATCTGCACAGTGATCCGGCCGGCCTTATATTATCAGCCCTATATATATATATATATGTGTGTGTGTGTGTGTGTGTGTGTGTGTGCAAAATAAAGATGAAACCCTAATTGCACCTCATCAATTGAATTTATTTGATTTGAGTGGCTAGATTAGGGGAAAATCAATAAGAGAACAGAGAAAGAACAAATAGAGACAGATTTATGTGGAAAAAACCATCAAAATGGGGAAAAAACAACGGGAGAGAACAATTCCACTATGATAATCATGTTTACAGATATCTAAATCGAATGGAAAGAAGTAAATGTTAAAAATCTCAGAGAAAGAAATGTAGGAGGAGCTCGAGTCTTGAGAGAGGCAATGTTTCGGTATTTGAGGATTCATATTCTTCAAATGAGTTATGTTTGCTGTCTTTTATAGGTTTTGGAAACTTAGAGAACAAGCTTTGTATTCCTCCACTTGTTTATCGTGGCTGCCAGGCTGGCTGCAACCAGGCTTCCAGCTTAGCGCCAACTAAGCAACAACTCTATTTCTTCAAGAACACCTGAGTCGAATAACAAGTGCGGACTTTTCCAGGCTAGGGATTAGATCAACTGTCTTTGATCAAAGAATCAAAATTGTCCTAAGATGTGGAGCCGATGAATTGCTCTGGGCCGATATGTATTGTACTGGGCAGTAGAGTAACCAAACTACAGTAGGCCGAAGAATAAAGAAATTGTGTTAAGCCGTAGAACATACGTACTACTTGGCCTCGTAGAACGGATAGACAGCTTAATACCGTCGAATGGATAAACTGCCTGACGCCATAAAACAGACAAGCTATTCTGGATTTTGGAACGGGTTGAGAGGAATCTCGATTAGCATAGAGGAGATCATATAATCTTGACATGTGGGTGTCTAGATAAGGGACATGTGTTCTACCATTTTAAACCTATTATCAGTCCCTCTTTAAGTATTCTTGCGATAAGTCTGAAGAATGAGTGAGCATATGATTTATCTATTTGGAATTGAGTTCTATGTCAATTCTTTGGGGGTTCTAGGGTTATCTGATATTGGAGTCTTACAAATGTATTTTGATCGCGGAGCTTCCCTTTCAACTTCAGCTTCTTCTCATTTATTGGAACATATCGTGTATCAGTAAGATGAAACAAGATGCAATGATACTGATAACTTGGTCTAGCCAATATATGTAACAAACCCGTAGGGTAAGAAATATGTGAACTCTTATGGTTTTCGGATGCTTGGGTCGCAAGTCTTATATAGGCATATTGGTCTTTTGGTTGTGAACATTAATTATCCACTTCTCTTTTATGTTTCATCCTGATTTTAAATGAATGGCGTAAAAGTAAACAACGACATGGTGAGGTATAACTGATGATGAGTAGATCACCCTATATGGCTACGTGTTAATCATTTATACCGTCAAATGCTTCTTTTCGTCCCCAGGCGTTAGATAGAAATCCATGTGTCATCTTTTGATCGAATTGTTATTACGTGAACAGATCTGAGTAGTCAAACATGATTTCGGACTGATCAAAAACCATGCCCGAGATCTTTATTTTATTTGGAAACATATTGCAGCACTTCCACTGTTACTTCGTCTTCTTTTTTTGTATGCAATGCTCTCCTTATCCACTTCCACAACTCCTAATTTTGGTGCCGTACATTTGCTCAGGTATGGAATCTGCTCCCATTTTAGGACTTGAAGCTTCTTCCTCCGGCACCGTTTCGCCGCCTAGAGTTAAGTCTAAGAATCCCAGGAAACCCAAACCTCGTTCGGTTCTTTTTCAACTATACTCTTCAATGATAGAATCAAGGTCCTTGCGGAAGAATATATTGTTTTTTTCCTCTCCTTTTCTAATAGAATACCTTCTCCTAATGAATGCGCTTGTTCCCCCTCACAAGAAGGATTAGTAATTTATCAAGATACTCTATTAGGGGTTCTTAGATTACTGTTTCCTCGGATCTTCATTGATATATTTCGTCACTACAATGTGTGTCCTTCACAATTGTCTCCCAATTCCTCGCAGACCTTTGCATGTTCGTAATGGTATTGTCTTATCATCAGGTTGAGCCTACTATTCAACTTTTCAATCTTCTCTTTAGCTTGAACCAAGACAAAGATATGGACTGGTATTACTTTTGCAGTAGACAGAATAGGCAATTTCTTGGCCCGATCCCGGATTCGATAAAGAGCTGAAAAAGTATGTTCTTTTTCGTATCTAGTAGTAAGGAATGGGATGTTCCAATTAAGTGGGGTATTCCTCAGACCCACATAGCAACAACAACAACAACAACTACAACAACTAAGCCTTAATCCCATACTAGATGGGGTCGGCTATATGGATTCTCTCTCTTCATGTCGCTCTCAAATATGAAATAAAAATAAAATGAAATGAAATGAAATAAATTGAAATAAAATGAAATAAAATTAAAAAATAAAAATACATAAATAAATAATAATAACAATAAATAATTCTATGAGATTGGGATGTTAGAAGCAGAACAGTATCCCTACAAACAAAGCTAAGCTAATAAGGAAAACCTTTTAGCCGACTTATCGGTAATCCTATACTAGGCGGGGAATTTTTTGTCTCCATGTCGCTATGTCAAAAGCAAGATCTGGCTCAATATCTAACATACGTAAGTCCTTAGACACCACCTCTCTCCACGTAATCCTAGGTCTACCTCTACCCCTCTTCTTACCTTCTACAACTAAACTATCACATTTTCGAACTGGAGCACCTGGGGGTCTCCGGCGTACGTGTCCAAACCATCTTTAACGCCCTTCTCGTTTTTTATATTCAATTGGTGCAACATGCACCTTCTGTCGGATGTGTTCATTTCTAATCTTGTCCAATCTTGTATGACCACTCATCCATCTTAACATCCTCATTTCAGCCACATTCATCTTATGCATATGTTGAACTTTAGTTGCCCAACACTCGCTCCCATATATCATGGCAGGTCTAACTGCCGTCATATAAAATTTTCCCTTTATTTTGTTAGGCATCTTTTTATCACATAACACCCCCGTGGCACTTCTCCATTTCAACCATCCAGCTTTGATTCTATGGGTTACATCTTCATCTATCATCCCATCATGCTGAAAAATGGAACCTAAATACCTAAAATGGTTAACCTTAGGCACTACCACCCCCCTAGTTTCACTTCTCCTTCATCTCTCCTACTTAGACTAAAATTACAGTGCATATATTCTGTTTTACTTCTACTTAACCTAAAGCCTTTACTTTCTAAAGTGTTTCTCCATAATCCTAGCTTTTGATTTACTCCATCTCTAGTCTCATCCACTAGGACAACATCATCTGCAAACAACATACACCATGGGATGTTATCTTGGATACAACTAGTTAATTCATCCATTACGAGGGTAAACAAGTATAGGCTTAAGGCCGATCCCTGATGTAGACCCACTGTTATAGGAAACTCCTCCGTATCGCCTCCTACTGTTCTCACACTTGTAACCGCTCCCTCATACACATCCTTAATAATATTTATATATTTTACATGAATGTTTTTCCTCTCCAATACCGACCAAAGGACTTGTCTTGGTACCCTATCATATGCTTTTTATAGGTCAATAAAAACC
The DNA here is from genome assembly GCA_026586065.1 of Dioscorea zingiberensis. NCBI lineage: Eukaryota > Viridiplantae > Streptophyta > Magnoliopsida > Dioscoreales > Dioscoreaceae > Dioscorea > Dioscorea zingiberensis. Next base: position 35,960,939 of record CM048822.1, read on the forward strand.
ATATGGAGATCCTTCTTCTTTTCTCTGTAGATCTCCATTAAGTTTCTTAATAGTAAAATGGCTTCTGTTGTGGATCTACCTGGCATAAAACCAAATTGGTTCTCTGACACCTTCGTGATATACCTGAGTCGATGCTCTATTACCCTCTCCCAGAGTTTCATCGTATGACGCATTAACTTAATACCACGGTAGTTGGTGCAATTTTGAATATCTTCCTTATTCTTATAAATAGGAACCAAAATGCTCTTTCCCCAATCGTCTATCATTTTCCCCCCTTTTAGGATAGAGTTGAAGGGTTTGGTTAACCACTCTACCCCTACTTCTCCAAGGCACTTCCAAACTTCAATCGGGATACCATCTGGGCCACAAGCTTTTCCAGCCTTCATTTTTCCCAGTGCCTCCTTAACTTCACTAGGCCTGATCTGACGTGTATAGCTAAAGTTCCTTTCTATGGTTGATGCATAAAAATCCGTAAAGTTATCCTTATGACTTGCATTAAACAAGTGATCAAAGTAGTTTCTCCATCTCTTCTTGGTTTCCTTATCTCCTGTCAAGACCTGTTGAGACTCATCCTTAATACACTTGATTTGGTTCAAGTCTTTCCCTTTTTAATCTCTTAGCCTTGCTATCTTGTATACTTCCTTTTCCCCTTCTCGTGTCCCTAACTTTTGGTATAAATCAGCTAGGGATTTACCTCGGGCCTCGCTAACCGCTTTCTTGGCCTCCTTTTTTGCCTTTTTATACTTTTCAAAGACTTCTTCATCCTCAGCTGTGAGTAATTTCTTATACCAATATCTTTTCTCTTTAATAGCCTTTTGAACCTCTTCATTCCACCACCATGATTCCTGTGGTCGAGGTCTCAGTCCCTTAAAGATCCCTAGGAGCTCACTTCCTATTTTCTCAATACGATTCGACATCTCCTTCCATAAGGTGTTTGCATCATCTTTCACATTTGCGCCTCTTTCTTCCCATATTTTATCTTTAAATGCTAATTGGTTGGTTCCTTTTAACGCCCACCATCTAATCCTACTTCGCTTAACCCTTCTTTTTGTTTTTACTATGCCCTTTTTCTTCATCCAACACTACCAACCTATGTTGTGTGGTTAATGCTTCCCCAGGTATAACCTTGCAATCTTTACAAATAGATTTATCCCTTCTTCTTGTAACAAGAAAGTCAATTTGGCTACAATTACCCCCATTCTTAAAGGTAATCAAGTGTGATTCCCTTTTCTTAAAGCAAGTGTTGGTTAACACCAAATCATGAGCAAAAGCAAAATCTAATATAGATTTTCCTTCCTCATTCCTATTGCCATATCCATAACCTCCATACACTTGCTCGTAGCCATCACTAAATCTACCTACATGTCTATTAAGATCACCCCGAATAAAAAGCTCTTGTTCACTTGGAATCCTAGAACTACCATATCCGAATCTTCCCAAAACTTGACCTTATCTTCTTCTCCTAAGCCTATTTGAGGGGCATACACACTCACTATGTTAATTATTTCTTTTCCCAACACTAGCTTTAAATGTATAATCTTGTCTCCTACCCTTTTCACTTCAACCACTTTATCCTTCATTTTTGGTTCCACAATTATACCAACACCATTTCTATGTTTATCCCCTCCACAATACCATAATTTATAACCTGTGTTACTAATCTCTCTAGCCTTGTTTCCTATCCACCTAGTCTCTTGCAAATATACTATATCTATCCTTCTCCATTTTAGAGTGTCAACTAACTCCAAAGATTTTCCTGTCAAAGATCCTATATTCCAACTACCAAACCTAATCCTACTCTCATGGACTAACTTCTTTACAAGCACCCGTCCACTAAGATGCGAGAACCCTTGCTCATTTAACACCACATCTGGGCGCCGATGTGGCGGGACTAACTTCTTTACCCACACCTGTTCATGATAGCGAACAAAGAAAAATTGACTCCTATTGAAGAACAATTGTTGGAAAAATTTAAGGAATTCCGTGTTGTGCCGATTAATAACTACTTATCCGATCAACAACTTTAAGACTGCTGTATTTATTTAACCAATGTTAGGAATACTTAGAACTTTTCTTTCCAATCAGTAACGAATCAAATGTTTTCTAGTCCTTATTTCTTTTGTTTGTTCAACAGGTAATGCAATTCTTGCTGAAGAGGTTGCCTCGAAGTTGTTGGTCGGTATACTAGCCACTGAACAAAAGGCAATGGCTGCCTCGAAGGGTCAAAGAAAGAAGACTACAGTTAGGGATCTTTCTCAAAAGGAAGTTGAGACAATTCCTAATAAGATGAAAAAGGGCAAAAAGAGGGCCCAGGTTGAAGTTGCTCCAAAATCAAACGATAAAAATCCTGCGGATCAGGGTAATTCTGAAACCACTGAGAAACCAGTGATGATGAAGAAATGAATAACTTCAACAAAAGAAAGGAGTCAACTCTAGAGCCGGATAAGGAACCGTGCCACTTCTCTAAAGGGAACAAGGAAGTCCTCTCGGAGGATATTATCACTTATTCGGCTGTAGAAGCTCCAGTTATTGCAGATCATCCATCATCGATTGATGTTGATCCTTCCGCTACCAAGAAGAGAAGGTTAACAAAACTTGCTGATATATCGGATCCTGTCCCTTCGGATATCACGGCTGTTGAACCTTCTATAGAGGCCTCTCCCCTAACTGGATTGGGGTCGATCACTATAGATGCTCCATCTACAAAAGGAGCAAAAGAAATTTTTCCGCTCACTGTCCTTAACGATCCAAAGTTCCTATGCCTCAAAGATCAAGCAATAGAAGAGTGTCAGAGAAGAAACTTGGAAAAGAAGAAGAAGTCATTGTTGCTTGTCAAAGTCAAGATATGCCTTCTTCCTTCGAAGTGGATAAGATTTATGCTGAGTTATTAAAGAAAATAGACTCTGTTGCTCTCCTTTTATCTATTGTTGTTATTATAGAGGGAAGGAGAATTGATCAAGCTCTCGGGGTAGAAATTAGAGCTCATGGAAAGAGAACATGGAAATATGTCAATCGCAGCGATACGACATTGAATATCGAGTTTCACGATATCAAGGCATCTCTGCATGCTCTTCGGAATGAAGGTATCCTTTCTCATATGAACCAATTTACTCACAACGAATTTGCTGCACATATCTGTTTATCGCTTGTCACCGTAAGTATCAGTATATTGGCTATTAACGAATTGAAGTCTTGTTAATTCTTTGTCAATGGTTATTCTTCACTTTGCAATCCATCTTGTCGGTAGATCGCTTTGCTAAATTTGACGAGAAGGGCTTGACTAGATTCTATTGATAAGTTGGAGGTAGAGAACAAGCGGTTGTTGGAGGTATTAACCCACAAAAGTAAGGAGATAAAAGGGTTAACCGATGAGAGGAACCGTTTTGCGGATCAATGGAAAAAGTCCAAAAAATCGGAGGAGGCCCTCGTAACAGAGTGTTCGAGTCTCAAGAACACTAATCACTAGATAGAATGGAGAGTTAACGAGCGGAGTCAAGATTTCAAGCATCTTGAGGAAGACCAAGCAAAGTTTTTTAAGGATTTGAAGGATAAGGAGGTAATTGCCGTTGAATGTGCTACTTTTAAGTAAAGCTGCTCAACATTGAAGAGTCTGAATGACGACTTGAATACCAAGTTGAAATTTTCTCAGGAATCAATGAAGTTTTTGGAGAGTAAGAATAGAATCCTCTCTAAGGATTTGGGAACGAGGGGTAATTCTCTCCAATGTGCTATCATTAATCATGTAGTTGAACTCAAACTACATGTAAAAAAAGTGGATAAGCTGGAGACCCATGCCAAGGTTTTGTAAGAAACTTTGAAGAAGAAAGATGAAGAGTCTATGGAAGAACTTCAGAAAACTGCGACAGATATATTTGAAGTGTTCCGTGAACTCTATATGAGGGACCCTTCGACGGACTTTTGTTGCCTAACTTACGAGAAGGCTGTCTTAGGAAAGGGCAAGGGGAGATGTCTTCTTCGAATTTTGAAGAAGAAGAATTAACTGTTACTGGAGGTATGATTTGCCTTTTCCTTGTTTCTCTATTTTGGCTTCTAGTTAAGCGGGTTGTTGAATCTGTTTCTTCTTATTCTTCCAAAACCAAGTGTTGTCGTATCCACCGATAAACAGGCTTCAATTATCGTGCCGGATGAACCGACTCTAGCAAATGTTGATGAATCGATTCTTGCCATTTAAGGTGTTGTAAATTCCGATATAGTCGTAGTTACTGAAAAAAAGGCTGACATTACTATTGAAGAACTAACTTTGACACTAAATACCAACGAGCCAAGTTTGATGGTTGCCATGTTTGAAGAAGAAGTAGAAGGGGCAGTCAGAGGTAATAACTCTCCATTTTTATACTTGTCTTTCCGTAATTTTTTATAGGGGGTCTTGTTGTACTTATTTATGTTGTATAGACTTTTCACTAGCACTTTCATGAGAAAAGGGGGCTGACCTGATTAATGAGGAGAAAAACCGAAAGTAACTTCCCATGAGAGAGTTAGACATCTGCAGGTGAGGACTATCTTCTAGGGAACCATATTGTCTTTGGTGTTCTGGTTTAAGACTCTTTCTCTCGAGATCTAAGAAGACTACTTTACTTTCTTTCATTGATACTACCGATCTAATTATTGGTGGTTTCAGACATTTAAGGTTTGAACTCGCTCTTCGGGCACTACGGAATAGAGTTGCCAAGGGTAATCATTTAGTTTTTTTTTTTTTCTTTTATCATCTTCTTCTAGTTTTACTGAATCCACATGATCTGACTTTCCCCTTTGATGATGTAAAAGATATCAAAGGGACTCTTCAGGAAGAGATTAAAGTACTTAAGGCCGAACTGCTTATGTGGGTTGAGAAGATGGATAGAATTCAATGGATTACCCAATTGACCATACCAGTCTTGACACCTGAGTGTGAGCCTTATCCTATTCTTATTATTGAAATTTGGGATGAGGCTGCTGCCACTTCCAAAGACATTCCAAAGAAATAAGGATTGATCATTGTGTCGTGGGATAGTATACTTCTTGATTGTAATTCGACTCTCATCTGAACTCTTGGCCTGTAATTCAAAGTGATATTTCTTCTTATTCCTTCAATGATTACTCCTTTGTTATTTCGTTCTTAATAAGATTGCTAAACAACTTTGGTTGTTCCATTTTTAATAAGAACTTTTGGATGGATATAATAGCCTGGCTTGTAACAAGGACTTTTTATGAATATGATTGTTTGGCCTGCAATTAGGACTGTTAAACGAACACGGTTGTTTATCATGTAGAAAGGACTCTTTACAAACATGATTGTTTGGCCCTTAAGAGGGACTTTTTTTGTATTCATCCTATGAGAAATAAGCTGCGCTAAGGCGTCATGATTAAGCTAAAAGGTGGATAGCACCCTACCCCTGATATGGGCGAGTGGCTAACTTAATCTAATTAAGGAGCGTGTAACCCTTAATTGGGCATAGAACGTCATGCTCTTAGGCAGATTGTGCCTTTTGAAAGGACTTTTTTGGTAACTATCTTGTGAGTATTCAAACCGCTATATTAGCGTTCACAGATAGATAACACTCTACCTTGAATATGGGATGTGCTGAGAAATTAAATCGATAATAATAGTGAAGAGAAAGCAATAGACTTTATTGATAGTACCTTCGTAAGTGTTCAGCATGATATGGATGCTTGAGTTTCCATCCATCCATTTTGATGAGCCAATATGTACCAAGTCGTACAATTTCGTTTATTACATAGGGTCCTTTCCAATTAGTATTCAATTTTCCAGTTCAGCTTTTGTTGCCTTCGAAAATGTTTTCTCAGAGGACAAGGTCGCCGATCTTAAAAGTCACTTATTTTACTTTAGCATTGTAGAACTTCTTGACTTTCTGCCGATATACTTTTGCTCGGATATTAGCACAATCTTGCTCGCGATGGATGTAAGGGGAGTTGCCCGACGTTGCTATACATTAGAATGTCGCTGACATTCATCGCATTTCTGAAAAAAAAAGTCTATGGCATCTTTGGCCAAAGTGGGCAAAAAATAGCCTTGCCGAAGAACATTATGGCTAAGAGCCTTTCCTCCCAAGTGATTTCCTGTAGTAACCTCATGGATCTCCCGAATTACATAATTTGATTCAAAAGGACAAAGGCATTTCAAGAGTGGTAGGGTATATGACCTCTTGTAGAGTTGACCATCCAATACACTGTATCGGGAAGATCTTGTGACAATTCTTAGGCTTCTTTAGAATCATGTGAAAGAGTACCATCCCGAAGATAATTCAAAATTGGATCAGTCCAGCATGGTTCATCTTCGGCGTCCATAAGTTCTTAGGCTGGTCGGCATTCAATAGTTTTTGTTGTCAAATATTG